>OY787672.1:21022843-23519059 GCA_963678985.1 Spisula subtruncata | reverse complement strand
GTATTATTGTATTACATACCTGTTATTATCTGAACAAATCAATATCGAGAGGGCTCATTACAAAACTGCAGTAACTACATCAATTTATAGAAGCATGTACCATAGTCTTGAACTGAGCCCTCAATATGCATACAATGCTATACCCCTTCAATTAGGGGTTATAGAAGGAGTGTTCCCTATAACAAATACCTGTTGATGCTTCAATAGAAAGAATGTTAAGAATTTATCACATACACCTGAAAGTCTTCTTGCATATATGTAAATAAACAGTTTCAGTTTTATTGGTATAATCAGCATGTGAAATGCCTTTGCTGAGCTTTCAGTAGCCTCCAAAAGTGAAGAGTCAAAATGACTTCTGACTCTCAATTTTCAAGATTCATCAAAATATAGCAATAAATTTATATTATAAGTATAGTAAAATTGACTCTTCACCTTACATTTTCAAGAGTCAAAATATGGACTTTTGTAAAATCCAAGAAAGCCCAGCTTTGACCATAATATAACTTATACCTGACTGTATAATAACATAAGAAATTGAAAATTGAATATAAACACTGTCAGTTCTTTTATATAAAAATTGCATTTCGTCAAAATAACAAGTTTTAGAGAGATGGTGCATGCATGACAATGGCATGTTGTTAGAAACTGATTTTCTATTTTTAATAGCAACAGGTCCCACCAGTTCTCGGACAGCAAGGGAACTACTAACCCATTAAATTTGTATTTTGTTGTTTGTATGACACAGCCCAAGATTGCTCTACCACGAAGGCTATCATCGCCTGTTCCTGAGGTTCTAACCCACCCAAGCAGATAAGTAATTATTCCTGGTTCCAAGTATATGGGGTTTTGTCCTACACTTGTTGAGCACTTTTATTCGCCAATCAGCTTTCTGCCGAAACATGGCAGGCATATAAGTGCCTCCAGGCAGATTTGACCCCTGGCTGCACGATTAGGCAACAAGTATGCTAACCACTGAGCAGCGGAGGCATTGGCATCATTCAATATTGAAGTATTGTATAAGGTCACATTCGCTGAAGTTTAGACAACATGAGAGCACAGTTCCCAGCTTGATATAGTTATACTTACACAAATAGGGGCTCTATGATAATGTTATGTTGGTGTATAGACTTTATTAATCATGGTTGACATCCACAATATTTGCAGAGAACCGAACATGCTCATATTGCGTGTGTACATGTTGATGTAAAGGATCTTTCTATCACAAATTTCAGGGATGTCAACAGGGCCAAAGGACCATTAATTACCTTATTTCCATGTTCAACTCAGTATGTATTAACATTAGAACAAATTAAATTTATCATAACTTTTAGATATGTTCATCAAACAACTTATAGTTTGGTTAGAAGCCATTACTTTTACAGGAATGATAAATCTGAAAGTCTGGATTTATCAGGAAAATTTACATCCCTGATAATTTTAAGTCAATGAATTTCTTTTATATATTTATATTTCATTTATAGAAAAACATCTAATGTATTAGTGTTATCATTTTAATGACATCATCAAATAGCAGGCTGGGAGATATTTTCAATCAAAATATGGCAGGATAAAATGAATATACAAAGTGTCAATTATGTTGTAGTAAAGAATGTATAGAATTGGTTTGTGGCTACAAATATACAACCTGCCATTTTGTTTTTATGACAACATGCATGTACTTATCATATTTTGCATATTTCTGCCATAAATCTGATAAAAGTATATGCATGCCTGGATCTTATCTCAAATATCTGCATATTCAAACATTATGTATCGAATCAACCAATCAGAAGGCAGCATTTCTTATCAACAAGATCACATGACAAATAGATCAACTAATCAGATCAAAGTGGGTGTCAACCTTTGACATATGATGCTACAATCTGATTGGTCAATAATAGCCTGAGGGCTTACATCATCTGGCTTCTTACATAGCAAGCATACCCCCTTGTTGATTACACTTTATACAAAACATAAACATGTACAAACAATGCATTTTTCAAATAGTGGTTTCTTTAATTTTCAATGACTTCAAAGAAATTAATCTACAGATCAAACAACTAGTTTATCACAGCTTGTGTTGTTGGTAATACAGACATTATAGTAAACATACACCAACAGGAAGTGCCAGAAACATGACCAAGAGGGAACCGACAGGAAGTTACAAGTTATAAGGTAAATTTTTGTATTTTATTCATATATTTTCATATATATTGATTATCAAATTTTAATTTTAATATTAAAACTTAATTTTCGGTTGATTAATTTTTGTTCATCCTTTAATGTGATATGTTTTGTATTTGGCCTGGGGTGTCATGTTATGTAACCATAGTTTACAGCATTTGCGAAACTTTTTTTGTCTAAGTCATTTTTTTACAGAATGGTTTTAAATATTATGTGTATCATTTAATCTATTTATCATAAATATAAATTTTTATAAATTTGTGAAGTAACATTTATTCTGATTTCACTCTAGAAAATAGCATGCATTCATGACTTGTTCTTACACTATTTAATCAATTTACATAATTTCAGAAATTAGTCAATAACTTCGAAAATTTTGTAAACAAGTTACTTATGCGTTTAATGACCGACTTCTTTAATTACATGTATTTGATTGTTACTTCAAGTTTTTATTGGCATTACTAATAATGCTAATGTATAGTTATTGTCTTATTTTTTAAATTGGAATTTTTCTTTCAAAATAACAAATCATTCTGTTACAGGTTAATACCTCGTCTAAATATTTTCTTACTATTTTTTGGAGCAACCATACTGTAACTATATATTCTCACAAATTTGGTGTCATGTATAAACGCTATGTCGAACCATTCAAATTTGAATTTATTTCTTTGCTGTTTCCTTACTTCAGAAAAAAATAGTCAAACTATTATTTATTGTAAATCTAAAGTTTTCAGGATCGTAAAGATACAAAATTGATATTTTCTTAACTTAATTATTTACATTTTTCTGGAAAATATTTGCCGAAAAATATTGATCAAAACCTTCTAAAACAATTCTCAGATACCGCTATTTTAGTTTCACAATATAACATGTTTAATTTCAGTATTGTCTTTTTTGTTTTCGGCATTCTCTAACATTTATCATTTGAATGAATTATTAGGAAATTTACTTTATATATAATACTAGGTCCTCATTTATCCCAACCGTTTTGTTAATCTTAGTTATAGTTGCTGTATGGCAAGTCATATTTTGATTTGATAGAAGTTAAAAAGATCCTTGTAATGTTGCCTTGGGAACTAACATAGGAATATTACAGCATTTCTTTCTATTATAGGACCTGATCAGGTCAATGAGCATATATCTGTTATATCCGACAAGCCAACCCCTAGGGGCATGTCAAATAGTCTGTTTAGTGTTACTAAACACCATATTAGCACTGTATTGATGCCTGTAGCTTTGAAGTATAACATCAAAGGATATATTAACACATTACATAATATCCCACTTACATCAGGTATTTAGCAGTATTTATCAAATAAAAGAAATTCAGCCATGTGCATCCACCTGTGTAAGACATGTGCACCTGAATGCACAGGTTGATGTTTGACACATTAATTCAATCAGTATACATAGTATCATGTATAGTATAAATTATAATTTAATCATTCATGAAAAAAAAACAATACCGTAAAATCATTTAATTTCAATGGGACAAAATTTTGTAAATGACCACTTCAAAGGGACATAGTTTCAAGGATATCTTATATAAGTGTCACACTATAGAAATTATTAAATCACCAAAAAAATAAATGATTTAACAGTAACTGAGTATTAAACATAATTAATAACAACATATTGTATTTAATTAAATAAGTTGAAATATCTTTAGGCTAACATTTTTTCATGTTCATCCCATCTTGGACATCAAGTTCAATTTGCCCAGAACTTTACCTGATGACAAGTAAAAAATCTTTAGTAGAATAATAAGTATGCATCATTGCATAAAAAATATTAAGAAAATGAAATGTAAAATTTCTCATAGGAAGAATTGTAGCACATTTACATAAAGCTTTTTTTCATTCACAGAATACAATTTTTTCAAAATGGGTAAAGAAGAGTAGTGACCATTAGAACTGGCAAATTTTTTTTTATGTTGTGTTTTAAAGAAACTAATTTTACCTTAAACAAACTGCCTCAAGTATACTTTTTCCAATTGTACATTCAACCCCAGGTCATTGAGTTGCAAGGGTACCGTTTTATCAATGTACATTGAACTAAAATTCAAATTCCTTATAATGTTTTTGCATTTACAAATGGAGAGATCTTGTTTGAGATTATAAGCAAATTTATAAATTATGAGTGTAAGGCTTATGATTTCAAACAAGATCTCTTCATTTGTAAATGCAAAAACAGTATAACTAGAATTTGCAACAGTTAAAGAATTATAAAGAATTCAAATTTGAGCGTATGTTTCCGGTTACCGAATATGCCTTACAGATAAACAGTACCCTTGATAGGTACAATCTTTTATAAAAGGGAAATTCGGTTGTTAATTTGGTAAGATCTGGATGGTTGCACACCACTAAATCTACATGGTAACAGACCACTAAATCTACATGGTAACAGACCACTCAATCTACATAAGAGATGAGTATAGGTTGCTTACTTGGCACAGCTTGAGTGTAGGGAAGTCAATCCTCCTGCACCAAATTGTTGCCAGGTGTCAAACTTGTACATAAACTACAAGACGGAACACCAGGACCTCCACAGGAATGTTCATATGTTTCATGCAGAAAAGGCTGAGCAAAGCCTTTATTTACCAGTCAGCTATCTACTGAAACATGGCAGTGCATCCCTCTGGATTAGGTAAGCACAAGAAGCTAGAGATCATCTGACCAATGGTTATTGTTATTGTACTACCAACTTACACAAAACTAACATTTTAATAACCTAAATAAGTATTTTCCACAAATTATTACTGAGTTAACATCTGTTACGACCAGGGCCCTTTTTTAAAGAGGTAAATGAACAATGCAAAGGAATCTAATTATAAGACTGTGGATCAATTAAAAAAAAAACTTTCGTTGACCTACCCATACAATAACTTATCAATCGTTAAATCACTCATATAAGTCAAAAGTTGCATAAGAAATAAATAAATCTAGTATTCATTTTGTTCCATTATTTATAAATGTCCAAATTACTGAAAATATTACTTTTTAATTACTACAATGACCTTCTAGGATGTAAAGTACTTATGCATAGAAAATATTTTAGTAAGATTTTATGCTATTTTAGATTTTATGAGAAAATGTTTTCTAAGAAAATAATCAGTTTTCTAAAACACATTTTTAAAACAAAATCATTAAAGATCTATCAATATAATATTTTAATCTGATCAAAACATATCACAACATGCTATGACATCATAAACCATGCCATTTATTTGCAATGTAAACAAAGTATTATTAAGCAACAATTTATTTCAAATACCAACATGTCTGTTAAAGTGCTATATACTATAAATGTGTATATTTATAAGTAATTAACCGGGTTTATAGTTAAATCAAGCTAAAACATGTATTGTAATACAATTATTTATTTAAAAATATATTGTAAGATTATTTCAATTGATAATGCAAATGTCATTTATGTAACAAATTAGTTTTATTAATTACAAATTAATTCCCAGAAACATGTATTGAATTTGAATTATTTATTAAATATTGAGATTATTTTGAATAATTAATTTATAGTTAATGTAACCAAGTAGTTCAAATCATAATTTAATCCTAAAAAACATGCAAACTTTTAGATTATTATGAAATATTTAGATTATTTCAATTGATAATTAATATGCCATTCATGTAACAAAGTAGTTATAATTATATACATGTCTGATGCCAAGTGAAACAACATGCCTACTTTAGAATGTGACACCTACAGCTTAATTTGCAACATCATAATTGACATGTCAAAATAACAACAACAAAAATTCCTGTGACATGTTTATTGTTTTGACAACACTTACACTGTCAAGATTGGCATGTCTGGACTGGCTAGATATAATCAGCATTTATTACATATTAATTTATTATTCAAGAATCACTTGTAAAGACAGGAGGTTAGTTTGTTTGTTGTTTAAATAATTCATGAATTCAATTTTAAATTTTAATTGAGCAATACTTATAATTTGTGATAGTTAAAAAAAAAGATTTCACTATATTTTTAATTTAATTGTTTAATTGAGGAGCAAAACTGATAATTTGTGTTTGCTCTTTCGATAATTAATGATTTAACTTTCAATTTGAATCATTTAATTACATAAAACAGATAATTTGTGTTTGCTGTTTATTATATTTCTTGATTTTAATTAAATTAATTATTTTAATTGAGTCAAGGTAATGAATGATAGGGGATACAATTAGTACTTGATGTTTGAAAACAATTGATTGATTTTAATTTAATTGAGTAAAATTTATCCATTTTTAAATATAGATATGGTAATATATTCATAATTTATTCAATTTAATGAATGTATTGGTATCAATTTAATTTTTAAGTCTTAAAATAAATAATTCTTAGAAATTTAATCAGCATTCTTTAACAGCTAACAGAGTAGCATTTAAAATTATTTTAATTAATCAAAATTTATGATAACTCATTTCATTTATTTATTTAAAAAAGAACAAAATATCAATAACAATTGGACACATTATAAAATAATTAATCAAAGTCATTTAGATATTAATTAATCAATCATAAAATGCATACTTACTAATCAATTAATATAATATACTTCAGTATTTTTAAAAACAATTTACATATTAATTAAAAATAAATTGAAAAATATTAATAAATTAATTCAATAAACTTCCATGAATTCAATGTGCATGTGTTGGATGCATTTCATTCAACCTTGTATTATATTTGGTGTAGGTAGAAATAACTCGTGCACCAATATAATGCCAGGTGTGAATGTTATGTTAGACTGCAAGAAATCAACTGCATTGTTTAGTGAAGTACACAAAGTTTGGAAGGATCTGGATCATACTGATGGAGGAGCAACTTGGATCATACCGATGGAGGAGCAACTTGGATCATACCGATGGAGGAGCAACTTGGATCATACCGATGGAGGAGCAACTTGGATCCAGACTAATGAGGACTCTTGGAACAAGATCAACCATCTTCCCTGGTGTTTTTAATGTGCTCGCTTGAGATAAATTGCAAGCACTTATAAATGCTGGGGGGAGAAGGGAGATGACATCTGCATTGGAGACATACTACATGGAAAAGGGAGGTAATTCCTGCATGAAGGAACAAGAACCTTGGACATCAGATGATGGGTTTTGTTGGCTAAGGATTTGTACTTAGATATGTCCCGGTGATTCTCATGTGCTTGCTTGAAATATATTGCTAGCACTTAGAAATGCTAGGGGCATATCAGGTATTACTCATCTAGAAATCAGCATTACCATTAGAACAGGGACATCAGGACAGAGGCAAGACAGTGGATTGACATCGATTGTGACTTTGTCCAACCATGATAGACATATGCTGTCTCTCCATATTTTTGTGTGCTTGTGTTAAATATCAACTAGCACTTAAAAATGCTGGGGGGATAACTATGTCCCAACCCCATATGAGTCAATACAAACAGTATGTAACTGATGACAGATTTAGCTGCGTAACTTTGCTGCTTGGATGTAATATAGTTGATCCACTTCTCCGTATTTATAAGAGCTTGTTTTATATTGATTACTAGCACTTATTTATGCTGGGGGCGTGTGTTGAACATATCTACTACATGCAAGACATGTACAGGAAAACATAGGATATGGAACAAGATGTTCAGTGGAGTTTTCCCCCTTGTAAACACCGCTTCATAGGAAATGGCAATAGATGCACAAAGGAGCGGCAACCATGTGTACAGCAAGCATCAACAAAGACCATGAGGTTACTGGTAGAAAACCAGACAACTCCGCCCAGGTATGATATCATAACTTACAATTCATTCACATGCAAACCCTTTTCTTCACATACCATGTGATCACTTGTCGAATTAACATGCATTGTGCAAGAGTAAACTACCTAAAAGGTTTGGGAAAGGGAGAAGGGAAAGGACCATCAACATCAGCTGCTTCCTGTCAGAAACTAAACATAAATGTCTCCGGGTATTTCTAAGTGCCAGTGTGTTATCATTGACTAGCACTTATATATGCTGGGGGAGATTGTGTGGCTATCATCGTGATGGTAAAACGAAGAAACAGAACAGAATACAGAAACATTAAACAAATGCAATAGAGGAAGAAAAGGTCAGTACTAGATATTTATATAATAACATGTAATAATTCTAACCAAATGGCAATTGTTTATTCTAAAAACTAATACAACGATTTTCTGGTACAAAAAGAGTATATAACTGGAAGTTTTATTTCTGTAAAATCTCAACGAATAAACAGATTGTACAGCTAACTGACTGAATGCATGAGGTTAAGTAGTCATCCGGGAAGTAAGTTAGAACTTATGAGCATCAGGATTTTGACTAACTTCAAAGGGAAAGAAGAATGAAAGACGTCAAATGATAGCTACAATGTATAATACCTTGCCGTGTGTCTCCTGGTATTTCCGAGTGCAGGTGTTACATATCAACTAGCACTTATAAATGCTGGGGGACAAACATGCAAACTCATCAACCCAGCAAGGAGACAGCTGATTGAGAATGTATCACATTTTGGACAAAGGGAGACAACTTGATCGAGAATGTATCATATTTTGGACAAAGGGAGACAACTTGATCGAGAATGTATCAAATTTTGGACAAAGGGAGACAACTTGACCGAGAATGTATCATATTTTGGACAAAGGGAGACAACTTGATCGAGAATGTATCATATTTTGGACAAAGGGAGACAACTTGACCGAGAATGTATCATATTTTGGACAAAGGGAGACAACTTGATCGAGAATGTATCATGTTTTGGACAAAAGGACACAGCTTGATCGAGAATGTATCATGTTTTGGACAAAGGGAGACAACTTGATCGAGAATGTATCATATTTTGGACAAAGGGAGACAACTTGATCGAGAATGTATCATATTTTGGACAAAGGGAGACAACTTGACCGAGAATGTATCATATTTTGGACAAATGGAGACAACTTGACCGAGAATGTATCATATTTTGGACAAAGGGAGACAACTTGATCGAGAATGTATCATATTTTGGACAAAGGGAGACAACTTGACCGAGAATGTATCATTGTGGACAAAGGGAGACAACTTGACCGAGAATGTATCATATTTTGGACAAAGGGAGACAACTTGACCGAGAATGTATCATGTTTTGGACAAAGGGAGACAACTTGATCGAGAATGTATCATGTTTTGGACAAAGGGAGACAACTTGATCGAGAATGTATCATAATTAGGTGGACAACTCAATTAAGACCTCACATTTGGAGCCAATGGAGACAATTTCCGAACACATGTTTCAGACAAAGGGAGGTAATTTGATGGAGAACAAGTCCCATGCTTGGAGGAGGAAAGCTACCAGACAACACGCACATGGGAGAGCAGGCATACCAGGCTAACAGACAATAGGCATAAGGGAGAGCAGGCATCTCAAGCTAACAAACAATAGGCATAGGAAAGAGCAGGCACATAACAGATAATATGCATAGGAGACTAACAGATAGAGGATAGAATAAAATCCAATGTTTTCCTAGTATTTTTGGGTGCAAGTGTATTTTGATTACTAGCACTTACAAATGCTGGGGGAGTGAAAGGGTTAAATACAGCAAATATCAACATCTTGATGATGTGCGACAACAATATCTCTCCTGGAATGATCCATATATATGATTATGTGCATGCATAGGCAAAGGTTATCATGTTTTCAAGTGTTATTATTGTTTTTCTTAATTAAATTAACCTTTTTTCAGGATTTTTGAAATGTTTAACTTTCTCATATGCGCATGATAAGGCAGATAAACTCCTGCACTGTGAGTTCCGATAACTAAAGCGTTCAGTATAACTAAGTTATTAATATTTTTGCGTTCGTAAGATGTATGTTACAACATTACTAAGTTATTGATATTAGTTTTAACCATGCCCTTCAAAATTTTATCAAATGTGGAATATAAAATCTTATTTTATGGGTTTTATTACAAATAAATTTGTATCACACAGATAAATATAAATATATAATTAATCTGGATAAGACTTATCAAAGAACTTGCACTAATTTAAAATTTTTGTATTTTTTAATAACAAATTAAATTAGAGAAATGCTTAGTAGGATTTCACTAAAAGGCCAAAAAAAAATTAAGTTGCTTATAACTAAAGCCTTAGGAAAGGAAAGTTGTCATGTTATTATTTAATTGAACACTTTAGCCTCAATATGTTGTTAAAGTGGAGATGGTTGTCTAGAGGTAGGACGCATGCTTTAGGACGATGATGAAATGTACTTAGTTTAACCTGCGCCTGGAACACTGGTTAATTTCCAACATGTTCCTCTCCACCAAGGTGTAAAATGGTACCTATGAGGGTAGTATATGCAGGGTTGGCCCTTTTTCGTTTAAACCCTACCCAAATGGGGTTTGGGGTTTTAAAGGGCAATAAGCGGTTTTAAAGGGTTTTATACAAATGATTTTGGGTTTTAATTTTTTTCATCAATAATTTCATAAAATTATTTGAAGAAGTGCCTTGTATATGTCATCGTGCCATGTTCCTACTCGCCGTACCTTGACATTGGTAACACACTGACCAGGAAAGATAAACACATGTTTCCTAAGATAACCTTGGGCAAGGGGAAGTTTAAATTACAACTGGTTTCGAACATGGTAACTTAAGTTTTAACTTAAAGAAACACCCTAGACCTTACCTGTAAGGGTTTTTAGCATTGCCTGTTGTCTGTCTGGTGATAGAATCTTTAAATATCTGTCTACGATATATCTTCTCCTCTACCGTACCACATGTAATCAGACGATATACAACAACATTCTTATCTTGTCCTATTCTAAATGCACGATCCACAGCCTGAGCATCTACTGCAGGATTCCAGCTAGGATCAACTGATAAAATATAACAGGGTTCCAGCTAGGATCAACTGATAAAATATAACAGGGTTCCAGCTAGGATCAACTGATAAAATATAACAGGGTTCCAGCTAGGATCAACTGATAAAATATAACTATATATCACTTTACTTTTGATTAATTTCATGTTAAATATCAATCATTTTCCAATGCATTATAATAAGTGATTTCCTAAAGGATAAAACAAATGACAAAAGAGTGGATAGCAAGGTAAATCCTGATTTGCTGCACTAAAAGGATTAAGCTTTCCTGCAAAAAATGAAAGTTATTTGGAGAAAAATTCAAAGAAGTTATTTCAAGTTCCATCAGCAAGAAAACACTATTTGAACAAAGTTTTGGTGTACTAATGACCATAGAAACAGCCTGCTGACTAGTTTTCAGGATTAAGCATTAAGCCTCAGTCGCAGCAATGAGGTATTTTCTTGAAATATTCACTTCAAAGTCCCCCCTAAGAATAACCAGACAATGAACTTACATATCACCACTCTGTCTGCAGCTGTCAATGTTAAACCAACACCTCCGACCTGAACACGAAATGAAACCAGTTTTGTTTGTTTATATGGGTTTAATGCAATTCTTAAAAACATTTTCTGTTTTACACAGCAGCCAATTCACCAATCCATCGTGATATCGTCTGCCAGTCAACCACAAGGTACTTAGTAGTATAACAAGAGATTTTCTAAAAAAATGTGTATACCCCTATAGTAGCCAAAAAAGTCAGAAATGGTAAAGGTCACAGTGACCTTTGAGCTACTGACCTCAAAATTGGTAAAGGTCATCATCTACTGTTGCTGGTCAACCTCAATGTAAAGTTTGAAGATCCTAGGGCAAAGCATTCTCGAGATATTCAACCATTTGTTCGACCAACCCGGCAGACCAACAGACCTTTATTGTGCAAAGCAATAATTTTACCCCCTCATCAGAGATTGGAGGCATAATAATGTGAATGTCAGCCTAGGCAGGCATTTTGTGGTTTTGGTTAGAAAGACCATTTTCGATGATTTCAGGATTTTGCATTTCAGGAAATTAATACAAGGGTCAAAATTATTGTTCAATGAGATTTAATTTTGTGTTTGAAGGAGACGAGAAAATCCATGAAATTTAATCCCCCATGAAAATGATTGATTTTACAGTATATCGTAAATACGCACCTGTGTAGTAAGAAGAAATACACTGTATTTGGAATCTGTCTGGAATTTCTGTATTCTCTGTTCTCTCTCCTGTACCTGTGCTATAGTACCATCTAGTCTCATCACTTTGTGACCCTATAACAATATCACCAGTTCATTGCCTTAGCAAAGTGCTATATAGCACTTTCCACAGGAGATACTCCATGCCTTTTACTTAAACGGGAGGTAACTGAGTAAAGTAGCACTCAGCTTCAGCAATGGACTACACATTTAGACTAATTTTGACATAAAAACATTGTACCATCTAGTCTCATCACTTTGTGACCCTAGAACAATACCACAGGTCCATCGACTTAGCAAAGTGCTATATAGCACTTTGCACAAGAGGTAACCCATGTCTTTAACATTTATTTGAATGGGAGGTAACTGAATGAAAGTGCTCGGTAGCACCTTGCTTAGACAAATGGACTCACATTTGACACTATCATTATAGCTAATTTTGACACATAACAAGAACTGTTTCCATCGACCAGGATGCCCCCATTGTGGTATATAGTAAACTAACAAAGGGGAAACTTTAGTAAAATTGACCCAGAAAAATAATTTCTCCCTTTATATTCAACTACACATTAAGGTTGTTAATCTGTGTAAGTTTGAAGAAATTCGCCCAATGGTTGTGGGTTCAACACACTAGATTTGCATACATAAGGATGTACGTACAGACAGACATACGTACGGCACCAATGCTATATGCCCCCACTTATAAATAAGTGAGGGGGAACAGCCAATCATGCAGATAAACAGAAGACAGCAACACGTCTCATACCCTGGCTGTGATGACTTTCTGCATGATGTCCAACATTTTACGTGACTGTGAGAACACTAGACAACGATGTCCCTCTTCTTTCAGTCGGTCAAGTAAGTTCACCAGAAAGTGTAGTTTTCCAGACTCGTCTATGAGCGTTTCGTCTGGTATATGTTGTATCCTTGTCACAGCTGGAAGGTCACCTTCTTCCGTCTCAAGCATATCCTCATCCAATCTACAATCATAGAATCTATTGTTAGTTGCTATGGTTACAATGTTAGCTGCTTGTCCCATACAGTAATATCAAGACCTGGAAATTCCAGCAAAGCCAGATTTTCATGGCAGTCAAGCATAACTTGGCATTATTGGACACATAAGCTGCATACACAGCCAGTTTCATCGTGTTATCTCATTCCTTACTCAAGTTATCCAACGGCAACAAATCGAGGACAATTCTGCCCTCCCATCACTGAAATTGCTAAAAATCATTTTCCTTTGGAAAATCTTGTTAACCAAGTCAATACAAC
This sequence comes from Spisula subtruncata, assembly GCA_963678985.1. NCBI lineage: Eukaryota > Metazoa > Mollusca > Bivalvia > Venerida > Mactridae > Spisula > Spisula subtruncata. The sequence goes on along the minus strand of OY787672.1, from coordinate 23,505,530 downwards.
TGCATTTTTAAATTACACAAGCAGATGAAAAGATGCAGATGCAGAAACAAAAGCAACATGCATCACCCACAGCACTTACAATAGCAAAAAAATCACAACAAATGATATATTGAATTGATCAAAGATTCAATAATCATTTTGATATTAATATACCGGTCTAAATATGTTCCTAGGTGAAAAATTGGCCAGCTTCAATTTTATGTTCCCCAATCATGAAGAGGGTGCCTGCTAGACTGTAGTGAGTCCTTCTTCAATCATATGAAGTTACTACAGTCTTGCGCTAAGCTAAGCTATTGAAATTATTGAAATACAAAGTATTTACAAGAAGGAAATATCAACTTACACCTCCAATAGTCCTGTCACACAGACAAACTATCAATCAATCAGTATTTCTTTTGTTTAAAATCATTCAGAACGTCAAAAGTTCACACAAAAACTCTTTTCACTATTTTTCACGGTCTAAAGTTAAATGTAAACTCATTCACTCATTTAATATCTTCATTCTCAAACAACAAGCAGACAATGGGTTATAGCAGATAAAGTACATTATTAAATGATCACAAAATCAACCTACTTTATGATAATCATTAATTTTCAAAAAGACTTTTGGCGTCACAGGAATATTAAATCAGGAAATATACAGAAATGTGTAAAAGATAAACTGGTGTATGCCTTTGAATAAAGGATTTCTTCACTTTAATTAACAAATGTGAACTAATAGGGAAATACTTGAGGTGACATGTATGCAGAGATTGTTTACTTTATTATTTGTCAGATTTTCACGTGAAGTCACTGAATTATAACAACCGAACATAATTTTTGTTCATTGTATGCATCCACTAGGTATATAGAACTGTATTGTAAAATCATTTAAATTTGATGTGACAAAATTTCATGGTTCGCCATTAATTTGACTTTTGTGGATTTTGTATTCAGGAAATAAATACTGTGGTCAAAATTACTTTTCGATGGGATTTGGATTGGTGGTTGAAGGTGAACAACAAACTCCACGAAATTTAACACCCCAAGAAAATTAATGATTTTACAGTAACCTGTCTTTTGGTCAAATGGATGGGGATGTATTTTGCGTTCAACTCAGGCAGTTATATTGCGTGTCTATTAGTTTTATCCCAGTCTAATTTACCAATGACTTCAAGCTTCAAGGGAAAACTGGATGTTTGATAAAGAACTTGTGACTGGTAATTGAGCAGGTATAACAAAGACACATGGGATGCACACATTCTGTAAGTAAACATGCGTTGTTATAAGAATGGAAAATTAGAAGCACAGCTTCATTATGTAAAATCATTTCATTTTGATGGGACAAAATTTTGTGCTTTTGGTAAAAAGACCATTTTGCTGGGACGTTAATTCATGAATTATATGTAATTAATACATGGGTCAAAACTATTGTTCAATGGGATTTGATTTCGTGGTAAAAGGTGAACAACAAAATTTAATATCTCACGAAAATTAATGATTTCATAGTTACTGTAATAAATTGTATCATTAATATCTTCTGGTTTTTTTTTATGAATATATCTTGCTATTTCTGCAATTCCTAGTAACCAGAGTTATTACCTATTTAATACTGTGTTGTTTGACTATCATTCTGTCTGGCATAATGAAAGTACTGTACTGTGAAACTGAACTTAAACGGTCACTATTTGGCAGACTAATATACCTCGCAGGCAATCGGCCATTACTCTCGTGAAGCATGAAACCTGCTAAAATGATGAGATTTCATTTACTCTTTACTAGGGTCCAACTACGGACAAAAAGAAAGGGGCAGATTTGAACAAAGGGGCAGAGATGGACAAGACTAACAAGGTGAGTGTGTAAATATCTATACATATATTACTTAAACAAACTGGCGTTCTACTGAGGCATAATGCCCAATTCTGAAAACGAGTCATAATTCAATTTTGTATGCCATAAGTACATGTACACATAAACTCAGTTTTGCTAAAATTTAGCTGATGAAACTTCAAATGACCTTAACTTTGTCGCTTCTTTGATTTTTTTCACCAAATGATGTTCATTTTCTACAAGAAGTTAGTTCTTTCAGGGATGCTACGGAGGCATGATGCCTAATCCTGAAAATGAGTCACAAGACTTAGTTTGATTTGGATGTCATTAGCACACATCCCTACACCTTAACTAGGTTTCATACACATTGTTTTATAGTTTCAATTTGGATAATGCAAATTCAAATGGCCATAACTTTGTCATTTCTTTAAATGTTAGCAGATTAATCCTGATTTGTAGAACCCCTGTCTTTTCAATGCTGAAAATATCTGGATTATTCCAGAATTGTTAGACCGCCAGAACAAATTGACCTGATCCTCTTCCCTTCTATTTGCATAATATTTCATTGACTTATTGTCTATGTATTTGACTTCAGCTTGTGTGTTATAGTTTAATGTTGCGAAGATTCACTTAAAAAGTTGTCCTGGACTGTATCCTAACAATACTGACTTATCCTCTGTATACAAGGAACAAGCCATATTATCTTCAAAATGCCTACTATTAAAGCAGTGATCACCAAACTTATTGACTCAACCATAACACCTTTGGATAATTTTTCAGAATACAAAGGATACAATTGAGTACCGTATGTATAAGATTACAGTAGAAGAGTGTAATATACAACCTCATTTCTATGTGTTAGATATAGGATATGGTAGTGGACATGGACTAAGAGAAGTTCTCAAACAAATCGAAGGTAACTATAGGCAAGGTCCAAGAGAACAGACTTTTAATTTCTCAATATTAGTGTTTGGTCATCCATTTTTCCTTGTCTAATTGGCTGATGACTTCTGTTTTATGGAAAGAGGCAACACGACACAGCACTGCAGTATCTACCTAATGAGGAAATTGCTGTGTTGGGTACACCTCCACTCCAGCTTGCTATATACAAAGTTTCCATGGAGATGGATCAAATTAACTCAAACTACTGAGCAAAGAACCCCTTTTCTACTTTCATAAACAGTGACATTGACACCACTAACACAATCCCAACCTAGGTTTCCATGCCTGCTTGCTATATACAATGTTCCATGAAGATGGATCAATCTAAATTCAAGTAATTGTCCCTGAAAACCATTGTATTTTTATTTTAAAGAATCATGTGGTTTTACAGGTGGATCCGGTAGAGTTATTGGTACAGAAACATCTAAATCAAACATTATCAAAGTGAACAATGAGTTACAACATGAGATAAGTCATGGTACACTGGAACTGACTATGTGTACTCCAGACAATATGCCATACATAACCAACATGTTTGAATGTGTTTACACAGTTGATGGAATTTACAGCTGGATGGACTGCGACCAAACATTGCTAGAAATATACAGAGTGCTGCGCCCTGGTTGCATATTCGTTACATGTCTTAAAGACTCCGGTTCAACAACAAAACTGGTGAAAAAATCTCCTCAGAGTACTGTAGGTGACTATATTGAGAAATTAAACACAGCTGGTTTTATTAAAGTGAAAACTCAGGAGCATAGAGACGCTGTATCAGGTTTTAGATATTACATTATCAAAGCATTTACACCATCACAAAAAGATGAAGAAATATGACAGAAACAGAAACTTTGTTAGTGTTAAAACTTCAAATCAAAGACAGGCTTTATCATATTCAGGGATATAGAGAAACTCAGGTCACTGTCAGGTGAGAACAATGTTATCAGACAAAATGATATCATTCGGGTGACAACCTTTACCGATTAAGGTTGTTAATCTGTGAAAGTTTGAAGAAATTCCGCCCATCAGTTTGTGAAGTGTTCAACACACAAGATTTGCATTACATATTTACGGACAGGACCAGTGCTATATGCCCCCACTTACAAATATGTTGGGGGCACAATTATGCAGAGGGGTCAACCGAACCAAATTTAAATTAATGATGAACATCATATGCGGTCAACAATTCTCAACAAACAAGAGGCATTCAAAAACATTGTGTCCACAGTAAGCTTAGTTTTTATTAAGAAATTCCTTCAGTACAGATTAAATTGACCATTACTTTGCCAATTCTAAAGATACTTTCATCAAATAACTTTTATTTTGTTCGGAAATCAAGGCTCTTTTATGGTATGTAAATGCTAAATTCCCGATTTTTCCAGAACATTGACACCATTGAATATGCCAAAGCAAGAAATGTTTATACATACGCATCATCATGTTTAATACCCAGCTGGGAACACGCTCGTGTAGATAACAGTCTAGGATGATCACAAATCTTCTTCAACACAGTTAACGCAACCAATGGTGATTTGGTTGTCATCAGCAACTGCAATAACAAGGTAATACGGTGTAATAATTTGAGGTCATGTTCAAATATTTTATTTTGTGCCAAAAAATCCATTAGGCATTGATTACTGTATGATTTTTTCTTGACGGACAGACTGACTGGCAGACAGCGGGAGGGCAAACCTATAGTCCCCTCTGGTTGAAAACCGGTAGGGGTCTAATAAAAAATATATTCTGTTAAAAACATTTTCTTGGAAATGATTGTGGTCAATGGAACCACCAAGAGAAATCCACTAGCCTTGCACCAGCATTAGTGTGTAGCCCTGATTCAATGTCATTAAGACAAGTTGTGACAGAGAAAAACCCAGGGTCCCTGAAGATTATAAATAACACCCAACTTACCTCTTTCACTGAATCCAGTGAGAGGAAATCTTCATAGATCTTCATTTGTGTTTCTCTAAGATATGTCCATACAATCAAATCATTCTTCCTAGTCATAGTAGGCATACTGTCAAATATATCACACATACACTTAACAAATCTTATAAGTGTGCAGCTTTTATTTTCGTATAACTTTTTTATTAATCAATGTTTCTGCACAAAATATTTTGGAACTACTATTGACAAGATTTCCAATGAAATTCCTTGCTTATAATATTTGATCGTTATTTAACGGTTGGGAAAAAACATTTCTCGAGGGGGAAACAAGCAGTTACATACACAGCATGGGTGGCATCATTAGCTGGCTCATCTTTTTCTTGTTTCTCTTTTTCATTCACCTCTGATTTGGTGCGACGTAGAAAATATGGTGCAATAATCTTCTTCAAACTTTCTGCCATTTCTATACCAAGTTTCTTCTCTCCAATAGTAGCATCCTTCTCTCGGGCCTAATGTCAATAATGTGTAAAACAAAATTCTATAATTTAAACTGGAGGACATTGCATTAGCAAGGCACTATCGAGCGCTTCGTAGTGCTACGCTAAGAAAGGCTTGCTTCAAAAAAGCACTTCGTAGCGATGAAGCAAAACATTTATATATATGCTACCGGCAAGCAGCTAGCTTATCATTGCATAGCAAAGCACTACCAAGCCGGCCGTTGAAATTGATCGATAGGGCTCGCCTAGCAAGAAATGGTATGATCAGCGAACATGTTCGTTGGTAGCGTATCATTGCATAGACCTAGCAAAGCGCTTTCACAAAGTGCTCAATAGCGCCTTGGCTGTCCAACGGGCTCCTGATGACCAACCTTTTGATTCAAAATGCCAGACTATGAAACTTAGTAGGCTTCAGTTAGTCGTAGTGACTAAAACAAAATTCTTTAATTTGAACTGATACCAAGCTTTTGATTCAAAATACCCCACTTTAAAACTTGACAGCACATAGATTTTATAAAGAAATTATAACCAAGTCTCATGAAGATTGGGCATCAAACATGTTCACTTGACATTGTGGACAGCAAGACAACAAAGCAAAAACTCACCATCATGAAATTATCATTTAAAACAGCATGGAGTTTCAATATTTGTTTCAGGTCCCATCCATCTATGTTGTAATTGTCACTTAGCTAATCTCCATAGATGTTATACCAGTTGAATGACGTTTAATATATATTTTTTCTTTTTTGAAGATAAACAAATTCAGGGTTCTCAATCAGTTTTAACCTAGCAGGCCGAAATGCTTAACCAACAGGCCTGATAAGGTCCTTAATGTAACTATTTTCTTCAAATTGTGTATAAATTTTCAGCCAGCCCAAAATGTTTTTTAAGCAGTCAATTTGGACTGCAGCCTGCTGTTAATGAGAACACTGAAATTGGATGTCAGAAATATTGTTTTAACTTTAGGATTCACATGAAAATACCGTGATAGATGGTAACAAATACATACTTACCCTTGTAATTGGATTTTCATACGCCATCTTGAATGTCTTCTGGTTGCCTAGCAACGTACCTTGATGTACAAAATCATATAGAGACCAGAGTTCCTACAATATGATAAATATCACCATAGCAGTACCCACACCTAACTGTTCATATTATATATTTACATGTCAAACAGAAGTAACTGGTTTTATAAATTTAACATTTCATTTCAATGTAGTGCTTACTAAAGTATCGGCATCAGAATAGTAAAAGTAAATTCATCACAAACCCGTGCACTTTTCATATTGTGTAATACGCACATTAAAAGGAGAGGGCTATTAAAGGCTAGGCCTGTTACCCAATCCAATTTCTTTGGGGAAAACAAATATATATTAAACTGTTAATGGTTGGGATGTATGTTTTTTTAAAAGCCCCCCAATAGATATATTCCTAAATTTTTAAAATTGTGTGTTTCCTTCTAATTTGCATGACTCTGAGGTACAAATAATGTTTACCTTAATCCTTTGCTAATGCTATTGAAATTTAAATTAAAACAGTTCATTTCAATGGTTCATGCATGAATATTTATTGAGCAAAGACATGAATCACAGTAAAAGTTGTTTGTGCTGCGGAATTAGTGTGGAAAAAAACAGATTGCGTTGAATTCTGGAGTAAATCTATCGCCCGCACCTTAAACCAGCGAAATGTCCAGGTAAAAACATGCCACTATTCCCCGGCCCTTCCCAGAGGAGGTGGGGGGGTTGGTTTTTAATTGACTGGTGCATTATTTTTGAAGCAGGTACACTAAGATACAAACCTTGAGGTTGTTTTGTACGGGAGTTCCAGTGAGGATGATACGGTTTCTGGCAGGGATTGCATGAACACCTTTGGTCGTCTTTGTAGGATTTTTTATCTTGTGACCTTCATCTAGTATCATGTAATCCTGAATATAAATATATCAGAAACAATGATATGCCATGCATATAGTAATCAAGAATTCAAGACACATGTATAGGCCTACTGTTACAAAGGCATACCTAATATGCTCAAGCTTCATGAATGAATACCGGAGGGTCAAAAACAACAGTGTTGCGACTGCCACGATGCTAAGTGATAATTTCACGAAGCAAGAATACACAAAATGCTCAAGTTTCATAAATACATTAGAGGGTAAAAAACAGAAGCGTTGCTACTGCCTACATTGCTAATTATTACAGGTGATTTTTTATGAGGAAAGACTATTGAAAGTTGGCTCAGCATACTTAGTATGAAAGTAGACCATAAACTGGACGTTTAGCTTGATGGCTGCTAACATCATAACCCAGAAAGTGACGACTTACCCACACAAATTCCCGACCATCTTGTTGTCCGAGTGTCTCCCAGCTGGTAACAACAAGACCATATGTTGTCAGACAAACACCGCCTCGTTTCTGAACACGTGCCAACGCCCGCTTCTTTTCAGTCTTACTGTTGCCATGGTAGGCAGCTACCTTCAATCCTGGAGCCCTGTAACAAATATATACAGTCAGTAAAAATCAACCATGACATCCACAAAGTATTGTATCACATTATATAGCAGAGTGAGATACAACCTTGCTGTACCATAAGGTTTAATAAATTTGGTTGAAATTCTGACATCTTTTGATTTTCTTGTTTGGCCTTGTGATCTTGTGCTTGATCCCAGATGAATAAGTTCCCAAACCAAGATCAGACCAAATTAAGTTTTCCTTTGATTTAGCCTTGTGGCCTAGTTCTGGCCTTGACATGATTTAGGATCAGACTCAGAGATGTCCCATGAAGATTGACTCAAAATTGTCTTCCAAAGAGAAATATTGACAAATGACAGCGCAGAGCATAGACTAATTTCCATAGCTGAGCAGAAACAGAAGACATTTCCATGTCCTGGCTATGGGTAACAGCTAGATTACAGAAGGGTAAAAAATTGGATAATAGTATACCAACCATTTCTGGAATTCATTTTCCCAGTTGACCATGACGGCGACAGGTAGAACAATCAGTACAGAGCGGATCTTCTGCATGTCAAACATACCAGACAGAAATCCTATCACCTGTATAGTCTTACCAAGTCTGAAATATTCAGTAACATAATATGATTGGAAAAATACGATAAACTAGAAATGTGTCCATTGACACAGGTGGTAAAAGTAACAAAGGGCCATAACAGTGGTTAAATTGCTGCAGCAAAATTCCATCCTTTAAAGTCAACTTCACATCAAGGTCGTTTATCTGTGAAAGTTTGTAGAAATTCCACCAACAGTTTGTGAGGAGTTCACCACACAAGATTTCGGAAATGTACGGAAGGACAGCACCAATGCTATAGATTTGATCTGATTTGAAATGACCTTTAATGAGTCCTGTACCGTACCATACCAACTGGTAATCTGGATTTTTTATTGGACCCTTAACATGTACCCCTTCACATCAGCCTAGCTAAAGTTAAAAGATCGAAATAGGGTAAATTTATCTTGTGGATAATTCAGAAATAATTTTGAAAATTTAAAGACGCAAAAGGCGATCAATGAGATCTCTATATTTGCGTCCTGATGCAAGCATGCCATCTAATCAATGCTATATGCCCCTCATTCAGTAAAATACACCTAATCAGTTAAATGTCATCAGTACAATATATAAAATATGTCAATCTATGAAACATGCAAATCAATAAGTATGACCATCAGTAAAATATGTTCAAATCAGTATTAAATGCCAATAAGTAAAAGATGATATTCAGTAAAAGATGGTAATCAGTAAAAGATGGTAATCAGTAAAAGATGGTAATCAGTAAAAGATGGTAATCAGTAAAAGATGGTAATCAGTAAAAGATGGTAATCAGTAAAAGATGGTAATCAGTAAAATATGGTAATCAGTAAAATATGAGTACAGGATTAAACGAACATTTGTCGACGTTCACTGATGTGTAAACACCGAATCTGAAGAAAACATCGAGTAAAGCCAGGCTTTATGTAAAGCGGAGATTTACTGGGAGTGTAAAAATCATTCATAGCCAATCAGAATGGAGGAATATGCCTACTTTGGAATTATTGTAATTTAGCCAATATTCATTGAGCATAAACAGCAAGCCAATACATACCCCATATCATCCCCCAGAATGCCACCTTTCTTTCTCCTGAACAATGACCACAGCCACAGAACACCTTCTTGCTGGTGAACGTATAAACTCTTATACAAATCTCGATAGATATAAAACCCCTTCCCAAGATGCAACATTCCATCATCTTCCTCGTCCGATTCGTCACCGTGGGCAGCAATGTAATCCTAACAAGATTAGTATCAAATAATATTTTATTTTCTTGTTTGGTTATGTGTGGGCATTGTGCTGTGTTTTTGAGATATGTGATGCTTCGATGTTTTCTGTGTTCGACTGTTTAAGTTTAATGCAGCCTTCTGTGACTGATTTTCTCATAACTTTTCTCATAGTATTGTCAATTGAAGTCATCATATATAATTGAGTTTGGATTGGTCGTTTTTAGAAATAAAAGATTTTTATAAACAATCAGTGTCGCTAGAATATGTAAAGGGCCCTGGCAAAATTGATTGTTATTCCTGCTAATTTCACATCAACACTAATGAAAAACCTGTATCTAGTAATCAGAAACATAATAAAAACACTCTTCAACAAATACTGACAAATTTTGAAAATCTTTGAAGATGTATAAAAGAACCAAAAAAACTGAAATTCATAAATTGGTCTTGGACCACAAAATTGGGACAAGATGCATCGATAGATCAACAAAGTTTAGCATACCTCCATTTTCTTTATTTTCCTAGCAAGTTTCTCGCTGTAACATATTTGTAATGCTGCTTTATTCATTTCTAATGCCTCAGCAACCTTTCCTTCACCAACTAATTTCTTTCCTTTTACGATACATTCATTAAACTTCCTCTGTACTTCACCATCATCGTCATCATCATCACTCATATTTCCTACAGATAAAATATAATGACACAGGGTGTTCCCTAGGATTTTTTATACGAGGGTCGCAGGACCCTTAAAATCTATATTTAGAGAGTCCCCGAGAAATTTTGGGGGTCCCTTCACTATACAGTTATGCATTTCAGGTCATTATAAGTGAGTATCAAATTTATATAAATAAATAAGCAAATGCAGATTGCTCAATGCACCACAAGACTTAGTGCAATAAATAGCAGAAAGAAAAATGTTCTAGCTGAAATAAAAATGTCTATTCGAGGGATCCTATCGGGGTCCCAAGGATGCACAGTAATGCAGAAATGAGGGTCCCAAGCTACAAAGTTGCGTCAGGGACACAGAAAACCTGCATCAGGGAAATCCCTGACGACAGTGAAATTCTGATACAGCATCTGAGAATGTCACAGTGGACCTGTCCAATACCCGTAACTCTGTTTTAAGCATCTAATAATACGCCCCATAGCAGCCCAAAAGTCAACAAGAGGGCCATGATGGCCCTATATCGCTCACCTGATTATGAATGAAGCCCTGCACAATTTAGACTAACAAAGGTAGAGCGTAAATATAGAAACTGGTGACCCCCGGGGCGGGGTCAATTTTGACCTCAGGGGCATAATTTGAACAATCTTGGTAGGGGACCACTAGATGATGCTACATACCATATATCAAAGCTCTAGGCATTGTAGTTATAGAGAAGAAGATTTTTATATGTTTTCCCTATATAAGTCTATGTAAAACGGTGACCCCCGGGGCGGGGCCAATTTTGACCTCAGGGGCATAATATGAACAATCTTTGTAGGGGACCACTAGATGATGCTACATACCAAATATCAAAGCTCTAGGCATTGTAGTTTTAGAGAAGAAGATTTTTATATGTTTTCCCTATATAAGTCTATGTAAAACGGTAACCCCCGGGGCGGGGCCAATTTTGACCTCAGGGGCATAATATGAACAATCTTGGTAGGGGACCACTAGATGATGCTACATATCAAATATCAAAGCTCTAGGCATTGTAGTTTTAGAGAAGTAGATTTTTATATGTTTTCCCTATATAAGTCTATGTAAAACGGTGACCCCCATGGCGGGGCCAATTGTGACCCCAGGGGCATAATTTGAACAATCTTGGTAGGGGACCACTAGATGATGCTACATACCAAATATCAAAGCTGTAGGCATTGTAGTTTTAGAGAAGTAGATTTTTATATGTTTCCCCTATATAAGTCTATGTAAAACGGTGACCCCCGGGCCGGGGCCAATTTTGACCCCAGGGCCATAATTTGAGCAATCTTGGTAGGGGACCACTAGATGATGCTACATACCAAATATCAAAGCTGTAGGCATTGTAGTTTTAGAGGAGAAGATTTTTATATGTTTTCCCTATATAAGTCTATGTAAAACGGTGACCCCCGGGGCGGGGCCAATTTTGACCCCAGAGCCATAATTTGAACAATCTTGGTAGGGGACCACTAGATGATGCTACATACCAAATATCAAAGCTCTAGGCATTGTAGTTTTAGAGAAGAAGATTTTTATATGTTTTCCCTATATAAGTCTATGTAAAACGATTAGTAAGGTTGCATAAGACTATAATTACAGCTTAATAATTGTTTAATAGTTTGTAAACATACAATCACTGTAAACGATGATAACCCTAATATCCACATTCTGCATTTAATTTAAATTAAAGCCTCAAAGCTGCCAACAAGTACACATTTCGTAGTTCTACAACTAAAATATAGTAAGAGAGACAACTCTTACATGATCACAACCAGTATAATTACAGAGTACACTCCCTTTGATAAAATGAAAAACAAGGTTTTTCTATTACTTGACCTAGTAGCCTAATTTTTGACCTCAGATGACCCAATATCGAACTTGACCTAGATTTTGTTAAGATGATCATTGTGACCAAGTTTCATAAAGATTAGGCCAAAATTGTGACCGCTAGAGAGGACACAACCCAATTGTTGACGGACAGACGGACGGACCGACGGACGGACGGACGAAGAGTGATCACAAAAGCTCACTCTGTCACTTTGTGACAGGTGAGCTAAAAATGATATAGGTCATTGACTCACTCACAGTCACCTTGACCTTTAATCTACTAAGCTCAAAATCAATAGTGGTCATCTACTGTTGCTGACCAACCTCCATGTAATCATAATGTATAAAGATCCTAGGGCGAAGTGTTCTTGAGTTAAGGAACTGAAACCATTTGGTCAACCAACAAACATGAAAGCAAAGCAATATACCCTCTCATTAAAGATGTGGTCATAATGATCTATCACCTTCTTGATCATGCTAGTGAACTCTGTACCATAACTCTTGTTCGGTCTGTTTAAAACTCAATTTTCAAATCCACTGATCAATTTCAAAAACAACGGATATATAACCAATAAACCCAATCAGGTCCTGTCAATCAATAAGTCTAATACCTTTGTTATTAGACAAATGTACGTCCGAAATCTTCTTCTCAATGGAATCCTCCATTCTGGAGTAGTCAAGAAGTCAGTCTTGGAGCAATCGTGCTACAACAGATAAAATATTCATAGTAATAATATTTATTTATTTATTAGCGGGCGGAGCAATTCTGAAAATAAATTCTAAAAGTAAAAACTTTTTCATATTTCCGTATCACATCAAAACTCCAATTCTGAGGTATTGTTTTGGAGTATTTTGATAGATTTAACAAGTATTATAGTTGATTTCCACCAAATAATGCACCAGATTTGGGGCCAGGGCAAATATGAAAATGTTCGGAAAAAACACCAGTAAACGGACTTTTACAAAAAGGGAAACAAATCCTCTAATCCTTGCTCAAACTCTTACTTTGACTGGAATCAGTTTGCCACCATGAACGAGAATGTCAACATGTGACAGAAGAGTAAAACAACAAATAGGGTCCAAAAAATATGAAAAAGACTGGAAATATGAGAAAGTGATTGTCAATTCTAATTATGGAGGTCACATAATATGATGCTAAACATAGACCATATAGTGATTCATTTTGATTTAATGAGTCCATGGGACTCACATATTTTAAAACAATGAGTCCCAGCTAAATTTAACGAGTCCCATAAAGATATATAGGTAAATCACTGTAATATGTTTTGAGGTTTCTGTGGATTTAAAACTTTCTGTTTTTGCTGCTCTTGTCAATAAAATTAGATAGTGTCTGTTTAATTACTTGTCTTATAGAATGAGATGTCCTTTTACAACAAAATCTCCAAACTCTAGTGCAGTTAGTTCTAGGTACCATAACTAAATGATCTTTTATTGATAATGACAGTGATCTTGGATGAATTGGAATAATCACTGAAATGGAATAATCATCGTCTAAGAAGCTTGGACTATAGTACAGTATGTTTTACTGTCATGAGCTGATCTATATTATAAACAGTCAGGTGGTAATTACATTTGGAAAGGGTCTTGTTTGTAGGGCCTACAGAAAATCCTCATTCACAAACAACAGGATATGATCAGATGATGCTGTAGTAATTGCAAACTTGCTAAAATCAACCGATCTTAATCAAAATGTGAACAAATGGTCGGAGCTCTCGACCACTAAATCGTTAATATCAGACCACCTTTATTAATATAATTCAGAATCGTCACCAGCTCGTGTAATAAGAGCTGTCCGTGGACAGCGCGCTCCACTTTTTAAGTGTTGGATAGTGTAGTGGATGCTTAACATGCATACGCCTGAAACACAATAATTTGCAAATATTGATTCTTTTGTTTGTAAAATCAATTTTCGGGCTGCAAAATTAATTTAAAGGTTACCTGCCCTTGTAAAATGGGTTACCTTTTTGATAATAAACAAGGATACCAAGTTTGAAGGAAATATCTTCGATGGTTTCTGGAATATGTAATTAAACATGAAACTTCTAAGTTGAAAGAGGGCCATAACATTGGCAAAATTAATTTTAGGGTTACCTGTCCTTGTGAAATAGGTTCCCCTTTTGATGATAAACATGCATACCAAGTTTGAAGATAATATCTTCGACGTTTTCTGAGATATGGACCTAAACATGAAATTCTAAGTCGAATAGGTGCCATAACTACGACAAAATTAAATTTAGGGTTACCTGTCCATGTGAAATGGGTTCACCTTGTGATAATAAACATGCATGTCAAATTTGAAGCAAATATCTTTGAGGGTTTCTGAGATATGGACATAAATGTGAAATTCTAAGTCGAAAAAGGGCCATAACTATGACAAAATTAAATTTTGGATTACCTGCCCTTGTGAAATAGGTTTTCCTTGTATTAGATAACAAGCATACCAAGTTTGAAGCAAATATCTTTGATGGTTACTGAAAAATTGACCTGAACGAAAAGGTTAAACGACAACGAAAATTCTAAGTCGAAAAAGGGCCATAACTCTGGCAAAATTAATTTTAGGGTTACCTGCCATTGTGAAATGGGTTCCCCTTATGATAGTTAACATGCATACTAAGTTTGAATCAAACATCTTTGACGGTTACTGAGAAATGGACCTGAACGAAAAGGTTAACCAACGACGACGAGTGGGTCATGACAATAACGAGAAAAAGGGTTGATCTTCGTGGACATGCTATATATTTCATGGTATTTACAACTTTTCATTCACTTTTTCAAGTGCCGATAAAAATTTGATCGGCGCTACTTCCATATATATGACAACTTAGTCCACATCTGCACTGGAGATAAAGGTCAGAAATTAAAAAATCTCCTAGCAGATTGCCCCACATCTACCACGGCCTCAACACAGTGAAACGGTCAGGGAAATGTTGGAAAATGTTTCTCCTAATCAATACCCTGTAGACAATATTTCGTTGTCAGGGTCAGAGAATTACATGAGATTTTACAAGTCAGCTGTCACCGTCAGAGCCGTGGTTTTTATAACACAAAAGTAAAAACCCCGACCCATATTGAACGTTTGGCAGGTAAAATCCTGGCATCTACCATGGCTATACCAGATATATATTTGAACGGATAGGCAACTCTATAAATAGATTTTTATCTGCCGAACAGCCAAACGCCCATAATGCAATGCGCGCACTCGGCCTTTTCCGTTAATCATCGGGTTTTTTTAGGTATTCGGTACACTGTAAGTTGATAATATGGCGATGATCGGTAACATAAATTTTTATTGCTGCCTCAAAAAAACTTGCCTTATCATTAATAATTTATCGATTTTCAAAATTAAAACAATATTATGAAGATACACAATGCGTGTTTCATGCAATATACAATGCAATTTAAATCAGAGTTACAATTTCGTGTGATTTGGAGCAAGAAACGAGAGACACGGGTGGAAAATGGCGGAGGCTTTGTCGTTACAATTTAGTCTACGAAATATCTTTAAAAAGAATCATCAGGACTAATTTTTAAATATTTTACTAAAGATGTTTCAAGTAAAACACCAAATAAGATTTTAATATTTTTCAATCTGATGATAGGAATTTGTCATAGTTTAAACTGAATTGTTTTCTCACTTCGATATTCCCGCGAAACCGTTGTGTATTTAAACTCCATTTCTGGACGTATAGCCAATATAATCGGTTAACAGACATTGCTCCTCCTGGACTTTACTCCTCCTGGACTTTACTCCCCCTGGACTTTACTCCCCCTAGACTTAACACCTCCCAAGGTACCTGGACATTACTCCTCCTTGATTAATGATAATTGGATTAGGGTTGGTAAAGGTGTCAGACACTGTGTTGTGATAGTTTATTGATGTCTAATTGAAATCACTATTGTAATTGAACAAGATTTGTCAACCAGAAACCAATTAAACTATCACAGCACAGTTGTTATCACATTCCCCAACTCTAGTTCAATT
This sequence comes from Spisula subtruncata, assembly GCA_963678985.1. NCBI lineage: Eukaryota > Metazoa > Mollusca > Bivalvia > Venerida > Mactridae > Spisula > Spisula subtruncata. Next base: position 23,489,617 of record OY787672.1, on the reverse strand, counting down.
ACCATTAAACAAGAATTTGTAATGTATAATAATAATGAGTGCGTATCTGTGCGTGTGAGTATCATTCTCTTCTCTTTTATGTAATTTATGCCGCCTTATATGGCGAAGAATGTATGTAAATATATTCATATGCCAATAAATTGAATTGAATTAACACATATATAACATACATACAAGCTTGTTAAAAGTATACTCATCCAAGAAAAGTATACAATATTTATAATACTAAATAAAAACAAAATACATATGCATGATGTATAATCAATCATAATATATCAATATTAATAACTTGTATTGATCAATGATATAACAATAAACCCTAGACATTACTCCTCCCAATAGGAGGAGTAATGTCTAGGGTTTTGGGAGGAGTAATGTCCATAGCCAAAGTGTCCAGGAGGAGTAATGTCCTAATCATATAATCGATGAAATATACATACGCACTAATCAAGGTATGTTTATTCTTTATCTACATAGTAAAATTTTCTCGATTGATTTTGAAATGTTGATTGGATTGGCAGATTTATTTCTGCAAATTTCTTGCAAAACAATACATAAAACAAAGATGGCAGATCAATGAATCTCGCAGCTAAAACTCTGTGATCTCGCCAAATATTGCGACAAACGTGAACCCGCAAGAATTGAAGTCGATTTCTACTGATTTCAACTGGGTCACGTGGTAGAGTTACCTATCCGTTCTAATATATATCTGTGGCTATACGTCCCCTCTGTTTTTCCAGAAATCCCCCCCCCACCACGAGAGGGGGAGAAGAAGGTAAAAACAAGGATATCTCCTTGGATCTCCAATGCCAATTCTCAGGGTAGCGGCCGTGGATTGATTGACTAGTGCATAAATTGTTAGTTATACAGATTGATAAAGAAGATGAGATGCGGAGCTCAACAACTCTACTACAACACACTTCACAGTATCACAGAAATCGAAATGACTAAAGATAAACTATACTGAGCCGCCAGTAAGGATATCACAACAGTGAACGGAAAAGAAAAGAAATATGCGGGGCAGTGGGTGTAGGGTAATGGCCATGAACATGTATCTGTATAAAGACTGTTACCGCAACTGAAATCATTGCAAATGTTTATATATCATTTAATTACGCTATGAATAAGTAAATTATTAAAATTTAATAATAAAAACATCCATATGAATGTTTTGTTTAAGAATAATCCAAATATATAGTCGGTTAATTGAGTAAAAACCATAGTTCATCTAGTTCAACCAAGATCAATGGCCCAGACACTAAAATAGGGAATGTGACGAAACAAGTTAGGTACAATATTGAAGCTACCATATATACCTACATAATAATGTATGTGGTATATTTGTAGCTTGGCCCTGGATGTACGATAAAAGCCCAAAATGGTTCATAAGTAACGGAAATTAGTAGAACACATAGTTCAACCCCAGATCAATGGCCCCTAGACCCTATAATAGGGAATGTGACGCAACAAGTCAGGTTTCATATTTAAGCTATTATATATAGCTACAAACTTATGTATCTGCTTTATTTGTAGCTTGGTCCTGGATGTTCGATAAAAGCCTAAAATGGTTCATAAGTCGCGAAATTTGGTAAAAACCATAGTCCAACCCCTGATCGATGATCCCTAGACCCTATAATAGGGAATGTGACGCAAATAGTCATGTACCATATTGAAGCTATCATATGTAGCTACAAACTTATGTATCCAATTTATTTCTAGCTTGGCCATGGATGTTCGATAAAAGCATAAAATGGTTCATCAGCCTCGAAAATTTGTAAAAAAAACAAAGTTCAAACCACGATCAATGGCCCCTAGACCGTATAATAGGGAATGTGACGCAAAAAGTCGGGTACCATATTAAAGCTACCATATAGACCTACAAACTTATGTATCCAATTTATTTCTAGCTTGGCCACGGATGTTCGATAAAAGCCTAAAATGGTTCATCAGTTGCTAAACATAGTGAAAAACATAGTGAAACGTTGTTCAACCCCTGATCAATGGCCCCTAGACCCTATAATAGGGAATGTGACGCAACAAGCTGGGTACCATATTAAAGCTTTCATATATACCTACAAACTTATGAATCCAATTTATTTCTAGCTTGGCCTTGGATGCTCGATAAAAGCCTAAAATGGTTCATCAGTGGCGAAAGTTAGTAAAAAAACACAGTTCAACCCCTGATCAATGGCCCCTAGACCCTGTAATAGGGAATGTGACGCAACAAGTCGGGTTCCATATTGAAGCTATCATATATACCTAAAAACTTATGTATCCAATTTATTTCTAGCTTGGCCATGGATGTTCGATAAAAGCCTAAAATGGTTCATCAGTTGCTAAACATAGTGAAAAACATTGTGAAACGTTGTTCAACCCCTGATCAATGGCCCCTAGACCCTATAATAGGGAATGTGACGCAACAAGCCGGGTACCATATTTAAGCTATCATATATACCTACAAACTTATGTATCCAATTTATTTCTAGCTTGGCCTTGGGTGGTCGATAAAAGCCTAAAATGGTTCATCAGTCGCGAAAGTTAGTAAAAAAACACAGTTCAACCCCTGATCAATGGCCCCTAGACCCTGTAATAGGGAATGTGACGCAACAAGTCGGGTTCCATATTGAAGCTATCATATATAACTACAAACTTATGTATCCAATTTATTTCTAGCTTGGCCATGGATGTTCAATAAAAGCCTAAAATGGTTCATCAGTTGCTAAACATAGTGAAAAAACATAGTGAAACGTAGTTCAACCCCTGATCAATGGCCCCTAGACCCTATAATAGGGAATGTGACGCAAAAAGTCGGGTACCATATTAGAGCTATCATATATACCTACAAACTTATGTATCCAATTTATTTCTAGCTTGGCCATGGATGTTCGATAAAAGCCTCAAATGGTTCATCGGTTGCTAAACATAGTGAAAAAACATAGTGAAACGTAGTTCAACCCCTGATCAATGGCCCTTAGACCCTATAATAGGGAATGTGACGCAAAAAGTCGGGTTCCATTTTAAAGCTATCATATATACCTACAAACTTATGTATCCAATTTTTTTCTAGCTTGGCCATGGATGTTGGATAAAAGCCTAAAATGGTTCATCAGCTTCGAAAATTAGTAAAAAACACAGTTCAACCCCCGATCAATGGCCCCTAGACCCTATAATAGGGAATGTGACGCAAAAAGTCGGGTATCATATTGAAGCTATCATATATACCTACAAACCTATGTATCCAATTTATTACTAGCTTGGCCATGGATGTTCGATAAAAGCCGAAAATTGTTCATCGGTTGCTAAACATAGTGAAAAAACATAGTGAAACGTAGATCAACCCCTGATCAATGGCCCCTAGACCGTATAATAGGGAATGTGACGCAACAAGTCGGGTACCATATTGAAGCTATCATATATACCTACAAACTTATGTATCCAATTTATTTCTAACTTGGCCATGGATGTTCGATAAAAGCCTAAAATAGTTCATCAGTAGCGAAAGTTAGTAAAAAAACACAGTTCAACCCCTGATCAATGGCCCTTAGACCCTATAATAGGGAATGTGACGCAAAAAGTCGGGTTCCATTTTAAAGCTATCATATATACCTACAAACTTATGTATCCTATTTATTTCTAGCTTGGCCATGGATGTTCGATAAAAGCCCTAAATGGTTCATCAGTTGCTAAACATAGTGAAAAAACATAGTGAAACGTAGTTCAACCCCTGATCAATGGCCCCTAGACCCTATAATAGGGAATGTGACGCGAAAAGTCGGGTACCATATTAAAGCTATCATATATACCTACAAACTTATGTATCCAATTTATCTCTAGCTTGGCCATGGATGTTCGATAAAAGCCTAAAATTGTTCATCAGTCGCGAAAGTTAGTAAAAAAACACAGTTCAACCCCTGATCAATGGCCCCTAGACCCTATAATAGGGAATGTGACGCAAAAAGTCGGGAACCATATTGAAGCTATCATATTTACCTACAAACTTTTGTATCCAATTTATTTCTAGCTTGGCCATGGATGTTCGATAAAAGCCTAAAATGGTTCATCAGTTGCTAAACATAGGGAAAAAACAAAGTGAAACGTAGTTCAACCCCTGATCAATGGCCCCTAGACCGTATAATAGGGAATGTGACGCAAAAAGTCGGGTACCATATTGAAGCTATCGTATATACCTACAAACTTATGTATCCAATTTATCTCTAGCTTGGCCATGGATGGTCGATAAAAGCCTAAAATGGTTCATCAGTCGCGAAAGTTAGTAAAAAACACAGTTCAACCCCTGGTTAATGGCCCTTAGACCCTATAATAGGGAATGTGACGCAAAAAGTCGGGTACCATATTGAAGCTATCATATATACCTACGAACTTATGTATCCAATTTATTTCTAGCTTGGCCATGGATGGTCGATAAAAGCCTAAAATGGTTCATAAGTCGCGAAATTTTGTAAAAAAAACCATAGTCCAACCCCAGATCCATGACCCCTGACCCTATGTTGGGGAATGTGACGCAACAAGTTGGGTACCATATTGAAGCTATGATATATACCTACAAACTTATGTATCCAATTTATTTCTAGCTTGACCCTGGATGTTCGATAAAAGCCTAAAATTGTTCATAAGTAGTGAAATTTTGTAAAAATGACCCTTAGACCTTAAAATAGGGAATGTGACGCAACATGTCGGGTACCATATTGAGCTAGCATGGAAACAAAGTTTTTTAAATATTAAAGAGAAGTACTATGTAGAATGTAATGAGGGATATAATTCTATAGATAAGCGAGAGAAAACAAGCGTGTCGAAAAGTTGGGTTTCGAAATTTGCGGGTGTACTTCTTCCTTAGAGTATTACGTTTGGACAACTACCTGATAGATAACACTCTTCTGAAATTCAATTCCTTCATTGGTTAGTTTGGCACTTTCCTGGATGAGGCGTCAAATTTGTTCCAGATAACTCTTTATGGCGTTTAGTTACCATGGATGCAATAAGAACGACTCCTTTAAATGAACTCGTTAGAACGTTAAGAATGTATCGTAAATATGTGTATTTTTCTCTGCAAAATATCATTGAATACCGATAGTCTTCCGTGTAATATGTGTCAGGTTCCTGTCAATCTAATTACAGTAATTAGACCTGTCCAAACCAGGTCAAACTTAGTTAATATAGTCCGACTTGGTTTGGGCAGATGTAACTAGATATACCCTCAATGTACGCCATCTTCCTATGTGCTTAATGTAGATGTTTCTTTGTTTGCCTTGTATATGTATCTGGATTACTACCGTGAAACAAAAGGCATTAAATTACGCTTGAACAATTTAAATAATGAAATTCGAAGAACATCGGAGCTTGCCTCTGGTAGGTCTGGATGTACACTTAAATATCCGTCTCCAATTTCCCCCCACTTGCAGATAGTTCGCTGTTTGCAAACGGGGCAGCTAGTATTGGGAGACACTTTCTCATTTGTCTGTACTTCTTACTTCTTGTGCTCGTTGTTACTTTGCCGGAAAATTTTGTTTTCATTTCCACAGGTGTCTAAACTGATATTTCTTGTATGATCTCTTTTTGTGTTTCTCAGAAGAAATACCTATAGACGTGTCTTAAGGTTTATAGACGTAGGCCTACACTAGCGAATCAGATAGCTCAATAGAAAAAGGTCAAATCTATCCATCACTTGCCTCTGTTAGTTTAAACAATATTTATTCAATAACTTTTTTTACTACATGTGGTAATCAATACAAGCTATGAAGGATTGGGAAACAAGTTTGAAAAAACTTATATAAATCCCGCTCCTTTTTAAAATATGAAACATTCACATACGTAGAAAAACAACGACCGGGTCGCCACTTGCCTCTGTTAAACTACTGCCCTTACCTCGGCAGATATTATATTATTTTTAATGATAAATGATTCACGAAAGATGTGGCTGTTATTGTAAATGACTTCAACATACCCCCCCCCCCCAATCAGACGAAAATTATAATTTACGGTCTAATACATACATGTATCGTCATAGGTAATTTGCCTTCAATTCTAGGTGAAAACGTAAAAACATTGTTTTGCCCCTTCGCTCGAAAACAAAATAATTTGTGATATAAACGTCCCATCTCCTATAATTGATAAGTTGTCAATTATATATAAACTTTTTTTATAAAGCTCTTAAAACACACGTGTTCACCTTACGCTTCAATCTCAAATCGGGCAATTTATTTGCGCAAGCATTTTAAAATTATGATTGATTTAAGAACTTAAATTCCCTGTACACATGTATTCAGTAATAAAATATCTCCTGTTTTTATACCAAATAAGTGATCTCAGAACGCACAGAATGCACCAGATTGATCCATTGTTTAGAAAATTGTCCCAGGGGGAGCATGCCCCCGGAACCCCTACTTGAACTGATTAATTTCCAGTTACCACGTAATAAACCAAATTTATATATGTACGAGTATATTAAGCAAAATTCGCTTCCATGAATGAAGTTTTGTTAATGTAAATGTGTTTACCCACCCCTTGCCAAAAGTTTGCCCCCGATGTTGATAATTTATTTTGGCGGTACATGTATTATAAAAACATAATTATAACAAAATTGAAGATCTATATGATATCTTCAGTATCATCCCGGTACCTTTCCTTTTGCTTCACATCCCATATTAAATGGACTAGGGACCATTGATCTGGGATTAAACAATGCTTTTTACTAATGTTAGCGACTTATGAATCAATTTAGGCTTTTCATGGATATCCAGGGCCAAGTAACAAATACATCAAATACATCAAATATATAATTGTGTAGGTCCATCAGGTAGCTTCAATATGGCACCTAACTTGTCGCGTCACATTCCCTACATTAGCGTCTAGGGGCCTTTGATCAGGGGCTTAATGTTCAGTGTTTTTTACTACATTTCGCGACTTATGAGTCATTTTAGGCTTTTCTCGAACATCCAGGGCCAAGATACAAATACATCGCATACATAATTTGCTATGTCTATGTGGTAGCTTCAATGTGGTACCTAACTTATTGCGTCACATTCCCTATTAAAGGGACTACTGATGTCATTGATCTTGGGTCGGACTATGATTTTTACTAGTTTTAGCGACTTATGAGCCATTTTAGGCTTTTCTCGAACATCCAGGACCAAGCTACAAATAAATTGCATACAAAATATGCTAGGTCTATATGGTAGCTTCAATGTGGTACCAAACTTATTGCGTCACATTCCCTATTAAAGGGGCTAGGGGCTATCGATCGGGGGCTGAACTGTGTTTTTGTTACTATATTTCGCGACTTATGAACCCTTTTAAGGTCTTCTTCTTGGACATCCTTCTTGGACATCCAGGGTCATATTAAAAATATATCGGATACATAATTTTGTAGGTCTTTCTGGTAGCTTCAATGTGACACCTGACTTATTGCATCACATTCCCTATTAAAGGGACTAGGGGCCATTGGTCTTGATTGGACTATGGTTTTTACTAGTTTTAGCGACTTATGAACCATTTTAGGCTTTTATCGAACATCCAGGGCCAAGCTACGAATAAATGGCATACATAATTGGAAGGCCTGTATGGTAGTTTCAATATCACACCGTTCAACCCGATACATAGAAAACAGTTGGCACTTAGAAGACAGTAATCAGTGTTTATGTACGCAAAACTCGCGGAAGTAAGTATTGCTTGTTTTTATATTCCTTTTGCAGGGTCTGAACAAAACAAAGTGTGTACATTTATTCGCAGGTAAAAGAGGTATCAGTACACAAAATTCTGAGCAAAACCGTGAATAATTTAGGGAGAAATCATGAAAAATGTATGCGATTTTTTACAAAAAAACGCGTTATTTGAAACTTTGATCCACAAAAAGGTATGTTTTGACAAATCCTTATCCTTTGACTTATACCATGACGAAATTACATCAATCCCCCGTCTATATGCAGATTTACACACTTTTATTCGTCCTTTTCGCCGAGATATAAGAGTTTCAACATGAAAAGGTGTCATATTTATGAGAACAATGGAGACAGTTGATAATTAAAAAAGATCACATAGAAATCGGTCGCAAGGGTATAGATGATAACAATGAAGACAGTCTGAACGCAACGTGTTTGGAGCGCAATAGCATTGAAATTATTTCGGAATACTTAATTGCCAATTGTGAATAACTGGATTTTTATAATGCGCTACCAAACTACCAATTTTTTTTTGATAAATCCCATTCACAAATCCAGCACATGCTAGAAATAAATTGGATACATAAGTGTGTAGCTATATATAATAGCTTCAACACGGAACCTGACTTGTTGCGTCACATTCCCTATTACATTGTTTTGTATATGGTCTAGGGGCCATTGATCAGGGGTTGAACTTTGTTTTGTTTTTACTAACTTTCGCGACTGATGAACCATTTTAGGCTTTTACCGATCATCCATGGCCAAGCTAGAAATAAATTGGATACATAAGTTTATAGTTATATATGATAGCTTCAATATGGTACCCGACTTGTTGCGTCACATTCCCTATTAAAGGGTCTAGGGGCCATTGATCGTGGGTTGAACTGTGTTTTTTACTAATTTTCGCAACTGATGAACCATTTTTGGCTTTTATCGAACATGCATGGCCAAGCTAGAAATAATTTGGATACATAAGTTTGTAGGTATATATAATAGCTTCAATATGGTACCAGACTCGTTGCGTCACATTCCCTATTATAGGGTCTAGGGGCCATGGATTAGGGGTCGAACTACGTTTCAGTATGTCTTTACATTATGTTTAGCAACTGGTGAACCATTTTAGGCTTTTACCGATCATTCATGGCCAAGGTAGAAATAAATTGGATACATAAGTTTATAGGTATATATGATAGCTTTAATGTGGTTCCCGACTTGTTGCGTCACATTCCCTATTATACGGTCTAGGGGCCATGGATCAGGGGTTGAACAACGTTTCACTATGTTTTTTTACTATATTTCGCGACTGATGAACCATTTTAGGCTTTTATCGAACATGCATGGCCAAGCTAGAAATACATTGGATACATAAGTTTGTAGGTATATATAATAGCTTCAATATGGTACCCGACTTGTTGCGTCACATTCCTTATTATAGGGTCTAGGAGCCATTGATCAGGGGTTGAACTTTGTTTTTTTACTATATTTCGCGACTGATGAACATTTTTGGCTTTTATCGAACATGCATGGCCAAGCTAGAGATGAATTGAATACGTAAGTTTGTAGGTATATATAATAGCTTCAATATGGTACCCGACTTGTTGCGTCACATTCCCTATTATAGGGTCTAGGGGCCATTGATTAAGGGTCGAACTACGTTTCAGTATGTCTTTACACTATGTTTAGCAACTGGTGAACCATTTTAGGCTTTTACCGATCATTCATGGCCAAGCTAGAAATAAATTGGATACATAAGTTTATAGGTATATATGATAGCTTCAATGTGGTTCCCGACTTGTTGCGTCACATTCCCTATTATACGGTCTAGGGGCCATGGATCAGGGGTGGAACTACGTTTCACTCTGTTTTTTTACCAAATTTCGCGACTTATGAACCATTTTAGGCTTTTATCGAACATGCATGACCAAGCTAGAAATAAATTGGATACATAAGTTTGTAGGTATATATAATAGCTTCAATATGGTACCATACTAGTTGCGTCACATTCCCTATTATAGGGTCTAGGGGCCATTGATCAGGGGTTGAACTTTGTTTTTTTTACTATATTTCGCGACTGATGAACCTTTTTTGGCTTTTATCGAACATCCATGGCCAAGCTAGAGATAAATTGAATACATAAGTTTGTAGGTATATATAATAGCTTCAATGTGTTACCCGACTTGTTGCGTCACATTCCCTATTATAGGGTCTAGGGGCCATTCATTAGGGTCGATCAACGTTTCAGTACGTTTTTACACTATGTTTAGCAACTGGTGAACCATTTTAGGCTTTTACCGATCATCCATGGCCAAGCTAGAAATAAATTGGATACATAAGTTTATAGGTATATATGATAGCTTCAATGTGGTACCCGACTTGTTGCGTCACATTCCCTATTATACTGTCTAGGGGCCATGGATCAGGGGTTGAACTACGTTTCACTATGTTTTTTTACTATATTTCGCGACTGATGAACCATTTTTGGCTTTTATCGAACATTCATGGCCAAGTGAGAAATAAATTGGATACATACATTTGTAGGCATATATGATAGCTTCAATACGGAAACTGACTAGTTGCGTCACATTCCCTATTATAGGGTCTAGAGGCCATTGATCGGGGGTTGAACTGTGTTTTTTACTATATTTCGCGACTGATGAACCATTGTTGGCTTTTATCAAACATACATGGCGAAGCTAGTGATAAATTGGATACATAAGTTTGTAGGTATATATAATAGCTTCAATATGGTACCCAACTTGTTGCGTCACATTCCCTATTATAGGGCCTAGGGGCCATTGATTAGGGGTTGAACTACGTGTCAGTATGTTTTTGAACTATGTTTAGCAACTGATGAACCATTTTAGGCTTTTACCGATCATCCATGGCCAAGCTAGAAATATATCGGATACATAAGTTTATAAGGTATATATAATAGCTTCAATGTGGTACCCGACTTGTTGCGTCACATTCCCTATTATACGGTCTAGGGGTCATGGATCTGGGGTTGAAATACGTTTCACTATGTTTTTTTCCAAATTTCGCGACTTATAATGAACAATTTTAGGCTTTTATCGAACATGCATGGCCAAGCTAGAAATAAATTGGATACATAAGTTTGTAGGTATATATGATAGCTTCAATGTGGTACCCGGCTTGTTGTGTCACATTCCCTATTATAGGGTCTAGGGGCCATTGATCAGGGGTTGAACTTTGTTTTTTCATTTCTTTCGCGACTGATGAACCATTTTTGGCTTTTATCGAACATGCATGGCCAAGCTAGAGAAAAATTGAATACATAAGTTTGTAGGTATATATCATAGCTTCAATATGGTACCCGACTTGTTGCGTCACATTCCCTATTATAGGGTCTAGGGGCCATTGATTAGGGGTCGAACTACGTTTCAGTATGTTTTTACACTATGTTTAGCAACTGGTGAACCATTTTAGGCTTTTACCGATCATCCATGGCCGAGCTAGAAATAAATTGGATACATAAGTTTATAGTTATATATGATAGCTTCAATGTGGTACCCGACTTGTTGCGTCACATTCCCTATTATACCGTCTAGGGGCCATGGATCAGGGGTTGAACTACGTTTCACTATGTTTTTTTACCAAATTTCGCGACTTATGAACCATTGTAGGCATTTATCGAACAACCACGGCCTAGCTAGAAATAAATAGGATACATACATTTGTAGGCTTATATGATAGCTTCTATATGGAACCTGACTAGTTGCGTCACATTCCCTATTATAGGGTCTAGGGGCCATTGATCTGGGGTTGAACTGTGTTTTTTACTAATTTTCGCGACTGATGAACCATTTTAGGCTTTTATCGAACATCCATGGCCAAGCTAGAAATAAATTGGATACATAAGTTTGTAGGTATATATGATAGCTTCAATATGGTACCCGACTTGTTGCGTCACATTCCCTATTATAGGGTCGAGGGGCCATTGATCAGGGGTTGAACTTTGTTTTTTTACTATATTTCGCGACTGATGAACTATTTTTGGCTTTTATCAAGCATGCATGGCGAAGCTAGAGATAAATTGGATACATAACTTTGTAGGTATATATAATAGCTTCAATATGGTACCCAACTTGTTGCGTCACATTTCCTATTATAGGGTCTAGGGGCCATTGATTAGGGGTTGAACTACGTGTCAGTATGTTTTTACACTATGTTTAGCAACTGATGAACCATTTTAGGCTTTTACCGATCATCCATGGCCAAGCTAGAAATATATCGGATACATAAGTTTATAGGTATATATAATAGCTTCAATGTGGTACCCGACTTGTTGCGTCACATTCCCTATTACACGGTCTAGGGGTCATGAATCTGGGGTTGAAATACGTTTCACTATGTTTTTTACCAAATTTCGCGACTTACGAGGGTCAGTCAAGAAAAACTGAGAGTTGTTAAATTATACCTTCAAAATGTATTAACAATTATATTTTCTACCATTTATCGTTAACTATTATCTATTGTGGATATTCTGGTGAATTCTGTGATTGGATATAGGCTTATAAATAAAGTTGCCAAGCAACCAAAGAACATCACTAAAGGGTATGCGTTCGCGCCAGGGACTGGAAGACTGATTTTGGTGTCAATTCGAACGTTTATTTCGGCTTTTTATAGCGTAATTTAGTACAACTAACATGTGTATCTCGTAGAATCACATATATCAAATAATAATGGGCATTTGTTACAGAATGGTCGCTAATGCTGTATTGTGTAGTTGCCTGGCAACAATTTTACCCGTATGTTATAAATTTCCTCGGCATGTGTTCTTTGCGTTGCCGTGGTATTCTAAAACTGATAACTGCATTCACAATTTATGCTCAGAAGGATTATCAATGTATCTAATGGAGTCCAGTGGCCGTAATAGAAATAAAAAATATAATTTGGCTTTTGGACAACATCATGCGTTCTGTTGGGTGGGGTTAAATTATGGTCTCAATACCAACAAATAAAGTGAAAATTAATAGTTCTATCAAGTATATATTCTATATCGGAGGAACAAATCAACCATAATTAAGAATATCTGATAGATTAAAGTATTACAAAATAAAAAATTAGTTTAAAAATGTTCGATATAGCTTTATGTTCCCATAGCAACGCACAATTGTGTTCTACAGACAGCGCGAACGCATGCCTTCGAGTTGTCTTCTTCAGTTGCCTGGCAACAAGAATAAAATGGTTATACCCAAAATTGGTTTTCGCCATAACATCGATGAAAACCATATTTCACTATAATGTATAGACAATATACGAACACTTATTCTCCTGATCATTATTCACCAACTCTCAGTTTTTCTTGACTGACCCTCGTATAATGAACCATTTTTGGCTTTTATCGAACATGCATGGCCAAGCTAGAGATAAATTGAATACATAAGTTTGTAGGTATATATAATAGCTTCAATATGGTACCCGACTTGTTGCGTCACATTCCCTGTTATAGGGTCTAGGGGCCATTGATTAGGGGTCGAACTACGTTTCAGTATGTTTTTACACTATGTTTAGCAACTGGTGAACCATTTTAGGCTTTTACCGATCATCCATGGCCAAGCTAGAAATAAATTGGATACATAAGTTTATAGGTATATATGATAGCTTCAATGTGGTACCCGACTTGTTGTGTCACATTCCCTATTATACGGTCTAGGGGCCATGGATCAGGGGTTGAACTACGTTTCACTATGTTTTTTTCCCAAATTTCGCGACTTATGAACCATTGTAGGCTTTTATCGAACATGCATGGCCAAGCTAGAAATAAATTGGATACATAAGTTTGTAGGTATATATAATAGCTTCAATATGGTACCATACTTGTTGCGTCACAATCCATATTATAGGGTCTAGGGGCCATTGATCAGGGGTTAAACTTTGGTTTTTACTATATTTCGCGACTGATGAACCATTTTTGGCTTTTATCGAACATCCATGGCCAAGCTAGAAATAAATTGGATACACTCATTTGTAGGCATATATGATAGCTTCAATATGGAACCTGACTAGTAGCGTCACATTCCCTATTATAGGGTTTAGGGGTCATTGATCGGGGGTTGAACTGTGTTTTTTACTAATTTTGGCGACTGATGAACCATTTTAGGCTTTAATCGAACATCCATGGCCAAGTTAGAAATAAATTGGATACATATGTTTGTAGGTATATATGATAGCTTCAATATGGTACCCGACCTTTTGCGTCACATTCCCTATTGTAGGGTCTAGGGGTCATTGATCTGGGGTTGAACTACATTTTTTACCAAATTTTGCGACTTATGAACCATTTTAGGCTTTTATCGAACATCAAGGGACATGCTACAAATAAATGGCATGCATAATTTGGTAGGTCTATATGGTAGCTTCAATATGGTAACTGATTTGTTGCGTCACATTCCCTATTATAGGAACTAGGGGCCGTTGATCAGGGGCTAAACTGTGTTTTTACTATATTTCGCTACTTATGAACCATTTTAGGCTTTTCTCGACCATCCAGGGCCAAGATACAAATACATCGCATACATAATTTTGTATGTCTTTATGTTAGCTTCGTTGTGGTACCTGACTTATTGCGTCACATTCCGTATTAAAGGAACTAGGTCCCATTGATCTTGTGTTGGACTCAGTTTTTTTTACTAATTTTAGCGACTTATGAACCATTTTAGTCTTTTCTTGAACTCCCAGGGCCAAGTGACACATATATTGGATACATAATGTTGTATGTCCATTTAATAACTATAATATGGTACCTGACTTTTTGTGTCACATTCCTTATTTGAGGATCTAGGGGTCATCGAATTTGGTTTATACTACGATTTTTACTCATTTCAGCGACTTATGAACCATTTTCGGTTTTTCTCGGATATATCGGACACATTCTGTTGATAGTCTATATAGAAGCTTCAATATGGTACTTGATTTGTTGCGTCACATTCCTTATTTAAGAGTCTATGGGTCTTTGATCATGGGTTTGAAAAAAAAGAAGTAAATTTTTTAGCGGACCGCATATTACAAAATTACGTGTCGTTATATGCACTTTACAAAAAGTTTCTTACTGGCGGCATTAGTGGCGGCTGGCTTGATTTTGGTATGACTAAATCATGAAATCAAGGCGTGCAAAGACAGTCGTATTTTGACTGAACATGGCTCTGACACTTAGGTGTGTGGACACCAAAGCAAAGAAAACCAACAAACACGCATCATTTTTATACAACTAAAACTAGTTTCCGATATTATTAAAGATATTGGCATTTAAAGTTTTAATTAAATTGAAAATTACCAAAAATCCGCGCTCCGCAATACTCGGAATACCTCTGGCCAGTATCCGGTTCCGGTTGAAGACAGGTTAAAAACCGTCCAACTCCGTACTGACTGAAATACGGGAATTATAAAATATCATAGGCCTATTAATTTTTTTCTTTGAATATGCGACCTCATAATCAGATTGAATAAAACATAAAAAGAATGAATAAGACTGAATTTTACTATAAGATTGCACTCAAACTATTTGGAATTCGATATTTGATCAGTATTTGCAAATAAAGGTCTTTGTGTTATTATCAATGTAATTCCATGTGTAATTCTGAGAAATCACCCTTTCCCTTTTACATTTGAATGGTTTTGTTAATAGATGACCAATTCAACTACAGGCCTTTCAAAGTTAAATAAGAACAGTTTGTAAACATCAAGTCGTCTGTCAGGTAAACTATGTTTATCTAGGTCAGTAGCGTCGCTGCAGCTAGGCCATTACGCCCGGGCCTACACATCATAACGAGAAAAAATAATATACTTTTTAATTTGATCTCCTAAATATAGGTCAAAAGGCACCAGTACCTTTCAAGGAAAAAAAATCCGGGGTAGCATGCCCCCGGACCCCCCTACTTCTTTCATCTTTACCTACGGGCCTACACTTTGCTAATGTCCTAGCTACGCCCCTGTAGGTTCCATTGTTTATACCCGAGTTGACAGTAATCCCCACTATTTTTATGCCCCCGTATTGATAGATCGGGAGGCATATAGTGATTCACCTGTCCATTTGTCCGTCCGTCCGTTCGTCCGGCCTGGTTACGGTGAAGGTCAAAATGGAGTCAGGTGATACAGGCATGTGAAGAGTGGTCATATACGACATCCATGCAAGTTTGAAAGCTTTGTAGCAAGCCATATTAATGCTAGAAGAAACGGTCCATTTGAGTTAACCAAGAATTTGGCCTTTCATTAAGTCTAAGATCAAAATTAGGTCAAGGTCAAAATGGAGTCAGGTGATACAGGCATGTGGAGAGTGTTCATATACAACATCCATGCAAGCATGAAAGCTTC
Source organism: Spisula subtruncata (assembly GCA_963678985.1). Classification (NCBI taxonomy): domain Eukaryota; kingdom Metazoa; phylum Mollusca; class Bivalvia; order Venerida; family Mactridae; genus Spisula; species Spisula subtruncata. The sequence goes on along the minus strand of OY787672.1, from coordinate 23,473,607 downwards.
GTAGCAAGCCATATTAATGCTAGAAGAAACGGTCCATTTGAGTTAACCAAGAATTTGGCCTTTCATTAGGTCCAAGATCAAAATTAGGTCAAGGTCAAAATGGAGTCAGGTGATACAGGCGTGTGGAGAGTGTTCATAAATACAACATCCATGCAAGTTTGAAAGCTTTGTAACAAACCATATTAATGCTAGAAGAAACGGTCAATTTGGGTTAACCAGGCTGGATGGACGAACGACGGACAGGTGAATCACTACATGCCTCCCGATCTAGCGATATGGGGGCATAAAAAGAATTACCTCACTAACCTGTCATAGTAGTGGAGAGTTGTGGCCTAGAGATATGTGATCCACAGGGGCGGGTCAGAACATACTTACAGTTTATGCGATCCCCGTAAGTGTGTCAGAACTTACTTACAGTTTATGCTATCCCCATTAGCGTGTCAGAACATACTTCCAGTTTATGCGATCCCGTAAGCGTGTCAGAACTTACTTACAATTTATGCTATCCCCATTAGCGTGTCAGAACTTACTTACAGTTTATGCTATCCCCATTAGCGTGTCAGAACTTACTTACAGTTTATGCAATCCCCATTAGTGTGTCAGAACTTACTTACAGTTTATGCAATCCCCATTAGCGTGTCAGAACTTACTTACAGTTTATGCTATCCCCATTAGTGTGTCAGAACTTACTTACAGTTTATGCAATCCCCATTAGCGTGTCAGAACTTACTTACAGTTTATGCTATCCCCATAAGCGTGTCAGAACATACTTCCAGTTTATGCAATCCCAGTAAGCGTGTCAGAACTTACTTACAATTTATGCTATCCCCATTAGCGTGTCAGAACTTACTTACAGTTTATGCTATCCCCATTAGCGTGTCAGAACTTACTTACAGTTTATGCAATCCCCATTAGTGTGTCAGAACTTACTTACAGTTTATGCAATCCCCATTAGCGTGTCAGAACTTACTTACAGTTTATGCTATCCCCATTAGCGTGTCAGAACATACTTCCAGTTTATGCTATCCCTGTAAGCGTGTCAGAACATACTTCCAGTTTATGCAAGCCCTGTAAGCGTGTCAGAACTTACTTACAGTTTATGCTATCCCCATAAGTGTGTCAGAACTTACTTACAGTTTATGCTATCCCCGTAAGCGTGTCAGAACATACTTCCAGTTTATGCAATCCCCGTAAGCGTGTCAGAACTTACTTACAGTTTATGCAATCCCCGTAAGTGTGTCAGAACTTACTTACAGTTTATGCTATCCCCATTTGTGTGTCAGAACTTACTTACAGTTTATGCTATCCCCATTAGCGTGTCAGAACTTACTTACAGTTTATGCTATCCCCATTAGCGTGTCAGAACTTACTTACAGTATATGCGATCCCCATTAGCGTGTCAGAACTTACTTACAGTTTATGCTATCCACAGGGACGTGTCAGAACTTACTTACAGTTTATGCGATCCACAGGGGCATGTTAGAGCTTACTTACAGTCCGAACATTCACAGAAAGTAGATACAGCTGTTTTTATCCAGAAGGAGAGCACACCAGGTCCGGTGATTATAAACATTTCTCATTCTTATATTCAAACTTCATGCTCCAACTTAAAAACAGCTTTTTTTAGAATTTTGCATCAAAACCAACACCAACTTGTAGCAAATAATCTGATCAGGAAAATGAACGCCTGTTTCATATTTTTTCATTCAATAATAAAGAAATTACAGCAGTTTTTGTAACCAAGAAATGCTCCAATTGAAGTACGGAGTATGAGTTGGAGCATGGAGTACGTTCTCCAATGTTTATAATCCATGGGCCTGGTACTGAGTTACCAGAGTTAAAGGTTAGTTTCCTCATAGAAATCTTTGTGCACAGCAATAATGATAATAAATCTATTTGTACCAACAAAGTTTGGCCTGTGATTAGTGGTTAATGTGCTGGATTTAGCGTCTGGTGATCAAGGTTTGATGCCCAGTCTTGACAGGTCATACCTTTCCAAGAAAATTTTAAAATAATGTTGATGTTCCTCCGTATGTGGAATAATAGCAGGTTCTTTGTGTAAGGGTAATGCCTAGGTCCCACTGAGCATTTTTTTTGCCTTGATGTACTTCCGATTTAAATAAATTTTGGGAGACTTTAGGAACAGGGATATCACAAATGTTCTAATGACTACCCTGATGCTTCCCCTAGACCACTTGGACCTTCATGATGCCCATTTATTAAATCCGGAATATATCCCCAATGCAAAAAAGACTCAGTGGGACCAAGTCCAGGAAAACTAGTTCTTGGTGAATCTGCCACTGTATATTACCAAAATATTGTTGAGTAACAACTTGATATCTAGAAATGTGTGCATCAACACGGGTGACCCCATTGGGGTATATAGTAACAAAGGGCCATAACTGGTGAATATTTTTGCAGCAAATGTTGCATCCTTTATGGTCAACTACACATTAAGGTTGTTCATCTGTGAATGTTTGAAGAAATTCCGCCAACATTTTGTGAGGAGTTCAACACACCAGATTTGCGTTACGTACGGAAGGACAGCACCTATGCTATATACCCCCCCCCCACAAAAAGTTAAAAGTACAGCATCCATTTCAAAACATCAAAACATTTCATTTTCTTTTTCAGTTTTAATAAGGTAAAATGGTATAACAACTACAAAGCAATTATTATTTAGGCGGCCAGCTAGATGTTAATTCTACATGTCTCGATTCTGGTATCCATTCCTTTATGGCAGATAATAAATCTGAAAATACACAATAATAACAGAATCAATATTAGCGACATAACAGAACAATGCACTCTTTAAACTTTTGCATGTTTTTTTCATCTTAACTTCCTATCAATAAACTCAGAAAGTGAAATATCATTGAACAATCATTCTAGACAACTGCTATACCAACTGCTAGTGCCACATACAGATGGTTTGATACACATTTAGAATGTAAAAAACTAGTGTTTTTTAACACAGTCATGACTATAGTATGGCTTATAAGACACAGTTTATCAGGAGCATGTTTATTATATTTAAGAAGCTAAATATACAAATAGCTCCTCATGCAGCCAAATCAGAATGGACGACAAATGACAGTCCAACCTTTCTGTGCTTTCACAACCGTATGTACTCTTATTTCAAATGAAGAATCAAATACCACTCACTTTGGCATTCAGTCAATAAAAGTATTAAACAAATGACATGTAGTTAGGTATATAACTTACAATTAGGTTTTTTCTTCCATATGTTGAGTAAGGATTGTTTTGAGTCAACCCTCTCAGATATCAAAGCTTTCAAGACACTTTCTGTTCTTGGTTGCAGTCTACAAATTGAAAACAAGCACCCATTTTATTACATATACAATATGCATAGCCCGGACTGATCCTGACCTTTATGTATGAATATATTACAAGGTTTTTACGTTGAATATATAAATTTCTGCAAGCCAATCACGCAATATCGGTATTTCAAATTTGTGCTTGTATTACAACCAGGGTTATAAATATATACATGATATGAGCTGTTTATTTATGATAAAAGTTATAGGTCAAGGATCGAGCCAAATTCTCTGTGCAATATCTCAGTTAGAAACATCTTGTAATTATTGTCTCAGTTTGACCCTCAGTCTCAGAGTTAGCCATCACATTCATTTGCCGCACCTAGTTTTGTAGGATAGGTGTTCATGTTATTGTTGCAACACATGGTCCTATATTGGCAATGCCCTCCAAAAGAAGAATGTTAACGTTGTAGAAAAATGTAAAATGAATCAGGATCAGTTTATTTTATAGGCTTACACAAGTAATGCCCAAAATAAGAACAAATGTATTGTGAAGGTATAAAATCTTAATTTAACGCAATTTCATTAAAGTTCAATTTTTATTTCAGTCCAATTTAATTTTTTATTTTTCCCTAAATCAATGATTAAACATTCTTACTTTGCCCATGTTTTCACCATGGTAGATGGCATGGCTAACAAATCTGGTGTGAACTTCTTCAATGATTCAATAACTTGACCATCCAACAAGAACTGGGCAAACCATTTCATCTTGTCTATACCTGTAGGGTATTCTAGCTCTCCGGGTGGGATAGACCATGCCTGATTACCAAACGTCGCTGACATATGACACATAACCTGAAGACCACAAAATACACAAATCAATGAAGTGACCAATCATTATATCCATATAATTTATTGTAAGCTTCCAGTAGTCTGAAATATCTCAAATATCCATAAAATAACCCACTTAAAATACATTCCATATGAATATACAGTCAGAGAGTATTTTTGTTTATACATATCTCTTAAGTTTTCTTTATTCACCTGTATATAAATGAATATTACTTTCAAACCTTTTTGAGAATTGGACATTCTTATATACAGCAGAACTTTAATGCTTCCAGAGTTTGGCATCAAACACCTTAGAAACCTGTAACAGGTTCTTTTGTCTTGGCTAAATGACAATGTACAAGTATATAGTAGACGCCTCAAACAGGCAGATGACTCACAACTATTTTTAAAACTGGTCTGAAAAATTCTACTGTACAGGTATGAAAAGATGATGTTCATGTAAATTCATTAAATAGTTTTGAATACATACCACGCCCTTAACTTTGTCATATCTTGGAGGAGGAGATTCCATTGGTTTAGATAAAGTCACATGACTGTCTGCGAATGTTGGCAGCCAATCAGGTTCAATAGCTGTTATACCTAGAATATAAAAGCAGAATGATACATTACAAAGCGGAAAGACACTTAAAAGAATTTCTTCTAGAATTTCAAAGGACACAAACTCTTTATATCTAATATGTGATACAAATTCTCTAGATCTTATTGATCGATTTTATCTGTAATACCATTAAAATAAGAGATGCTTGTTAAACATTTTTCAATAGCCAGAAATGGTAATGGTCATAGTGACCTAGACCTTAGTCCTATTGATCTCAAAATATAGATGGATCATCTTCTGTTGCTGGCCATCCTCCATGTAAAGTTTGAAGATCCTAGAGCAAAGTGTTTTTGAGTTATTGATCTGAAACTGTTTCGAGGACTTAGTGCAAAACTATGGTACATGCCTCTATAAATTAAAGTAGTTACCATTGTTTTGCACTGAGCCCTCAATTTGGTCTACCAACCGACAAACATGTGCAAAGCATGTAGAACAAAAACTGATAAAATTTAAGTCTGTAAAAATGTGAAAAAAATATCCAAACTGCTAACAGCTTTTAGTCATATTCTATGAAATGAAAGACGAAGATTTTAAGGTATATCCATCTTGAGATACATGTGGTTAAAGATACAAATATGATCACGGCATTGATTACCTTTCATGTAAAGTTTGGATGTATCTTCTATAAATTGGTATACCACATATTCTGGTCGTTCTCTGTATAACACCGATGTAGGATGTATAAATACAGGATCTTCTAAATTAGGACACTGAAAATACAGAAATATATGTGTAAGAATATACAGTGTTCAATATCACCAGTAATTTTTTTTTTAAAAATATTTCGTTGTTACAAAAAGATTTGTTTTGAAAAGTCGTTATGATCACTATAATCCATAAATAACAAATACTTGTTGAAGGATTGACTAAGGAACGATATAATTTTAAGGAATACACATATTATAACCTCGACCATGGCTGAGTGGTTAGGGCATCCACATTAGAATATTCAAGATTTGAATCCCAGCAGAGGATGGGTTAGAACTGATAAGGCACCTGGCAATCAGTGAAGGGATTCGGGAGGTATTGTGAGTGTGAAAGATAAGTGTCTCACAAGTCAAACTTGGCGGACTGTTTCAATAGTGGTGACCGTTTAATAAAAAAGTATTTACCTTTTATTCATAGCAAACCATGACATTGGAAATAATGGTTGGATCATGGAAAAAATTACTTTGACTGAAATAATGAAATACCTGATATGCATGTTTTAATTTCTTGGCATCTGGACTAGTGGCAGGTAAGTCGGGTAACTTTCTGAAAGATAAAATAGAAAAGGGATTTCAACGTAATTTGTAAATCTCCCACAAACAGCCATAACTCTAACACAAATGACATGATCTCGTATTCCTGACATTATGTTCAATTGGAAATTTTATGCATTGGATTCTTCCATAATATGAGACTCTTTATAACACTTGTTTAGTTTCCAATTATTGTGCATGCACAGCTACTAATATTGAACAACTAGACTAGACAAGACTGAATCAGAACTCAACAAGATACATATATAGCCAAAGACAGTAGATTTCAGTGTAAAGTCAGAAAGTCAGGGTAAGATAAAGTGATCAATGAATTTTCGCCATGTTATTGCTACTTCCGTCTCCATAGCAACCACAGTTTTTGTCAGAATCAAATAATATTTTAATATACATTATCTCAATATTGACTCTACCAAGTATCATTTATATATAAACCTAGCTTGAAAATTGTTTGATTTATAGCAGGTTTCCGATTTTTGATGGCCTATCAGACAGATGTCAGACAGGACAATAGTCTGTTCAGTAGGAGACTGTGTCACACTAAAGTCAGTTCAGTAGGAGACTGGACAGCTCTATAGTCCATTTAGTAGGAGACATGGAAACCTACCTAGCTACATGATCTCCCATACCGGATAGAACAATCTGACGTAGAAATTTAGCCTGTAAATCATTGGGTGGTTTCATCTTGGGGTCCACACATATATCAGCATCAGGTATTACTGTATTCACTGAAATATATACATAATCATACCTTTTATTATACACCTATCAATAGTTTGCCCCAGGGGTAAGTGGGTATATACAGGTGTCCTTTGCCTAAGGAAAGCACTACCCAGCACCTTCATTCAGTTATCACCCGTTCAATAAAATATGTCGTGGAAAGCACTTTGTAACTCTTTGCTTAGGCATTGGACAGCAGCACTTTAGACAGAAGGTGAATCACGATAGATAGGAATTAGACATGCAACTTGATTCTGGGACCCAGGAAATAGATTATGGCCAGACTTACATACCGGTATTGGGGGAATTCAGACCATTTAAGAAACATTGTCGCAGCTACTTAATTTTGTGCAATTCTTCCATGTGCAAACTCTTTCTTGGTGTACAGTCATAGAGAATTATTACATTAGCATTGATGTTATTGTCTTACCTGCATTTGTCAGTTGATTCCTTAATTTTCTGATCTCCTTCATGGCCTTAAATCTGATGCCATGAGCTTCACAGAAACTCGGTGAACATCCCTCATACTCACAGGAACCTACAGCTTTCAACATCACCATCAGATCACCTAGTAACAGCGAGTTACCCTGACAACAAATAAAACATGTTTTCTTACACTATTTCTGTATTGCAAATAGGCAAATATTGTTTATTACAGTATTACCCGTACTGAAAGGGACATTCAAGTTTGACTTATGAGACACTTATCTTTAATGCATATAGTACCTCTGGAATCACTTCAAATACATGTTTGCTTCAAAAGACAACAAGGAAATTCAATTTAAAGGCATCACTAGCCTGTTACTATCTTCAAATGTTTATCAAATCAGGAGACATTATAGAATTATAAGCCGAAAGGCCAACAATGCATCATGGTTGTTATATCCTCAATCTTAGCTACATCTAGACACACATCTATAACTAACAGATACCAGGGTAATGCTCAATCCTGAAAACGAGTCAGAAATGTGTTTAGATTGTCACTTACACATCCACTGTACACAAAAACTATGTTCAAACATTGTTTTATTATTGAAATTCAGCTGTTGAAACTTGGTCCATTTTTATTTTTTTCACCAAATAATTTCCATTTTATGTATAAAAGCTTATTCTTTCTAGTGATTTGAATCCGGAATTCCAGATTATTTCGGTATTGTATACCCGTGGGTGATATTCTAGAATGACTAGGTATACTTACAGCACTCGCCCAACGTTTCTTGATCTCTGTCAGCTGTATCAATCGCTGCTTGAACTGTTCTTGCTACAAATATAATACAAATATATACATGTACATGCAAACACTATCCCTGTGGTATGGAAAATGGGGCACTTAGTAGTTTACATGGTCATTTTGTTTTATAAATCAAATATACATAATTAAAGTCTTTACCTATAGATAGGGCCATTAAATGGGGACATTTTGACACTTAATATTATTTGTGTACTGCTACATTGCATATTTTACGTCCATTATAATGAATGACATACTCAGCATATTTCGTAGCGTCCATGGTATATGAAATGGCGCACCTACCGTCTAGGTTCCAAACGGCACAAAAACTATAAGATATTATTATGAAAATGTTTTCAATTTTATTTTACGTCCACATGGGTCAATTTTACATAACAGTTGACTAACTTCTTTTACATGTTGTTGGATTATAAATCAATAACAAATAGCATGACAGAATAACACTGTAATAATTACGTAATTGACTTTAACAAGTCAATTTGAATGTGTCCTAACAAGATGTAATTATCTTTTACAACAATGTAAGCATTACTGATGGCATCTACATGGTCCGATCTCCAAACAACAGGATTTTGGAAAGTCAAAAATGTCAATAACAGTAATTATTTCCAATACTAATCAAACCAATTATTTCCGATTTTTACCAATTTTGTTAGTTTTTGAAGATAAGAAAATGACATCCTTCTGGACATCATACCATGAGTTTGACAGGCGTGTAGGACATTAAAATCTTATGATCTTATGCTTACATGGATGCTTGTGGTCTCTATCAAAACAAAATAAGATAAATATTCCATTTCTCAAAATTGTGGAATTATAATGTTGGAGGCAAAAAGTGACATAAGAAAATAACAACAAATATTGGTAGGGCATACATTTTGAGTTCTTAAACCCTTATCTTTCATTTATTGTCTAACTTATTTACATCATAGACAGAAAATAACCTAACTTTCAAATATATACAAGTAATCTCTGTCATTTTGGGTGCTAAACTTGTGAAAAAAAGCATTTATCTGAGGTGCGCCATTTCTGATACCGCGCCACAACCCATGCCACCACGATACTATAGTATGCATAGCTTAGTCATTCAGGGGCCATAATTCTGTTGAAATGTTTGATAGTGTTACATGGCTTTGATAATGTAATGTGTTTATGATTGTGAACAAGAATGCCAAGTTTGAAACCAATGCATTGACTTCAACAATATTTGAGTTTAAACATTCTGAAACGGACGAACAAACAGACACATGGGGGACATGATAATAGAAGCCAGTATATACAAAACAAACAAACCTGACTGTCATCTTGAGGATTACTGTAGACTTCTATAAACATCTCATGTACTGATAGGGCAGATACTATGGCAACCACATACGGTAAAAGATTCTGTTGATGGCCCATAGCTAACATCTTAGAATATCTAGGTGATACTGGGAAACATGCCATAGCTCTACCAATAGGAGTGATGGTAGTTACACGCTCTGTAAATATAAATTGACAACAAGTGATACTATAGATACCTTATATCAAATGACAATAATTACTCGAAAATACATGTTTTCCTCTTGAAAAACACACTTATGTAAACAACGCCAAAAATAATCTCATTTTAGGGATATTATAATATAATTTAGGAGATAAAGTGACGTCATTTAAACGTTATACTATTACACATTATGTATAAGAATATACATACTCGTTACACCTATAACCCGGATACTAGGAAAATCATGTGTTATAGAGAGATATACTTAGCAACTTTTTCTAAGTCCACACTTATATTTTTAAAGATAACTTTGTCAAACGTGTTTTTAGCTCAATGAAAGTTTGCTATAACTCGCTTGTGTTATAAGTTTACAGAATTGTAAAACAAAAAGTCGAGTTTTATTGAAATTCATTGAATGGGCACACGCATATCATAAGACTGCAAGAAAGTAAAAGTCGCAAATACATATTTTGATATATTGGATGACCAGTATTTTGGCGCATGTTTCTATTGACAGTCAAATACGCAAGTGGGAAGCATTGCAGAATCAATAGACTCGTTGAATTTGACCGTCTGAACTCAAAAGTGCCACGTTTCTTCGGTGTAGATCGAATTTACACCATGACGTCACTATAAATGCTAAATGCACTTGCAATCAGTATAACACACCAAACAAACATTACATTTACCTTGGATTAAACACTCTAATAGAAACGTATACGTTGAAAAAATATCAGACGTGGATGTTAAGGTAATAAGTCATGATTGTCGACTCTAAATGCTACTCTGAACCGTACTGACGTCACTTCATATTTTTTACATCATTCAAGGCTAAAGGGTGATATCTTAATTATTTTTATAAACTGTTTTTCATACGTTGTGAGTCATTGGTCATACAATGAAGGCATTTGGAACACGCCCAATGTATATGTAAACGCATGGCGTCAAAAAAGCACGAAACGCACGTCAATCTTGTGACGAACAAACCACATGGCAAACAACCAGTTCGATACGCGAATTGTTATGACTTCATTGTGAAAACTTCACGTTAGAAATTTTGTAATTTCATTGTATATAATAAAAAAGTTATGGATAAATGAAAATGAGGACTTAGAAAAGTTGTTAAGTATACAACCTTGTTATGCCGAGGGGGCGATGTAAGTGACAATTGTTGATCAATCACCAATCATGTTAATGGAATATAAGAACACTTGATATATGTACATACCTTTCTTTGTTTCCTTGAAAGACTTTGGTATTGCAGGTTTAGTTAAAGCTCCAAGGCTTATCAGCAATGTCTCCGCAGCCTGTAATGGTTCAATTTATAGTTATTCATATTATAAATAATGAAACATCTTATATTTTATGATTTTCCTAGATCTAAACTCGCTTCCTAGGTTGGTATTCAATATTGATTCTATTATTTAATTGGAGAATAAGGACAGCCAATCATATCGCCTGTTACTGACATAGAGCTTAATATGGTGTGACACAAAGCGAATCAGCTGATGCATGGAACAGCCTTATCTTCATATGACGAGCTTCAAGTAAGGGATATGCACTAGAAGTTTTAATGACTTTGGTATGTCACAGCATTGGACTGAACCCACAACCGCCCGTCCATTTTGGCGGACGCTCTAACCTTTCCGAAACCTGAGGATAGAGTTCACCTGATGCTATTTCTCAAATAAGATAGTTATATTTACCTACTAGCAAGATATCATCATAAGTAAAACCCCTCTAGAACTGTTCTCTGTAGAGAAACAACCTCTCCATAACGACATCTTCATTTTTTGTGTAAGCTAATATTTACTATGAATGAACCTCTGTAGAGCAACAACCTCCATCAGTGGCCATATTTGGCAACTCCCAAAGGGTGTTGCTCTACAGAAGTTGTACTGTAGATGATAAGTTGACTGTTAGAAACTTTGGTTTCTGTGTGGTATGGTTAGAGTATTATCAAGAATATAGTAAAAGCTGTACCTTGATCTGTTCCATATCTGGAGGTGTAGGGTAGGGGAAGTTCACCACTCGCTCTATATTCATATCCTACAGTACAAAATCGTACAAATACTGTAAAATCCTTTAATTTCGATTGGATGACATTTCAAGGGTTAAGCAAAAAAGACCATTTTATACCTTCATTTGAAGAATCAATACAACTTTAATACCTTCATTTAAAGAATCAATACAACTTTTATACCTTCATTTCAGCAATCAATAAAACTTTTATACCTTCATTTTAGCAATCAATACAACTTTTATACCTTCATTTAAGCAATCAATAAAACTTTTCTAACTTTATTTGAAGAATAAACAAAACTTTATTACCTTCATTTGAAGAATGAGATCATCCACAGGTCGTCGAGTGATTTCAGCAGGTAAGAACTTCTCAAACTCATCATTGAATACAGCCGAGGAATATAACCTGCAATTGGTAACAGAACATCAAAAGTCAGGTAAGTAGAACCATGTTTCAAACATTGCTCTATTGCTACAATTCATATTTTTGTTATTTTTATCAAATAACTTTCATTTTCTGCAGAAAAACGTGATCTCTCTGATGCAGCAAATCCGGATTTCCGGTTTATTCTTGAACAGTAGTACACATGTACAGGATGTCTCATTATATCTGTTCCAATTACAATAAAATAACACAAGTAAATGCTTCATCTGATATTTTCATATACTAATGGAATGCTGCCATTTCACTATTTTTTACATAAATAGCATGATCATGTTACTATCAATGCAATCCAGGAAGTAAGATTCTATTGTCATGGGGACAGATATCATGTCATGGGGAGAGATATTATGAAACAGCCTGTATCACCTGTAACAATGTCCGGGTCCTAATCGTCCAGCTCTTCCTGCCCTCTGATTGGACGATGCTTTAGATGTCCACATTACCCGATATGTTGATACTCCTGTCACTTTGTCATACAGCTTGGTTTTACTCTGAAATATGGAAAATATCTGGTTGAATTGCCTGAACACATAATTACTGTAAACCAAGAAATTATTTTGTGCAATTTTATTTCACGGAGTTCACGAGTCATAGAAATATGCAAAATAAAGTAGCTGCGAAAGTGTTCAAAACATTGATATGGACATCGCAGGAGACTTAAAATCACAAAAAAATGGTATTCGCAAATATGCCGACGTTCAACAAAGTGCGAAAGTTAGTATTCGCAAAAATAAATTTGTTTACATTATTCAACCCTTTACACCTTAAACCAACAATGTGTTTAATTGCAGTAATCTGTACAATACTATACAACACATCAATACTAGCATGGTAGTAATTTCATGCAGGCACTGGCATTCAATGTTTTCCTTGCTTTCCTGGGATTTTATGCAATTTTTCAACACTTGTGTTTCAGTCATTCGAAGCAATCAACTGACACTAACCAGTTTTATTTAGAGTTATTAACCAGTACCAACTGAAAACTACTCAACAAAGCGGTGTACCTGACTGCATTATATTATATTAAAAGTATATATTTATTTCCTAAATATTCATATCCTTTTCTGAAGTGTTTACTGAATAAAGTTTTCCTCGTCAATATCATTTTTTTTCAAATTCATAAAACTTTAGACAGAACAGATATTAATACTTAAATGGGATAGACCAAATTTGATTAGACGAAATGGGAAGTCCCCCTGTAAGATTCTGCATAACAAGGGAGACTAATTCGGGCCTGTTGGACAACAGTGATACTCTACTGACGAGGCACACATCCAAACAGCAGAACTCTGTTTCAACCATTGTTCAATTGTTAAAATTCAACTTATGAATTTTCAAATGACCATAAAATTCTATTTGTATTTTTTTCAAGAAATAATTTTTAGTTATTACAGAACAGTTTATTCTTCCTCATGCAGCAAATCCAGATGTCCATATACTTCCGAAATTGTATGACCCCTGCAGTAAGACTATTGTGCCATGATTAGTGACAATATCATACCTTGCCTGTATCTACCACATATTTAATACCAGGTATAGTAAGAGACGTTTCAGCAACATTTGTAGATATAACACACAGTCTACAGCCCTCTGGTACTGGTCCAAATACCTGCAAGGTAGAGTATATAATTATATACATAACTTGACTAATGTCAATCCACTGAGCTGAGCATACACACATATCTTCAAATCAAGTTAAAAGTCAAAGGATGGTTGAGCGGCTGAACAGCTGAAAACAGCCCTAAAAAAATTGGTAACTTAACTACCGCCTCCTAAATAGCCTAGTAGCTGAGCTTTCGCTTCGATATTGGGAGGTCCCGAATTCGATCTCAGGCCGCATCATACCAAAGACGAAATAAAAATGGTTCCAGAAATTCCCTTGCTAAACGCTCAGCATATAAGGGAACTGGCTTCTCTTCTTTCATACCCTCCTGGCCATGGATAACATCAGGAATAAGGTGTCAAGAGTCATTAATATAAGTTGGAAAAACTTGTTTCGCAATTGATCTTACATAAATTATCAATAAAGACACCGAAGTGTAAATGTAGCTACACGATCAACGCAGTTTAAGGTTATCATTATTTTATTAAGACCGATAATTCAGCTTTTACGAAGCCTTCATCAGGTTTAAATAAATTAGTATAAACTTAACTAAGGCCAACATTTCCAGCACCCAAAAGGTGCTGCTCTACATAAGTTGAACTGAATTTTTTATCCGGAATAGTGAAATCATGAGAAACTTAGTTTTCCAAATACTAACGAAAACAGCAACATTTTGTATAATACTATATCACATGACTTTCCTTGTATCCAGGTTAGTAGAGCCAGTACTTTTAATCTTATACGTACCACGTGTAGTATAAGGTATTGAGTTTTTCCAATATATCAATTCGTATTTTGCGTTTTTAGTGTCATATGATATAAAGAATCTATCACTCGTTGTCAATTGATATATTTATATTAAACTAGTTCAGGAAATATTATTAAGCTCCCCAGAGGCTCACTTAATAAAATTTCCAGAACTCATTTAATATAAATTTATATCAATTGACAACTCGTGATAGATCCTCTATGTATGCACATTACCTTGGTTTGTTTGTGTGTAGAAAGCAGTGAGTATAGAGGCAGTACATATAATGGTTGTGAGGAACTATCCACATTGATACCATCTATACCGAGGTCATCATCATCCCCGTTATTATCCAGCGTAGGATCAAACTCTTCACCATCCATGTCTGATATGTCCCCTTCACACTCGGCCTCCTCATCTAGAGCCGATACTGAGTAACTGAAACACAATATACATATATTAAGTCTGATATGTCCCCTTCACACTCAGCCTCCTCATCTAGTGCAGATACTGAGTAACTGAAACACAATATACATATATCTACTCTGATATGTCCCCTTCACACTCAGCCTCCTCATCTAGTGCTGATACTGAGTAACTGAAACACAATATATGTATATCTAGTCTGATATGTCCCTTCACACGCTGCCTCCTCATCTAGTGCCGATACTGAGTAACTAAAACACAATATACATATATCAGGTCTGATATGTCCCTTTCACACTCAGCCTCCTCATCTAGTGCTGATACTGAGTAACTAAAACACAATACACTCAAACATATATACAGAAGGTTTATTACACAAAAATGTATGTCTCCCATAAAGCTTCTTGAAGTGAAAATTGCAGGGGTGTCAACAGCGCCAAATTCAAAATAAGGAAACATGTATGCGTCTGATCATTTTTGCCGAACTAGACTTCATAATTGCGTATTCAACTCTGTCTTATTAAAGAAATCTCTCAAGATTAAACTTACTAAAATTTTGATATCTCTTGAGATATTTTCAGCAAGTCACTGACAAATTGTTGACAATGTATGATATACAGTAATGATACAAAACAAACAATTTCCATATATTTCTATATAATTATACACATTTTTAATGATAATTATGAACTTTCATACCATACTAGGTGTTCACAATGACCAGTTAAGCCTAGGTCCAACTGACCATTTTTACCTCGGCAATGTACTGCCTATTTTAAATGATCATCGGAAGACATCAGGTAAAGGGTCATCAATGTCTACGGGAAGCTTCAGAGAAGTCATTAGAAACTTTGTGAAATCTCTGTTCCGATCTAGCGAGGCTCATTTATGTAAATCGGGAATATATTGCTGAGGCAAAAATTGCTCAGTGGGACCTAGGTTTACTTGACTACAACAGAACACATCTTACTTGTCAAGATTGATTTTTGGTAATTCCACTTTCTCCGTCTCTTTCTTCTTGTCTGCTTTCTTCTGTTGTTTCCTGTTAGTTACAGCATTTACTGAAATAGGAACATTATAATGATACCATCTTGACATTAGAAACGTAGTGAATACAGTATAACAGTCTGATAGAAATACAACATCTTTATCGTAGAGCAAGGTATAATTTAGCTGCTTTAGCTTTACATTAATTTATTTTCAGTCCCTTGTGACACAGGTTTTTCCAACTTGAACCTGTGACCTCCTGCACTCAAAGTGAACACTGTAACACTAGGCTATCAAGGTGGTGGTAAAAGTAGAATTACAGATGCACCCCAATTCATGCAAACCTAAATCAAAACATAGTTAAAAACGATAAAGGTCACAATAGGGGTCATCTACTGTTGCAGGCCAACCTCCATGTAAGGTTTGAAGATCAGAGAGCAAAGAGTTCTTGAGTTACTGAATGGAAACCATTTGATCTACTGACAAACAGACAAGTGCAAAACAATATATCAATAATCAAAGATGGGGGGGGGGGGGGATAATTAGAGCATATCAAGAAGAGACTACTATCAGCAATTGAAACTTTCCTCAGAGGCTTTTTTTATATAAAAGGCCAACAGTCACAACATCATTGAAATTAATTGGAAACTCTAAGTTTTTCCCTCAGTATTTGAAAAACCATCGCAAAGTATCAAAATGTTTACCTTGATTTTGTGGATTGTTTTTATCCAATGGAAAGGTCTGTTTTAACTTTCTGCACAGTGTATGTACTTCCTGTTGCCCGGTTACAAATATCAGAATGCCCCCTTCTGGCAACATTCTGTGTATCTTACATGTCTGAAAATACAAGATCAATCATAGGTTGAGAAGAGGTATGGATGTTGTAAGTACAGTGTTATAACCTGTCCTGGCCGACCCTAAAACCAGTTGGAAGTAATTTTCGGTCCATTTTTTTGTCTAAAGAATGAAAGTATACCATAAAGGCCAAGCTAGTTTAATCCAGAATAGGAATGATAAAGCAAAACATGTCATGAGACAAACTTAAATGGGATTTAAAAGGGATTCAGATGCCTAAAAAAATTTTGATTCTAGTGGGATTAAATATTAGACAGAAGATCATAAAATTAATCAAATGTACCTTTGTTCAAAGTTAGATGAACTTGGAAAACCAAAAATTAAAATAGGAGTAACTCCACTTTAACAGGAGTACTTGGCAGGTATGGGGTAATGTACAAAGCTACAGTACCTTTCTATATGCTTCATTGAGGTAACTATCTAATGGCGTCCTTTTGTTGTAATGTATAGTCACTGGAAACTGTCGGGCATCAACCTGTACAAGAGAACAACACAGAATATGTAGGCAAAAACATAGAAGGCATGCAGACCTTTTTCTTGGTATTGTCTGAGGCCTTTCTTGGCCTCAAAATTGGTTCCCAATTGCTGGAAAAAAATCCCAAAATAATCAAACCAAATCATAATAGCCAAGTAAAGTGCCTCTTGAAGTCAAACCCATGAAATATTACAAATACAAAAATGAAATGCTGTATGTAACACTTTGTTGGTGTCAATAAATTGGAACAGTAAAGATCATTTTATTTTCAATACCCCTATTAATAGACCAAATAAATCCTAATTTTGAAATTTTATTGATTAAATTGTTTCCCAATTTGGAAAATTTAGCGAGTAGGCAGGGGCCTTTTTCCCAAAAAGGGCAGAAAAAGGTCTGGCATGGATTACAACTCAACTAGGCAATGGATACCTGCAGTAACAGTACACCACAAACAAACAAGAGATGTATGTTAAACACATTCCCCCATGGTAGATCAATAGTCAGAAATGGTAAATATCACAATGATCTTGATGTTTGATCCACTGACCTCAAAATCAATAGGGCTCATGAATTGTTTAAAATGCTAAAGTGAAGCATTCTTCAGTCAATGAACAGTAACTATTTGGTCAACCAACAAAACAAACATCTGACAGACCAACCAATATGTGCAAAGCAATATACTCCCCATCAAAGATGGTTGGGTGCATAAAAATGTGGCTAATGTCAGCATTACCTTAACAACGGGTGGTGTTATTCTAAACAGCTTCTTATTCTCTGTAAAGTCTTCCACTCTCAGTGTAGCAGACATGATTATAAGCTTCAGAGGGCTTCCTCTCTAAAAGACAAAAATTTACATAAAATATACGGGTATATCTATAATGCAGGGGTGTCAACAGAACCAAATTCAAAGCCCTGAAAAGCATATGCGTCCAACTAATTTTGCCAAACAAGAGACCTTCACCTACACAAAGTTTCCATATTTAGGAATCAGCATTTTTATTGACTCAAAAGGTAGTAGGTTAAATTCTACTAATGTTCAAACAATAGAGAGGTGAACTCCATACAAAGTGTTGATCCAAAACTGTGCAGACCAAAGGGTATATATAGCTGATGACAAACACATATTATGAGTCAATACCCATTAATTTTGTGTGTGGGGGTTGTGGTATTCTCAGGACGAATGGCATGAGTAATGATTGTTCAGTCGCTGTAACCTGTTTTACTAGCTTGTCTATGCTGGTGTGTAACGACTAGTGTGTTTGGGATGCTCTCCATTTGTCATGCTGGTGGCATCAAATGGGGTACATTCTAATATATGGCTTTCACCCAGCCACCAATGTATCTGTAAAGAATGTATCTCAATACAAACTTGACTTACCTTATGTCTAAGTGGAACAATTCTAGACAGCAGTCCAATCAATATATCAGTGTATACACTTCTTTCATGAGCTTCATCAATGATAACCACACTGTACTTGGTTAACAAGAAATCCTAATAATAAATAATATACAACATAATCAGCATTGCAGACAAAAAAGTCATGTTTATTCGGTAATCAAATTGGTAAAACTGAATAGTTTTCCTAAATACTCTATGCATTATTATTGCAGAAGTTACTTCCCCAGATCAATAATTACTTGCCCCAAACAACTGGACAAGTGATACTGGACTGCAGGATAAAATGTCAAATCAAACTTCATTACATCTTGAATCCAAGTTAAAATAATAAAAACAACTTTATTTATTCAAAATAGTCCACAGTATGTTTATACCTTTACTAGGGACTTCAGGTTTCATTAGAATCCTTACCTTTTGTACTTCCTTAAGTAACACGCCATCTGTCATAAACTTGATCTTTGTGTCCGGTGTAACATTTCCTTCATAACGAATTTGATATGAAACTTCTCTGAAAACAAAAATCTTACATTACATCAAATATTAGAAAGTCTTTAATTAACTGGCAGCCATCAAGGAATCTTCTGAAGCTCAGTGGTCAGCGCGTTTGCCGTCTAATCCGGTAACCAGGGTTCAAATCTGGGTGGAGGCACATATTTGCCTGCCATATTCAGCAGAAGGCTGACTGGCATATAAAGGCTATGCTCGGCGATTAAGAAAAAAAAAATATATATATAAAACTTTCAGGTAAAAAAAAGATATTAAGTTCACATTTTTTTATCAACGAACAAGCAAACCCTTCGAAAATTAATTTCAAAAGAATATGTAATATAAGCACATGTTTAAACATGTACCACTGCAGGATATGACTTAAGTGTAAGACTCAGAAAAGTAGCATAAAATGTAGAACAAGAATACCTGTTGCTAAGTGACATTTCTTTAGCGACGCGGGTTGACATACTGATAGCAGCAACTCGACGTGGTTCAGTTACAGCAATCATACCTCCACCACTGAAATCAAGAAAATATGTACCACGACTGTGAACACTACAATCACAAAATTATAACAAGATATGTTTGCCCAATGACAACTCAATAGTCAGAAATGGTAAAACTGTAAAAGTCAAAGTTACTTTAACTTACTGACCACAAAATCACTACCAGTCAATTGCTGTTCCTGGGTCATCCTTTTGAAGTTTGACAATCCATATTCAATCACCAGTTCACATTCTGATTAGTGTACAAAAATACTGCCTGTTGCTATTTGGCAGACTAATATCTGCCGTCAAAGGGCCATACTATCAGCGCTTATTCTTTCCTTCATGGACATCTACATGTTAAGGTTGTTCATGTGTGAAAGGGCCATAGTTCTGGCAAAAATCATTTCAACACAAATTCTTTCCTACATGTACATCTACATGTTGAGGGGTATAAATATAAGTACTTATGGAGTAATGGGTTATTCAGATAACTTACTGCGCATAACCAGCTTCATACAGGAACTGTGGTACTTGTGTGGTTTTACCACTTCCTGTTTCACCACATATAATCACCACTGGATTCTCATTTATTGTCTCCATAATCTCCTGTTCCTCTCCTAATATAGGTAACTTTAACCGACCATCCTATAGGTACCAACAATACAACATATCAAAATACTTGATAAATAACAATCAAGGTTAAGGTTCAGTTATAGCCACAGTGAGACCTGGAACAAACTTTAATAGTTTTCAATTATTGTACACTGATATTAAATTGTTGCCAATTTTAATTGGCAATTTGGTGTGACAAGAATGGGAAGCGGTGGCCTAGAGGTAGGCCGCGGGCTTCGGGATTGAGACGTCCCGGGTTCGATCCCCCTCTGGACCACTGGTTAATTTCTCGGAGCAAGACCCACATGCTCCACTCCTCCATGGTGTAAAATGGTACCTGTGAGGGCACTGTCTATTCCCGAGCGCTGCAGATAGATGTAGGCTGCCACACCACAGGAGAGAAATAGTCTTCCCAGGAAGTGTAGGTTTACATAGGAAGCCCAATGACCAGGGGAAGTTGAATTGTCAAAGGGTGCTTGAGTGGTCTAACAGCTTGAAATAGCCCTAGAAAATTGGTAACTTTTTGACCTTAAAAAAAAAATAATTAAGATCTAACAATCAGTTGTTGTAATTGAAATTATTGTACACTGATATTAAATTGTTGCTAATTTTAATAGGCAATTTTGTGTGACAAGAGTGAAGTAAAATTAGACATTGGCTAAAAATACCCCTTGAAATTTAGTCCCTTATGAAACCCCTGCTAAAATACACTATACTAACCTGAACAGACTGTTCTCGCACCACCGGAATATTCACTACATTTTTCACATCTGCGCCACTTTTTACCTCAGCAATATCTTTGGTGGTATCTTTACTTACAATCGGTTCATTTGAATCACATTTTTTATCATTCTCAAGTTTATGTACTGTTGTATCAGTTGCCTTTTGATTCTCTTCTACAAGTTCAACAACATTCCATGCACCAGACGTTCCTCGTACATGATGTTTTTTCTTTCTCGTTTCCTGTGTAACACCACTAGTTGGTTTAATAGCTATTTCCTGATTTTTCAAACAGTCGGTACAACCAGGAGAACTACTTTCAATATCACCTTGTGAACTACTTTCTTCATTAACTTGTTCCCTATCATCAGTGTCTGCTACCCCAGAATCCTCTTCATCAGACGACATATCGGTAGTATGAAGAGAATCATTATCACTTTCTACCTCCTCCTCAGAGAGTTCCACCTCCTTCTTCTTCCTCTTCTTATTACTACCAGCAATACTGTTAACTTTGATATCATCATTGCTGATTATATCCGCCTTCCTAAAATAATACATTGATTTTTCACAATAATGATATTGTTTATAGTAGATTTACATTACAAATATGTAAAACAGTATTACAAAATGTAAATATATATCTATCTAATTTGTCTATCTATCTATAAATAAATTGTAAAAGCACATTCATTGCATCATTTGAATGCATATGTATCAACCAAAAAGTGTAACCAAAAATTGAAAAGCATCCTTTACACAGCTGAAGACATTTTTCAAGTGTTCTATGTGCAAATCAAAAACAGCCATACTATTTCGTGGTATTTTTCTGATTTACTGAGTATGAGCATTTTGTCATTTCTTGAGATTTTTTCATCAAATGACTTTTATTTTGGTCAAAAGGCATTGTTCGTTCAAGAATAATAAATCTATCCAGAATTCTGATAAATCAGGAAAACGGACACCTCTGTGACTCAGTGTGAGTAGGGAGCATTTTGTTCAAATTTTTTACCTATGTCCAATACAGCGCTGCATACAGTACATTGTACCTAAGAATATGGTATTGAAAAATTCAAGTTAAAAGGGGGAGAAATAGTGTGGAATACCTTTTCAGTTTTCCTGTTTGCATCTCTGCTATACCAATCAGCTGATTCATTTCTTCCTGACTCACTTGATGTGTTGACAGAGACTCAAGAAGATCAGCTCTCTGTATAAGTATACATATTTCAGAGACAAAATAAAACAGTGGAAATATCATTGATTAACTTTACCAACTACCGGTAAGGTTTTATGGAGAAGTAGAAATACATTCATAGGATGAACCCCACCTCTTGACTATGCCAAGAGCCTTAAAGAGGCGTTCCCTATAACTTTGATCGTTGAAATCGAATCAGGAGTATAATACATTAATTTTAAAAAGGGAATCATTATTGCTTAAACTCCTCAAATTTTCAACAAAAAGCTCCCACTAATTACCGAGAAAATAATAAAAACATATTTCTAAAACGAGCCAAAAGTTGTTTCCCTTTGACCACATAATAAATCGCTGGAAGCGATAAATTATAAATATTATTGGTGATTTAAATATATTTTTGACATTATAGAGACATATTTGCACACACTTTCTTCTGACAAATTATGATAAATGATAGTTCTTTGTACATTGAGCTCATTTAATGTGATAGTAGAGAAAAATATGCTAGTTATAGGGAATGCCTCTTTAACTCTGCTTTTATTGGAATGACTTTTGCTATATTGTTGCCTGACTGTTTTGTTCCATTTTTTTGTAGTTTAATAGTGTTACTGTAAACTTAACCTTATATATAAGGACACTAAAATATGTTTAAACTAATTTGGATGAATCTGAAATGAAAATCCCTAAGAGCACAACAACACATTCTGACTAATGTACCTACCTTCACTTTTTTCTCCTTTTGTTCGACGACTCTTTCCAGTTTCCTTCTCTCCTTCTTCGATAATCTTCTTGTACGATTTTCTTGGACCACTTTAGAAATAGTCTCCCTTTTCTTTGAAGGCAATGCAAGAAGATTACTGTCATCATAACCTTTGTCCTTATGTAAGCCATCAATATCAACATCAACCTACAGAATATTCAAAAGTAACAAATTCAAGAAATTGTGGAAAATTAATCGTAGCGTCGAGACCGAGAGTGGATTTTTCTGGTCAGAAATCAAGTTTCATTAATTCTGTCTTTTACACCTAATTAGAGCAATTTTCAGCATGTAACCTGTAAAATATAAAATGGCACAGAATACCTGATAATAATGGCCTTATAATCAACAAGAGGACACAAAGGGCCCTAGGTCGCTCACCTGTTGCACATTGGTCTACATCAGTACAACTTACATTCTGGCCATATTTCATGAAGATTAGATCAAAACAGGAGTCTCTAGAGTGAGCACAAGGTTTTCCTAAGATTTTACCCAGTATCCTAGTTCTTGACACCACATGGCCAATATTCAAACTTGGCCTAGATTGCATGGAGAACAACATTCTGACCAAGTTTCATGATGATTGGATCAGAACGGTGACCTCTGGAGTGAATGAAAGTTTTTTTTTAAAGATTTGACCAAGTAACCAAGATTTTGACCCCACATGACCCAGTTTCAAACTTAGCCTAGATTTCACAGCGAACAACATTCTGACCAAGTTCCATGAATATTGATCAAAACAGTGAACCCTGGAGTAAACACAAGGTTTTTCTAACATTTGACCTAGTGACCTAGTTATTGACCCCACATGACCAAGTTTCAAACTTGGCCTAGATTCTACAGAGAACAACATTCTGACAAAGTTTCATGATGATTGGGTCATAAGTGATCTCTGGAGTGACATAAAGTTTTCTAAGATTTGAACTAGTAACCTAGCTTTTGACCCCACATGACCCAGTTTCGAACCTGGCCTAGATTTTATAGAAAACAACATTCTTACAAAGTTTCATGAAGATTGGATTAAAAGAGTGACTTCTGGAGTGAACACAAGGTTTTTCTAAGATTTTACCTTGTGGCCTAGTTTTTGACCACACATGACCTGGTTTTGAAATTAAGTCTAGATTTTATAGAAAACAACATTCATGAAGATTGCATTAAAACTGTTGCCTCTAGAGTGAACGCAAGCAAATTGTTGACGGACAACGGACGGAGGAAGAGTGATCACAAAAGCTCACCTTATGACTATGTGACAGGTGAGCTAATAAATCCATAAATCTATCAGCATGTGTAGTTTCCGAAAATCCCATGTAAACATGACTGTAAGTTTCTACAAACCCATACTCCTGGGAAATATTTAGTTGTCAGGGGCTGGGGAAATACCACAGATTTTACTTGGTAACCATCAGTTGTCACGGTGGCCTAGTGGTAAGACGCTAGACTCCTGATCGAGAGGTCCAGGGTTTGATTCTCGGTCGGGACTCTTGGTCATTTCAGAAATGCTATTTAGTGTTTCCCACCCAACTAGAGATGATCCTGGTTGGTAACCCAGGGGTAGTCTCGCGTGTATCGGTGCTTTACACCGGGCACGTTAAAGAACCAAGGAATCTATTCGAAACGAGCTAGGGTATCGTACCCAGATTCCTTGTATCTCACCTGTGTCTCTTATATTTGCGATAATGCCCCAGAGTGGGCCCTGCAAATTAAATGGAAGAAAGAAAGAAAAAGTCACTGCAGCGCCATGAATGGGCGAGGTTTGACAACCCGAAAGGAAAAAACCTGGCCCATCCCAGGGGGGGGGGGGGTGCAGTGCGGATGCAACTGACTGGTGGATATCATTGTCTATGTTAGAGACATGACACAGAATAAATCATACAAAAAATTAAAACAAATTCAATGAAATTGTTAAAAAAGTTGTAAATTTTTATGCCTGCTGTAAGGATAAAGATGGAATGGGACACATACACTTGCTCCCGACGGTTTCTTCACCGTCGTTTCATGTTGTTCACGAGCTTTCCAATTGAAACCCTTCCTCCGCTTCACCATGTTGGGTATTCTGTGAGGAAATCCAACAAAAATCTAAAACCTTCCAAATCTCACGTGTATGAGCCTAACAACACAAGACAGGAAGTCGTTATTCTAAAAAGTAGTCCTACCAATTAATACATTTCATTAGATTAATAATCGCATAAATGTGAAAAAAGTGAAATTCCACAAATTCAGACTTACAAATACAAAAACATTAAATGAATAAAACTTATAATATAGTAGGAATAAAAAAAATCAATAAATTATTGTTTATTATTGTATTCATCCGCTAATGAGGAAAATCATAAACGTGTAAATATTACGACACCGTAAACATGGCCGCCTTGGAGGAGGATGACAATATTGATGAAGATTTATTCCAAGATACGCTGTTACTGACGTTCACAGAGGATGTACAAGCTGTTATTGACGATGTACTAATATTTCTTCAACTGCTTGCGTCAATGTCATGTCCAGTTTCTTTATAATTTACATGAAAACTGGTCTTTTATATTCCACGAAAGCAGGTTCTGGAAATTTAGTAAAGATAAATCATACAATACAACTTAGATTAACGTCCGAAATATTTAATGAAATCTACTCTTAGAAAAACATAAAATATTAGCTTAATAGATTTTGGGATCGTCTGGATTCTTCAAAATTTGGAGCCGGTTTCGTAACACAGACTGTTGTATAAAAAAATTAGAG
Source organism: Spisula subtruncata (assembly GCA_963678985.1). NCBI lineage: Eukaryota > Metazoa > Mollusca > Bivalvia > Venerida > Mactridae > Spisula > Spisula subtruncata. Next base: position 23,448,211 of record OY787672.1, on the reverse strand, counting down.
TTTATATATAAATAAAGAAGGCAGTGGCTAGGATTACGGTTCCGTAATCCTAGACCCACAGGCTAGGATTACGGAAGTTCCGTAATCCTAGCGAGTCCTAGCTGGGGCTGTCTAGAATTACGGAAGTTTTTATACTGAGTGCAATTAAGCGTTAAATTGAACAAATATTGGTTTATTTATTGACAAATAAATAGCAATATCAGAATATCATGCTTCGAATTTTACTTCGCTAATAGTTTGTCTTTGCTGGGGAAGAAAATAGAGGCAGTCCGAATGTTTATAAATTAATTAATGTACGTGGTCGAATACACAAATGTAGTTCCATTGAAATTGATTGTCATGATCCAAACAAATTGTGTTGTTAATTTTGGAAGTAGATCTGATATGTTTGTTCGTCATTAGGTCCTCGAAATAAACATCAAGTAGCTAAATCGTTTGTTCATTCACAATTTACATAGCCTAATACTGGATCTACGTTGTGACAGCGCGTAGTGATACTAATTCCAAATATGGTCATATTTAGTTTATTTTAATTTGTAACTGATTACGCTTTGCATGTCATTAGGAATCTCAAAAAAATAGAATTATGTAAAGAATCGATCCTGTATGCGTTTTTAAAATATAATTCAAAGGTCATGCAAGTTCTTTTTGCTCCACGAACGTATATACCTTCGTGTATATGTATTCGTGTCTGCTCTGATCACACGAGCGGCATTCGTGATAAATGTTGAAGTTTTCTTGTTCAACGTACCCTGCTATTATCTGTTATCTCAATATATTTTTCGTATACTAATAACTTTATAAATTTATGCGTAGATAAAAGTACATGCTTTATAATACAGTATCAAAAGTATTTGCATTTAGATATTTTCCGCCGTTTAATATCTTTACCATACTCTATATCTTTACCATATAACCAAAACTGATTACTTGATGGTCAATATACCAATACTTGTATAAATTCATCAAATATAAATGTCAACATGCAATATAATGCGACCTGCACGCTTAATTGCACTCGGTATAAAAACTTCCGTAATTCTAGACAGCCCTAGCTAGGACTCGCTAGGATTACGGAACTTCCGTAATCCTAGCCTGTGGGTCTAGGATTACGGAACCGTAATCCTAGCCATTGCCAATAAAGAAAGGCTTAAATCATGAAATTATCTTTGAAGATATCTTCGGTTGTTTTGTTTTTGATGTTATTTTTACAAATCAGTCAAGTACGGACATAATCCATAATATCTTGCAATTTAGATTTAGACGCCTATCTAATGATCGAACTTATAATGCATTAAACTATATAGTTAACTGTCCATTTTAAAGCCACGTTACCGTAAAATTGTCAAATGATTCTGCTACTTCCTATAAATTAAGACGCCGTCCACCATGTTGATTATGTGATTTTTTTCGATATTTGTAAAGGGCGATTTGATTGGTCGATAGTTATATTATTGAGCGAAAAGATTCGCAATGCAGCAAAGGAGCCAACCGACAGTGCTACGCTTTTGATGTAACAGGGCCATTCCTTCTTCTCTGTTCTTCTCCTTTTCGTTCTTTTAAATGTCCACGCAAAGGGTGTGTGTATAGATATTGGCTTACCTATGCTTTATATAAGCGAAGCTGGGCACCAGAGATTAGCCAATGAAAACGTTCCTTTCATTTTTAATCATTTTTAACTGTGTCATGCGCACAAGTATACAGGATACAAGATGGAAGCAAAATTAGTTTATGTTGCATTTGTTTAGGAAAAAACTCGATTTAAAACAATCGTAAGTGTTTGTTTACCAAATTATTGAGGGATTTACACGAAGTTATATACTAATTTTCAACTGGCGTTGTTCGTTTATTGATGTCATGCGGCTAAGCCTCAGTAGCAGACAATTTCTAATTGTATTTGCCAGGTTACGTCAAACCGCTGTCTTCTGTTGAGATGTGTAAGTCCATATCTTTTCAATGGATTATCTCAATTGAATGCTTTTTTGCGGAGTTAAACTTGAGATACATCTGTTTGCAATAGTAATCTAGTTTTTCATTGTAGTCGATTGCTTGAAATATAATCAGCTCATAAAAATAATGGCCAAAATTTGATTTAAGCCTTTCTTTATTTATATATAAACTCTAATTTTTTGATACAACAGCCTGTGTTTCCTAAGCATGGAACTTCCAAGACCGCGTAAGCAAAGCGTCACAGGTTTGAGCCCCGGTCTTGTTGCATATTTTTCTCACACTGTTATATTTCGCTCCAAATGCAAATTACCCACCTTGCACCCTCGGAACGACCCATAGAGGTTCTGAAATTTGAGGATGAAGTCTTCGGAGGAGGGTGTATGTAGCCTGGAGGCCGTTGCATAGGCAAGGCGCTTCACAGCACTACGCTAAGAAACAGCTTGCTTCAAAAAAGGCGAAAAAATTCTTGACCAGAACTGAATCGGTCTGTTGCATAACCAAGGGCTTGGTATCGCTGGCCTAACAAAGTGTTATATACTGTTCACTTTAAGAAATGGTCTGTTGCTTAAGAAAACAATCAGTGGTGCTTCAATGCCCAGCAAAGTGTTGAGAAATGCTCGCTGGTAGCATGTCGTGACAAAGAAGTAGTAAAGCACTACCATAAAGTGCTCAATAGCGCCTTCATTATGCAACAGGCCCTGGTCATTTTTCCCTTGGGACTACAGTATGTAACAACTGCAATCAACATCTTTTACATGATACATGGTGTCATACTGACACTTCTTTCTCCCGTCCAGCATAGGCCTAAGGAACATTCTTCCAGCTCACTTGACAGGAGTTTCTACCATCAAGGCATTCATGTTGGGCATAGTCAGAGAATTTTACCAATGTTTCTACCATTTTACAAAATACTCCAGAGTAGATTTAGATCATTATTGGAATAAGAAGAAGGGAACATATGCTATATGTCATGTTATAAATCAAAGAATTTGCATTAACTATGCCTATGTAGTCAAGAACCAAGGAATCTATTCGAAACGAGCTAGGGTATCTCACCCGGATTCCTTGTATCTCACCTCTGTCTCTAATATTTGCGATAAAGCCCCAGAGTGGGCCCTGCAAATTAAATGGAAGAAGAAGAAGAAGAAGTATTAGTTGTTTGGTGACTTAGTTATGACTGATGGTTAAAGTACACAATGCTTTCATGAATATGTGTATTTGATATAGCAACATAATGCTGTCAGACTTTGAGCTCAAAGAAGTCAATTCATGTCCTTGCTAAAAAGTTTGTTTTCATGGTACAAGTGAGTCAAAATGAATGACTCTTATTTTTGCACTGATAATAATTTAACCATGCACTGTATTTCATGAATTACTTCAGATTCTTCCTACTGACGACCCACTTGATCGACCAGACTTCAACCCAGTAGACTATATCAACACATTATTCCCTACTGAACAATCTCTTTCAAATATTGATGATGTTGTTGGCAAAATAAGATACAAAATTAGGTGAGTCTTTGTATTCAGTGTTGATGCCTTATAGATTGGTATCAATTTTAACATAAGATTTATGAGTATAATACTTAAGCCCTACTTATGCCTATTTTCCAACCTGGGTCATAGGCTGCTCACAAGTTTCTCCAGGCATCCTGGTCCTGTGAAAGCCTCTCCAACTGTGGTCAGGAGTCTTCTAATGAAAATCCTGGTAGTACCAAATAAAGTTACACTGACCAGACAGGGGCGTAGCTAGGACCTTAGTAATGTGTAGAATAGACCAATTTATATTTTATATTTTCCTATGTTTGGATTAAAATTACTTTCCTTTAACTGGTGAAATTTATTTTTCCACCTCAATGTGCTTAATTTCTTGTGGTATATTTTACAGACGTTTGGATGATGATATTCGTACTGTGGTTAGAGGGCAGACCAATGTTGGGGAAGATGGAAGACATTCCCTGGAAGAAGCTCAGAGAGCAATACAAGACTTATTTACTAAGATCAAAGACATTAAAGATAAAGCTGAAAAATCAGAAGAGATGGTAAAAATGCTTTTACCTTCAGTGTTACCTTTAAATGATTTTAGTGTATGTCTGGAGTCTCTGACTCATTCAATAGGTCTCTTAAGATAATAAATAAATTTTGGAATGCTTAAAATATTTTTACGTAGTAAAAGGACTTGCAGTTTTCAAAACCAAAATAAAAAATTGTACCTTTTTCCAAGGAAATGTTGTTGAGTGATTTCTCGATTATGAAAGTATTGACTTGGCCTATTAACTTTAAAATTTATGAGTCAGAGTTGGGTCCTATTAATACTTGTTTAAGTAACACAGGAGATGTGCATTGCTTTTTCATCATTTTCTTAATCATAATTTTTTAACTTTACTGAAAATGTCTTGACCATTGTTGAATTGATATTGTATACCTCTTGCATTTATATAGCTAATAGCCATGTCTTCACACTCTATCTAGGGCATAATTACTAATTATGTACCATACATGACTTGGCTTTAACCTAATAAAGTAATAATTGAGGGTATTAACCTAATAAAGTAATAATTGATATCTGGAACTCCGTGTAAGGTGGTTTTCCCCTTAATTTACATGTAGGTACAAACAACTCTGGCCTAGTTAAACAGGTTTTGCATTCATATGCAAACACAACTGACTGCAACTCTATTGTTGTCCAGATATGAATATTCAACTGACACAAGGATTATAATGGTAAAAATCTATTTGCACCTACAGATTAGTGGAGATCTGAAGTAGGACTATTCAGGGACTCAGTGCAGATCTGTTGTAGCTGCCTATATACAACAATGTAGTTAACATAGTATTGCTCCTAGCCCTCACATTGCTTTATGTTCCTCCGCAGGTCAAAGAAATCACACGTGATATCAAACAGCTGGATCATGCCAAGAGACATTTAACAGCATCTATCACCACACTCAACCATCTACATATGTTAGTAGGGGGAGTAGAATCTCTAACGTAAGTATCAAACTGTTGCCATGGTGACTGTGTTTTGTCAAACAAGGCTGTTGCAACATCCAGTATGTCAAACAATATAATTACATTTTGTTTTACCTTTCTGTTTTAACTTAAATGCTCAGGTCAATAGTCACACATAGGCACAACTAGGTCCTTGCCTAGGTGAAAATATGAGGGAAATAAGAATGTGAGGAAATGTGGAGAAAAACACCTACTGTAGAAAGTGTAATCCTTCCTGCTTTTTTGTCCCTGGATATGACTTTGATACTAGCAGGTGTGTATCAGTTGCAAACATTATATATAGATACATTGCTATATTTTGTAGATCTTTAACAAGAAGACGACAGTATGGTGAAGTAGCTAACTTATTACAGGGAGTGTTAAATGTACTAGAACATTTCCAGAGATATATGTCTATACCACAAATAAAAGAGCTGGCAGATAGGTATGTATGCTCTAAATTGCTCTTTGTAGATTTTTATCATTCCATGTACTACAGTAGCACCTTCATGTTTCGAACTGTATACCTCTAACACCCTAGAAACCTCTATCGAATTCTTCAGCTCTGGCATAATAGTGATATTGTAGTGTAAACTAGATACTAAATAACATAAAAGATAAGGATGGCTCAAACTATGATCCCAGTACCAAGGCAATTTAAGATGTTCTACTAGATATGCTGTTATTTTCCATTCTCAAACATCATGAAATTAAATAACTCAAATTTTGATAGCTGAGTGTATCTATAAATGAAGAAAAAGGGACAGATTTGTGACCAGCCCACATTGTGTATTACTACTTTCAGAGTTTTGTGACCAGCCCTCATTGTGCATTACTACTTTCAGAGTTTTGTGACCAGCCCTCATTGTGTTTTATTACTTTCAGGGTTAAACAAATTCAGAGTGATCTAGGGTCACAGATAATCTCAGACTTTGAGGAAGCATTCCAAGGATCAGGGGCTAAGGTATGGAAAAGATCATTTATACATAAAGTAAAGGTGTTTTACTAACTTTTAGATGATATTTTATGAGATCACTGTTACAGTATTAAGTGAGACAAATCAGACAATCCATGCCTTGAACAGCCTGTGGTGTCAGGCAAATACCTCTGAACATTATGAGATAAATTGAATGTTACATTCATGCTAATTACATGTGAGTTTTATTAAACTCAGCAAAGCCTGTGTCATATTGTTTTGTCCACTTGTTTAATAAAACTCAAATGTAATGAGCACTCGAGATCCTCTATTTGTCGTGTAGTATTACAGCATGATTGCTGTACTTGTTGTGTTTATGTAGAGAATGTTTGTACTTTCAGTATGGACCAGGTAACCAGAGACAGCTGAAGGAAGCTTGTTTTGTTGTGAATATTTTAGATACAAAAGTGAAACGTGAGCTACTTGGATGGTTTGTCCGACTTCAGTTATCCGAGTATTTAGTGCTGTTTGGAGAAAATCAGGATGTGAGTACATGTTTTGATAAACTGTCCTGTTACTCATTTCTACATTTTCATGGTTTATTATGCCATCTATCTTTGATGAGAGTATATATTTCTTTGCACTGTTAAGCATCAGTGAAAATTTAACAAATTATCAAAATAAGCATGTGTTTTGTAGGAAAACATGCGTCAAATAGTATATCTAATGGTCTCTGTTAAATAACTGAACAATGCTGGGTCTGAGGATCATCAAACTTAATATGAAGGTTGGTTAGCAACCATAGATGACCCCTAATGATTATTTTAGATCAGTAAGTCGATGGTCAATGTCTCTTTGACCTTTAACATAAATTAATTTGCTAAATGGTTTTCAATCCATAACTTAAGATCGGTAGGGCCCAGGATCACGTATGACTGAATAATTACCTGATGTAAGTTGCACATTTTTCTGAAGTTTATTTTTAAAGTGGTGTTCCCTATAACTTTGATCGTTTAAATCGATTCAGGAATATTATACATTTAACGAAAATAATGATTTCTTAAACTCCTCAAAACTTCAACAAAAGGCTCCCACCAATTACCGAGAAAAAATGAAAATATATTTCCGTAACGAGCCAAAACAGTCACAAGTTGTTTCCCTTTGATCACATAATAATAAATCGATAGAAGCGATAAATTATTATTGGTGATTCGAATAGATTTTTGACATTATAGAGACATATTTGCACACATTTTCTTCTGATAAATTATGATAATTGATAGTGCTTTGTACAGTTAGCTCATTTAATGTGATAGTAGAGAAAAATATGCTAGTTATAGGGAATGCCTCTTTAAGGTGTTAGTTGAAATAACTCATTTACCTTCCCACAGTTCAAACCATCATTATGATGAAACGATCTTCACAGTGTAGGGACATCCCAGTCTCATATTGAGGACACCCCTCTCACACTTTGTCATGTATTTCAGGTAGCATGGTTAGATAAGATTGATAGAAGGTATGCATGGATAAAACGTACATTAGTGGATTTTGAAGAGAAATTTGGACATTTATTTCCTGTTGATTGGGAAGTCAGTGAAAGAATATGTGTGGAGTTCTGTGACCTAACAAGGTATGAAGTTTTTGTTACTATATGTTTTGGTGTTACTACTACGGTAGCTGAATATAAGAAATCACCAAATTACCATTTTACCAACGTCCGCTAAATTTAATACCTGCTAAAATGAATGATCAAAAGGTGTTAATTGTTAACTTACTTAGAAGCAAATTTTATCTTGAAAAATCGGATATGTCGAGCACCATGCTGATCTATTTGGCTTGTCCTGTTGAGTCCTTAAGATAACCAAGTTTTACTGTAATAAAAAATAGCTTTTCATCCAAGTCTTATGATTAAATTGAGCAATGGTCAAGCATGCCATATAAAACTATGTTGGTTTTGTTTTATAGGAAAGAATTACAGAAGATTATGGCCAAGAGAAGATCGGAGATTGATGTGAAGCTATTACTGTTTGCCATACAAAGAACAACCAACTTTGAAGCTTTAATATCTAAACGATTCCTCGGTGTTACCATACAGAATAACCAGGTAGTGTATGCCGAGAATGGCCTTTATTTGCCAGTCAGCTTTAGAAATATGCCTCTACACAGGTTTAACAGGTCAAATTTCCTCCCTGTCCCTGGGGGGAACTTGCCAGGGAAAAACCTGCTTCACCGGGTTGCCAGATTAGAGAACAAGCATGCTAACCACTGAGCTACCTGTAGTCACAGCATTTAGATATGCGTCATTAAACATGCTTTCTTGTGCAACAAACTGCTTTAGCCCCTTAAAGCAACAGACCCCCTCCCCCACTTGAGTTCTAGGCAAAGGAACTAATTGTAAACTTCCACCCTATGAGTTCTCTGTCTTAAGTTCAATTTTACCAGTGTTCATTTTTTGCTGCAATAATGATATACTGGGATAGTCAAATTTACAGCAGAAAAAATATATATGAAATAGGTATTTTTCCATAGTCAGCAATACTTTTATTATGTTTATGAAGTAAGTAAATACATTTTGTTGCATCATTAAATTTTGTTATTGTTTAAGCAGACCAAACCAGCATCAACAAAAGCTCCTGTACAAAAGAATCCATTTGAAGAAGAGAGTACATCAGAAAGTACCAACCCATTTGAGGAAGACATGCCTGCTGAATCATCGGATGAATCAAAGGATGAAGTCAAGCCATCATCATCACCGTTCATTGGAATTATATCTAAATCTTTCGAGGCACATCTTGATATTTATATTGAATCACAAGACAGGTGAGAAATTATGTATGAAATATGCCAAATACATTTATTTGATACATTTAAACCTGATTATGGAATTAATTATTATAAGTGTATGCTATAATAAAACTATATTACATGTTTTACCTGGAATAAGATTTGATTCAATTGCCCCTGATTGACTAAGTAAGTTATGATTGACAAGGCTTTCATGCGTTTCATGAACGCTGTCTTATTTCATAGTGTTGTGTAAGGAATAATGTAATTTTGTGTTAATTTATTTTGGCCCAAATAAAAGGGTGTAGTCCTAACACCCCTCTGGATCCATGCGGAAATACCATAGCTACACCAGACATTGACAGGTAGCTGTATTTATTAGTCCTCGATCGGTTTTCTGCCGGATGGGACTTTAGGTTTGCCGTCCATCTGCCTGTCTGTTCATCCATAAATTTGGATCTTTTCATTGACCAAACAGTGGATAGGGATGAATAAGGAGATCATGCATGCTTTATTCAAACAAAAGTGTGATTGCCATGGCAACAGAAACATTGAAAACTGGTAGAGGTATTCTGTATTGCTTGCAATTTCTAATTTACTTGTCATGCCTCCTTACTTATTTATAAGTGGGAGCATATAGCATTGGTGCTGTCCGTTGTCTGTCTGTTTGTACGTATGTAAAGCAAATCTTGTTTTATTTCAGGAATCTTGCTGAGTTGATGAATCGATTTCTGGAAGATTTCCGTCAGTACGGTACTCCTCGTATAGAATCTGAGGAAGGCAGTAACGTATTACCTAGTAGCGCTGATCTGTTTGTTTGTTATAAGAAGTGTATGGTACAATGTTCACAGCTCAGCACCGGTCAACCAATGATAGATCTAACTGGAACATTCCAGAAATATCTGAAGGAGTATTCAGTCAGAATTTTGTTGAATAATTTACCAAAGTAAGTTTGTTTCAATTGTTTGTTCTTATAAGTTACAGAATATTTTAACAAGTTTGAACTTGAAGCTTTAAACTTGCTGGTATAATATTTAAGTTAATCAAAGCTTGGAGTTAAAATGAGTAGATTTGAATATATGCACAAGGGTCTCTTTGAAAGGGTCAATCGTTGGTTTCAGGGCATTGACAGAGTTGTAAATTTACCGAATTGTCTATAGATGAATTTTCGTAAAATCTGTGATGTTAAATAGTTCAATACTAGCGCAAACTGTTTAATTTCGGACAATGTATGTGAGAATTGAGCATTATTTTCTGTGTGACGTGTATAGCTCTTATCAGATTTATTCCAAAAAGATAGCATGCGAGGCTGTGTGAATAGTACATTTAAACCTTTGTGGTCATTCACAAATCGCTAGGTCCAAAAGAAATATCGAAATCGATAAGTTCTGGTAAGAAATATAACCCCACTACTTACCAGTCATCAGTATTTACCTCGCTCGGGACGCATCACCCGGCCAAGCACGCATCCGGTTATACTATGGTGATGAGTAAAATTGTGTAGGCAGTACCCTTCAGAATAAGTTAGCTTCAGAGACCCACTTGTATTTGCCTGAAAAACCTGCTGTTGTGTATCTTGTTAATGTAACTCTGTAGCTCGCTGTTTAGTGTGCATGTCATCTAATCTAGCAACCAAGTTTCAAAAACCGGATGGAGCACATTTATATATGTGTGCCATATTTCAGCAGAAAGCTGACTGGCAAATAAGGTTATGTTTGGCATGTTATTGTAACTGGTTTCTTATTGCTTTCTATAGATTAACTAACCAGAGTAACAATGTGACATCAGCATCAGGTTTGATACAGAGTATACTACGTGAAGGTGAGATCTCTAAACTAACGGAGGAGGAACAATGTAGAATCTGTAGTATTCTTTGTACGGCGGAATACTGTATGGAGACTGCACAACAATTGGAAGAGAAACTGAAAGAAAAGGTTGATAAAGAACTAGCATCAAAAATTGATATGAACTCAGAACAGGACATGTTTCATAAGTAAGTATAGTACGACCTCTGTAGAGCAACACTCTTTGGGAGCAGTAGATATTGGCTGTTGTACAGAGGTTGTTGCTGTACAGAAGTTAAAGTAACTGTTATAACAAGCATCGAAAATTGATATGAATTCTTGAGCAGAATATGTTTCATAAGTGAGTTGTAGTAGCTGGTTCATGCTTTGAAATTAATACACAATGTATACTGTAAAATCATTAATTTTCGTGGGGGATTAAATTTCGTGGATTTCGTTGTTCAACTCAACCACAAACTTTAATCACAACGAAAATTAATTTTGACCCTTGTTTTATTACCTGAAATGCAACATCCATGAATTCAAGTGCCAACTAAATTGTCTTTTTTACCAAAACCACGAAATTTCGTCCTAACAAAATTAAATGATTTTACAGTACTTCTGTACTTGTGCATTTCCATAAATTAAATGAATGATTTTGTTGCATATTGTGGAACAAGAAGTATAGTTGTGGTACAGTAGGAGTAAATATGAAATAAAATATAACATTCTAGATTTATGAGACTAAACAAGATTGAATATATTGCTATTTCAGAAAGTAAAATTTAGTTTATTTTTACTTTTAATATGTACAAATCTAGTTGCAATATGAGAATATGTTTGTATTTATTTTACAGTGTGATATCAAGTTGTATAACATTACTGGTACAAGATCTAGAGACATGTTGTGAACCTGCTTTAACTGCAATGTCTAAGGTAACGATTTTATTTTATCTGTAAAATCATTTAAATTTCGATGGTACAATATTTCATGGTTTGGGTAAAAAAGACCATTACAATGGGACATTAATTTGTGGATTTTGCATTTCAGGTAATAAATACAAAGGTCCTAATTATTGTCTAATGGGATTTGATTTCACGGAAGTAAATGCCCTCAAACATCAATGATTTTACAGTATCCATTGGAATTAAACAATGGTAGTCTTTTTACCAAGTTGGTGTATTCGGTGTAGGGTTGCTGTGAACATTTTGTGTCATATGCAGAATGTTCTAAGACTACTTGGAAGTTGGGAGTTGTTGATTCTCTACTGTTGGAACTGTTGAGAAGCTCTAAATGAGATCTGCATCTTGAAAAGACACCATTTATGGTTACATAACCATCTAACAAGAAATAAACAAATGCAATTTTGTATTAGCTCAGGAAGCTGGGATAGCCTAGTTGTTGAGCATTAAGGAGTGTGGGAGGTCTCTGTACCATCCTAGGCCGTGACATATCGAAGCTGAATTTCAATTGATGGATACCATCCGAAATGCAGTCTCAAGAGTGGATGTAAATTAACAAAAACTTGTTTGAAATTTAAATCTACCTATAAATTTGTAGTATAAACTAATGTATGTTCTATGTTATATTGATTATTGTAGATGTCATGGTCAACGGTAGAAGCTGTTGGAGATCAGAGTGGTTATGTGACGGCAATAACTGGACATATGAAGTCAGCGTTACCTCTAGTTAGGGATAATCTAGTCTCATCTAGGAAATATTTCACTCAATTTTGTGTTAAATTTGCAAAGTAAGTAGTGTTTGAATAAGTGCTGCTTTATAACACAGTGCATTCTGTGTACAAGTGGATTGTTTGTGTGTTCGTGTCTGTGGCCTAACCAGGCAAACAAAGACCACATGGATTAATAGCAAGATAACTAACTTAAATTAACTTATTACTCCATTAACTATTGAGCTAGATCAACTTTAACTATATCCAAGTCACTCACCTATTCGTCTAAGCAGTTGCCTAGAGGTAGGGGGGCGCACTTTAGGACCCAGAGGTACCCTGTTCAACCCCCGTCTGGACCACTGGTTAATTTCTTTCTGCAAGAAAAATGCTCTATTCTACCAAGGTGTAATAGTTGATATCCGGAACTCTTTGCAAGGTGGTTTTCCCGTTAAATTACATGTAGGTACAAACAAATCTGGCCTAGTTAGACTGGTTTTGTATTCATATGCAAACACAATTTACCCCAGCTCTATTGTCCAGATATGAATATTCATGCATCACAAGGATTATAACGGTAAAAATCTATTTGTACCTACAGATTAGTGGAGAACCGGAGTAGATATATTATGTATGTGTTTGCTTCTTGTTTCAGTGCCTTCATTCCAAAGTTTATTGGTAGTTTGTTTAAATGTAAGTCAGTGACAGCTGTAGCAGCTGAACAAGTAAGTAAAACATTTATACACTTTCAATTGGTTCTCAATATATTATTCTTCTGATATTCTCCCCTGTCACACACTGATTGATAATTCACAAACTTAAATTATTTTTGAATGAAACTACATTTTACATTTAGGCCTAATGCCATGTTTATACCAGAAATTGGAGTTATTACAAAGCTAAAATTATTTTAGTCATGGAAAAGTAAGTGTGATGACTGTGAAATACTAAAATCTGGTTTCAATTTTCATTTATTAAGTAAAATTTACTAAATTAATATTCTTTTATATTTTGTTTTCAGTTATTGTTAGATACTCACTCACTGAAAACAGTATTGTTAGATTTACCTTCTCTCGGTTCTAGTGTTGTTAGGAAAGCCCCTGCTAGGTATGTAGTCACTGTGTGTGTATTTATCTAGTTTCTACATTCATATGCTCCAGGTTTAATACATATATATCAGAATTTATTGACTGCTATTTTCACATTTACTTCTGGTTTTGTAGTACGGTTGAGTTGAAATTATCAACTCTCTGTCCTATATGACCCTTTTGCATCCTGCCCGCAGTGATTAACTGGTTGATTTAATAGCTTATATATCAAAATTTATTGTAAAACTTGTGAAAAGTTTGGTTATTTTGCATTTTCGTGATGAAAAACCCAACCTGACAATAAACCCACTTCATGTTAATGGTGGAAGGTTTGCAGAAAATGCTGATAGTTGTTGTTAATACCATAAGTGAAGTCAGTTCAGGCTTTTTGAAGGAATAGTTGCCATAGTGACAAATATATTGTTTTACGATTTATTCCCATCTGTTAGTGACTAAATTTCACAGATTTTGAAATGTGAATCATACTGAGATGATGTCCTTGTATTATTTTAATTTTACCTTTATTGCTTTCAGTTATACAAAGGTTGTACATAAAGGAATGACCAAGGCTGAAATGATTTTGAAGGTATGATTTTAAGTTTTGAATTTTATAATAATGTGAAATATCTTGGCCAGAAAAACTTAATGAGTCAATGAGGAAAAGTTTGACAATTGTATAGTGCTAGAGCATTACCTGCATATATTTTGGGCAACAGTCCAACGTTCTTAACAGTAAAACATTCTACAAAATATAATAGATCAAAGACGTGACCAAAACTACTTAATATGCATAAAATGAAATAAGTAAAACAGCTACCTTCGGTGTTGGTACAATCACTACACTGTGACAAATGGACACCATCATCGAAATAGTGAACCAAATATTTGCCTGTTATCTGATGTTGTTGCTGTTGTCATGGTTGACAGGCTGTTGTTGTCAGGAACTACAGCCTGTTCAAAGTTTTAAACATAAGCTTGTCTGTTAAGTAAACTATTTTTGTCTTTGTGTAACTGAACCTACCTATGTATCCTCTTCGTGCCAGCTGGCACATAATGCTGCATGAGTGCAACTGTAGTCCCCACTATTCCTTCGAAATAAGGTGGCACGGTGGTCGAGTGGTAAGACGCTTGACCTTTGATCGAGAGGTCCCGGGTTCGATATTCTCCTGGGACACTAGGTGATTTCAGAAACGCTATTTAGTGTTTCCCACCCAACTAGAGATGATCCTGGTTGGTAACCCAGGGGTAGTCTCGCGTGTATCCGTGCTTTACACAGGGCACGTTAAAGAACCAAGGAATCTATTCGAAACAAGCTAGGGTATCGCTATCCAGATTCCTTGTATCTCAACCCTGTCTCTAACATTTGCAATTATAATGCCCCAGAGTGGGCCCTGCAAATTACATGGAAGAAGAAAAAAGGGATAGTTCCCTCATTAGATTAACCGATTGAATCGCCAGAACATTGTGAATCATATTTACAATTGTTATTCATGTGAAACCTCCTTCCTTTAATTTTCAGGTGATGATGTCACCACATGAGCCTGCCATGGCATTCATTGATAACTATATACGACTTCTCAATGACTCAGATTTAGGAGAATTTCAGAAAATTTTAGAAATGAAGGTTAGTTGTTTGTTCAGTTAGTTAGTACTCAGGCCTGCTAATTGGGGCAATCATTCCCAAGCCAGAAAATCCCTGTTGAAAGTCTGAAACTCCTTGATTTTTATATAAACAAAGAAAAGATTTTCAGGATTCAAAACCTAATATCAGGTACGGGCGTGAAAAATACCAGGCTCGAGTACTGCTGTTTGTATCCCCAATTATAGGACATCCACCATTACTGCCAGACCTCGATACAACAATGATGTTTATTTACAACCAAAATGTGATTGTAATAAATATGTCCGTGTACTGAAATGATACATCCTATTGTGTTATTCAAATATTAAAAATTGCTTTGTTATAAATATAAAGCATTTCTCTTGCAGGGCATAAAAAGAAGTGAGATTAGTTCATTGGTAGAAATGTATCGTGCTAGAATTCCTGTATCCATGGCAATAGGTAGACAGTCTAGTGTGGATGTTGCAGGTCATCCTGGTGTGATGTCAACTCCAGAGCCTGAGTCAAGTAGAATACGAAAACTTGAAAAATTAATCAAGAAAAGACTTTGACCAAATCTCATTATTGTCTTTCATATATTTTATGTTTTTTATCATGGCATATGTAAACATAATTTATTTATTCAAAATCTATGAAAATATTATTTATGATGTCAACTTGACTTTTTATTTTGCTGTTCATATTATTCCATATTAGTCTATCAGCTTATACATCTTCAACAGTAAGCAAAAATATTTCACAAGAGTGCTATTTATGCTGTAGCAACAGCTTTCAACCAGAGGTAATCTGTGCCTTCTATATTGAGTGCTCAGTAGCGCTTTGCTATTGCTGCGAAAACAGATTTGTTTCTCCATTCAACAGCCAGTTCCAGTGTACATGCCATGTTGTATATGACAATATGCTTGGTGAAGAACGGAAGTAAAAAATCTGCAACACCTTCCTGCACAACGGTCAAAGGGTGTGTTCGAAACGTCTGTTTTCTCTGTTCCGGAACAGACAACAGTCTTACGAACAGGCCGGAACAGTGTTCCGGACATGTTCTATCTGTTCCCAAATAAAAGGTGGTGCAGACAGAACAGGTCACGTGATCGGAAACTTCACGAAATGTGTTATTCTGGTCACCTTGGCAATAGCATGTCAACTGGGTAAAACGGAAATTACCAAACTTTTACAATGGGAAATTTTCTGGTGGCATTTTTTCTTCACCAATATAACGGCTGAAACTAACCATATCGGCCACCTTAAAAGTTTTATTTCTTAATTTTATTTATTTAAAATTATTTTTATTGTTGTTACTTCCTGTTCTGTTCCTGTTCCGTTTTGTTTGTATGCCGTTTGGAGTGGAACACTGTTCAGAACAGTTTTATTTTGTTCGTAAGTACTTGGAACAATCAGAACACTGTTCTGCACATGACTTGCGAACACACCCAAAAACTGTAGTAATTCTTGGCCCAAGCATCAAAGATGTCTAACTTGTTATGGCTGTATTAATGTTATAAGTAATCTAATCCGTGGTTACATTGAAACCTGCGCAAGAAATATTAACAGCTCTTGTGAATGAGGGATAGCCAGTTGTACAAATGATTACAGCATAAATATTTCACAGTAGTGCTATTTATGCTGTAGCAACAATGATGCTGGTTATTGCACCATTTCTGGGCTTGTTGCAAATACATTAAAACTTCATATGCGATGGATGCTGTATAGTACGAGCTCAAATACTTACTGGTGTTCTATATCTATGAGTGTGGCTTCTCGAGGAAATGAACATCTGACATTCCATGTGAATTTGATGGGCTACTTTGTGCAATCATAATAGTAAGGACATTTTGGTGCATCTTTGTAAAGAATGGTAAAGTTTTTGTTTATCACCCTTATTGAAAGGACCATTCAATTTGACTTGTGATTTATTTGTATGTTTAAGCAATGGTGCAAAGACAATTTTCATACCAGTCTCAATGTGTCGAGGTATTTGTGAAACTGTTTCAGTAGTTGATCGTCAGGAATTTAATTCAGATGTCAAGTAAATGGAAGATTTGTGTTCATGTACACTGGCTTTTTGATGCTGGTCCATTTCACCCGATACTCAAAATCAACTTGTTTTATCTGGTACTCGATCAATAGTTAGTGAATGCCACATTCAATATTGCCAGCAGTGTAACAATGATGTACAAATGTATATAATATATTTATGACTTCAGACATTATATAAAATTAACAATGATGTGTGTTTTTTCTCTTTATTTATTATTAGACTATGTACAGCACAAAGCAAACAGTCTATATGATGCCGATCTGAAAATATAGAACAAGTAAATTGTTAAGTACAGAAACTAAAATTCATAATACAATACAATAAGTCATGGTCTGAATCTGTTCAGTTTTGGCGAGGGAGTGTGTAAAAGTGGCCAGATAGCTCAGTCGGTGAGCATTCATTCTGTAAGCAAATGGTCCTGGGTTTAAGCCTCCAGTCTGGTTGCACATTTTTCTCACCCGGTGACAAATATTTTCAATATTTCCTACTTCAATGAAGTTGACATTACATTGATACCATGAAATTTACAAATTATATACAAACAGAACCCAAGCAACTAGGCTCGACGAACAAAGGTAAGGTCAAGTTAGCAACAAAAGCTTACGGATATATAACAGGCATTACGATTGCTTAATAAAACCTAGCAACCAATCTACAAATGAATATGATGCTTTGTCCTCCAAACATTATATTTTCCATAAGATTGAAAAGGTGAAATGTTTGAAAAGGGGAGCCAGGACATACTGCAGTAACAGAACAAGTAACCTACCTTGTTGGCAACATCTAAAGCATCATAGTCTGGTGCTAAACGTACATATGCCTTCTTCTCACCATCAGGTCTGAAAATAACAAGTAGTATCAACATTAACATTTGACCAATGAAGACAATTGGAGATTTTCCTGTGATTTCAAAACCATAACACTGTCCGAAACTTTTAATTAGTCTTGGGGTCAGCTTGGACTCATGTACTTGTACCAAGGAAAACCTAACATGGTAGAACCCTGGCTTGCTTATAGGTATTTCCCTTATTAGCTTAAATATTACATGTTCTGTGTATTTAACAATGGTATAAAATGGCATCAGTTAGAGCTAATACAGTATTCAACACAAGTGATTCTGTGTAGGTAAGGTATAATCATCATTCACCATTTTACCATTGCTCATATTAAATGATTTAGACATGTTTACAAATGAAACATTCCTTGGCCAAGTCAATGTCGTACAATTGTTTACGACACTCAATTTGGTGTTGGTTAGATCTTTGGTTGAAACAATCAATACCAATGTGTTGTTGTCTTCAATTTATGTATTTAAGCCTGTTTAAAGAATGTGACATCAGTTAGAGCTAATACACTATTCATCAAGTGAACTCAGTGTACATAAGTCACAAACCAGCATGTTTTATCAATGTTTGAGCTATAACTCCGATTAATAAAGTCCCATTCTATCAAAATCAATTATATTTTTAGACAGACAGTAGTTGATTTATCATTGAACACCTGACATGCAGATACACCTGATCAATCAGTCGTAAAGTACTGCCAGCCTCTAATTTTTGGAGAAATTTGCTTTAAAAATATATTTTATTTCCGTAGTTGCAGTATTACATCATTATGTAACAAGAATGTGACATCAGTTAGAGCTAATACACTATTCATCAAATGAACTCAGTGTAGGTAAGGTACAGTCATCATAAGTCACAAACCAGCATGTTTTATCAATGTTTGAGCTATAAATCCCATTATTTAAGTCCCATTCAATCAAAATAAATTATATTTTAGATAGTCGGTAGTTGATTTATCATTGAACACCTGACATGTAGATACACCTAATCAATCAGTCGTTAAATTGTACACTTAAAGTACTGTCAGTCTCTAATTTTTGGAGAAATTTACTTTTAAAATATATTTTATTTCTGTAGTTGCAGTATTACATCAAAATGTAACAAGAATGTGACATCAGTTAGAGCTAATACACTATTCATCAAGTGAACTCAGTGTAGGTAAGGTACAGTCATCACAAGTCACAAACTTCAGTGTGGTGCCACATATTTTCTGGATTCAAATTCTATTCCATTATATCTCTGCCAAAACATTCTAAATGACCAATCAATGTAATGTTTAGTATGGTAATAATGCGACCATGTGTTCTTTTCCTTTTTTCATTATTAATACTGTTGCAGCATCTAGAAATAATGGCTTCAGTTAGAGCTAATACTTATTTCTACACAAATCATTCGGTGTAGGTAAGGTATAGTCATCATTTACCATAATAACAGATGCAAATCAACAAATTGACAATAGAATCAGTAGTCTTTTTAACAAGTTTCATGTGGTAAATTTTTTTTTAAATAGTTCTTTGAGACTTAATATGATCCACAAGGTAGGTTTTGCAAACACTTATCAGTGCAGGAAGAAATATTACCAGCATATTTATATTTATTACATGTGATGTCAGTTAGAGCTAATAGTCAGTTCTTCACTAGAAGTCAGACGGTAAGGTATAGTCATCATACATCACATAAGTAACTTCCGAAGCAGTTTTTTCACCTGATCGGAAAAGGTACAAGTTCTTGACAAATTGGAAAAATTCGCAGCTTTGACCCAAATTAGGATTTTTTAAATAATGGATTAAGAATGTACTAAACAAAGGGGACAGTCGCTGCTATAAGTACACAATTATTATAATGACACCATGACATACCTGTTTAGTGTGTTGACCTTGGCTACATCAATGTCGTACAATTTTTTCACGGCATTCTTAATTTGTGGTTTGTTGGATCTTTTGTCAACAATAAATACCAATGTGTTGTTGTCTTCAATTTTCTTCATAGCAGATTCAGTGGTCAATGGGAACTTGACAATTCTGAATTGGTCCAACCTTTCAACAAGAAAAAATACGTACACAGTCAGTAAATGATTTAACAACACTATCAAAAAGATTGAAACTTACATCTAGAAGAGTATTGAAAGTATGTGACATCAGTTAGAGCTAATACACTATTCATCAAGTGAACTCAGTGTAGGTAAGGTATAGTCATCATAAGTCACAAACTTCAATGTGCTACCTCATCATTACGGGGTATTCCCCTTCAAGGATCAAAACCATAATGCATGGTCAGTATTAACATAAGGTCGAGCTTCTATTCTTTTCAATTTTACAGTAGCAGTATGAAAATTTTTAGAATGTGACATCAGTTAGAGCTAATACACAATTCATCAAGTGAACTCAGTGTAGGTAAGGTACAGTCATCACAAGTCACAAACCAACCAATGATTATCAATGCACAAGCTATAACTCCCATAATTAAAGTCCCATTCTATCAAAATCAATTAAATTTTAGATAGTCGGTAGTTGATTTATCATTGCACACCTGACATGCAGAAACACTTGATCAACCAGCAATTAAATTGTACACTAAAGTACTGTCAGTCACTAATTTTTGGAGAAAATTACTTTAAAATTATATCTTTTTTCTGTAGTTGCTGTATTACATCAAAATGTAACAAGAATGTGACATCAGTAAGAGCTAATACACTATTCATCAAGTGAACTCAGTGTAGGTAAGGTACAGTCATCACAAGTCACAAACTCGTCATTTCAGAAATAGCTTTGGAACTATGTTCATAAAGATGAAAAAAATTACCATTTTTCTTACCTGGCAGTTTTAGGAACACTTTTTCTTGGGTACTTAGGAGCTCTTGGCAACTTAAGTGTTTTAGGAAGTCTGAACTGCACTGAAGTTCTGACTTTCCTGCTGCGCTTCTGGTGAACGCCTCTCAAAACATTCTTCTTTGCTTTGCTTGCCTTAGCAACAGCTTTAGGCTGATCTCCACCAGATTTGGCCTTGGGGGCAGGCTTTGTGTCCTTGCCCTTTTCTGAAAAAGATATACTTCCAATATAAGTACTGTATTTGACATGGATGCAATGAAGTTAACTTGGTCCAGGCACTCTGACTGATCCAACTGGCAAAAATTCACTATTGTGTTTGTGATGAATTCTTACCATAAAAATTTACCATACTTTTCCCAGAACAAAGTTCAAGAACAGAAGCCATTTGGTCTAAACTAGAGTGTACACAAGCCAATTGTTGACGGATGACGACGACGGACGGACGGAGAGTGATCACAAAAGCTCACCTTGTCACTATGTGACAGGTGAGCTAAAAATGGTAAAGGTCACAGTGACAGTGATTCCAGTGTTGCAACTAGGCTGCGCTATATTGAGATTCATGCATAGGGTCTTTTATGGCGTACATTCAGGGTCAATTTAAGTTAGGGCAGCCCTAACCTGGTTAGACCAGCCCTAACTTCAGCCCTAACCTGGTTAGGGCAGCCCTAACCAGGCCTAACTCGAGGTTAGGGCAGGTCTTACTTATTTATGACCCTCTTGTACGCTTTAATACAAAGTTTGACTAAAAGTTAGGGCTGCCCTAACCAGGTTAGGGCTGAGGTTAGGGCTGCCCTAACCAGGTTAGGGCTGAAGTTAGGGCTGGTCTAACCATAGGTTTTGGATTTTGCTTGTTGAATATTTGACCAATCAGCGACTTTGTTACAAATTAGTCATGATATACATGTACATGCTAATATTTTTCCTTCCATATTTCACCAGTTTGATCGGGTTTGACCAGAAGTTAGGGCAGGTCTAACCAGGTTAGGGCTGAAGTTAGGGCTGCCCTAACCTGATCTTATTTAAGACCCTTAATGTACGTCACAGCTTGATATCAGCAGGTGGTGAATATGATTGTTAATCTAATGCCATAAAACACTGAAACTGGTCACTATCATCGGTCAATGTTATTGATAAGAAATCACTATCGTTGTATATTTAGGGTCATAAAACACAACAACTGGTCAGGGATCAGTAATCTACTTAATTCCAATAATATTCTACTGTATTACATTTTTATATATAAACACTAGAAAGTATCGGTTATATTATGCTTTTGTTTTAATTTGTACATTTTAATTTGTAACGTAAGATTTAAATTATTGATCTGTTTATTAAATATTGTTTCTATATGGTGTTGTTTCAGCTTGATGTCGGTACAGTATATTAATTTTACAGTATTTCACACTTTTATGTAATATTGCACAGCCTGTTAGTTAGCATATCGTTTTATGGCGCGCCCCAGCATGAGGTGTAATATAATTGTTAATTCGCTTGTACGGTTATGATAAGATTTAAATATTTGTCTTGTGGCAATATTGGTTAAATCATTGCCGATTCTAATTAAGTCTTACTATGTACTTACCATTTGAGAGCAAATCAACCTGCCTGCATAAGTTAGCCACGGCTACAAAACATGGTTTATGTATACTAAATGTGTATCTATAGTGTCCGTGAAATAAACAATACACCGGTAAAATGCCTTTTACACATTTTTGTCGCATTTTCCACAATTAAAACTAATAAAAACCGTATTTAATATACTTATCAATAATCGTAATACACAAATTAAACAAACGCATAATATAACCGATACTTTCTATTGTATGCATACATAAGAATATGTTTGGAATTCAGTAGAGTACTGATCTCTGACCAGTTTTATGACCCTAGATATACAATGATAGTGATCTCCTGTTGAACAGATGCTGTGTTTTATGACCCTAGATAAACAATGATAGGTATCTCCTGCTGCTACCATGCTGCGGCATACATTTAGGGTATTTAATAAGATCAGATCTAACCTGGTTAGGGCAGCCCTAACTTCAGCCCTAACCAGGTTAGGGCAGCCCTAACTTAGCGCTTACCCCATATATAACGGCGCTTTTGATTGGATTGAGTTTTACGCGTGACTGGTATGAGTTAAAGTCGATATATCCGATAGGTTAGGGCTGGTTAGGGCAGGTCTAACTTAAATCAGGTATAACTTCACGCGTACGGGGAGGGTCTAAAATACCATCTTAAGTTAGGGCTGCCCTAACCTGGTTAGGGCTGAGGTTAGGGCTGCCCTAACTAGGTTAGGGCTGAAGTTAGGGCTGCCCTAACCAGGTTAGGGCTGAGGTTAGGGCTGCCCTAACTAGGTTAGGGCTGCCCTAACTTAAATTGACCCTGAATGTACGCCATAGTCTTTTATATACAGCAGATGACATATTTTCATCAAGATAATGTTGCATTATTGCCTAACTTGTTGTAGATAATAGATTCATTTTAATCCCTAAAGCTAAACCAACACCTTATCACAATTTAGCGCCAACTTAAATAGAGCATGCAGTTTCGCATCAACAATATTATGTTTTAATTTGAGAGTCAAATAAAGTCTGCAACTTCATAGTCAGACGTTCAGTATGATTTCAGGGAGAAGCGATAAATGACACAAATTTTGCTGCCAGTAATCATAAAAATACTAGCGTTTAGAGACAGTATAAATCGCCTCTGTTGTTATCTTACAACGCGTGCGGGGCATTAATAAAATAAGTGTCTTCATCAAAATCGCAACGTGCAGACGCACGGGTTTCTAATCACCCTGCAATGCTGTTATAACTTAACGCACGACGGTAATGTGGATGTGATTTAATGTAAAACATTCGGAGCTAAGCGTTGGTGCAGATAAATGTGTTATTCAGACCATCTATTTCTAGTAAATCAAACATTATTTTGCTTACTCTCGGTTCCCTTCTTCTTAGGAGCCATGTTGATTGGTAAAAGGAAGTTGAACGGGGCTCACATGTGCGACAGCAAAATCGTCATTTTGTCGGGTTCACCATTTTTACGAATAAAACTTTCAGTCCGTAGTACAGATTAAGAAACCAGTCAACTGGTTCCCAATTTAACCGAGTGCAGAGAACCAGACGAAATTCCGATATAAACAAAGTCAATCATACTTATTTTTGCTTTTTATGCTTAAAATCCGGAAGAATCATAAACGTATTTACTGGCTTTGGTTATTATAAACATTTTTGACAATTTTATCGAAAAAATACTAAAACGTTTGTCTTAAAATAATCCTGTCGGCAAAAAATGTTACTAACTTGACAATATATCGGATAGAAAAATTCGGCTATTAAGATGCATTGTAAAAGTATGGGGGTAGCATGGGTGGGTTACAGTCAAAACGTAACCCCAACAAAAACGTAACCCTAAACAATAGTCAAAACGTAACCCCCGTGCTGTCAAAACGTAATCCCTGTATTAGTCAAAATGTAACCCTTATAATAATTATTTTGATGAACAGTTTTGTTGTCCTTTAAATAGTTATTAATGAAGATAAGTCGTAATAAAGTGAATTAAATCGGATACAATTATGATATTTATTGCATATATGAAAATAATTTGAATACTAGTTAAATGATGTGTTTGTTTGGCATGCAAAAACTGTGTGAACAAACAATGTTTAAAGCAAATAACAAATGTGCAAACAAAAATAATGGAGCAATTACCAACATACCAACCTAATTGAGCACGCAGTTTAATATTTAAATTAATTATGAAGTAAAACAATACTAGATTTAAATTGCCTGATTGTGTATATATATGATATATAATGTGCTATTACTGGGTTAATCAAAAGTCCAGAAAAATTATCGTCAGTTTAGTTGCAAACATCAATTGTATGCATTTGTTATGACTGTGTTCAAACTATATATTGCTTGTCTTTATAACATGGTATACAATGCAATCTTGTATATATTGAAAAATGTGCTCTTACTATACTATGTATTTCTAATTGTGAATAGCTCATTTTATGGACAATAAACGCCGGAAAGTGATCATGATAACATATTCGTATTTATTTCATGCTTTAACCAACGAGGTCCAAACTTCTTTGCTTTAACATATAATATTATGTTAAATAGCTATCATAATGTAAATGAATGTAATAAAAATGTATTGTTATTATTATGATGTTGGATATAAAATGAATCAGAAAAACAATGTTTGTGTTGTAGTTATATTCTACATTTTCTATGAATTGCATAAGTATAAAAATTAATTTGTATTTCACAAGGGTACATGCATGTAGATCTAATTGCTCTTATTTGTTTGTTCACACATCAATTTCAACATGACAATTAAATAAACAAATCCTAGCAGCTTAGAACCACAAATTTATTTTTAAAAATACTTCCAAAACTCATGGTTTAAGACCTATATTATCAAATTCCTCACTACATATATCACATGCATATACTACTCGAAGGGTTACTAAGTTACGTGCTTTTGGACACATAGACATGATTAAAATAGCATGGATACCGAAATGTTCGAATTGACACTCTGTGACAGTTATTCATATATTGTTTAAATGTAAAAGTGTGAGGATACACTGAATAATCTCCTGTTCCTTAGTCCCATTCTCATAAATAAGTGGTTAGTCAGGTACCTTGACACCACAAAAAATACGCTTGTTGAACGAGAATGCTTAGTCCAAAATAGTTCTAGCCTAAAACTTGTACCTGTCACGGTATCAATATGCTCCAGTACAGAGTGCAATATACCGTGAAACATACGTAGGGTCTCAGTCTAACGTTACATTAGCACCAAGTAAAAAAGTCTACCAAGTGTCTTCTTTTCCAGGGCTGCCAAAGAAAATTTATGCAATTGCCTGAAATTCTGGCCACACTCAAATAAAAGCACACAGTTTGCGAAAACTCATTTAATATTGTGTACTTAGTGGTGAACAAGCACTTCAGCCTCAGGCATGCAACCGCCATATCATGTACTTCATGTAATTGGATAAAGACATGAATTTTTTTGTGATATTGAGATAAAAAATAAGTTAGTTTCAAGCCCTGCGAAAGCGAATCAACTGCCTGGATCGTACTTGAGTTGGTTTCTGTTTTGTTGTTCAAATAATTTAAGGGGAATGGATATTATTACTTGCGTTGTCACCGTGTCAGCCAAACTTTTCGTCGCATACCACATAGTTTGTCCACCCTCTCTGCTGTGTTCACCATTTAGTCAATTAGCAAAACATTTGAGCATTTTCTTTTTATATTTCAGAAATATAAGTGATATGGTGGTTTAAATTGCCTTGCTTTGAAATACATTATAAGTGGAGATTGGAATGTCTGCATCAAGAAAAATGATGGCACAAAATGTTCCAAGTAACCGTGTCATTTCATCATTTCCTCAGGTAAATAAGCATGGGTGAAAGTTTTCTTTTTTATGACAGTATTCTGTATTATTGACATTTTGATGAGGCTGTTTTTCCAAATATCTTGCTGTAGTTTATGATTAAGCCAGCTTGTTTTTAACTTTGGAATTTTCTTCCTAGTAGGGTAGAGTTAGCATTGAAAGGATTTAATAACTTGTCAATATAATTTATATTATCAAACCCACCTTTGAAAACTGTTGGTCACAAAGTCATATTTGAAGTTATGGAAACAATAAAGGATTGACAGTTATTTTTGGTTTTACTACTAAATTGTAATATTTTGACAAGTTGTTACTTTAACTGTATTCTAATCCATTATGCATATTTATTGCCATTAATACATTTATGCTCTGAAAAGTAGAACTGTGTTACTAGTTTAGTACTCATTTTGTAACAAATATTTGAATAATCACTCAGCATTTTCTAAACAATTGGAAGATACTATGGGTACTCAGCTTGCCTGTTGGCTTATGTGGATACTTATTGGTTTTAAATTTTATGTGAGTGCTTGTTGGTTTTCTGTTCTAGGCTTATGATCCACAGACAACTCCATATCAGAAATCAAACTTCCATCCTAAAGTGAAATCAGCGTGCTCAGAAAACAGAACAGGATGTGTGGGGTAAGAAAAACACTGAATATACTTGCCACCGTGGCCTAGTGGTTAGGGCGTCCGCCTCCGGAGCGGAAGGTCGAAGGTTCGAATCCCGGCGGAAGCTGGGTTAGAACTGATGCGACCGGTTGGTGAGCCGCTAGCTAGTTAAAGAATGGTTACCGTAGGCCCACCTCTGCCAGGCGCCCTGCAATATGAGAAGGGATTCGGGAGGTTCTGTGCGCAAGAAAAACAGGTGTCTCATAAGTCAAATTGGCTGGCCCTTACAAAAGGGGTGACACTATAATAAACAAACACTTTACCTTTATACTCAGTGCTAGGGTGTAATTGAAAAGTGGATATCAGAGTATGACTGTGTTCCAAGACATTAAAGTATGTAGTTGTACTTGCTTAATTACTTGAAACACTGTATCATGTACAGTACGACCTCTATATGAACTGCAATTGTTGGCTGTTGTTCAGAGGCTGTTGCTCTTCAGGGGTTAAATTTATAGCAACTATCAGTCAAGAGAATTTTTGAAGGACAGGTGTTGTTACAGAGAGAGGGCCGCTCTGGATAGGTTGTCAGTAAACAGTATTCTATCTCTGAGATATTGTCATAGCTAAGGTTTTAAGGTAATTCTATGGTTAATGAACAATTTGTTGTTGGAATCATGTATGATGTAAACGTAATTAATGGAATGTTTTCATTAAGAATTCTTTTTTTTACAGACTAAAAATTTGTAAGGCTGTGTTAGTTGGAGATGTTGCTGTTGGGAAAACATCACTAGTCAATAGGTAAATATACACTTACATCCATGTGTGAAGACAACTAGCTGAACTATTCAGTTATTCTGTATTCTTCTTATATTGCGATGTCGATCTTTTAAAGTTAAATTCCTGTTTACTACCTTGAAAGTTCAGAAACTTTTGCTGTCAGATGGCACATATACTCAGTATAGTTTTGTCACAATGTATTTGATCATGGTTATAATTTGTTATGATATATTTTTCAGGTTTTGCCATGATGTATTTGATCGTGAGTATAAGGCAACTATTTGTTATGATCTATATTTCAGGTTTTGCCATGATGTAGTTGATCGTGACTATAATTTGTTATGATATATATTTCAGGTTTTGTCACAATGTATTTGATCATGGTTATAATTTGTTATGATATATATTTCAGGTTTTGTCACAATGTATTTGATCATGGTTATAATTTGTTATGATATATATTTCAGGTTTTGTCACAATGTATTTGATCATGGTTATAATTTGTTATGATATATTTTTCAGGTTTTGCCATGATGTATTTGATCGTGATTATAAGGCAACTATTTGTTATGATCTATATTTCAGGTTTTGCCATGATGTATTTGATCGTGACTATAATTTGTCATGATATATATTTCAGGTTTTGTCACAATGTATTTGATCATGGTTATAATTTGTTATGATATATATTTCAGGTTTTGTCATGATGTATTTGATCGTGATTATAAGGCAACTATTGGTGTAGATTTTGAAGTAGAAAAGTTCAGTATACTCTCCACACCATTCACATTACAAATGTAAGTTTATATATAAGACATATCACTCAAATACGTACAGTAATATTCCATGTGAGAACAAAATGATGGAGCAACATTCTCCAACACTTGTGATAACAAATGTGTGACGTCACCAGCGTTTCACTTCTGACCTTTCATTGATTAATTTTTATGTCTGCCCTTGTCAGACACACCTGCCAATAATATTTGGAAAGAACTGTGGTGCAGTATAAAAAGATAGATAGGTTGTTTATCAAATAATGAAAAGGTTAGATACTAATATTTCAGGAAACAGGTTAAGTCAACCAACTTCTGCAAATTATTAAAATCATAAAATGAATGAAAATCTGATGAACCCAAATGAACATAATTCTTGGTTGATAAATGTACTGTTGTACAAAATACCGTGTGCATATTTGCATTTTTTTGATACTTTTTTATTTTAATGTTTATGAAGGAATTATTTGTAATCATTTATATTCTCTGATTGTAGATGGGACACTGCTGGACAAGAAAGATTTAAAAGTATAGCATCGTCATACTATCGTGGTGCACATGGTTAGTAATCTTAAATTTCAGTTTATTGCATTGTCTGCCATATAACATTACCCGTGTGCTGTACATAGCCCAGAGAGTGGCGTGGTAGTTACATTCTGGGAGTTATGGGTTCTGGTTGATAGGTTGTAATATGCCTTAGGTGTTATTTTGAAGTATTAACTAAATTATTTTTAAACAAGTATTAAAAGTTTATGAGTCAATGTCTGTTTCCTAGGTAATTGATCAATAATGTGAGAATCAAATACACAGTTTTTGGATTTGAACAAAGTATTGCTCCCTTGCTTCAACTATTTGTGTGGTAGATATAGTACAGGGCCGGTATTTATAAAGCATCTTAAGTAAAAACTTAAGTATTTTGACTTAAGTTAAAATATTGAGTTGCCCATATTTCACAAGAAATGAAAAATAGCCCATGTTTTCTATATGGTGACTGTAGCTCTTTACATAATGCTTCTAAACAATGTAAAGAATTGTTACTACTACTTTTCATCTTTAGGCCACAACAAATTGATCATGCGTTCGTCGGGAGCGCCCGCTCCTGATTTTTCCAAAATGAAAAATAAATATTTAAATTTAAATTATTGCTCCCGCACCTGGGAAAACCACGGGCATGTGATTTTTTTCCTAAGTGTTAACTTACCGTCTCGCGTAATTAGCCTTTATAAGAACCCCTCTTCCGGACTTAATTATGTCACTGATAGCCATCAATAAACAGATCCACATTCTCATGAATCAGTGTATAGTCAAGTCCCTAGTATTACGGAGGAAAAACACGCTGGTTAAACGAGGATTGACCAGTTTATTGCCCCATTCACACCTATGGATACATGTCATAGTGTATACCTACTCAGCTGGAGACATAATTAGCAGACAAACTTTTGTTTTTCTTGATTGTCAATTTGTGAACAGTGTTGCGTGTAATTTTTACAAGCGTGAGAAACACTCTGTTTAACGTTTGCAACAATACGTAACAGCCTCCGTTGCTTTAGATCTTTAATAATTAAAAGTCAATTATGTTTAAACTTTTGATACCTATTTGTTTGCAACGTCAATTACTGATGACAGGACTAGCACGTGTGTGCTTGAGTGGTCCAAGATGGCATGAAAACGAAAACAAGAAAATAATGGGGGGGGGGAAGGGGGCAGACAACTAATTGAAAAACTTTATTCAACAAAAAAATCACACTTCAGAATCATTCACAAAATCTAAGAAATATGTAGGAGAAGTCTGACCATAACCTTGAAGGTTATGCAACACAACACAACACAAAAGAAATACCTCACACAAGAGAGAAGATTTCTGTGATTAATGACTCCCTAGAGTAAATGCCAGAATTTTATAGCTTTTGTAACTGATATTTAAAAGGTTAACCCAGGTCAGCAAGGTCAGTCTTCAAGTACATACACAGATAATATACTAAAATGCCACCTTTGAACTTGTTAAATATTAATTGACCCATGATATAAATTAATAAACACACAGTCACTGTATAGATTTGTTCTGTTTTGCCCCTCCAAATAATGAGGGGGGGGGGGGGGTAGATTTAAATGAAATTTGCTACACATATTGTCTTACAACTACACCAAATTTAGTAAGAAAACAAGAGGAGCCATCTTAATGATCTACAATTTCAACAAATATAGCAGTGAGGTATAAACAGAAAGGCACCAAACAGAAAAGCTGTTGATCTGGGCTGGTATTCATCAAGCCATAGCTATAGATAGATAGGTAGTAAAAAATTAAGCATTCTAATGGAAAACTTGCTTAAATAAATTATAACTAAATATAAACACCATCATAATCAGTCACACAAAATTCACTTTTATTTAGGAAAAAAACCACAGGAGAAGCAATCTTGAAGGTCTACAAATCCAAAATTTTCTCCCAAACCCCCCCTGGCGGGAGGGGGCCACCCCCTCCCGCAACCTCCCCCGCGACCTTTTTGGGCACAGCACCCTGCCCTTCTTCAATCCTAGCTGGAGCTCTGACCTTGCATAGCATTATGCATCGGTGCGCTACTAACAGTGCTATATAAACAGCTGTCTGAGCATGATGTGTCACTACAAGAACAAAACTGTACATGGTGATCATTGAGACTGACTAGCTTGATGCTTAGTTGATTTGAATCTTTAACCACTTGTCACTCAGTGCATTTCTGTTCATTATCATTTATATGTATGTGACAATGTCTGCCCACAATTACCTTGAATACCTGTATTCTGGTAAAATAATTTGATAAATCCTACACAACATAACAAGAAATATATAACAATCATTTATTTGGCCTCATTTCTTATTAAAGCTATTGTAATAATTTCAATATTGACACAATTTCCTAAAAATGGGTGCATCAGAAATGAATAGGGCACTTTTGCTCCTTCACGCGCTTTCAAAAATGGCATTTTCAAAAATAAATTTAAAAAAAATTATTTCGCTCCTTCGCTCGCTCTCAATTACGGGTTTTTCAAAAATAAATATTTAAATTTATATTTCGCTCGCTCGCCCCTAATTTTTCCCCAAAAAATCCGTAGAACCAAAAATTAATTTGGTGTGGCCTTAGCTGATACTTTTAAGGAAAATGTTAAATTTTAAGAAAATTCTAAGTTTTCACTTAAGATGCTTTATAAATACTGACCCTGGACTGGTTTGCCTAAGACATGAGATATTGATATTTGGTGTTGATTGTTATTACAGTTGTGATTGTTGTGTTTGACATGTCGGATGATGCAAGTATATCATCTATATCAAGATGGATGCAAGATGCCACAGCTAGTTCAGATAATCCTGTCAAATTTATTGTTGGAACAAAGAAAGATCTTGTGGTAGGTTTAAAGTGAAGCAATTATACTTATTCACTGTAAATAAATAGCATGTATTATGGAGGCTTTACTTGTCAAGTTCTTATACAAACACAATCAGTGAAATAAGAAATAAATTCTGAACAACAGGGTGGTAAATAGACAATTTTATTTTGATCAACCAGTTTTGGTCCAACAAAGACCTTCAACAAAAATGATTGCCCTAAATATATCAAATGTTGATTCGCTTTGTGATGTTTGTTACTATTTAACGGTTTATAGAACAATGGTTTACTGAAATGGTTCAAGAGTTCTTGTCTAAATATTGTAAAATCATACATTTTAATCTAAAATAATTTGGGAATTTGTCAAACTTGTGAATATAGTGAAAATGTAAACCTTTACTTGAACATGTATTATTTCCTCTGTTTGTACCAGTCTAAAGCAGCATGTCAATCTGTAGAGGAGAGAGTGAAGGAAGTGGCTCTAAGTCTTGGTGCTGAATATTGGTCTCTATCCTCCAAAACAGGTAGGTTCCCTGTATGAACTAGGCTTGAGTGTATTGTTTGTAAATCACTTTCTAAGTAGACTTAAATATATTACTTACCATTATGTTTATTCTTTATTTTGGTATATTTCATTTGAAAATCAGTAACATAATGTTTTCTGTGCCCACATACTACTTTGGGGATAAGAGGTTTATAGTCTTTTAGAGGGGGGATTTTCCCCATCAAAATTCACAAATGTTTCCTTTTTCAATGTTGCCCACTTACACAGTACATGTAAGATAACTTATGGACTTAAAACATTTTACAAAAATCTTTCTCATTTTAATTTTACAGGTGAAAATGTACAATCGTTCTCATTCCGTTGTGTATCACTAACATTTGATGCTGCAGTACTGAGAGAAGTGGAATCTAACGGTTCAGCTTCACACAAACAGATAGGAGCTATCAGTAGGTTACACATCTTATAATACAGTAAAACTTTGTTATGACGAACATTGTTAATGTGTGCAAATTTTCAAAAAAAATTATGTCTAACTCCCCACCCTGGAGACAAGGCTTACCGTACTGTCATATTCCCCTGGGTCAGAACACATAATATCGCAGTAATTCCTGGATCTTGGAACCGACCTGAGTCTATTCCCCAGGACTAGGAGTCAATAAGGTTGTCTAATTCCTATCGGTCAAGAAGATCTGTCTGTCTAATTCCCCTGTACCCCCTGGTCGGCATAATATTGATACATGCTGTAAATCATTTAATTTCGTTGGGACGAAATTTCGTGGTTTTGGTAAAAAAGACAATTTCGTTGGAACTTGAATTCGTGGATTTTGCATTTTAGTTAATAAAACAAGGGTCAAAATCAATATTCGTTGGGATTAAAGTTCTTGGTTGAGGTGAACCACAAAATCCACGAAATTTAATCCCCCACGTAAATAAATGATTTTACATTATACTCCACTGCTTTAAGTATAAAGGTGTACGTATTTTGCTCCTTTCTGTAACATGTTATTTTATATTTTGCCAGAGATGGAAAGAGAGAGAACAGATTTGTATGAGACAAGAAAAGGGAAGATGAAAATGACTTGTTGTAAAACATAGTGAGGATGTTTCATGCTGCAACCTTCAAATCAAGATATTTGATCCTGTGACCTTCGAATTAAGATATTTGACCTTGTGACCTTCAAATCAAGATATTTGTGACCTTCAAATTAAGATATTTGACCTTGTGACCTTCAAGTAGAAAATTTAGCAGGGATATTATGACCATCAAGAAATAACTTGGAAATGAAACTTTGTGAGCCTCCAGACATAACTGGGATCTAATTTAATAAAAGTAAAGGAATATTACGAAACAGTAAACTGTTGGTTATCCAACAAAGGTTGTTAACTGGTCCCAATTTTTTAATTGCAATTCAAATCACATTTGAAATTAATGTAGGTATCGTATCAAGCTTCCGAATTTATTTGCTAAATATCATATCAAGATGTTATTTAATTATATTTTTACTGTGTCCAAATAGTTTTATTCAAATATAGGCCTATTTTGTATGCAAATTTATTGTTTTAATTATACTAGTGTTATGTGCTAATATACTCAATTGAATAATGACTGCAAAAGGTTGGAGAGGTTTGAATCATATACAAATGTAGCTGTATTGCGGCATCTTTATTTCTACCT
Organism: Spisula subtruncata; assembly: GCA_963678985.1. Classification (NCBI taxonomy): domain Eukaryota; kingdom Metazoa; phylum Mollusca; class Bivalvia; order Venerida; family Mactridae; genus Spisula; species Spisula subtruncata. Next base: position 23,414,583 of record OY787672.1, on the reverse strand, counting down.
GGCGCTGTCGGAAACATATCACAATTCTACGTTATAAAATTAAATATCTTATACCATCCAAAATATATTCAATTCCATATCTATTTCCTGTATATTTATTATATAATACAAAAAAATGGTTCGTTCAAATTGCATTGATTGAATACTTGGTTTAGTTGAAAAAAAAAATTATGCGAGACCTGTAAAATTCAATTAAACAAGATCTTACTTTACTGGTAGTTCAAAGATGAATACATTCCTGCCATTAGATACTCAGTATTGTGTCCTGCCCTTTTCGTTCTGTGATTTTGATTAACTATTGTGTTGTAGGTTTTGTTATTACTGTATGATTTTTGTGCATGTTAGATCAATAATGTAGTATTGACGGCTTCTTGTCAATTTGTTTTGCCTGATGGGCGAGGGAAGGGTTGTGATAGGGTAAACTATTTTGTGAGTTGCTCTAACGTAAATGTATTGTATTACACATATGAGTAGTCTACATGATTTCTGCTTCTTATATAACATGTTACGTCAATATGTAATTTTATTAATAACATTTTGCCTTAAGCTGCAAAAATCGAGCTGCACATATTTCTCAAGAAATTAAGAAAAGCACATGTTTTCTTTGTGATTATAGTACTGTAGCTCTCCAGACAATGCTTCTGAGCTATTTAAGATCTTAACTTTCTTGTTTAGCTGATACATTTAATGCATTTTTAAGTTTTCCCTAAAGACCATTACATGCTTGGTGAATACCCCATGGTAGTACTTGAAATTTAGCAGATGAATCCTATTGTTACACTAGTGTGTACCTAGAATATATTTCAAGCTGTCTAGCAGTTTTTACATTTCGCATTTTGTTCAAAAGACAAATAACTGAATTACTTGTATGTTTGATGTAATAGATTCGTGTTTGACCCTTGTTTATGCATAATTATTTTATTTACAGAACTACGTTGCATGACTGCAGCTTGTAGATTTAGATATCATGGGAACAATTTTTGTAGATATTATTATTTGTGATAAATTTTGCTGTGATGGCAATAGTTATTATAGTTTTCACTTCCCTGGTGTATGTGTTATTTATGTGAATAAGGTGTTTCTCTTTAACTTGGGTTAGAATATGGTTGAAAATAACGGTTATTGTTAGAATTTCAGAACATACTTTACACTGTTCGTGATCATCGGGGGCGTGGCCAGGCTTGATGTTGGTGGTTATCATGGTTGTGGAAATTTGGGACATTATGGCCATATTCATATTTCAGGGCTTTTTCTGTTCATTTTGGGAAGGGACCTTAGCCTCTAATTGTTGGGAAAAATACTGGTGTATTTCCTGTTTTGGGAAACAAAAAAGTAGGTATAACTTGGGAATTTTTAAAACTGCATGATATAAAAGAAATTTCCAATTGGAAAGGGGCCTTTTTTAGGCCTCTGTTGTATAAGAAGAAACCCCCTGTATTTTTACTGTTGACATTCACGTTCATTCAAGCCAAGATCAGCTACAGTAAGAAATGCATACATTTGGGTAAAAGGTCATTTCTTTAGAGTTAACTTGATTAGAATTTATTAATATATCAATTAAATGGTGCTTATGGTAATTTGTTGCATTTTTTGTACAGTTTTCAACACATAGTTTGTTGCCTCCATTACAGAATGTTCTAAGAGGACAAACAAATTTTTTGAGAAAATTGAGTTGAAATTTTTTTATGTCCTCTTAATCTCAGAATAGAAATAACAGTACCGTCGGTACATGTTTATCTTTAAAGTGTTCATATACTTCACATAAGTTATGTATTATGCAGATCTCAAAATAGCTTTGAGCATTTCCAAAGATGTATCAAAAACTCATTTTTTATAAAAAAAAATATTAAGAATATTCTGAAATGGAGGCAACAAGTTGTAGACTAGACTAGGCGTAGCTTGTAGAGTATTTTTTTTTAAATGATGTAAGACCAAATGTTAAGCCTAGGTCCCATCGAGCATTTTTGCCTTGGCTTTGTACACCCGATGTAATGAACAAGCATCGGAAGGCATCAAAAGGGGTCCTTGTGGTCTATGGGATGCATTGGAGGAAATGAAAGGGGCCTTTGTGGTCTAGGGGATGCATCTGGGAAGCCATTAGAAGATTTGTGAAATTCCTGTTCCTGATGCCTCTCTAAGCTTAACACTGAGGCCAAAAATGGTCAGTGTGACCTAGGCTTTAATTCTAGCATAGTTCCATCTGTCAATATGTTGAATGTGTCACATATCGCTGGCTTAGAATGAGAAGGTCGTATCTACAAAATCAATATTTTGTGAAAACAAGAAAAACTGTCTGACAATTACTCTTTACTTATGGTAAAACAAGCTTTTTCAACTTCAGTTTGGTCAACATGACAAATTTCGATTTTCATGAAAATAGGCGCTCATAAGAAGCACCTTGTGATGTGGATTTCAAATATGCATTAGTCTTATAAGGCTGTCAGTGGCACTTACGACCTTTTCATTCTAAGGCAGCGATATATATATATACATGCACTTCAGTCATGGATTTACATTCCTAGATGATAGAATGGTTTACTTTACCTTTGTTGTGTTCAAATTAATTTTTAATTAATTAATTATTCATATTATAATGTACATGAATAAATACCCTCCATGTAGCTTTGTCTGGTCTCTACTGTGTTCTTTCTCATTTTATTTTTGAGATTTCAGAAAAGTATTAATTTATGTCTAAGTCTCTTAATCAAGCAAATCATAAGATGGACTTATAAATTCAACTTTTTAATAGCACAACCAACTTTATTCTTGTTACTGAGTAGCAATTTTTGTGAAATTAGGGTGCACATCTTCCTGAAAATCTAAAGCCAGAGTCTTTTAATAGAACATGTTGCTTGACATAAGTTAAAATTAACATGAGACACAGTTTTTCTGATGTTATAGTACTAGGATATCATGCTTGTGCCTTACGTATTAACAATTTATAACATAACCATAGATTGGGTTTATTTATTAGTAGTCCGTTACTGTATCTGTGTGCATTTAATGGTTTCTCATTTATCTGATCTGATGGAAATATTGAAGTCATGTAGGTTTTCACCTAAAAATCATTATAACGGTGTCACTAGTATCTATTTATTAAATTTTGATTTTCATTTGTCACAATTTAATATTATTGTAACTTTATGTTGTGTTTTATTAAGGTACCGTACTTAACAAAAATAGTGTATTGGGGAAATCATGTTAAAACTAATAATATTTTGCACTATTATTTACAAAATTAGGTACTGTAAAATCATTTGATTTCAATGGGACAAACTTTTGATGTTTTGATGAAATTTACCTTTTCAAGGGGACAGCATTTCAAGGATCACTAACCCACTAAGTCATATACTTTATGAATAATTTGTATTCATGGGGATTTAATTTCATGGTCGAGATCATTCACGAAATTAAATCCCCACAAAAATAAATTATTTTACAATATGTCTGAAACTCAAAACTACTCACAAAAATAAATTATTGTACAATATGTCTGAAACTCAAAACTACTCACAAAAATAAATTATTGTACAATATGTCTGAAACTCAAAACTACTCACAAAAATAAATTATTGTACAATATGTCTGAAACTCAAAACTACTCACAAAAATAAATTATTGTACAATATGTCTGAAACTCAAAACTGCAGTTCTTTTTTGATCAATTTACTTTCAGCCTGTAATTTGATCATCATCATTTTTCATCTAGAACCCCCCCCCCATGTTTGACATGGTTCTATTGTTTTCTGTTGTTACATGTTTGTTTGTATACTCACACTATATATCATGTATGTGTTCTAACACAAGTTGATTATGTGCCTTTATATTTATACCATACTACATGTTAAGATACTCTGTTTATTGAGCCGTGTCACGGAAAAAGGGCTTTTAGACATTTTTAGCTCACCTGAGCACGAAGTGCTCAAGGTGAGCTATTGTGATCGCAAAATGTCGGTCGTCCGTCGTACGTCGTACGTCGTACGTCGTACGTCGTCAACATTTTGACTTGTGTGCACTGTAGAGGTCACAGTTTTGATCCAATCTTCATGAAACTTGGTCAGAATGTTCTTCTCTATGAAATCTAGGCCAAGTTCGAAACTGGGTCATGTGGGGTCAAAAACTAGGTCACTAGGTCAAATCTTAGAAAAATCTTGTGTACACTCCAGATGTCACTAATTTGTTCCAATCTTCATGAAACTTGGTCAGGATGTTGTTCTCCATGAAATCTAGGCCAAGTTCGAAACTGGGTCATGCCGGGTCAAAAACTAGGTCACTAGGTCAAATCTGATAAAAACCTTGTGTGCACCCTAGAGGTCACAGTTTTGATCCAATCTTCATGAAACTTGGTCAGAATGTTCTTCTCTATGAAATCTAGGCCAAGTTCGAAACTGGGTCATGTGGGGTCAAAAACTAGGTCACTAGGTCAAATCTTAGAAAAATCTTGTGTACACTCCAGATGTCACTTATTTGTTCCAATCTTCATGAAACTTGGTCAGGATGTTGTTCTCCATGAAATCTAGGCCAAGTTCGAAACTGGGTCATGCCGGGTCAAAAACTAGGTCACTAGGTCAAATCTGATAAAAACCTTGTGTGCACCCTAGAGGTCACCGTTTTGATCCAATCTTCAAGACACTTGGTCAGAATGTTGTTCTTCATGAAATCTAGACCAAGTTCGAAACTGGGTCATGTGGGGTCAAAAACTAGGTCACTAGGTCAAATCTTAGAAAAATCTTGTGTACACTCCAGATGTCACTAATTTGTTCCAATCTTCATGAAACTTGGTCAGGATGTTGTTCTCCATGAAATCTTGGCCAAGTTCGAAACTGGGTCATGCCGGGTCAAAAACTAGGTCACTAGGTCAAATCTGATAAAAACCTTGTGTACACCCTAGAGGTCACCGTTTTGATCCAATCTTCAAGACACTTGGTCAGAATGTTGTTCTTCATGAAATCTAGACCAAGTTTGAAACTGGGTCATGTGGGGTCAAAAACTAGGTCAATAGGTCAAATCTAAAGAAATCCTTTTGTATACTCTAGATGTCATCAATTTTATCAAATCTTCATGAAACTTGGTCAGAATGTTGTTCTCCATGAAATCTAGGCCAAGTTTGAAACTGGGTCATGTGGGGTCAAAAACTAGGTCACTAGGTCAAATCTTAGAAAAGCTAGTGTTCACACCAGAGGTCACAATTTTGGTTGTATCTTCATGAAACTTGGTCAGAACGTATTTCTCTATGGACTCTAGGCCAAGTTCAAAACTGGGTCATGTGGGGTCAAAAACCAGGTCACTAGGTCAAATCTTAGAAAAACCTTGTTTACACTCTAGATGTCATCAATTTGATCCAATCTTCATGAAACTTGGTCAGAATGATGATCTCTATGAAATCTGGGCCAAGTTTGAAACTGGGTCATGTGGAAAAAGTTCCAAATTCAATAATGCTTGATTCTACACAAGTACAACTAGTCGGTACTAAACCCATCAGCAGTCAAACCAAAGTATGTATTTCAGGAACTCTACTTTACCTACTACTCACAAACATTTTAGTACAAAATTCAAATCTAGGCCACATAAGTATTTTGAGTTCATACTACAACAATCTTGCTAACAAAGCCAACATTGCAACAAACTCAGGTGAGCGCTTAAGGGCCAATGGCCCTCTTGTTATGATTATCTGGCTAGTGTAGCTCAAAACTGTTCTGCGCGTCTAAGCAGTTGAATTAGAAGATTTCCTGCAACAAATTCTTTAGCCTATCTGCGGCAAGTGTGAGCCCCGATCATACTGCGCTGATAATCCGGCTGATCTTGGCCTACAGTTGTAGTGAAGTTCTAAAAAAGGCCAGAAAGCCTTTGTTTTGCATGACGCAGCTCAGTTTGTCCAAAAATAAATAACATGTCCATTTCCTATATGTTTCCATGTTTGTGCCAGTGGGTTAGTCTTTATTTTTATCCCACAATTTTAGATGTTTGTTTTGTGAAAGAGATCACTTACTCAAACTTTTCTTGTAATTATTGGCTCATGCTAGTTGTACATCACAAACATGTGCTATGTCTTAAAGTAGATCTTTAATCTACTTTTACAGCTTTTACTTTAAATGACTCAGTTACACCGTCCAATGCATTTATGCTATATACATGGTAATTTATGACCAATGTATTATATTTATGTATAAATAAAACTGATCACATGTGTATATGGTTGTTGGTTGTTTTCTCTTTGAATAGTTTCAGTGAAACCCAACAAATTGGAATGAATGGCAGGTACATCTTAATTTGAAATCATGTAACCAGTGCTAACAAAAACTACTTAAGGACACAACTGACCAGGCTTTCATGAAAAACAACTATTTACCGGATTTAGTTGATGATCTTCACATTTGATGATCTTCACATTGGCTAGATTTTACAGTGGTGGACAGGGGAGGTATTCAATATTGATCTTACTTGACTCAAGGATAAGGACAACCAATCTAATCAATCAAATATAAACTCTTGGTCTATAACAGTTGATATGATTAGCTGTCCTTATCCACCAATTAGTTAAGATATTAAATACCAGCCCAGTTTTGCATTAGTTATGTTTGAAATTGAATATCCCTTCAACTGCTATCAGACACTGTAGCTAGATGTAATTAACCATTTCTTATCATCAGACTGTAAGGCACAACCACCACGAGAAACAGCATAGTCACAACCTTTACTGTCTTCTTGACCAAGGTAAATTCATCACAAAGTAGTCAAAGATAGAGACAATAATAATGTAAGTTTTTTTTAGTTTTTTAACATAAAAAACTCGTTCAATACAAAAACCAACTATTGAACACTCAAAACATTTTATTTATTTTAACAAAAACACATAATAAATTGTAACATAACCATTTTGGTGTAGGCAGTAGATTCAGCATTACTTGAAGAGTGTTTTTAACAATCATTTATTGGAAGCAATAGATAACTGGGCTATGCAAACAAGTGCAATGTTTCCTGAAGGTTTTTAGAAAAAAATCCTTCAATTGGTCAATTCAAATCTTGATTTACATAGTTATGTGAGCATCTGACTTCTGTGCACTCAGGTCAATTGGATGCCTATAAATAATGATAAAAATCTATTTAACAGGGCTATGTTAGCCAATATCACTTTCAGGAAAAAGGTGCTCCTTTTGTAGCATCAAAGAATATAACAGATTGGTCACCAACGACCTCAGCATTATGTACCGTGTCTTTAGGTACATCGACCATATCACCTGGTTCTAGTATAACAGTCTCACCGTACATACTAAACTGAAACTTTCCCGTCACAATAGAATCTTTCTTGGTTATACCGTGTGAATGATCAGGAAATTTAGTTCCTGGCGAGAACTCGTACTTCATACTATTGTAACCCAGGTTACGAAGTTTCTTTTCCATACTTTCAACTGTTAGAGTTCCATCGGCACTAGGGTCCCATTTCTCTATCTTTATCTTTGTAAATCTACTCATTATGCATGTGGTCTGAAATAAACAATATTACTGTCAGGGGTTGGTAGTTTTCTAGTTAGAGGTCCTCATGATTGTGGAAATTTTTGACTTTTATTAAAATTAAATATTACACACGTGTTTGGTGTATGTCTGTGTCGCTGGCTACGCCCTTAGTAACAGCTTGACATGGAGAGGGACTTAGGGACTAGATCATCCATTGTGGAAATAAAAGTCAGAAATTAAAAAAAATCTCCCAGCAGATTGCCCCACGTTTAGCCTCTATATATACTGTAGAATCCATGCCTAGATCCAGTCATTTATCTTGAACTCTACATTTAAAAAATGTCAATAAAATAGTAACTGCATCATTGCTAAAATCAGCCTAACTGCATTTGTACTAATAAGGCTTCAATACAGTAAAATGAGTATTACCTTGATGATGATTTTATTCTACTTTCACTTTGCAAGTACATTGCATGTTAATAGTTATTCAGAATTAAATAGGTACTTAAGATCCCAGATCCTGTCATTTCCATGACCATGCTATAAATGTATTAGAATACACGATAAGCCTTCAAAATCGTATTCATTTATCAGTCTAGGCTGGCTTAGAACTCCTATTTTCTAACCCTTAAACTGGTTAATGGTTTTGGCGTTTAGATTCCACTACCCGGGGTCACCCCCATTAATAGCCCCATGCACCTTTAAAGTGTGTAGCTATGGAGACGCTATTCCGTCAATGGTCTTTCGAATTTTAAATTCACATATTCAGGAATACACAGAATACGGAGCCTGACTACCTGTATTTATACTTATTATTTCACAACGTTCTGGGGAGTGCTACACAAAGTGAGTATCGGATACAAACAGTAGGTAGATACGCGATGATAGGGAAGCATAACTCAAACATTACTAATCGGCTACTCACGTGTACCAAGCAACCTCTGAAAAGCAGTAGTATCATTAACATCAAAATTCAGACTACATGAGAAAAATACAGGTAGATCTACTTACATTTGTTTACAAGTCGGATTTGATTGACAGGCTTGTCTATTTCCCAAACCGGTCCGTGCACGAGAATTTTCTGGTCACGTGATCCATAAAATATATTTCTATGCATATTTAATATTATTATCTAGATCTTTACCGTCTCTTGTTCATTTCATGAAATAAATAAATCAATTAACGATTTTTATAGATCTTTATACAAAATTGAAATATGAATAAGGACAAACCCTGGTTTTTTCCTCACGAGAAAGCTGATTCTGCCAGTTTTGGCGCGAATTTTATGCGACACGTGTTTACCACTCCCAAGACTTTCATGCATTAAATTGTTGTTTTCCTTTAAGGCTTCACATCATGGACAGCAACCATAGGCATATATTATTAGATCTAGATTCGTTATTCATTTACACAAAGACCTAATGTAATTTAGGTCTTTGATTTACATGTACAGTTGTTTAGGGTATAGCGGATCATTGTCAATAACGGACCAGTCTCAGAAATACGAAGAAATTTGATAACTTCCAGGAAAAATTACAAATAATTAATGATTGACCTCAACATTTGAACCATTTTGACGCTTTGATATAACATTTGTTTAGAAATTACAGATTTAATAACTTTTTAATTTCAAGTTTAGCAATTGACACGCACGGTGAAGCGGAAAAAACGTGCTCGAGGAAAACGGTAAACAGAGAATTGGCTTTAATTATCTTAAGTAATTTGCAACTTTTTAAGGAAAAAATATGTAAACATGTTGATTGTAATATCCATTATCTGTCTATAACCATCAAATTATAGTTATATTGATACATCTATTGGTAAATTGGGTTCAAAGGTACCGCGTCGATTTGTGTATAGCGGATCACTCAATGGAAAAGTGCATTTAGTTATGTAGATATTATTGTTTTGTTTTTAGTTTGCAATTATTTGTCCATTTTAGTGATCCAGTGACCGTAATTACAAATGCAAAATAAGCATTTGTTACTTTTATCAAGTTATAGTTACATAACACTTGTGTATAATTAATACTGTACTAGTCTATTGGTATTTGCATTAAATTGCCCAGTTTCGTATTCCTTATGTCTTGTTGATGGAGCTATTAAACTGTAGACTCATTTTAAGCGACTTTGTTATGAAATCCACTTGCCTCAACACTAACTGGAACATGTCTGGTGGTGTTTTGTCTTATCTGACAGGTTACATAGGTTTTGAGATGATTCCCATTGAAAGGAATGATCCGCTATAGACCAAAGTGATCCGCTATTCACATATCGACTGTGTAGCTTTCTCATCAGATTACTCGTGTATAAATCAAGAGTTTTATTCCAAAAATGTTAATAAGTCATGCCCGAGTAATGTGTTAAACATTTGCAACAGTTTTTTGTTTTGACAAAATAAAGCATATCCTCGTAATCAGCCCTTTTGTCGTTAGTGATCCGTTATACCCTAAACAACTGTAGGCTGTACATTGATCTATATCCAAAGAAACCATGTCCGGCCGGCAACTAGAATTCTTTCAAAAGGGAGTGCGACATCGGACCCTGCATTATAGGTGACGGGGTGACGGTGTAACTGTTTAGCTACGGTGGTGGGGTGGTAGAGCAACCAATCCTTCTAATCTATCAGAGAGTGTGGTGCTTACAAGAGTTTTGGTAAAATCTATATCTGAGGGGTATATGACAATCTACACTTGGTCGAATTTTTAATTGGCGAAGATGTCCATAGAAGCTTCTGAAATGCATCCTCATGAATCAGTGGTTAGTAAAGTCCCCAGACTACCTTACTTATAGATGTATGTTCTGAACGAAACTATACAATGGTTTTAAAAACGAGAATGCTGAAATGAGAAAACTTCGTGTCCTTTTATATTCGCCATGTTGAATGTTAGTCATTGATTTTCTTCATTATGTTTTTGTAGTGCCACTACACTGTGCCTACTGCTACAGTCTCATGATTTTCCTCATTTCGGCACTAAGTGCTTTTGCTGGAGAACGACTCATATATCATCGGTCTCGTGGGAAAAGGACGTCAAGTTCTACAAGTAACCCTCACACTTTTTTCTCAATCCACATATCAAACATTCCAGCGACTTTTGCCAAAATACTGTAATGGTATGTTAGTCAAACTTTTCTCTTACAAAAGCGTAGATCTAGATCTAACTTGTTAAATAAATGGTCAGATGAATTAGTAAATTATATTGTTCCAGACAGTCACTACGTTAACTTACAAGTGGCTGTACACTAATATGACTATAGTTAAAATAAACTGTTTGTGACGAAACTGTGTCGATGAAGAAAATTAAATTTCAAAGCAGTTATTTGGTTGCTAAGCTATTAATTTTCACAATTTTCTGTGAAAATTGAATGCACTGGTTTCGTCGTGACTGCTGTTCATGCTGTTTGAATTGCAATTTTAATTGAAATTAATTACACTACAGGACGTAGTATATTAAAGCAAGGAATTACATATACCTCCCTGATTAAAGTGCTTCTTAATATTGTAATTTTGGTACTTGCATGTTAATATAATTTATGTGATTCAATGAAGTTATATAACACGACCCTTTCATTTTGCAAAATACGTGTAAATTAATTGTGACTTTTTGCTAACAGCAAAATAAGACCATTCATAACTTACACGCATTTTCATAAATCTGAGAATAATATCCTAATTGCTTCCCTTTGACCGTAGCATAATCCCATTTACACTAGAAATTGGCAACGCACGCGGCACCGTGCTCGGTTAACGAAGAATATTTGGCGCGTGAATGCGACTCTCCAACATTTATGTTGGCTAAATGTATGTTCCAATCTAATGCGAGTAGAGTGACAAAATTATTTAAGGCAGCTAAAGCAGTAAATTGTAGTCAATCTCCTTTTATGGTGTTCAAATGCTTAGTTTACTGGTACCCATTGTAAGATTTCGAACTAATTGATAGACGGGGAACCAAATTTTAGCCGACTGCGCATGCGTGATCTTTTGTTTCCTGCTTGAGAAGCACGAAAGGAACGGAGGGCGTATTTAACTGTTTTACCCGTCCCAACCCTTTCATTCCTGTCTAACAAGGAACAAAATTCAAAGTAAGTACTATTTTGTACCAAAATATTCACACAGCGTTCACAGGAAACGTTGCAGACCGACTATTGATCGTATCACTCGGTCTATTTTTGTTGGCATGTTCGCTTCCGTGATTGGCGATACTCACGAATATAAGGCCCATTAGGGGTTCTGTGGCTGTTACGCTCCCTTAAACACAATAGAAAAAATGACAACTAGATATGGTTTCGGACGGTGACTTATCCGGGCAATCAGTGTCAATAATCTGATGATTACTGCGTCTAGGACCCTGCTAACAGCAAACATACCATCCCATTTCCTACAAAAAAAGGAATTCAACTGGAATTTGGAAACTCTATGTAAATGATTGTCCAACTCAGTTTTCTGTCACAAATAATGCTCTATGTTTAACTATTTTGACGGGCTTAACTTTCTATCTGCTGAAATCTTGGGAGGAAATTGGTTGTCAATTTTGACAGATTTATGCGTGATAAGACAACTTTGTGGATACATTGGTCACCAGAATTGTAGTTCATGAGCTAATGAGGGCATTCTATGACCTTACAGTTAATAATTTATTAATGATGACTAATCATTGCACTAAGTGACTTACTGATTGGCTGTGTTAAATACTAAGAACCCATAGGTATAGGAAGAATGGCCTTCCGACTGAGCTAGCTGGTTATTTACACATGCGGTCTCAAAACTCCAGAAGTTTTCTGGTCTCAAATCTCCATGGTCTCAAAACTCCAACAGCTGCTCCTTCATATTACTAAGTCCATACAAATAGCTGTCAAAGGTCTAAACTTCTTGTTATAGCAAGAATGTGATCAGGGTGGTAGGGGCAACAGCCCCTTTTGGGTTTCAGGCGAAGCGGCGAGACTGACACCAGCACTGAGGTTTTCAACTTTTAATAGACTTATTTACCCACAATGATTTAGAGATATACCTTGGGCTAACAAACCAAGCCACCACTTTCCTGTCATTTCTGATGTCATAAAGATTTGTTATGTGATGGCATATAAAATGATTGTTAATTCACCAGAAATTTATGTAACAGGGGAAAAAAATATGCTACCAGACCGGGACCCTTCACTTACAGGGAAAATGCTCTACCAATTAACTGAGCTAGCTGGATGCTTACACAAGTTTCTCCCCTTCAGTTAATAGGTACAGACCATGACTTTATAAATGAAATGAAAATACTTGCAAAGTTGCAATGATGCTTAGTATAATCAAGGACCCTAAAAGGCCTAAATACTAGATATTTATAAATAATTTAATTATAGAAGGTCCTGGTATAATGAATGTGTGGGGAGATTATCAATTAGCCCAATTGTGTTAGTAAGACTGTCAAAGGCGTGAGACTCACACTTGGTGCAAGAAATCTGACAAAGCTGACAGGTTGAATCTCATGACATATCAACTAATACCCTTCGCTTTCAGGCCAAACATTTTTCTAAGTGAGCTAGCTGGTAGCCTACATAAGTTTTTGCTTTGTTTATAAAAATATTGACCAAATCCTTATTCCTATTATATACAATACCACACTATTTCATGATGAGAGGATTTCAGTTGAGATGTTGATTGATCTCTGTTTCCAACCTGATTAAGAAGAATCTGATGGTCTACCCAATTTCAACTATTCCCTTTTATATTTGTGTCCCCTGTCAATGCAGTTCATTTATGGTATAGTAAAGTGACAAACACATGGTATGATTGAACAGACGATTTATATGAAAATAACAAAATAATGTGTTTAACATTAAACAACAGCATAAAGTTGGATATAACCAAGTCCAACACAAACTAAATATATAACACTAAATAATTATATAACAAAAGGCTATGAGGAACTTTCGACATATTCAACCAGTAGGTATAACATGCTTGCTACTAGTAGTCTACAATCAATTTACAATGTGCCAGTAAGTAAGGCCAACGTCTGTGAGCAGCACATATATGTACTGTCCACGAATGATAACTAGCGCCCGCAACACAGTCTCAACATTGAGGGTCATTTAAAAAGTCAGGTGCAAGCATTGAGTATGTTAAAGCACCTTGCTTGTATGGTTGTGCCTTGCCCAGAGAGTCTGCACTCAACATATGCTGCATACATGTTATGTTTTATGCTTGCCACCTGACTTTTCAAATCAGAAATGATCCTCTCAATGTTAAAACTTGAGCGGTCATTACACTCAGCCTAAACACTGCAATCTAGAGACTTATAGGTGGGTAATACATTGTACTGTTTGGTAACTCAAGAAATGGATGTATGTCCATATAAGGCAATACATTATAATGTACTGTTTTTCTAAAAATAGAAATGACTTTTAAAGAAAATATATATATACCAATTACATGTGTACTCATCATTTTTCACATTTCTATGGATCATTTAACAGATGTGTACCATTCTTGATCTCTGCATGCTCTGGTAGCTTTTATTGTGCCCAATCATCAAATTCATAGTAAAACTACTTGGATCCTAGCATTCTGATTCCCGCTACCTACTAGAATAGATCACTGGGAGGAAATTTTCAGCTGTGAAAATTAATTTCCAACATAAGATTAATTATGACGGATTCTTCTCTTCAGATGGCATTTAAAATGCGAACAAGTAAGTTCCGACATGTGTTCGGAACTCCACACAAGAAGGACCAATGTTACGACAACATCAGGATCTCAAAAAGCTCGCTAGATTCAACATTTTGTGACGCAAACCCTAAATTTGTGGCTATCATAACAGAATCTGCAGGAGGCGGTTCCTTCCTGGTACTTCCACTAGGAAAGGTGAGTCTGTTATTGTTATGTTTTATAATTTTAAGATAAGGGCTGAAGTGTCTGTGAAATATTGTTTGTTAGTCTCTTGTTACGTAATCGCAAAAATTGCCCATCCTCAAAATTTTATTAAGAATTCAGTAAAATCTTAATATTGAATCTTGTACAATGTACAATTTTTTACCGACCTAGCCCTTATTTGATTCCATGATATAAGTCAAGTGGTGGGAGGGAAAACTAACAATATTTTATTTAGGTCTTATAGTTATACATGTGATAATGACTGGAAATATGACATATTGACTGGAAGCATTCATGTGAGGCTTTCAGTGTGCTTTAAGAAGTTTTGGATATATATTTGTCAAAATGACTTTTGTTTGTACTCTACTAGTACTGACTATTGAATCAACTGTATGCGACAACAACTACCTTTTATTTCTCTCACTTCTAATATATGAAAATTTGAGGATCGAAGGTTCAATAGTGATGTGAACAGAGAAACAATTGAAAAGGGCATTATTTTATTGTGCAAATTGTAACATAATTACCAGTATATAATTAAAGATGTTTTACCATTAATGTTCAATTAAACTGATACAAAGTAGACCTCATTTTATAAGAACAAATACAAACTTCCTGGTTTTGAGCAACACTTTGCCCCTTTGGTGCAACAAGGTTGTATCTCACTATACAACATATACAGCCTTGTTGCACCAAAGGGACGAAAGTCTTGTCTGCGAAGGAACAGTCG
Source organism: Spisula subtruncata (assembly GCA_963678985.1). Taxonomy (NCBI): domain Eukaryota; kingdom Metazoa; phylum Mollusca; class Bivalvia; order Venerida; family Mactridae; genus Spisula; species Spisula subtruncata. Next base: position 23,399,537 of record OY787672.1, on the reverse strand, counting down.
CCCTATGAATAGTTCAAAGTTACAATCAAGTAAAGGGCATTATTACGCTGGCTCAGTAATTGTCTTTGATCTGGAGCAATATACATTTTTCATGTACATGAGTTACATTTGTTCTAGCAATTATTTTTAGTTCCACAGAGTAGCATGGGACTGTGTTATGTCTTATACTTGTTTCTTGTTGTATAAACAGTACCATAACAAAAAATCTGGATGATGCCATTTTGTCATCAGGGGTGTGGAAATCGTCAGATTTTTCACTTGCCCATGGGCAAGTTGGACTGAAAAATCCTCTTGCCCGAAGAATAAACCTACTTGCCCAGGAAAACATAAACTTTTGAAAAAGCAACAAAATTTCAGTTTCATTAATAGTTTATTTATCTTGTCAATCTTGAGAGTACTGTGTACCTGATACTTATGTTATGGAATTTAGGGATTCACTTTTGTAATTAGCCTAAATTAGGAAAAATAGGACATTTATTATTTATTTACTCATGATAATTTTGCACTTACCCATGGGCAAGCTGGATGGAAAAATCCACTTGCCCGCAGGTCAAAAAAGCCCAAGTCGGGTTAGTCGTACACTGGAATTCCACACCCCTGGTCATCATTGAGCAATTCTCACAATGAGGCCCCAAAAAAGTACATTAATTCTCACAAGTTAACCAGTATAGAAACATCTTTATTTGGTCAAATGTAAAGCAAAGCAACTGATATTTATGTTATTAAGATTATAGTGAAAAATAATGCGTTGGATCAATAATTACATGTACACAACTTTTGAAGTAGTAAAATACGGACCTATCATGAGGCCAGAAATGAATCCAAGTAGTAAATGGTGCTCGTTAAAAAGTTTTAGCTTGACAATTTGAGGAATAAGTATCTCTTGACAATTGTACTGCCCTGACTTCTGTTGAAACTTATAAAAAATGTGGCATTAATGATCAAGGCTTAGTGGACCATAACAACTTTGAATAGCAGTTTAGCCAATTTGGCAAAAACTGTCACCTGTTGAAACATAAAAATACCTTTTTGTTGTTAATTTTGAGGAAGAAGTCAACCATTTTATGTAACTTGGTGATAGCAGGTGTTATTTTATGACGAATAAACACTTTTACGATGGATAATCACTGGATAGTACTGCTCCAGTTTAGCACCCTAGCAGGGCTTTATTTTATAATTTTGCCCATGGTTTTATAACTTTCATCACTTCAAGTTGTAGTTCAAGTTTTATTTCTTAAACTTTTATTTCTTAATCTATAGGGAGAATAAAATTGGCCCACATGCTTGAATGATTATTAACTGTTCAATATTTTACATAATTATTTCATTTACCCTTAATATGGCCTTTTATTATGTCATTAACTAATTCAGCCACCTTATGTAGGCTGTCCGTATAAACCAATATCACTGAATATTATATGGCATTGATTTTCAATGTCATGAAATATCTCTTGTACATGTCGATGGCTTAGAATTAAGGTTCATACATATTTAGAATAAGCATCACAAGGGGCTTCTTATGAGCCCATTTTCATAAAAATCTGAACTTGTCATGTTGACCAAAATGAAGTTGTAAAAGTTTGTTTTACTATAAGTAAAGAGTAAATGTCAGACAGTTTCTCCGTGTTTTCTCAAAATAAGTTTTTCTGTGTTTTCTCAAAATATCGATTTGGTAGTTCTGATTTTCTATTCCTAAGCCATCGATGTGTGTAAATAATCACCCATGCTATGTAATAAATAGTGTGTTTACTCCCTACCGGGCCTCATATTAGCTGGGCCTCAATTTCAAATTGTACCAACCAGTCTACTTACTAGGCCAAGGTTGTATGCATTGATGCAACACACTCTGTTTGGGCATACCATGTGTCTAAGGCAAACAAATTTTTACAAAGACTGTGCTTGGCATTTTAAAATAAATAAGAAGACTTAATTATCCGGTAGTTGAAACGTCAATTGAATTTGTTCTGGTTTCACGTGATTGTACATTGAGTGGATCTATTGTATACAAGGATAGTGATGAAAACTAGTTTCCTGTTGTGGCTGGATATAGATACCAAGCTTTTATCTGATAAGTAATGATCGTAGTTGCAGTACTTGAATGTAGATAGTATCTTTGTGGGCTGATTTTGTCGCAATTATACTTGGTAAACTTCACTGATTTATCTCAGCGTTTGATAGTTTTAACATTAACAACTTAACACACAAAAAGTCACATGTATACATGTTGATAATAATGTATTAATGATAGTGAAATGAATGAATGACATGGAGCACCCCCACAGCATATAAGCCTAGTCACTGTATCATTTCTTGTGACACTATATAAATCAACTTGTATAACACTTGCATATGAAGCATTTGTAACTTCTGATCACCCATTGTATAACTTATTGATAGAATAAATAAAAATTCATGTTGATATATTAAATCAACTTAAATGACATATTACAAGCAGAAGCACCTGTGACTCCTGGTCACTGTATGACTTATTGATAGTCTAGACTATACAATTCAATGTGTATGACTACCGGTACTTGCGATAACCAGAAGTTGGCTGGGTTACTGGGTATTTTAAAATTGTTACACATTGAGTCTGACGGGGTTCTTGTCTGATCAGTGGGGTTCCAGGGGTCTGTGCTAATACAATACATATCTGCAATATTCAGTCAGGACTCCTCCAATTCCTGCGTCAGCAGGGCTCGACACTAACATTGGTCCCCTGGTCTGAGGCCAGTGAAAATCAAGAAGGACCAGTAAAAATCTTTAAGGACCAGTAACTGTTTTATTTACAAATTTTACGTTTCTTTGCTGGGGGACCAGTGACCAAAAATAGTTAGTGTCAAGCCCTGCGTCTGTCAGTGAATTTGTGATTTTAAACTATAATGCATCGATTGGGGGAAAATAAATTATTCTTTCAAATGACATTACACCACAGCAGTGATTGGATTGCTCAACCTGACTGTTTGTAGAAGGATGTTTGGCAAAGGTTTTCAACTTAATTCATTGGACCATGTGATTATAATTTACCATCAAAATTGATTTTGGGTATTGATTGACAACTGGCGTAATGCCAATTGGTTTAGGGTCCTTTCTGTTTTGGGACTGTGTTCGTTTTCAGGACATGCAGAAGATGACGCTACTTAATACTATATAGTATAAGGAAGTTAAGATAGTGGACCATGTACTAGAATTTGTTTGATGTTGTTTGTGATGTTGTTCAATGACTTTTGTCACTGTTAAATATACTTACTGAAGTGTTGACATCCTGCTGTGGCTTGAATATACCCGGTACTTGATGATTAATTACTTTGATCTCTAAAATAAGTCATGGTTGGTCTAATAGACATCCTGATTGTTTGATCTCATCATCTCAATTTCAAATCATTAAGAAAATATTATTTAATTGCTGTAAAATCATTAATATTCATGGGAAATTTAATTTCATGGGTGCCTTAAACCACGAAATTAATTCCCCACAAATGTTGAAAATTCTATAGACAAATTAGTGGCTGACTTGGTGGATGATGTTTCCTTGAAATTGCGTCCCCATCAAATGATCTTTTTCACAAAAACCTCGAAATTTTGTCCCATTGAAATTAAATCATTATACAGTAAGTGATTTTACGGTGCACAATCACATGATCTATTGACATCCCATTTGGGTATCGCGCACAGTGAAATTACATTAATTCAACGGGAAAAAAATCGCCGTAAGTGTTGTGGTATGCATATTCGTGAAATTTTTTTTTATTGCAAATTCGTATATTAATGCATACCCCTGACAACAAAAAATGTGATCCTGTCTGCTTTTGTTTGACTGGAATATTGTCCAAACATATCAATATCCAGAGTAATTTTTGAATGTTGGTTAGTTTGGCCAGTATTCCAGTCAAACTAATAGTCCAGTCATTGAAGCTAAAAACTATGGTCAACCTCAAACAAATTGCAAAACAGAGTTTCTTTGCATTTTCATCATCTACATACTATTATCGACTACAGACAAAACGTCAAATATGCGAGTTCAGTGGGGAAAATACAAAAATATTGACATGTTTAAGGTCACTTTTTGTTGCAATTTCAGCATTTTCCTTATTTCGTACTACATGGGGAATTTTAAGTTCTAATAATTCCCGTGTAAGTCGTTAAATATTTACAAATTGCACCTTAAAGCTTATATTTTCTGAAAGATACAACCTTCTTCTATCGAATACAAATATTGATTTTATAATCAGACAATTTACTTTTCATAAATATGCCAGTCTATGTGTTGGTATACTACCCATTCAAATGTCGACAAAATGACTCAAAATAGCACTTGGAAGGGGAAACAAAAGTTTTCTTCATTTCTTTAATATTAATCCAATTTGTTTAAAATTTACACATATCATGTGTTGTATACATGTGTGTCATATGGAAAAAGGATATTTGTTTTTAGACAGTATACAATACAGACAATAAACAAAATGTACACAAATCTATCGATTCTGGAGAATTAGTGATTGTTCTCTTTGTCTGTTCGTCCACAATTGCATTTGTATTCACAATTTTGACTTTATGATTATGAAACTTGGTCAGAGTGATCATCTGAACAAAGTTTAGGCCAAGGTAGAAAATGGATGATCAAGGGTAAAAAACTAGGTCACCAGGTCAAATTGTTGCAAAACCTTGTGTAGTCGCTATAGGTCATAATGTTGACCTTATATTTATGAAACTTGGTCACAATAATAATATCAACAAAATCTAGGTCAAAGTTATAAATTGGGTCAACCGGGGTCAAAAAGTAGGTCGCTGTTAAAATCAAAGGTAAACGTTGTGTAGGTACAAAATTCACAATTTTGGTCTAATATTTATGCAACTTGGTCACAATGCACATATCAAAACATCTAAGACAAGTATGTTATTGAGTTATTTGGGTCGAAATTAGGTCAATAGGTTAAAATAATTGATGCGACTTTTTGGCGCATGAAGGTTTGTCTATTATTTGACCTAGTGACCTAGTTTTAACTCATGATAAGTAAATATTGAATTTGACCTACATTTTGTCTTCATGATCCATGTGACATGGTTTCATAAAGATTAGGTAAAAAGGGTGCATTCTAAAGATTTGTTCTATAATTTGGCCTAGTGACCTAGTTTTTAACTCAGGTTAATCCAATTTCATACATGACCTTGATTTTTGTAAGGTGATCATTGTGACTAAACTTCACAAGTGTAAGGTCGAAATTGCGACCCCTGGTGACTATATCTTGTTTTTTCTATGTTTTGACCTAGTGACCTAGATTTTTGCTCCGATTAACTCAAAATTTTATTTTACCTAGATTAACTTACGATGATCATTGCTGCCAAGTTTCATAAAAATCAGACCAAAATTGCGACCTCTAAGCACGATGTAAAAATAAGTTACTGGTACAAGTCAAAATTTATTTACATTAAAAGTGACAAATATCGCGAAAACATGTGACAATTCAATATATTTGTAAATATCTCAAAAAGTCCCACAAATATTCAATTAGGACATTTGGTACATTGCTAAGAATAGCTTTACGCAACATATAAACACAAAACTGTTTGTTTTGCAATTAGTTTGAGGTTAAAAGTTAAAATGACTGGACTATAAAGCAGTCAGGGAAATACTCTTGGTTGTTGAGGGTATGTATTGATATAAGGACTTGCAAATTACAAAATATGCATAACAGTATATAGAATTAAAGGCTTGTTGATGTAATTTTGCTGCATGCAATACCCAAGTATCATTGAAGTATGACGTCATATACCGCGTGATTGTGCACTGTGGATTTGTAAATTTTGCCATATGAATAAATAGTTTAACAAATTGGTTCAATCAAGTACTTAATGATTATCTTTTACGAGGTTTTGATTGTAAGAAGTTTAGGTCCAGCAATAAATGACCCTATGATATTTTATTGTACTCTGCTATGTAGTCACCATTCATAAACAATTGAAACTTTATTTGATTTATTATACATTGTATGTAGAGTAAAGATAATGTTTGGGGTTCACCCCGACATATTTCACACGCTAATAGTATAGTACGGACATATTGACTTGATTCGTACCTTTTCTTTTGAGTTGAAAATTATCAATAATTGAATTTTCGCTAGCAAATTGTTCAATATTGGTCTTTTAGATTTGTGTTTGTGATACAATTTGAGCGTCTTCATGATTATCCATGTTTATGCAAATTACATACAACTGGGGTTATAAAGCTACACAAAATGGTAGCTGTTAAATTTTGCTAATAAAAGGTCAGGGAACTTGTTAAAATTTCTGTACCATACTTGGTCAAATCAGTTGTAATTGAGTTTCCTTAATTGACCTGCTATAATAACAGGGCGTGTGACGGCCCTGTGTCCCAGTCTGGATGAAGAGGGCTATGTCAAAGTCAATAACAGGGCTGTAAATTGAAGATGAGGGGGGCACTGTAAGGGGATTTAAATACTTGTCATGTCAAGTTACAATTACTACAAGTGAATTATGATTGAAGTGTTTAGTAATTATAGTTCATACATGTATATAGTTAAGGCAACTTTGAATACATGTACTAGGAAATGGTCTTCCTTTGTTTAAGTGCTATAACACTTTAATTGTTTAACTCAATAAGTGATCAATGTATAGAGGAAAATTATTACTCTCACTTACTATAAGATAAACAATTTTTTTATTTAAAACAATGCAAATTCAGAAAGTCTCTACAATTATGTAAGTGAGAAATAAATACTGCAGGCAACTGCTTAAACATCCAGGCAACTGCTTAAACTTCTGTGAAGACGAGATATGGTTATTCCCCATATTATCCATTAATACTGTAACGTGCACTGAGGCCATGTCAGCCCTGTCAATGGAAAAGCATGCTCACCCATTAAGGGGGATTTGTTTCCTTATATACTCAACATGTCAACATATGACAGTCACAGAGTTTCTGATTCGCATACATTGTATTAGACTACCCACCGTAACTAGCCATGTGCCTCCGTAGCTCAGTGGTTAGTGCGCTTGCCGTCTAATCTGGCGACCCGGGTTCAAATCACGGTGGAGGTACATATATATGTCCGCCATGTTTCAGTAGAAATAAAGCAAATAAAGGCTATGCTTGGCAGCATGTGAATCAATTAAACCGTAATTAATAAGACTATCCTTGTGAATGACCGTCTAATTCTACGCCAGCGAAATATGAAATTAGAAAGTGAGTTTTATTGTTACATACCGTAACAAATGATTTGATTATATTTTCAGACGGGTCGTGTGGAACGTGACCATCCTATGGTAACAGGGCATAAAAGTACCGTTCTAGATGTCAAATTTTGTCCACACAATGATAACATTGTAGCCAGCGCATCAGAAGATTGTAGCGTGAAATTATGGGAGATTCCTGATGATGGTTTGGTGACCAACCTGACTGATGAGCTCGTTGAACTTCTAGGACATCAACGTCGTGTACACAACATCCAGTGGCATCCGTCAGCCTTTAATTTACTGCTCAGTACAGGTAAGGTCAACATATTATATAAATTCATTGCTAGATAATCAAAGGAAACTCTTCTCTTTGAGTATCTATTGTAAAGATTTGGATACTTTGCAGGTTTTGAAATTATTTCCACAAATGTTAAAGAAATGTTTTTGCTAAATGCAGGAAATTGAATACAACCTCTTGTTATATTTAAAAATTAAGCAAGATCTCGAAGTGCCGATGATTGAAATGATATGATAACGTACTGGATATGATTGTGTTTAAGTAGGAAACAAATGTTTAGCCTTTTAAGAATTATTGTAAGCTTTTAAATTTCCTTCTATCTAATTTTTTTATAAGCACTTTTGGGGGCATATAGTTGCTGTTTTGTGCTTCCAATTGTCCTTTCCACATTTCTTTGTCTGGATGATAACTAAAAAAGTATAATATCTATTGGTTTGAAACTTTGCATGTGCATAGATCTCATGGAGATGAACTGAAATTTAAAAGAACATGAACTCTATTTTGCATATTTCTGTAGGTGCTGATAATGAACTTATACTATGGAATGTGGGTACATCCGAAGCATTAGTACAGGTTACACTGGCTGATCTATGTATCAGTATGTCTTTCAATTACGATGGTACCAAATTTGTAACTACGTGTAAAGATAAGATGATTCGAGTATATGACACTAGGACGGGAGCGTTAGAGAAGGAAGCCAAGGGACATCAAGGCGCTAAGCCAGCACAAGCTGTATTCCTGAAGAACAACCTCATATTTACAACAGGTTTCTCTAAAATGAGTGAAAGACAATATGCATTATGGGACGTTGTAAGTAGTATAATTATATAAAAGTCGTGTGAACTATTAGTTATATTTATTTGAAAATTGTTTTAAGGCGTATTCACTACTAAATACATAATATGTCATATTACGTCAGAATCATATGTTGATTGTCTGCCCGTCTCATTGAAAGTGTTAACCTAAACTTTCCGGTTTGTTTTCAAAGTCCTTCAAGGCATTGCTTTCAAACTTGGCATACTTGTGAATAAATCATATCGTCGAAAACCATGTAACACTCTCCGACATAATAGAATTATTGCCCCCTGATTGACTTATCAAGTTTTTATGGACAAGGCTTTCACCGGGACATTCGCTTATTGAACACATTTTTATTTGTGAAAACTTTCAAGCCGACTTTATGTCATTTTGCTTGGACAAGCAAGACTTTCCAGCCGACTTATTGTCATTTTGCTTGGACAAGCAAGAATTTCCAGCCGACTAATGGTCATTTTGCTTGGACAAGCAAGACTTTCAAGCTGACTTAATGTCATTTTGCTTGGACAAGCTGTCTTCTCTCAATTGATTACATGTAATGTAATTTTTTTTCAGGATGATTTAAGTAAACCAAAAAACATAGAAACCATAGACAACAGTAACGGAGTTATCTTCCCATTTTATGATCCAGATACCAATATGGTGTGGTTATGTGGCAAGGTAGGTAACTCGGCATATCTCTGTAGGTAGTTTATGTCACAATAACCTCCCTTTTATTAGCTCACCTGTCACAAAGTGACAGAGTGAGCTTTTGTGATCACTCTTCGTCCGTCGTCCGTCCGTCTGTCCGCACACACGTTCGCTACCTTAGGTGGTCGGAGGTGTGGCCTAACACAATAGAAATCTATTCAATTCATTCCGTGACCACTTAATTCTTTTGTCCTTTAAGTGGTCGTTCCTTTGATCTTAAACAATGGAATGACCACCTAAGGTAGCGAACGTGGGGGCGTCTGTCCGTCTGTCCGTCCGTCTGTCCGTCCGTCAACAATTGGGTTGTGTCCTCTCTAGCGGTCACAATTTTGGCCTAATCTTTATGAAACTTGGTCACAATGATCATCTTAACAAAATCAAGGTCAAGATCGATATTGGGTCATCTGGGGTCAAAAACTAGGTCACTAGGTCAAATCAAAGGAAAACCTTGTGAACACATTAGAGGTCACAATTTGAGCCTAATCTTTATGAAACTTGATCGCAATGATCATCTCTGTAAAATCTAGGTCAAGTTCGATATTGGGTCATCTGGGGTCAAAAACTAGGTCACTAGGCCAAATCATTGAAAAACCTTGTGAACACATTAGAGGTCACAATTTGTGACTTATCTTTATGAAAATTGATCACAGTGATCATCTCTATAAAATCTAGGTTAAGTTTGATATTGGGTCATCTGGGGTCAAAAACTAGGTCACTAGGTCAAATCAAAGGAAAACATTGTGAACACACTAGAGGTCACAATTTGAGACTAATCTTTATGAAACTTGATCACAATGATCATCTCTGAAAAAAAATCTAGGTCAAGTTCGAGATTGGGTCATCTGGGGTCAAAAACTAGGTCACTAGGCCAAATCATTGAAAAACCTTGTGAACACATTAGAGGTCACAATTTGTGACTTATCTTTATGAAAATTGATCACAATGATCATCTCTATAAAATCTAGGTCAAGTTCGATATTGGGTCATCTGGGGTCAAAAACTAGGTCACAAGGCCAAATCATTGAAAAAGCTTGTGAACACACTAACGGTCACAATTTGAGACTAATCTTTATGAAAATTGATCACAATGATCATCTCTAGAAAATCTACGTCAAGTTCGATATTGGGTCATCCGGGGTCAAAAACTAGGTCACAAGCCTTTGAAGGCCAAATCATTGAAAAAGCTTGTGAACACACTAGAGGTCACAATTTGAGCCTAATCTTTATGAAACTTGATCACAATGATCATCACTATAAAATTTTGGTCAACTTCGATATTGGGTCATCCGGAGTCAAAACTAGGTCACGAGGCCAAATCATTGAAAAAGCTTGTGAACACACTAGAGGTCACATTTTTGACCTTATCTTTATGAATTTTGATCACAATGATCATCATTATAAAATTTAGGTCAAGTTCGATATTGGGTCATCTGGGGTCAAAAACTAGGTCACGAGGCCAAATCATTGAAAAATCTTGTGAACACACTAGAGGTCACAATTTTGACTCTATCTTTATGAAACTTGGTCACAATGTTTATCTCTATAAAATCTAGGTCAAGTTAGATACTGTGTCATTTGGGCCAAAATCTAGGTCACTAGGCCAAACAGGTGAGCGACCCAGGGCCCTTTGGACCCTCTTGTTGTTATAAATATTTGTGGAAAAGTTATTTTTTAAATTAATAAAGCTGTAGGGTTGGTTAAGAATAGTTAAAGTATATGTATGAACTCGGTTAATTTTGATTATCTGAAATATTTTATACATGGAACATTAAATTTCAAAGCACTGTTTGTTAAAATATAAATATTTTTTTTATTTTTAGGTGTAATGTTTAGAAAATAAATTAGTAAATGATGAAAATCATTGTAGGATTTCTTTCCAATCTTAAGTTTATTGGACTTTATAGTTACGAGTTCACTAAATAAATTTGTCAGCATAATTATATGAGGATGGTCTGCTAAAGTTAAATGGCAGAGAATGTTCGCAAATTTTGCTGACAGCGCTTGTATTTCCAAAATTTCATATCAATTCTGTTGTGTTGCTATGGTAACGTGTATGTGTGTTTTGCAGGGTGATAGTATAATCAGGTTTTATGAAGTGACAGAGGAGGCACCATTTGTACACTATCTCAACTTATTTCAATCAAAAGACAGTCAACGAGGAATTGGTATGATGCCTAAACGTGGCCTTAATGTCAATTCATGTGAAATAAATAGGTAAGTGGCTTCATTCATTATATCGCTGAAATTCAGCATCACAATGGGCTTCTTATGAGCTTATTTTTACGAAAATCAGAAATTATCGTGTTGACCAAGCTGAAATTGAAACAGTTTCTTTTACCATAGGTAAAGAGTAATTTTTGGGCAGTTTTTTCTTGTTTTCTTAATATATTGATTTTGTACTTATGACCTTCTCATTCTAAGTTAAGGATATGTAAATCAAATTTAAAGAAAAGTCAGTAATTATTATTAATTTGTCTGTTGTAAGGTTTGTGTGAAGGTTTCAAAGTAAAGATGAATGATGTCATACATATCACATCTATATATTTCACCTAAGACTATGATACACCATGACCATCATTGATCTAATTCTGCTGTGTTAGCCTAGTTGTCAACTTTGTGTGTGAGAAGTCTACAGTTTGATCACATGCTGTGACATAACAAAACCTTTTAGCTATTATGTTTCCCTTGCTTAGCGCTCAGAAGAGTTAGTTCCAGGCCCCGATCTCAAGAAGCATCTCAATTTGAGCTAAATCTCATCTCAAATATTGGTATTGTCTATTATATGTGAATTTCTATGTTAGGCTGTACTGAAACTTAGCATCACAAAATCGAAATTATATTCTGAGTTTACAACAGTAAAATTTAAGACCTACGGCTTCAGATTTTCTGTAATTTTGACTCTGATTTTAACAAAATCTCAATTCGGGTTGAGATTTCTACTTGAGATGCTTCGATAGACCGGGGCCAGGTAACTGCTGGGTCGCCTTGTGTCAGGATAGTTTGACAGGGTAGTGACTAAGTCTCTATCAAATACTGTTGATCAATCAAAATATTATCAGGCATTCATCTTAAGTTTTGAACATGTTGTTTCAGGTTTTATAAATTGTTGAACAACGGTCTATGTGAAGTCATTCCATTTACTGTGCCTAGAAAGGTAGGTTCATCTTCTTACATTAACTGTTTTACATCCTCTGTTGGTTTACTTAATAATAGCAATTTTGACTCTGTAGCTCAGTGGTTAACCCGCTTGCATCCTAATCCGGCGACCTGGATGGAGGCACACATATGCCTGCCATATTCAGTAGAATGCTGACTGGCAAATAACGGCTATGCTTGGAATGTATTTATTATATGAGAGGTAGTTACCTCCCCTTATTTAGTAAGCACCTATTATTTCTCCAGCCTATTAACTTATAGTCAGGCTGGCTGATTATTCATCAACATCCCATTTAAATGCATCAAAATGACAAAATTCATACTTGTTTCAGACATTCTAATTGGTTGTCTCTTTATATATGTTTGTATTAGACGATCTGATTGGTTGTCACAAGTTATTGCTTGTACCAGACAATTTTATTGGTCGTAACCTGCTGTATATTTATATCATACATTGAGATAGGCTGTTACATGTTATATATTTGTATTGGACGATCTCATTGGTTTTCACCTGTTATATATTTGTATTGGACGATCTCATTGGTTTTCACCTGTTATTTATTTGTATCGGATGATCTGATTGGTTGTTTCATGTTATATATTTGTATATTACAGTCTGATTTATTCCAAGATGATTTATATCCTGATACTGCTGGAGATGTCCCTGCATGTACTGGGGATGAGTTCATGGCTGGAGCAAAAAGTGAACCTTTATTGGTAATTTATATCTTTCATTCATATTGTAGTAACCGTATGACAAACTGAAACTATAGTCTTCGTAATGTCATACAGCTGGTATGACGCCATGCGATAATAAATTCCTTATCAGTTTGAACAAGGTTCTGTATGAGAAATATAGCCAATGCTAAATCCTTCAGTGGTAAGTGTGCTGGCCCCAGCTTCAAATCCAGGTGCAGGTATTCATAATATGCCTGCCATGTTTCAGCAGAAAGCTGATTGACAAATGAAGGCTATGCTGTGTATTCTTGTCATTTGTTAGCTCTGTCCTGAGTTAATATTAAAGTTTCTGTTATTGTAAAGTGGCTATCAATTTGATTTTGGTATGCTATTTTATATTTTGTAGGTATCACTGAAGATGGGTTATGTGCCTTCAAAGAGAGGTCAGTTCGCTCATTCACGTAAATCAAACGTTTTAGATACACCAACTAAGACAGCACCTCGTCAAGCTCCGTTAAAAGGACTGGCTACACGAGCACCGGCTACCAGTAACGGTGCTGCTGAAGCTCAAGCCCCTGCCCCGGCAGTAGTATCAGCACCAGCACAGCCAGCAGCACCCGCTGGACCAACATTACCAGCAGTAAGTATAAGTCTCTACGTTATGTATACAGCATGAATTCTCTACAAGACTATACCATTCATTTTTCAGCCAATTTTTGTCGAGTCTGCTTGCGGAGAGACTTAGTGGTCACTTTTTGTTAACGATTTGGTTGAACCTGGTACCTTCACTTGTCTGGTTCCACTTTATAGTGTCTGGTACCCATACAGAGGTTAAATATGCTCTTCTGTATTCAATGATAGTATCTTGAAATCAAAGTTTAGAAGAAATAATCCAAGTATTTATCTGTACTGTGGAAAGTAGGGACATTTGCTGTTAAATTACTGTACAAGTGGGCATAACTAGTGAATGACATGAAAATAATGGGAATTTCATGAATTAACAATTTCTCTATCATTAATTCTGGCCGAAAAGCAATACATTGATGAAACATGAATTATCACTTAACATTTCTGCATAATTATGGTAAGGTGATATGTAAAATTCAAAATTCACTTTTTAACTTTTTCGACTCATTAATGTATACGTATACAGTAACTTTTCTCTCCGTTTTATTTACCTGATGATCAATTATTATTATTTCAGTGTTTTTTTTGATGTACTGAGTTATTTAATGTATGAATTTGTAATGAATCAGATTTGCTTGCATGTCCTATTCTCTACTCAGTAGACATTCAAAGCACATTTCACTGTTGTCCAAATTTATTTGAATGCCTTATTCGGATCAAGATATTTTTTACACGGGTTGTGTTCAAAGTTTTTTCAGTTACAATAACATAAGCTTGGTCCAATTGCAAATTATTTTGCCATTTATGATGTTACTTTATTTATGATTATGTTGCTGACGGTTCTGGTTTAAGTTGTTATTTTATGATTTGACAGTCTGGCTCCCTTAATAATACCATACACAACTGACCAGTCTAACTTTCCATGAGGGACTTGTAATCATAAATTTGAAAATCAGGAGTATTTCATATTTGAGAGTGGATTTCGGACGCAGATATATTTCAAAGTTTTCTTTACAAAAGTTCATTTCAAATGTTGGAAAATAATTCAGTCATATTTAATACAAATCAGTTTCTCATGGACAAAAACATTTGTAAAACAAGAAAAAAATATCACCAGCAACAAATTCAGTCAGTTTTCAGTCGGAAATTGATCTTGTATTTGAGCAATATTATGCTCAGCCTGATTAGGCCTCAAAATACATTTATACTCCTACAATAATATTCACTGACAGTCAATGTATCCCATATACATAAAATTTACATTATATACTAAAATTGTATTCAATTGATGTATTTGGTGCATACTTATCTCAACTATTTGGAATTATTTATAGTCCGCTGGGGATAACATAACCTTTGTTTACAAATAAAAATGGAAATAAAATGCTTTTTCGATGTCCATTTCTATTTGAAATTTTGATCTTGTGCATAATCAATTTTATTGTAAATTGAGGGATATTGTCAAAGCTATGGTATATGCCTCTATAAATTGATGTAGTTCCCATAGTTTTGCACTAAACCCCCAAAATGCTCTTTTAATCTATGCTGAAAACTAGCAGTCAGTCTATCGTGCAGCTTTGTTATTATACAAATTGTGTTAAAATACAAGGAATGAGTTTTCCCCGGCGAGCTATAGCTTTACCAGATTAAACTGAGACTCATCAAAGTTTGTAAGCCTGCCGGCCTATACTCGGCTGTATTCTATTAGTATGTTTATTTTCCATATTCCGTCATCTCAGTTTAAGGCCATTTATAATTGTATGTATATGTGTTAATAACTTCGAAATTTTCCGGATTTGAAAGAATTATGCAAGGAGTCTCAGTTTAATCTGGTCGGACAATATAACTGTAAAGAGTTCTTGTTTAGATAGTAATAATATAATTATGACGTGTATGATTTTATGTGTATACTTTTGTTGATAACTGTGCTGTTAAAGATTGGTTTAACAATAATGCTGTTACTGTCTTAACTAAACTCTACATTCTGCCATTTATCCTGCTTTGAGTTACATTCAATCTTTTCTCCAAAAAAAACCACTCTTCATTTAAAAGACTTCAAAAAAAATTTTGAAGTGTGTTAGTCAAACAAAGAATGGAGAAATAGATTTTGAAGTGTGTTAGTCCCAAAAGAATAGCAAAACAAAATGAAGATTATATGTATGCAGTCTATTCTCCAGTCTGCCTCATCATTCTACGATCTTAAATGTTTCTGTTATTCTAAACTCCTTCTTTGCTTAAACTTGGGACAGGCTGATAAGCATTCTTTAATTCTGGTTGCTTTTCATGTTTGACTTGAAATGAAATTGAAGCACATCAGTCAATTGTTCAGTTGTTATATTATACAATGTTTATCATAAAAATAAAAAATCATACAGTGTAGGCTAATTTATCAGTAGATAGAATCATCAGAGATAATTTATTAATATTTAAAGAAATGTAAAAGTTGAACCTATGTACGATTGGCAGGTTTATTATTTTGATAGACAGATCTTTTAATGAAAAAAAAATGTCTTCAGCTGGGATATACATAAACTTTAAGATAGAACCAGAAATTTGGTAAAAGTTCATTTTATGATTTATCATTAACACATGTCCCATTGTCTGAGATAAGTAATTGTTGATTCCAGCAAGTATCTACTGCAGTCATTATGCATAGAGTATATCCGTTTATCGTTGCTGTTATTCTTACGGTAAACAATTTCTAGACCATCGTTATATTTACTGAAAAGTTGGTATTTCGGAACTACGAGCTTTAAGAACGACAATAAAGATATAGAAAAAACTATTTAGTATTGCCAATTTAAGCAAGTTGTTAAACATCCTAGTTTCACAGACTGTGATTGTGTACAAAAGTTTAAAACAAAGATTGACTAAAATTGCAAAGCAAGCAAAATGGCATAGTGTAGAAAGGGGCCCCTGTAGGGAAAGAGTATTTGACTAACAGCTTCATGAGTAAACCAACCTTGAACACCAGGTACGATTTAGATAATTTTGTAAATTAAATCAATTATTTTTTTCCATGGAATTAAGTTTCTGCATTAATTTGATTTTGTTAAAGGATTTTGACCCTGCCGCACTTCTGGATGACATTCGTAAACTGAAGCTTATCGTTAAGGCACATGAGCGCAGAATCAAAACTTTAGAGGACAAAGTAGCTCAGTTTGAAGCAAACACATCGGAAGAAGAAGAACAAGCTTAAAGCTAAACAAATGTACTTGTAACTATTTCCTAGCTTGTTGCATAATGCATTCAACTATCTCCTCTTGGTGTAAAAGTTAAACAGTTGTAGTTTTACTCACCCGTTACCTTTGAGATTTCCCTTTGTCCTAATACAACGGTGATTTTACCCGTTGTTTTACCATAAGGCATATAGTGAGTTTACCTGTTCCATTAACTTTAGTATTTTTACCCGTTCTGTTATCCTAATAATTTTACCCGCTCTTTCACCATAGTGATTTTACCTGTTCCATGTACTTACTGATACTGATTTTTCCCTTTCTCTTACCATGGTGATTTTGTCCGTTCTTATACCGTAAAATGATTTTACCTGAATGCTAAGACTGCAAGTTTATATAAGCTTTGACAACATAATTATGTTAGTACATTCTGTTACATTTTGGCATTTAATTAAGATTATTCAACTTATTTGTTCAGCTCCGAGATAAAGAATTTTAATAAATTAAGTCCGAATTAATTTGTGTAAGTGATCTTGTGTTTAACACTTTTATTTATTTGTTTGTCATAATATAGTAGATTACTTACTCACTCACACATAGGTGATGGTAATTGTTTGGAAGAAATCTTGTTTGTGTGTTCCTTTTCTTACTCAAGGGGAGATAATGCATTATGTACATGATCCAGAGTTGCTTCCCTTTGTAGTGGTGGTCTTCCTTTGTTGCTGTTTTTGATTTTGTTGTTGTTTTAACTTTGTTAGTTTTGCATGTAGACTTGTCTAACATTGTAATATACTGTGGTTATTTATATACTTAGATATGAAAACAGTCCGTCAAATTTCAAATCAGTTCTGTTTCAAAAGAACTGACTTCTAGGAAGCTATGCTTGGAGCAATTACTTATATACGGGTAATACTGATATTGATATTTGTGTTGTTTATTTTAAACCAAGTGTTGAATTTTCCCTCATTTAGTGAACAAACTTTCAATAATTCCAAATCAAAATATTTTTCATTGTTTCTACGACTAGGATATATTTTTGTACAATCGTTACAAATAATTAAAATACAAATTGATAATAAAAAAATAAACAATTCATGTCCAATTAGTATATAAATATAGCCACAGTATGTTTGGCTTTGTGATAATATTGCTAAGGTGAAAGGTGGATACTGTAAAATCATTTAATTTCGTTGGGACGATATTTCATGGTTTTGTTAAAAAAGACAACTTCATTATCACTTGAATTCGTGGATTTTGCATTTCAGGTGATAAAACAAGGGTCAAAATCAATGTTCGTTGGGATTAAAGTTCATGGTTAAAGTGAACCAAGAAATCCACAAAATTTAATACCCCACGAAAATTAATGATTTTACAGTAACTTGAGTTTATATCAACATTATTAGGCTGAAAAATACTCAACCTGTGCCTGATTGAAATTTCTTAGACTGGCTTTCAAATGAATGGCTTTTGCATTGCTATACTTTTCTTTCAATATTATAGCCTCTTACATAAAGTATATTAATTATACCAGTAGGTTTACCGTTACTCAAACAGTTAAATTAATTTGAAATTTTGAACTACTGTAATGCATCAAAGTTCTACTGATGACTTTGTGTTGTTACATTTAAAGTTAATTGGATATTAATGGGGTTTATAATTAGTTTGATGACTTGTTGAGTGTTTAAATGCAGAGTATGTTTGAATATAAACTCATTTGTGTTTGCTACTATGCCTTATTCCTATAAAACCGTGGCAATGTAAATAATGAATTTGGCGAAATAGTGAGGGTCCGAATTTTCATGGATGGAAACATTGGTCCGATTTGTGCAAGAAAATGCAAATAAACAGCTGAAATTCCTTACTTGAGCCTTAAAATGTATTATTTCACCGATAGTCCGATAGTAGTGAAGTTTGCAAACACTAGAATACTTTTTTTCACATTGCTTCATTTAGTGACGATTTCTCGGTGACTTTTAATCAGCCTCCATTTTTGTTGCATCATCTGACCTTCACCTGGGAACCAGCTTCCAAATCATGCATTCTGTTCATGAAATGCGCAGTTTTGCTGATTAAGAACCACGATAATACAGGAATAAGGCATACTATGTGACTGTCCGTAGACTTCTGATCTTGAACATCAGTTTGAAAGTAAAAGGAAAAAACATCAAAATATAAAGATTATAAGGATCCACCATGAGGTTCTATGTAGGATAAGGATATCTCTTCCGAGGGGTCAGATTTTAACAAGGATGAGGCTTGTGGAAGTTTATTGTAAAAAATATATAATCTTGGTGACAAGTTATTGCCTTGTACTTAAATATCGATTCATTTTCTGCACTGTTCTTTGATTACTAATACACTATCAGATCAAAGGTATATTAACAGTCACTTATTCTCCAAGCATTGACCAATTTATTCATAGTTTACCGTTACAGATAATCCTAGTATTCACATTATGTTTAATTCCCTCATTCCTCATCACTGATCTTTATCCCGAGGGATTTCTCTGTCTCCTGCATTCAATGGTCCTTTTCCACCCATCTATCTGTGTGTGTGTTCACTTAATAAAGGAATCATCTCAAGTATATGGATCGCCCTACCTAGGGGTGGTATTCAATATTGATCTTATTTGACTTAAGGATAAGGACAACCAATCAGATCACACCATATCAAACTATTGTTCAGTTACAGGTGATATGTTTGGCTATCCTTATTCTTTAATGAATTAGATAAATTTTGACTACCATCCCTATACTAATCACAGGCTTGACCTATGGACACTAAAATATTGTCATATGATTTGACCTCTGATATAACTGATAGTGGTAAACTGTATGAGTTGGTTGATAGCTTCTTGCCACGGTGTTGCTGTTGCTTTAGTTTTTTGTTTCAGTTCATTATTATAATATAGCACATGTGCTTTATGGCTGGTGTGTGTTTCAGTCAAGAAAACATACCAGTATTCACTTTGGTACATGGTTTAGTTTTCTTTCATTAACTTGTTTGCCTTTAGCCTTTACTAATATAATAATTTGTTAATACTTTTGTTTAAGTAACCTCACTCTTAATGGAATAAATTAGCAAAGGGGTTTATGTCTGTAGGGGCTTTTGTCGTACACTTGTGTGTTGTACTAGTTTGGTGTTAGGGTTTGTTGGTAAAACTTTACACACAAGGGGTTATTACTATCCTCAATAGTTGACCATTGTCTAGTATAGGGGAACACAGCACACTTACATGGACAGTTTCAGTGCAACATGTGGTTAAACCATACCTAACATTCTATGCTGTTAGCATAGAGGTTTTTAGGTTCGAAAACCACTGTCAGTGCAAACCATTTCTGTTTCATCCCCTAATGCTTGTCCAGACTGTTTTATAACCAAGTTTAATTAGATATCATTATATGAACCATGGCTACCCTATTAACAAGATGCCAGAGTAAAACAAGAATAACTAAGATATTAAGTGTACAAGAGGACATTTTCTGCATTAACAACATTTAAACTGCTACAATAACTCATATTTGTTCAAAATTTAATGAGCAAAAATCTAATATTATTATGACTTTTGAAGTATTTAATTAAACTGACATTTGGAACAAATGGTTTTATTAGTGTTTTCTTATGGTGCGAGTTAATTGGAATGTCATTTGAGCACCTGTTAGTAACTTAGTATGATGTGTTGTTATAATTAATGGCATTGTTATTGTATGGCGTCTATATGTCACCTTTACTTTCCTTATGGTGAACTCTTCTGTTATTGCCAATCAAATTAATTTTTCTTTATATAGAGGATATGTTTTGCTTTCTTATAATTGAAATTGAGTTGCTTAGATTTATGTAAGTATTTATGGATATAATGATGTTATTTTTTGTATATTATGACGTTATATTGTATATATAATTGATCTGTGATATCACGAAGCATATTTATTTTCTTCATACATTGTTACTAACAATGGCTACTCGTTATCTGTGATGGCAGATTTGAGATGATGGGTTTGATGTTCAGGTCATGAACTTCTTTTTTAAGTGATACAAAATGATTAATTAAGGAAAACAGAGAATTTATTCTTTCATATTAAAATAATGGCATGCGTTAAGTTCAGTACTTGTGTCGCTTGTTTGTCTTGTGCAGATGAGAGAACTTTAAGATTTAATCAGATGATATGACAATGTCTCTAAACCCTATGACAGGAAAGTGAATATAAGTACTAAGGTCAAAGCCTCAAAGGTGGACAAGTGGTCAAGTGATGAGAGCTACTGGATTCTGTTCCGAAGGTTGTGGGTTGGATCCAGCCAGATAAAACAGATATGCTTTTCAGTGTTTAATTCCAAACACTTTAAATACTGCACTTACGGTCTATCTGATGAGACTTTAAAAAAACCTAGGTCCCATGTATGATGCTTAACATCCAGCATGTTAAAGAACCAGCAAAGCTTCATGAACTTGGGCCCATCTTCTGTGTCATGCACTTAGTATCCCCCAAAACTGAAATGACTTAACTTCATAGGGGGCCTCAATCATATTGGTTACCCATTGACCAGGATAAATAAAAGTAAAATTGTGAGCCAAAATGCCTTTAAATATAAGATTGAAGGTGATTAAGGACCATATAGAAACAATTTCTTGTTTTGACTCCCTTTGTATGATTTCCTTTAAGTATCTAGACAGATTATGAATAATTTTATTATTTTCTAGTTACCCTTGAGTTTTGAATTTATTTATTATTTTGTTTATGGATTTAAGGCTTGCTTCATAGTCTTCACTTATTCTGCAAAAAAAGCAATTACTAGTTGTTTATCTTTCACTGGTTGAGGTCACTTCCAAATAATATTTTAATTTTTGATAATTAAGTCAATCACTTGTTTTGAACTGGTGGTATATGGGTAGCGGGTATATTAGTCACCTATGTTTGCTTGGTTTTAGGGTGCAATATTTAGTTTGTCAACGCCTTTATACATGCAGACTGGTAAATCTTGATCAAACTTGGTGCATTGACAATCAAGTTTCCATTCAAATTTTAATTTAAAAAATAGTAAAATTGGCAAATTATATGTCTTTGGCCAATGCTGGCCGTTGTCCACTGTAAAATAGTTAATGTTTACACTTACATAGTCACAATATTTTCAAGACGGAATTTGTTAAAAAGAGTTTTACAGATATATCAATATGATTTCGTTCTTGATTAAAAAACCCACATGTTTCTGTACAGTTCTTATTATATGTTGTCTGTGTGCTATTTATTTGCAGCTTTATTTTGTTTTTAGTTGAGATTGTTTGTGTTATTTCACTGCTGTTATGATATGATTAAACTTGCAAAGCTTTGCTGCATGAATCTGGCAATGTTAATGTTGGCTGTGAAGTATTATTATATTAATTTATCTGATGTAGTTATTTTCAAAGACCATATATGGAGATTTACCGTACTCTAGGATGATTGGCATTTAATTTAGTAATGTAAAGGGGTGTGTCTCACACCTAATGGCATACAATTGTACTTTTCTAGATGACAACTGGAACAGTTTGCAAGGTGTGGCGACTCCATTGGTTATTACTTAATTAATGATTATCAAATGTGAAATTGCTTCCAATGCTTAGTGATAGCCAGTGAAGGGTGTGACACTAGTCTAGCCACCCGTCTAGATAATATATTTTATCTATCAAATAGCATAACTTTTTTTTAATTTTGCTAGATTTTATTCTGTGCTTGATTATCTATGTTTGAGGGTGCAAAGGGAAATAATTTCATGAAAAAAGAGTAGATTGAGGAGTTGTCTTTCTAAACATAGGGTATGTAAGATAGACCAGGTGTGACACATACATAATGGGTTGTCAAATGTGTGGCACTATTTAAATGCTAATTTGAATAGTGTGATAGTTATGACAGTTTTGACTCACTTTTCTTATAGCCCTTGAAAATTTCAAAGAGTATTTTGAACAAAGCATTAACCATAGCAACTATTTTATACTACTTTATTGTGTAATTCCTCAGAAAATAATACAATCATTTGTTTCATTTATTTATAAATAATATCAAACATAAATATAATTCTGATTGTAATTTTATGTATTGGACTTGGTATTATGTGAAAGTATTAACCTAGGTATCTCAAGAATATTCAGTTCTTACCGGTATTTGCTATACTATAATTTTTTTTGACATGTTAAAAGTTCTTACAGTTTCAGTTTGCAATAACAAACATGAAAGGAAACTTAATAATTTCCTAGTAAATACAGCCAATAAATATGCAACTTTTTGTTATTAATTAATATTTGTATTTGCCTCTCTTACAGGACTTTGATTTTGAGAAACTATTGAAGGATGTATCAGACTTGAAAACAATCATTAAACAGCAAGACAAGAGAATAGTTGAACTAGAGAAAAAGGTCCAAAACATTGAAGGCGGGGTCAAAGAAATTGTTGACGATGATGGAAACCATGACGACGATGGTCACCGCGACAACGATGATGGCCCTGCTGATGATCACCAAGACAATGATGATGGCCCCGCCGATGATGATAAACACGCCGATGATTCTGAACAGGCTGACGATAAACAGGCTGATGGTAAACAGGTCGAAGATCAACACGACGATGAATAATTCCGAATTTACTAATGTCTGCACAGTTGCTCTCGGAGCAACATATAGAAAACAAAAATAAACAGCATCTCTGAACATATGTGTATATTTTGGGTGACTGTGTTATATTGAGTTAAAGGCAAGATGATAATTGCCTCGATTAACTGAATGGAAGATGATGGGTATAGTCTGTACATGTTAGGTGCTTGAATTAGTTAGACTTGATTTATGCAAAAACAAACCATTCTGTCTGTATATATTGCTCATGTATCTTGTTTTATGATCATATTAAACAATAGCGGTGTAATTATAATAATTATCCGGCATATTGCCATTGAATTTCTAGTGTAGACAATTCATAAAAAAGTACAATTTTCTTGTACACTGTGTACAGAGGCTGGTTTTTAAACTATTGAATTTTTTCTGAATTGGTATTTCAGTACCTGTACAAACCAAATTTTTTGTTATTTTGTATAAATAATTACAATTTGTCCGTTTGGCGTAACAAGGTTGTATCTCACAATTGATGTATAGTAAGATAATACCTTGTTGCACTAAAGAGAAACATTATGGCCGTTCAATGATTGAATTATGATATTATTATAATGCATGAAATTTTCGTAAATTTTTTTTTTAGTATGTATATTTCTGTCTGTTGTAATCATGTACAAGATGTATGGTTAATGGTCATTAAGACATATTAAGTGATAAAGGGTCTCTCTTGATAATTGAATTATATTACTCACTATGCGTAACCTACTGCACAAAAACTGAGTTTTTACCGAGTATAGCGTCACCTTGTTGATATTCGCACTTAAAAGGTCCTGATATAGTTGAAATATACTGTGAAATCATATATTATCGTGACTGATAATTTTTCGCAATAGTTTCAAATTTCGTTAGTTTTGCAATATAGTTATCCTTACGAACTTAATAAAATGATAGAAGCAAAGTGTGTGCCTCAGTAGCTCAGTGGTTAGTGCACTTTTTGTCTAATCTGGCGATCCGGTTTCAACAACAGGTGAAGGAAATCATTCGCCTGCCAAATTTCAGCAGAAAGCTGACTGGAAAATAGAGGCTATGCTCAGCATAGTTATATTTGAAGTTGAAAATCATGTACATTTAACTGTGAAACGTATTTGAGAGTAACAAATTTGCAAAATTTTGACGTCGCGAAAATATGTGATTTTACCGTATTGACTGATTGGATACTAGTAACCATGGTTACCTGATAGATTGAACAAGTCAAGCAGTATTATGATTGTCGTATATGTGCACAATATATATTATATATATCATTGATTGAACTGCTGTGTATGTCTGTATGTTATAATGTCATAATTTTTATATCTTCATCATAATATATCATGATAAATTAATGTATCAACAATTTTTTTTTCAATTCTATGATTTTTATAACTATTAATCATAAAAGTCTCAAAAATATCCAATGAAGCATAGCATAGATTGATCAGCAAGGATAGAGGCATACCTGCCAAGCTAGTTAAATTCTAAATAGTGATAAAGCGAAACATGCCACAAGATACACTTAATGTGATTTAAAAGGGGTTTAGATGCATGAACAAGGATTGCATTAATTCTAATGGTTATAAAACACTTTAATGTGATTTAAAAGGGGTTTAGATGCATGAACAAGGATTGCATTAATTCTAATGGTAATAAATATTGGACAGAAGATCAGAAAATGAATCAAATTTGCTTTTGTTCAAAGTTAGGTGAACTTGGAAAACTAGAAATTAACAACAAAATCGGAGTAACTCCGCTTTAATAGGAGTACTTGGCAGGTATTAATAGAGGTAACCAGAATTCTAACAATACCTTAAAAGGCAAAACTATTGAGCATTTACAATTCTTAGAAAATAGCATCTTGTTATAGATAGAAAATTAATTGCACCTGGTTGCTTGAATGTCAGTTAGTATTTACACCTGCTAAATTGATGTAAAAATACCTTAAACATTAGGTGGAAAGGAAACGGGAGTGATCTTAACTTTCTGTCAATTAATATGAGTTATTGATAGTATAATGTACCAGTTCACGATATAGGTATGAACGTGATACTTGACTTCATGTCTTCCTTATAACAGAACTCCAAATAGATTAAAAAGGTTGCTTGACTCTTTAGACGTCAAGCTGGCTTTATCAATGGCAAATAGTAATAACCATACAGTTTATTCAATGACAAATAATAATAATACTCTGTTTTGATAAAAGAGATTTTCTTATTGAACAAATTCTATTGCAATTGTCTGTATATGATTAAGTCTGCAGGTGCTGTGCTGTGTGTTTATAATTGACTATCGGGGGTATAGAAGCACTGAGATCGTGCTTTGAGGTGATTGCCGGCGTTGTACGTCACACAAATATTGATCTTTGTTGTATGAAGAAACATATGTTTTCATTTCTAATTAATTTGATTTACAAAACGTGCTCTTTTCAAAGGAGACTGTAGTTACCACGGTAACAGACGTATATACAGTGATAGAAATTGTAGACATTTTACAAGAAAAGGTGTTATAATACAGTAGTTAATACACTGATCATTTACAACATTGACAAGACCTTTCACACAATTAATTGATAGAGACATTAATTTATGAATTTGGTGTATGTTGAAGGGTGGACCGACACCTCCAATAGGTAGAAATATACATTTGTTTAGGTTTAGGTAATATAATATAATTGTTTGATGCATTCATACAGTTCTCCTAATATGTATGTAAGATATAAAAGGGCTTCCTTGGTTACGAAAGTTACAAAATGTTACTTCCATTATGTTTAAACAGGTTTCCTTGGCAACCAAATGTTTACGATATCAAAATTCTTTCTCTTGCTTTGTTGCTTGGTATGTTATGTCCCATTAAATCACACCCATATTATATTTATATTTTTGTTTTCCATGTGCTTATTTATTTCTTATGATTTCTTTTTATTTGATTTTCATATTTTTTTCCATTTTGATTGGTATAAGTGCTAGTTTTATTATTTTTTGCCATTATTTGTAATCATATAAACACCTTGATGTTCAAAGTGTGTATGATTTGTAGCGTGCATGTGAGTATGTAGGGGTCCTACAATAAGGAAATTTTGGAATGGCTGCTTTAGGAGAAGTATCTTTTCTGCATAAAAAAAAAGTTATTTGATGATAAAATTCAAAGAATTGACAAAGTTATGGCCATTTGAACTTCCATTGTCTAGAGTTTAACAATACAACAACGTTTGAAACTTATTTGAAGTGTAGGAATCTGTACTATTTACACTTGAAACAATTTTACGACTTATTTTCTGGATTAGGCATTATGCCTCAGTAGAACCCCTGGAGTTCAGCTCCTAGTCTCCCTGTCTTTATTTGAATGACCATAATTTGCTTATTTTGTTTTACCTTTAAGCTTAAAGGCATAATATACACCCTTGACCAAAATGTTGCATCAGTTGGCTAATTACTAAAAAAATTATTGGAAAATATTTAGGAAACAACTGTGACTATCCTTTAAAAATGTCGTATAAATTTAAGTAAAAATAACAGTGAGTGTTTTCATATGACATGCTTCTTCCATTTCTCATACAGATATGCCGGTATCTGCTTTGTATCCTATACCTTCTCCAATCATTTTATTAAGGTATTTTGAGCAATATTTTTACAATGAAACTTGTTGTGTGTCATACATGTACATGTATACCAGTATATAGCAGTCATTATGGATGGTTTCCTAGAGTTTGCACAGTCCAGGGTAAAAACTGTCATTGGTTTATATTCATTATTATACTTGCCAGTTTTTTCGCTCACTCAATTGACTTAGTATGGTACCTGGAGATAAACAAACATAATCCAAACTCTTGGTTCTCTGAAATGCTGGAAATGTACAATTTTTGTCCCTAAGTATGTGTTGCTGATTACAAATGCTTAGTTATGTTATCTGTATCAAAGTTTGTCCAAGAGAGCAGTTTAAATTATATTTTGATACAACATATTTTGTTCAATACATTCGAGTGATTTGTGAAGTGCTATGCCCCACCAACCTTCTGCTCAGGTCTTCATTGTTAATTATGGTTTATTATTAACATAATGTCCATTGAAATCTAGCGGATGATACTGTATGCACCATTTCTATTGGTTATTAATCATCTGTAAAACATGTTTTCATTGGTCAACCGTTTGTGTAACATCTTTTCATTGGTTAATCATTTTTAAAACAAGTTTTGGTTGGTTAAACATTTGTAAAACAAGTTTTCATTGGTTAATCATTGTAACAAATGTATTATTGGCAGTATATGTGACTTTCATTTAAAATTCTTCTTCTAGAAAATGTAAATAAACTGTTCTGAAAACCTTGATCCATCCACAAGGAAAACAAAGATGTATTACCGGAACCGATTTCAGACAAATTTAAAAGGTCAAAAAGGGA
Organism: Spisula subtruncata; assembly: GCA_963678985.1. Taxonomy (NCBI): domain Eukaryota; kingdom Metazoa; phylum Mollusca; class Bivalvia; order Venerida; family Mactridae; genus Spisula; species Spisula subtruncata. Next base: position 23,371,894 of record OY787672.1, on the reverse strand, counting down.
CAAAATGCTTTACTAGTGAAATCGAAAAAAAGTCAAACTTAAAATTCTATTGTTATTGTAACCTACATGGTATTCTGGGGCCTAATTCACTAACGTTATAAGTCTAAAACTCAGACTTAGACTTTATATTGCCAAATGTTCTATTCGCTCTCATGTTGTTATAAATGTACCGATTTTGATATAAATTGGTATACATGTTCAGTGGGTAACAAACAAAAGTCTGATACAATTTCACATGGTTAAACCTAATTTCAAAGAAATGCCAGTGATTATGAACAATGACAATTTTAAGTCTAAGTCTTGAGTTTTAGACTTACAACGTTGGTGAATAAGACCCCTGTTGTCATACAGAGCTAACATACACTGACCTAGAATGTGCCAATAGTTGATTATAGCGCCTAGTATCATTTATTTTGTTATAATTTGTTTGTGTATTTTGTGGATAATGAACATTCCATGTGTTCTTATCAAATGTGATAGAGTTATTGATAGATGTGTATAACATTGGGTGTACTCTAGTTTTATATAAAAGCCAGATGTTCTTATTTTTATTTCTGCCATTTTCGAAAAAAAAAACCACTGACAATAATTAGTAGAATGAAAGTAATTTTATAAACAAAGACATTACTTGGAGTTATATGTTTATTTATGGAATGTAATTTTTTATGCACATGGGAGAAAGTGGTGTGAAATTAAATTTTTATTATCATTTTTTGTTTGTAAATATTTTTAACTTGTTTAAAAAAAATAATGAAATGAAAATAAAAAGACCTGGCCTAAGGTAATATATTTAAACTGTGTATATTGCATGCATAGATTGTATTCTTAAAATGGCTATTAAAATATTATTTCTTGTTTCGCAGTCATATTTTGTATGTACGGTTATACATGTTCTCTTGGAAGAGAGAAAAAATGATTATTTTTCTATCTTTATCAAAAATGTCTGAATTTGAAATAGTCCTCATTTTGCTGTCATTTTGCCATCATTTTCTGTATAGATTTATACATTGTCCTCCGTGGCTATTTTTTACATCAACTGAAAGTTTTGTAGTGTTGGTATTTGCCTTAATTGGCCTGAAACATATAGTAGTCATGAGCAACAGGAATAAGCTTAAATTGCCATGGTAATTATTTCTAGTTTTGGAATTGCCATCATAAGAAACCAATATTTTGTGGATTTTATATTACATCACAATATTTTCGATTATGGTCATTGGTACTAATGGTGTGGTAAAAGTCAATAATTTAAAAGTTTAAGTCAATTTTGACCAAAATCTAATGACTATATTTTAAGTTATTCAAAACTTATATTTTTTATCTCCCAAATGACTTTTATCAAGAATTCGCTGCTATCAACAAGAATTATTGATTGTTTTGTCTCGTGCAATCTTGTACCATATATTTTGTATATGTATGAATATTATACAGTATACACATGTATATATACAATGTAACAATCTTTCTCTGCTTATACACATCATGTTTTATGTTGCGCTTGAATCATTTTAAAGCTTCTTGCTACATGACTTGCCTGTGTATCATAATATTACATTTCTCTCAGTGTAAACTTTAAATTAACTGTTTACCTTTATCATAATCCTAAACAATAAAAGTCTAAATTTGTTTTTTTTTGCCTCCGTAGCTCAGTGGTTAGCATACTTGCCTGGTAATCTGGCAACTGTTGTGGAGGCACTCATATGCCTGCTATATTTCCGAAGGCTCAAGATAGCTGACTCTTTCCATATTTGAACCCTGATTGTCAGATTAGACGGCAAGTACACTAATCACTAAGCTTCGGAGGCACTCATGATTTATTGTATGAATCCTCATTCTCGTTCAACAAGCGTTTTTTTCATCTGAAACATAGTCTTAGAACTTGACTAAGCACTGATGAATGAGGAAGTGATTTCTAGGAACGGATGTTTTACTGTACTACGCTCTTATCAGTCATCTATGTTGTATATGCATACTGATAATACTCCATAAACAATGACCATTGTTGCAAATACGTGCTGGCTTAATTGAACATTAATTGATTAATAATGCTGTATATTAAATTTTGAACATGATTCCAATTACGAATGTTATGTTCAGTATTGTGTTTGACTCGCATGTTTAAGTGTCAACATTTTGAAACTGATAGTTGAAGACAATCCTTTATATGTCGCCTGTACAATGTTCAGCCTTTTTTGCCCAAAATTGATAAAATAAGCAGACCAGTGGTGTTATTTTAGCTGTGTGACATTTATTGTAAAACGTACCTATTTGACAGATAATGCATGTTCTAGTGCATTAGCTCAAAGCTAACTCTTAGTATGACCCTGATTACAACCAGATAGAAATCTAACTCTGGTGTGAATTAAGAGAACCGATTGTTGTGTGTGTATTTGTGTTTTATAGTGCCATTTTATAGCAGTGTAACCATTAATTATGGTTTCACAAGATACCACTGACCATAGTACAGTGCCCGACCAAAGTTTGGTGTGTCACAGCTGACCATGGTTACAAGTTGTCACTGACCATGGTTTGGTTATTTGGTGTGTCACAAATGGCCATGGTTCCATGTGTCACAACTTACAATGGTTCTGTTTTTGCCTCTGTGCTGTGACTGACCAAGGTTCTGTGTTGCCTATGACCATGGTTTGGTGTAACAACTGACCATGGTTCGGTGTGAATATATTTTTGATAGTTTTGAGTCAAACAGAATGCTAAGCATATACCATTACAATGAGAAGTCACATGACTTTGTACAATGAGAAGTCACATGACTTGTACAATGTGAAGTCAAGTGACTTGTACAATGAGAAGTCACATGACTTTGTACAATGAGAAGTCACATGACTTGTACAATCTGAAGTCAAGTGACTTGTACAATGAGAAGTCACATGACTTTGTACAATGAGAAGTCACATGACTTTGTACAATGAGAAGTCACATGACTTGTACAATGAGAAGTCACATGACTTGTACAATGAGAAGTCACATGACTTTGTACAATGTGAAGTCACATGACTTGAACAATGTGAAGTCACATGACTTGTACAATGAGAAGTCACATGACTTTGTACAATGTTTAAATCATGCTTGATTGATGTTACCTATATTATACTACTGGTCATTACTTATATGTCTCTCTATCTAATCATTAATGAAGCAATAAAACTGTAACTTTTTACACAAATATCGTATCTCTTGTTTTCATTTCTTCCAAGAACAAAATATTCCATGCTTATTTATCGACCCATAACGAATGTTCTACAAACCCGGTTTAGAATGGAGCTGCAATACTAATACTAGTTCAGTTAATTAATTCCTACAAACAATATCCGTCCCAAATTTGCTGTTATAAAATACATATAAAGTATTTAAATTTGCACAATTTCCGTTAGTCCTTTGATAAAACAGTATCCCAGTTCTTACATTGCCAGTTCAGCTGCATTGAAAGATGTCATCAACATTTGGTTTTCACTTGCTGTGTGGGAAGCCTGCTTTGGATGGAAAAATGACTGATGGGGTCAAGGTCACTTTTACCAAAGTTAAAAGAACATGTTTCCACTCAATTACTTAATTTGGAAATGACAGCTCGGTAAACGTGTTTGCGTGTCCTACCGATTTTGTCCGGACCATACCATTGTCATGCATTGACCAAACTTACTAATATTTGGCATTGATGTTAACCTCCATGTGTGAGAGTGTTATGCGCAACCCATTTTCCTATCAGATGAAGACACTGTTGGATATCAAATTAAAGTTATTCCGAACCATTACTTTAGTCATGCATTGACTGAGCTTGCTTATATTTGGCATAAATGATAACCTCAATGAGACAGATTGCCATAAGCAAACCACTGGTTCCTATCTCAAAGGCCATGAGGCTGAGTGTCATGCGCAACACAGGTTCCTATGTCAAAGGTCATGAGGCTGGGTGTCATGCGCAAACCACAGGTTCCTATGTCAAAGGCCATGAGGCTGAGTGTCATGCGCAACACAGGTTCCTATGTCAAAGGTCATGAGGCTGGGTGTCATGCGCAAACCACAGGTTCCTATGTCAAAGGTTGTCGGCAAATTAACGGGTGTACAGATCATTCCATCTTCACGCATGGTGGGATTTGGGCATTTTATTTGTGCTTTGTCAACATGCGCCAAGGCTTGTCATGATCTGAGGACACGTCTTTCAAGTTAGGACCGTCATGATGATGGGTTTATCGTGACCAACCTGGGAACTTTCGAGGCGAGATCTCCGTGGAGAGGTAGACGCTTGAAATAAAACCACTGCTGTTTATTGTCTCAGACGCGTTGTAAGAACCCGTATGTTATTACATATATTAAAATATTCATTATATATTGTGTTGCCGTTTCTGTCCTTATACGAATCGTATATAATAGTCTGCTCATTACAGAAATAAATATGGTAATGCACGTTTGTTTCTTAAAATGGCATCTTTAGAGAATCGTATCATTTAAAATGATTAATGTCTGTGGTGATACGTCGTTGTTATGGCAACGACTCGGCACATAGAGAACATGTCATTGACAGAAAACCAACCAATTTATCACCTATTTAATACACCTGATGTGACGCAGTTCATGGATAATATAAATAATTATGCTGAAAAGATCAAAACATGTCCATAACTCACAGAACAAACATCGTTTAATTAATATAATCAGCGGGAGCTTCTGGTGAATGAAATAATGCTAAAGATCTAGGATTGGTCATCTGTGCTGTAAAGCACGTGTAAATGTATCATTTTATTTTATGAAAGATTTTTTTACAAAAAACTGATGTACGAGAGATGGTCAACTTAAATTTGAACAAAAAATAAAAAACCTAATAATTTTATGATTTTCACAATGAAATAGAAAACAACGTTAGTATATATACTCGTATAATTACACAAGTATTGTAAGTTGTCTATACGCTATGTCTAAATCATAATCACCATTTATTTTAAGGGTCTATTAGTTGTGTTTGTGTTTTAAGGTCCAAACCGTAAAATGTTGAAGCTAACATTTTAACTTAATATAATTATTCAAGTATGGTAAGTTGTCTATACGCTATGTCTAAATCATAATCACCATTTATTTAAAGGGTCTGTTAGTTGTGTTTTAAGGTCCAAACCTTAAAATGTTGAAGCTTACATTTTACTTAATATAATTATACCAGATCTTGTTGAAGCACTGGAAGACATCGACATCCAATGTTTGATTATACTAACGTTATATACATAGAAAAGCATTGCCCTTAGAGTGTATAGAGCTATTTCTGATATTAATTTTTTTTTAAAAAACTGAAAAACAATTATGCTTTCATATCCATTAGATGATTTTTTACTCAGACACAGAAACTCTCTGTGTGTGATTTATTGGACATGCGAATTGTCCGTTTTCATAGGAAAGTGTTCTAGAACACCCTAAGTCGACGGTTGACATTACAAGAATCGTCTATTTTTTCGACGATTGAATCAAAGTACACGGAACCTATCAAAGGTTTATTTTGCAATTAAGGTAGTCTAGTATATTACTAAAAATAATGCAAGTAATTATTTTGACATTTGAAATGACCGTTAGATATAGCTCTATATACTTTTGGTGTTGCATGTGGTGATTTGATGCTGAGTCTGGATAAAACACCGTGTTCTGGGCACAGTCACCAGACACGGTACGTGTCACATATTTGTTGATTTACGTATCTGAAACCGTGTGAACAAAGACCTCAGCATTTAGTTTCGTCAATTTGACATTGCTTTTGAGATGGGGTTTTCTATAATAACAAACACAATGACTTGCCTGGAAAACCGCCGCCAACTCGCCAAACTGAACAAACACCAACTGATCTCTATACTTATGACCTTTCTAAAATAGCACTGTCATATAATGGAAATGACAATAGATGTATTGCTTTCAACAACACTTAGAAATACAAACACGAAGGCGAAGCAAAATTTCTAGGTAATATTTCCTATGCCACATTTACAGGCTGCAAAACCTTTGGCAGTGACGCATGTTTTTGGTTTTCAGCGTAGGAACTCCATTTTCTCCCGGAATTGTACATGTACGAATAATTCTATGGATACTCCCACCTTAATTACCATTCCGCTTTTGACCAATGGATTCGTCATGCTCGTATATCCTTGAACCAATGGAACCGAATATGGTTTGTTGACCATGTTGGGCGACTTTATTTTTGGTGCCATTTCACCAATACAAAATGCAGAACTATTATGTAACCCTTCGTACAACAAATGTTTCTAATTTACTTCCGAAAAATGCCAATTAATATTGAATCATTTACGTTATTGATGCTTGCATAGGGGACATTTTGCCTTAAAAACCAACAAACAACATCATCTACTGAACAGTTGTTTTTAACTTTAACCAAAATTGCATAAACATTGCATAATGACCATAATTTATGTTATACCTAACACATTTGAATATATGGTAGAAAGACATAATAATATGGACTGTTTTAAGGTGGTAGACTGGCAAAATCAAGCGAATTAAATTGAACACACATCTCGTATAGTCTATAAGACTACATACATGTACATGCGTACATTTTACAAAAAATCATTTCTTTTGAATTATTTTTAAACATTTCAGTTCATAGGTTCCATTTCGGAACATATATGAATTAGTATATCTTATATGCTACGTACGAGAGAGGTGATCAACTTATATTTGCAAAAACACCCAATTCAGTTAATGGTGTTTTTTTTTGGCTTTTAAGGCAATATGCAGTGTCCCTAAGCTGGCACCGATCTACAATTTACAAAAAAAAAAAAAAACAATATTTTTGTAGAATTATTTATTATTCAATAATTCATTTAAGCCTATGTTCCATTTCGGAGACCGGTGCCATCATGGCGCAACCGTTGATTACAATATCATCGGGGCGTGTACTAGATTGTAAACTGTGTGAACTAAAACGAGGATGATTTCTATTCAAATATCAGTCAATCGTTTGTAATGCTAGAACATGTTTTCATTCGGTAAACGGCTCATTGTTCGTACATCATAAAACGAATACTATAATTGATTTACCATCCAGAAGTCGTGTCCACAGACTCCATACGTAATGTGTTTATATATACTCGTTTTCTATGGGTCTATCACCAACAATAATGCATCTGTAAAATGTAAATGTATAAACAATATGTATATACCCAGTCTTGCTTGTCTATAACAGGAAAGTCGAAGCATACTAGTCAACAGTTGGTAAGGGCCAACATAAATCAATTGCGAATACTTCACAATTGGAAACACAAGTGTTGTTCAGTCCAACCTCATTTAATGTTTGACAAAGATGTCCACATCTTTGATATTTGACCTGCATTCGAGTGTTTGTGAAACAGGATCGGGTCCGGTTTTTAGCAATTTTGACATTGCACACTTTGAGAATATAAAAGAGACAGACATTTTCTTGTTAATTAATCTTAATACTTTGATCCTTCAACATTGCAAATAGGTCTTATCAGTTACCTCGAAAAGACAGCAGTATACGTATCAATTGGAAAATACGCCTACTGTTTAAACATATGTATTTTCCTAATATATAACAGTATACATGCAATTTACAGTACATGTACATTACCACAAGTTTAAGGGAAAAAATGATTCGAATGGAAGACACTTGGTCTTATTAAATTCTTCTCCCTGTACAATACTGGTGTATGACGACGCCATTACGACCGAAAGAATATTAATATCAGCTTAGAGGATATTTCAACATTTGAATATTTTCGTACTGGTCAGTAGCCTAAGCGTTAAGAAGGGCATGAAACTTTGATTTCTTGACCCTTATCAAACTTTGGGTAGTATACAGTTGTAAATTATAATATAGTATAGTCATGCTGGAAAAATATCACATGTAATCCGATATTCTGTCACCTTGTTCGTGTTTGGCTGCTCCTTGTTTGACACCTTGTTGTTATACTTGTGGTAGTGTTGGTGTGAAATCAATGGATACACCAGTATTAATTGTTATATGATACAGCATGTGCGTAATGGAACGATGCGGCTATATGGTGGTCAATATACCCGGTACATTGTGGGTGTGTTCGTAACGCTGGTCTCTGTGTTGTCAATCATAATAACTTACTGAAATACCTTAAAACATGTTTCTTTAACAGCTACTGCTGTGAAGGGGTTGGGGACATGATGGTGAATATGTATGATAAGTATGAAAGCAATATCTCAAAGGATTTTAAAGATATAAGAGGTTACACATTATGCTGTTTTTTCTTTCCCATGATGCCCAAACCTATCCGTCCTCGGACGCTAAACGAAGAAACGATTTGCTATGGCCTAGTCAAATTGTCACCTGCGTGAAAAGTGATGCGTAAGCGATTGTCCAGAATTAATAACTTTAGAAAAGAATTTTCGGCAATAAGAAGGGCTTCAAAACTTATATTCAGACAGTACTTTAGTAAGGATGCGAAGCACGCTGCATCGGCTATTTCATTGAATCTACACAGGTTCATGTGTAATTTAACTTCATGAACGATGAATCTGTATTTATGTCTCATTTACTAGTTTCAATAATGAAATGATATTTTACTCCCATTTTTTTTGTTTTGAATACCAAACATACGTTCCCCAAACAATAAATACATGATGACAATTTACGTTTGTATTTATGTGTTGTTTTTATCATTGCAATATGGCAGTATTTAGACAAACATGGCCTTGTAAACATAAACAATCGGTGATTGGAAAAATGCCGGTTCCGACCAAATCATTTGATCAAGTAATATAATTTTATAAATTTGGAATACTGACAAAATCCCCACTGCTCATTTTTGTTTCATCCACCTAGACAATAATGAACAGTGGTGATAATGTCCTACACTATAAACTCAAAATGCACATCTGTGTTTGATAGAGAAATTGACAAATGTCTTTGGATTTATATAGAAACTACAGTTTCTAACAAATTTTCTAACAATTTCTAGACTTTCAGAACATAAATTACATTACTTCGTATTGCCAACTTCTACTGGCAGAAAGATCGGCTTTACAAATGTAATTGCGTAAATTCTTCAAAGGGCATTTGTTCATCTACAACATATGGCCATGTTAGAATAATCATTTCCTCTTAATGTGGTTAAAATCTAAATTGTTTATATTTTTTTCGAACATCATTATACCTGGTTCCCATAACAACCAGTTTTTCGTCGTTACGTCGTCTCAGCAACCGTTCACGTCACGTGATTCAGACAGAATAATGGGAGGTAGAATCAAACGCTGGAATCCAAAACGAGGCTGCAAGAAGACAGAGACGCTGCAATAATAGTTCTGTGATTACCAATGACGGTCGGAACAAATATAATTATGGTAAGTACGTTTATGAATTAATAATTCTACATTTACCTCTAATTTTGATCAATTTGAAATATACAAGTACATGGTATTATTTTTTTATTGAGCATTGATGGAATTATACTACATACTATTATTATAATTAAATTTTTACGAAACACCTGGGTTTAAAAATACATTTTTTTTCAACTCACGAAACTAACGTTGAACTTTATAAAACACGTGCTGACGATATATTTTTGGTAGAATTGTTTGTATTTAAAAATACTATCCGTATTTTAATCTAGTCAAATTGGTGTTATCTTATCAATCCCAACAAACCAACACTGAATACATGTATTAACAAAATACGTTTTGATGAAATTCTTTTTACATTTATACTTCTATACCATTGCTGGGACAAAAACACTATTTGAAGTTATATCATTTCAACACAAACCAAAAATGAACATTTAAAAAATTGGTTTTGATGACACCTTTTAAAACTTAAAATATTACTTATATATTACTACAGCAACAACAGCAGCAGCATTTATTCAGCTTTAACGTCATAATTGGGATTCTAGCCTACAAATAGAAACATGATTTAAGTTAATTCAATAGTGGTTCGGCATTGTTCCGACTTTCATTCATTTTGCTATAATATGGAAATATTGTATTGATATTACCTTTGGTTTTGTTCAAACTATAATTTCTTTGTTGTAACTGCAATAATACAACGCTAAAAAATCATTTTGGTGATAAATTTTGAAACATTTATAACAACTTGAATAATTATTTAAAAATAAAAAACATACATAAAAAAAAATTATATACTAAATACTGTTTATTTTGGTATATTTCATTCGGTCACTTGGGATCACCATTATTTATTACTTCCTTGTGAGATTGGGTCATCGTGTATTTTTGCAGTGGGAACTTGGGCTTCTAATCATTTCTTTGGGTTGTGTGTGGGCATTGCTCCGTGTAGTTGTGTCAGTGTGATGTTACGGCTGGTTAAGTGCAGTGCTGCCTCACCTGTTCGATTTCCTCATTTAAATTTGGTATGGAAACAATATATGACCTCCTCGCTTCCCAGGATAATGTTATGGGATGCGTATTTGTCATAATGGACACATTGGATGGCAAATTGTTTATCACCTTTAATGAGTACAATGAAACGCCAAAGTCAAAACGGGACTGTTATGTCAATTGCATAGATATTTATCACACAATCTGTGGTGTGGGAATGCATTAAAGCCGTGCCGGAAATATCGCAATGCACCCCAGCCCATGCATTAAACATTTAAATTAGCTTGACGGTGGTTGGTTGATTGGTTCAGGGTGATTGAACGTAAGCCAATCCGCGCCTTGAATCGACGCGTTAGCCAGCCACAAAGTCCGTGCGTCACGCTCCAAGTACTACTAAAAGTTGTTTGAAACCTCATGAACATATGCAGCAAACATCGTCATTTCTCTTAAATATTTAGCGTTAACTAAGGTTATACGATAAATAGAATCTTACATTCGTGCTCATTCCTTACCATTGTTTAGTAAACTCGTCGACAAAAACAATATGACACTCGGCAGAGCCTCGTGCAATATCGTTTTGTCAACTCGTTTAATAAAAATGGTATTCATAACTTTTATTCCTCCAATTCTGAAGAGCATAAATTTACATAAGCATATACATATATGTACAACAATACAATATAACTTACAAAACAGCATAATTATGATTGAGATACATACACGTATGTATGACAGATATGGATATATACAAGTATGTATGAAAAATATGGATGATCAACCATGATGTTTATATAATCCACTACGAAAGATTAATGTTTGCTATTTGTAGTTATGTAGAGATGTCACCTTATCATAACGACCTTATCAAATATACTATAGGCATCTGGTAGGTAAGGCAAACATCACATATCAAAAACTGACAAAAACATACCAACTTATTGTACCACTGCATATCCAGCCTTGTCCGAAAACGAAACACAAGGACGAATAATGGTAGTTATGATGATATATAAATAAATGTATCAGGCATTACATATAAACAACATTAATTACAACATATTACAGACCAACTTAAGCAGGTTGAAATGGCAGAAATATTTGTTTTCTGCAATGTGCAAAGCACGATAGACCAGTCGCCTACTCATTTCAAATGTGGGTAGATATATGAACTGATAGTAGTTATGTATCCCTATTACTTTGGAATGTTCAATGATTAGTTGACATCTTTTCTCCGCAGACGTTTCACAAAACCATAAAACATGGTCGACGAGGCATTCAGTTTAGCGTTCGCATTTCACACATTTAGTTACAAACTGTCTAGAGACTATCCAACTGAGCAGTCTCATAACCTTTTTACAAAGAACTAATAATGATGGAGTTGTTCTAGCGATCGAAAATAAGGTGAGGTGTTGGTCGTTCGTAAATAAATACGGTATACTTACATGCAATAATTAGTTGTACAAAATACACCGAAACACACAGAAAGCCCCTGATCTCAAGCTCTACTTGTGGACTTTGAAATCACCATCGAATATCCATTATAATCGCTTGATTTATTACCGATGGATTGATGTGTGTTTCACGTACTGGAAACTGCATTGAATGACATTTATCTCGGGTGACAACGATTTCAGGGGTGGTATTGAATATTGACCTTATTTAATTGGAGAATAAGGATAGGATAGAATCGCCTGTTATTGACCAAATGTTCAAGATGGTGTGATCTAATTGGTTGTCTTTTTTCCTTAATTTAAAGTAAAACCAATATTGAATTCCACCTATGAGTAAGATACTACACTGAATGTCTATAGGGCACTAGCCAAAAAAGGTATGAAGAAATCAGACAGGGAAGGAAGCAGTCAACCTAGCTAGCCGAGCACAGAAATCAGAAACACCACAACACGACTACACTGAGCAACGCCACTCATAAGCCCAATAAACAATCGGAAATCCAAGTCCCCGCAGAGTAAATGCACGATGACCACAATTTTTCACAAAGAAATTATAGAATAGCGGTTGACCTAGTTTAAGATAAGAAGTAAAACACGAGCGGTTTCTGTATGAAAGTTTGTAAGCTAAAATGCAAATAGTTTGACTAATTGCCAGCTAATGCATCTATGATTTACGAAAACTGTATGGCTTATCGGTTTGCAATGGCAACGTCACTCGGCGTCGGGCGGTCAAACGGTTTATTTTCTATCGCTGAACTTAAAAAATATGGCAAGACCTTTCCACTACTAGAATTGACTAATGGACGCGATTTACTGTATCGTTGAACGATATAAAGCTTACACCATGAAGTCAAACTAAGAAATTGACTTAATTCTTCTGTTTATTTCGGACTTATTTTCCTCAAGGAGTTGTCTAAAAATAATCGTGAAATAATAATAAAAACAGCTGCAAACGTCTATGTTTAGAATGTAATATTATAAAAGTACCAACGACAATGTTGGTTGCATAATACAATCGAAAGTGAATTAATCAATGATATTTTTAATTTTCAGGGATATAAAGCTTGATGTTTGTATTAAGTGACGTCATGGATACACTGAAATTGGCAGTTCTGTTATTGAACATTGTTTATGTGTACGGCGAATTATCGCCCGAATTTGCAAAGACCTTGCAAGATGTATGTCCAGATTTTGACACGTGCTACGAAACTGGAAATTCACTAGTAAACAGTTGTTGTCTCCCATGCTCATGCGACTTCAATGTTTGTACAGGAACCGGAAATTGTTGTCCACATTTGAATGCAAGCATCCCTCAAACCGAAAGTAACCACACAAACCATAGTAACTGGTCTGATACAAGTTGTGTCGCAACAACCGTGAATTTGAAATTTACATTCAAGAAGCTGACGAGCCACGAATCCAGTGGCTCTTTCGCACGTATTGGCGTTCCAATGATAACGAGTTGTCCGGGAGAACTAAACGAAACACGATGTACAAACCCTGATCTTACTGTTTTAAACCAAAGCATGCCTATCCTTTCTAAGACAAGCGGCTATTCATACAGAAATATATTCTGCGTACAGTGTAATAATGAAAGTATGATGGAGACACTTCCTTGGAAAACATTTGTCACGTGTTCAGCTATTGACGTCACGAAAGCAGACGACACCTTATTTCCTGTTTCAGCGGACAAAATTTATCAAACTGCAGCAAGCACGAAAGTACAAGCCTGCGGTGTGGATTTTATGCCACCAAGCGACAACATAGTACATGACAATTTGTGCTTTCAAAGCGAGGATATTATAGATTCCTGTCCTGTTGGGTACTCGAATCAGTCCATTGTAAATGCGTGTAACAGTTTCAAAATGCCTTACGCTGGTTTGAAAGACAACGTCACTGATGTTTACAGGAACTACTTTTGTTATTTGTGTAACCTAGACAATATTGAAGAGGATGATCAATGTTATTCCGATGGCTTCAAATTACAAGTCCACATGGACGAATATAATATGGTTGCTGAGTTGAATACCAATAGGAGCAACACCTCGCTGATCATACCCCCTTGGATACAGAATGATCTAACACCTTCTAAGTTCAATCCAAGTGGTGTGAAGTGTCGCGATAGGATGGTATTCGATCCATTCACGGTAGGTGTAAAAAAACTGTCAATGTACGTGTAGTATTTTGTTTGTTTGACTGCGCTGTCTACTGTTGCTACCGAGGCATATATCATATGTAATACTAGTTATTGGCTGTTTTGTAGTGAAGTGTTTTCCACTATTATGAGCGGCATTAGATAATCAATGATACTGATCAGGTTTAGCACCCCTGATATATCATTTCAAACAACTGAGTGCTTCGGCTACTTAGTATATGCATAGTCAAGTGGTCAAGTATCCACGTAGCTCAGTGGTTCGAGCGTTGGCCGTCCAATCTGGCGACCTGGGTTCAAATACGGGTTGCGGCACTCTATATGCCTACCGTTTTTCAGTACAAATGAAATTGACAAAAGAAATTCTCAATATTTTTTGCAATTGATTTTTTTCAATTGTTTGTTTCAATGACACTGTTACCAGTGGGTGAAACTCCCAGTAATGAAATTATATATGAGTCGTTCTCGGGGAAAACCTGCTTTTTACCTGACATTATGCAATTTTACAGTGAAACAAGGCTATAAAAAGCCTTCAAACTAAGAAATATATCTATTGATTCTATTTTAAGTATCTTATCCATATAGTACGATATCGTAGCTTTAAAATTCCCCATGCATTATGTCGAAACTTTGTTGCCATGGTGACCAATTTTGGTAAAGTAGCCTACTATTGGGGAAAACGAAAAGTAAGTTGTTTAAAACAGTAAATACCTAAATTTGAATGCAAATGATTTCATTTTAATATGTATTTAAAAAAAACAACATAATTCTGAACTGTGATTCTATTTTGAACAGTTTATGTTAAGAATCGATGTACTTGTGTTATTCCAAAAAACACTTGTCATAGTAACGTCAAATGACGTTCGCGTGGCATTTGCGACGTCAGACGAAAACTATGAATATGTGCTCTTCAAAACAGCTGTAACTTCCTTAAAACACAAGATATTAACAAAATTTTGCTTCATTAAAATAATTCTTGAACACTATGAAAAATCTCAAAATTGATATCTTTGACAAATAAGCAGGTTTTCCTGAAGACTGGCTCATAAATAATAATAAAGTATACTGAACTCGAAGTCCCTATTATTTTTACCTTGTTATTTCTTTATAGCAAATTCTTCCGAGCAAAAAATGAGTCCCAGTAAATCTCAACCGAAATCGTTATTTTCAACCATCTTCAATTTCAGGATTCATGTCGGTACTGGTACTGCCCTAGCGGACGACAGTTTGCAAACGACAAAGATTGCATACCAAACTACGTCGATGTGATGACGTCATCATATACTGTGGCGCTGAAATTTGTACCGGATGTGTACACACTAACTGCTTACCAACCACTAAACAAAACGATATTAGCTCACAGTATTGTAGACCAACTGTTCGATGGCAGCCCAAGTCCAAAAGTCGAAATCATTGTTTTGGCGGTAAAGCGTGATTTCTCATACATGTATGCTTTTCTGAAAGTTACGATCGATGCTGAGACGGAAAATAAAAGCAGTATTTACGACGAAGCCACTTATCAACAAAATATTTCAATAACTTCCGGTTCTGATACAATATCATTTGATGTGGAATTGTCGGTAGGTGTGAAGGTAGAATTAAGCTCTCTTCCAATGTCGAACATAATCGTCATTGATCAGGTAGCGTATACAGCACTTGAGAATGTATTCAAGGTTCATCTGAATGATGTAAAGGCCGCTTATAAATTACCAACCATCAATAAACTAGCATTTTGTACACAGATTCTACTGAAAAGAGATGAAGTGTTTGATTTTATTGACGTCTTTGATGTACTGCTGTCCGACACACGTATGCATTACGGAGAGTTTGCTCGCACCCCTGACTATACCGACCTTCGTATTTGTCTGACCGACTATCTGCGTGATATCCAGAAATACTTGGATCATAAAAATAAACAGCGTGAATATACGCCTCAGGCAGTTTTGTCTGTTATATGTAACATGATGTCAATGGCTGGCTTGCTGGCTACCATATTTACGTACATCTTGTTCGACGAGTTACGTTCCATTCCCGGTAAAAATAACATGATGCTTGCCCTGCATCTATTAATAGCTCAGATCTTATACCAGTTCGGTATGGACCAAACTGACATGCCAACTCTTTGTATTGCCCTTGGAGTGTTCATACATTTATTCTGGCTCACCGCAATATTTTGGATGAACGCCTGTACGCTGCACATGTTTCGAACCTTCGTCACCGGACAAAGCTATCGATCCGTACGCGCCCTTGATCCCCAGGTATGTTGTTACGCGCTGTACTGCTACGGTGTAGCGACAACAATGGTCGCGATAAATATGAGCATATCTCTATATAAGTCCGGCGGAACAGACGTTGGCTATGGTGGCCGTGTTTGTTATATATCCAATCCTATCATGGTAGGGTGGGTGTTTGCCTTGCCTGTAGGAGTAATCATCATTCTGAACATGGGTTTCTTCTTTGCCGTCGTTTATCAAATATCCGCATCGACAATGCGACGTCGTGGCAAGTCAACAGATCGTGCCAACACGGTAATTTACATGAAATTATCGTCTTTGACAGGCGTTACCTGGATATTTGGTTACCTCTATCTCTGGACAGATTTCTCTCCACTAGAGTATATCTTTATAGTCCTTAATGCCGGACAAGGAGTATTTATTTTCATTTCGTTCATTTGTACACAAAGAATAACCAAATTGTACTGGAATCTGATGCGTAAAGGCTGTCGTTCCGTACGCTCGAAAAGTTGCTGTAATTCTTGCAGGAAAATCGGCGATACAGATACGAATGGTGTGGAAATGAACACCGCCAAAGTCTCACTGACCGCTGGTTCCACTTCAACTAAAGGCCCAAACTCTTCTAGAAAGGGAGTTCCGGTTAAAGTCCAAGCAAAACCGTTCAAAAAGGTGGCGGCGAATCACTCCCTATCTAACTCGAACGGTAATTCCTCCTCGGATATATATAATGATAGCGCAAAACTTGCCCACGATCTGTGTAACCCCACACCGAATACCAAACCTATAGCTACCATCAAGACTGATGATAGTTCCGTTGCTATTGGTGCCGCTGAAAACAAAATGGCGGCCGATGTTCCAGGTTTAGCAATCGCCATTGGCATTCATGACATTAAATTTATTCCGGCTTCGACGAAATCTCCAGTCATACCTTAATAACATTCATTAACGCGTTGTCCATCCCCAAAATGTGGCCGTATCAAATACGTACCATGGTACGTAATAAAATCCATCGGAACGGTTCATACGGTATATATCAAGATGATAGTCAGTACAACCGCGTTGGGCGAATTTTGTCCGTGACGGAAACATTTAGATTATATTAAAATAATGTTATAATTTTCTGGGGGCGTTGTGATCATAGTCAATACCATCTTTCACAGAATTCGGTATAAAACTTACTGAACTTATGAAAACATACTCTTAAAGGCGACCTCAGCTTCCGTTCTTATGGTTGGTACAGTAGATATGAATATTCGATTATTTTAAAAGATGTAATCACTTCAGCACTGTTTCCTGACTGTTGCCAATTTTAAAACATGTATGAGTACTTCATAGAGCCGTATATCTTTAACAGTTCTTATTTCTAAGTCGTTATTTCACCTCTAAAATATTATCAATAGTTGTATGCCCCAAAGGGAGTTGCTGTACAGAGGCTGTACTGTATTTACAGTATATACAATATACCACCCACATCTACGTTATAAATTAAACGATTCAGACAGTCCCTTGGTGATCGTGATAATACATACTAGTAGTTGATGCCTTAATATGCTGAGTGGTTGTTCTCTAGAGGATCACTTACACAATTGGCGGTAAACTGTGCGAACAAAATACGAACACTAGAACTGTTAAAGGGAGGTTATGTTCCTTTCAAGAGAGGTGAAACAAATTAACGGTAAAGTGTTTTTCATGTTTGTTATTGTGACTGAAATAATGTACGTTTGTCTTGTTATGGTTAAATAAATAAATGAATAAATATATATCATACCGCCATGTTGTACTTTATTTGTATATTGGCACCGAGCACTCTCTACCTGGTCCGGGTATTCTTTTTAAATATCATTTCAAGTACCACTAGTCAACAGTATTACTTCATATAGAAAATGCACAGTCAAATTATACACCAGTCAATATTAAGCCCGTTCGGGGGTTAAACAAGAAGACGGAGAAAGAAGAAGAAAGAAGAAGAAAGAAGAAGAAAGAAGAAGAAAGAAGAAGAAAGAAGAAGAAAGAAGAAGAAAGAAGAAGAAAGAAGAAGAAAGAAGAAGAATGGTTGATCATATATTAGACTGTAATCATAAATTCTCAAAATGGTCCGCTACATAGAGGGTTGTGTATTTTACGGTGTATGGTCGATTGATAATTCACCAAGTGACCAGCTAACGTACTATTTTAGAATATAAGTCAGCTGCTAACGAGGTATATTCATTCATACATCGTAAAATACTAATATTCTATTTATTTCATGCTTCAAAAAGCTTAAATTATGGAAATACCCCACTATATACCTCAACTGCTTTGCGTGACCTCTTTTTCCCGCCATGCACGCGCCGAGTTGCCATCAAGTAGTTCTTCTGTAATTGCATCAATTTCGTCCCTTTTTTACATTTATGTACAAGTAGTGTTCTGTTATTTGTTAAAGATTAAGAGAACAAGTGAAAATGCTTCTTTTTTATTTTTGATGCCGGGGAAATTTGTTTTAAAAAATAGTCGATTTGGGTGAAACCATCGCCAGTAATCCACCGTTATTCCGCCGTAATCAATCGACAAGTATAAAATAAATGCATTAAAATATATACGTATATCTTTCTGTTCTGTCCATAAGCTTACATCTTGCATATCATATGAACGGGTTTGGGAAGTCTGTCACAATGTTCGTCTGCCCATTCGTAGTTTGTTACTGTATGTAGTGTAGCGCACCGCAGTGATGAGGGGCTGTTGTTGGGTTCCCCCTCATGCCAGGGTAGATAGGTAGCCGGTATAGTAGAGTTGTATCTCACCCAGGTCCCGTTCAATACACGTGGGTCAGACATTACTCCTGTTATGTAGAACGTGGCTGTAAAATAACAAATGTATTCGGAACAAAAATTTAAGTGAACGGGATTTTGTCCGCCCTGGAAAAACTATGAAGGGGATTTTATCCAGATAGGTGAAGGGGATTTTGTCTGAAGGGGATTATGTCCTACAATCCTCATACGTAGTTTAAGCCACTGTTTGTATCTCATGGCTGTTCTATATTTAGTATTTTCTCAGTAATCCTTTACGGTGGACAGCAAACCTAAACATTTGGTGAATTTATTTGGAAAGCATATAGACCTTAAGCGGAATCCGGTCAAATCCCCACTGGACATAATGCCCACCACTCATTTTTGGCAGGGTGGACATAATACCCACCCTAGATTTTGCAGGGTGGACATAATCTCCACTCTTGGATGGACAAAATCCCCACGACAGATGCATGTGTTGAAGCATTAATGAAGTTGATGACATTTTGATAATATTGCAATTTATGTCTATCATACAGTTCAGACTTGTCTGGTAATAGGCTATACATATTCACGACTTTCTGTTTTTGAACAAACAATGTGCTAAATGCTATCATAAACGCACAATCAGAAACATAGAAGTAAATTAAAGTGTTTCTAATTTTGACATGTCTGTGTTACTATAAAGTAAAACATTTCCAGATAGAACGTTTGTTTAGGAATAAATGAAAATATGTCAAATAAAATCTACTTAATGATTGAGAAACATTTACCTTACAACAACAGCCAAAATACTTCAATAATATAACACATATCACATTAAATAAATAGTGGAGATTATGTCCACCTTGTCAAAAATGAGCAGTGGGTATTATGTTCAGTGGGGATTTTGTCCATACACTCACATTAATCTCCGAGAAGTTAACAGCAAGTTGAGATTATGTCCACCTTGTCAAAAATGAGCAGTGGGTATTATGTTCAGTGGGGATTTTGTCCATACACTCACATTAATCTCCGAGAAGTTAACAGCAAGTTGGAAGATCGTAGTTAGAAATCCACTTTCCTACTGCATGCCAATAACGCACTAGTTGTGAGATCGTCAGCAGTAGGTTCGTTATTTGACTTAGAAGAAAACAATCAGCTCGAAATTGAACTTCTAACTACGATATTCCGACTTGCTGCTAACTTATCGGAGCTAGACATATACGTATACACATATTTTCTTACCTCCGCCTGCCCTAGCTTTATCCCTCAGGAAAACATTTTCATCTTCATTTTCTATGACAGCAATGTCAGCACCTCGTCTTCGACAATCATTCTAAAGTATGACCAACAAAGTAGATTCTAATAAATATTGAGTTTTTTTATTAAGTGACGTTTTATTGTACATACAATTGTTTATGCACATGTTCAGATGTCTTAGTCGTATTTTAGTATTTGTGTGTTAAAATTGTCAGATAGTTAGGCTTAAATACCATCCGGCTCTTTGTCATCAAGTTCCTTTATACATGTTACGTTACATTTTTATATAATATTATTTACATTATTATACACATCTCATTATATTAATAAAGTACCAAACCCAGCTAAACATTCTTGAACCACAGGAACCTGATATTTTTTATATAAATGAACACAAAACACTATCCACGATCCCGTTACTGACATGCTCCATAAGAAAAAATAATATGAGCCGTTCTCCAGAAAAGCTTAGTGACACAATTGTGAAAATGTTGATAATACATGTATATGAGACTCTTGTGAACAGTTTGAACAAGTTATTCCATATGACTGGGATTGATGTATACATTTGCAAAGTTAAAAACTTTTTAAACCAACCACAACCGCCTACTTTATGAGTGACGTCGCGAACGTCATTATTTACGTTTTTGACGTACCGTAAACTGGCATTTCAAAAATCCAGTATCTGGTATATATTTGACGTAAACTTTTTAATTAAACCGTAGCTAATTTTAGAATCATATTCTTATTATGTTACGTGTAACATTTGTGCGTGTTTGCTTACAGGGAAACATAGCAAGTGTTTTAGCCACTTAACCATTGTTTTCCATGAAATGAGTACTTCTTAGAAACCGGTCACCATAGCAACGACAGAAGTTATTTAAACACACTTTTAAAGAAAACTTGAAGCTAATGGATAGTACTTTACTATCCAATTACTTAAATATGAAATCAAAGGACACGAGTTTTTTTCTCATTTTAGACATTTTTCTTAATCTCATTGCATAATTACAAGACAATGTCATTAAGCGAAAGGCTCATATATATCAGGTTCCTGTGCTTAAACACAATCATAAATACTGCGTGTGTTTGTTGTGCGTCTAGACAAGTGTTTTACCAGTGCAGCTAGAAATCCACGTTGTTCTATGAAAAAATAACAGAAGCCCTGGAACTTCATCTCGCCTGGTCCTTCACATGACTTCACTTCAGGCTCTATAACAGATAATAGTACTATTTACTTTCTAACTATGGCTTAAAAATGAGTATGCCTATACACTGCTTATGTATTTAAAAAAGATGACACATTGCACAGAGCAATGCTCTCACACACAACCCAAGAAAATGACTAAAACTTAAAAACTTAAGTCCCCGGAGCAACAATGCATTATGACCCAATTTTACAAAGAAATAACAAAAAAAACGTGGTCCCAAGTGATCAAATGAAACGCAGCTATGATCCGACCTAGTTCGATTACGAGTAAGATAATAAGACAATAATTCGTCAACAATACAACTTTTCTGTAAAGCTACTGGTAAATGTACAGTATTTGTTAATAACAGAACCTGGCTTTAATATTGCAGAAACATGAGAACGAATTACAATATCAAGTCAACTACACGGCGCAATGGCCACGTACAACCGAAATAAATTATTAAACACCAAAGTCCCCGCCACAAAAAGCAATATGACCCAATTTCACAAAGAAAAACTAACAAAAAAAAACCGGCAATCCCAAGTGACGGGATGAAACGCAGCAATAACCAGT
Source organism: Spisula subtruncata (assembly GCA_963678985.1). Lineage (NCBI taxonomy): Eukaryota > Metazoa > Mollusca > Bivalvia > Venerida > Mactridae > Spisula > Spisula subtruncata. The sequence goes on along the minus strand of OY787672.1, from coordinate 23,349,949 downwards.
GCATACATTACAATGTATGTTTAAATGCGGAACAAGTGGAGAAGAAGTTGAAGCAGAACTCAGCAGAAACGACATGACACGAACGGCACATAACACACGAACAACAACAACCTGACACTTAGATCAGGCACACATAACCAGAGCAAAGGTCAAGAACGACTCATGTGGACGACAAAACAGCAACTGCATACCAAGTGGGCAAATCGAGGAACTAGGAATCAGCACTCATTTGAAACAGCAAAAAGTACTATAAACAAATATTACACAGTTTCTTTCAAATGAAGACATCAACGCATGCAAAATTAGTATTAGAGAAGCTACTATTTATGTACACCATGACTTGTTGTTACATACCGGTACATTGCTGCTAAAATAAACGAACTGTCTTACTTGGTCGGAGTTCAAAATATGTCCCATTGATAATATCCTCTGAACCACTGCTGGGTCCTGCTTGTGAGCAGCCTACACAATGTCCAGAAGAGGGATCAGAGAACACGCCTTTACAGGTTTCATTCTTCGCACATTTCAGCATACACCAGAGGTCCTCGGTAACATTTTTGACAACGAATTCAACCTTTTCGCACGCATCAATATTCTTCCGAATTTCAAACTTTTCAGGAAAGATCGTCATATTTGCTGCCATATAAAACTTCACGATGGCCATGAAAACAGCTAAACGTAGAAAACCAAATATTGCGCTACACGTCGTCATGTTTGTGAAATGTTTGCTGCAAACAGAAATAACAACGTTTGGGATTTTGTTGCAATCACGTGACGTCTAGCTCAGTTGCTGTGCGTTATCTGTTTATATAACCCGCTTGTTATAGTGAGCTTTATAAGGTATAATCTAATTAAATGCCTTATCATAATAACACCCGTCAGTTCGACCACCTTGGATATTAAAAATATATAATTTGAATATCGGGTTCGTTTTTGGCCCATAAATTGAATGGAATAACTGTATCGTGTGGTTGCTAAATCTTTAGTCATTCTGTAGCATTCTTATGCTTCTTGATATTATGTGGATGTCAACTGATGTTTTCAGTGGCTCTTAGTAGATCACCAGAAAGGCTTTGCGTCTTATTTCTCCTGGCAGTTTATCGTTCCATGGTTTGAACATATAAGAGGGGAACATGACGGCCTATACGTGGCTGTGTGATTTAGGGGTTCCAATTTCGATAATTGTTTTAGCCACAGCTTAATTTCTCTGAGCCAGAAAAACACATGGAGGCTTGGTGCACAAATGTATATATTAATGCATTTTGCGTTTTTTTTCATTCGCAGATTTAACAAAATTGGTTAAGAGTTTGATTTAATTATCATATCTTTAATGTTGTTTATTTTCTTTTATAGCTGTTTTAAGGCTTAAATAAAAGCTCTTGAACAACATTTACAATGTTTGATTTTAGTCAATTTGGTCAAACAAGCCTCTCATACTCTCGATGTTCACACCACAACTTAACAATTTATCCAAGAAAATAGTAATCATTATTTATTTTTCAAACATGGTCTGGTAAAACAAGGTCAGTAGGGCGAATTATAGAAAATCATTTTCCAGAAACCTGCTTAGGTCAGAGTCAGCTTCCCACCGTATTTGACAGATCCATGAAAATATGCGATCTACGATTATTTCAATTATGGGTCACCGCACAGGGCTCATAAAATCAAATAATAAAGCTTTAAATTGCAAAGTGGACGAAAAATACTAGGCGAAGGTTGTAATGACAAAGCATTTCATTAATTATTTTCTAATGATTTATTGCTCATGCAAACACATCCAAAGCCAAAACAAATCACATAGATAAGGAAAATCCAGACATGGTTGCAGCAAAATAGTAGACGCATTTCTGTCAGATTACATGCCCAGTATCAACACAAACAGTCATGTCCACATCTAACACTCGCTTTGCATTTCTATCTTTCGACCCTCGTCCAGTTTAACATGACAAGTCGTATGACGATATTTCCTGAAAGGTTTTACATTCGGACGAATCATGATACATGTGTAAAGTGGAATTTGTCGTCAAAAACGTTACCGAAGATTTCTGGTGTATGCTGAAATGTGCGAAGAATGAAACATGTAAAGCCGTGTTCTCTGACCCCTCGACTGGACATTGTGAAGGTTGTTCACAAGCAGGACAAAGCAGTGGGAATGGTGACATCATGTATAATAAAACATTTTTTGAACTAAGATCAAACAAGAAAGCAATAACATGATTTGCTGATTTTCGATATCCACTTATTGTTATTGCAATTAGTAAAAAAAAAAACTACGTAATGCTTCAGTTTTATAAAACAAAAAATGACATCAACTTCTAAGACTAAGTTTTTATTAACGTTAGGTCACCATGCATGGTTTTCCAAATTTAATATTAACGATCTAGGTCAATATCCATGGTGTTTTAATCTAGAACAAGTTGTAGTTATGCCTCATTTGATCGATTAGGTCACCGTTTTGCATATATTTGTGAAACTAGGTCGTCCTGCAGCGGGAACTTCGTAAACTTAGTCGGGCATCAGCTGTGTTTCATTCGGTGTCTTGGGATACCTCTATTTTGTAATTTCTTTGTAAAATTGGGTCATCCTGCACCCTCATACCTATTTCATTATAAACAACTATTTATTATCAGTTTATCACTTGCATGTATTTTGTATTGTTGGGCGAAAGGTTGCTGTGCAATCTTGATATTTCCACTATATTTAGGTTTTGTTCAAATCCATATACTTAATTATAATATATACAAAAATATTCGAGGAAGTCGGACAGGAAGACAGCACTCAAATTAACCAACAACACACAAAGACAAATATAATTATACACATTGACATACAAATATGTGCGTACGAATTGCAAATACATAGACCATATGTTTTAGAACATGTCATGACGTCTTGTGAAGGACCAGACTGGATGAAGTTCCAGGGATTCTGTTATTTCTTCACACAGCGACAACCCGGGTTTCAATCCGCACTGGTGAGAACGATAGGCTACATAAGTAATACAAGTTGTATAATAAAAGACAAGCACCATTATACAATTAGAGTTAGTTTCTTATAATAAAAGTTTATAAAACATAACATTCTAAACTTATCACATACTAAAAAAGTAAAAATTAATAAAATGTTTCTAAAATAAAATTACTACTACTCATAAAGTAAGTGCAACCATCGGATAATTAGTTATGTTTTAACATAATAATCAACAATAATTAATGTATGACCATAAACATTCCAAAAAACCTTTGTTTTGACTCGCCCGATAATCGGATAATGTTAAACGTGGTTACAACAATTATGTATTTTTAAATGTCATATGAGTGCATGTTGACCATAATTTAGAACTACTGTCGAAAACGAAGGGCTGACATTGCTGGCATTGAAAACGAAGATGAAAAAAGTTCCTTATCGAGCGAGCTAAAGCTGGCGGAGGTAGGTACATTAGCGGACAAAGACTTGTGTTTTATTCATTCCATTGGTCGCAAAATTGTGCATAACGTCATAACAGATTACGTTGTGATTGTTTTTAAACCATTCGTACGGTTTAAAAAAGATTGGAACAGACTAGTTTTGGATGATATATGATACAGAAATATAAAGTATTTACCTATTGAGCATATTTCTTTTTACAGACCTTGTCTACGTTACGGGTGTCGTATCAGATCCACGTGAACTGGGTGACCTGGGTGAAATACAACACTATAGTATACCGGCTACATTTCTACCCTGGCATGATGGTGAACCCAACAGCTCCCCTGACTCGTCACGATGTGTTTACCTATTTAGTCGTATACAATATGATTGGGCAGACTTAGACTGCTATAATTTTAAGACCAACAATGTGTACATGATTTGTGAGAATTAATAATAAGAAGTACAGACATAAGCACACATTGTATAGCTCGCCGGGGATAACTCTAGCCATATATATACAGAAAATGTTTAATGCACCAGTCAGTTGCATCCATGCCCCCACCCCCGGGGATGGGCGGTGGATAGTCGGACTGCCGGGGAAATGTAAGGAGCTTTTTTCTCCGAGAAATATCCCGGGGACAATATTAAGTTGTCGGGGTCGGGAAAATACCGGAGATTTTACCATCAACTGTGTGCCGTGGAAGGGTGGTGTTTTTACAAACCAAAAGTAAAAATCCCGACCCATCCCCGGGGACGGAGGGACGTGGATGCAACTGACTGGTGCATAATTTCAACAATGCACGGTCGACAGAACGCTTGTTTTCGGTGTAGATTGAAAGTTATCAGACACAAGAGCGAACAAAAATAAACATCGACTGTATATTTCACTTCTATTTTTATTTTACTGGAAACAAAAAATCGTTGAACATTTCATGTCTAAGTGTTTATCTCGGGTTAATATGGAACATTAGTTTCTATAGTACTACTATCACTTCTACGTACGATGATTTCACATATTGTTTGACATATTGTAGCAAATATAACAAATCCTACGGCTATATAAAGTTTGATGTATTCACACAATGAGTTACTATAGAGATATGCCATAGTGAAACCGGAAGCTTGGAATAATCGTAGATTGGCGTACGCTGGTTCCTGGTTTGTAGAGAATATTGCACCGACCATCGCTGAAATAGAGAACCAGAATGTGCATGATTGTATTATTAAAATATGTTTCCATAACTAATCCCAGGGCTTTCATTTGGCTCTTAAAACTGCATTTTGACTGTTGAATTTGAAAAAAGTGCCTATTTTGACTCTTGAAAATTTAAGATGAAGAGTCAAATTTAGTACACCTATAATAAAATTGTCTTGCAATATTTTGATGACTCTTGAAAAGTGAGAGTCAGGAGTGATTTTGTCTCTTCACTTTTGGAGCCTAGTGAAAGCCCACAAGCACCCATTCATCTACATTCGAAATTATTCTGATACTACAACGTATCTCTAAACAATTTACCATTTAAGTTTAGCTAAAACTAACAAGAGGCGGTCTCAGACCCTGCTCAAGATCAGGAACAAGACTACCTATGATTACGAACACTCCCTCGCTTGTCTTTTTTAAAACACGGTACAAGTCGCAACTAAGCAGTACTAGTAACAGTAAGGAATAAGTAAAGAGTAAGAAAACTTCGTGCATCACTATACCGATCATCGGCTCACTTTCCACCAATGTACATTTAACACGAACTTTACGACACAAGTCCAAGTTGTAAGCTCATTGTCATAATCAGCAAAGATTATTGACTTTACCATTTACAAATAACATATAAATACTACAGTAATATTGCAAACGGAAATATGTACAAAAATATGTACATACACAGGAAAGAAACATTTATACGACATAATTATATTTCTGATGTTTTTAAACACCCAAGTCTCACCTCCACTCTGTGTTTGCCATATAGCGTCAGCCAATCCCCACAGGCCCGGAATGATGAAGAACACGTATATTTCATGTCTAGTTGGTGTCCAGAAGTTCATTAAAGCTAACACCCCAACATTGATCAATGTGGCAATCCAGCAGAGTTGTACACGTCCAATGTATTTACCTAGCACTCCAGATAGAGGGGACCCCAGGGTGTTCACAACTCCGAAACATATCATCACTCTACCCACGTAACTGATGCCAAGTTCACACGCTACGTACGACTGAAAAATAATGTTGGTAAAAAATAGAACATGTGTATTGAGATAAAAAAAGTAAGAAAAAAGTCAAAATTCTTGAAAATAGTATATAAGTTTTGTACCAGTTTTAAGATAAACTCGAGTATGTGAACAAATGGGCGTCAAGTACAAAAGAAGATAATTTTAGAAAAAATGACACTGTTCTGAAAGGTATCCGAGTCACAATCTTAAAACTGGTATCAGATTTTTTTTTATATTTCGTCTATACATACATTTGTATGTGCATGTTTTCTGTGTGACACCATGACGCGAAGGATTGATAAATAAACATGGAATCTGTAAACTCTCTTTTGGGACACCCTGTACACAGGGAAAACATTTATGACTATCCACAGGTGGTTCTTTAAATTGACAGTGTATTAGTATTTAGTTGTTTTTTGTATACAAATTAATCAAATTTAATGTCCTAATGTAGTCTAAAGAGAAACACTGTGACTAAGGAACTACCTTTATGGACAACCCTAAGAAACATGGAGGGGAACCATTGAAAAGGAGAGAGAATATTTAGGGTTCAGAACGCAACATCAGCCAGGAAAAGAAATATTTAGTGAGGACTTGTTAATGGTCATGTTCTTATAGAGGAAAATGGAATTAAGCTAAAAGAAAGTACATGTAAAGGAACAGGCAATTTTGGTCATCAGTTTGAAGCGGTATTGTTATTGGGTGCCATTTTGTAATACAAATGTATATATTAAGATCTGCTCACTTACCCTTGTGAATTCTGCAAACAGAACCGCCTGTTCCATACCCGACCATATACTCATGGGTACTAACAACACCATCCTTACGTCTGTGACAAGGAGGCGAAGAGTAGCACCAAATTGTTTACCTATAGATATATCACCTTTATCCTCAGATTTGAGGGGTTTCATGAGAAAAATGGTTATAAGTAGCCCCATGATAGTAAACCCCATATATATACTGATCAATGTATATACGCGCCATTGTGGGAGCTTGTCTGCTGGCAGGGTCACATTGCCTCCAAGTTTGTCCCAAGGACAATCGTCCGCGCCACAAAATGTAGGTGGCGCTAGTGTTGCTGGACTCCGGTGTGAAGAGTTCGCTGATGACGTCGACTCTTCATCCTCCTCCTGTAACACAATGGACGAAATAATGTTTCCCCAAACTTGTGTGCTTTGAAACGCCATACAGAATATTCCGAAGAATCGACTCAACACTCCCTCTAGTGGTTCGTTTATTAGATTACTGTATTCCACCGCTATTGTTGTAAGGAAAGCACCTTGAGCAGTCCACATTAAACCAGTAGATATCCCTTCTATAGCCGACCCAGGTATAAGTACATAAACTATGGGGTAATAATTTGACCCCACAAAGATGGCTAGTGCTATCCATGACACGATTAGAGCCCCTTTGGCACCAATAAGGGCAATGATAGCCGGCGCAACGATACATGATACTAATCCACCGCCAGTAATGGCTGCGAGGGAGTAGACGCCGAACTTGGGGACTAAACTCGCCTCCAAATTCTGAAGACCAGAAAACGCGGTAAATGTAAATACCCAAATTAAACACAGCCAGAATAAGTTGAGTCGTAGTTGACGTTTTCTAGAGACAGCCTCCTGATACTGGACATCGTTGAGGATATTTCTAGGGTCTGAGATCTGTCCAAGAGCTATTTGTCCCTTCTGCATACCCGTATCTAACGTATCCATGGTAACAGATAGAATATTAAATCAAAATACTGGATTCAACGTTCTTTTAATTCACATATTTTGTATGAACGAAAAATTGGAAGCTGATACACCCTAGGGATTAATAATAATTAGTCGATTTATTCGATTTATTCGATTTAATCTCATGTATTTAACACATATATCATTATTACATATAGAAGAAAATGTTTCTAATATATTATTTGCATACATAGTCCATGATCAGTCCACACTTTTATTATTTCATTATTAAACTTATGCTCATATTTGTGTCAAATTATTGTTTTACTGTGGTCACTTTGTGTCTAGTCAATAATCATGTCCATTATCGGTATACAGGTATGGTGCGGTGTAGTGGCCTCCCCTTGTATGTCGAACTAATTTCGACAGTAGAATTACAACTATTGTATGGTGACTTTTGTAGTGGACTGCCACACCATTATTACATTTATACGGGCCCGGAGATTGTAAACATGTTCTCATTTGCATACGCAAACTCCATACTGCATGCTCAAACTAATAAAAATCCAGCCTTTTTATTGAGAATTTTGCCTCAAACCCCACACCAACCTGTAGTAATTTAAAATATCTAATTAAGAAAATAAACCACAATATAATGTGCTTTCATTCAGTATCAATAAATACGTTACAGCAGTTTTTGTAATTCAGAACATGAACCAATTGGAGTACGGAGTATGAGCAGTGATTTAGTACGTGCTCCAATGTTTATAATCACGAGACAAGTGTACTTATTCACCAATGCTGTAAGTCTAAAACTCAGACTTGGACTTTATATTGCCAAAAATTCTATTCGCTCTCATGTTGTTATAAATGTACCGATTTTGATATAAATGGGCATACTTATTCAGTGGGTAACAACTAATAATCAGATAAAATTGCATATGGTTAGATCTAATTGCAAAGACATTGCAGTGATTATAAATGTTGTCCATGTTAAGTCTAAGTCTGAGTGTCATGTTAAGTCTAAGTGTGAGTTTCAGTATTATAACGTTGGTGAATAAGGCCCCTGGTCAGAAACTCACCTGAGGATGATAAGATTGGTGACATAAATATAACTATATCAGTATTATCACTGACATATCGATGACTTAGAATTAGAAGGTCGTAACTACCAAATCGATATTTTGAGAAAACACGGAAAAACTGTCTGACATTTACTCTTTACTTATAGTAAAACAAACTTTTACAACTTCATTTTGGTCAACATGTCAAGTTCAGATTTTTATGAAAATGGGCTCATAAGAAGCGCCTTGTGATGCTTATTCTAAATATGTATATATGAATCTTAAAGGTCGTAAGTGGCACTTACGACCTTCTTATTCGAAGCCATCGATATAAGAGGGGTAGTCTAAATACTGGGTCTTTGGAATCGTCCTAAAAAATGCAACAGCTTTTCAAAATTTCTTTCTATACTTTTTCAAAAGATACAATTTGTTCTCAACGTATAGGATATTGATACATCTGTGTATTGTATAAACTCCTGTAAACTGATGTCCTGGGTACTCCTCCATACAATGACATGTCATTCTGACCAAAAGTTATCTTGACCCTATAATCACCACTCTATCAACACTGACCATGTTCTAATACAATAGACAATGCGTTGTATTACAGTGTTTAAGATATCAATTATCATATAAACAGGTGCCCTCTGCCCTCGAGTATTGAACCGTCTCGTGGATAACACACCCACGTATTGTCACAGTAACCCAAATCACTCGCAGAAGCAGTCTGGCATTTTTTTTAATTGAGACCATTTTAATTCATAGCCCTAACTGCATATTAATTATCATGCTTACTTTTTAGATTCCGTTCTGTTAACTCGATCTAAAATTCGGTTTCATTTATCGGAGCCTTTATTGTACGACATCGAAAACGTTATTGGGTATGATACGTGGTCATATATTGTTACAACTGCGTTTCCTATGAGCAAAATGTATGTCGTCTACATTTCATGATATCGCTGGCTTAGAATGAGAAGGTCGTAAGTATGAAATCGATATTATTAGAAAACATGAAAAAATGTCAGAAACCTAGTCTAAACTACCTATATAAAGTAAACATTTTCAACTTCAGTCTGATCAACATGACAAGTTCCTATTTTCATGAAAATAGGCTCATAAGAAGCGCATTGTAATGAAGATTTTTAATATGTATGAGGCTTATAAGGTTGTAAGTAGTACTTACGACATTCTCATTCTAAGCCACCGATATTTGAGTGTACGACAAAACTAAAATATGATTAGCATTCCGAGCTATCTGAAAACTTTACGCACTCAAAGAGGAATTATTTTGAATTCCATAAGCTAAACAAACCGCGTCAAAATCGGTTCAGAATATTTTAAGTGAGTGCCGCGGCCTGATAGTGTTCATAATATGGATGGGAGAGTATATACAGGCGGTCAAAAAACTCAACTGGGAGAGCATTCGTCCTAACAGCGAAGGTCACGGGTTCGTGCCCCTGTCTGGATGAACCTTTCCACCCTCTGACATTTAGTGCCCCGCGTAGATCGTGATATAGCATCAGTGCAACCACGCAGATATATTGGTAAGAGAGTATGTAAGCGGTCGGATAGCTCTGTGAATTAATGGTTCCGAGTCCCAGGCGGCTGCGAGTTTGCTCACCATGATAAATAGGGAAATATATTACAAATTATACTCTGATCGTTTCAGCATTTCGGGTAAAAGCTAGTATTACTCAATTAAAAATGCAACACGATAGGGCCTTGTTGCGACAGATAACATTAGGACCGGGGTTTTGAAAGTGATTAAAGACGGAAACATAACAACTAAAGTAATTAATTGACCTGAACAAATTAATATAAACCCAACACTACTGTGCAAAGAAAGACAACCTCTACATACTTAAAACGATTTAAGTTGTGCAAAGGGAAACAACTCGTATACATTCCTTATATGGTCATAACAGGTAAATACAGGTATAAATGACAGTTATGCGGCTGCCAGGGCCGTAAATGACGCGTTAGGTATGTAGGTCACGTGAAAACATTTCAATATGTTCGTGTATCATGTTTATAATGAGTATCATAGAAAAATAGTCTACAGAAATAACGACGCAATGATTATGTCATAAATTGATCTAATATAACGGTTAACACTATGGAATAATATATCGTAATATTAGTGATTGGATTATATATATGATATTTGGAAATGTGTAGTATATTGCGTTTATATTGATTGTATGTGTTTATATGTGTTTATATATACGTACAAACTGTCGTAATCAAGCGAGTGATATATAAGGATAAATTAGTGAGTGGTGTGAAATAGTCACAGGGGGTTTCAACATGGAGGACCCAGACTTAGATATTCAGGTACATGAGTTACGTGGGGATGATGGCTCCTACAAATATTCATTCTCCTACGAAAAAGCCACCTTGTATGAGTTTAAGTACGAGCGTAAACCCCATCCAGACCCTGTAGACCCTTGTTATAGGTGCTATAGGAGAATCTGGGACAAGGAACAAATGATAAACGTAGGGGTGTTGTATCATAAGGCATGTTTTAGATGTAGAATATGTGGGCTGCCACTTACTATGCAGACATTCCATAGAAATGATGCCAATGGTTCCCAGGATAGGGAAGTCTACTGTCGGTCTCACGTGGGAAAGAATATCAAGCAAATACAGTATGAACGTGCACCTATTGAAGGCCTGGAAGACAACTATGGACAAACGGTAAGTCTCTTAAGAGAGAGTTTACTCCTAAGAGAGTATTTATCTCATTATACTCTATTGTAAAACCCGTCTGTAAAGACCATACTAGTGAACTAAAAATGGTCTTTGTAGACAGGTGGTCTCTCTTAAAGAGTAAATATAATTGCCAAACGTATGTCTAGAGACTAAATTGGTGAGTGGTATTTACAGACATGTTTTTTGGTTTGTACACAGGATGATACTTAACACAGGGTTGACTATAATTATATAGAAATGGTACAACGTGCTTCATCATGTTTGAAGACTTGGGTGTGATCATTTTATTCTGTGGAAATACTGCTGATTTCTCGGCTTTCTGTAGGCACAACTATAAGTTTTCATTTGCGCTCATGCTCCAGTCTTCAAATGTCCATGAAGTAGGATAGTATAATAGAATAAGAAGTGACTTTGTACCACAAAATACCCATAATTTACCTGAAAATACACAAAATTCCCTCAAAACCCCCACCAAATTACCACCGCACACCCTTTATATCATGGCAACATCCATTAAGTGCATTTCAAATGTTTTAAACACTCCCTGTACAGTACATGTAAACTAAATACAAACATACATAATTTAATCACATATACAGTATATATATACATTAACTCAAAAGACCAACGGTAAGTTTACACCTCATAATCTAGGATCCTCCAGGGAGTCCTTTAAGTCAGTCACATTGAGTCATTAATTGATTGATATGCAAGGACACGGGTATTTAATGCCTTCAAAGACATACTATACACCATGTCTCAATGCAGGTGCTTGCATGGGTAATTTCCATTTGTCATTTTCATTTAATGATACTTATTGCTCGATCTCTCAGTCTCTTTTTCTGATCACGTTAAACAATACAATACAATACAATACAATACAATACAATACAATACAATACAATACAATACAATACAATACAATACAATACAATACAATACAATACAAAGTTTATTCGGGCATAAAACAAAGCATGCTAATTAACAATATGTTCTGGTTTGTTAGCAAATACGCTTTGCTTTGTCAATTGATTATACATTGTATGTACATGTTTTTTATGTCCTGTATTTGCTTCACTGGTTATGTTTTGTCGGTTAAATGAAGCAATCAAATGTTAAAGCTCAAATGCAAATGCATTCATTATGATTTACAATTTGCCGCAGATAGCTAACGTTATTCCATTTTACTCAAAATACACATATACATGCATACAGTTAAAATTTCTGTAATGAGGGCAATCCTATAATGCCTTCATTAGAGCAAGGACCGTTTATGTTCTTCGTTAGAAGTTCGCAAACTCTAGATTGGTACGATCCACCCGATCACGTACACACTGACGTTACGTAAAAAGGCAGGGTGTGACGTTATGGCTAGTTTTTCCAGCGGTCTTGGATTTAAGTAACATTTTAAAAAATATTAACAACCGTATTTCTAAAACTTATTTTATGTGACTTTGAAGTATAAAAATACGTCGTATGTAAACTGTATGTACCGAATAAAGAAAGCACTGAGCACGTTTACGGCAACTTCGGTCGGCTGTTTAAAGTACCCGGCTCACAGATTCTCAAATTGTTTCAAATGGTATATCTTGTGTATCAAATTGCGAAGTTTAAGGTGGTGCTTTGGTACTGTACGTAATACTTATCCCGTCAAGTACATGTAGTACGGGACATCATTTAATTTTCACCGTCAATTAGGAGTTTGATACCATCTTAAATAGGTTATGGTGTCAATGGGAATCACGTATTCAAATATCATACACGTACAATTATACAACCAGTGAAAAGATGAGATGTTTTATTCCCACGTTTTAAATCTAGTTATAGTGAGTAATAGTCGGGTATATAGAACTCAGTGTTAGATGGGGCGTGTAGATCAGTCAACATTTATATGTCTCGTAAATAAACAGGTATAAATGTTGGATTTGCATACTTAAGCAATTTGTATGTATGTAACATGCTTAGAACGCACCTGGGCATGTTGGACGATATAACATATTGTTTTTGCCCTGCATATTCGCTCTATTTGAACACAAACTTTAACATATTCAACATCACCCACAAAATAACCGTTTTCCTCTACAAACTAAGAGTTTAATAACCTTAGTTATGGCGAAGTCTGTTCCCTGTGGAAGAGTTAGTCAGTACTGGTTCGGTGCTGTCAACTGTCGGCAAGCATTAAAATGACATCAACAGTATTTGGTTTTTAAATTCTAGCAGAAAGAACACCGATCCGTTACTAACTAGCTAGGTAAAGTTAGGATAACTGTTGCGGACGTTTTCATTGATTATTTAAATTATCTCATACACTTCGGAAGATTTAAGTTGAATTTATATTCTAGATTAGTTATGAAAATCGACTTCATTGGCGTTAGGTGATTATTGTGTATCGTAGGAAATGACATACTGCTGCCGTGCTGGGGTTTTATTAAATCCTTGAATGAATTGATACATAACGCAAAATAATCAGACCCTTTTCTTCTTGAAAACCTTTTTTGGACTCAGCGACAAGTAAGCATCATGTCGACGGTGCCAAACCAAAACCCCGTAACTAAATTTTGGCGCGAAAACTTTTTTGCAGCATCCGCATCTACTAGACGTCCCACGCATTTCTGTCTTGTCGCCATTTAAATAGCCAATCGCGTTACTTATATGGCGACAAGACAGAAATGCGCGGGACGTCTAGCAGATGCGGATGCTGCAAAAAAGTTTTCGCGCCAAAATTTAGTTACGGGGTTTTGTTTTTGCACCGTCGATGTGCAACAAAGTCGTCGTGGACCTTTCAATAACGACATAATACGTTATCCCAAATTTTACTTGAACACTTAGAATATTTCGTCTGTGTAAAAATTCGTCATAAACGTAAACGTGTGTATGTAAAAACGCGATTTTGTTGTCCGCAGCTGTCATTCAAATTGATGAACATAATTAGTACATCATGGTTAATTATACGAGCCTGGTCATGATTTGCTTCACTGTAATATTTGGATAATTACACGTGTCCCCAGAACGCATGAATGATTCAATCAGACAACTATAGCTACTGGGCCCGGGGGTTAAAATGCTGAACACACGATACAGAAACTATAATCAGACTCGGACATTTCCATTTGTCTCCGGCAAAAACGCCAATGTGATCAGAATATAGAATATAACAAGACGGGAGGGAAGCCGCATGCGCTTGATGCCATGGTTGAACACATGGTCGACACGCTCCGAGACATAACTCATCGGAGATCGCTCAGCCATGTGTCTGTAGTGATATTGTAATATTGTACATTAACAAACAAAGCACGCTGACTGACGCCAGCAGATGTTTTGCGACAAGATGGTTTAAGCCGCTGCCATACTCCGTGAATTTAAAAGGTTACTGAAATATTGAATCACTGCAAGCGGTGACAGACGATAATCATTGGAAGCCTTAAACGGTTTCATTAGCCACTATAGGCTTCCATGACATGTTCAGAAAGTCTAATGCATATCTGCATTCATCGTTTCATTTGCCATTGTGTATTTAGTGTTAAATCTGTTTTGGACTATTCTTAAAATTTTGATTCTGTACACCATCAGTCACCATGCATATAGCGTTTGAGCTAATAGCGCCTATCATATCCCATCTATCAGCATATGGACAAAGAAGAAGATCTAGGACATCAATTTTGTGTGGATATTGAACGTACGACCTCGACCTTTCTGTATTGCATGTTTGTGTATATCTAACGGTACTAAATGTGTTGATACATGCATTTGTATTTTTGTATTGCCTTGAACAAGATCTACAGTTATTATCGTAATTAACCCATTAGTAAACTGAAACATATAAGTTTAACAATGTAAAATGACAGACTGCTTTCAATTCGTGGTACATTTATTGCCACAATCTATATTGTTACAATAATGGCCGTTCAGGTTACTATGGAAACCGGTAAATAATCAGAATATTACGATATACATGTTTACCTTTATTACCATATCTGTTCGGTACAATGCCGCGTTATATGGGTAGTTCACACACTAGTTTATTGAAGTGTCCATATACTGATAAATACTTATGGTACTCGAAGGGGATACCAAAACTAAGTTAATATATTGCGATGTCGTGCATTTGGAATGTTGATTCTAATGATTTACAATTATACATACCCACTTACAGTGTATCTCTCTAGACCTGTCGTCTGTTGAGCAACAACCTCTCTACAGCAATATCTTCAACATTTCCTAAGATGATTTCAAGTTACTCTGAATTTAACATTTGCATAGCAACAACTTTTATACAACGGCCAATATTCGCAGCCCCAAATAAAAAAACGCCATAATAGGACTATGATCAAAGTGGCTGCTTAAGACAGGCGGTTGCTTAATTTATGTGGTCATTGACCCATGTACGATTATCATAAGCCGTGACTGGTTAAACACTGGACACGTTGAGTCACATTTCATTGTGTAGGTTATGGCCATTTTTCGACTAAATTTGGCAAATACCGAAACTTGTAAATATGCCAGGGTAAGCTTTGCCCCATTTCTATACTTCAATTATATCCTGATTTTCCCACAAAAACCACAATTTTATTTAATGTCTATTATATCACTTCACAATTGGGTGGGCGGGGTAATGACTACACCACAGTCTACTATCACGGACAATCATTAAATCTGTTAAGTTGGTCATTGACTTATTGTACAATAGTTTATACACATTTGACCGGCAACTCACCATTGGAAATTTTCATTTATTAGCCAGATTTCTGGTAATTTTGTACAAATAGACCATGTACGTTAAAATGACAGATGCGTTTACTTCAATAAATCCATCAAATCAGATTTAACCGATCCGGTAGTCTAGTGCTTAGGGCTCACGTGCAGGCGTTTCCATGAAATTAGTCAAGGCGACGGTACAATACTGAAGTTTGTGCTTAAGGATATCCAAAGGATTTGTCAAAAACGCGTTTGTAATAGAAAACTACCCCTTTTACAGCCTCTTATAAAATCAAAATCTAGTAGTTTGGAAATAGACAATACACAACGTCAAGAGAGGTCCAACATTGTGGGGACACTAAATCTATTTTGTCTATCCCATTTGTGAACAGATTCTTCACTGGCTTTCAATCTGTTATCAGTTTTGTTTTCAAACATACCTTCTTTATCTTAGTGAAATCTTTAAAATAACTATCTCAACAATGTCAAGTGTTTGAAGACCAACGATTGAGAGATCTTAGAGCATAAATGGGTCAGTGTTTTCAAATATCGCACCCGATTATATATAGATAATTATGTTCCAAATGCCTTCATTTTACAAGTATCAACTTGGTCAAATGAGCATGATTTTAACTCTGTATCGAGTCGGTCGGTTTAACGGAGTAAAAATCTTGATTTTAGAACCAATTCAGTATTGCAGTAAGCATTGTACAAGACCATTGCTAATCTGCAAAACATGTTTAGGGAATCGGTTACTAGTAATTGCCGTTCAATTTACATTCTTTTCATACTTAAGCCATTTATACATTTACAACGTGTATACTCAATGCTCTTGCAACCAATGTTTCACTAAGACCGAATGTAGAAACTTTTTCAATATTATCCCCAAGCAATCTGGATTTCAGTCTAGTCTTTTCAATTTAGCTTCTTATTATAACCACTAATCTTTTCTACATTAATATCTTATCGAGTAACGTTACTACCCACATGTTGGTGCAATCAACTAATAGTAACTGCACGTTTTCAGGGATTTGGAATGCCCGACGACTTCAGTATCAAGGGTCAAACCGTCTGCCTTTCGATCAACATGCATTCACATGCTATTTAGCAATGTTTTCTTAATTAATTGTAATTAACAAAAACACCACTATCCATCAAACAAACGTATGTGATTTTAATCACGTTTTTTTATTGATGAGTCAGTGAACAAACTGTGGGATATGAAAGGTTACTTAAATATCAATTTGCATCCGCACTTGCAGAAACGTTTCATTGGTATGAATGTACGCATTTTTAGCATTTCGTCATCAATGTGCGCGTAGTTTCCTTTAATGGTCTGTTCGATAGCACACACGTGTCCAAATATGCACGAGAAAAACTCAACGTATTCTATTTTTATTTATTGAGACACGAACATACTTACAAAACTTGCGAGTTTCAATACATTGTGATATTTTCATACTAATTAGATTATGCAATACGCTCTTACAGGCTTCTTCCTGTTTGCAATAGCAATTTGTGTATTCATGGCGATATAAGCCTAATTAGGCAATACATTGTACATGTATTCTCTTGTACTTTATGTCAGATATTGCATGTCTGGTATTCAATACATGGTGATTATTAATAATGATTTATTTCACAATGTTGACATGGCATGACTTACAGCTCCTTATATTGTCTACTTCAGCTTATCGTGATAAGGCAATGATTTAATACAATACAAACAATCAACAATTCATACAGCACACGAAAGGTAAACACAGTGAATGGTTGTCGACCCGATAACGCGTTCACCACACCGATGGCTTAATGTAAAAATATGGAACATGTCACTTTCTGTAAATTGATGTAATTACCACAGTTTCGCAATGAGCCTTCGACATAATCATAGGCCTACACATTTATTATTTAGATAACTAATCACACGTTCGTCAATATGGATCATTACCTTACAGATTACATGTTGCTTGTAGACAGATTCATTAATTATAAATACATGTCGATAAGTACATGCTTACGAGCGAATACCTGTAATTCGGTATTAGGACCTGTGTCACTTAAAGTAAACCACAGGTGCAAGACAAAAAAATTCAAATTTGGCTATATAGGCCTATTAGTATGTATAAGATAGCCAAATTTGAATTTTTTTGTCTTGCACCTGTGAAGTAAACAGGTAAACCTGGTATAAAATCATTAGAATATTGGAAAAGGGATTATCTTTTCATTGCGTAATTTACTTGGTGAATAAAAAGGATCATCCATTTCGTCTGATAAAATATCTTATGCTCTCATGGTCAGCGATTTCTGTTTATATTGACATTGCAGATTATCGCGTTAGAGTTATACTTATACCTTTTCGCCCCCGGTTTGTTTTGATGAGACTGTAACAAAACTTGCATCCGTGTGACGGTTTCTCAGTCAAACTAACTTCATGTTTTAAAGTTGTGAATCAATACGTTGACCTAAGCATACTCGCACCGAGTTCTGACAACCTCTCAAGACAAGATCGGTCCTTTGAAGAGCAAAAAGTAAACATTCCCTAAACTTTTATTTACATCACATTTAATATTTTTACCACAGCTGCCCATATACAACGACCAAAATTTCACTAAGCTTGTATTTACTATAAAGTTAACCTCTGTATAGCAACAAGCCATAATCAACAACAAATATTTTCACTTCCTAAAGGGATTTGCTTTACAGAGGTTGTGCATGTAGTTCATTTCAAAGCAGAAAGGCCAATTGCTGATCTACCACAAGTGGTTCGCTTTCACGATACTTTTCGGGGCAACTTCCCTCCGTCGGATGAAATATACAGAGTTTGCAAATGATAGACCCTGGAGGAAAAATAACTTTAAGCCATTAATCTACTAACAAATTGCTATCATATTCATTGCATCGGTACTTCGTCTAGTGCAACAACTATACACTATAACAATATTTATTATGAAAATAAAGTACCTTTAGAGTTTTTGTTTGGCATACATATCCAACTATTTGTCCCATTTGTATTGAATGTGTTTTCAAGTCAACCACAGTTACCTTTCCTTGACTGATGTTATACGGTTTTAATCTGATCGATCTTATCTCGATATTGCTTAATCGCGCTATGCTAACTCAGCGGGTTGTCGGAGTGTATAAATTAATGTATAGCCTTTGCTGGAGGGGTTTTGTGCGTTCAGTTACACTTTTGGTAGTTTTGACATTTTGTATATGATGCATACCAGGATCTTTTTTATAGACATAGCTCTGTCATTATGAAATTTTGTTTATAAGGTAGGTATCATCAGGAACATTTAAATGCTTCCATGGTATCATTTAGAATTTGTTGATCATGTGTGAGGAAGCTAACAATTATGCATTTGTTATACTAGTAATCGCAATACATGTCACGATATGTATACTTATTATCATGCATATTCGATGGATGATAAATGAGAAACGGTTACTAGTAACTGTGCAATATCACAAAGTACAGTTTAAATGAAATTTAGCAACCACTGCTGATTTCTTACGGTTTGTTCAGTTGCGTCTTCAAGCCATAGACCACACAATTATGGAACTGGTTTTTTAATATCTTGAAAAAATAAAATAGTTATGACAATTTTAAGTTCGTGAAATTGAGCGTATTTTTCTTGAATTAAATAGGAGAATATTCGCGCGCTCGCGGACCCGACAAAACTCCAATTTTCCCTCTAATTGTCACATTTTTTTCTCAAGATATCGGGATGAAACATTTGTTCAACTTACATTTATGTTGGACAAGTGCTTTCAAAGTTATGGAGAGTTGAAATGTTAACAAATACTAAATCAGTTTTCATTGTTTTAAACAAATCATAACATCAATCATATATCACATAAAAAGAGGACTTTGGATTCAGTTACAGAAGCATGTAGTTTTAGCGACCTTTAAAACAAAACATTTGTGAACTTGAGTGCACGAATCATTAGCAAGTGATAGATGATAATTTTATTCTACCGTCGTTATTTTCTTTGAATTTTCGAAAACAAATGTAGAACTTTTATTTAACGTTCTGGTCAGTGATTCTTACTTTACAGTTACCAAACAAAAGCAAAATTTCCCTTTTTATTTTTCTATTATATTATGAAAATAAAGAAAATGTATACTTACAACATCAGATGTCTTCTTGTTTTTCTTATTATTCAGTCAATAGCTCCCCTTTCCTCACCTTTTTTGACGTTTAATTTTTATTTTTACAATTCGTATATATTCAATTAGGTGGTACAACGTGTCAATTAACCAGTTTATTTAACAAGTGTCATAGGAATGATATGATTCTTCATTATTATGTCTCAACTGTACGATTATTATAATTTTAAATTATGCGTGAGCTTATGACATTTCACTTTATTTTAATGCATGTATAAGTTTCCAAATCGGCAATAAAGTCAAAGTTTCAAATCTCTAAAATCACAATAAAGTATGTATACAGGAAATATAGCGGTTATAACCCTACAAGCGAATGTACCACTTTTATTACCCCACATGCTGTGACAATCGCAGCGGGGCGCGTCATAAAACAATTAACAATTAAATATGTGTATTATTTTTTTACTAAAAAAAATGATACCTGTTTTAAAAAACCGTAAAAAGGGGGCAGATCTAATTATCGCATTTCTTATATCAAAACACCAATCTGACGGGAAGAAATTAAACTATTAATCAAGTTTGCACAAAATATATTCCCCGAGAAACAAAAGAACTACGGACAAGAAAGTAACCAAGTTTGATATCAAATCCGTTCATTTCCTTCTTTGTTCAATGTGAGTAATAGTCATGTTAAAAAACCTTTAAAAAGGGGGCTGATCCCATAAAGATACAACTATGAAATTTAGTGCATTATTTTGTAGACATATCAAACTACAAAATATGTTTGCACATAAGAAATCTATCAAATAGTTTTTAACATATGGACAATTTTACGTGGAGTCCCCATGCCTTCCAATGGTAAAAAAATTGTCACATGTGCGAATACAAATGGGACAAATAGTTGGATATGCAGATCATTGAATATGCCCGTTTAAGTAGATGCTACAGAAGTTCACCAAAAAACAACAACACTGCTTTAATTTACATAAGTTAGCCTTGAGAAAACAATTAATACGCTAAAAACGCAGATGAATAATTAATGTACGTATATTTTAGATATGCTGACTCCAGGGCCCTTGTCGTCTGTTTTATCGCGTTCATTTATTTACTTAAGAAGATACGAAAATCTTATGAAAACAAACTTAAACACGTCTGATTTATTTTTAAACAAATGAGCAATCCAACGTTTCTGGCCATGATAAATATTTTAAATCTAGATCTATTCTAAATATAACTGAATGATTAGAGAACACAAAATACACAAATTTTCAAAGGCTCGCCGCCTACATCACGAAACATTTGACGGAATGTACATACGACATATTAATTATCATATCTGGACATAAACATGATGCATTTTTTATCATTTCACTTTGTAAGTTCATAAGCCATGCGATGGGGTTGCCATGGGGCTGATATACGGACGACAGTCAATTGTTTGTGTTTGCTAACTTGACAAGTTAAATACATAGGCCTATATACTACGTACACACGTGAGCTAACTGGTATTTTCTAGTATTGCAAAATCATCCATTTTCGTGGGTACTTGCTTTCGTGGTACACATGTATTTTATAAACTTGGTCCGTGAAACAGTTCCGTGGGCTGGCAAATTCGTGGATTACGTATGACAACGGAATAGAAACCCCGTGTCTCGTTGTTTGTAGATCGATCTGACAGAAGTCGGCTTTGACAGCATGACCCAGTTCATCACAAAATGACCGCCAACAAATATATGAAATTGTACAGTACTTTTACACATACAATCCTACATTTATATTCGTCTGTATGCAGCGTGCTTATATCACGGCGATGGTCCTGAATGGGTAGTGTGCTTGATTTGTAACGGCCGGATACCCGGGATCAACTCCTCACGGATGGTCGCAACAGGTCATATCCTGCATAGAAACAAAATATCGACTTTAACCAAAATGTAAAATGTTGCTGGTCATCCCATGATCGTCGTCGGCTTCGTAGCCGCCGTGCTTTTAATGATTGAAACAGTTTATTGCATTTTTGAATGTCCTTTTCAGCCATCTGGACGTCATAGACCAGCTTTACCAGCAGCACCAAATTTCAGTCCAAAACCAAGTCCCAGAGGCAGCCCTCGTGGTAGTCCTTCTCAAAGTATAGCACATAGTCCTGGATCCAAGCCGAATCTTCACGATACGAGCATGGGTTCGAGTATCGTCAGTGTGACCCCACGTAGCATGAACGGAAGTACGTGGTTGACACAGACCCCTAGTCAGTTAGAATATACATTGATGACCGGAGGTTCATACAGCCGTCCTCGACCTGTGCTGCAAACATACGCGGTAAGTGGTACATAAGATACATTCATGTTTGTATGTCCACCAGGCTGCCTCATTCTTATTCTTGATAATCAAGCCATTTTTCAAGGTAAATGCATTCTCGTTCAACCAGCGTGTTATTCATCCATCATACTAGAGATTTGACTATACACTGATTCATGAGAATGTGTATATAGTTCCATTAGTATTACAAGGACCACGTATTGGTAACATTCAAAATTATGTCGAAGCTTGGCAGAGCTGACTGCATCACTTTATGTAGAAATGCATATGAATTTAGGATGCTCGGCTGTTTTACGGGTTGGGTTTTGGCTAGTGCAGTCTTAAAATCAGTTGGTGCTTGGCTTTTAAAATTCCACCCACATGAAGCAATAAATAGCTACATTTATTTATCTGTACGGTGAAATCAAGTCTTAATTGTAAATAATTATTTGAAATTTATGGATAGTTGTTGTTTCCACTTATAGGATTTTGAAAAGAATGGCGTATTTGATGCCGAGTGGACGCTGGAAGATCGTCACCACGAGGAGGAGGAACGCTTACAACGTTTCCTGTCCGAGGAACGCGAAAAAGAAATGAACAGGTTGGATAGTAACATTGAAAACGAAAAGGAACGAGCAGCAGCCGAACTTCTTGCCAGCATTGAACAAATGGGTATGCAACAAAACCCGCGAAATCTCGTAGCGGAGCGAGAGCGCATTGAAGATCACTTCCGGCGACTACGAGATGATCGTCTGCGCGGTGTAATGGACAAAGTCGCCTCGGAAGAAAAGGCTCGTAGTGCCAGGATGATGGACCGACAGTGCCAAGAAATGTTGCTATTGATAGCGGAAAAGGTATGTTTATTGTTCTCGCGTTAAAAAAAACATTTTCTGCAGAATAGATTTAGTTCGCTTATTAGGTCATTCCTTTTTTGTTCACGCTAATTACAATATTTACTAAGTACACCATTAGTAGGCATTACAATGAATGCTAATTTCAGTAATTTGCAGTTCACTATAAGATCTTTGAGCTCATTATCAATGAATATATTATATTTACATGTACAATAAAAACATATTATCCATGTCACTCTTGGCCATAGAATAAGGCGTTTTTGGTGTTGTGAAATGTCCTCCATTTAGCTGATTTCATCTTTTGTTGGATTCGAGAACATTGGATGAAATGTATGCCTAGGTCCCAATCACCTTTTCGCCCAAACGTTCAGCAGTGAGAGTACTTCCGAACTGGTTGATGCAATAATTCCCCTGTTTTATGTACTTTATGACGTCACATATATGATATTTCAGGATCGATTGGTAGATGGTAATGCTCTGTACGACCATTCTATGAGACCAGCTGTATTACCCCCTGACAGTAGGAAATCCAAACTGTATAAAACACCCGCTATATTTGAACAGATTGACAAACGTGCTATAGAGGTAAGTGCTTTTGTTATATATTTGCTGATTTATACTGTCATCTTTGTTCTGGCAATTTGAAGCCAGTGCTGAGTGGCGTTCTCTTGTTGTGGTAAGGTTTCATTTGCAATGGGATACATGTCACCCCCATATTTGCTGTGTCCAGAATTGTCCTGTTCATTACCAGCAATTGCCTCGAACATGTTACGAATTATTTCAAGAAAATGATCTGTACGTTATGAACCTGTTTATTGCGGCACATCCTCATAAATAATAGGTGAGTCAAGTCTCCAGATGAAAAAATACGCTGGTTGAACGAGAATGGCGCGACACTATTCGGCAACACTTTTATCTTTCACCTACAGATGTAAATATGCAAGGTGCCAAAGTAGCTCACGCAGGGCGACTATCTTCCTCAAACATCCTAATGTGACACTTGCCGAATAGAAGGGTACTTCTCTATCGACAAGTCCAGTCATGTTGACGTTATTTTATGGCCCCATTGGTTGTTCTTTATGCGAAACACAACTTGTAAGTGTGCGACTACGAAATAACTAATTTTGAACACTTCGTCATCAATGAGTGTATTTTCTAACAGAACAGGGAGGTTTCACAGCCTCACTCATTTCGATATATTGAATATCAACGTGGTGGGGAGAGGACATTGTATTAAAATGTCTTGTTTATGATTTCAGTTATCCAACAGAGACTACAACACATTTACAGATCTCGTGCGAGACTTGACACGTGATTGTCAAACTGAACTAGAGAAAGTCAGGTACGGGTGAACAGTTGTTGTATTATTTCTTGAACAGAGAAGTGAAACGTGCCACATATACCGTATTTTTTCTCTAGTTTTTTTCCGCATCTTTATAAAACCCGCACCGTATAAGCAAACACTGGGTGGGTCCTGTACACAGATGTAGATATTTTCAAGGTTTCAGAAATGGACATTTACGCACTTCAATGCATAGAGCTTAACTTATCATTACAATGCAGGTCAGCTACCAGTTATTTTCAAATAGGTTTTCAATACATATGAATTGTCTTTTTAGAATTATCAATATATTTTGTAATTCAAGTTAAAAGTTCAGGAATCAATATGCTATATAGTTAAGCCCAAACCGTAAATAAATAAATGTACACAAAACATTCACTCGTAGTCTTTAAAACACTAAATAATTCTATAATAATTTTCATTTATTACAGGGCCTTGTTTCGGTGGATTATTTCCAAGGATTTAAGCAAGCACAATACAAAGGATATTGTTCGACCGAACTCATCCTATACTTTGTTGAAAGGTGTCAAAAGTGGAAAAGAAACTTACCATCAGTTGTTCAAAAGACTTTGCAGGTAAAGTAACATGCCTTCATTTATTTACTGGAACAATATTGCATAACATAATATCAATTTTATGTTGAATGGCAATGGCAGAGGAGTGTACCTCAGTGGCATTACTATGACCGTCTGGCTTTGACACAAATATAAAGTATATTAGTTAAATTTGAAGTCAGAATCATAATTGCACTGCCAAAAAGCATTAATGTGAATGTAAGAAAATTAAAGAACTAAAACCGACGTCTTAAGATAACAAAACTTTCCTGTAAAAAGAGTTGCATCTTTTTAGAAAAGAAATTTCTATGACAGTCGCTATATTTACGCCTCCAGGGATGGCTAAGCATTTCTGTAGTACCTATAACGTGATGCTTATTTTCTTTTCACAGTTATGCTGGGCTCCATTGTGAGATCGTACTTGGTTATTCTAAGGGAGCTGGGTACAAGCCAGGTATGAATGTCGCCGGAAATACGTTCCGCAATTCTTGGACAGCTGTGGCTATAGATGGTAGCTGGCGTTTGATAAATGTCACGTGGGCCGCTCGTCACGTTACCGGAACTAAAGATGATTTACCGGAAATGTTTAACAAATATGACGAATTCTACTTCCTGACGGATCCGGAGGACTATATTTACCAACACTATCCGGACGACGCATCTTGGCAACTGTTAGAAATCCCCCTGCCTTTCTCTGAGTTCATGAACTTGCCTGTTGTAAAATCGCCATTTTTCAATTACGGTTTACGTTTTTACTCCAATTACGGAGCGACATTAGTTACGGACACGGGAATGGTAGAAGTACGCATTATTGCACCAAAAATCCTCGGCTTTGGGTCTTTGCTGGAACCTCATGACAAAGCCAATAACACATCGAACTTAGATGGACGAACTTTATTGCGGTACGTGAAAAATGAAGTAATTTTCACGGTGAATGTTCCGAGGCCTGGACTTTATTACTTCTCCATATATACTGGAGATTATTGGCATTCGGACTGTTTGGAGAGCGCGTGCTCCTTTATGATAAACTGTACACAGAATATGAGGGCCACTGCCCCTTCTTATCCACCAGTCCCCTTTTTCGGTCCAACACCAATCATGGAGAAACTAGGCGTGGTTGCAGACAACCAATTAGATC
Organism: Spisula subtruncata; assembly: GCA_963678985.1. Classification (NCBI taxonomy): domain Eukaryota; kingdom Metazoa; phylum Mollusca; class Bivalvia; order Venerida; family Mactridae; genus Spisula; species Spisula subtruncata. The sequence goes on along the minus strand of OY787672.1, from coordinate 23,323,892 downwards.
CTTTGATTGTGTCTGATAGTGACTACCTTGACATTATATTCAAAATGGGAAAGGATGTCAAGGTCACACATACCTTTCAGTACTATGATTCGGAAGAGGGCGTGGTCAACGATATTGACCGATATGTGTTTTTGAAATCAAGAAACGAACTTGGCGCCACCTATATGATCCGATGTCCAAAAGAAGGGTTTTATATATTCTCGCTGTACGCTGCGCAGACTGAAGGTAGTGCTGATTCCCAGTCCTTAGACTGTGCTTACAGGTACCTGATAATATGCCAGGAACCAAACCCATCTGTTATGGTGTTTCCAAAAACTTATCACCGTTGGCAACGGTGTACGCTACACGAACCTGTCTCCGGTGATCTCATGACCAACAAACGTTACACATTCAGGCTCGATATACCACAAGCATCGGAAGTGTTTGCTGTTATTGGCGACGTGTGGCATCATCTGAAGCGGAAGATGGGTTTCACCTGGGAAGGCAATATTAACACAGGAAGTGTTGCCCAGCAGCTCAAAGTGTTCGCTAGATTTGTTCATACAAAGGAAAGCTCAATATTTGCTCATCTCTTGGATTATGAACTCGTTGAAGATGCTGAAACTGAGATCTGAATGTAGAGGTTGAATTAAGTAAATAATTGTTTTAAGTACTAATTTCGTATCAAATTGACGACCATATTGAACGTCATCTTGAATTCTGAAGCGTTGTGAAAGAGAAAACTTATAAAATAGCTACATGTGCGATAATAAATGCCTGTTGAGGAAAAGTGCAATTTCAACATAGCCGTTTGCGTTGGCTGTAAATTTTACATGATTTTTACAAAATCTTAAAGATCTTGATTTATGAGTTCAAAGTATGTAAGGAATTCGGCAACATTCTGACTTAAGAAATACAACAGTTACAGAATCGGGCTGGTATCCTTAATGACGTTTATAGTCCCAAAATGTTGAAACATTTAATTGAAAATATTACACATGTCAAACAAAACAGTCAACGTTTTATATTAATGAATGTTCTGTTCTCTTCTATAACGAATTAAATGCGTGAAAGCCTCAAATCGAATAAAATGTATGTAGACATTGAATTGTTGATTAGATGATATACCCCGCCAGATATGTTACCGTGTAGTAATGTTTGTATTTATACATGTACTGTTGTTATATGTGCCATGACATATTTATTTTGCTTCTAGCTGTTACTGGTGTCTGTGTAATGTAGTTTTACATTTAGCTTTGTATGATTATATCCCATCCGTGATGAGGGGTATACATGTATTGCTTTGCATAATTATGTCGGTCGGACAGTAGACCAAATGGGTCCCGTTCAATACCTCAAGAACGCTTTGTCCTAGGGTCTTCAAACTTTGCAAGGAGGTTTGTCAGCAACAGTAGATGATACCTATTGACTTTGGGATCAGTAGGTCAAAGGTTAAGGTTATTGGGACATTTATCATTTCCGACTATTGGGCTGCCATGGGGGGCATACATGTTTTATAATCATCTCTTGTTTAGTGTTGTTATGTCTAACTTACGAACAATTTAGTGTTGTTAACCTTATCTATAATGTTGTTGATAATAAACAATGTAAACAAATGCGAGAAGTGCGAATTGTATAAATGTTAACATGATTTTGTGATTTTTTTAAAAATAAACTGATTATTGATAATACACACTCTAGTTTTTGTTTTTGCGCGATGATTTATATAAAATCCATGTACACTATATGATACAACCTCCCCAGAACGGTCTTCTGCAGAGAGCAACAGCCTCTTTATTCTTAAATTCAACTGAGCTCATATGTCCTAAATTATGTATTCCTTGTATCACACAACTATCTCTTCCCTCGAGATCTGACAGGAGAAAAGAAACCAGAATGACCACCAAACGCACTAGCGACTGAACGCAAACAAACACACGTTCAAAAATTCAGTGAAATGGCCCAATCAAAATGTATTACTACCAATAACTAAGTATGAGATAAAAAATGTAATTGTTGAATCCGAGTACTCAGGCTGATAAATTACACTGATAGCTTACAAATACACTTAATTTCAATTGGAAACAAGCAAATAATCATATCTAGCACTTATTCAACATAACTTCATTATCTTGTTCTCAGAAAATGTCATTTTGAACATCAAAAGAAGGAATTTCAATATATGAGTGCTGAGTGCAGAGTGTTAGTATTGGTTGTAAATTTGGGCAATGCATCACGTCACCGGAGGTCACGTTTGGTATACATAATGTTTGAATATAAACTCATAATAAGTGCCATTTTACGAATAGTTATGGATTGGACTACTAGTACTAGCTCGTGCATGGAGAAAGACCCGCACCTACATTGGGATCGGAAGGACTAACGTTTGAATTCCGGACGATGACCGATTGTTGAGCCGTCTACTATAATTATATCTATATAAAACTGTTGACACATTTACTGAGCATGTCTGGTTTATCCAGACGCCAAACTCGAACTTTGCATTCATGTTATTTCAAGATGATGCAGACTAATTACGAGTAATTAGTGTACAATCCACAAAAGGTTATGTCGATGTACATACATGTAAGTACTTGTCGCTGAGATAACGGGTTTTGATATAGACGTGCATTTTGATGAACAATGTCTGTATTGTACAATTATGCCACGCCGGTACTTTACATGCAAACATGTTTGTTGAACGTTATTCATATTTGTAAACACTTCATGGACAAAGGTGAGAGTTCTGCGTTATCAGTGAGCTCTTTTAACAAAATATATCACGTGGAAACAAACCATTAATTTGTGGGGAATGATAACAGCTCTGCTCTGCTCTGCTCTGCTCTGCTCTGCTCTGCTCTGCTAATGTAGAAAACAATATAAACTTAAAAGCAAAAGACCCACTTGATATATCCCAACCAACGTCATCACCAAGTTTACCAATGGGCTAAGGGAGGTAAACTTTACTTAACTGCTACTCCAAAACACAAGTTAACTCCCTTTACATTGCTTAATAAAGACAACCCATTCATTATCCAATACGGCATTTAGACAACCAGAAATTGCCGATTCGCTCTGTTATAAATGATAGGTACATGAGTCAGGGGCTCATTCAATATTAATACAGGAAACCATACTTGTTTCTCAGCGTTCAAATACAGCGACAAGCGGCACCTTTGATCTTCCACGATTTCCGATATCGACCGAATCAACTGACCAATCAGCGAGCGATACGGAGGCTAATTATTCACGTATGAGTAATTTGAGATAAAATGTACACTATTTTGAATTCAAATGTTGACAGTGTTGTTGAATAAACGTGTATTGAATAAAACTATAACGGTTTCAGTGGTTGTTATTTGATGTTTCAGTCGTGCGATCGGAATTTTATTTACAATAACTTGTGATTGGTGAATAGAAGAAGGTTTACAGGTATTACGCTAGCTACAGTCGGTGAAAATGACACAATGGGACAGTCATACTTGACACAGATAACCATCATGTATAGTATTGGATACAAATAATGAAGTATTCGCTGGATTGTCGATGATAATAAGGTAGGATTTCCAGTAACGATTTTTTAAAGAAAAAAAAGCATTACTTGTGTTTTCAGCCTAACATGTACGAAAGTGTTGTTATTTAGAGTTATATTTAATATCATTTATTAATATCAGTGATTATATAATAATGAAACGATGGAATAATGGTTCAAATGTACATGTGGGGGCAAGTATATTATTTGTGCACTTTGACTGATATTGCTTGATGGCTTTTATTGTTAGATTTATCACTGGTCTGAATCCCGCGTGCATCCGATGATCCAAATACATAGGTCATATTAATGTATACAGTAAAACCTTTTAAACTGGTTCCATTATTGAGTTGGTCTTAGTACAGAGGTAGATGCAGCATGTTCAATCATTTAACAACTATGCCGTTCACGAGTCTGTAAGTATGAATAAGTTCAAGTTTCCACCGCTGCCACCATTATAGTAAAATCTGGTCCTCACTATAGATTGAACCAAGGACCCTTAGCACTGTAGGCGGACACATCCCATATCCATACAGTCACTACAATGTATTCATAGTTTGCATTCCACCTGCATTGTTGAAATAACAAAGATCGGAGTGTTGATATTTGTACAAAATTTTGAGGTAAAACTCCCTAAGATTAAAAGGTTTAAATTCCTTACCTAAGTTGTAAATCGCCTTTGTGAAATAGACTCGCTATATAACAGATAGCCATGTTGTCTACAAAAATTTAGTTTACTTTCGCTAGATATCACATTTTTACAAACTATGCCTTCTAATGTCCGTACAGAATTAAATAATACCGGTTATAAACTTTGACTCGTCAATCAGGTAAACTTTGTGTATCTAGGTTTTACTGGGTGTAACTGCGCTAATTATAATCCTCGCTTTTTATTTAACACTAATTATGTATGTTCAAGGTCCAAAGGGACTTTTGCATATGAGAAAACGAAGTGCACACTGGCAATACTTCGTACATGCAGAAATCTTAGAAAGTAAATATAATTATACAAACCAACTAAATATCTTCCTATTTGTTGGGTTTGATGGTATAATCAGATTGTGCATCAGTTGATATAAGTCTGAGTCTGCAAATACTATTAAACTTTCAAGTTGCTAGGTAGATTACAACAACATTACATGCATGCTGTAAAATCATTTAATTTCGATGAGAAGAAATTTCGTGGTTTTGGTAAAAAAAACCCGTTTCGATGGGACGTTAATTTGTGGATTTTGAATTCATGTAATGAATATAAGGGTCAAAATAATTTGTTGATGACATTAAATTTCGTGGTCGGAGGAGAACCGCGAAATCAACGAAATTTAACCCCCACGAAAATTAATGAAATGAGATTACAGTATTGCCATAGTATGTTCATATGTTATCTGGATCTAGCAATGTTTGTTATTGAACCCATCCAGGAATTGGACCTGGTCATGCACATAACCACGCAAAATATACTAAAAAGCATGTTTTAGAAGAAACAAATGTGGACGACCTTGAAAGTATTTGTCTCTTTGGATACGGCCCCTTTTGGAGCTTCAGTACTCCATGCTTTATTAAGGTGTATAAGGGTCCTTAATATAGACGACAGTACTTATAATAAAACTAATATAGACTTCGTTTTATTAGGAAACTTATTTGTCAATAATAAATTAATCTATTCTCCACAAGATCCTCAACAATGAACAATGAAGTAGAAATATAACCACGTGTACCGGTATGCAAAGCAAATTATTATATTTGCTTTTGACGTCTATAACGAATCAATGTCTTGAAGTACATTTGCAAATTACACGTAACACTAGATATGAACTTGTTACACTGTCGACGATAACTGACATGTACAACAACATTTAATTACGATAACTACCTTCGATATGTATGAGGTATCAATGTTCTATTTGTGTCAGGACATTGGGGTGAAGCGCGTGTCACATAGTCACCGACTTAATAATGTATTACAACCTCTTTAAAGCAACAGCATTTGGAAACTACAATTATTGGCCATTGTTGAGAGGTTATTGCTTTACAGATATGACATTTATAGTAAACCTCATTATCCTCATAAATCAGTGGTAAGTCAAGTCCCCCAACAGTATGTTTTGGACGAAAATATACACTGGTTGAACGAAAATGAGTAAACATCGGCCTAGGGAAATTATGAAGGTGTTGTTTTAGGCAGGTTGTTGCTGTACAGAGGGCTGGCCTGGAGCGAATGTTCTGTATTTTATTTACTAAATTAGTTAAACCATGCATAAATCGCTTTTGTTTTTATTGTTTACCTAGATCATATTTTGCTTGTGCGTTATTTAGTTCATTGATCACTGGGTTATCTATTCTGCAGACTGAAAGCGGAGATTATTTTATGTAAGTATGGGTAACAGAAGTTGCTTCCACAATAATGAAACCGTATTCAGACAGTATTTGTTTTCAAAAAGATAAATTGTAACTTTTTAAATAGAAGTTCGTAATCAGATGTTGTAGAAGAAATGCCAGCCGTTCTACAAGTCTAATCATAAAAATCAGAGACAAACCGCAACGCTGACAAGAACTCATTTTCTCCATTTTCCAAATCATCCATTTGATAAATTAGAAACAAAATGACTAAGGTCATTGCACACCTCCCGGCAAATCTAATTATAACGGTAACAGACGACAAATTGTCTCGAACTTGAATGTTAGGTTAAGCACTAACGTACGTCTTAACGAAGCCGATAAATCAATGGAAACTGAACTGGTAGAATTAAAGACAAGCAAAACGACGCTGAGTTAGTCAGAAGCGAGGATTGGCAGACGACTGACTGTCAAGAAGTGCTTGCATATTAATAATGCAGACGATAAGTGTATGTCTATTGTTTCCTGACGGTTAGATAATGATCTAGTGTCGATAAGTAGATATCGGAGGAATCGTTTGCATTGCCTTCATGGGAATAAATGTGTTTTCCGGATTACAGAATTGTAAGCTTCCGGGTTTATGTGCATGGACGCGGGACATAATGCTCATAGGTCAAGTAAGTCATTTATCTTACAAACCATCAATTAACCTGTGTCTGAATTTAATATCAACATCTGCAAAAAAAACACTTAACTTCAATATCATTATCACTTCATTCCCGTACGATTGGTAATTTATATGAACATATTTGACGACGATGACGACGACCACGACCACCAGCATCAGCAGACATCATCATCATCATCATCAAGGAGACAGCTAATAAAAGGATAAGCCTGTTGCCAAATCTTATTTCTTTGGAAAAATATAAAGATACGATTAAACTAACCATCATCATTATCATCATCACCGACGCCACCACCAACGTCATTATCAACGTCATCGTCATGGTCGTATATATTCCTGCTATTACAACATTATCACCTCTCACCAACATCATCATAAGCACCATTGTCTACACTTTCAATGATAAAAAAATAAAAATATACTTAATAAGGCAATGAATGTGATTACTTAGACAGGAACCCGATATTTTTTTATATAAACGGCACCAAAATCTGGTTACTGGCAAGCACCCTTAAAGTAAATTAGTGGCTTGGATAGTATTGTGGTGCCATTTATTTGACAATATCTGGTTCTTGTGGTTAATATTACCTAACCTCGATGGCGATATTGTCATTATTTAATTTAGTTACAAGTACGTGTATGTGTCATAGTTGTATTTCAAGCAATCATATACAGGCGTAATGGTATCATTTGTCTTTACTGCCTTAGTAGTTCTATGGATTCTGACGTTTATATTGAACATCTCGACGATACGATGACTCATACTGTTTTGTTCTGTTCTGTTCAATCGTTTCTGTTAGCAATGGATCCTACTTCGTAAAAGTTCATGTTATATTGTCCAGTTTTAGATTTTTTAATTGCTACTTCCCTGTCACAATTGTAAATTGTAAAACATAAATGGATTAGAAATGATTTAGAGAACCAATCATGAGTAAACCGTCAGTGGGTCGTTAATTGTATCGTAGAATAATTAAACACACTCATAAATGTGTGTGTAAATAAACAAACGGACATAGAGACAGGCTATTCTTTTTACCGAGTGTTTACATAAATGAAATTGAAAATAAAAAATATCAAGAAATTAATTAACCTTTGTACATGATAAACGGTCCATGTCGTTGAGTTACATTAACAGCCTCGATGTTTAACGTATATTTTATCTTTTATTCTATAAATTCAAGAGGAATTGAAATATGCTTCAATTAACGGATTTCTTAATAACAGTACCTGAATGTTTCATAATACAAGTTTATCAGAGTAACACCCTGAAAGACATTTGAGTATGTTTGAGAGAGTGTTGCTGTACAGAGTGACTTTAGTTATGTCACTTTGCCCACGGTATAAGACAATTGCATGGGTATGAGTTTAAGTGAGTATTTTTAGAAGCTCTGCTAAATAGGGTTGTGTCAATTATGATGTTTGATTACAACTTACAGTACCTTCTGGATTAAACCGCATATACTAGTTACTTTAATGAATAATTCAATTTATATTTTACAGGACTAGTTGAGCCAGTGAAATGTTTAAGACACACAGTGAGGAGCCGGTGTCCAGTGACGGTGATTCTGATATATGTGATGATCTAGACCGACGTCCACCACAACAAGATCCATGTTATAGATGTGAGAAGAGAGTGTACCCGGTAGAACGGATAGACGTCGGAGTTTTATTCCACAGGTAACGTGTTATATACATTTTGTACTGTAAAATCATTTAATTTCGTGGTGTTTTTTATCAAAAGACCATTTCGCGGGGACGTAATTTTGAGGATACATTATCAATCCAGTCAGATACTATAAAATCATTGATATTCGTGTGGGTTTATTTTCGTGGTTGATGTCATCCAAGAAATTCACGAAATTAATATCCCACGAATATTAATAATTTTACAGTATTCCCATGTATTCCCACTTCATTCATTATAATTATGTTCTTACTGTTGACCAGGTGAAGTCACTTTTGCTGATCAATATAAAAAATGCAAAAATGGTACCATTTTGGCTTACTAAAGGCAATGTCTGAATCCATGTTTTACATAAATTCTTCGCCTTTATGCTGTGATGTTTCCTAAATTCAATTCCATATACATTTGTACTAGGCAATTTACGATCTACCATTTACTGTTCACCAATCTCGATGAGCTACCAATATTCGTGCAGGCAGTAATAGTGTTAATTCAGTGTGGAATCATCCCCGCAGGAACAAAGTCACTTTGTTTCAAATGCAGCAGACGACAGCTTTCTGGAATCCATCTAATACAATACACGGGCAATAAAAACAGCGTACAGAATTTTGCATCTGTGTTGGTTAAAATCCATAACTCAATGCCATAACTCCTAACAGAATGATAATCTCTGATTCTAAGACTTGAAATTGTTGTCATATGATACACGTAACTCAACAAAAAGCAGACGAAACACATTGTGGTTTTTCTGTCTGCTTTTCAGATTTGTTGTGAGTCAATTAAACCAATTACCGTGTATAGTGTGGTATGATGACGCATCTGGTGTTGGTTAACAATTTCATTATTTCTGATTCCTGGAAAATAGTCTGAATTCATTCTTCAAGCCTTGTATTTGTTTATTATGTGATTTTAAAGACAGCCAGCCCATATGGGTATAAACTCCAGTAATAGATCGACAACGAGTGTCGACAAGATCGGTTGTCTAAATGCTCGATATTTATTTTTCTCAGTCTGGTTTTGTTATATTAATTTTGCTTGTTTATTATAGTGTGTCTTTGCAATACTGGATTCAATCTACAGCAACGTAATTGCTATTCGTGGGATATTTAATATCGTGGCTTTCACGGTTCACATTGACCACGAACTCAAAAACCTGACGAATAGCTGTGTGTTCAAAATGCCGAGCATAGCCTTTAATTGCCAGTTAACTTTCTGCTGAACTATGACACGCATAATTACGAGTGCCTCCACTTGGATTTGAACACAGGACCCGGATAAGGCGGCAAGTGCGCTACCCACTGAGCGTATGGCATGGCATATATATGCGAGTATGTTTAAAATGAAAGTTACAGTATGTTGATAACAATTTAATACAACTTGCTTCGTGCAAATGGTCGATAGCATCGCCATTTGTAATACAAGTAATACTTGGTATTGTTCTTCAGCAAGGTCAGATTATAAAATTTATGATATATCTGATAGCAATAGGCTAAAACTAATATTCTGCAGGAGGTTAATTCAATCAATAGTAACCTATTGTAAGCCCAAACAATATTGGTTTACTGGGAAATACGACATGTATTGTGTCTTACAACTATATCAAGTTTTCTATCCATCTGCTCGCATTGTCTACCAAGCATACTCTTTATTTGTCTGTCAGCATTCTCTGAAATGTGACAGGCATAATATTATTAATATTAATATATTAATGAATGCTTCCACCCGGGCTTGAAACCGGATTGCCAGATTAGGCGGCAAGAACTCTAAACTACGGAGGAACACAACGTGTACTTCTAGAATTTGTACTATGGGTCCTCTATTATCGACTGTTACTGTGTTACATTGCCAAAAACTTTCATAAATAAGAAAGTAACAAGAATACTTTGGTTTCACCGCAGTAAAAAAATGATCCAGCATTTTTGATAAGTTACCAATAAATATGTATATTTCTGTATTGATTACAGACGGTGTTTCCGGTGCCGTGTTTGCGGTCTACAGCTGTCTCTGAGAACGTTCCACTTTGACCAAGAGAATGACCCGGATGTGTACTGTAAGAATCACGTGCCAAAGTTTGTGGGTACTATTGATGGTGATGCACTCGGTGTCAGAACTGCTCTCAATGCACCGAAAGTTACCAAGAATAATGAGGTATGTAAGATATTACATTCAGATCACCTCGGATTTTATGCAATGCATTTACCGGAGACAAACGGAAATGACCGAGCTCTCACGATTGTGAGGTATTACTGTTTATGAAAAGTACTCACGTTTCTTAAACTTGTGAAACGCGAGTATAATAATTCTGACAGGGAAGGCAGCATTCAACAGAAACCACACAAGTCACAAAATGATAACATATCGGACGGACTTGAAATTGCACACGCAAAACCTTCCCAAAACACAGGGTCTGGCGCAAAGCGCCCGTATACCTTTGAAAAATTAGGTAAACTCCTTAGCTTGTCACCCAGCAAAGTTTGTTCTAGGTAACTACTGTTTCGCTCAGTGCCAGGACAAATTGAATGGCAGTTTCCATATGATCAAAACACTGTTGACCAGTGTTAAAAAAATATATAACTTTGCCAACTTACTTCGTGTTTAAATTCTGAACCATTCGAATATTAAACTCGATGAAAGACAAATATAAACTTTAATTGTTTTGTCACATATAGAGAGAGTAATAATACACTATTTCTACTTATAACGTAGCCTAGCGACCATATAACAGTTAGCATTTCCATCCCACACGATTCTAAGAATTCAACGATTCTGTAGAAATTTTATGCTTGTTAAATGATATGTAATATAACAGCTGCTCATCTCTTAGCAACTTTACCATATCAAACAGCTGTGTACATGTAGATCTAATGTATATAATATAAATGATAAGACTTTAGTGTTTACCTTCAAACAGCGATCCCTTGCTGTATTCTCAACGTAATGGAGGATAGATGCAGGCCCCGGAGCTTACATCGAATAATGATACTCAGGACTCAAATCTTAATCTCATGAACCAAATAAATGATTTTTTTTTCGACACACACACACAACATTTTCAATATTTCTAATTATGTGGAGACTGTTTTTACATTACCCAGACCCCAGTCATCCATGGGTTCAGTCAACACACACCACTAAACTCCAATACTAGCATTATAACGTTTAACTGTGATGTATTTTATAATTGTCTTAGGTTGTATTGCAAACATAGATGAAGAAAAGTTATGAAAATGTTGGTTTATGAATTTATAATATATTTCGTGTGGGACTCGGATAAAAAATGATCAGGAAGCGACACATTTGGTATCGTAACTGACTATATAGTTTGTAAGAGCCTTGTTGGTGAATAAGTGAATATAGGTTTGGCAATGGAGGTCTACGATGTTCTGCTCGTGTCCGAAACTCACTTCGAAACACTGCGATGTATAATTCGCGTTTAAAATAATTCACATGAATGAACGAAGATTCTTATATTTGAATTATTCGTTTACCCTCCTCAGATACTCATTCAGGTTTCATTCAGAGAGTACATGCTTTGAGTGCGAACAATTTCTTTATTGTTTGCACTTTTAACAACGTTAATGAGTCTCCTTACCAAATGCCATGTGAAGTATGTAGACATAATTACACACCTATATTGTCTTGAAATATCACCAGGAGTTGTTAAGGATAAACAATAAATCCTTACATGACGCGCAATAACGTCGCGTCTTTTCTTAATTATGGGAGTTGTCTTATAATAAAGATTGTAGTAAATGAACGGTTCATCGTATCTAACTGTAGTATGTATCATTTTAACTATCAAATAATGGGCATTATAGCTATTTGTTTTTAAAAAGCCTTGTAAGCATTATTAATGCGAAAATAGCAAAAAACGGGTCAAAATTACGTCAAAAACGTCGTGTCACAAGTAACAACGCCTGCCAATCGAACCTCTATAAAAATGAGTATCTGTTTTGTTTGATATCCAAATCGTGAGAAATTTCACCATATAATGTCAATGACGTAACACAATAACGTGCGGGAAATTTAACAGAAACTGGTCTTTGAAACAAAAATGGCAGCGGATATTGCTAAAGGTCAGAGTATGTCACAATTTATAGAAAATAATTTGCGGGTTTTTTTAATAGCTATAAAAATTATTATACGCTGTTTATAATGCAGATATTTTAAATTTGACCTACAGTTTGGATGAATTTAACAATATGCGAAAATGAAATATTTCGGAAAAAGCGTTTTGAAAAATCAGACTGTTAAGTAGATGCTGAATAAATGTCACAGATGAAAAAAATACGTTGTATTTTTATGGTACTTTTTTTAAATATCGATATTTCGTTTATTATTTTTAACATAAACATTTAATTAAAAAATTGAGATACGTCTAGGCTGAAATTTAATTGTTTAAAATTTGAACCAATTCCAATCAGTACTTGCAAAGTTATTAACGCCGATGTCAGTACTGAAAAAATGTCACAGGGGCATAAAACGTGCGTCTTATCGGTAACATCATTTGAAACGTTAGTTGAATTAACAACATAAACCGCATATTTTCACTTAGTTTTAACAATGATATGTTAAGTTTAAAAGTATAGACATTTACTTATTAATCCGTAATTAAACTATAAATTCCACTTAATTAACAGTGCATCAAATCATTGGATGAAGCGCGTCCACTTTTAAGTAAAATACCGACGTAAAATACATGAAATAACGTCGACGTTGTGTTACACTTTGCGACGTCACCTTATTGCGCGTCATGTATCGAGAAAACAGAAATCTCGTGCATGTAACGTGAACTTGGTGCATATAACTGCACAATTCATGCTCTTGAAGTTTTAGACTTGAGATTCTTTGATGCGAACATTTTTACCAACACACTCTAACATCCTCTTCAACAAACCGACAACGTGCTGGCCTCTGAGATGTATTCTCTCGAATAAATAAATGGGCATCGGAAGGCATCTAGAAAAGGGAATTTGTGGTCTAGGGGAAGCTTCGGGTAATCATTAGAAAATTTGTGAGATTCCTGTTCCCGATGCGTTCCGAAGCTTATTTATTTATATCGGGAGTACATTGCCGATGCCAAAAACTGCCCAGTGGGACCAAGGCATAAACTCTTTATCAGTAAAGTAATTACATGCCCTAGCAGAAACAGCAACTGTAGCAGCAGTTGCATCAGCAGCAGCAATAAAAAAGCACTCATCATTAATCGAAACATGAAATACAGCAAAATGTACACACGGCATCATGGGTTACGTACTTAAAACTGTTATCTCTGCACACAAAGTTCTACCATACCGTTTGACAAAGCTCATGGGTGAGGTATAACGTTTGATTGGGTTCTATAGAAGAGGCTGACGCAATGAAATGTTTTTATAATCAGATTGAGTATTGCAGCTGCTGGCGCGGGTAGACTGATGGTAATAACAGTGTTATTGCCAGATCACTCCAAGATAAATAAATGAAGATGTAAAATATATAAAGATATACCTAAGAGGTTAAATTACTTTCCTTAGATGCAATCAACATAAAAACGCAAGTTTTCTGGGTTGAAACAAAATTTACACATTCTTGAACTGGGAATATGTTTTTCGTATTAGCGGGTGTTCGCATGTTTGCATTGTTGTTGATTTAGTTTTATAAAACCAATAAAAATGTTAACTTTTCATTATTGATTGGAATAATCCAGGTTTGTTGATTATAATTTCCAGATTTCTTTGTAAAATTAATCGAAATGACTAAAATTCCTCTTGTACATGTAGCGATGATGTATTGATTAAAGTGCGGTGTTCCATGGTGGCTTTGAACGTAATTCGTTAGATCTTGATTAATTTGTTGCAAGAGTTTCACATATCACACCGCTACTCCGGTGACTCTAATTATGGGCTGAACACATTGCAGCCCGGCGTTCTGTGAGATATGTGGGCATGTAATAACAATAATTTGCTGTGTAACACGGTTAATATGGCGGCTAATTGCATATTGCAATATGCTTATTGTTTAATTGCATGTGCACTTAAGGATATTTTGTATTTACGCTGCCATCTGTTCCCGTTATCTCGTGTTTCTGGTGAAGAAATGACAAATAAATGCACCATATGCCCGGCAGTAAGGGCATGACATGCACTTTAAAACTGAGGCAGCGGCTCTTTATTTGAGAAAGATAATTGCTTGGATCCATTCTCAATGATTCGAGGTTCCACCGAGACCCTAGATGATGGCATTTTTTATGGCTTGCACCCTGTCAACGGGAATGCACCCATATTGATTTTGAACTCAGCTCTTTTCTGAGAAGCGAGTACATGTACTTCGTGTTTCTATTCTATCGTCACCTTAAGTCACCTTAGCTGGTTTTCATTATTTATTTGTCTTCAATGCCGTCTTATGTCAAACTGTTGAGACAAAGGGTAAATTTCAGCGACGAACATGTCAATTATTGTCTTGAACCCGATTGGCGTCCATTACTATATGTCTTGAATGCTATTCTATGTCAACTACTAGTATTGAGATACTTGTGAGTTTCAGCGCCACGCGTATCAATTATTGTCCAGGAGTACGGTATAGAATAGCATTTGTTCTTGTCTTGTTTCTATTTTAGTTTAATCATATTTTATTGCATGCATTTTTACAACATTTACAAAGGGATTGAATACTTGTATATACAATTAATTACAAGAAATAGAATCATATCATAAATGTAAACCATAGAAACTTTGACAATTTTATATTCATTACAAAAGGATCGGGCCACAAGTTTTTTCAACATTAGATATCGGCCCTCTCTTGTTTCTATTGGTACGTACCCTCGTAAAACGTCTCTATTCTAGATGTAATTAGACAATGTACATGTACTACTGAATCATGTATATATATCCGCTACTAACACCATCAGGCTCTGTTCAATCGACTGGTTTCATATTTTATATATTCTAGCAGCTGTCGCTTCTTTGAAGGTTTCAATGTTTTTTGAGCTCCGTGAAGTTGGCAGCGGGTTACAAGTTCGTAGTTCGATATTCAATTTCTAACTGATAGCCAATACCGAACTAGTACAAAGTTCGTTATTCGACACCCTTTGGCCAATACCGAACTGGTGTCCAATCTGCTGCCAGCACTAAGTTCGATATTCAACCCAAACAAAAGGCGAATACCGAACTGGGGTCGAATCTGCTGCCAGCACCAAGTTCAATATTCAACCCCAAAAAAAGCCGAATACCGAACTGGGGTCGAATCTGCTGCCAGCACCAAGTTCGATATTCAACCCCAAAAAAAGGCGAATACCGAACTGGGGTCGAATCTGCTGCCAGGACCAAGTTCGATATTCAACCAAAAAAAGGCGAATACCGAACTGGGGTCGAATCTGCTGCCAGCACCAAGTTCGATATTCAACCAAAAAAAAGGCGAATACCGAACTGGGGTCGAATCTGCTGCCAGCACCAAGTTCGATATTCAACCAAAAAAAAGGCGAATACCGAACTGGGGTCGAATCTGCTGCCAGCACCAAGTTCGATATTCAACCAAAAAAAGGCGAATACCGAACTGGGGTCGAATCTGCTGCCAGCATCAAGTTCGATATTCAACCCCAAAAAAAGGCGAATACCGTACTGGGGTCGAATCTGCTGCCAGCATCAAGTTCGATATTCAACCCCAAAAAAAGGCGAATACCGTACTGGGGTCGAATCTGCTGCCAGCATCAAGTTCGATATTCAACCCCAAAAAAAGGCGAATACCGAACTGGGGTCGAATCTGCTGCCAGCATCAAGTTCGATATTCAACCCCCAAAAAAGGCGAATACCGAACTGGGGTCGAATCTGCTGCCAGCACCAAGTTCGATATTCAACCCAAAAAGGCGAATACTGAACTGGGGTCGAATCTGCTGCCAGCAACAAGTTCGATATTCAACCCAAAAAAAGGCGAATACCGTACTGGGGTCGAATCTGCTGCCAGCACCAAGTTCGATATTCAACCCAAAAAAAGGCGAATACCGTACTGGGGTCGAATCTGCTGCCAGCACCAAGTTCGATATTCAACCCAAAAAAAGGCGAATACCGAAATGGGGTCGAATCTTCTGCCAGCAGCGGGTTCGATATTCAACCCAAAAAGAAGGCGAATTCCGAACTGGGGTCGAATCTGCTGCCAGCATCAAGTTCGATATTCAACCCCAAAAAAAGGCGAATACCGAACTGGGGTCGAATCTGCTGCCAGCATCAAGTTCGATATTCAACCAAAAAAAGGCGAATACCGTACTGGGGTCGAATTTGGTGCCAGCACCAAGTTCGATATTCAACCAAAAAAAGGCGAATACCGAACTGGGGTCGAATCTGCTGCCAGCATCAAGTTCGATATTCAACCAAAAAAAGGCGAATACCGTACTGGGGTCGAATTTGGTGCCAGCACCAAGTTCGATATTCAACCAAAAAAAGGCGAATACCGTACTGGGGTCGAATTTGGTGCCAGCACCAAGTTCGATATTCAACCAAAAAAAGGCGAATACCGAACTGGGGTCGAATCTGCTGCCAGCACCAAGTTCGATATTCAACCCAAAAAAGCGAATACTGAACTGGGGTCGAATCTGCTGCCAGCAACAAGTTCGATATTCAACCAAAAAAAGGCGAATACCGTACTGGGGTCGAATCTACTGCCAGCACCAAGTTCGATAATAAACCCAAAAAAAGGCGAATACCGAAATGGGGTCGAATCTTCTGCCAGCAGCGGGTTCGATATTCAACCCAAAAAGAAGGCGAATTCCGAACTGGGGTCGAATCTGCTGTCAGCAGCGGGTTCGATATTCAACCCAAAAAAATGCCGAATACCGAACTGGGGTCAAATCTGCTGTCAGCAGCGGGTTCGATATTCAACCCGAAATGATGGCGAATACCGAACTGGGTTCGAATATGTTGCCAGCAGCGGGTTCGATATTCAACCGAAAAAGATGGCGAATACCGAACTGGTGTCCAATCTGCTGCTAGCACCAAGTTCGAAAAATAAATAAGTAAATTTATAAGAAAAGCCACATTGGACACTGTTTTGTATTTCTTTTTATTCTCCATATGTTTATTCAAAATGAATAAATGATTCAATTCTAATGAACTTCATATCTTGGCCCTAGTCTGGTAATATTGTCGATATCACCCCAAAATATTTAAATTTTTTTGACTCACAAAATATAGTCTTATAAAGGATTTGGCAAAAATAAGATTTTCCAAATTTTAAGTTATTTGATCAAGTGAAAACTACCAAAACATTATAAAGTACATGTCCAGATATGTATAGAAGTAATTCGTATTAAACAACCGTTAAATTTGCGCAAATAGTATAGCTATTGCGATTTTTGAAAATCTATTCAACAGATGTTGGTAAAAAATTACACGGAACTACAATAACTTCCTACCTACTCCAATTCTGAATTTCATAGTTTTTAGTCATCAATTAAAAGACATTTATTTTTTATTACATATTGAAATTACATGCAGGTAAACTGGTATTCCATTGATGATTTACTATCAATTATTTAACCGTTACAACCCGTGATCGGCGGGATTGTGATTGCTGTTATAAAGACAAGACTAAGGAGGCCCTTGTGATTCAGTTTATTTAGGTATGTCGCCTGTAAACAATGTACAGCAATAACATGTACTTCGTCAAATTCACAGACGGGCCTCGCATGTGTTAAATTAAGTAGGTTGCAAATACGTAAATATACCGTTATGCGTATCACAAGACCGTAAAATTGGCTGTTGCAAGTATCAAGTCTTCTAACTTGATTTTTCATACAAAACTACAAATATGTTACATAGAACTTATGAACAAAACTTTTTTAACTCATTTCTGATGTTGCTGAAATATCAGTGTATATCAGGTAGAAATATTTCATGTATTCGTGCAAAATTTCATACTTGTGAGTGTAGTAATTACAGAGAAATATTTTTTTAAAAAACAACGATTTTTTTCTATCGCAAACTAGGTATAACATATTTTACAACCATATCCCCTTTCAGTATTGATACGCATCGGGGACATTCAATAAAACCAGACTATTTAAACTTTGTCGCACTAATTGTATGTTTTACGTGTAGGCTAAGGTTATATTTATTAAATAATGTGCAAATAAAAAACATATTTCCCGCAGTCATATTTATACAATATTGCAAAGTTTATTCTCGAAAACGTCTGGGGCACTGTATGTCGGAGTTCCAGTATTGGATCAAGCAATGTAATTCATTTGTATAAAGCATGACAAAAGAATGCTTTCGTCTTTATATTCCATTCTTGACTTATATTTCATGTATTGCTTCCAATCACTTATTGTAAGATTCTCAAGTAATAAACCAATTTACTGTTATCCATATTTTTTCATTTACTAGTTATATCCATTGGGTCAGTAAATTCAGTTGAACCTGGACTATTATCTACCCAGTAAACAGTACGATTGGTGAATCAAACAGGTAGTCCTTGACCAGTTCGACTCGAAGATCAGATCAGTAACATAACTGAAGAAGTAGATCAATTACACATAAACAATACGACTGAAACATCAAATTGCACTGGCAGAAGAGATTCGACCCTTATTCGGTATTCGTCATCTTTTCAAGTTGAATATCGATTCCGCTACTGGCAGACGAATCCAACCCAGTTCGATATTCGCCTTTTTTTTATTTCAATATCGAACCCGCAGCTGGCAGCAGATTCGAACCCAGGTCGGTATTCGCAATATTATCAAGTTGAATACCAAACCCGCTGCTGGCAGGAGATTGACCTCAGTACGGTATTCGCCTTTTTTGGTTGAATATCGAACTTGGTGCTGACAGCAGATTCGACCCCAGTTCGGTATTCGCCTTTTTTTGGGTTGAATATCGAACTTGGTGCTGGCAGCAGATTCGACCCCAGTTCGGTATTCGCCTTTTTTGGGGTTGAATATCGAACTTGGTGCTGGCAGCAGATTCGATCCCAGTTCGGTATTCGCCTTTTTGGGGGGTTGAATATCGAACTTGGTGCTGGCAGCAGATTCGACCCCAGTTCGGTATTCGCCTTTTTTTTGGTTGAATATCGAACTTGGTGGTGGCAGCAGATTCGACCCCAGTTCGGAATTCGCCCTTTTTTTGGGTTGAATATCGAACTTGGTGCTGGCAGCAGATTCGACCCTAGTTCGGTATTCGGCTTTTTTTGGGTTGAATATCGAACTTGGTGCTGGCAGCAGATTGGACACCAGTTCGGTATTCGCCCTTTTTCCGGTTGAATATTGAACTTGGTTCTGGCAGCAGATTCGACCCCAGTTCGGTATTTGGATTTTTTTGGGTTATAAATCGAACTTGGTGCTGGCAGAAGATTCGACCCCAGTTCGGTATTCGCCTTTTTTGGGGTTGAATATCGAACTTGGTGCTGGCAGCAGATTCGACCCCAGTTCGGTATTCGCCTTTTTTTGGGGTTGAATATCGAACTTGGTGCTGGCATCAGATTCGACCCCAGTTCGATATTAGCCTTCTTTTCGGGTTGAATAACGAACTTGGTTCTGGCAGCAGATTCGACCCCAGTTCGGTATTTGGATTTTTTTGGGTTGAATATCGAACTTGGTGCTGGCAGCAGATTCGACCCCAGTTCGGTATTCGTCTTTTTTGGGGTTGAATATCGAACTTGGTGCTGGCAGCAGATTCGACCCCAGTTCGGTATTCGCCTTTTTTTGGTTGAATATCGAACTTGGTGCTGGCAGCAGATTCGACCCCAGTTCGGTATTCGCCTTTTTTTGGGTTGAATATCGAACTTGGTGCTGGCAGCAGATTCGACCCCAGTTCGGTATTCGCCTTTTTTTGGGTTGAATATCGAACTTGGTGCTGGCAGCAGATTGGACACCAGTTCGGTATTGGCCAAAGGGTGTCGAATAACGAACTTTGTGCTAGTTCGGTATTGGCTATCAGTTAGAAATTGAATATCGAACTACGAACTTGTAACCCGCTGCCAACTTCACGGATCTTGTTTTTTGTAACACTATAAACTATCAAATAAAATTACACAGATTATCAATACACATCTATTGACACTGGTACAGACGTGTAACGTTACACTGAACCATTTGGTCAACACGACCACAGCGTATTCACCATAATGATACCACTGTATGACTTATTAGGATACTAAAATACATATTGTATGACTTATTGCGATAAAAAGCACATACAACTTCCGATTACTGTATGATCAATTGGGATACTACACAATTCAGTGTATGTATGCCTTATTGCGATAACCGGAAGTCGAATCGTGTATACACTGTGGCAACCGAAGAACATATTTCTCACTGTATATATGACGTCACTTGTCTATTGATCCTTCAATACTCGTTGTCTCTTGTGGTAGTCTTTGACCAGAAATAATTGATAAATGGGTTTGATTTCGACTTTATTAGTATCTCGGTGACATTTTCTTTTTTTTTTTTACGTCGTTAGGGGGCTGATTAACGAGACGTTGGCGGGAAAGTACAACTTGTAACTTCGCGCGAGTCATTGGACTCACTGGAGACAATTGTACTCGAGGAATTTTTATGGATTCTCAGAATATTGCTGATCTATTAGTGTGATTAGAAATGCTCTTGTTTGCCCGATCGAATAAAATATTGAAATATGTGCTAAGATCAAAGATGTATCGTCTGTCATTGCGTAAACTAAGAGATGGTGAAAATGTGAGTGTTTTAATTGGGTGATTTTTACAATGAGATCAGCCTTGCACTAGCATTACACTTATCGTCCTCTTAGGACTTTTCATCGGGTAATTTATGTGTATCCTTTCTGCGCTTGTACAATGTACTTTATTAAGGGACATTTTGCACTGCCATTGTAACAAAGTCAATGATGCCATGACACGCTATACGTTATAGTGCCGTGTCAACTATACATGGTACTCAATTAATTGATACAAGGATGGTAGTACGTGTATTGGTGAGTCATCCAGTTGATTCAGAACGACCACCAGCATGACAGTAGTCAATATGTAATCATATAGAGCTTTGATTTATCTTGTAACAGTGTCATGCATTATCAGGGTATTGTCATTTAGCCCAGGAGCTGTTCTAGATAATTGTATACTAGGAAAATCCCTGATTAGCCGGTCCGTATAGTTATTAAATATTTCCTTTGGGAGTTGAGACCTTAGTCTTAAGATTGTCAGGCGATCTCAACAGCTGGTCGAACGTGTTCAACTAAGGGTGTTGTTTTCTTGTTTGTTCCGAACCATTAAAGCGTTGTTTTTAACAATACCATAAAATATTGACCATTGATAACCAATCGACAGTCAATAGTTAACATGAATAAATATATCAAATGGTTTATGTTTAATACCACAATACTGCAAATGTTGCGCCAAGGTATTTTGGTCATCATCAGTACTTGACCCGTATTGATTTTGAGGTGAGTAGGTCAAGGTCGACTTCCAATCTGTAAAACTTTTGACCGTTTTGCAATCGACTCTTGTTCTGATAAGTGTTCCAAATAAGACAATTGCATCAATAAAGTATAAATGTACCTATTAGCAAGAGCAACATCATATCATCAATAGTTGGAACCGAACCATATACATATACGGCAGTGGCTGTCACATTTCTCAGACCACGTGCTCAGACAAAGGACACGTCATTACGTTGCCTGCTGGTTCAAATACTCTGTCAGATTGTGGTATTAGGAGATCTGAAGGTTTTTTTCAATGATTTTCAGTTTCGAGGCAGCGTGTACAATCCAGCATGGCAGTTCAACACAAGTGCTCTGGAATATCCACAACATCGTGATAAACACTCACGAACATCGCTTGGAACTTACCAGGTAACATTGTTGTGTCTAATAAAGTTTTTGTTACATCTATATGTCTCATCTATGCAATGCTTATAGATCGCCCGCGATAACTCTAGCTTTGTATACAAACATAAAATGTCTAAAAACAACACACTCAGGTCGGCAGGTCGCTTGTTTTTAGTATAGATTGAAATAATTATATGTATAAAAAGTAATTTCTTACAATAGTGTACAAAAATGGTCACCAAAAATGCACTTTATTTCATTTTTTATTGTAAGCAACGGCTAGAGTTATCACCGACGGACTATACCTACATTTCAAGAACATCAATCCAATTGTCTTAATTTAATAAGTAAGCAACGATTATCCTCCTTTTAAAATTGGTACTGCACCTTCGTTGTTGCGAATACACGTGATATTTGGACATCGTTCTTTAGTTTCATAGGTATGCTTGAAATATGAACCGTCGATGTCACTTTCGCTTCTTAAAGGGGTCGGAGTTTGCTTCCATTCGGGAGTCTTTAATCTTCAAACAGTACATACGTACATTGGTAATGGTCAAAGGGTAGTATAAATGTCTATAAAATTAAACCAACACAACTGTACATAACGTTTTCATTGTATCTAGCCTTTGTTTTAAATGGTATTATTTGTTTTTTATTTGGACCAATTAGTGGCCATATGGGAATGTTTGACTCGGAATATGTTCTCTTGTCTAAAAGTAATGTTTTGCTGTTGACATTCAGGATTTTGAGAAGTCTGGCGTATTTGTGGCGCAATCTGTCCTGGAAGGGAAACAAAAACTTGAAGAGGACCAATTATATGACACACTGAAAATAGATAAGAAGAAAAAGCTAGAACGAATTGAGAAAGAATTGGAAATAGAAAAAGAAAGATCAGTGCGTGAAATGATAGATGGATTTGAACAATTAAAGAAATACAAGGATCAAGAAACCCTGGAAACTGAGAAACGGAAATTAGAAGCTCATTATAGGTAAAGTAAAACAGTAACACAAGCTTTGTTTATAAGTAAGTGTAATAATAATTCGCAATATTAAATCTGCACTACGCCGCCGTTTCCAATACTGTTCAAAGCGCATAGTTGACAGTTTATACACAATGTTGACCATAGTTCTTTATATCATATTCTGCTAGGATGGAAAGCTTTCAATGTTTTCAACTTTTTGGTATAAAGTTTGATGAATGTTATTTTTCTTTTCAGAAAAGCAGTTACCGGTATTTTAAGATGTGTAAATACAAAAAAATGTATTGTGATAGCCTCCCTTTATATAGATAAGTCAGTATGCTAGTAGTATAAGACATACATGCAAGACGTGAGGAGTTTAAAAGCTTAATTACTGAACTTAATCATCTTGTTCCCAGTGGACATAAGGCTAGACTGGTCTCTCTCCACTTAGGTCTGTCTTTGTGCTTCACCAAGGAGAATCCCTTCTCTAAAATAATAGTTCTGTAACCATGATCATACGCCATGTTGTCTCCGCTCGACCATGTTATTTTCGTCCGGGTTGGGTCTGTTGTCGAAAGAGCAACCTTAAAAGCTTAAATAAGAATATATGAATTATTGTTTCACAGAAAGAAGAAGGAAGAACGCGTACGGAAGTTGATGGAAAGGTTGAGTGCTGATGCTAAGGAGAGTGTATCTAAACTCATTGAAAAACATAGTCAGGAGATGCTTGTCCTGATAGCCAAACGTCTATCTGTTGGCGAGGTGAGTTAATAATACATATGCCTTTCTTGATAGTGACAAGACCTTTCGAAATACTGTAAAATCATTAATTTTCGTGGATTTCATGGTTCATTTTCAACCACGAAATCAAATCCCATCGAACAATAATTTTGAACCTTGTATATAGTACCTGAAATGCAAAATCCACGAATTATAAAGCCCCATCGACTACAGAGTTTAAATATCAGTCTGATATATCTACTATGGTGTTGTAGTCATGTACATGTTTCAAGTTGTTTACAATATCTATTATATAATCATATAGAAGATGGAAGTGGTTAATGAAACAGAAGAGACGGAGAAACAGGACAAGAATGCTATAGATCTAACACAACCGCCACCTATATGTCCACCTGAGGTGAAAAAATCACAACTCTTCAAAAATCCTAAAGAATTTGAAGACGTGGATAATCACGTGTTTAACGTAAGTCTAAAATAAATAGAAGCGTTTCTGTAATATTGAGTAAAGAACATGCTAGAATTTCTGTATAATAAATGTTTCTGTAAAGATATTATATTCATTTGAGCCTCTCCTAACCTCTGTAGTTATATTTATGACGTGTATGAATAAAATGACACCAAGTGAGTTGGAATATCAGACATTTGATCATACCAGACGTTTAATTATTCAAAGTATATTTTTATGGCATATCAGAATTGTCAAAATATAGCATGACTTAATAATTTTAATATGCTAAAACTGGCTCGAAAATCTGATGTGCACAGTATTTTGTCATATTATACCAATGCATTGATGCTCATGTATAAACATAATTTTGCCAACCATTTAGAGGAATACATAATGACGAAATATAGCAATATCTTTCGTTTCACACGAGTCCAATCCAGGTGGCTTATCAGTTCTGTATGTACCTGGATAATCAAGTTCCAGTGACAGTTCATGTTCATGCTCAATTCACCACACTCATTACATTGTATGAAACTTAATTCCAGACTGTATAAACTTATGGAATAATTTATCGTGCTAGACTCTAATTTCAATACTGTCTAGTCTAGCACGACAAATTATTCCATAAGTTTTTGTTAAACTTATGTGAGATGAAAAGCGGCATTCTAATTTGGGCGATCTTTATCCATTTCTAGTTGTACGAGTTTGTTAGAGCTAATTTCCCTTAGCGTCCGTTGCTTCGTTATTTCTTTTGAAATCCTCTGAAATTGATAGCAGATTTGAAGTCTCTCCGATTACTGTATTTCCCAGTTGACTTGTTAGCTGCAAGATGATATGTTAGAATTATACATGCAAACTGGTGGGGATTTTCTCGGGGAGAAACTGGGTAATTATACATGCCACGAGTGTCCCAAATGTCCCGAGAAATGACATTTTAATCCTAATATTAGAAACTAGAGTACAGAAAATTTCATCCGGTGAAATAAGCGAATTAACTGTCATTTACATGCTAAAGCTCTCCGGTGTAAAAATGTCGCTTTGGTTTTTGCATTTCTCACCTCCCAGAGTTAAATGTATTACGAATATTCAGATTTCTTCATCCCTTCAGGTCAATATTACACGACGTTTTTTTTGTAATTTTAGATCGCGAAAACTGAATACAATACATTTACTGGTCTTGTGAAAGATCTGATAGTCAACTGTGAAACAGATTTAGAGAAAGCTAGGTAAGTAGAATCTATATCTATTAATTTCAACAGGGGTGGGATTGGTCGAACGGCAGATTGTTGAGATTATCATCCATAGACCTATGAATTATATATTGGCTTATTTGAACACAGTTCATGACCAACCATGTTTTCTCTCGAAGTCAAAGGCCATGGCAAATATCGCAAGGTTTGGGTGTCAGAAAAACAGAGAAACACACGACAGTCTCCGTCAAATTTAAACAATAGTTGGGGGGGGAATGTTAAACTTATTTCACAAACGAATCTCATGGATATGTTTAACATTTTTTTTTCAAAACTATTGTTTGTAAGCTTTGTGTACGTTTTGTTCGTATGTGCGATCGGTCATAGTCATTTTCTACACTTGTTGAGACTTTGTCAATATCTTACTTAGTAACTTGATGTTTTCTATTTGTTAGAGCTATATTTCGTTGGATCACATGGAAGGATTTGAATCAGCTGGACGTTGATGAAACAGTTAATCCAGAATCTCCTCTAGGATTACTGAGAGGTATCAAATATGGTACAGAAAGTTATCATGATCTCTTCAAACGGCTCTGTAGGTAAGTCGGCTATACTTTGTTGTATTGACAAACTGAACCTAGCAATAAATAAATGTTAAGCATTGGTCCAATCACATGCAACTGTATCATTGGTAACGAAACATCATTTTCTGTGAAGAAAATATTTTTCTTTCTTATATCAATGATACAGTTCTTTTCTTTCTTTTATAATGATGGCTAGCGTTCTTCACATAGAACATTAATGCCATAATTGGGGGTTAAAACTTCCTAACAGTTTGTGATAAAATAAAATGTGTGCAATATGCACATGATTACTTATCTTTTACTGCAAAAAAATAGTAAACAAGCAAACCTGTTGCACGTGGGTCCAACTGTGTATTACTTTACCATAGTGGTGTATTCCCGATGGAAATAAATGAGCAATGGGAATAGGATCCTCTTGTCCATGTGAGAAGTTTGTCCGACAGTAAACATACGACATTCTTACTGAATAGTCCGTGCTTAGCTATCGTCCTAGCAAACTGGCAAACAACAACACCCCGCGTTTTATCAGATGCGCTGTTCTTATTAACCCAAGCGTCATTATGGTATAATAATGAAAATACACCTGCTCCAAATCTTCATTCTCATGAATCAGTGTATAGTTACACGCTGGTTGAACGAGAATGCAAATTGTTGAAATGACTATTTTTGTGAATCTTATTGACTGAAATAAGCCCATGCCTTAGTTTTGATTTTTACATTTTATTTTCCAGTTACGCTGGCTTATATTGTGAGGTCATACAGGGATATTCCAAAGGTGCAGGTTACCGACCGGGCATGCGCATTGAAGGAAATAAATTCCGTAACTCCTGGACTGCAGTTTATATCGCTGGTTCCTGGTGTTTTATAAACTGTAACTGGGGAGCCAGGCATGTCAAAGGTCATCAGGTTAGGAAACAGTGCCAAGGAAACACCGCCGAGGATTCGCAAAAGTTTTATTACAAATGTGACGAGTTCTATTTCGTCACGGATCCAGAAGATCACATTTATCAACATTATCCAGACGATCCAAAATGGCAGCTACTCGAGTGTCCAATCACACTCACCGAATTCATTACACTTCCGGTTGTGAAATCTCCATTTTTCAACTACGGTTTAAGATTCTCTGTCCATTATGACTGCATACAGTACACACAGAACGGAATCGTTGTGCTACAGTTGAAAATCCCCAATTTGTTAGGATTCGGTTACACATTCGAAGCCAAGGACAAATCACTCAGCTCATCTCGGTTAGAAGGACGAGTTATGCTAAGAATTGTGGGACATAATGCTTTATTTACCGTAGCTCCGCCCAAAGCTGGGCGGTACTTCTTCACAATTTATTCTAAAGACGATTGGAACTCAGAATCTCTTCAAAGTGCATGTGCCTTCAGAATCAAATGTGTTGAAAATCGAGACGCAATCAAAAGCCCATTTCCTAAAGTACCGTTTTTCGGGCCCACTCCGGCAATGAGTCGATGTGGGGTCGTTCCAGAGACGCACATTGATCCACTTGTACATTATAGTCATGATGATATCACCTGTACATTCAAACTGGGAAATAGACATTTGAAGTTAAGTTATACTTACAAATATTACGGACCCTGGGACAACGAAATTCCAGACTTTCAGCGGTACGTCTTCATCAAACACAGGGACGACAACTCTGTAACGTTTCAAATTCGTTGCCCGCTTCAGGGTAAATATGTGTTGTCCATTCTTGGAGAGAACAGCCCGTGCACCGAGGATGGTTCCGTAACGTACGACTGTTTATTTCGCTATCTCATCGAATGTCGTCAACCAGGGAAGGATAAACGTCCGTTACCACGTGCTTGTCATAGATGGTTACATGGAACTTTACTAGAACCCGTATGTGGAGATATTCCGATTGATAAACACGTGACCTTCCGCGTCAGAGCGCCATTAGCCAATGACGTTGCGTTATTACTTGGTGACGTGTGGTTTCATTTCAAGGATATTCATGACAGTATTTGGGAAGGTTTGGTGACTACAGGGACACACGCATGTAAGGCCAAGTTGTACGCCAAACTCGACAAAGATAGGTCGAGATTTTCACCTCTGATTGAGTTTCAGGTTAAATGACAACCACTCATATGAGTCGTGCAGATGACACCTTCGTACAATCAAACTATTAGAACTGATTTCTGGTCTCAAATAATATTGCCAAATTTTCTCGAACATTCACAAAATTAGGTCACAACTAATCATATAATTATATATCTGCTTATTACACGACCTAGACCACGAGTCGAACCCCGGCAATGGTTCGGTGTATTGGTACTTTTGTATCTACCATCGCACATGTCGTCTCATAAACGTATGCAGTAATGAATTAAGATATTTTTCTCTGAACAAAATTACGATAACATTTTTCTTTCAAGATGATCAAAATTTCGTAGATTAAGATTAATCTACAGGTCCTGTTTATTCTTCAACATGTGCACAAACACAAAATTTCGTTCTAAAATCACTCAGCATTTGATCAAACCAAAACCTAACTATCATTACAATTATTTCTAAAGATTGTTTGTGAAAATGATATTTTGCCATTTTTAACAACTCGAGTTGAACTCGTTTGTCATTACTTGTACATTTCTAGACCCAGCAACCAGAACAAGTATGCTTGTACATTTGTATATTTATATATTCATTCATGTCACCTACATGTTGATCACCAGTTGTATTGTTTACAAACGTGTATATATTATTATATAATATGAAAATAAATAAATGATAATACTTGATGTTCGTGGTATTTTTTATTATTCAACTTAACAGTTCATAAAAACAAATGCAATTTCATTTATAATAACACATGACACTAGGCATCGTTTAAATGTTCAACCACCCTTTGACAATTTAACTTCCCCTTCATTGGGCTACCTAATACAACCTACATTCTAGTTTCCCTGGGGGACTATTCCTCTCCTCTACGTGTGTGGCACTGTCCCAGTCAACATCCATCTGCGGCGCCTATGAATAAGATACTGGCGTCACAGGTACAAATTAACACCATGGTGCAGTGAAGCAAGTAGGTTATTCTTGCTCAGACAAATCAACCAGTGGTCCAGAGGGGGATTGAACCCGGGACCCCTTGATTCCGAAGCGTGCGCCGTATCTCTAGACCACCGTGACTAGAGACAAAGCTTAAATATAAACTTAATTAAAGTAGCACCTTGTGTTATTCGACACAGCACTGTTAAATGGGAGAGAACAGTCAGTAGGCAACATTTGACAACATTTTATACATATATTTTATATTTAACTTTAATTAATAGCATCACAATTTAATTAACGACGTACATAAATTACATTTTATTGCAACAAAATATTGCTTAAATATTGATGACATGGCACGTGGGATGAACGATATCAGATATAATAAATATAATGAAATTCTACAATGAAGATTATACCAATGTAACACATATTAAAGTGCACTCAAATCTGAGTCAACAAGATACAAACAATAACAATAAAACTATGACTTGCACTTCGCCCGGATCAGTAATTATAACGTTGAGTGAATGGGTCACTAGAGATGTACCCATTTGTACAATAACTAACATACTTGACCAACTTTCTGTTTAAATACAATATGTAGGACTTCAAAGCAGAATAGTTCATAGTACAAACTTTAAAGTAAATTCAGCAATTTTCGCGACTTTCGCGACTTTCGCGACTTTCGTTAATGTATCATATCAATGAGAAATACAATTACAAGTAACACATTGCTGTCGTGCTGTCGTTGCTGTTGTCAGTTTGCAAATGGTCTGTAAGGAAGATGTCCGTATCAATTTGTCAGAAAACAACAAATGACACCTTAAATCCAGATGTTAAGGTTACCAACATGACAAATATATAAATAAAGCTTGACATAATTACTACATAAGACCAAACCTCGTACAACAGATTCACAAAATTCGATGTTTACGAAACTGTTGGTAACAAATATTATCCACCCTTTATTTACAATTAAAATACTGGGGAGTTTTTATCACATGACAT
Organism: Spisula subtruncata; assembly: GCA_963678985.1. Classification (NCBI taxonomy): domain Eukaryota; kingdom Metazoa; phylum Mollusca; class Bivalvia; order Venerida; family Mactridae; genus Spisula; species Spisula subtruncata. Next base: position 23,293,946 of record OY787672.1, on the reverse strand, counting down.
TGTAAAGGCAATGTTAAAGGCTACCAGTATATCGAGGTCATTCTGATACAGGGTGTCCGAAAAGAATGTATACCGTTTCAGTGAGTATGTATCAAATATTTACGTTCTGCTACCACGCAGCAAATTTACACATGTATAGACGAAATATGTAATGTTTTTTTCTGGTACCAGTTTTGATATTTGATGCATAGTCACTGAAATTGTATACTTTCTATCCGGACACCCTGTACACGCATACTTGCTATAATCGTTTGTGTAAAGCATTGACTAGATCAGAGACAATTTTCACAGCAATATTTATCTTAAGTGGACCTTGAGGAAAGAACCAGGCGTGATGGAAACCAGCATCATAGTGTCTGTGTATTACTTTGGTTCCCGCTTTCTCTAAACGCTCAGCGTACATAACACCATCATCCCGAATGAAATCATAGCCGCACGTGACAATATACGCTTCCGGTGTGTTGCTTAGCAACGAGTCATTAGCCATTAAAGGAGCAGCGTAGGGATCAGTTATTAGTCCTTCGATTTTACCGGATAAAATGTCACTTCCGGTGCTAACGACCTCTTCGGGATCCATTTTTACCAGTAATTGTTTATTTCTTACCATTTCCGGTTTCATCCAGATCGTTTGGTCAACCATTTCCGCATATTGAGATCTTCGAAGAGAAGTGGACACGTGGTTATTGTTCAAGAAAGATGGATAATGTGTCGCTGGTAGACCGAGATAGTTCGTTATAAACACAACTGACGACGGGTTATTTATACTGCCGTGAAAATAAAATGTATTTTCAGTAAATGATGTTGTCTTGAAGTTGAAAAACTGTAAACACGGAACTATTAAAAACTGCATAGCTAGTCTGTCTCGGAGTTGAAGAGAAATGGACGCGGCCATGTTACCACCTGCGCTATCACCTCCTACCGCTACCCGGAAAGGGTCTATCCGAAACTCGTGTGGGTTATCGGTCACATATTGTACCACTTTTATACAGTCATTCAAAGGGGCTGGATAAGGGTACTCAGGACTCTGACGATAACTGAAATATAGAATATTTTAAGAATATTTTAATATAGATTTTAGGTTTGCCAACAGTACTACATGCATCCAATCGTGAAAACTCGGCCATTTCCGTTTGTCTTTGGTAAATGCAAAAAATAGAGGTGGTCAGAATGGCACGCATCATGTTAGTGAAATGTATGCGATCAGTTGACCTTAACCCTTGACAGTATTCTGAATTTCTTATAATAACATGTAGTACCAACATGACTTAGTGAAAGTCAGATTCTCCAACAACAGTTAACAAACAATTTCTCGCGCATTTAAACATATTTCGCTCAATCTATCTCGGAGAACATCCAGCAATGCAGAACAAACCCGACGGGCTAAAATATCCCTAGACAACGATGGAATAATATGGTCTGATTGATATGACGTAACGTCAAAAGTTGCGACTCATACCTTCTGTCATAAGCGTAAAATACGAACGACTAACGTCAAAACGTCGTCAAAACGACGTCAAAATCAAGTAAAGTAAGAAGTGTTCACACCTGGTAATGAAAGTGAAGTCTAAAAATAATGTTCTTACATTACTTGAATATGTATATACTGTAATTTCGAACTTGCCTATTTTTATCAATGCTTCAGATGATCATTACACTGCAACACATATCGACCTTATGTTAAGTTCGAAAAGTTAGAACACCTTTATAAGGTGAACTACGTGAGTTACAGCACTGACCGTGAAAGTAAATGTATCATTACTGTAAAGTCAGATATTTTCGCGGGACTCAAATTTGCTATTCTGACCGAAGTAAGTTAGCTCCCAACATTAAATGTTTTTACAAATATTAAACTTCTAAAACAGGAGAGAAAACTCTCTTAAAAGGTTCGCGAGCGTAAAATCACGCTATGGTATCCACCTAGCAATCGAAACCCTCCCGAAAAATCTGATTTTAAAGTAAATGTACATAATTTAGCCATAAATACATCAGCATCTCTTATTTTCGATGCACTCCCCTCCCATTCCTATCCTTGATTAAGTACAATGATATGGTTATCATTCACAGTTCAGATACTAGACTTACAAAGGGTTGTGAACATTAGCATTATATAATATCATAACTCGTTTACTAAGTTATCAAACTGAGAAATATGTCACACTGATTGTATGATCACATCAACACATGTCAATGTATAAGTACCACTGATCAGTCGTCTGTTGCCTTTCCACGGGAGGTAATCCATGCCTTCTATAATGAATTGAACGGACTATAACTGAACGAAGGCGCTTGTTAGCGCTTTGTTTATGCAACGGTCCCCAGTTTAATGGGTATCAAAATGTGAAACTGTTTACAACCTTGTATTTATATCGTTCAACTATTTACTAGCCAGTTATTGTGTATGTGGATTTCTGTGTGCCATTTTCTGTTTCGAAATCAGGACATTTAAACGAATTGCGGACATTTGTCTCAATAAAACATTTACTTTCTAAATAAAATTATCTTTTATAATGTAGATCTATATGCAAATATAACTCCACGCATTTATACTACTAGTATCTAAGATAAAATCCCCAAATAGGCAGTGCCTTAGTTCAAATATTTCCAACAGCCTTTTAATAGTTTGCACCTGAATGCAGTACAATTTGAAACAATACTGCAAAGCGACATCACAATATGAAGCACTAACACAACCATATGGGCTGTATCGTCTCCCAGTCCCTCATTCACTGTTTAAAAATGAGGGAGTGGGAGACGATATAGACCCTTATAAACGCAATTAGACAACTTAAATACCGTAACAACCTGTACATAGAGCGCACATAATTAACCAAAACTATCAGTTGAGTCATATACCGCGAGTAATGTCAGCCGTCCGAAATTAGTTTTCCAGAAATTACCAACCAGTTACTGTATGTCCATTGTTATCGGTCGCATGTGACTTAATTTATTTTCAAACAAGTACATGTGCATGTAATCACCACCAACGCTCCAAAATATAGGAATAGAAACTGGTCCCAAATATCTTGCATTCGTGTTGGAGGTGAATATGCTAAAACGAAAGTTGATTGATACAAAGATTTTCATGGAAATGAACATCCCTGGTAAGCACTTCATAATATTTACTGCGGAAATATCGCAGAAACTTTCACCACTGTGAACTATGTTGAACAATGATACAAAGTAGATATGAAACAAGCACGCGGATATCTTATTTAGTGAGAGACTACGCTCTGACTGATTAAGATAACCACGTGTTTCAGTTCTCTATCTTTAACATACTCTTGTTGAAACACAGTCCAAACTATAGAGCATAGTTACTTACTTTACTGAGACAATAATGACTCCACTTTCTCGTGATATTTTCCTTATTAGGGGATCGTAGCTGTCTGAAAGAATCAAGAAAAAAACATCATTAAAACTATAGATATATGGGAAAACAATATCGAGTTTTGATGCTACCTGACTGTGCAACATTTGTATACACGTAGATGAGACTATCCGGTTACAGAAAATGTATGTATTGTCCAGTTAGGATAATGGGGAAGATACGTTTTATTTCATGTGTACGGAAACAATTAAACCATTTTCTTAAAAGGCAAGGTATTTTAGTCAGTGGTCAGGGACGATAATCAGTACGGTCAATGAACACCACTAGTGTAATTTACAGTCAGTAAAACTTTCTTTATCTCGAGGAATGATCGGGACAGGTTAAAATGCTCGAGATAAACCGGGTGCTCGTAATATACAAAGTACACTTGTATTGATGATAGCAGCATTCATGGTACAGGTGTCATACACTTGAACCAATACATAAAATTCATTTGCTTTGATACGATGCATGATCTAATTTGTAATAGAGTTCACTAGTATAATTATTTTATTTTGTATATAGCATACCAACAGACAGGGTACTCCAGCCGCCACCATGGAAGAATATAAGTATTGGTCGGTTATCCTTTCTGTACGTAGACACAGGTTCATATATCACAACCCGAACTCCATCTATCATTGTGTCGTTTATCTAGATATAAAAAAGTTACTCCATTACAAATATAGCTCGACCCGAGCGAATCACAAAATAAGCGTCTAAAATGTACCCTGCCAATCTTTAGTTAAACATTAGAACAAAGGATTTTAAGCACAAACTATGAGAAGAAAATTCTTAAAACATAATTTATTTTCGTAAACATGTCATTGACATTCACATATCTCAGGGGGAGTAGATACTTATACACCGAATACATGTATACACTAATCAACGATTCATTGGAACACAGCTCGTTTCTTTAAAGTTTGACCAACCCTCCAAAACCCAGTGTCCCAGTTATAACCATACACTTACCCTTAAAGTTTGATCAGCTGTCAGTTTGAGTCCCCATGGTTGACCAGTCATCTGTGCTAGAATGAACCAATCAGATAGCTTCCTGTCCAATGTAGAAAAATAATCAGTCAGACCCAACTTTACAAGTCCGTCAATCTGAAATAAACAAATATAATTATGTAATATTACAAATTCATCATGGTGATGTATAAATAAGTCCATTCAACATCACAACAAATACAAACGAACAGATCCCAACTCTATTGTCTCTCGTTACATATTTCAGCAGCGCAAGGAAAATACGTTTACTATTAAACAAAATGCCAAACGGAGTTAAGCTTATAAATATGAGTAAGTGTATAATATTTGAACATACGCATATTATGATAAAACCGAATGTTACACAATTGAATATGTAATATTCTCATGGATACACAGCCGTGCCTAATTTGATTTGAGACATTCACAAAACACAGAGATATACATGGGGTTCCTTTGCTTTTCGAATACCGTCACATTCCGTACAAATATTCTTAGGAACTAGATCCATTCTGCCTGAGAACCCGTTCTTTACCCGGGGATAGAATCGGGTACTCCAGCTGTTACTTATCACCTCTGACACCGGTCACCAGAATAGCATGGCAGTGTGTAAAATGCAACTTCGAGGCAAGTACAAGGGAATAAGATTCTTCCTTTTTTATCTTCCATTTTACCAAATTCCCCATTTTCTCAATTCTATCGAACCGGGTGTGTAAGCACTGTGATCTTTGTTAAGCGGAATTCTGAATACGAACAGAATCTTGATCCTATAAATAGATAACAATTGTCATTCATGGAGATGGCTTCGGGCTTTATGGTCTTGTAGGACAACCAGTGCATTAACCATATCATTTACCATTTATTCATAGCAGATCGGCATATAAATATACCTTAAGTCAGAACACGGGCCATAGCAATATAAATGTCTGACCACAGGATAAACCATGTTCATTCAGCGCTATCAGCGCTTTGATTTTTTCGATGTAACAGTTGATCGTCTGGCCACTAGATAATGAACGCTAAATGACCCTAGATGTCGGTGTTCTTTAAAACATAATCCAAATAAATATGTAAATACATTTCGAAAACGGCTATACAGTTTATATTTGACAATTATTTGCTGGCTGTTTACCAAAGGTTGTAAGAAAGTTAGAATTTGAAAGATTCACGTAATTTGCTTACATTGCTGATCTTATATTGTCACCGAGTACATTGTAAGATAAGATATACAAAGTATTAAGGATTGTCTCTTTCTTCTGTATTATTTGTCTCATAAGAATAATGAATGTCCATCCCTGTTACATAGCATAATCTATTAAGGTGTGCCATTTAGTGATGACTGTTGATTTTCTTTTTATTGCATGCGAATACGATTTTTTTATCCTGACGTGGATATCATTTAACACGTACGTTTCACTGATCGAAGATTAAAACATTTCAATATTCCTATGCCATGTACATACTCAACTGCAAGTATCGTTAATTTAGCATTACACACATTTTTAGGATATTTTTTAAAATACAAAGTACAAACATATATTGATTTGCTACATATATAATGAACGATCGACATTTTAATTTAGTTATTCCCAAAAGATCTCGTCCGGTATTTATGAAAGAAAACGCTTGAAAACAACTTCGCAAAAAGCATTTTGATATATAATAATTTGTACCTAATCCCTTGTAAAAATTAGGGTTTTGTAATTCGGTTAACGGAAACATTGCATGGCTTAACCTTCACATGCTTTGTTCAAAGTGCAACAATGTGAACTTAGTTCAACTTACTGATAAATGTAAACCATTCAAAAGAAATTTCATTCAATAGGAAATTTACCTGTTTTGGATGTTTCGTTTATCAGAATTGTTTTGGTGAAAAGATTGACACGATATGAAAGAAGACAAAGTATGATATGTAATACTTGACATTACACCAGGATAACTGCACATTGCATGTATAAGACAGTGTCACCCGTCATCATGCATCAAATAAGGCTGGTTTTAAGGAGGTGTGAGTGCGCACTTGGTAGTTTCCTCCTCCTCCGCCTCCTTAAGCGGGTAAATGATCAATACGGGAATAGGAATTTACAAATATCTGGTGGCCCCTGAATTATGGCGACCATCAAATCAAGTTTTGGCTGTAAGAAAGACCAAATGTCATGCACACCTAACGACGTTAGGACTGACCCTAAATTTACGCCATACCTAATATCGTGCGTTGCTTATTTGTCATTCGTATGCATTTATACTCCGTGAAGAACTTTAATTAAATTTTCTATAATGGAATTAAAACCCCTCATACATGATAAATGTAACTAATTGGTTGGCAAATATCACCTATTCCTGCTTAGTTTTGGCATTGTTCCACTTAATGTTGTTAACTGCATATCAAATGTGACATTTCTATTGAAAATAAACAAACTAACATCACTTTTTCCTTTGAGGTTATATTGTTCAAACGTTCCTGGTGTCATGGGAAAACGATTGTATGACAATGTGATTTTGAAATCGTAACATAGAACACTTGTTTTATAAAGAAAGGACGAACGGAGTGCAATAGTTCAGAAATGATAGATGTATAGAGTTTCCAATCTAGATCTACCACATTTTTCCAGTTTATCACATGCGGTCGGTTATACAGTAAAGTTCCGCTAATAAGACCATTATAATTATTTTGAAATCATGCAGATTTTTTCCAGTTTTAGGTCCCAAGTATTAAATTCAGAACAAAAAAGGTCCGCTAATAAGACCGATTCGCTATTAACACCACCTTTTTGACTGGTCTTATTAGCGGAACTGCAGTGTATATCCAAGCCCTAAGAGAAACCTATTCAGCGTAACAGAGCATTTGGAGCACAAGTCAACGCATAGGTTGTATGGCATCTGATACGATATACATTGAAACCCCTATTCACAAGGGCCAGGTGGAGAACTAATACATAAATATATTAAAATTACCCCAGTATACTCCAAACAAGATAGTCTCACCCAATTCATGAACAAAAAAGAGGACAGATCGCTTATAACACACAAGTTATAGATAAATGTATGAAATACCACTTATTTATAGGATTAAGTGTCATCTTTTGTAAAACATACAACAAAGTGAGTACAACAACAACAATAGGGCATTAAGTACATAGTACAATAATCGAGGTCAAAGTTTGATACATGAGCTAGTTACTCTAAACACACGTACATTAATTATAGACTATCAAGCATCTCTTTAAGAAGACCACCTCAAATCGAGACATAATTTTCAAGGTCCATTCGTCTTGTTTTTTAATTCAGTCTCAATATCTCGAGCATTGGTGTTTAACCGTATATGCGGTTAATATCTGATCCTTATATAGTTGTATGGCGTGTAAAAAATACGATAACTAAATGACATTAAAGAATTGAAATCAGTAGGAAACTTAACGCTGCCAAAGATAATATAAAGAACTTCAAGAACACGATATTTGATAGTACAAAAACAAGACTAGATGGCCAATATCCTATAGGATGCATAAAATCAGTAGTCGCTTCATGGTAGCCCATGTAATTGATGATCCTTTTTGCGTTCGACCAAAAGAACTTGTAGTGTGTGGACAATCCGTTTGATCCCCAGCTTATTGGAATATGTTTATACATAATTTAAGATACCGGAAGTGGACTCATATCACATAATAATTATAGTATTCAGACACTCGGTGCAGTTGTGTTTATACATGTACACGAGATATAGTATTAATATGAGATGCCATTAATATGAGAGGCACTATTACTGCATCAGTCAGTCACCGGGCACGTTAAAGAACCAAGGAATCTTTTCGGAACGAGCTAGGGTATCGCACCCGGATTTCTTGTATCTCACCTCTGTCTCTTACATTTGCGATAATGCCCAGAGTGGGCCCTGCAAACTACATGGTAGAAGAAGTCAGTGACACCAGTCAATGCGAGAAATCATTAAACAAGAGCAAATGAAAATCACACTTACAAGATGTTTGTATGTTCGCATGGATGCATCAATAATTTGCACCCGTATTTTTTCAGGAATTTCCTCTGGTACAGGAGTGTCGAGATAGTACTTCAAGAATAACGCAATCAGAATCACCAATATCGCCCAAAACACTAGTTTCACCATGGCCATTATATACTGACTTAAATTTACCGACTTCGTATGAAAGACAAATATGCAGTCCCTGTATAACGTCAAAAATTTGCCAACTTGAATCTTTGGATGACCCATTTAAATTGTCATAGGTTAACACCAACTTTTTTCACCCAAACAATTGAAAGAAATATTAGTTTACATCGATAAATAAATTATGTATAACGTTATTCCTACACCACTATCTCTGACAATTATGAAGTTCGCGGCGAATATTACATACACTTTTCACGTATGTTTACAAAACACAAATATAATCTATGTGTATGAGTTATTAGTCCTTTAAGTGAAGTTTGTTGATCGCATAGAAAAAAGTCACTTCAGTTTACACTTTGCTCCCTCGGTGTAGGATATACACACTTTGTCGTCGTGACGGTGTGCATACTACATTAGAAGTATACACAAAATAGTCGTACGTTTTCCATGTTCAACGTTCAATATGACAATACGCAGATAAGACTTTTATTTTATTTTTACAAATCGCAGAAAATATCCAACACCGTTGTCACTGCCATCAGTATGGAAGTATACTGAATAACAAGTACATGATAATAATACTTCTAATCAAGTAAACAGAGGCTGTTTGACACGCATATGAAAAGTTCATAGTTTCATGTTCAAATACTTGATAAAGATAGTGTTATAAGTTTAAGATAATTTATTAATCAACTTGATAACATTATTAAATGTATTACATGCAATAACCTCATGGATACAAAGAAAGACAACTCAATATTACAAACATCCGGACTGTTTAAGCCTAGGTCCCACTGAACGCATTTGTGCCTCGGCGATGTACTCCTACTTTCATTAGTGAACTTTGGTAGACATCGGGAAAATGGACCGTGTGATCTATGGGAAGTTTCGGCGAAGTTGTCAGAACATTTTGAGTATCACTGTTCCCGATGCTTCCCGAAACTCATCTTATATCATATGTCGATCGGGAATACATCGCCGAGGCAAAAATGCTCAGAGGGACCAAGGCTTTTAAAACTACTCATGCCCACAACTTATCTAGTATTCAACGATGATATCTTTTATAATCTACCAGGCCTTGGGACAACACAGAAATACCGACCTAATGGTGTGTGTGTGGGTGGGGGGTGACTGATTTCGTCCAAGGAACATTTTAATTAATCAAAGTACTGAAAGTACTGACAGGCTGGCGAACTGCTAAGGAACAATAGCTTTTCAAGTAATATAGCATCAAGTGGTTTTCTAAGTCGAAAGAGAGGTAAGTGCTGGACTTAACAAAAAATAAAAAATAATTTTTTTTTTTTAAATATAAAAAATTTGGAGCGGCCGTGATTCGATCGCTGGACCTTAGCATCAGAAAATTACTAAGCGAGTTGCTCAAACACTCGACCACGATCTCGTTGAAGAATGTTGACCTAAATAATTTAGCATAATAAAATCATTGTTGCGCGCGCTATATCGCGTTAGTATATAACGCGTAGTAATAATTATCAACGCATTTAAACACCTATTCTTTTAATTTCATACAATTTCCTTCCATTACAAGAAGAAACTTATATATTACAATCGAACAGAATAAATGAAGCAAGGAAAGTTGAATGTTCTTATCTTGCAAAACTGACTAACGAGGAGGAACTATTTGCATCGAGTGTATAGATTCTGTGTTGTCAGTTTTGGGAGTAAATTCATCTTAGTGGATTTCATTTTTTAGGATTGTAATAGTCTGGTGCGAAATCGCCAGCCTAAAAACTAGTTATTCAATTATGTCAGTAACTGAATAAGTTAGGATTTTATAATTGAAAAAAAACTATGTTACGATATTATTATAAATTATGTTACCACATGCACGTGATTTTACCGAAATATTATTACGAAGATAACGAAATGTTTGTTCAGTTTTTTTTTGCAATAGTATGATAAATTTTATATTATGTAACAAACTGGACGGACCATTTACTCACTTGATAGCCAATAGTAGAGTGTCCGCTGTGGGAGAAATCCGTTTCTCTTTGTTTAAGGCGACGAACATAAATAATGTTCTTATGCAAATAAAATAAACTGAAGCTCTACAAAAGAGGAAGTCAAAATTGGAATGACACCAGCCAAACAATAATAGTTACAAAAGAACGTACATGTAGAATAGAATAGAATTAGTACAAAAGAACATATATACGTAATACTAGTAATATAGCAGAATTATGTAAATGGATACAATGGTATAAATAATATATGTACAGTCCAGTTAGGATAAAAAATACAGTGACGCAGTGGAACAATGCTCTAGTACGGTATAAAAACAAGAATAAAGGATTATACCAACAGTTCAATAGCAAACAAAACCTATTTAAGCAATGGTTTTAATCTTTTGGTTATACATAAACGATGACGTCACTGTCAAGATAGCCTAACTGGACTATAAGTACAAGTGTTGGAAAATGGACATGAACATGACCAGTAATCAGTGTTAAACATATCGGTATACATGTACAGTTATCATGAACCTTTCCAAGGACAATAACTGACAATGTACGTATATTAATCATGTGTACCCGATCACCTCACCAGGGTAAATGTTATACAGCCAAACCTCTGTCAGTGACCACCTCTACTTCACATATAACTCGCACATGCCATAAAAAGCCAAAGATATTACTGCCTAGTAATTCGTAGATACTCACCTTCTATTTCTGGTAAATAACTATCTCTCCCTCTGGGGCAGCGACGATGATTATGTTGCTTAAATTTCAAACCATTTCCCGGCAGTGGAAGCTGGAAGGTAAAAGCACGACCGTTTCCCCAGCTATCCCCCATGTTTGAATTTTTCCCCAGACCAATACCAGGGGACACTATTAAGTTGTCAATGGCCGGGGAAATACCGGAAATTTTAACATCAGCAGTCCCCGCAGGGCGGACCGGGTGGAAGGGTGGGGGGGGGGAATTGGGTTTGCCAACCCAAAAGTATAAAATCCCGGTCCATCCCCGGGGTGCGGCCGTGGATGCAACTAACTGGTGCAAAATAGTCACAAATCAAATTGGCCTATCATATACCAATTATGTCATATTATAAACACAACCAAATGACATATCATTAATATGCCTATGTATGTATAAGTAAATTTATTTTTTGTAGTGCACCTTTACATACGAGCGTAAGCAATATAATCATCGAGGCTGCCACAGAGAGGGGGGGGGAGAGTTACCGAATGCTCGTATGAAGCAGCCAACTATTTTATGCATTCATATTTAATACATGTATCATAAATCAAATTTATTTTTTAAAATCATCAATTAACAGGTTAGTCTGTATATTGGGTTGAGTATTCTAATCACACACGTCATATCACAGCTCAAGGACGCATGATGTACTCAGTGACGAATACTTCAGATCATGGTCAACTTTTTATCAGTTGGTCATTATACGTATTCGCGTGACTGACGGATGCCTTCATGGACACTGAAGTAATGGACACTGATTACCATGTAGGGTAGGTGACTCATTCTATAGCCTGGATAATTAAGCATGTGCGTGCACAATTATAATGGCATATTATAAATCACCGGAGGTAGTAATGAGCTTGTACACAGTATTTGTCACAAGAGATTTAAGAAATATTTCCAAATACTACGAAGCTCTGCAAATAAATATATTTTTTTTCATCTTCGTTTTTTACGTCTCTTCTTCTTATCATGTATAACAACTACTAGTATATCATAATAATTTTTATTATAATTTTTATTACTATCGTTATTGTTATTATTATTATTATTATTATTATTATTATTATTATTATTATTATCGTTATTATTATTATTATTATTATTATTATTATTATTATTATTATTATTATTATTATTATTATTATTATTATTATTATTATTATTATTATTATTATTATTATCGTTATCGTTATTATTATTATTTTTATTATTAGTATGATATTATTATTATTATTATTATTATTATTATTATTATTATTATTATTATTATTATTATTATTATTATTATTATTATTATTATTATTATTATTATTATTATTATTATTATCATTGTCGTTATTATTATTATTAATATTATTATTATAATTATCATCATCACCGTTATTATAATAATTATTTTCATTATTATCGTTATCATTGTTGTTGTATTATGTACAAAGAGTCTAAACGTATCATATAGACATAAAACGTGTCCATCATTTAAATAGTGACCATCCAACGTATATATTTTCAAAGGGAAGTTACTGCGTATGGCTTGTAAGAGAATTTATCATGATGAACGATTTGCTACCCTTTGATTACTCACATGCCTCAGAAATTATATCACAAAATACAGTTTTGACTTCCCTAAATTTCCATCCATCGTGTCTTCTACAGTGAAGATTTGGGGAAGTCAAAACAGTATTTTGTGATGTAATTGCTTAAGTCTGTCACAGTGTGGATAAATAATGATTATTTTAGATCCGAAAAAGCGCGAGGAATTAATTCAATTGGGGTTCTGCAATAAAATCATCACTCACTTTTCATGAACCAATTCTAGCTACCTTTATTTACACAGATCTTTTTCTGAGTTTCAATGTTCGAGCCCAGTATACGTATAAGTACGCATTTAAATTCGAAAACACCGAGTTAGATGCGGGAAAATCAGTTTTAAGACCTATTTTTAAGTCATCATGTTTTAAAAGTTCACGAAGTCTAAACGGTAGCATAGCCTGCAATAGTTATCAAGCACGACAGTACTCTCCACTCTGCAAAAAGCATGTGATTTTAAAATTAACACGGCTAATTATCTTAGCGTGTCTTATTTCAAACAGACGAAGGCCTTCATTTGAATACAAGTGGTTTGTAAACACTGTAATAATGACGCGTAAAAAAACTGATTATTAAAAAATGTTTATAAAAAGGAAAAAATAAAAAAAATTGATCAGCCGCCGATCGTTCCGATCACGCCGGAACCCGGGATTGAACCAGGGACCTTTAGATCTTCAGTCTAACGCTCTCCCAACTGAGCTATTCCGGCTGATGACAACACAATATTCAAATAACTATTATAACCTTGATAAGAACGTTAGTAATGATAAATGTTAAAATTGCCTCAAGGACGATATATTTAAACGTAAAATAAACAAGACGTATCATAATTACTCGGCGTGTAAATATGAATCAATATTACAACCTCTGGTGTGCTATTTTTGCCCCATAAACCAATCGTGAAATATCGTGTATTTCCGTATTCACTTCGTGTATTTCCGTATTCACTTCGTGCATTTCCGGAATGTCACGGAAGGATGATTATCGGTAAAATATGCTATGTGTACGCTATATGGTTTAGCTTACGATGAAATTTTAGCGGACGACCTCGTGGCGCAACGGTAGCGCGTCTGACTCCAGATCAGAAGGTTGCGTGTTCAAATCACGTCGGGGTCATTTTTTTATTTTATTTTTATTTACTTATCTTTACAGACCCGTATTAAAATCTAATAGATCTAGTTCCAAATTATTATGTTTAGATCTGTTACATCTTTAATTTGGACATCTTTCTGTTTGATATGTAACCAAACAACTAACGTGTTTACAAACTTTTAATTATAGATCTAGTCTAGAACTGACCTACAGTGGGTTACTTAGAAAGTAAAGATTATGTAGGTATGGGTTAGACAATGGAGATTATTTTTCATGTTCTAACCCAGACCAACATAAGCATAGTTCTAATTTTCCATAAATTAGACCTTTTATATTTATATATAACAGCACGTACCTAAACGTGATGTCCGCGCGTTTGTGAACACGAGCTGTATACATGTCTAGTATTTTTGTCTACGTGCTCTGAAACATAAACAGTGGCCATGGAGTTGGATTTAGAAATGTAGTATAGCTTGCCCACATTGACGTGAGCTTGACCTATTGATTAGCATAATTTAACAGTCGATATATTGTCTACGTTTATAACACCGATTGTATGTTTTCATAATACTAATAATAGGGAAGTACCACGAAAACGCTCGAGATGTAATACAAACACAAATTTGAAATACAGATATCGCACGATTTGCTGGCGGATATATTCAAGCAAGAACATTGTAATATATTCTTGCATAAAGGTCAGGCTCAGGTCAAAATAGCCAAGCTATATCTAGGTTCGTGCAGTGGCGTAGCCAGAGAATTCGTCTTATTCACACAATCTTTGAAGTTGGTGGTCCTCGTGATCATGGAAATTTGAGACTTCTGGACATATTTATATCTGTCTTTTCGAATTACACCCATCATACGTTTGACTGGCTACGCCTCTGACTACGACAATTCGCTGGCTTAGAACCAGAAGGTCGTAACTACCAAATCGATATATTGAGAAAACAAGAGAAAACTGTCTGTAATTTACTCTTTACCTATGGGAAAAGACATTTTTAAAACTTCATTTTGGTCAACATGACAATTTCAGATTTTCATGAAATAGGCTCATAAGAAGTGCCTTGTGAAGCAGATTCTAAATATGTATGAGTCTTATAAGGTCGTAAGAGGTAGTTACGACCTTCTGGTTCTAAGCCATCGAATTATAGGCAGATAAGTTGAAAGGCGTAAAGTAAGGTTCCAATTATGAATATGTGACGTCACAGTGTTTCTGGGTAGCCCTACCTATGTATAATATAATGCTAAATTTTACTATGAATAATTTACTGAAATGTATGAAAGCTAATATTAATTACATAAGTTTGCTATTGTAATAATTCAAATTAAACAAATAATAAGGTAACTGTTAATTGCAAGAATAAATAGAGATCTAGTTTCTCAAAACCAGTACCAAGTTTTCTTGCTCGATTTTCTAAATGTAACGTTATCAATAAATTGATTAAATGACCACGAGCCAAGACTTAAAATAATTGAGCACGAATGAAAGATTCGAACAATTAAGAAGTTGGATAGCAACACGTTTAAAGGTAATTTATATTATACGATTTGTTATGTTCTCTAAAGATCTATGATCAATTGATTTTAGAAATGATAGTTTTAAGCTACACTGGCTTCTTTGTTCATAATGGAGTTTAAACAGTGACATTATGATATCCGGCTGGCACCGACTTAGCAAGAGTCCGTAATCTAATTATATATAAATATTCTAGAAGGTCACAGATTGATATAGAAATCAGTAATTTAGATTCAGTGATGTTGAGAATAATTAGTAAATGTAACTGCTTGCAGCGTATTTTTTCGAACTAAAATATGTAAATGCCACTAACAAATAATTTAAATGCCCATCATATACACAGATTGGATAAGTTGTATTGAAAATTTAGAGAAAAATGAAAATAGCACGCAGCAGATGCTGTAATTATCATTTTGATTTTCCGCAAAATAATTTTTTTTGTCAAACATTTTTAATCGACAATGTCTCATGTTGAAGAGCTAAGTTTCTTCTACTACATGAATCAACCCCTTTTTACAGAAAATTACGTATGACTTCAATGAGGTAATTCGGGTATTTTCTGATACTTTTGGAATTTCATTAAAATGACAACCGCAGTAGGTTGGCTGTTTTATTCCATGACCGATTTAATAAATGAGGAATCAGTTTTAAAAGCTGAATAATCAATCTGTATTTTAGGTCTTTACCTCTCTTAAAAAGAATATTATGTACCAATGGACTGCGAATTAATGAATTAAATGGTATTTTATAGATTAGGCCGAGTGCCAGTGGATTTACGTTTTTACCGGACCCTTAAATCGCACAGAGAGTCCATGTAGATAGGGTAGATACGTTCGTTGTGAAATCAATTGGTCTACCCAGAAATATCCAGTGAAACATTTGATATGCATTCATAATCGCTTACCT
The DNA here is from genome assembly GCA_963678985.1 of Spisula subtruncata. Taxonomy (NCBI): domain Eukaryota; kingdom Metazoa; phylum Mollusca; class Bivalvia; order Venerida; family Mactridae; genus Spisula; species Spisula subtruncata. Next base: position 23,277,635 of record OY787672.1, on the reverse strand, counting down.
TAAAACGCCATGTGTACGTATATAATGTTGTTCTTCTGGTATTCTGTGTTTATTCCCCACAATGCTACTTCAGTGGATAATTTGTCCAGCAGACGACCTGCTGTGCAAAACGTCTGATAGGACATAACACGTGATCTCTACTTCAGTGGACACTGTGTCCAGCAGACGACCCGCTGTCCATAACACATGCTAGCACGTGATCATAACACGTGATCTATCAAAACTTTTTCTGAGCAAATATTGCTACAAAAATGTTTCTTTACGCGTGGAAATCATACTGTCGTATCATTCAATTCAACCATTGCCCGATTATACTTATAACCTCCATCACGAACGCCCTTCGCGTTTCCGGAAAAGATTTTTTATTTTCGGACTAATAGCGGGAACGCAACACACATGATGAAATTTAGAATGCCAAATCCACTCTTAGTCTGTACTCGTTTATGAACACTATTGAATCAAAACATACCTGCTAAGAAGTTTATTTAATCCAATTATTACATAAATTTGTACATCACTATCAAAGCAAACTGCCGCTTATAACACGTGTAATTCTGAAGACTACTCCAAGAACCGTGTCAGTGATTGGTCATCTCTGCTAAAGCCTCGTTATGACTATACATACTCTCTGGACACTGCGTAGTATTTTCAAAGGGAGCAGTGAGGGATATACGTGTTATGTCATTGAATGGCCTTGTTTGTTGTTATCGCTGATAGCAATGTTTTGTTTTCGATTCTGCTTGGAACAAAAACTTGGCATGGTCATAAAACTGTACTATCATTTAGCTCTTATAGAATCGCTGGCTGACTGTGGTAATTACTATAAGATTGTAATTGATTGGTGTGGGGCTAGTTTAACAACAATTTATTACTAAATGTAGGTCTACCACGTACGAGTATTCGTGTGATTGTTTAAGAAATCCTAATTTGTGAAAGCTCGACCATTTTCCCTTGCCTCTGGTTAATTTTCTAATGCATTCACAATTCCAAATTACTGTTTTGACTCAAATTGTCAATATTCGTGCCATTTTCCCCATTAATTTGGTACAAAAATTAATAAGTTTTTGTGCATCCGTTTACGGCATGATAATCCCAGCACTGTGGTTAAGAGACACTTTCTCTGAGATGCCAGGGAAGGGCTAATACTAGCAAAGACAGGATATTACATTGAAACTTTTAATTAATCAATAAATGCAAATGCAAAATGAAGAACGTGAATAACAAGTATAATTCAAGCATAATTTTATGTGTCTATGCCAGGTACAATTATATCAACAAATATCATAGTGGTTCGTATAAGATGTCTTGAAAGAGAGTAATTTGAACTTGAAGGCAGCTATGTTATCTGCCTTTGTCCATGTACTTGTATGCATCATTGATTGTAACGTCGTCAGAGCAAACACCATTTGTAAACAATAGTATGTTGTTGTACAGAGGTCGTTACTATGGAGAGGTGATATGATTACCACATGCAGGAAAATTTAACGATCATGTAGTTTTCGTTTTTTTACTTGACATTTTGGAGGCAACATGCAATATTAGAATTCATGATGGTGTAATCACTAAACTATAGATATTTTTTTTTATTTATTTAACATGAGAACACAAATGTAGCTTGTTGATCTGTTAATCGGTACGGTGTTGATAGATACAATGCACCAAGAGGAGAAATATACAAACATGTACAAACAAACATGACAACATTCAGAAATTTTATAATGCATTATGTACAATTTTCGAACGTTATGTATGAAAGAGTCGCTGTTTTATGAACAATTGCCACTGGTTATGAGTACCATGCTTACGGCTTAGTATGAATTGCCTCCACTTACCACTGTGTTATCACTAAAACACTATAAAAAGACTAGGAACCAGACAAGTCCAAATCTAGTACATCACCATAGCAACAATCAACATGGTAACGTACACTATGTACGAGCACAAGTTGTTTGGTGCGCCGCTCGTGTCACCCTCAGTAATAAACATTTTAGTATTGCTCAGTGTACCATTATTTGGTGCTGGTGCGATACCTAATAGTTCACACACCAGTGGATATATATCAACAGAATTAAAAGGGAACGCTGTGTAGTTAGACCGGATGTTGGGACCACGTGCGTAGAAGATTGGTTTCATTGACTGGTAGGCATTGTCGTATCCATGTGTTCCCTTCTCAGCATTACTGTATTGGTAAGGACCCTGAAAAACATTTAAACTAAATGATTAAAAATGGTGGCATTTTATGTACACAAAGTTATTGCTATTGTCAATTTTACAAGTCGCAAACATGTCACTATATCACCGTATGTCCCAGCGGTTGTCATGTCTATCCGTCTTTTCGACTTTGTCACAGTGGCCATTGGTTCGAAAATATACACATATTTATTTTTTATTTACGTCTTTGAAACTCAAATATATGTCGTACTAAGGATTTGAATTCCATCAAGGTATTGCCTTCAGACTTGGCATACATGTTTACAATCAAAAACACATGAAAGTGTCAAAGTCGTGTAACACTATCCAACAGAAGCACGAGTCCCAATTAATGTTGCTAGCTTCTATTTACAAGGCTTCCACTGGTGCATTCTAAGCGATTATTAAATGCAGTCTTATTTCTTGCATTTATGTTTGTTTGTCTACGCATGCCATAAAATTCTTACAAAGGTACAGCCAAAAATAAACGTAGATTCTAATATAAGAGTCAGTTACCTTTAAAATCATCCAACCTTCGTCGGCAACAGCTAACAATGGTAGAATACGACGGTTGTTCTGGTAATGCCAGTGTTCGGGTATATCCTCCTTTCTGTAGATAGTCATATGTTCATCTACTCCAGTCAGATTGGTATATACCTCATCCTCCATACCTTCCTTAGCTTGAAAGTTCGAGATGGGTCCATATCCGGGTATATGTTCTAACGCATCCATGTCAATATACTGTGAGAGATCTATGTGACGGTTAGCAAAGTCTATGTCAGTCATACCATGATCACTCGTTACCAGAACGTTCGTTGTCTTCCAAAGGTTCGCCTGGTTGAACTTTTCCACGATATAACCTAAAATACCATCCATGTCGACCACTTTCTGCCTCACCTCGTCGGAGTTTGGACCGAAGTTATGTCCCGTTAGGTCAGGTTCGTGAAAGTACAACATTGCTAGGTCTGTTACATCATCCGATAGCCAGGAAACAACCTCATCTACTCTGGTTTTAAACGGGACACTTTCGTTGTAGGCATGGAAAATATTTGGTCTGAAGCCGTGTACTTTTGACTCGCTTCCTGGCCAGAAATAAACTGCACTTCTCAAGCCTCGTTTCCGAGCTGTCACCCACATTGGTTCCCCGCCGTCCCACCATTTTGTATCCTTGGTTCCCATATTGAACGATTCGTTGAACACCGGATCAAACATTCTGTTAGCAACAATACCATGGCTTTCTTCGTACAGTCCTACAAGATAATTAACATATATAAATGCGTGTGGTGAACACTTATTGAGGTCAATCACATTGGCGAAACTCTGGATAAATAGCCAGAAAGATTGGGGTAGCAGTGCAAGAGTTAGATAGGCCAAACATGTTTTAAACGTACCCCGTTTTCTCTGAAATTGTCCATGAAATGTGGTTTAGGGGTTCTTATTAAGCATTTTTGTTAAAAATAAATTGTTCATTTTGTATTTCCTTAGAAATCAAGTCGCTAAATTCCATATTTCCAAAGAAAATATAAATCTGAATGACACCGACCGTTCAGTGGACACAATTAGTAAAACACGTGTTCTTGCTTAATTATACACCAGATAAGTTATTTCCAACAGAGTTTGAATACTGGACTATTGAATTGACACAGACACCAACATAATTATATCTTATTTTGCAAGATATGTCCTGATAACATGACTACAGTATCGACACCAAGAGGCAGTAACGATAATGTCACATTAAATCGAGATCTAGTAAATGCTAGGTAACCGAATGTACTCTCGGTCGATTCCGTTTTGCTTAGTTACTAGAAGCATAGTCTGTGCCAGCAACGGTCTCGCTCTACTGACTAATATTTCTACATCAATAATGCATGTACATATATAGCTGAATGGTCAATTCAAACATGCATCGTCCAAGTTACTGGACATAATAATTTCACGACGTACACATGCATTGAAAATCCACCCACAAGCACGTACATTAGTAAAGTATATACTTGTAATTGTCAACAACTATGATGACATGTCAGAAATAAGTATTTGAACCCTTCAACACTAAATGGGTGATCGACCAACCAATCGGTCGTTCACAGATATCCTACTAGTCTGGCCACCTGACTAGATAATATATTTAAGCAATCAAATATTTACATAACATTTTTCAATTTTCGCTAGATTTTATTTTGGGCTTGATTATCTATGTTTAAGGGTGCAAAGGAAAATAATTTCATGAGAAAAGAGTAGATTGAGGAGTTGTCTTTCTAAACATAGGGTATGTTAGACAGACTAATATCCTACGAGTACCAAGTCTCAGACTTACCAGTAGCGATAGTATAATGACACGGGAATGTTTTGGTTATAAAAGTGTTGTTAATATATTCCGCTTTGGTTCCCATGTCAGCGAATGCGTCAAAGTTCGGCGTGTTGGCATGTTGGACATAATCCCACCGGAAACCATCCATTGATATCAATAAAACTTTACTCTTTATTCCGCATGTCACAGTTAGCCAACACCACATACACGTGAGGAAAAAGTTCAGTCTTAAAAACGAAGCCATTCTAGTTGACGTTTATGTAACTTCCTAACTTTCTATTCTAAGACACAGTAGCCAATCTTGTTCCATGTAATATGAACGTTTGTACACGGTTGTTTATTATAATTTATGATAAACAATTTTGGTAACATGACGTTATCAGTTTGCAAATAAGGCTCGAATAAATAAATTCTTAGTTTCATTCCCTCCGGCCAAACAAATATCCTCGTTTGTCCTGCGTTTTTCACTATGAAAGTTGCCAAGGTCTGTTAACCTGTCAAAACGAGAAATTGTATTTTATTTAACGAGGCAACACAGTTGCTTTTATTTCCATGTGGACCTGAAATACGACAGCGCATCAATAATTTCGTCAACTAATTCCACTGTTTCATAATGCTATGACATAGTTTATTGAAAGTTGCATGGCCAACGATAATTTATTCTCCGATTAAATCACATGCACATAACAATAAGTAGGCCTTAATGTAGAAATCTGCATCACATTTTTATCCATCTTCTCGAGCCCCTTTTTGTTAAGAAACACAAACTGACAATACTCCAACTATTATTTTATAATGACCACACTTACAATCATCCTTCTAATTTCAAACGTTTACAGTACAAGTTATCCTAGCTGAGTTTGCTTATCTCAGAATATGTTAGTAACCAAGTATTGCGGTCAGTGTCAAGTACATATTGCCAACCTTAGATAGTCACTATGAACCAAGCTTCGTAAGCATTTCACCAATATGACTCACTTAACATACTTCACATCATTGTGTTAAATTTGAAAAAATATTCACAATGTCTCCCTACTCCAACTTACAATATTTATGATTGGTCCTTCATAATAATCACGTGTATGCATTATTCAGTTGGTTAACCAGAACAACTAGTTCCTGTTCTACTTTATGCACTCGTTTCTTTCTATTAGTACATGTATTTGGTTATTTCATAAGCTTCCTACATGTAGATCTATAGAAAGAATATCTTTGTCATTAATAGGCTTCTGCACGCGGTAGTAAACAATACTGAATCCAGAGTCTTACTGATACCCCACAATCAGACGTCACGACCTTACAAAACCAGTCATGTTTATACTATATGTACTTCCTTTGAACAACCACTGGTTGGATCAGAGTGTATAAATGTGACAGACTGTTTATTAGTTTTAAAGCATGTTCCCCTCATCTGTGCATGTATATAATACAAACAAATTAGAAATACATGTACAGTCAATTTCTAGTACATTTTGTATTTTGATAAAAAGGAAGTTGATGGGTACATGTAATAGATTGTGTAAGTATGTTTATATGTACACGGAATCTTAATTCTACTTTATTTTTTGTGTTTCAATAGATTTATATCACCACTACAGTTAAATCTTAACGATAAGAATACTATTGTGACCAAATCTTAACAATAAGAATACTATTGTGACCCTAGAAAACAGACCCGAACTCTCGAAACATCTCAATCAGTCTGAGCTAAACCTCATCAAATGTTTCGATAATTTCCATTCGAGGGTTGACCAAAACAACAAATATTATTCTTAGTTTATTACAATAAATTATAAAAAGTTCTTACTTGCGATTTATCTCAAATTCAGACTCTGATCTTGACAAAATCTCAATTTGAGATGAGATCTCTACTTGAGATGATTCGGGAGATTTTGGTCTGGTCCTGCTTAAAGGTGACAGCTGCTATACAAATGTAGGTTCAATAAAGGGAAAGCCCCAGAAACTGGACTGATTGTAATCACGATACTTAACGGTTTTAATGTTTTGTTTAAACCTTCACAAACGTTTTAAAGAGTACGAACATTATGAAACCTCTGCAGCAACCAGTTTTGTAATAAAAAACATAAATTTAATATTATTACAAAACTGGTTGGGAAAACAAAAAAATGTAATAATTTTTCAGCAACCACTTTTATAATAAAGACCAGAAATACCTGCAATTCATCACCATAGACATTTACAACATTATCATAGTGTTATGAATGCTGTTTCAAAACATTGTTCACTCGTCAAATATTCACTAGTCAGCCAGGGGCTTATCAGCCGAAAAACAATGTCTTAAATAATAAAGGTATGGTGATTACGTTATTAAGAAGGAAACATTGAAATTCGAAGTTAAAACATGTTCGAATCTGATAAAGTCAAATTATGAAGCCTAAAAAAGGCTTATTAGCAGAACACTATCGGTCACCTTAAAAGTTATATCTCATTATTATTATTGTGGTTACTTCCTGATCTGTTCCTGTTCCGTTTTGTACGTAAGTTGTTCTTAGTGTAACATTCATGACCAGTGTACTAAACACATCCCAAATCATCCGTGTGGCAGCCATTTTCCTATCTTCGACCACTTTTTGAGACATTTCTTCATAGTGTTAGCAATAGCACGTGGCTTTGGACAATAGTGCCGAAAATGCTTCTCATCGAACAAGCCGCCAATCGTGAAAGCTCGGCCATATCCGTTTGTCTCCGATACATATTGCAATTAATTAAGTCCGAGGTAATCAGAATGAAATAGCCGTAAGCATTTCGCTGGCTTAGAATGAGAAGGTCGTAAGTACAAAATTGATATTTTGAGAAAACAATAAATAACTGTCCGATAATTACTCTAAATACGTATGATATTAACTTTTTTGGTTTTTATTACAAAAGTGGGGGCAGAACAATTTATTGCATGTTTTTGTTTTCCCAACCAGTTTAGTTATAATTATTACATTTCTGGTTTTTATTACAAAACTGGTAGCTGCAAACCTCAGTTAAAATGACAAAATACAGGTGTAACTACGTTATTGTATTTGTACTCCATAAATAGATTGAAACTGTTCTTAATCAGATAAAATGGTGACCCGGCATAACATTTATGACATACATTTGACTCTGAACATAATGCCTCATAATATGTTTCGAAAAGTTCAACGTGACTAATTACATGCTGGATTCGCAAGCTTTTTGCAGACAATCGGACTCACCTAATATATAAGTACGTTTAGAATACTGGTACTAGTAGGTTTCCTACATGTCGATTTAGTATAAATGTATTTTGTAAATAACCAAAAGAAAAAGAAAAAAATACGTGCATATGTATACATATTTAATAGAACAATTTCTGGTGTAAATCCTTGTGATTGCGTGGTTAGAAGTACCTATGGAGTAATGGATCAATTTTTGCATATATGTATTTATATTCTTTATTTCAGGTTTGTCGACGTTAGAAAGGTCAGAATGTCTCAGTCCAATAATCTCACATTTACTGGTCTGGGAAATGAAATCAACGCACGTGCTGGCTCAAGACTCGGACCAAACGTTCCAACGCCATCTTTAATGTAAGCTTCCAGTAACCTAGGTTCCACTCCCTCAATGATTGAGTCGCGTGCGGTATTGGTTGGTAACCTAAAAGTAAACTTTCAACAGTTTTGTACATCTTATTATGGAATATGACACAAGAGCATAACCTGGCCCACTTGGTACGATTCCCAAGTAGTGCTTCAAATGATTTTATTACACCATGAGTCCTTTTAGTGCTTCAACATTTAGTCACATGTATTTATTATACCGAGTACTACCCGAGTGCTATGACTTTATTGTTCAAAATGTAATAAGTTTTATTGCATGTTTCTCTTGCTTTGACCACAGAGATTTGGAAGACTTCGATTATTGTTTTGTGGATCCACTGGAGAAAGACTACCAATGTCCAGTTTGTTGTTCCGTACTAAAGAATCCAGTCCTGTTCGAGCAATGTGGACATCGATGTTGTGCCAACTGTCTCCCCGAACTACTGAAATCATCAGCCAAATGTCCGATAGATGGCACACCAGTCGACCGAGAACGACAGGTTAATAAATAGAGGATATTTGTATTTTACCGTGTATGATCGTCTGATAATTCACCGAGTGAGCGGCGGACGTAATATTTTCACGAGTGGCGTAGCCACGTGTGGAAATATAAGTCAGCTGCTCACGAGGTGGATTATGAGACGAGCGTACACGGTAAAATACTAATATTCTATTTATTTCATGCTTCAAATAGCTGAAATGATGAAAATACGCCACTATATACCTCAAATGTTTTGCGTGACGTCTTTTTTCCGCCATGCGCGCGCCGAGTTGACATCAAGTAGTTCTCTGCAATGGCTTAAATTTCGTCCACTTTTTACATCTTTGTACAAGGTATATTCTGTTATTTGTTAAAGGTTAAGAGAACAAGTGAAAATGAATCATTTTTGGCGGCTGGGAAGTTCGTTTTAAAAAAAGTAGTCCGTTTGCGTGAAATTATGAACTGTGAAAGTATGAACTGTGAAATTATCGGGGAATAATCCACCGCTATTCCGCCGTAAACCACCGGTAAGCATGAAATAATTATCAATAATCATAATACTTGTAATAATGTGTTGATTGTAAAGACTTTATTTTACGGTGTTTCTTTGACAATGTCAATTTGATCCACATTCAAACCTGATGCAAGAAATTAATTTTCATGAACTGGCAATTTACCTTTACTTGTTCGTGAAGAACTACCCGTTATAAAATATGAGTATGTACTTAGACTATAATAAATTGTAAATAAATATTTACCAGTGGTTAATGTTCTCTGTTTCCCATTCCTTAGGTTATCGTTGACAAGGAGTATCAGCGAGAGATTGAGGCCCTGAAGGTGAACTGCTCTTTTATGTCAAAAGGTTGCACGTGGAATGGCCTCCTTAAGGATGTACAGGTAATAGAATCGGATTATTCGAGTAAGATCTTTTTATACGATGGGTATTCAATAGATATTGCATGTACTACATTGCCATTTTTGTCGATTTCGAGAGTCAATATTACCAGATTCAGTTTTACTATGCAATGAAAAGCATTGAAGAGATCATACTAGGAGTAATCAACTAATGGAGAACATGATAGAAAATGACCTTTTAAAACGGATGTATCTTATATGTACAGGGTGTCCCAAAAAAACGGGGACCTAGGATAAACAATTGTAACTTTTTTCTCAATTATAGATATGACACTGTTAATATGTCAAAACAATAAGGGAAGAACACTGTTCAGAATACAAGCATCAATATCGTGATTATTTCGTTCAATACCCAGAGTAACCACCCATGTTTACAATTGCATGTTTCAGTAAAATACCATAAACTGAAGCTGGGATTTCAGAATTCAATGAGATATTTTTCCATGCTCACCTCAAACATCTTCTCATGTGCTCCAAATCACTGTTTATGGTTCGCGAAACATAAGTTCATTATGTATAGCAAACAAGTTCACTATTGGGATCAAGTTTGAGTAATTTAAGGTCATATGGCCTGTGATATGAGGTAAGATGTTAGTATTATTTAGCAAATATATCCTGATTTTGCTGTTGATATACTGCAAGTACAGTTTTCTGCTAACATATGGTACTATTTTATAATTTCTGACATAACAAATACTCCAAAATATATCTATGAACTGTTCGTGTGGACAAAACGTTACTTTTTGCTCATTTCTATAGTCTAAGCTTTTTTGGTAATAGTCCTTGACAAGATTTATCTTTTTAATCATTGAATGTTTGTTGATGCTATTTTGGAAGGTTTTCTACTTCCCTTTTGGTCAGTAAACTCGCCACGTTTTCCTCTGTTTTGCTATTTCTTGTCATATATGTTTTATTTTTACAAGATTTTGATCACCCCTTTGACTTTAAATGTTGTTTTCTAACAATAAATGCCCTGACACAAATGCCCTTTTCTTATAATGTCCCTTTCAGGTGATTAAGCAAAAATAACATGAAATGTTGCCATAGTGAAAATGATGACGTCACTTCCTGTTTTGAAGCACCATATTTAAACAAGTACTCTTTTTAGCAGTGGGGATCCCTTACATACACTTTCACAAAATATCAGCTTAATTCATCAAAATATTAATGAGTAATAAGGGTTTAAGGTAGGTCCCCGTTTTTTTGGGACACCCTGTACAATGAATGCACAATACAATTAGTGATTTATTTTCCCGGTACGTAAAAGCCTACTGTTGTGTTTTCAAAGTCCATACCTTCACATACAATAATTTCATATGTTCACTTATAATGAGCAAACTCGATGACTGATCCCTGTATGACTATAAACTATATGATTTACAAGCCTATGTCTATTTTTGCGTATCACGGTACGCTAATATTTAACCTTATACAAAAAAGACTAAACAGTCGGACAGGAAACGCATGGCTCAACAGAAACAACTGCGTGTAGGACAGGTGGGATTCGAACAACCGGTCATTGTACCTTCACGATTTTTGTCTAATACATGTAATAGTTTCTTGTCCTTACAGATACATATCCTCGACTGCAAGTACGCCATTTTGAAATGTCCGAAACGTTGTGGAATGAAGCTCGAGAAAATTATGCTGAAACTGCATCTCCAGGAAGAGTGTGCCAAGCGTCTGATCAAATGTGAATTTTGTAGTCTACGCATGCGCTTTGAGGAGGAAGTGACACATCTTGGCGTCTGTGGAAAGTTCAAGTTGTCGTGTCCAAACAACTGCAAAGAGGGGAAAGAAATAGCACGAGAAGAACTCCCCGATCATCTAGCTGACCACTGCTCGAGACAGAAGATTAAATGTCCGTTTTGGAATGGAGGTTGTCTATATATGGCAAGTAAATTCATATATAAGTGTTTTGTGAAATGGAATCTCATTTTAAATGAGTCCCTCATTACGTCACACTGTAACTTTATGCCGCTATTGGATCTGACGACACTCCGTATGGGGTCATGTCGATGTTAACTTTACGCCATCAAATCAAATCACTTCTTTCACAAATATAAAAGTGCGACGAGAATCTGCTTATGTGGCGTCATTTGAACGTGACCTCTTACAGAGTGAAGTCAGATCTCTTAAACCAAATAGGTTCTTTAGTTCAATGTAAAGTTGACCGTTCCCAAATTTCAACAAGTTTTAGTCTATAGTCATGAAGCTGGTATAAGTACATGACATCTTAACGAAGTATTTTGAAGCTTCAAAATTATTACTTCAGTGCAAGAGGAAGCATATGGACAAACATATCAAAGAAGATCCAATCGTACATTTAGGAATGGCGTGTGATACGGTCATACTTCACAGAAAAGAGCTAGAAATTCATGCCAATGCCCTAGAAAAACAAACAGAACAGGTTAGACAAATAAAATTTATTGATATATTGAGACCAAATTTCAACCGACCATTTATATAAATTGTAAATAACTTGTTCACATAAATGTGACATTTACAATGTAATCAAATAACTGTTTTCTATATAGACCGATAATACAATTATTGCAACCATGGCCCCGGGGATGGGCGGTGAAGTCGGGGAAACCGCTGTGGTTTACCTTCCAGTTTCCCTCGCACTGTCGTTGCAATGTTTTTTTTTATCTAAACCAATACCCCGGGGACAATGTTTAGTTGTCAGGGGCCGGGGAAATCCGGCGATTTTACCATCAGCTGCCTACCGCAGGTTGGTGTTGTGACGACTCAAAATGCAATACTGATTTATGTATAATATTAATATAGGATAGGCCATCAAAGTTTCAATGACTTTTCTCCCGGAATGACAGTTCGACGAATGCAGTACTGGACATGGTTTTAAACCTAGCTCAGTATTATTCCTAATACCTTACTATGACTGTTTTTCAAATACGATTGACTTCAATTTTCATACACAAAGACCATTAGTCTAAGAATGTACAACATCATATTCCAGTGACGCTACGCCAATATTGCGAGAAATGTCGGGAATAGCACACGCATAAAATGTAGTAATACGCTTATTGTTGAAGACACCTCAATACATAAGAGATCAAAGTATTCAGAAAAGAAATATGTAATTATATTACACCATTTCTTATAGTTATCTGTGCTGGAGAGAAAGGTGGATGCACTGGAGAAGTTATATGGTTGTCAGTTAGTATGGAAGGTTGAACATTGGTCAGACAAGGTACATGAAGCCAAACTTGGACGTAAGGCTACGTTGTTTAGTCCACCATTCCTTACAAGTCGTCATGGTTACAAAATGGCGCTTTCTATGTGTCCATATGGGGATGGCAAAGGTATGAATGTTCACTAAAACACAATTAATTGTGATAAACACAATTATCAAAGCGTAAAGTATATAAATCCTGAAAACCCTTCGGCAATTGTGGCTATTTTTCTTGTCTCAGTCACTTTGAATTGTCCATTTAGAAAATTGAAATTTTGTTCTTGATAAAAAGATTACCTTCGATTTTGATTTGTGTATTGCGGATCACATCAAGTACGATATTCTCCACAAATCAGTGAACTACATAAGTCATATTTTGGTATGTGATTCACCTTATGGAAGCAAATAATGATGCCTGATAGATTTCTTCCTGTGAGTAGTATAAAACCTTGAGTGATCCCCTATACCTCATGATCCGCTATACCCTAAACAACTGTTACACGGTACAAAGTCATGATATTTTCAACTAACTTTCAATTTTGAATGTACGTGAACAACACTGACATATATTTCAGCAAGAGGCAAGTTTCTATCGGTGTTTATATGTATATGTAAGGGAGAGTATGATCCACTGTTGTTGTGGCCATTCAACCATAAACTCACATTTACTGTGATTGACCAGTGTCAGGACCCAGAAGCAAGACGTAACATCACCTACACCATACAGGTAATAATAAGGTGGAACAAGTGCATTAAAACATGTCGGAATATTTGTCAAGGGTTCTACTGAGGCATAATGCCCAATCCTGAAAACGAGTCGCAAGTCTGCTTCGGATCACATTAGCAATATTCCCTACCCTTTAACTAGGTGTCAAACATTTTTTGATATCGAACTAGATCGAGTGTATGAAACTTCAACTTTGTCAATTCTTGGAATATTTTCATCAAATAACTTTTATTTTGTGCAGTCAGAATAGTTCTTCCCAGTGCAATATGTCCGGATTTCCAATTCAAAACTGAACGTTAAACTTCCGTATTTTTATAATGACATCTCAATGGCGTCGCAAAGTTGCTATGTAACGCACGTTTTTGCGTTAGACGAAAGCATTCTTTCAATTTGTATAATAGTTGGTAAATAAAGGACTCGATGGACAAGTATGTTAGCCCCACTGTGATACAAAAGAAGTTACTATGGTGCGGCACCATGTTATCGATTTGGTACAGTTGGAAACTTGAAGTTATTTTATTGAAATTCAATGACGTAACTTGTTTGACGTCAGCGTCAAATGACGTTGTTATGACATCATCAGTAGTAGCGTTTTTTCGTGTACATGTTTCAAATATGAGCCAGAGGACATTCGTACATAAAACATTTGATTATGATAGTGGCTGGCTTTCTCGTTTTTCTCTTTCAGCCAAATGCTATCAAAGACAACAAGCCGTTTCTGGGTAAACCAATCGGGGAGAGGAATGCATCATTTGGTGCCCAGAAGTTTGTGGAGCTAGATGTACTGGATACATACGATTACCTGAGAGACAACCAACTCTTCATCAAATGTGATATTGACAGTGAAACTATGATGTTACTTTGAGCCATCATGTTATACTAGAATGCAGAGCAAGAATGTGTAAACTGCAAATATTTTATTTTATTTAGAGGTTGTTGCTCAAAAGAGGTTAAATGTATAGTAAATAGCAACCCATTGATATCTGAAAGGTGTTGCTATATAGAGGTTGTTGCTCAACAGAGGGCTGCTCTGGAGAGGTTGTACTGTACCAGACACTATTGTCTATATAACACTTCATCACAGTGATAGCATTATGCAAGCCATCTTTCAATCCCTTTACACTGTTAGTTAGATCTGATCACACTACATAAGAGGTCACATTCAAATGACCCTTCTAGTACATTAATTGTAATATGGCTATTCACCTGTTATATACAGAGTACTTTACGCTTATCTCTATGTATTAAGATGAAACATTTCTCTCACTGTAAACTACAGCAGAGATTCTCTGCACTTTCATATTTGCAAAAGTAGCGATTGTATTGGATAATGTAAAGTTCACATCGAGATGAACCCATACTGAGTATCATCAGATCCTATATCAGTGAAAAGTAGGAAAGCTAATATGGGTCTGATTTAAATGAGATTGGCCATCCTTGGGACATTATTATCTGTTTGTTTATATTGGTTATATTAATAGTAGAATAGTGTAAATGAACCTGAAATTCGTGGTTTTAATAACCATCTTATCATTGCGGTGGTCTTTAGATAAGGTGTTACTGAATATAAAAGGTTTGTTGTGTTTAATTTGGATTCTTAATTGGAGCTAAATATAGATCAAATTTATAAAGTCACAAAAGACTTGGGAAATGAACAGTTTTCTTAATTTTGAGTTTGGTCTTTTTGCTATATCCCTGGCTTAGAATGAGAAGGTCGTAAAAACAAAATTAATATTTTAAGAAAACATGTCAGAAATTAACTATTTACTTATGGAAAAAAACAAGCTTTTACAACTTCATCTTGGTCATCATGACAAGTTCCAAATTTCATGAAAATAGGCTCATAAAAAGCACCTTATGATGCAGATTTCAAGTATGTATAAGTCTTATAAGGTTGTAAGTAGTAGTTACGACCTTCTCATGCTAAGTCAGCGATATGTAATGGGCAATAATGGTTCCTTGGGTACAAAAGAATTGATATGTGGTCACTTGTGATTCAAGTCTCAAATAAACCACCACTTTCACAGGGGATCCATTGGACTCAGCGGTAGAAGTTTCAAGCCTTGAATTTTCCAATAGGTCACAGCTTGATCCTCAGGATTTCCATTTTCTCTTAAAAGTATAAGTTTAGTTTATACTACATTGTAATTTATTTAAAGTCGATTGTAAAACAAGTCTTTCCAACTTATATTTATCACTCTCCACACCTCATTCCTAATCTTGTCCATCGACACAAGGGTATGAGAGAAGAGAAGTCAGTTTCCCTTATATGCTGAGCGTCTAGTAGGGAGTTTCTGCTACCATTTTTATTTTGTCTTTTCTGGTATGACGCGGTCAAATTCAGAAGCTAATGGAACCGCTGCTATTATAATCAAGTCTCAAATAATTGAAACAAAAAACACTCGGCAGATTTGAAACAATTTCACAACTTTTAATAATTTAGCTTACAATCATAATAATACTATATAAAAGAGGCATTCACAGGAAGAAATGCAATAAATGATACTCTCTAAGTCACGATACAGTACTATAAGTCATGTACATATCTATGTAACCAGAATTACAACACTACCATAACAACAAGGTACATACTTCAAAGTTACCATAGTTACACATGTATACAAAAATGACTCTGAACCGAACAAAACAGCTTACAATAACAACTTTCAAATATTCTACCAACACAGACCCGTGGTTCAATCAACAACTTAAACGTTTCATATCAACCTCAAACAAAACTTAATTATCGCACTCAACATGAGTCATTTTAACATAAATTGTGTTTGAGTTGATATTAGACATAAGCTGTTTAGAGACTATGAGTCTAGATGCATTTAGTTATTTCTACTTAACATACCGTAATAGCAAACAAAGTGACAATAAGTCTAGATCATGCCGAGCATAGCTGCTATCTGCCGGTCATCTGTCGGCTCTATATGGCAGGCATATGTGTGCCTCCAGTCGGATTTGAACCTGGGGCGCCGGATTTGGTGGTGAGCGTGCTTACCACTGAGCTACAGAGGCCAAGCGGTAGCTTGTGATATACATTATCTTTCTATATACCGTATTAGTAACATTATGCTGTATATCTAGTTGTAACATTCAGATTCTATCTAAAACAGCGAGTGGTTATAAACACATGATCATGGTAGAAAAAATGACAAATTCTTATATCGTGTAGAAATAATTCAACTTCAGTATATTCAGGCCCTTAGCCACAATGAGGCACAAAAAAAAAAGATATTACCAAAATAAGCATAACATTGTTTTTTGTGAAGAAAGAAATGCCTGTGAGAAATAGACCCTAAAATTATTTTCAACAGTGCTTTTGTCTCTGGCTATGGTCCTGGGTACCGTTTTATCAAAGCGTTTACGGAAATCGTAAAATTACGATCAAATTTTAATTCTTTATAATACCTTTAGAACAATAATTTGTGGTAAAGTGAGCTGTAATACTAATCAAGATTCGGTTAATGAACACCTACAAACAATATCTGCCCCCAATGTGCTGTTGTTAAAGAATTACACTGAATTTAAATTTGAACGTAAGTTTACGTTTTCCGTAAGTTTGTTGATAAAATGGTACCCTGGAGTGGTGTTAACAAAGTATCTTAAGAGAAATCTTAAGACTTCTCTTAAAGTTTTGAAGTTCCCTTAATTGTATCAGCATAACAGGAAAATTCAAATTATCATTTTTTTACAAACGGTAGTTACGAAGCATTATGTAAAGAGCTCCAATAATCACAAAGAAAACTTGGGTTATTCTTTGTTTCTTGAGAAATGATGCTTTGTGAATATGAGTCCTGATATTCAGCAGATTTTAGTATTGAATGCGAACAAAGTTTTAAGAAAATCATAATGAACTACTTTAACCTACAAATGTTCCAGGATGTTATTCATACATAATTGTAGGCCCAATGTTTCTATAGCATTTGTCAAAATACAATAAAGACACTAAAATTTAATTAAAGAAGAAACTGAAAATCTCTAAGACAAACAATACAATATTGAACCATCACTTACAGTTATAATTCATATAGATCAGGTCCCAATCTCCCAAAGCAACTCCATCTTAGCAAGATCTCAACTCAAATATTGGCAAGTGTCAAAACATTGGCAAAAAATTACATTCTGGGTTTATTACAGCATCATTTCAAAAGCTGTAACTTCAGATTTATCTATAATTCTGACATGATTGTAGCAAAATCTCTATTTGAGATGCTTCGGGAGGTTGGGGCTTGGTTTCCGAAATCCAAAATCGAAAACTGTTGCCAATCATTCAAATATTCTTAACATCCAATTTGTACGAAACAAAATGTAAAATCTCACCAGACTGACATTTGACGCAGACAACAAATCATACAATAGCAGTTCTCCAAAGAAACAAACAATGGTGAAAGAATGAAAATAAACTAAAAATGATAAATAATTAAATAGTACTAATAGGCCTACATGCAATGTACTTAAAATCAAACAAAGGGGAATAGATTAATTTATCTAACCCAAAATGGTATTCTAGTCTTGATGAATATTGTTTAAAGTGTACAGAGCTACATTCTAACAGTCATTCAATGTCAAAATAATTAATTGCATCGTTTTTAGTATGATACTAGACAACCTTAATTGCAAATTAAAACTTTGGATGGGCTCCGTGTACTTTGATTCAATCGTCGAAAAATAGATGATTCTTATAGTTTCATAGGGTGTTCAAGAACACTTTCGTATGAAAATGGACAGTTTGCATGTCCAATAAATCACACAGAGTTTCTGATAAAACTGAAGCGAAAAATGATCTAATGGATATGAAAGCATAATTGTTTTTCATTTTTTGCAACTTTTTAAAAAAGTATCTTCCGATGTAGCTCTATACACTTTAAAGGACTGATTATTAAATAATTAGCGTAAAAATGAGCAGACTAACCAGTAGTCTATGATAAAATGAGCTATAAAATGACAACTGTAAACATGTTACGCTAATATCACAACTGGAACTTTAAGTTACTTGATGTTTAATAATTAACATTTGGAAGTATGTATTTCAATGATTTGATTTCCACAAAGTACATTCAATACCAATTAAAGTTTAAATTAAAGAATAAACAATAAATTGTCAATTGGAAGTATGTCTTTCATTGATCAGATTTTCACAAAGTATGTATTGAATTTAATATTTTTCCCGAGTTATTTTAATAACAATTAGTTTATCAGAACATATAACATAATTTTCTTACATGTACTAAGGATTGTTTAATAGTAAAGGGAGGAGAAATTAACCTGAACCTGTAAAAATATTTCAAGGTTTGTGCATTTTAAACATCAATTTTTGGCGATTCAGATCTAATTAATCAACAGAAGAAATATTAGCGTTGCTTCTTATGTCATTTTTTCTTGTTGCTTGATGTTCTAACCCGGTCGAGCATTTCTTCTATCTCCTCATCGCTCTGGTAACCAGTCGCTCCAGTGTTTGTTCCAAACCCACGTGTTGCTTTCATCAGCTCAGCATCTGGCCGGGTATGACGACTTTCATACAATAAACAATTTAATGCTTCTTCATAGATCTTGGCTTCAGGAAACTCAACCTTTAAGATAGAGAACAAAATTATGCTGAATATTTGAACATGTATTAGTCTTCATCATTTGAGGAACAACAAAACATAGAGATCAGTATAGTTCAATTTTGAACCCAGAGCCATGACCTGTTAGATGAGTCTATTTGTGCGGGTAACCCGTAATTTATTGATTTCAATAGTCATGATTTAAAGATATTCTACTTACTAATGCGTGTTATACATATCTGAATAGTCAATCCCATGCCAATCATTATCGGCGAATGGATTAAACTTTAAAAGCACAGTCACGGCTCAATGCTTGAAATCGAACTATATCAGAAATTCTGAAGTAGAAACACTAGAAAAAGTTTTACATAAGAGATACCAACGCCAGGTGTAGTACAATTGCTATACTCATTTTTCGAAAAAATCACAATAAAAATCTGTCAGTCACTCAGAGTCAGCTACATTGTAACCTATTTCAAAATAGCATGATTTAGTAAACATCAGATAATTCGACATACCTGATACTTGAAAAATTGATTTTCTTGGGATAAAGTTATGTTTAAAAAAATTGTGAATATAAGCTTATATTAAAAAGTGAATGGTATTACCTTGGTATGTTTTTTCTGCTCACCATATACAATAGATGTACAGCATACTTCAGCTATCTTCTGATTGAGACCATAAAACGACCAACAACATATCTCACTACTACCTAATACATCCTTCAGGAACAATACTCTTCCACTGAATCGTAATGCCAGCTTATCAAATAACTCCAAGTTCTTCAGGAAATTATCATCAGAATTACTGAAAAGTTGAACCAATGAGAATCAGAATCATTTAAAAACAGGGCTCTTCCAAATTGAAGAGTCAAAATGACTCCTGACTCTCAATTTTCAAGAGTCGTCAACATATTGCAAGAAAATTTGTATTGTAATTATAGCAAATTTGACTCTTCAGGTTAAATTTCCAAGGGTTAAAATAGGCACTTTTGTCAAATTCAGGTAATTTCTAATGGTGCAAAATCATAAATGGTACAATTAATAGTAAACACTCGGAACATAGTAAAGTTGTTAAAGATCAACATTTTACACTTCAATATACCATAATAATTTCACTCTAAGCCATAGTTGTACAGTCCATTTTAATGTACACATAATTAGTAGGGTAGTCAGTTCTAACTGTTTATACATTTATAAGTTTTAAAACGAATCTTAAAGCGATTGGTGACTGTTACCATTATACCTAGATTGATTACCCCATAACTTCATAGTCTATATATGTAATAAATTTTATTATACACAGTGAAGTATGTCCATATTCCATGACATGTACATTTGTAGCAAGTCAGTAACTCTAAATAGTCTTATAGGTGACTCTAATAAAAATAGTTAAACATGTGCCTCCGTAGCTCAGTGGTTAGTGCGCTTGCCGTCTAATCTGGCGACCTGGGTTCAAATCCGGGTGGAGGTACATATAATATGCCTGCCATGTTTCAGTAGAAATAATGCAAATAAAGGCTATGCTCGGCATAATTAAAATTAAAAAAAAAAAAAATAGTTAAACATGACCTGAAAAATATTAAGTAGTGCGATAAGTACCACAATAAGGAAAGCAACAACTGCGTTTATGTGAATACAAGATAGAGTTTGAGTGTAGAAAACTAGTACTTACGGGGTATAGGAGTATTTGTTATTATGCCTATTGCAGATCAACTTGATGACAGGCTGAAAATAGAAAATAATAGTTGGGAGATTTTTTGGTTTTTTTTTTCATGATCATCAAATGGAGGATATAAAAGTGATAGTCTGATAGATCAACTGATCATGCAATTAAAACCCCCTCAGCTGCTGTAGGGCGTAGGCATGGGCAGTATCATAACAGTTTTTCATTCTAGTACTAGATCCTGAAACCCTGACTCATTCAAATTGACTACCGGTAATTAAATGTTAGCACTTGGAAATACTTTATTTTTACATAGTGAGACTCATTTATTTTTTCAGTACAGTGGGAAAGGACTCATAGCTTTCAAGAATAAAATCAAACACTGCATTACAATGTGCGCTCCTGTGTGTTACCTGCTCAGAACCATTATAATATTATCTCTGATTAATATTAAACTAATTTATAAATTGGTAGCTAGAAGACAAATGCTTACTGGTTGCCTATTCTGGTAAAAAGTACCAGTAAGTGACTATGACAAGTTTAACTGCATATTATTAAATGTATCACTATGTATATAATGTTAACTCACAAGTAATTGTATCATTGATAAAGACTAAAAGTTAAAACAAAACCAAAAAATTATACATAAATTTTACAAAAAAAAATGTTTTTCCTTTTTTTTCTAGTTATCAATGATGAATGATACAGTTACGGTACCGGTATGTTAACTTACATGTAAGAATAACTATGCGAGACTAAATAAATACCTTGGTTGTGGTAGAGATGAGAGTTTGTTCCTCTCTCTGTGAAGTAACAAGTGGTATACGACAAACTGGATCTACTTCATCCTTACCCAGTCTCTGTAATATACAAACATATATGTTATATAGTTATACTGTAAAATCATTTCAGGGGATGAAATTTCGCGGATTTGGTAAAAAATATCATGTCTATGGGACGTTAATTCGTGGATTTAGCATTTCAAGTAATAAATTACAATACTAGAGTACTAATGGGATTAAATTTCGTGGTTGATGTGAACCATGAAATTTAATCCCCCACAAAAATTAATGACTTTACAGTGAGTAATAGGCCAAGTATCTAATATAATAAGAAGAGATAGATACATATATAATTTGTCACAAAGAATCCGGGTTCGCTACAAAAATGTAGCCTTGCTCTTTTCCAATAGACTTGTAGGTTTTTAACGTGTAAAGCATCTAACACTATTACACATAAGACTACCTCTGGGTAACCTGCCAGTTCTTTTATAGTTGGTTGGGAAACCACAGAAAAGCATTTTAAAATGACCATGTGCCCCGACCAAGAATGATACGTTACCAGGGACCTTATGATCCACTGTGACTCAAGCCCTGTACTGTACATTGCACAACATAAATGCTTAATCAAAATTAATTAACAGTGTTATTTCAACTTCAAGCAGATCTGTATGGCCCCCAAATATACAGTGGGGCATAAAAAGAAGAACACTTGGAAAATTTGTACTTAAATAGTTTACCTTAAGATGAGCCTCCACAAGTTTGACCAAATCTTGAACAAGGAAATATTTAGCTTCTTGCAGTATGTCACACAATTCCCTCCTAGTGTCAGGTAGTGCTACTGTACCATCTCGAAGATAATTCAGGATATATCCAAAATATTGTCCATTCCGATCAATTAGTATCCAACCTGTAATATATAAGTCAAATAGTAAAATTAAAATAAATTTACTAAACACATTGCTTTTCCTGATGATTCATTTACGTGATGATAATAATAGTCAAGATAACTCTCAGTCTTAAAATATCACCAAAACAGACTACAATGTCATCATAAATGGTATCAATGCAACTGACTAAGGTCTGTATGGCAAAACAACCATTGAACGCGATCGACTAAATGGCAAATCAACGCAACTGACTATGGCAAATCAACGCGACTGACTATGGCAAATCAACGCAACTGACTATGGCTAATCAACGCAACCAATAAGGCTAATCAACGCAACAGACTATGGCTAATCAACGCAACCCACTATGGCTAATCAACGCAACTGACTATGTCAAATCAACGCAACTGATATGGCTAATCAACGCAACCGACTATGGCTAATCAATGCAACCGACTATGGCAAATCAACGCGACCAACTATGGCTTATCAACGCAACTGACTATGGCTTATCAATGCAACTGACTACGCCTTATCAACGTGACTGACTACAGCTTATCAACGCGACTGACTACTGCTAATCAACGTGACTGATTACAGCTTATCAACACGATTGATTACGGCTCATCAACACGATTGACTACGGCTCATTGATGGGATCGACTATGGCTTATCAACGTGACTGACTACGGCTAATCAACATGACTGACTACGGCTCATCAACGCGAATTGACTACGGCTCATTGACGGGACCGACTATGGCTAATCAACGCGACTGACTACTACTAATCAATGCGTCTGACTTTGGCTAATTAACGCGACCGACTACGGTTTACCAACGTGACCGACTAAGGCTCATCACAACAGCAAAATGAAAAAGAAATGAAGAGCAAATATAGATCTGATAAATTTGCAGGAAAAGAAGAAAAAAAGATGAGTTGACACAGAGTGATTGGTCACACTCGCTTATATATTACCTTCTGAATCGGTAAGAACTTCCATTCGACCACTAAACATGGCCCTTAACATCGTATCCTGCTTGGTGAGGGTCCCTATAGTGGTGTAATGAAGGGACCCCCCAACATTTAGTTTCACATATTTGGCCGAGTTTCCTTTGATTACAGTCTTGTGTTCACCAGACATTTCTGCCGAATTATACATAAACGCCTCAGCCCCTATAGTCTTCAACGGTGTATCTTCTAATATAATTCCACATTCTTCTTCTTCTGTGTTCATTACATCAACATTTTGAGTCAGTTTGGAATAAATTGTTAAAATTTAACAACACCCATCTATTTATACCTCGATCCAGCCGATTCTATTTTTAGTAACAAGGTTTGTCATACTTTCAACATAATAACGACTACTAAATATATCGCTGTCGTCATGTGTAAATACTATAAAGCCAAACGGTACGCTCGGGGTACTTTTAAGCCTTTTAAATGTCCAAATTCAAATCAATACCTACTTACACAAAGTGTTTTAAGTTTGAAACGAAATGAAAATATTCTAAATTTAATAATTTTCTTCAACATTATATTAATTTTGTTCTTCATCACGTATTTTCATTTCATGTCTTCATATGTAAATAATCTCAAAGACCTAAATTACAGGTAATTTAGGTCTTTGATAATCTTAATCTGAATAGTAAGAATTTTTACGAAAGAAGTCTAGATGACAACTTTTATGTTTATGTAGATTCAAAATAGTGTATACAATATGTGATTTTGTATGTAGATTCAAAATATTGTATACATGTGCCCAGCCAGCAATCCGATATCGGCCTTATATCGGACCGATATACTTTCCACATCGGCCCGATATCGTAACTGATATTGGGCCGATATTGTTTTGCCCATCGGCACTTGATCGGGCCATTATCGACAGCCGATATCGAACCGATATTGGCATTATTTATCCGGGGATATAAAATACGTTTATTGAATAAATTAGATGTTTACTTATATAAAATTACTAGTATTGAAGGATTGCAACAATAAGTTCAGCCCTAGGTCAAAGAGCTTCCTTCCGGTACGAGCTACTACAGATCACTTTTGTTTTTCATAATTTATTCGACATATTACATTTTAAAACAACAGGCTGCACAGCAGCCTGTAACCTGCTTCTTTTGTGAAAAAAAAGGGAAGGGACCAAAATTAAACTAAAACGGAAGCAAGTTGATGTTATTGAATTTGGAATTTTGAACAAAAATAATATTACTTTAATATGGTACTAATATATACACCAGTATATATATTTAACTGTTATATGAAAATAATGTGAAGTTGAAAACATCGACTTGCTTTGACATATTTTATAAGTACAAATTGAAATATTTGACAAAGATGTATATTTATTTGATTTTGTCTTAAAATGTTCACGAGAGTAAGGGTATTCAAACTGTCACGAAGAGGATTCTAACACAGTTATCACTGATCTGTATTTGAAGTTCACATTTGATAGTCAAGAGGAGGATTTCAAAATGATCGTCACTGTTCTATATTTAATGTTCACTAGTTTAATATTTAAATGTTACACGCGTATTATTTGAATGGGATGGTTATTATAACAAGCGAGTTAAAGATACAACGTATTGGTAAATATTGAATTAACATAGTACATTTGAACATATTCATTTTACAAATATTGAAGTTTTTTAAAAGGGACAACCCCGCACTGATGGTATGTCGCAGGCCTCATATATAAATATTCAGCCTGCGCCACACCGACATAAGAAGGGCAAGAAGCAGATTGTACAATAACATAATATGTTTATGGTAATCTGAATAGACACTGGATGTACTAGTTAATAGAAGTATGAGGCATTTACGTGATATGAATTACAGTATGACCCTGCAGTGTGTCCGACAACCACATGTGGACTGCATGTTCTTCTCGGACTCGCTTCAGCATCTTATAAAACCTAAAAATAGGTTCAATATAAAAACAATATAATTTTACAAAAACATCCAGCATCTATTTCAGGTGAGACAAGAATGCATGAAATAAGTTATGATGACTGAAGTTTCATGGCTCCTGGCTGGAGTTACATATACTAAAATGAAACTTCTTCTGAAAGTAGAAAAATGAGAAGAGCAGCAAACGAAGCAAAGATACATATTATTTCAATTTAAACATTTTAACATATAAATCGGTATACAATTCGGGACTAAACTCTAAGTTTTCAGCCCAAGCACATAAATTGTGTTGACTCCAGTAATCAATGAATTTAACGGGTGTTAATCTATCAATGTCAAGAGATAGACGAAATCTCAATAATGACAAGAATTTATTTATTACAGCGATCTTTGTGATCTTAACATGTTCATGTTTAAAAGCATTTCTAACTGACCATATAACGTATCTTGAGATAGATAAAATTACCAAAGCAGGGTACAATACACATTGTTCTAACTTAGGTAAATCAAAAAATATAAAGATTTCCTCCGAGAATTGGAGTTTATTATCGGAAATTAATTTTAACAAGTGAATAATAACTTTGTTCAATGGTGTAAAATATGCACATTCTAAGAATAAGTGAGACTTTGTCTCAATATTGTTACAGAAGTAACATGTTTTAATTTTTGAGATATTTCTCAAATACAAGAAATAGTTTACAAAAGCAACATCGTGTACTAGCCTATAACAAATATTCTTGTGTAATGGGTCAATTGTTTTTGAAAATATATTTTCAAATACATTTTTGAAATTGATATGTGGGAAAACACGTACACATCTGGGAGTATACTTCTCCGAGTTGAGCAAAATCGTATATAAGCATTTGGAAGGTAAACAAATGGAAAAAGCAAAATCTGGTTCAATTTTTTGGATGGCTGCTAACGCTTTTAAGCAATGTGTATAAAACTTTGGGGTATGATCTATACAGTGTGGAAAATTGTTGGAAGAAAAAGAAGGGTTGAATTTCCTTAAATTAAGGCCAATCCAATACTTGGCAAAATGACACCATATTGCATCATGATTTTTTATTAACTTTTGCAAATGGCAAATTAATATAGCATACCATCTTTTCTTTATATTTGGGACATTAAGACCTCCCTGTTTAAAATGTAAATGTAATGTTTCACGGGCTATAGGTTCGCATGATTTCGAATTCCAAATGAAATGGAAAATAGCTCTCTGAAAGAGTTTAACATAGTATTTGGGCATGATACCTGCAGTTATATAATACAAGATTTGAGAAAAGGCTAATGAATTAACGACTGTACTCCTACCTTTAAAGGACAAACTACGTGACAAATTTAGATTTAATGTTTTAGAAAACTTGGTATATAGATTAGACCAGATATCATCATTATTTAAGGCATAACCAAACCAGTAACCTAATAATTTACAATTTCTTACCCATGAAATACCAAAGGGGTGATCCGATCTATTCTTCCATTTGCCTAAATATAATCCATTAGTTTTTTTATAATTAATTTTGGTACCTGAAACTTTTTCGAACTTGGAAACCTCCAAAAGAAACTTTTTAATTGATAAATGACTGGTCAAAACTGCTGTATTGTCATCAGCGTATAGTGAAAGTTTGCACTCATGTGCCCCGCCTGGAACTGTAATTCCCTTAATTTCTTGATTATCTTGAATCTTCTTGGCAAATGGTTCTAAACATAAAACGTATAAAAGGGGAGATAATGAACAACCCTGGCGGACCGATCGCGATAACGTAAAAGGTTCAGATATAAAATTGTTAACAATGACAGATGATTTAATATCATGATATAAAACTTGAATCCATTTAATAAATGTTGGGCTAAAGCCAAAGGAATGTAGGACGTCATGCAAATATGACCAAGAAACTCTATCAAACGCTTTCTCTTGGTCGATATTAATGAAACAGGCTGCTATATTTTTCTGTTCGACATAATCGAAAATGTTGCGTAGTAAATGAACATTGTCAAAAATTGATCTACCTCTGATGGAGCATGTTTGACTAATACCTATAATCTCTGGTAATATACATGATAACCTTTTGGCTAATAATTTGGAAATAATTTTCCTATCTATATTTAAAAGTGAGATAGGTCTATAATTTTTCATGGACGTCGAATTGCTCCTATCTTTACATAAAAGAGTTATATATGACATGCTTTGTGACTCAGACATATGTCCTTCTGAGTATGACAATGAAAATAAACTTTTAAGAATATGACCAAATAAGTGGAAAAATTTTAGGTAAAATTTTGACGACAAACCATCACTACCGGGGGATTTGTCGGCCGGCATTCCTTTAAGTGTATTTAAAATTTCTGTTTCGTCAATGTTTTTATCTAAATAGCTATTATTCTCACTCGAGACTTGAGGTAAATTGTTCAAGAACTCGTGGTTTAACGATGAAGTTACAGGTTCTGCTGTATATAAAGTTTTAT
The DNA here is from genome assembly GCA_963678985.1 of Spisula subtruncata. NCBI lineage: Eukaryota > Metazoa > Mollusca > Bivalvia > Venerida > Mactridae > Spisula > Spisula subtruncata. Next base: position 23,249,967 of record OY787672.1, on the reverse strand, counting down.
AAAAATTTTGAAATCTATTCAAAATATCTTCAGATTTATTATAAGTTGTGTCATTATCAACAATGGAGTAAATAGTTTTCTTGTTCCCATGTTTATTTTCTAAATTACAAAAGTAAGACGATGGGTTCTCATTACTATCAATGTATTGGTTCTTACTTCTAATCAAAGTACCTTTATGAAAATTATTTTCCATTGCGTTGATTTCTAATTTAATAATCTTTTTTTCTTGTAAATCATCTGACTTTTGATATTTATATTTTAATTGTCTTAAATGTCCGTATGTGTTGCGATTTTTTGCACGCGCAAAGTCAATACAAAAATCTTTAATAAGCAATTTCATTTCGTCCCACCATTCCAGTGTAACGTTATCAATTCTAGAAATAATTTTCCAATAAAATTCAAAGCTTGAAATAAACATCTTATCATCTAATAGAGAGTTATTGAATTTCCAATACGATTTGCCAAAAGTTATTAAATCATTTAACTTTATTGTGACAAAGAACGCATCATGATCGGATAAAGTGCATGGTATTACATTAGATGTAATCAAATTATTTTTTAATGACGAAGGTACATAAATTCTATCAAGTCTACAACCAATCAAGTTATTAGATGTACCACAATTATTACACCACGTTATTAGTTTTTTATTTGGATATAAGGTTCTAAAAGCATCAACTAATTTAAACGTACTAAAAACTGAAGATAAGACTTTCGATCCTACAGTACCAAGTTCACAATTACCTCCAATCTTGTCTAATTTTGTATTCATAACACAATTAAAATCACCTGCTAATATAACATGTGAAGATGAGACGAGGTTATGTTGTATTGAATTGAAAAATTCTTTCCTTTCTAATTCGTTATTTGGCGCATATATATTTACTACTTTAAAATTGCTATCAGCTAATGCGAAATCAACAGAAATAAAACGACCATCAAAGTCACTCTGAAATTTATTCATTTGTATAGAAGTATTAATAATAATAGTAGACACACCGGCGGAACGGCCATTACTGTAACTCCATATGATTTTACTAGACCTATCGAGGTTTAAACGTTTTTGAATATTCTTTGCAGAATTATAATTGTCAATATGAGTCTCTTGCAAACAGAGTACATCGATACTGTTAGTATTTATAAATGATTTTAAATAATCAATTCGATCGGTGGATCTTAATCCATTTATGTTTAGAGTGAATATTTTTAATTCAGCCATGTTTAAGTTTGTCATAAAATGGTCCTGTCCTTACAATTATAGTCCTTAACAGATACACTAGATTTTTACAGTATGTAAATGTTTGGGGTGCTGGTTTTAATAGTATACAAAATATGAGAGTTAAATCACTTCCAAGTTTAGCATGTATGATAAAACTATAATTATGTATGACCAATGAATGCTTAATACGAGAAAGGTCTATGTCAATACCACAGCGGTTTAAATTTAATATGGTGCATAAGCAGGTACCTACAAAACTAATTATTATAGCAGTATAGTAAAAGGAAAGTACATGTAGATCTATATATCGACTCCGTAAAACCATAAATTTAAAGCAGGTACCGATATATTTAAAGTACAGTAGACAGTAATTTATAAATTTAAACCCAATAGTGTTCACATTCTGTATGTGGTACAATAAAATTCCATAGTACTTAACAGTTCTACATATTAACCTTAACACGTTTTGGATTAAAAGTTGATGACGTATATAGAGGTCGTAGAGTACATTCAGACATGATGTAATATAAAGGTCAACGGGTACATAAATAAAGGATGCTGCAATATAGACATAGAAGTCAATGAGTACATTGAAAAATGATGCAATATAAAAGTCAATGAGTGCATTTAAAAATAGTGTACAATTACAGCATGGAGGAAGGATAAACAACAAATACAACACAACATCTAGATCAACTACTAAGCAGTTTAACAGGTTCTGTTCAAAATCAGTAACCGTACAATAAGAATCATTAGGCAATATCATAGTCGGTGATGAGGTCCGGGTCATGGTCTCCGGCGACAACAGGGTACAAATCAGTGTTCGGTCATAATCCATGAGGCAAATATAATCGTAAGGTTCTACATGTTACACATCATCAAAACTCGAGGTCTCCAACGACGGATCCCCAAGCGACATCGCCGACAGGACAGCAAACCTGTTGTCCGAAGACAATGAGAGACTCGGGGACTCGTCATCAGAGCCCTTGGCAATGCGCTTTGTCTTTTGGGGAGGAAACTGACGGTGCCATTCCTGGGACTCAGTTAACTCCCCCGAAGACTCATCGCCTTGCCCGACTGACCGTTTCAAACCCTTACTCTCTGAATCCATTACAGCTGACTCTGTCACGTAGGTTTCCAAAAATGGAAGGTTGTTAGACATTTTTTGTTAATCACTAGTTGAGCTATATCTTATTCACATTTTTATTAACCACTAACAGCTTTTATTTACATCATTCATTTCTTTATACTACAGCCAAATGACGGTGTGGTACTTTAAACATTGGCTAATTGATACTTTCTAAAAGTTTGAAAGGAATAAAAGGTGATAAACCCGATTTAATTCATTTATAAGATAAAAGGGAGATAATAGGTATATGTAACGTACTACAGCCGGCCGATATAGGTCCGACATCGGCAATCATTGCCAATATTCCGATATGGTGCAAACGTCAGTCCGATATGGGCATACTGGCTGGGATACAGACCAAAGTAAGAGGGATTAGGAATGATGCATTTACAAATTACAATATTTCTAAACCTCACTATATCGGTCCGATGTCGGTCCGATATAGGAATGCTGACCGCGATATGCCGACATGTAGCCGATATCGGACCGATATGGGTACGTTTGCTGGGAAATAAATATAATCGAGACAAATGAGTTAGACATCTATGTTTGCTTATCTTGACTGAAAACCCGCAATTTATTAATCCTACAAAACATGAACTTGTTCGCCAACATCGGATAGACGTCGGATAGATATCGTGTGCCGTTGCCGATATGCCGCTATGTTGCCGATATCTATCCGATATGGGCATGCTGGCTGGGTGATTGTTTATGTAGATTCAAAATAGTGTATACAATGTGATTGTTTATGTAGATTCAAAATATTGTATACAATGTGATTGTTTATGTAGATTCAAAATATTGTATACATGTCATTGTTAATGTAGATTCAAAATATTGTATACAATGCGATTGTTTATGTAGATTCAAAATATTGTATACAACGTGATTGTTTATGCAGATTCAAAATATTGTATACATGTGATTGTTTATGTAGATTCAAAATATTGTATACATGTGACTGTTTATGTAGATTCAAAATAGTGTATACAATGTGATTGTGTATGTAGATTCAAAATATTGTATACATGTGATTGTTTATGTAGATTCAAAATAGTGTATACAATGTGATTGTTCATGTAGATTCAAAATATTGTATACAATGTGATTGTTTATGTAGATTCAAAAAAGTGTATACATGTCATTGTTAATGTAGATTCAAAATATTGTATACAATGCGATTGTTTATGTAGATTCAAAATATTGTATACAATGTGATTGTTTATGCAGATTCAAAATATTGTATACAATGTGATTGTTTATGTAGATTCAAAATAGTGTATACATGTCATTGTTAATGTAGATTCAAAATAGTGTATACAATGTGATTGTTCATGTAGATTTAAAATAGTTTATACAATGTGATTGTTTATGCAGATTCAAAATATTGTATACATGTGATTGTTTATGTAGATTCAAAATATTGTATACATGTGATTGCAGTATGTTCAAAACCCCTATTCACCTGTCAAGTGGAACATCTGAAGATATGCTCAAGTACACAAGAAATATTTATAAAAAGAACGTAAAACAAGCATGTGTTACCTCTTTAATATCCCGCAAACATGGCCAATAAAAAAATCCCAAAAAAGTAACATACTTATATTCACACATATAGATACATGGTACATTCCTGTCTGTGAAGAAATACATGTATCTTATTCAAGTCATGTTGCATCGGTTTATTTCAATAATGTATGTGATTTATATATAGAAAATAATTGATGAGGTATTAATGCATCTACAGTGTAAAGGGTTAATCCACAAAGTAGGTAAAGAACAATGTCATTTGTCTAACATAAACTCAAGGATCTAAATTACAAGCATTTTAGGTATTTGATAAGCTTAACATCCATGGACTAGCGAAAAAGCAAAAGCACCAATCATAATCCAAAAATAATACTTGTGTAGTAGGTGTCATATCACAGACATCATTTATTTTATGAAAATATAAACACCTTCATATGCTTGGACCCAGATCCTGTGTAAGTATAATGATATAATCCAGAACATAGACTGAAGAAAAACTGAATGACAATGTATACATAATTATATATATTTCATTAAAGTCACATCAAATTGAATGCAGGGTCGTTCAATAATTTATGGTAACCATAGACCAATGTTCTATTTGGTAGAATAATGCAGCTCTGTTTAAATGTGTTCAGCTCTGTTTGAATGTGTGTAGTTTGCTTCATATTGTTACACGCTACCCACAGGATAGCTCTCAGCTCCAACTGTGCTCTCGCTTCGACCTCTTGTCCACTAGCAGATAAACACGCTCGAACAGTATTTTGATGCAGCCAGACGGACAGACAGACGGACGGACAGATGGACGGACAAAGAATGTCACGGGTGACTCAGCAGCAAGGCGAAGTATTAATCAATGGGCAAAGAATAACTCTAATATAAACAAGCCAGATCATAAACACTTGATGACTTTTATTAAAGTAACATGAAGCTTTTAAAAACAATACTTCAATTAATGCAAATAAAACAGGTAGGTACCAATAAACATGAAAGGGCTGAGTAAGGTGTCGGTGGCTTTAAGTAAAAGGACAAATGTTCAAACAGGACTGACACTATAAAGCTGACAGAAAAATTACAAGATGAATCTCGACGTAGTGGTGAAGATCAAGTCCAAGAATTAGTTAGCCGTGGTGATATACAGTATCAGACGTATGATGGAAGCATGGCGAGTGGTCATGATCCTATAAGGGGTTCTGATATTGGTGTGTCACAGGGACAAGATAGATCCAACAGGGGAGGTAATCCTATTAGCAAATCTAGGGCTAATAATGGTAGATGTAACAGTCGACAACGGATATATATGAGCAATTTTAAAGTATCGCCATTCACGGGTAAGGAAGATTGGTCGGTTTGGTTGGCTAGGTTCGAGACTTTAGCCCGAAGGTACAACTGGTCTGATGATGATAGGCTGGATCAGTTATTACCTCGTATTGATGGACAAGCGGCCCAGTTTGTGTTTTCACAGCTTCATCCGGCGGTTTTATCGGACTACAGAGAATTGGTGGGTGAGCTGAACAGCCGGTATCGCGTAATAGAAACCACTCGGTCTTTCGCAGTGAAATTTAGCAGGCGGGTGCAGAAGGTAGGGGAAACTGCAGAGGACTTTGCAGCGGATCTGAAGTATTTATACCAAAAGGCACACGTTTATAGGGATCGCAAGACGAGGGATGAAGACTTGGTGCGTAAGTTCCTAGATGGTTTGCGGGACGATGATGTAAGCTTTGCAGTTGAGTACCACAAGGAGCCTGATACATTAGATGAGGCAGTGTTTTATGCAGTGAGCATGATACAGACCAGGAATATCCGAATGAACAGAGACAGTACCAGAAGGGTGTGTGATGAGCTGGATATGGATCAGGATGTGGTGACTAGAAGGGCTTCCCAATCAGAGCAAGAAGTTGAACCGGCCCATGACAAGGTGCTAAGGGTTCCAGAAAAGGGAGCTAGACAAGAAAAGTATGCAAAAGGGGACGGTAGGACAGAATCTATAGAAGCAAGACTGTTAGCAGAAGTACTTGAGAGGCTAGGCAAGTTAGAGGAAGTTCACAGAGAGACACAGTCTAGAAAACCAACACGACAGAATAGAAGGTCTGTAGAATGCTACAACTGCCACAGGACCGGTCATTACGCTCGCGACTGTCCAGATAGAGAGATGTCCTGTGGAGGAAAAGACAGAGGATTTAGCAGAGAAGGTGTTGTGAATAGCTCAGACCGGAATCAGGATTTAAACTTCCAGGGACCCACCCCAGTGGCAGGGAGGTGGTCCAACTAGTAGACAACAGCCACAAAGTTAAGAAGCTGACAGATGGTAAAGATCCACAAGCGGATCAGGGTAAGGAAGTAATGGAGCAGTGTACTGTAGAAGTGGAGCAGAGTACTGATAAAGTGGAGCAGGGAACTGAAGAAGTGGAGCAGCGTACTGTAATAGTGGAGCAGCGTACTGTAGAAGTGGAGCAGGGTACTGTAGAAGTGGAGCAGGGTAATGAAGAAGTGGAGCAGCGTACTGTAGAAGTGGAGCAGGGTACTGTAGAAGTGGAGCAAGGTACTGTAGAAGTGGAGCAGGGTACTGTGGAAGTGGAAATGGTACGTGAAGTAGTGGTTGCGGATGGAGAAGACGATGTTCTTTTGGGGTTAGACATTCTCAAGGGTAGTCAGAGAGGACCAGGAGACTTGCTGTTGAGCAAGGGTGTGGTAGTCTTGGACGAGGGAGAGATTCCAGGTTTCGAGGTGGGACGAGGGAACAGGTCCAGGAGGGTCGCTGATACGGATGAGATGTATGTCCCAGTTAGAACAGAAGAGGTCGACGATGAGACAGTAGGGAGAAAGTCAGTGAACCATGAGTACCAGGTGGAGTTGAGCGAGAGCTGTAGAGATAGAATCGTAAGTATTCACTTTCAGGATGACGAATACATTGGCAGTGAATATGACCAGTGGAGCATGGTGAGGTCAGTGAAACCTAGAGGCAAGGGTGGAACATACTTAGCTGAGATGACCAACAGAGAGCACGGAGGTACAGGCTTGAAACCCAGAGGAAAAGGTGGTACCCACAGTGCAGTGAAGACCGTGAGGGACAAGAGCCACAGAGGTGTGAAACTCAGAGGCAAGGGTGGCACTTGGAATTATTGGAAGACCACAAGGAAGGCTGACGATTCATCCAGTAGACCAAGAGATAAAGGGGGTACACATGTAAGAACAAAGACCACAGGTGAAAGTAGAGGCGCTGAAGAGGAAAGAAATAAAGAAAACAGCCGGAGAGTAAACCAAAGATCTACAGGAATAAAGACCACGGTGCAAGTTGGAGATACTGAAAAGGAACAAGGTCAAGAGGACAACCCCAGCATAAACCGAATAGGGTGCACAGGGAACAATCCAGCAGCTCTAGATGAGACAACGCGATTTACAACTCAGATTATGATAAGCGACAACTCGCGACTCTTAGATGATTTTCAACTCTACTCGGAAGGGCGACCAACGAGTATACAGCAGCAGAAGTTTACTACGACATTGGAGACAGCTTCAACAGGGATGAGCCGTGCAGTAAGGAGACCTCCGCGACTTGAACATTGAACTCAGTGGTAACTTAAAATGAACATAGTAATGGTGAATCTAGTGAACTGGAACTTGACAGTTTAGTCCTGTGAGACTATGACTTGTATCTTGTCATTGCATTTATGTCATTTAATTGAACATTGTTTATGCATTAATTGAATTTTGATTGAATTTTAATTGGAATTTAATTAAAAGCTGTTTGTGCTTAAATTTTTCATCTTGGGTAGGCTTTGAACTTTGTTGCATTTTTGTAAGTCATGTTCTATTCTACTCTTGTTTTATGTTAAGTAAGGCAGTTGGAACTTTGCCTTGATTAGGAGGGGGTAATGTAATATTTAGAGTTTCCCCACCCACTGTTTTAACTCCATGTTTTTATACTTAATTCCTTAATAGATCATTATTGGGCTTAAAGTTTAGTCTCTGCAGGAACTATTGTGCATATTCTTTGTAATTCAGTAGCTTACCTACTTTTAATTCCTTGATTTTGTCTGTAATAAGCCTTTTAATCTTGTAGTTTACAGCACACTTGCTTTTGTCAGCCATTTTGTTTAATGTTTTGATCATGTGACTAGGTGTGATGTCATCACAGTCACATGGTATATTGATGATGTCATCAATGACGTCATTGATTATACCATGCACTTCTTCTAGGAATTTGTTTACTTTTATGATTGAGGCTACCTTAGGGGAGTGTTTGAATCTATTTTTAACTTGTAAATTATTTATTGGAGCATTTCTGCTTTATTGTTGATTATTATCATAGCAATTCTTATTAATTGTATTTATGTAAGGTTAATCAGGTGAAGTTAATACTTTTTTCTTGTTAGAACTTTCATTTCATTTTTCTGTTTGAGGTGTTTGAAAGCGTTTGAAACCCACATTGGGCCCCTTTGTTTGATATTTTGATCTGTTTGATTCAAACTTCAAACAGTGTTTGAGTGTTTGAACTTTTGGGTATATAAGGGGATGTAACTGTTTGAAACTTCACTCAGCAGCCATTATTTCTAGAGGTCAGGCATATTGTCATTTTTTTATTTAATAAATACCCTATTCTTTCAGTAAAATATTCTACTGATAATATAAGTAAATTTTGATCTTTATTGTCCTTAATAGTGCATTTGAAAGAGTGAATTCCTATTTATTTTGCTCAAAATAATCAAAATAAATAGGAATTCACTCTTTCAAATGCACTATTAAGGACAATAAAGATCAAAATTTACTTATATTATCAGTAGAATATTTTACTGAAAGAATAGGGTATTTATTAAATAAAAAAATGACAATATGCCTGACCTCTAGAAATAATGGCTGCTGAGTGAAGTTTCAAACAGTTACATCCCCTTATATACCCAAAAGTTCAAACACTCAAACACTGTTTGAAGTTTGAATCAAACAGATCAAAATATCAAACAAAGGGGCCCAATGTGGGTTTCAAACGCTTTCAAACACCTCAAACAGAAAAATGAAATGAAAGTTCTAACAAGAAAAAAGTATTAACTTCACCTGATTAACCTTACATAAATACAATTAATAAGAATTGCTATGATAATAATCAACAATAAAGCAGAAATGCTCCAATAAATAATTTACAAGTTAAAAATAGATTCAAACACTCCCCTAAGGTAGCCTCAATCATAAAAGTAAACAAATTCCTAGAAGAAGTGCATGGTATAATCAATGACGTCATTGATGACATCATCAATATACCATGTGACTGTGATGACATCACACCTAGTCACATGATCAAAACATTAAACAAAATGGCTGACAAAAGCAAGTGTGCTGTAAACTACAAGATTAAAAGGCTTATTACAGACAAAATCAAGGAATTAAAAGTAGGTAAGCTACTGAATTACAAAGAATATGCACAATAGTTCCTGCAGAGACTAAACTTTAAGCCCAATAATGATCTATTAAGGAATTAAGTATAAAAACATGGAGTTAAAACAGTGGGTGGGGAAACTCTAAATATTACATTACCCCCTCCTAATCAAGGCAAAGTTCCAACTGCCTTACTTAACATAAAACAAGAGTAGAATAGAACATGACTTACAAAAATGCAACAAAGTTCAAAGCCTACCCAAGATGAAAAATTTAAGCACAAACAGCTTTTAATTAAATTCCAATTAAAATTCAATCAAAATTCAATTAATGCATAAACAATGTTCAATTAAATGACATAAATGCAATGACAAGATACAAGTCATAGTCTCACAGGACTAAACTGTCAAGTTCCAGTTCACTAGATTCACCATTACTATGTTCATTTTAAGTTACCACTGAGTTCAATGTTCAAGTCGCGGAGGTCTCCTTACTGCACGGCTCATCCCTGTTGAAGCTGTCTCCAATGTCGTAGTAAACTTCTGCTGCTGTATACTCGTTGGTCGCCCTTCCGAGTAGAGTTGAAAATCATCTAAGAGTCGCGAGTTGTCGCTTATCATAATCTGAGTTGTAAATCGCGTTGTCTCATCTAGAGCTGCTGGATTGTTCCCTGTGCACCCTATTCGGTTTATGCTGGGGTTGTCCTCTTGACCTTGTTCCTTTTCAGTATCTCCAACTTGCACCGTGGTCTTTATTCCTGTAGATCTTTGGTTTACTCTCCGGCTGTTTTCTTTATTTCTTTCCTCTTCAGCGCCTCTACTTTCACCTGTGGTCTTTGTTCTTACATGTGTACCCCCTTTATCCAGTGATTCATTTTGAAAATTGATTTAATGAGTCCATGGGACTCACATATTTCAAAACAATGAGTCCCAACTAAATTTAACGAGTCCCATAAAGATATATAGGTAAATCACTGTCACGGTAATATTATGTTTTAAGGTTTTAAAACTTTCTGTTTTTGCTGCTCTTGTCAATAGAACTCGATAGTGTCTGTTAATTACATGTCTTATAGAAAGAGATGTCAAGGGTCTTGTTTGTAGGGCCTACAGAAAATCCTCATTTACAAACAACAGGATATGATCAGATGATGCTGAAGTAATTGCAAACTTAGCTAAAAATCAACGGATCTTTATCAAAATGTGAACAAATGGTCGGAGCTCTCGACCAGTAAATCGTTAATTTCAGACGACTTTAACATTTATATAATTCAGAATCGTCGCCAGCGTGTGTAAAAACGATGTTAACATTCTTTAATACAATCAAGTTCAGTAATTTTCTTCGGACGCATTCTATATGCGCACGTCCGAAATTAGACTTTGTTTATTCTCCGAAAAGTACGACCAGTCAGTTAAAACGCTGAATCCGATTGGTTTATCTCCATAAAACGACCAATGAAATCGCGTGTTATAAACACAACGGCCGGAAACGGTGTGGACATAAATTTATTCCTTCTTGCGGACCCGATAATTTTCGAACTTCGCCCTTTCGTCCTCAGAATTTTATTGCGTCCGGCGGACTCGCAATTAATTTATCTTTGCGTCCCAACGAAAATCTATGCGTCAGGGACGCAGGACGCACATCAAAATGAATCACTGTTTATCTCTTGGTCTACTGGATGAATCGTCAGCCTTCCTTGTGGTCTTCCAATAATTCCAAGTGCCACCCTTGCCTCTGAGTTTCACACCTCTGTGGCTCTTGTCCCTCACGGTCTTCACTGCACTGTGGGTACCACCTTTTCCTCTGGGTTTCAAGCCTGTACCTCCGTGCTCTCTGTTGGTCATCTCAGCTAAGTATGTTCCACCCTTGCCTCTAGGTTTCACTGACCTCACCATGCTCCACTGGTCATATTCACTGCCAATGTATTCGTCATCCTGAAAGTGAATACTTACGATTCTATCTCTACAGCTCTCGCTCAACTCCACCTGGTACTCATGGTTCACTGACTTTCTCCCTACTGTCTCATCGTCGACCTCTTCTGTTCTAACTGGGACATACATCTCATCCGTATCAGCGACCCTCCTGGACCTGTTCCCTCGTCCCACCTCGAAACCTGGAATCTCTCCCTCGTCCAAGACTACCACACCCTTGCTCAACAGCAAGTCTCCTGGTCCTCTCTGACTACCCTTGAGAATGTCTAACCCCAAAAGAACATCGTCTTCTCCATCCGCAACCACTACTTCACGTACCATTTCCACTTCCACAGTACCCTGCTCCACTTCTACAGTACCTTGCTCCACTTCTACAGTACCCTGCTCCACTTCTACAGTACGCTGCTCCACTTCTTCATTACCCTGCTCCACTTCTACAGTACCCTGCTCCACTTCTACAGTACGCTGCTCCACTATTACAGTACGCTGCTCCACTTCTTCAGTTCCCTGCTCCACTTTATCAGTACTCTGCTCCACTTCTACAGTACACTGCTCCATTACTTCCTTACCCTGATCCGCTTGTGGATCTTTACCATCTGTCAGCTTCTTAACTTTGTGGCTGTTGTCTACTAGTTGGACCACCTCCCTGCCACTGGGGTGGGTCCCTGGAAGTTTAAATCCTGATTCCGGTCTGAGCTATTCACAACACCTTCTCTGCTAAATCCTCTGTCTTTTCCTCCACAGGACATCTCTCTATCTGGACAGTCGCGAGCGTAATGACCGGTCCTGTGGCAGTTGTAGCATTCTACAGACCTTCTATTCTGTCGTGTTGGTTTTCTAGACTGTGTCTCTCTGTGAACTTCCTCTAACTTGCCTAGCCTCTCAAGTACTTCTGCTAACAGTCTTGCTTCTATAGATTCTGTCCTACCGTCCCCTTTTGCATACTTTTCTTGTCTAGCTCCCTTTTCTGGAACCCTTAGCACCTTGTCATGGGCCGGTTCAACTTCTTGCTCTGATTGGGAAGCCCTTCTAGTCACCACATCCTGATCCATATCCAGCTCATCACACACCCTTCTGGTACTGTCTCTGTTCATTCGGATATTCCTGGTCTGTATCATGCTCACTGCATAAAACACTGCCTCATCTAATGTATCAGGCTCCTTGTGGTACTCAACTGCAAAGCTTACATCATCGTCCCGCAAACCATCTAGGAACTTACGCACCAAGTCTTCATCCCTCGTCTTGCGATCCCTATAAACGTGTGCCTTTTGGTATAAATACTTCAGATCCGCTGCAAAGTCCTCTGCAGTTTCCCCTACCTTCTGCACCCGCCTGCTAAATTTCACTGCGAAAGACCGAGTGGTTTCTATTACGCGATACCGGCTGTTCAGCTCACCCACCAATTCTCTGTAGTCCGATAAAACCGCCGGATGAAGCTGTGAAAACACAAACTGGGCCGCTTGTCCATCAATACGAGGTAATAACTGATCCAGCCTATCATCATCAGACCAGTTGTACCTTCGGGCTAAAGTCTCGAACCTAGCCAACCAAACCGACCAATCTTCCTTACCCGTGAATGGCGATACTTTAAAATTGCTCATATATATCCGTTGTCGACTGTTACATCTACCATTATTAGCCCTAGATTTGCTAATAGGATTACCTCCCCTGTTGGATCTATCTTGTCCCTGTGACACACCAATATCAGAACCCCTTATAGGATCATGACCACTCGCCATGCTTCCATCATACGTCTGATACTGTATATCACCACGGCTAACTAATTCTTGGACTTGATCTTCACCACTACGTCGAGATTCATCTTGCTGAGTTCCTCTGCAGCCATGATAATCCCCTTCAGGTAGAGTATCCCACTGTCCATTCTGGTTAACCTCTGTAGGGCCACTCCTTCTGTAAGTTCTGTCTGTAGATCCCTGGGTCTGTTTAAGTGACATCAGTTCTTGAGCCATATCTCTAAGGCATCCTGTTATATCCCGCAACATGTCTGTAGTGAGTGTCGCATCTACACGGTCGTCAGGTTCACGTTCACCAACGCTGTGTGTGTCTCCCGACCTCACATCATCTTCGCCAGTCAGTAAACTACTTGTCTGCATCGCTGTGTTCCTCTGATTGAAGAATATCGTCTGCTCACTATCTACTGCTTGAAGGTCATTCATCGTAGCTATCCGGAGTGCTGAGTTCGAATCACTGGATCCGGCTTGAAAATACGGATCCCACCGCTGCCACCAATAAATGTTACACGCTACCCACAGGATAGCTCTCAGCTCCAACTGTGCTCTCGCTTCGACCTCTTGTCCACTAGCAGATAAACACGCTCGAACAGTATTTTGATGCAGCCAGACGGACAGACAGACGGACGGACAGATGGACGGACAAAGAATGTCACGGGTGACTCAGCAGCAAGGCGAAGTATTAATCAATGGGCAAAGAATAACTCTAATATAAACAAGCCAGATCATAAACACTTGATGACTTTTATTAAAGTAACATGAAGCTTTTAAAAACAATACTTCAATTAATGCAAATAAAACAGGTAGGTACCAATAAACATGAAAGGGCTGAGTAAGGTGTCGGTGGCTTTAAGTAAAAGGACAAATGTTCAAACAGGACTGACACTATAAAGCTGACAGAAAAATTACAAGTAATTTTTTTGCTCAAAATAATCAAAATAAATAGGAATTCACTCTTTCAAATGCACTATTAAGGACAATAAAGATCAAAATTTACTTATATTATCAGTAGAATATTTTACTGAAAGAATAGGGTATTTATTAAATAAAAAAATGACAATATGCCTGACCTCTAGAAATAATGGCTGCTGAGTGAAGTTTCAAACAGTTACATCCCCTTATATACCCAAAAGTTCAAACACTCAAACACTGTTTGAAGTTTGAATCAAACAGATCAAAATATCAAACAAAGGGGCCCAATGTGGGTTTCAAACGCTTTCAAACACCTCAAACAGAAAAATGAAATGAAAGTTCTAACAAGAAAAAAGTATTAACTTCACCTGATTAACCTTACATAAATACAATTAATAAGAATTGCTATGATAATAATCAACAATAAAGCAGAAATGCTCCAATAAATAATTTACAAGTTAAAAATAGATTCAAACACTCCCCTAAGGTAGCCTCAATCATAAAAGTAAACAAATTCCTAGAAGAAGTGCATGGTATAATCAATGACGTCATTGATGACATCATCAATATACCATGTGACTGTGATGACATCACACCTAGTCACATGATCAAAACATTAAACAAAATGGCTGACAAAAGCAAGTGTGCTGTAAACTACAAGATTAAAAGGCTTATTACAGACAAAATCAAGGAATTAAAAGTAGGTAAGCTACTGAATTACAAAGAATATGCACAATAGTTCCTGCAGAGACTAAACTTTAAGCCCAATAATGATCTATTAAGGAATTAAGTATAAAAACATGGAGTTAAAACAGTGGGTGGGGAAACTCTAAATATTACAATATTCAATCATTATCTTCAAACACCATTTCAACTAAATCTGACTTGGCACATTTTTCTTCTTCTAGTCTCTGTTGCTGAAATACAGAAAAAAACACACACATAAATACAGCACAACATCAGTAGAACAGCATCCTGCAGGAGCTGCAAATATTGATCGTTGTAATTTAGAGATATTTATTCTACAGTGGATCAATATTTATAGTAAAATGAACTCGAGGGGAAGTTAACTGTGTTATTATAGAGGTTGTTGCTCTACAGAGGGCCACTTTGGAGAGGATGTACTGTATTCTTAGTGATTACATAGGACAATCATTACATGCCACTGAATTCATGACTTTTTTCCTTTCTGTAGCAGGGGCTGTTTTCCCTAAATTTAAGACTGTATCAAGTTTGTTGTCCCTTTTGCAAAAAGTATATGTCATATTCATCCAAATTTAAAGGAAATACCCATCCCCTTGATGTTGAAAAAAACACTACTAAAATAACGAACTTAAAATGCATCTAGACCAGAATACATTAATGTCTAGGTTACCAGTCCTGTTTTTAGGCTGGCGATTTCGCGCCAGACTATTACAATCCTAAAAAGTGAATTCCACTAATATGAATTTACTCCCTAAACTGACAACACTCAATGCAAATAGTTCCTCCTCGTTAATCAGTTTTGCAAGAAAAGAACATTCAACTTTCCTTGTTTCATTTATACTGTTCGATTGTAATTTATTAGTTTCTTCTTGAAATGGAAGGAAATTGTATGAAATTAAAAGAAAAGATGTTTAAAGGCGTTGATAATTATAACTACGCGTAACGAACGCGATATAGCGCGCGCATCAATGATTTTATTATGTTAAATTATTTAGGTCATTATTCTCCAACGAGATCGTGGTCGAGTGGATGAGCAACTCGCTTAGTAATTTTCTGATGCTAAGGTCCAGCGATCGAATCACGGCGGCTCCAATTTTTTTATATATTTTTTTTGTTAAGTCCAGCACTTACCACTCTTTCGACTTAGAAAACCACTTGATGTTATATTACTTGAAAAGCTATTGTTCCTTAGCAGTTCGCCAGCCTGTCAGTACTTTCAGTACTTTGATTAATTTATATAAAACTATATTTTCTGCTAGTTTAAAATGTTTCAATAGGACAGATCTATATCGGATTCACACAATCTTATGCTGACACCACCAAGCGGTAGAAACACGGACTGGTACATCGCGTAGCAAGAGAGGATAACACTGGTAAATCTTTTACAATTTTTGGTAGTTTTTGGTAGCATACGGACAATGAACTAACGGTAACCCATGATACATAAACGTTAAAAATATAAACATAACCCTATATATGCCAAAAACACAAATCATAAACATGTAATGAAAAACATAATATATTTTGTAACTTTTAATTTCAAACTTTTACGAAAACAAGAATAAAACTATCTGTAAATACTCTTTACTTATGGAAAACTCATTGGACTTTAGTTTGGTCAACATGATAGGTTCCGATTTTTATGAAAATAGGCGCATAATTTTTATGAAAATAGGCGCATAATAAGCGCCTTGTTATGTAGATTTCCTATATGTATGAGTCTTATGAGGTCGTAAGTAGTACTAAACACCTTCTCATTCCAAGCCAGCAATATACATTGTACATGTATATACATACCCCTCCGACTTTCAGTAAGGTAGGCACACTCTTCAATCTAAGACTGGGATCTGTACGGAAGTCATTTTTCTGATCTTTCCAGCTAAATAACAAAAATATAAGAATTCATTATCAGGTAAATTTTTAAACAAATACTGAAGTACAGTAAACCCTCAGCAAACAACTTACTGCGACTGTCAGTCGCATTGATCATGCAGTGCTTCACCATAATCAGTCTTCTGAAAACCTGTAGATTACTACTTCAGGTCTAAACATATTGTTCTAGTAACTTCTACTATTATTACCCTATTATACTGTTCTATATGAATACTCTGTTCATTTTGTCCTCTTATCAGTTTGGTGCATGCTATTTCTATACCCAAACAAAACTGGAAGATAGATAGACAGCTATGATGATGAATTCCCTGACTCATAAGAGCTCAATTTCCAGATTCCCTAGACTATTAAAAATTAAAGTCCCTTGAAAAAATACCCCCTGACTTTTCCACAGACACACGGTTTCATCGATTTAATAACCTTTTTTTGCGGACCCTCACTCTCTCATAGGGAGAGTCCGATTTTTTTTTGTTTCCGATGATGCAATTTTATTAAATCGATGAAATCGAGTGCCTATGGACTTTTCCCTGAATGTGCACAAAGGGCAGAGACATTATGTTTTTCAGTATGTTGTACAATTATGGAGCAATAAAATATCATAAAAATTTAAATAGTAACATGTATAATTAATAATATGTGTTTCAAACAAAGAATTACAGGCACGGATCCAGGCAGTGGGCACGAGGGCCCGTGCCCCCCAGTTGGCTGAGATTTAAAAAAAACACTTTGAATAAATAATAAAACAGATATTGAACAGACACACTTTATTTTGTTCCTAAAGGAAATGAAAGAAAATAGCTTTAGATAAATATTACGACTAGCCTACAGAAGCTGAATTAATTAATATGCCATATTCCCACCTTAATCAATGTTTGCGAATGGTACTTCTTACGACGAGCCCAGATTGTTCATTATTGCCAAACATTTATGTCACATTTGTGGTTACTTGTGACGACAACGACATAACCACTGGTGGCCGTTACACTGATTCACCGGGGGCCCCAAAAAAACAAAGAATAATGTTTTGAAAGCGACTGCCACAGACTTAATAGGCGTATATCAATTACTATTGTTTGAAATGTGTGTTTATTCTATGCCCTTTGAAGAATGTTATGACTCTAGCGATAAAAAACAAAGTTTCTAAAAACTGAACTGATATAATTCTGTCTGAAAGAAATATGTACATGTACATAGAACAGCATAGGTGCGAGGGGTGATCAATATATTCGAGGACTTTTCATTTAGCAAATTCATATTGGCAGCAAGATTTAAAGCCATTTAACATCATTCGGAGTAAGATGTCTCCGACCGAATGCACTAATAAAATTATATGATTCATACAATGGGCGCGTGACATTGGACGTCACGCGACGTCATTCCAAGCGTCACCGTCGGAGCAGCACATAGCTTCTTTCTGGACTTATAGTCCAGCAATAATGTCTCCAAAAATCGAGTAATCATTAATTTTTGGAGAAAGTTGCCAAACTTGGTATATACATTGGGCAAACATACTGGAACATTTTTTTCATGAGACCCATCTCGTATCTGCCATTATGGTTGCCATGGCAACCATTTTTAAAGATGGCCGCCAAAAACGAAAAATCGGCGTATATCTTATATAACGCATGATGACAACGTTATTATGAGTAATTGTAAAGTATTTTTATTAGAAATAACTTAACTAACATCTAAATTATGCCTTTAACCGAAAAATCATTTTGAAATATCCAAAATGGCCGACAAAATGGCCGCCAAATTTGAAATATTCTATATAATAGTCTTTAGGTATACTGATACTATATTTTTAACATTTATACTGATAGTTCTAGAAAAAATCTGGTTAAATGTGTTCCAGTTTAATTATTAATTGGTGGATAAAGCAGATATTTTATTCTAGGGACGTAAATTTCAATATAGATAAGCCTCGATCTGAGAAAAGGGCCCTTAATGACATGCCATGAAATTGAGAAAATTGAGTTTTTAAGTTACGTCACCATTTTCTGCGAATTTTAGAACAGGGCACAAAATGCACATGAATGTTTTATGTTATATCCTGCCACATAATTGTTGCCTTGTAACATACTTAATGTGGAGTTCTATACTAACACTTGAGACCTATATTTTTGGGGTAAAATATGAGAAACTACCAACAAAAGTGAGGATTTTTGGAATTGGCAGACAACAATGTCATTTATAGTAGGATTTTATTGAAAACCCCTGCAATATAAGTGTAGTATCTTATAGTATTATATTTCATACGAAATTATCGGCTTATGGTCAAGATACGATATTTTGGGGTAAAATACTACAAAATGAAAACAAAAATGATTATTTTTGGAATCTGTTTACTGTAATGTCATTTATTATGGTATTTGATTATTTATCAATAGGATGGACACATATTGTCTTCGTGCTTATGATATTGCTTATCTGGTGCCTAAATGTTATGTATTTTAAGACATTTTGGGGCAAAAACATTGGAAATATAAACAAAAGTGAGGATTTGAGGAATCAATTGGCCACGATGGCATTTAAAATCGTATTATTTATAAAACAACTGCAATTCGTTTGTAGTAACTTAAAGTTTAGTATATCAAATAATATAAAATTATTATTTATGATTACTGAATGCTATTTTGGGGTAAAATCGTACAAAATATAAACTAAAATGGTGATTTTTGGAATAGGTTTACTACAATGGCACCAATCGCATTATTTAGGTATAAATCACTAAGATAGACATGTGCAGTTTTTCCTATTAAGATATTAATAATCTAGTTTCAAAATGACTGGCATCGTGTGATATATTTGGAGTGAAACAGTCAAAAATATAAAATTTATTTTAATAAAAGTGAGGATTTTAGGAATCTAATGATCACAATGTCATAACGCCACAAACTGTGCTATTTTATAAGTAATCACTAAGATAGGCACATTTTGCCTTTTCGCATATTAAGAAATTAATAATCTGTTCTAAAAGTTGTTCATATGATCTGCTATCTTTTTTGGATAAAACATTACTAACTATAAACAGTAATTAAGTATTTTTGGAATCAGAAGACCACACAATTATTAAGCATCGTATTCGTTAATAACTCACTGCATTTGGTTGGTAGTAACAATTTGCTAAATACATCAAAACATTTATGTATGAAATAACTTGTGTGAAATGCAATTCTTTGGAATGAAACACAACAAGTGTAAATGAAACAACCTACTCCAAGCAATTATGTATCAGGCAATCACGTGTACCACAAAGAGCCGTTATCTACCAAAGCATTGCTAAGACAGGAATAAAACACAACGTGTCGCCAAGAAAGTAATTTCTGACGAGGAATTGCTGTGCCCGACCAAATTAGGTATCTTTATTGTCAGGACAAAAATGTTCAGTGATACCTAGGCATAATGATGAATACCACACATGCATGAAATCTCTGCATATTGTATTTTGAGTAGATCATATTGTTTGAGATGGCTTTACCTGGTCATATTTTCAAATACTAGTACCTGGTGTGGCCTGGACATTTTCGAAATTATACAGGGCTTCAAGTCTGCTAATCAAATGAGGTTAACACTACAAGTGGGCCCCATTTCCTAGATTACTGTTACAAAATGTGTTAAGTGTTACACTCTTAGGTCACCATCTCATATATTTTTGTTAACGTTGCATTGTTTGAAATATTCGAAAAAAGAAACACTGAAGTTCCACAACAAGAAACTATGAAATTCCCTGGAAATTTGAAAATCTTGTTTTCATGTCGGCCAAATAATCTGGCGCAAAATACTTTATATATTCTTCAGACAAGCTACATTTACAGCAATTGCCATCATAATATCTCATTCAAAGTAATTTGATAGTAAACTGATACTCTTTTAAAATTACTGTGACGTTGACCCCTGATGCTCCACTTATATATGAGCCGTAATCCAGGAAAACCTGCTGACTTGACATTATGTAATTACTGTATAAAACAAGGTTTTGAAAAGGCTCTAAAATAAGTGAAACAATGTATATATCTGTTGATTCTACTTTAAGTAATTTATCCATATAGTACTATATCTTAGTTTTAAATTTCCTCATAAATTATGTTGAAACTATATACTTTGTTGCCATGGTTACCAATTTCGGAAAAATACTTCAATTAGGAAAAACTTGGAGTAAGCTGTTTAAAACAACAGTAGCCTTTCTCTAATGCAACATGTTTCTATAATGATACATATTTTAAAAATCAGAACACAATTCTAAAATGTGACACTATTTTGAACATTTTATGTCAAGAATTTATCATATGGTGTAATTATGAAATACGTTTTACAGTCAAATGACGTTCCAATGACGTTCACGGAATATTGACTTTACAAAAATAGCTGTAACTTCCTCAAAACTCAAGATATTTACACAATTTCTTTTGAATCATGGTTCATTGGCATTAGTCTTTATAACTATGAAACATCACACAAACTGTTTCTTGTCAAAATAGCAGGTTTCTCCTGGAGACTGGCTTATATATATATAACATAGTAAACTCAAGGTTTTGTCCGTTTATAAAATCTGGATCCGGTCATAGCTTAAACAGTTTTGGAGCTAGGTTGATGAAACTGGGTATGTGGATACAGATTAATAAGCAAATTATTCATGTCAATTTGTGTTTTATTCAGACAACAATTGTGGTTGCTATGGTAACAAAAATAAACAAAACCAAACAGGGTGCTTATATATTGCTTGTAATTCGTAATTAATTGTTATTATTAAGCAGAAACTGGCTTTTTATTTTATCAACGTCGACATTGACCCCATTTACACCTATTTTGATGGAAAGTATCTTCTCGGAAGCTATATATTGACCACGTTTCATTCATATATGTCATTCCAGACTAAATATAATCAACGGAAACCGATTTTCTATATCTAGTAACAGTGACCTTGACCCCAAATGTCCCATTTTTTATCCCAACGTGTCATCGTACAAGCAACGTATATAGCAAGTTTCATCCAAATATCTCATTCTTAACGGAAGTTATTGAGCAAAAACCGATTTTCTATTTTTAGTAACAGTGACCTAGATATTGACCCCACCCATCCAACTTTTTTATTTTTAGTGGCGTATTGAGTCAAGCTACTTATACACCAAGTTTCCTCACGATATGCAATTCTTAACTGAAGTTATTGGGCGAAAACCGCCATTTGATCATTT
This sequence comes from Spisula subtruncata, assembly GCA_963678985.1. Classification (NCBI taxonomy): domain Eukaryota; kingdom Metazoa; phylum Mollusca; class Bivalvia; order Venerida; family Mactridae; genus Spisula; species Spisula subtruncata. The sequence goes on along the minus strand of OY787672.1, from coordinate 23,228,335 downwards.
TGGCGGCCATTTTGAAAACCGTTGCTATGGCAACCAAAGAAAATATTTTAAGTGGGTCTCATGAAAAAAATGCTTCAAATGGACCAAGGAACAGTTGTACCAATTTTGGTAACTTTCTCCAAAAATTAATGTTTATTGGACATTATTGCTGGACTATTATACCCGGTTCCATGTATGAGACTGGTTGTCTTTTACTACTAAAATAAGTAGTTAATAGCCGATTCTGGAATGTGAGATGGAATAAAAAGAGTATCGATGCGTTATTGGAAACAAACATCGGAAAAGAGCGGTTGGCTTTACAAAAGTAGATTATTTCAATTAAGACTGAAACAGGACCTATCAGGTTTAGGACGCAATATCGAAATAACCCTTTTGATTTGGAGTCAACGATTTTATGTGTTGTAGCCTATACTAGTCTTCGTTTTTGCCAGTTACATTTGATTGAGATCTGTGCGTCTTATTTCGCAGAATTTAACGGAAAGTGTCCCTAACGCGGTGTTATTTTTGCTGTTTATCCTTATTTTATCGACTCAACCGTTTGGCAGATACCCTTTAATCACATAAACAATGGAATCATATGAAAATGGCTCATTGAAAGCGCACAGAATCCATGCACAATTTTGTCAAGTCATTTTGGAGGTATCGAAAGGAATTTACAAGTTTCGCGTTAATTTTCATAGCGTGTCGTTTCTCAGAAATGATGTTACGCTCGAGATGCTCGACGGTGCGCGCTTCACCATGGTTACAAAATGTGACGTCATCAAGTAAATAGTGACGTTATCACAAAGAAAATTAGACAAATCGCGAGATAATTGATTGAACTGCATCAGCGTGTAATTTTATTACTCTAGTTCCAATATTGCAAAATTGAGAAGGAAAGTCCTCGAATATATTGATCACCCCTCGTATCATTGTTCTATCGTATTATGTGGGTTAAATAGGTGACAGTATGTCTACAAAACGTATACTTATAAACTGTAAATATATATCTTGTAAAATATTTCACCAGAAAGAGCAAAGAACTTATTGACTATTTTGACTAAGCGAATGAGCATTTAAAATATACGAAAAATGCTTCTGAATGTCACAATTCATGGGTGTAGGAGTCACTGGACCTGCAGGGGTCAGGTCCCCGATGTCAGAACCATGAGTCATACATAGTTTTGCCTCTTCAATAATTCAGATCAAATGTATATAATGTTCGGCCTAAACTAGTCTTACATATCTCTAAATAATATAGGTACTTTTTCTTATTTTCTAGATGAAAGAGTATTTCTAAGATAGGCATTTTTCGTGCTCGCTTCGCTCGCAGAATATTTTAATATACATGTATATGTTAATACGTAGCTGTTGCATCACAGAAATCAATTACAAGAGACATTTTGCCCTAGCGTATTATATTACCTTTTGGCTGTTAACTAATCATTACTAAACCTTTAAGGTTAACTCTCAGAATTAAGAAAAAAAGATATTTTAGGACTCCCAGATAGGCTTAGAATGCACTAGATTCATCCATTGCTTTGAAAATTTTCCCGGGGGAGTATGTCCCCGGATATATACAAATACTGTATCTGAACAATTACTTTATGTTACTAATATGCACGAACATACACAATGTACATGTTGACGCTGATAACATAAAAAAGATAACTATGGATTCTCCCACATCTACAAATGTACCCCTTCCTGTGCATTTTCACGGATATATTAAGCAATTACCCCCCCCCCCTCGGAATCCCGTACATACCTCGTGCCCCCCCCCCACTCAGAAATTTCTGGATCCGGGCATGAATTAGATAGACACTCCCTGTAAGTAGAGCAGTCTGCGAAATTAGCATTTGTCAGGTTGTAGATTCGCGCAAGCAACTTCTGCAGTATTATGCATAGAGTTTACCAGAAAAACAATCAGTTGTGCCAATTTGAGCAAATAGTTTAAAATCCTGAATTCACAGTCTGATAGAAAAGAAAATTGACTTAAACTTACTAATCTCTATTCCCCACACTACATTTGATAAAAACGGAATCTGCTGGAAGTTTGGATTCACTAGCTTCTACCACTGGGTCAGCTGAAAATATAATAGAGTAGTTACATTATTTAAGTTTAATCAGTACTACATAATTATTCTACTGATAAAGACACCGATTTAATGATACTTCAAATGGTGTCATTACTACAGAGCACACATTAAGTCTAAGTTTAAGTTGATGTGTCATATTAATTTTGATATGTATGTTTGTTTTAGGTAATAAGATTAATTATGTATGTATGTTTTTTAACAGTTTGTTTTTACATGTTTTCAGTTGTTCTGAAGAAGGCCATAGGCCGTAATATAAACGATGTGAAAAAAAACGAAGCTTTCTAAATTTAAGGTTTTAGTCAAATCGGAATAGGCACAAACACACCAAATGAGTTTTTAAATGTTTTGGATCTTGGCATTTTCAAAGACCTAAAATACATGTTCTTTGACATTTAGTAATTGGTATATAAATTTTGCTTATCATTACATATTCCATTTATCAGCTGTTTAATATTATAAAAAAGTACAAAGTTAATTAAAACAACATGCTCTGTGCATCTGATTCAATCGAATCGTGAACTGAAATGATTAAAATACAACTTTAGTATTATAAAATTTATATAATTATTATAAGCAAAGACCTAAAATACAACTAAAAAATATTCTACTTTCACTTTCGTTTTGAACAGTAATCCAATAGTTACCTCCCTTTATCACGCCTCCTTACCTGTCACACAATCTGGACACCAGCTTTTCCCATTTGCATCTAATGATCCACAAAACAGAGCGAACGTAGTTTTACCCTCGTTCTCTTTAACAGCTTTCTTGTAGCCGTCATAACCCTCCACTTTTAGAATTGTAGCCATTTTAATTTCTCAAAATCTAAACAACGAATAAAGACGAGGTGATACGATAAAGGACACTTCCGCCGGTGTTGAGTACAAAAGTTTACTTCCTGTTACAGTAGTGAGTCGTACCCGAACTATTACGATACTTGAAACTTGATAAAAAAATAATTATGCAGAGTATTGGTGAAGAATGCCAGGAGTTGAAGACAGGATATGATAAATGTTTCAATGAATGGTTTTCAGAATCATTCTTGAAGGGCAAATCCGGAGATCCTTGTAAAGAACTCTTCAAAACTTACCAAACATGTGTGAAGGTTGGTGCTTTCTCATTATACCGAGGCTTCCATTGTACCGATGTAAACATTCTTCTCTTATTGGGATATATCTGCGGTTATGGTAGATATGGGACAGTCTGCTAGCAGATTTTTTAATTTCCGACTTTTATCTCCATTTGCAAGAGACGAGTAGTCTCTAAGTCGAGATTGTTTGACCACGATTATGGATGCATGCTATAATGTCAATCAAATTTGTACATGTAAAAATGTAAAAAAAGGCGTTTTATATGACATAGATGTGAACATATGTCATAGCAGTATCATAATATACTATTATTATAATTGTATCGTGGAACTAGTATCAGGAACCGTCTAACCCGTGGGAGAGTTACTCGATCTTTATCTGTAACTATCCTGTCGGTCAATCACAGCTGCCTGATTGAAATCGATCGTTATCTTGACAGTATTAATGTATTAAGCACGGGAACCTGGTATTTTTTAATAATTGGCACTAACACACTCTCCAGAGACCCAGAGAAAAAAATTCTAAGGATGCTTGTCAGTAACAGGGACGTCACTTGGGTAGTGTTTTGGGGCCATTTATATAAACATATCAGGTTACTGTGATTTGAATAACACTTTTTTAACTTCTCAGCATCCATTGTTTCCTTATTCAAGTTGTTGTGATAATGTTTCTTGTAAATTTTAGAAAGCCATCGATGAGAAAAAAATAGATCTGATGGAGTTGAACAAAGATGTTCTAGGAACTAGTGAAGAAAAGACTTCTCCCAAGTGAACAAGATTATTATAAACAACTGGGGAACATCAGACTTGTGTGAGCTATATTCACTAATGTTGTGTAGTAGGAAGCTTATCTGGTGATGTGAGGACCATAAGTGATCATGACTAGTAGTTGACATGTATAGATTATCAGGTTACCATTGAACCATGTGTGCTATTGGACTTTTATTTATAACTTTCAAGCTGTGATCTTGTTTTGTTTTTAAAATATGTTTTATTGTGTAAAACCAATCATTATATCACTGATCAAGTCATAGTCAACTAGTATGATAACATTAGTGTCTACCTGCTTATGATTATTGCTAATTTGCTATTTATATACATACATCTGCCATTTGTCATGTATCAGGGTTTGTTGCCTTTCATAAGGGCCTTTAAATTTGTGCTTTCTTATGCAAAATAATATATTGCATATATACTTTTTGCAGAAATGATTATCACAAGTATGATCAAATTAGTTCCACTTGTTATAAATACCAATAGCCCGTCCAAAAAAAACCACAGGGCTAAGGTCGCATTACAAAGGCCCTGCTTGTTCATAAATACTGACGTGCCCGTATAAAATGGCACTTGTTTGTTCCATACATGAATAAATAATACCAGACAATTACTCTGTGTTGATGAAGTTTTTACCTTGTTGCCCTGTTCATCACGACCGTGCTTCAAAATTTGCTCTGTAGCAACATTTCACGGGGATAACTTTGAACTAGTGTTTTTTCTGTGAAGGAATTCACTAATGGAAACACTTACAATTATCAATGCTGTTCAATATGCCCTGTGTACTACTTCCTAAGTGTACATTGAGGTGAATTGAGTTGTCTATCACGATGTTAGTCTTCCTCCCATCCACTGCTGGATGTGCACACAGAGAGTATGATCAGGACATCTGTTAAGTCAAGATCGTCTAGCTGTGATCACAGTGTCCCATATTGGATTGCATATCGCTTTCCTATTTTGGATATCTTCACGACACCTGCAATCAATGATCAACAGAAGTGGAAATTACGAAAACAAATAACCTGTTCTCATTGTCTATCTCCCAAATTCCGCTATAACTAACATTTATACGTGTGTAGTGTATGCGTCTTGTCCTTGTCACGCCATCAGTTTTGTTTACCATGTGCGATGTTTGTGTCTTGTCCTTGTCACGCCATCAGTTTTGTTACCATGTGCGATGTTTGTGTCTTGTCCTTGTCACGCCATCAGTTTTGTTTGCGATGTTTGTGTCTTGTCCTTGTCACGCCATCAGTTTTGTTACCATGTGCGATGTTTGTGTCTTGTCCTTGTCACGCCATCAGTTTTGTTACCATGTGCGATGTTTGTGTCTTGTCCTTGTCACGCCATCAGTTTTGATTAACATGTGCGATGTTTGTGTCTTGTCCTTGTCACGCCATCAGTTTTGATTAACATGTGTGGTGTATGCGTCTTGTCCTTGTCACATCATCAGTTTTGGTTAACATGCTCGGTGTTTGTATCTTGTCCTTGTCGAATAGTCAGTTTTGTTTAACATGTGAAGTGTTTGCGTCTTGTCCTTACCGCGCCATCAGTTTTGTTGTACATATGTATTTGGTGATTGCGTCTTGATGGTTGGCATATTCAATGTTTTTGCATTGTTCTTTATGCGTCTTTATGGTGTTTGTCTCTTGTCATTGACGTTCCATCAGTGTTGGTTTACATGCGGTTGGTGTTTCTGTCTAATCCTAGCCAATCCCTTAGTTTTTGTTAACATGCTTGGTGTTTGTGTATTTTCCTGTACACGCCATCAGTTTTGGTTAACATGTGTGGTGTATGCATCTTGTCCTTGTCACGCCATCAGTTTTGGTTACCATGTGCGGTGTTTGTGTCTTGTCCTTGTCTTGCGATCACTTTTGTTGTAAATATGTATGTGATGATTGCGTCTTGCGGGCCGCGCCATCGGGTTTAGTCAGAATGCTGCTCACTCGGTATCTAACACCGAAAAACACAAAAATCCTCGATGTATATTTCACCATAATGAGACTGTTTGCAAAAACTAACGTTTTCAGAAACACGGTGGTTGATGTGTGTTTGTTGTACTTGCTTGATAAAACTATGATCGTCATCAGGTTGCCTAGTACCCCGATGGTAAGTAGAATCGATGAACCTACAATCCATATCATCCTGGCAACAATCACATTGTTACTGCCCAGCATCCATAATTCACCAAACTCCGTGGTTTAAATCAACTAAGGAAAAACCGTCTGTGTATTTATAACCAATGCTCCCTATTTTCAATACACTGTAGACTCGGATCAGAAAAAATAACCATACTATCTTAATTTCATCAACTAAGAACAGACCCACGCCAGAGAAGCTAAAGTCAAGCCCCTCGTTCAAACAACTATAGACTCGTATCAGTAACAAAACCCTAAAGTCCTTCAGTTAAATCAACCAAGAGCAGATTTGCGCAAGATTAACGACCTAGCTTCGACCTTAAATGGGTGGTAATGTTTACTTCAGGGCGTATAGGTTATAGGACTATATTATTAAATATTTTTCGAGTGAGTTTTTTTAACTCTTTGTTCCCACGATTGGTTAATTATAGTAAATTATTAAGAAATACATTTCTGTAAACTATGTACTAGTATCTGTATAGGATCTTAATGCGTCAAAAAGTCTGTGTTTTCATTTGATTTTAAAACCGAGTATAAATGAACCCATCATTTGAAGAGGCACCACAAATATATTGAGTTAACATGCTTGAAATACCATGAATGATAATTAGCTGATAACCTTTATTTCCAATCAACAACTATTCAAACATGCTATAGTGTCTAGCAGAGTCTGCAATCATTAAACGACAGTCTTTGGATGATGAGTTATCGTACCTACTTCCTTTGTGCGTCTCTCGTACGATTGGCGTGCGTTGTTTTAAGATGTATTGTTTTCAATTGTTTTCAAGATGGTTGCGCTACAGTGTCGGAGTTCTAGATACCCAAAACGTCTGTTATACCGTTAAAGAATTTAATTTCAATACCCAGGACGAAAGTAAAAAGGCAATTTCGTGGAAAACGTTCAGTTTTTAATTTGGTGTTTGATGTCATCCAATTGGGTCTTCTCACAAAATAATCACGAAATCCCGTGAAATGGTTTTACAGAATAGTTATTTTTATAAAGGTTTAAGATGCAAGGAACGATGACAATTATGTTATATTGGAGTCATCAAGCGTTTTGGGGGTTTTAGGGAGGGGGATAGCACTAGACAGTTGGAATAAGCTATGTCATATCATTTACATACAATTTGGACCTCTTGGCTTATCATAAAATGTACCTACGTGAGCCAACATATACTAGTGTTTGCTGAATCTGCTTCATACGTGTAATGCAGAGTGTCGCAGCTAGAACCATAGTAACAAATGAAAAATCTTAGTTACTAATAACACATTTTTTCAATGAAACATAATAGTTAGTTTTTTATAGTTTATTTCTAAAATTATAGGCACTGAACTCATGAGTTAACGTGGATCAATACAAATAGACAATTGCATATAATATACTCACATACTAGAACATTTATTTCTAGAAACAAGACAAAAAAACGTATAAATAGTTTTAAATTATAATATAAATATTAAATAATGCTGACAACGGTTAATATATCACAGAAGTTGATTGTCTTATCAGTGTCTAGATGTATCCCCATCCTGTACGGGATGATAATAGTCTGATATGTACGGCAACCTTCGCACGTGATCACCCCACCTGTCACGCCCTATACACACCTCCCGACCCCGCCACCATTCTTCTATATCATCATAACTCTGTGACGCACGTGACGTGTCGTGCAACATGGCACATACACGACACCAGAAATATGTGTTGATAAATTCACCCGTACCCTTCCACTTGAAATATTCATTATACAATTCATCGTCTGCATCAAGGTCAAGTAAATATTCCGCCAAATGTTTAGCACTATTATACTCATCTACGTGGATGAAGGAATAATGTGGGGAAACACGTCTGTAGTCCTCTGGTGCCGCGCCCATCACTATAGGAATAACGTCATGCCTGGAAAATAGAGTCAAGCATGTTAACTCCATGGATAATTAAAGTACGAAAATAAGATGACAAAATGGTATACTAGTATATTGTGCATGACAGTGTACTACTCGATTTGAAAGAAGGACAATATTATAATATAGGATCAATTCATATTTGTGCTGCAATGTGCTTTATACGAGTAGTCTTTTATAATTATCTTTTGAATGACGTTGTGAAATGTTATACTTTTATAGTATAACGCGTATATTGTATCATGTACGAAGATGAGACGTAAATAAATTTTATCTAAAAAAATCACCTATTATACACTGTATATAGTAATATAATACATATATGTATGAAAAATTATGTTTAGTTTTTAAAAACAGTGACATAAAACACATTTTTACACAAGCGAAACAATGTACGAGTATAATATATAATATGTTTTCAGAATAAAATTTAGAAAATGATATTTTTGATCGACCACACTTGATAGAAAGATCTCATTCAGTAAAATTAAGGATGACCAGTAGGTATATCACCGTTCATATTTGATCAAGATTGGGTAGACATTTCAAGTCATTGTTTGTCACAGTTCAATAAAATGAAAACGTAACAATTTAAAAAGGGTAAACTCAATTAAGACGGCTAAGTGTATATGAAGTGCAACTGAAAATACTGATAACATCTGATCATGTCTTACGTTCGCGTTGACATGTTTTCACGCCTTTTGTGTGGGTTCATAATTTATTTTTAATATGAAGTTTTAATGAACTAATTAGTGATGTTATCGCTACTGTATATCGTTGGACAGCTGAACATGTCTGTGCGTATTTAAGACCATATATAACATGCACAAGCATAAGATTGTAGGACACTATAATTCGCGACAATGTCAAACTATCTTGCTAGTAGTCAGGACGCAACTGGTCAGCAGAAAGTGAGGTTCACACTAATGGCGCTAAGTTATCAAGAAAAGTTATGTGAAAGACGTAACCAGCTTCGAGATGCGGAGATCAACTTTAAGAAAGCGTCTGAACAACTTGACTTACTCTACGACCGTTTGACAGATATGTCACGCCGTTATAATAGCGCAAAGAAAGATAACTCTGCATGTTTCAGATATCATCTGAGGCTGAAGTTGTCTGTTCTTGAAGGAGTAACATTTATGTACTTCAAATACTTGCGAACAAAGGCAACACAGATCAGCAACCTTCGAAGACATGTTCGATTTTGGATAGAAGAAAGTAGCAGCGACTCGGACGAGGAAGATTTCGTCTGAAGGAGGCACAAGTTACTTAGCTAGTAACCGAATTCACACACGTGGTGGTTGTAATAAAACGCACAGGTTCTTAACCGGACCACAATAACGTTCGCAAAGATTTGCTTTTCACTGATTTGTCGATATAAGAAAAGGCAGTATCGAAGAAGAAATACATTGATAAAGAAATAAAGATAGAAAGAAAAAAAGAACGACAAAAGGAATTTAATCAAGAAAAGTAAGACCATTTATTTGGACCAAATGGTCAGGAATGGATTCGTGATAATTAAAATCAGAAATTGGTAGATCTAAGAACGGAAACTGAAGTATGTACAAGTTTTTACAAACATCATTGATTATTTGTTTCCAAACATAGATCTTCTAACGTGTCAATATTGCTACATTGTATAATATACTTGGTCGATTTCTGTAACTCATTATTTGATAAGAATCGCACGCGTGTGTTGTGTATGTTTTATAAAGAAGAGTATAAAGTGGGCGTAATTTTCACTTACTGTAATCCATTGTAAAAGAACTTTTCAGTGATGTAGTCACGACAATTTGAGTTTTCAAAGGCGAGGTAAAATTTATATTCGGTGTTGATCATTTTCGAACACGCATCTTTTCCTCGTGTACACATTTTGTCTCCACATTTTCCGAATATATCAACTTCTATGTATTTTGATAATTCCTTGGCATATTCAAGTCTTGTATTTGATGCGTGACAGTTCGAGACAAACCAAGCAACCTTCTTAGTCTTTCCGGCAGCGTAATTTTTCTGAATTTTTGGACGAGCGTTCAATACCGAAGCATTGTGTTTAACGAACTTTTCATAAGGAGCGACTATGTCCGAATCGTGCCTATACGTTGCAGTCCAATTGATGTGTCCGTTAAATTGTTTAAGTCCAGGGGTAAAATACGGCGATTCTAGAAAATACATGATCCACACCTGACTAGGCGGTCTTGGATAAACCGGAAACCGGAAGTTCTGTCGAAATAGCACCGCGTCCACTTCCGGTGCCGATTGTCTATTGTTTGTTAACTCACACTGGCTAACCGGGCATTTCTGTTCCAAAAATGTATCACGTCCTTGTTTCACACCCCAGTCTCTGTAACCATTGAATAATAATATTTTCTTCATTTTTATAAGTTTGCCGCCATTACTATCACCACCGATTGATTCTGGCATAAATTCTAACTGTTTTAAAATACGATCGTCCTGATAGTTGTCTAAACTCGGCCATACTGACTCAGCACTTTTTGAACTATCTGCAGTTGACCACCTTCTCGGCATAGCTGATGTAAGACGCTGCAAAAAGAGGGGTGAATCTAGCGTATTTCTAGCCGTCGTATTGAACGGTGCTTGCGATGTATTCTCCACGCCGCTTGTAACATTCCGCTGCCATAGGAACCTAGACGTTTGATGCGACCTGTGATTTGGAGTCAGTTCCAAAACAAAATTCTCGTCGTTATGGTTAACCCAAACATTTACGTAGAAATTTAATGACATCATAAATAGTAAGCATATCGTGAATAGTTTAGTTCCGTTCCGCTGTCTAAAGCTGCGCATTTTACAGTTGGCTCAAGATTTCCCGTCGGATTTCCAGTCTGAATCAGAATAGTTCAAAATACTCCCGAAAACACATGCGACTCGTCTATCGTTTAAAACATATTAATAATGTCATACTGGTACACAAATGCAGTTTGATCTTGTAATCGTTTATTATTTTAATCAACAAAACAAGCAGTTTTAGTACTAATCCAGTCAAATATAGACAACATCAATGTCCAAAGTTTAAAACTATATATTTTTTTTATTTTTGAAAGTTTTTTCTATTGTAAATCCGTATTACATGTAACTATACGACGGTTTTGTTTATTGTAGTGAATATGAAATTTGAAATGATTTTATTGATATTAAACGGTAATTAAAATCACCATCGTAAGCTGAGGGCATGCACATGCGAGATACACTTCCGGGAAATAGTATAGCCAGTGGCCATACGCTGGCTGACAGTTGTGTATCAAGTAAAGTGACAGAATACTAGTGATTATTACCGTTAACTTTGACGTGCAATATTTCGGTTATAAAATTTTCAGTTACGTTGTTTTTGACAATATTTCAATTCATTTCTATAATTACGTCAGCATAATACGAGAACTCGTTTCAAAACTTTGGTAGCTACCTCGATCTATAGAGGCATGTATCATAGTTTTACACTGAGCCCTCGAATATTATGTATTTGAATGTAAAAATTCTACCCGGTACATGATTATTTTGAAGTACTTCTAAAATTTATAACTAACCGAGGTCATGAGTGTAAAAGTGGCTCCTGAAATTGACAACTGTAAGATAATTAGTCACCATGGGTACGAGTAAACGAGGATTCCGTAGATTACTCGATGAGTTTAGTCAACTTTCGGTCGACGGTCCGTAAAATTCTCGCAATGAAATGACAATATACATGAGAAAACAATGAACACAATTGAACACAATGTCATGAAATATTTTGTACATGTAAATTGTTCAAAGTTTGATTTTGATATTGTTTCATGGGTATTTTATTGGCCAAAGTTATTTTCTAAAAATTGCGCCAAAATAAGAGTGTCTTTGCGCAATGCAAAATGGTTGTAGTTGCTATTACATTGATTAAGGGCGACCGCGTGGCACTGACTGTGGATTACCTGCTGAATTTGTAAAACACGCAATCATTTTTATTACATTTTGTTTCCGAAGGCTTGTTAACGATCTATTAGCTATAGCATACCCTTGATACGAATATTGATGTGGAACCAATGGGTCAGACTAAACGACCAAGGTGTTATAAAATATTCAAGACATAGTTAAAGCAATTTCCACTTTGTTCTTTTCAAATGTAATTAAGTCTACCTGGAAGTATTTGACGGAAAGTTTAATTGGAATTTAATGATAACACATCTGAAAAGAAGACGATTTAAAAGCAATAATATGAGCGTACAGTACTTTGTACTACTAACTGAACAGAAAATAATAGAACAGAGCATCTCTGTTTTAACAGTACTCGTGCATCTCTTTCGATCTTAAATAAAATAGAAATATATTTAAGACTGGAGTCTGGTTAGTACATGTATTATAAATACAGGTGTTGTTTTGGTGTTGCTATGAACAACAACATGGTCTATTATCACAGTATCACGGACATGTTTCACTAATTGGTTTAAGATGATCACGGAGTGAGTGTCGCGTGTGTCTGTACTGTTTTCTACCTGAAGAACAAATTTCATACATAAAATATGTTAAGAAAATATGCTGTATTTCGCATTGAGACATAAAATTATGTAATTTGGTCATAGGCGTTTTAAGAAAAATACACAGTCTTGTGTTGACTTAGTGTTTGCAATATTGTTTTGCAATTTGAATGTAGTGTGGCTACTGTGGTGACATTTCGTGGCTTTAGCGGTTGCTTAAGGACATAAACGCTTTCACCGATAAGTGACGGAAAACAGCGAACATTAACGATGTCTTATCGCTACAATCCGACTGAAAACCATACAGGATCGTCAAGCGAGCATCTTACGATTCAAGCTTTGAGAGACCATGATAGTGGATCAGCAAGCGGTCGAAAACACGAATCATGGAGCCAGGTTAGTGTTTGTATATTCTCGTCTTTGACACCATCTTGGATTTTCATCCATTTGCAATACATACATATAGTTTAATAATCTCTGAAATGCATCTAGCATTGTCTTTATTTGCAAATCAGCTTTTTGCTGAAGTATGACGGACATACGAGTGCACCCATCTGTATTTGAACCCTGGTCGGCAGTTTAGACAAGCACCCTGAGTTACGGAGGCATACTGTCCCGAACAGAATGGTGTTGTCTGACATGCTTTATTAATTTTGAGTGAAGAAAATGTATTTTGCTGCTCTTCTATACTTACAATTGTTGCTTTGAAATTCACAATTTTCTTATTGCATCTCTCGTATGTTTGCTTCTTTGTGTCGAAAATGTTACAATGCGAAAACATGACATAGATGTACCCGACTTTGTCGTTGTTTGCCTTTATTGCATTGTTGCCTTCTCGACAGGGTCTTACATTAAAAAATCCGCTTATTAAAATTATTTTTAAATGTTCATTCACAATAATAGTAACACTATTATTTCGTTACTACACAGGAATCAAAGACGTCTGATTCAGGAAGATCAAAGCAACCATCAGAGTCCAGCAGACCCTCTAATACTAACAATGTAGTGGATACTCAAAAACCCAAGAAACCCTTTCTCAGAGCGGAAGACAGAAGAAAGTCGAAGATCAATGTGTTCAAGTTATGGTTCCGAGCAAAAGCTTGGCATAATCAGGCAAGGAATAGCAGTAAAATGCGGAGAGAATTAATGCAACTTGTTAGATTTGAAAACACGTACAAGGTTGAACCAGATCCAGGCCGATTCTTTGACGTCTCCAGAGTGATGAGCGTCTTGGATTATCACATGGAACTGAAGTTGAAGTACGCAAAATATTCACCAGCGCGATGTGGCGTTCTTACAATGGAACTGACGGAAAACATCAAACGTGACGTGAAACTGATATCTTCACCAAGGTACAAGATCGTCTGCCTCGTTCTGATATTTGAGTTTAAGAAACAGGGTATTCAGTATTCTAGTCGAGGTCTCTGGAATACGGATACCGATAATTATGCGTCGTTCACGTACAAGAACCGATCATTAGTTGCTGTGGCAAACGTTTACGGACTGTATTATGAATAAGGATGCTTGGTTTTAATGCCAATAAGCATAATCTGCAATAATCCAAGAAAACTGGACTTATTGATAAAACGGGCGTTGGCAAGAGTTAAACAAGAAAGATATGAGGAAATAAGAAACTTATGAACAGGTCATAAAAATTTGAGAACAATATAGCATATACTTATAAAGTTACAGACCTTTAAAATCAACCACACATGTCTGCTTTTTGTGTGACGTGGCATTTAATGAGGTTCAAGCTACCTCCTTGTGCGCATACACGAAAATTTAAAATGGTTTTAGATAAGAGCAAACATGAATACAATGTAGTAGGTTCTTTAAAACTGTGTACATGTATACCGAACACCGACCTGGTGCATATACTTATATGCTTTATATAACTTCAAAGTTCTTGCAAAAAAAGAAATTTCTGTCATTTTAAAGTCGGTCGTTAGATAAAAGGCGCGCGCACCACGTTAACAATACTTTCACCAATCCTGTACTAGTTTTTATAATTTCTTGAACGGTATCTCACATTCAAGTATTATGTTGAACATATTAGAATAAAATTGATTATGGAGTGCAAATGTGCAAATATATTTTAATGACATCTTTAATGGCTGAGATATATGCCAAATGTGTATTGTTCATTATGAAAATTCACTAATTAGTGTTCGATTTTCAAAACACACGCTAGACAAGTTGTCATTCATTTAAGCTGCCTTCCTTATTTTAACAGTTATCTTTCACACGCACATTGTATTTTGTTTGATCTTGTGCTCACAGCGACATTTATAATTTTATACATGTCATTCAATATACTATATCATAACTGTCAATAGATACACAATTTTAAATCACGCGATGAAAGAGATTTAATTGATATACATAGATAAGAAGTCCTTGGGCACAATTCACTGTCAATTGGATATCCTTGTTGGACCGTTCTGATCACGTTGACCTTTACAAAAGTTTTATTGACCAATGCTAATACTTGTATCGAAGAGATCGAAGCTGACTGGACTTGCACGATTGCTCGTTTGACATCCAGACGGATATCAGATGTGGTGTGGTCCTGAGTTCCATTCCGGACATTATGTGGGTATTCAAATCCTTCATAGCAATATGAAAACTGTACGATTTTCCAATAGAACTGAGAGGCGGTGTATTGGGGCTAATATCGTGTAGTCAAGTTTCAAAACGATATACGAAAACGTTTTCCTGGAATTATAAATGCTCATCCTATTCCACAAGCCTCATACGACCTTCAACAGTACCCATTGTCACTGAAGGATATGACGAGCTGCCTGATTCATTTCAAGTAATCATTGTTCGATATATTGGTTCAAACAGAAGCTTTTTACCGTAGAAGCGCACTTTTGTAATCACGAAAAGTAAGTGTCTGATCGTTGTGTATATACACAATATACAAGTGTTGGAGTCGGTATGCAACATTGCCTGTTCATTGTTGTGCAATCTGGCTGATGCCCAAAGATGTTCAAACGTTCACCATTGGCTATCTGGATGTCACATGACGGACGCTATGTAGATTGAATCGCTGCCATATTTTTCTTTCTTGACTGTTTCTTCATCAAACTGGTCAGAATGCTGAAATGATGAAAGTGCAAAAAAATTACAAATCAGTAGAAACATATTTACGACATATATAAGAACGGTACATGTTACTTCTGAATTTGTGATTGTCGTGTTCTTGATCTTTTAACATAAAATGTACTTTGTTGTATTTACATTGAACTTCTTTTTATGATTGTCGTTCACGATTACATTTCTAAGATAACAAAAGCAACTTCTTATTTTGTTTATTTCTCAAATTCACACAGAGGGTTCCAAATGTCTCGACGCGTCATTGTGTTGTTACGGATAGAAAGGATCACTTTAGTAAACGTACGTAATGAATATTAGATAATTATAGACCATAGATTGAAGCCAGTATGAGGAAGACTAGACCTCTAAATGTATCTAATGTTATACTTACATCATGAATATTAGACATAGACCATAGATTGAAGCCATTATAAGGAAGACTAGACCTCTAGATGTATCTAATGTTATACTTACATCATGAATATTAGACAAAGACCATAGATTGAAGCCAGTATGAGGAATACTAGACCTCTAGATGTATCTAATGTTGTACTTACATCATGAATATTAGACATAGACCATAGATTGAAGCCAGTATGAGGAAGACTAGACCTCTAGATGTATCTAATGTTGTACTTACATCATGAATATAAGACATAGACCATAGATTGAAGCCAGTATGAGGAAGACTAGACCTCTAGATGTATCTAATGTTATACTTACATCATGAATATTAGACATAGACCATAGATTGAAGCCAGTATGAGGAAGACTAGACATCTAGATGTATCTAATGTTGTACTTACATCATGAATATTAGACATAGACCATAGACTGAAGCCAGTATTAGGAAGACTAGACCTCTAGATGTATCTAATGTTGTACTTACATCATGAATATTAGACATAGACCATAGATTGAAGCCAGTATGAGGAAGACTAGACATCTAGATGTATCTAATGTTGTACTTACATCATGATTATTAGACATAGACCATAGATTGAAGCCAGTATGAGGAAGACTAGACCTCTAGATGTATCTAATGTTGTACTTACATCATGAATATTAGACATAGACCATAGACTGAAGCCAGTATTAGGAAGACTAGACCTCTAGATGTATCTTATGTTATACTTACATCATGAATATTAGACAAAGACCATAGATTGAAGCCAGTATGAGGAATACTAGACCTCTAGATGTATCTAATGTTATACTTACATCATGAATATTAGACATAGACCATAGACTGAAGCCAGTATGAGGAAGACTAGACCTCTAGATGTATCTAATGTTATACTTACATCATGAATATTAGACATAGACCATAGACTGAAGCCAGTATGAGGAAGACTAGACCTCTAGATGTATCTAATGTTGTACTTACATCATGAATATAAGACATAGACCATAGATTGAAGCCAGTATGAGGAAGACTAGACCTCTAGATGTATCTAATGTTATACTTACATCATGAATATTAGACATAGACCATAGACTGAAGCCAGTATGAGGAAGACTAGACCTCTAGATGTATCTAATGTTATACTTACATCATGAATATTAGACATAGACCATAGACTGAAGCCAGTATGAGGAAGACTAGACCTCTAGATGTATCTAATGTTGTACTTACATCATGAATATTAGACATAGACCATAGACTGAAGCCAGTATGAGGAAGACTAGACCTCTAGATGTATCTAATGTAGCAGAGTAGATAGCCAATGCACCTGGTGTAGCAATCATCTTAGATACTAACTCTGAGGCTTGTAAACTAGCGAACATTGCACCTGCATTATCAATTTAATTTGATTTTTAATTATCATAATTCTACGGCTGATATGGGGTGGTTTTAGCAAAGCATCTTAAGTAAAACCTAAATATTTTGACTTAATTTAACATATTGAGCTGCCTATATTTCACAAGAAATGAATAATTGCCCATGTCAAGTTTTCTATATGGTTGCTGTAGCTCTTTACATAATGCTTCTAAACAGTCTAAATAATTGTCAATCTTGGTTTTCCTGATTAGCTGATACACTTAAGGAAAATTTGAGATTTTTAGAAAATTCTATGTTTTCACTTAAGATTCTTTGTGAATACCACCCAACGGTATGATGACAACATTTATGACTCCGGTTGTATGTTTTAAGATAGAAATGTCACAATAACACAAAATATAAGCAACCGACATATAACATCAAACATAAACAGCACATATGCCTTCTTGAAAAGAAGCAGCCTTGTTCTAGGCAACGGATTCGCTGTAGAATGGCAAGTATAGTATAAAAGTGATAAAGTCTGAAGTCATGAATGTGAATAGTATTGTGATAAGTACCTTGCAAATTACTTGGAGTTCTTGATGAAGCCAGACCTCGGAGTATGGATTTCGGCAAATAACTGAAAGTGGCAAACCCTAGAGCTGAAATAAATATAACAATGCCACATGTAGCACTAATAGGCTTGTTCACATAAGCATGCATGGACACCTTTTTAAAGGGCCTGCCTCACAGATCGATCGATTTTTTTTAAAGTATAATTTTCTTACCAAATTAAGTATTTATTTAATAGAACATTGTTGACTGTTGCTTTGAGAAATATTTATTGCAAATAAGTTTAACCACTTTCAACATCGCGCACATACCAGTGTCTTTTTCCTTTTAAACACATAGTATTTTTTCTTTCAGCATGCTTTTTGAGTAATATTATAAACTAGATCGGTCTGTAACATACACAAACTTCAGTCTAAACTTCTATGAAGTATTTGGTTTGTTTTTAAATTCGTTTTCATCACTTGCGAGTAAAGTTCAGGCTATTTAAATGAGAGTAGTATAAAATTATGTACCCTATTAATACGGTATAGATTTTTGTAAAATACTTGAATAATTACAAAAGCCTGATGTTTCACAAGTTATTTTTATATCAGCGTGCTTGTGTATTGGATATACAGGCATCTATGCCAAAATATAGTGAATATTTAACAATTTTATCTTACTTTTTGCTATACGCTGAAACGTGACACAGGCCCTTTAAATACAAATGTACCTGTAGTTTGAATAGTGCTTGTCAATAGTGTATTTAATATAGATATTAATTTTATAATCATTATTAAACGATACATAATATTAAGGTGGCTTAGAACCTTTTCGTAGTTAGGTGATATTTTACATGCAAGAGTTTTGTGGTTCAAGTAGAAATAGAAAGTAAATAGAAATAGCCAGCGTCACCAAGCGGGACGTAATTTTCGACGTTTTTATCATGTTTTATGTTCATGCTTACGTCATCTAAAAGCGATTTCAAGATATAGAATCAATTCATACAGGGAAATGCACAGGACTTAGAAAGAATTAAAGGCACACCATTATTTGTTGACCGGACCGTATACATTTTAAAATAATGGAAAAGATAGCTAGGTTATTTATTTGTTTCTAAAATATATAACTGAACTTACCAGCAAACATCCATGTGTTAGTTTTGGCAAGACCAATGGTGACGCCATAAGCTATTCCCGAAATTAAACCTAGACACGCGAGGCTGTTTGGGTGAAAACACATTAGCAAAAACTTCAAAAGAGGACAACCCAGAATTGTAGTTGCTAACCCGCTTCCAGCCGAGAACCAACCGATATACCTCGGGGACCAACAGAAAGGACTTCCGAGATGATATAGAGTTAGTGGACTCGAAAGTCCTTGTCGACTTATTTGTTGTGTTGAAAATACAAGCAAGCACAACCACAATACTATTCTGTCTTCAGGCGTACCGGATGTGACGTAAACACTAATGTATCGGCGAAACAATGTTGTACAAGTCGGCCATTTTCTTTTTCCTACCACGTGAACTTTGACGTCGTCCGTGAGGGTTTCTTGGAATAGAACAACACAACTAAGCCAGGATAATAGGACCAACCCTGTCGAAGCAATCATTGGATATAAATAGCCATAGTCCTGAATCACATATCCACTAACGAACTGCGTTGATAAAACACCGATTCCAATAAACATTTCCATCACCGAGACACCAAACATTCTGGCACCAGGTTGCCTAGTGACGTCAGCCATAGCAACATAAGCAAAAAAGCTGGCACTGTACACAGAGCCGCATACACCGTCTGCGAAGTAACAGAAAAATAACCACGCAATATGAAGATCAAAATAAATAACCGCAGTAATTATGCCACATTTAAGGGCATAGCCAAATAAAGACAGGCAAAGAAAGAATTTTCTTCCCGTGTAATCAGATAAAGTACCCGATATGGATACACTCAGGAAAGTTAAAGCACCGCTCATTATGTTAAAATATTGCTCCCAGCTTGACGCCATTTTCTGAGCTGCGTCCTCCAAGGCGCTTGATTCTGATTTCCCACAAGCGTTTGATGAATTCGTTGTGGAATTTAATGCCTTGATTATATTGATGGCAACAGTTCTGTTTTTGCACCAACTGTAGATGAATTGTGTAAATGTGACACCTTCTATGCCCTCCCCGGCTCTGGACAAAACGGTTACAACAAACATTGTTATGTACAACCTTCTTTGCAAAGCACGGAGAACATTCTCGTCGCCAGTGTGACTTTTGGACGACAGAAGTCTCTCTTTTTCAGAATGTTCAACCATTACTAGGAACACAATGTACAAGTTCTTATCTGGTGATGTGCACGATTATCGCGTTTAGTCTATTTAAACATGTATCAAACTACTGTAAGGTGTTACATGTTTGTAGAAAATATGTTCATTGTTCCAGGAACTCATTCCTGGCTTCTCAAAGAATGCGCACCATATTGTTCCGAGTATCATCCGATTCTGATCAAAAGCAACATGCGCGTCAACTGTGGTCACAACAGATCGAATATTTAAGGCACCCAACACTTTCTTTTGAGTAATATCCGTCCATTGTTAGCAGACAACACGACAATCCAGTATTCTACTTAAGTAAGCACATGTTTAGGTAATTCAGTCAGAAACTGGTGACGTTATAAACTAGTAAGCATATTTAGTAATAGTACCAAGCTAGCTTGGGTTATAAACCACGTAAACTGGTCATACGAATTGTACGTATATGCATTGATTAAATAAATGAAAGATAAACAAACTTTAACTTCACTGATTTGTTGTTAGTATGTTTCTGTGTCAAGAAGATACCCAGTGTATATTTGTCCGTATATCTTATGGTGGACCAAAATAGTCTCAACTTTGATGTAATAATAATCTATCTATTTATATGTTAATGGTTACTCATTACGATGGTACAATGCATATACTTATCGATGGCTTAGAATTAGAAGGTCGTAAGTGCCACTTACAACCTTTTTAGATTTAGAATTTGAACTTGTCATGTTGACCAAATTGAAGTTTTAAAAGTTTGTTTTACCATAAGTAAAGACTAAATGTCAGACAGTTTTTCCGTGTTTTCTCAATATATCGACTTGGTAGTTACGGCCTTCTTGTTCTAAGCCATCGATATGTGCATGTATAGTCCAGTTAGGATACTTTGCAAGTGGTATAGCATTTTATGTCTACCCAAAAGATAACAACCATTACCTGAACAGGTAGAGTTTAGTTTAGAATTGCTGTTTTATAAGCCTTTATAATAGGTATTACACCGCAATAGTGGATTCTACCACTCCCGTCACTCTATTCGTATCCTAACTGGACTGTACATTTTGTATATTCAAGCAAATATAGCATCGCGCATCCAATTTTCATCGATGTCTTCCTTAACAAATTTAATTAAAGCAATACTAGTAAATATAATGAACAACATTTGTAGCAATAGAAACATTGCACACACTATAGTCTAATGCGCCAGACAATATTTTGCCCGGGTCTTTGAACCGACCAGATTCTATTCCCCGGGCCAGGAATCGATAAGGTTCGCCAAATTCCCACCGGTAAGGAAGATTCGTCTGTCTAATTTCCACTTTATCCTCACCGCCCCCTCCCATCCCCCGGGTAGACATGATATTGCCTGGTGGCATAATAAGCAATTTAATAAATACGTTGGGCCTATAGGTTCAACGAGTCAAACAAGTATAAGTCAAGTACGATAAACTATAATACAATGTAGCAAATAAACAAAGATATACAAGTTAGCTGTAAGGATACAGATAAATAATAGCCCCGTATCACATATCGTTCAAAATCGAAGCTAACTGCAATCGGTCCGCTTTCAGTAGAAATGTTTCGGGGCTATATGTGTGGTTATGTATAAAAGTTTAGAATCAATAGTAACATCAAAAGGTGGGGGCACACAAGTAAAGTGTGTGCAACGTTTGAATCACTTCTTGACAGATAATATAGAATTATAATGGGTTAAATTGTTCAGTATCTGTTTATCAGAACTTCCAGAAGCAGGTCACATCACACAAGGAATTACCTCCCTGCATCACATCAGGGGTACCAACGTATTTGTTTTTAACACCACATCAGGGATACCACAAGACTCTGTTCCTTGGGCATACACTATTCATGCTGTACATCGATGATATATATACCTGCAGAACTATCAAATATCTTTACTGATATGTTTGCAGATGATACTGCAGCCATTGGTAAATCTTATGAAGAAGTTCAAACTAACCTTCAAATGATTATAGATTAAATATAGTCATGGTGTCCAAACAATTCAATGGCACTGAATGCCAAAAAAACAAAAGAAACGACAATTAGTGTTACAACCAAAACTCAAACTAATCAAGATCGATATCTCTCGACATTTAGCACACGATCATATTGACTTGTCTGATTCAGAACGCCTTCTATGAGTTCAAGTTAATAAAAACCTCAACTGGAAAAGTCAAGTAAATATGGCCATAAAAATGCAATTCAAAACTACATGTACATCGTGTTATCTTCTTCAAAGAATAAAACACTATACGACAGCGCAGAAAAAACACGCTGAGTGCCGATATTGAGAGTCGTTTAAATAGTTTATTTACCATGCATCTTTCTTAAAGCAACAGTTTAGCAACTTTCTATTAAATCACGTAACGTTTCTGTACTCTATTTGCAAATTGGTAAGTTTTTTAAACACTTCATCTGTGAGGCGCAGTCCCTGCAAAATGGAACACTTTTCTCTGGATGATCGTGTCTATGATCTATTTTAACTAATCATGCAATAAAAACGCATTAGGTAAATAACAACCAAGTGTCAATATAGTATTGTGAAAATAAGCATTAGTAGTTTTGCGCTACATTCAATTTTTAACACACGTAACGGTTACGTACGGTCTAGTTCGTCCATGTTGGTATTTATCCATAACCGAGGTGAACTCTTCAAAAGAAGACGGGAAGTGACGACAACAAACTTTGCCCCATGTTATCAAATATTGATAATATTATTAATTGTCTACTCCATATATAAATTCATGTGATCGTTTTCATTGTGGGTTCAAGTAAGACGTAAAATGAGCCAAAAACTAGGACGAATTTCCGCCAACCCGGTCTCCAAACACGGACTTGACCCGTCAGTGGTGGTCCCAGGCACGGAAATGGAGGAACATCAGGATGTCAACAGTCTAGAAATCATGCAAGGTTTCCCACCAGGACCACTCGATGTTTACAGAAACAAATCTTCCTTTGACTGGAAAGAAATGCGTTTGTTCCTGGATGGTGAAGATATACTCAAATTCAAGGTTTGTGCAACTTATCATATCATATGCCATCATTTTCAAGTCAATGAATAATGGATCTATATAAATTAAACTGAACATCACTGGTTTCGCGTCCTCATTAGAATCAAGGTATTTTAAAAATTCTATCCTCGTGTCAAAGTTATACTTCCTGTTGTTGAAATAGGTCAGATAAAACTAATTTTTTAAAAGTCTTTTTGAAGATTCACACATTCTGTCAATATCAAGAAATGAACCAAATGTACTGTCATGATTGTGTTGTCGCTTTTTTCATTATACCAGGATCTAGTCAGAGCTCCAGCTAGGATTTAATAGCAGGGCGCATCGCCCGTTCCTAAAATATATCCGCCCTGTTGCCCTTTTGACCGCCCTGCCCTTTTAAATCCTGATAGAAGTGTTCTCTCGTAACTTACCGTCTCGCGTAGTTAGCCTTTATAAGAACCCCGTTTCCGGACCTAATTATGTCACTAATAGCCATCAATAAACGGATCCATTGATTGCCCTGGATTATAGACCAGTTTATTGCCCCATACACACCTATGGATACATGTCATACTGTATACCTACTCAGCTGGACACATAATTAGCAGCCAAACTTTTGTTTTTCTTGATTGTCAATTTGTGAACGGTGGTGCGTGTAATTTTTACAAGCGTGAGAAACACTCTGTTTAACATGTAACAGCCTCCGTTGCCGTAGATCTTTAATAATTAAAAGTCAATTATGTTTTAACTTTTGATACCTATTTGTTTGCAACGTCAAGTACTGATGACAGGACTATCAAGTGTGTGCTTGAGTGGTCCAAGATGGCATGAAAACGAAAAGAAGAAAATAATGGGGGGGGGGGGAGGGCAGACAATTAAAAAACTTTATTCACCAAAAAATTCACATTTCAGAATCATTCACAAATTCTAAGAAATATGTGGGAGAAGTCTGACCATAGCCTTGAAGGTTATGTAACACAACACAACACAAAAGAAATACCTCACATAAGAGAGACGATTTCTGTGATTAATGACTCCCTAGAGTAAATGCCAGCATTTTATAGCTTTTGTAACTGATATTTAAAAGGTTAACCCAGGTCAGCAAGGTCAGTCTTCAAGTACATACACAGGTAATATACTAAAATGCCACCTTTGAACTTGTTAAATGTTAATTGACCCATCAATAAAAATTAATAAACATGCAGTCACTGTATAGATTTGTTCTGCCCCTCCAAATAATGGGGGGGGGGTTAGATTTAAAAGAGGAGCCATCTTAATGATCTAAAATTTCAACAAATATAGCAGTGAGCGTATAAACAGAAAGGCACCAAACAGAAAAGCTGTTGATCTGGGCTGGTATTCATCAAGCCATAGCTATAGATAGATAGGTAGTAAAAAATTAAGCATTCTAATGGAAAACTTGCTCAAATAAATTATAACTAAATATTAACACCATCATAATCAGTCACACAAAATTCACTTTTATTTAGGAAGAAAAACACAGAATAAGCAATCTTGAAGGTCTACAAATCCAAAATTTTCTAGGGGGAGGTCCCCCAAACCCCCCTGGCGGAAGGGGGGGCCACCCCCTCCCGCAACCTCCCCCACTCGTCGCTT
The DNA here is from genome assembly GCA_963678985.1 of Spisula subtruncata. Lineage (NCBI taxonomy): Eukaryota > Metazoa > Mollusca > Bivalvia > Venerida > Mactridae > Spisula > Spisula subtruncata. The sequence continues at coordinate 23,203,575 of OY787672.1, read as the reverse complement.
TGCGGCTTGCTAGTGCCCTTTTTGGGCCCAGCACCCTGCCCTTCTTCAATCCTAGCTGGAGCTCTGCTAGTTTATATAAGATCTCTGATTATACTTACCGATGGGTGGTCATTACTGTTCTGCCATATTGTCATTTAATTAACACATTGACATTAATTATTGAACTTTCCCACAACAATCAGATCAGACAATTTCCTGTTTATTTTTTCAGAACAGGATATGGACAACTTTGGAAAAAGATCCAATTTTTCATAAAAGCAGAGAAACTCACCTTGTGGAGGACCAGAGAAAAGAGACATTTAGAAGAGTGAAGAGATTGTTTGAATATGATTTGGTCACCGATCAAGAAATATTTGAGAACCCACTGAAACATCAAATGTTTACAGATTGCCTCGGGATGTATGATTGGTCGACCTTGGCTAAATATCAACTTGATACAGAGGTATGATTAACTCTCATATTTCTACTATCATATTTTTTTCCTTTCCACTTGGGTAAAATTTGTCAGTTGTTCCATATTTTCTGTATACTTCATTAACATGTGGCATATATTCTTCAGCTAAATTTGGGACTGTATATTGGATAAGTACACTACTACATAAATTACCGTTTTTCTTTCTAGACTTTTCCATCAAAGTTTTTACTCACTCAAGCAGTGTGTCAGACATAATTTACCTGGTATTTATTGAAGAGGATGCGAAAATAATTTTGTAGTGTTTCATTAAACTAACATCAGTTCACAACAACATGTTTGATAAATGACAACATTTTGATTGTATGATATGTATTATTTTATTAAACTACTTGGGTGAATACTGAATGTTGAATGTTTATCTACAGATGTTTGCTGGTACGATCATGTCATCAGGATCTGAGAGACATAATGAGTTTGTGGAGAAGAACAAAACTTTTGATGTAAGTTAATATAACACAAAGTTTACTCTTTTGGTCAGAAAACATGACATAGTAAGTGGTATTATATAAGTGGTTATTTAGTGACATAGAAATATTGGCAATTAAACCTTTCAATGAACTAAATTTGCTAATATTTCTTCTGGCATAACTTTTTGGTAACGTACAACTCTATGGACAAATTAGCAATAATGTATTTTTACAAAGTTATAAGCATGATGGTGTGTATGTAAAACGTCACTCATATTGGTAATGTTTTCTCAATTGATTGTAGATATTTGGGTGTTTCGCTTTGACAGAGTTAAGTCATGGTAGTAATACAAAAGCTATGAGAACAACAGCTATATATGACCCTTCAACACAGGTATACTGTACATTTGTTTCTGTTAGGAATATGCATGTAATTAAACTTTATATGTCTCAGTTGGTACTGATTTACAAACAAAACTGTGTTTGAGGACCGTCTTGTCAAACTACTATCTCCCAATCCAGTGTTTCAGTTTGGTTTTGAAAGTTTTGAGTCTTTTCCCAATGAACTTAAAAAATCAACAAGTCCCACTATTTAAAAATAAAGGAATCTCAACTTTTATGAGTCAAGCTTATTTTTAAAGTCAAAGTGTGGGGACTCCCTCCAAAGTGAAACATTGCAACACAGGCTTCTGTTGGAAATAAGTGCTTGTTCATGGTTTATCCTTGACCAAAAGGTTCAGATAATTACATCAATCACTGGCTACATTAAAATTCCATGGAAAGTACTGATTGTGTACTGTTCTCATAATTTTATTACTTTATGAATTTTATATTCAGGAGTTTGAGTTAAACACACCTGACTTTGAAGCGTGTAAGATCTGGGTAGGTAATATGGGGAAGACTGCTACTCATGCTGTAGTGTATGCACAGCTCTACACCGCTGATACCTGTCATGGTCTACATTCCTTCGTGGTACAGATCAGAGATCCCAACCTGGAGGCCATGCCGGGTGTGGTCGTAGGTGATATGGGAGAAAAACTAGGACTGAATGGATTGGATAATGGGTATACAGTTTGTTTAGATGCATTTTTGATTGATTAAAGTATAAACTTTGGGTTCTCCCCAGGTCTTCAGGAATGCTTGGCGGTATGAAATTATTGCTAACACAGACATTTCCTGTGCGCCTGTTCGCATGTGAATTTTTTATCCAATTTCCAAATCCCTCAACATATTAGGATAAGAGTGAACAAACATGTTGGTTGCATATTGATGAAAGGACACTTTAGGGTCTGACAGTTAATTGTGTGGAATAAGTAGGACCAATCCCACATGTAAAAAGGTCAGAATGGCATGTATTTTTTTCTGTTCGAATTATTGCCTGGTGTTCAGAATTTATTACCGGGTGTTCAGAATTTATTGCCGGGTGCTCAGAATTTATGGCCTGGTGTTTAGAATTTATTTCCGGGTGTTCAGAATTTATTGCCTGGTGCTCATGTTAACAAAATGTTCGGCAGAGAACACGGAAACTGCTAGTTGAAAATCACTTTATATTTGCACGATCTTCTTTTTCACATATTGTATTCATCATGGAAAAGAGACTAAATTGCCTAGGCTTGTTCTCCTTAACCACTAAATTGGATGTCCATGAAATTTCATAAAAATAGTTGGTACCAAGTCTCGTTTAGCACATTGTCAAGAATATTACCGGTAGGTTAGATTAATATTGCCAGTGTTATGAAACTTTGTGGGTGACAAACACATTTGTATCAGAAACCCTTATAGTTTTGTTTAATATGTTAATGATTTCTTTGGACTTCAGGTTCTTGACATTCAACAAATACAGAATACCTCGAGTAAATCTTCTAAACAGAACAGGGGATGTAACTCCTGAGGGAAAATATGTTACACCGTATAAGGTAAATATCTTTGAGTAACTAAGAACAGTCATGCAGATCTTAAATTCTTAAGTCTGCTAGATGGAAAACTGATATATTTTACAGGGATGTGACTCTTCTTCCTTTTTGTCTAAAATCAGTGAAACAAAAGGGTCCAGATTCTGTCTTATCAATCAAAAAACAAACACATTTTCTAGAGGTAGGGTATTTCAGCCTTTTTTTGTTAGGGAAATCTTGGGCCTCCTTTATCTGTTTGGTCTTGTTTAAAGTTCATTATGTTTATAGTGGCAGTGTTTGTATCAATCTCAGAACTTTTATTATTGACTAAACATTATGAGATTGTCTTTATTCATTAACAAAATCACACACAATGTCCACTGGTTAGGATTTGCTATTTGGCCTAAAAACAAACTGTTTTTAAATGCAACATGTACTCATAGCTCAATTGTTGATATTTTTGTTTTTTATTAAACTGGAAGTCAATCCAGGGAGAAGAATTCAATAAGACAAAGTGTCTTTCATTCTAATCCCTTTTTCCTTATGTGTCTGTTATTTTATACTGTAAATTGAATGCATATTGTTATATATTTGGGAAAAATAAATATGTTTAAACTAAACTGTTTTAACTGTTAGTGTTATCAAAAGACATTCATTTACACAGTACTATACCTATAGTTTTCAAAAATGAGTTAAAATTATTTACAACATTTTAATTTGCAAATTCAGTACACTTTCAAAACTGGAGTGACTGCAATTTTGAATTTATTGATAATGTATTTTTGCAGGACCCTAATAAAAGATTTGGAGCATCACTAGGTGCCCTGTCAGGTGGACGTGTTGGTATTACTGGCATGGCTACATGTAACTTGAAGAAAGCTATATGTATAGCAGTGAGATATTCAGGTGTTAGGAAACAGTTTGGTCCGACAGATGGTGTTGAAATACCAGTGTTAGAATACCAGTTACAGGTAATACACAAATATTCCAATTTTGAGGGAATCTAAACTGTTTAGAAATAAAATTAGACGTCTTGCTTTACATAAATTGTGTCAGCAATGCTAAAATTCAAGCAGAACTCCTTGGTAAATAAAAAAATAAAAAGGCTTGCCTTCTATGCATAATATCAGTGAAATAATGTAACAAATGTTTCTCCCTTTGCACATGGTAACATTTCCATATTACCATCATACTCCCTGTTTTGTGGACAAATACATGAACTCATATTTAGGGTAATATATACACAAGTGTGTTATGTATTAGTCCTTGGAAATTATTTTTCACCCCTGTATTAAGAATGGTTTTTAATAATAGTACTGTGCAGCAAAAAATTGCAAGTGTAAAGTTTCCATTTGTACCTGTATGTTTTGCATGAGTAGTAACTTAAGCTGTTTGATTACAATTTTCAATATGAAGTATATGTATGTGTAATTATATTTCAGCAATGGAGGTTGTTACCTTACTTGGCTGCTGCCTACGCTATGGAACATTTTCATGTGTCATTGTTTATGGATTTTGTTAACATCAGAATAGGAATCATGATGAAAGATAAAAGTGAATTCCAGGTATGATATAAACAATATACAGTGGCTGCGGGGTTGCCTTCATATCACTCAGAAACCCAGAACCCTATTAGGCTGAGAACTAAAAGTGTGGTGATTCAAAGCTGCGCAGACCAAAGAGATCTATAGTGTTTATGGCTACCACATATTGGGATAGTGTAGAGGTTGAGTCAACTTCCATTCGAGTGCTGGTTTGTGGTGTTCTCAGGACAAATGGCATATAAAATGATTTTGCAGTTGTTGTTTTGCTTAAAAAGATGTGTGTAAGCAACATGTTTGTAGTAATCTAGCTTGTCTGTGCTAGTGTGTTACTTCTAGTGTGTGTCTGCAAATATTGATGAACATTTATTCACTTTAGTGGGTCCAGGGTAATGCGAAAGTGGGAAAATTTGGTATAGCCCGAATAGATGGTTTAACCATGTGTGCATAATTTTTCAGTGCTTTTTTAGTAAAGAATTGACCTTAAGAAACCCATTTTTCAACAGTAGGCTACTCCGGTCAATGTTTGTAAATATCACATTATTCTGGGCGCACTATAACTAATATTAACTTAGTTGATATTACACATGTAACAGTATTTTTCTTTGATTTCTACGACAGGCTATGTTAGGACGTGAGATTCATGCATTATCATGTGCAAGTAAACCGTTAGGTAGCTGGCTAGCTCGAGATGCTATACAAGAATGTAGGGAAAGTTGTGGTGGCCATGGTTACTTCAGAGGTAATTACAATATCAACATAACTATGATAGTTATGGTTTAATTGATTAACATGCTTACAGTTGTGTGTCTTATATGCAAATTTGTATTCCTATGGATTGTAATATATGAAGGGGTTGAGTAACAGAGTATATTAGGTCAATAATAATTGGAGAATTACTTACTTACTTACTTTCTAATAAACCATCCTTGATGGGTGAGTCAGCCCGCTTAGCTCGGTCAGTAGAGCACAAGGGCTGACCAACTTAATTTACTAATTTCCAATGAGCCTTGAAACCCATGTTTGGTTTCTATACAACTGACATGTTAAAGAACCAGTGGTGTCTCTGGAACGAGTACTCATCCTGTATCTGCACTATCCCCGAAACCTGAAGTGACTAAACTCTTTTGGGGACCTCACTCATATGGAATATCCGGTTGCTAGGATAAATTAAAGCAAATGAACAAACTTGATTGGCGAGCATGCTTTTCCATATGACGGGATGTGTTGATCAAGAGTCAGTATATGTTACATAAGTATGGTATTATATTTGTATTATCAATATACGTGTGGAATCAAGAAAGACTGGCTTTGTGAAATTATCAAAAGAGCTACGTTTTCTTCGTGTGTTACTGAAACAGTTGTTAATTACTATGTATATTACAGTGAAAGACTCCTTTGACTGTTAAATATCATTAAATGTATTTATTAATTTCTAGTGAACAGATTTGGTGAACTACGAGATGATAATGATCCTAACTGTACATACGAAGGAGACAACAATGTTATCTTACAACAAACCAGCAATTATCTTCTCTCTCTATTAGAGGCAAAGAAAACTCAAGGTTTGCAAACTTTCTGAATAGAATTGTTTACAGAAATGAATTGAATTTCATTATTTGTTGAGAATAGGGGAGAAAAATGTGCAACTAGGCCGGGCCTCGAGCCCGAGACCCTTCCCTTACAGGGCAAATGCTCTACCGTCTGAGCTAGCCAGCTGGTTCCCCTATTAGTTAACAAATCCTATTAAATTTCCTGGTTCATCTTCAACAATGAAATGAAATTCCATTGAACAATAATTTTGACCCTTGTACCGGTATTTAGTACCTGAAATGCAAAATACACGAATTAAAGTCCAATCGAAATGGACTTTTTTACCAAAATCAAAAGATTATGTCGAAATTAAATTATTTTAATGAAATTGCACACTTCGTAGCTTGATAATTATGTAAATCATTTGTTTGTTTACAGGTACCAAGATAGAGGGACCAATGCAAAGTGTGGATTTCATAGACGACTATGAGTCAATACTGAAAACCAAATTTGCTGCTCAAGATTGTATGAATCCAACAGGTATTTATAAACACAGCTAAAAGGGTGTTACAGCTCTTGTATTCCTTTTGTTGCAAATGTGTTTTATGCCTTGGTACCAGTGAGACTTTTTGGCTCAGCAATGAGCTCCCGATTTATGGGCATTGAAAAGCATTGGCAAAAGGGTCCTCGTGGTCTAGGGGAAGCTTCGGGATAATCTTTAGAACATTTGTGATATTCCTGTCACTCTGTTCCTTAAATGGTAAGCTGTCTGCTTACATGTTGGCTGGTAGCATGCCATTGCATAGACATAGAAAAGTGCTTCCAAAAAGCGCTCAATTTAACAGATTCCAGATTTAAACCCTATTGTATACCTTATGAACTTCAACTATTGATTACTTACAGTTGTGATTGATGCATACAGATGGTTGGTGTGTCGTCTGTTAGTTGACAGTCATACACGTCTCAAGTCACAACTGGATAAAGGACATGATGGTTTTACTGCAAGAAACAACAGCCAGGTCTACTACTGTAGAACACTTGCTATTGCTTATGTTGAGGTAGGTCGGTTACATTTTCATTTACATGGGTTCTGAAATAATGTGGTAATTTTGCTTATTATGATTTTCAGTATTCTTACAATTATTTGGTGACATTTATGCTTAAAGACTTAACAGTATTTTGAAGTTTAGTCTATCTGTTCATTATGGTAAACATGCATGTTGGTTATGATTTGCGGAAACATATGAAGTATATAACACATTTCTTAGATATATTAGTTGTTTGCAAAAGTTTGAGTATACAAAAGGTGGTGTCTGTGGTAGTAAGGGAGAAATCTTGTCTTTGTTACAGGGGTCTCAATAGAGCCAAATTTAAAATCAGGAAAATAATATGCGGTCAACCAGTTTTGACAAACAAGAGGCCTTCAAACATATTATTTCCATATTTGAACCAGTTTTTGTAAGAAATTCCTTGAAAACAGATTAAATTGTCAATAATTTTGCTATTTCTCAAAAAAATTCATGAAATAACTTATTTTGGTCAGAAATCATGGCTCTTCCAGGTTATGTAATAGATACAGTACTAGTTTTTGATCAAAAGTGTCCTCTTACAACCGTTATAGGATAGTTTTGTAAGGACTAACAAGAAATTGTCCGAGGCGAAGCCGAGGATAATTTGTTGTTCGTCCTTACAAAACTATCCTATAACGGTTGTAAGAGGACACTTTTGATCAAAAAATTGTACTTTATCTTACTTATACTCCGGCAAAAAGTAAATGATCTCCAGAGAGACTATGATTAGCACAATCAATTCTGGCACAATGCATGAGCAGAACCCATATTGAATTTTAGAAAATATAAATCTATGTAACATAATAACCTTGGCCTAACACATCTGAGGGATTAACTGTCATATAGATTGAGTAAAAATCAAGAAACTATTAATACAACATATAAAAGCTAAGATTTCACAAGCAATTATTTTCCACATTCATGGATTAAGGCTTGATGCACAAAGGTATATAGCAAATTATTTGTCTTCATTTGTTTTGTTTTTAAAATAGACGATTGTCATTGTCATTGAAGTATTTATGAAATTAATGTTTATTTTCAAACAGGATCATGTAAGCCGATTCTTACATATATCTTAAACTGCTCAGTTGATGTTAAGACAGTGTGTTTTATTTTATAGATGTTAAAAAATGTTTGTATTATAAAAGCGCAGTAATGAATTGACACATGTTCTAATTTAAACATTCATTTTCATAGGGCTACATAATTTGATGATTACTAACTACAATATAATGTTGTATTTGTGTGATTCTAAGTGGCATCACTTGTGCTCATGAAAACAAGTAGAAAGTTATAACTGCTTTCGATCATTGTATAATAATAATTCAGGATTCTTGTCGGTTACACAATGTATATTATTTTTTTATACATTGTTTATAGGTTTGATGTATTCCTCCTGATAACAAATAACGTAAAATCATTCAATTTTGATGGATTTTGCTCTTTACTTTGTGGACAGCAATATTAAAGGATTAGCCATTGCCCTATTATTGTTGGGGTGTAGATAAATTGTGGTTATTTTGTTTTAGTATTTAGTTCAGCCAAGACACTAAAAAATATAATATAAAAAATTAACGCTTCATTTTTTGTTTTATTATTAAGTTTCCATGAGACACTAATTAAAATGTAATGCTGCAAATTTGATTAGTTTACAGTAGCACAGTCATGTTAATCCCTCATTGTGTGTTTTTTTCAATTTTTAGTCTTCAGGCAATCAGCAGTGACATTTATTTAAGTGTGTATGTGGTTATGCAAATCTGAAATAGTTTGAAGCTTAAATTGACCAATCATATTCTGAGAAAATGTCTCACAAAAGTGTGCATTTACAGAAATAATGTACACTTTATGAATAGAGTCAGTGGGCATGACGGAGTATAAGTAAATCTGGAGTTCCAGATTAATCAGGAAAATTGACACCCCTGTTGTTATGACCATGATTTTCATCATTGTTCCCTTCATCTTTCTCAAGATAACTTAATGGGTTTTGAATCATTTACTTTATTACTTCCTTTTCAGCACAATGTTATAGACAGGTTCTGGAGAATGATTCAGGAAGGTAAAGATGGTCAAACAGCCTCTGGACCAATCAAAAATGTTCTTACAAAACTCTGTGTACTCTTTGGTCTTTGGAGGTTAGAAAAGCACTTAAGTGTTTTATACCAAGGTAAGAAATGTTTATTTTGCTAAATTATGCTATTTTTGATTCACATTAATATTGATACTCAAGGAATTTTCTTTCACAGATGAACTAAGGAACTATCAATTCACTTTTAGGCGGTGCTCTTGTTCATTAAAAGAATGGATTTATTACATTGTTAGGAAAAAATATTGTTTTATGGAGGATTAAAGAAAATGCCAGCTTCTTAACTGTCTTAATTATTTATTAACCTTTAATTTTGTATGTAATATCAAGAGTTTGACATACTGTGCTTACGATCATAAAAAAGAAGGACACAGGAGGCTGCACTCAGCTGAAACGGCCGAGCAAAGAAACCAGAAATAACACGAACCCCAATTACACAGCACAATGCCATACACACTAACTACCAAACTAACCGAGAAAATGAAACCAAACCACTGAAAGTACTAATTTCTGCTGTCATAATGACGAAAGTCAATTTTTCTGTCAAAAAACTGTGTTGTACCAATTTTGTATGAAACCTGTTTGTATAATTCAGGTGGATATATAACTGGTCCCGAAGCTCCAGCCAGGATACAGGAAGCTATACTAACACTATGTGGACAACTTAAAGATGATTCTGTATCATTAGTGGACGCTATTGCTCCTCCAGATTTTATCATGAACTCACCAATTGGTTCTTCTGATGGCCAGGTAGGGAAGGCTTAAAATCTAATATTGTGCCCCCCCCTCTCGGCCAAAATAAAAATTATTGATGCATTGCATGTAAAAACAAATAATTTCTTTCCTTCCTAGCGCTTCCTGAAGTTGTTAGAATACTTTACTCATGATCCAAATTTATGAAAATAATAACTTATTTTTAAACTCCTCAGCCACATAAAATTGTTTCATTTGATATTGATCTGAATAGTTTCTGGTTGTGTGTTCCTCTGTTTTAACCATCCACAGTGTATGTCCTATTTCAATGTACATGATGCAGCTAAATATTTATAATAATGCACCTTTTGTCATAATAAATCACATGTCACCCCACTGTCCTGTGCATTTCGCAGAATAATTCTAAAACAAACTTAGTTACTGTTATATGAAAGTCATCACTTCAACATTGTAGATTTACAAGAATTTGTACGGAGCTATGCTACAGGGACGCCAGGCATTAGAGAGACCAGATTGGTGGATGGAATTTGCTGATAAGCCCGACGTCGGAAGTTTAAGAAAATCAAAATTATAAGAGGACAATTGTTACAAGTGGAAAACGAACATTATTTAAATGAAATATTTAAAATCATAATATTATATTGAATCCCTACCATAGATGCTGGTCTGATGATTATATTGTGAAGTTGATTGTGTATGACAGTACAAATATTGCATTTTCAATGGGTAATTGCAGATGTAGTGTTGAAGAACAAATTATTTGCTTTAAGTGATGATCTACTACTTAGAAATTATACAAATAGAACAAATGTGAACTTTATTGGACCAGTATCAGTGTGTGAATTGATTATTTGGAACTTCTTTCCAGAATTAACCTTGATGTGTTTACGTGTGTATTACAGATTGAATGCCTAAAAGTAACCACTTATATCGGATTTATAAGGGTAACAATAAGTGAGTGTTCTAGGTTTATGCTATGTTAGCTCTACCAGTAGCCAAAAATAGTAAAGACTGTTTTCTTTAGATTTAAAACTTTGAATTTCTTTAAAAAGGTGTGTTTTTGTGCATTTTCAAAGAAAATTACTTCAAAGTTGGGTGTTTTGGCTACTAATAAAAACATTTAGCGGCCAACAGGCATGTGGTTAATATGTCATGTCGCTATGTGTATATTTATTGTTTTCTGTACGAGAGATTGAGCTGCAAGTTGGTTCTTTTGTAAAATTAATTTTGATCTATTTATACTTATATGTATTTGTTTTTCTGTTGTTGTGACTTTGACCTAGTCAGTTTGATACACACTTTTTATTGCCTAACTATGTATATTCAGAATCATTTAGGAATTTCAGTTTCATGAAATTATCTTGAAGCAAATGCATCTTTATAACTGGGATATTTTAGTCAGAAAAAAATATTAACCCAGTGCTTGACCTTTATACTAGTGTATCATAGGCTTCTTGTGCAAAGTGCATCATTTTTGCGATAAAGTTCTGCCTTGTCTGATTTGTGTGTATCTTACACCCTTTATACACTGCTAATGGAAGATGTTTTGTTTTTTAAATAGCAATTTAAAATTATATGTGAATACAGTTTGATATGTGAAATAACATTTTTAACTCATTCTACCCGGGCATCACATATATGCGTCATATTTACCAAGCTCCGTATCCCGAGAGCCACTGATAAGCGTCGTCGATAACCTTATTTTATGTGAATATCATTTGATATCATATAGAAATGCCACAATAATAATTGGTGAAAACAGAAAATATGCTATGTTTTCATCTACTGCTGTGCATGTATAATGAATATTGTTGATGGATATTGTAAAAATCATATCGATTTAATCATGCAATAAAGAAATATATAAAATATGAAATCAATGGTATAAATTTTGTGTTTTATAAAGTTATTCTGTAAGTCCACCCGCAAGTAACTGTATCATTGATAAAGACTAAAAAGAAAAAAAATGTTAAGAAAGAAAAATATAAAAAACAATTCCGTTTTTTTCCCCCAATATCAACAATCGAGTTACCTGTATGTCTACCCTGAACATTTCTACATTGATGAATAAACCAGCTGCAGAAGAATTGAAAGGTTCAAGATGAATATACTACAAACAACTACATTTCAGTAGAAGCTGTGTGTTGTGACTCTTTTTTGTTCATAATTCAAGGATTTGACACACATTGGTCTACATGTGTAGAGTTATGGTCCTTGGTGTGAGGATATTTGTATACTTTGAGCTAAACCAGGGGTCCGTTGCCTAAAGCTTTGGTCACACTGAGACTTATCATCAGTGATAAATAATAAATGGGCATTAGGAAAAGGGTCCTCATGGTCTAGGGGAAGCCTTAGGGTAGTCATTAGGAAATGTGTGATATCCCTGTTCCCACTGACTCAGAAGCTTATTTATTTAAATCGGGAGTACATCGCCGAGGCAAAAAATGCTCATTAGCAAAGCCCTTAGCAGTTGCCGAGCACCTTCATTCAATTAAATTACCTCCCATTCAAGTAAGGCATGGGTTTCCTCCCATTGAAAGCGATACAAAGTGCACACCTTAGTTAACTGTCTCCAGGAATGTTCATATGGTGGGTGTGAAATGCTTTTATAGTTGTACAAGTGATGGAGGTTATGTTTATTTATAACAAGGTAGTTGTGGTGGGGAGAGCAATTCCGCCCTTTCACTTCATTAAATTCCTGGTGTGGACTTACTTTCGAAATAGTGACTCTCTGGCTGTGAGTAATATGGACAGAATACATTATTAGAATCAGTAGACAGCATTTATATTTTATTTATACAAAAATAATACAAGTTTTCTCATTCTATTTTTTGTAAAGTTAAAAAATAGTACAATCATATATACAATAAATGCATGTCATTAAGGCGCAAGTATGACGCTCATTTAATCATGTGACACTTACAAACAAGCAAAACTTATATCACAAACGTGGAAATGCGGTGTACATAACTTCATAAGATATACACACAGTAGAATAATGATGAGTCAGTCTGTGGTACAAAGAGTTCCCTTCATGCAATTTGTGTATACTGCTTTTATAGTGTTTGTGCTGGACAGATCATTAAAATGTAATATGAATGCATATTTTAACAGCTCTCATAGTCTGGAGATGTTAACCTAACCCCCTACCTTTTATACGGGAATACGTTACAAGGTTCTGGCATTGAAGATACCAATTTCTACAAGAATGTCATGCATTATCAGTCTTTTAGAGTCTGATTAACAGTTGTACATAGCTCACATATAATACATTCCACTTTCAGGACAATGCTGTACTCCGGAGTACAATCATCTTTAGAAGTATGTTATTACTAACACAGGTTGGCGCTGCGAGTATCGTGTTAGTATCTCTGCAATATTGTTTTATATGCATTTTGAACACACTTGGTATATCAATAAAATAATAATCAGCACAATAAACTAGCTGAATTTCTGTCACAGTAGATGTTTATCCAATCAAATTACCCGATTCAACAAGTTTCATTCATTGATGAGCACTTTTTGGGTCATAAAATCTATTGACTCCGCCTATAACTCTTGGTCCGATCAATATACACAATGCCTTTCATTGCCAAATCCTGAAAATGGTGTCATTAGCACACATATCTAGACCAAAACTCTGTCCAAACATAGATCTATCGTTAAATTCAACCAACGAAATTTCAGATGATCCTAACTTGGTCAACGCATTGAATATTTTCACCATTATTCATACAATGTTTATTTTCTATCTATAAACAAGTTCCTTCTTTGTAGACTCACTGCAGCTCATCTGTATTTACAGATTATTCTGGAATTGTAGAATCCCTCGATACAAGAAGTGACAACATCTCACATATCTTGGACTCCTCATGTTGTTACTTTGTCTTTCAGCTTGTTAGCACGCTCTGATTCATCACTTAAAAGTTTCATACGTTTTCTCTGATAGTGTTGCCAGTGTAGTAGCTGTTGATCATCTATAAATTTGGCACATTGTTGATTGGCTAACTCTTTCCTAAACTGTTCATACTGTAACAACTCGAGAAAGTGCAAGGACTGTGGATACCTGAATATAGAATAACTCTAAGGGTTAGCAGTCAAAGATGAAATTAATACATATATATGTCATTTAAATACCGGTACTGTAAAATCATTAATTTTCATGGAGAATTAAATTTCATGGATTTCGTGTTTCACCCTAAACCACAAAACCAAATCCCATAAAACACTTATTTTGGCCCCTATATTAATTACCTGAAATGCAAAATCCACTAATTAAAGGTCCCATCGAAATGGTCATTTTTACCAGAACCACAAAATTTTGTCCCATCGAAAGTTAATAATTTTACAGTATGACAATAGTAAGTAATCTACGGTGGGATTCTAACCCATCATTGCACAGCAATGGAAGACCCTTTATGCGATTATTAATTGTATAGATCTATGTCTTTGCAACAACCTAATTTTTTCAGGTGGTGATTGTCATACTTTGAAGTTTTTCTGTATCAAAAAATGCATTTTTTGCCAAAGTCGATTTTAATACAGGATATTCAGTACAATATTTAAATGCACATTTTGTATGCTATTGCTCTTACTGTTAAAAAAAACACAGAAAAAAGTTAACATGTAGTCATCACTTACTTTAGATACTTGGCATATTTAGGCTCCTTCCAATACAAAAGATACTTCAAGTAATTTGTGAAATTTGTATCCTTGAAATAACCTCTCTGTGCTAAAACTGAAACATAAAATGAAGAATAAGTGACTAAATAAAAGACTGAAGCAGGTGCATATTTTTTAGGCATGTCTGGTAAAGTTTATGGGTTTCATTTTTATTATATTATTAAACTTTAATACTTGTATTTCATTTATTTAGATTATTTCATTTTATTTGCATGAACATTGACTTAAACATCTATAGACTATAATGGTTTATAATGATACATACTTCTTTTCACAAAATATTGTAGTACTAAATATCAACACGGCTATTTGAAGACTTCTTTGACATCAATGTTCAATGATATTAACAAAGACTTTCAATAAGTCAACTAGTAAGGTTGTCTCTACTAGTTTACTCAAAGTACTTACAGTTCAGATAATTTGGATTTGCCAAACATTGAACAAATTCTAGCTCAGTCTGGAATCTCTGTTGTGCTTGTTCTTCTGTTTCTAAAATATAAACAAGTACACATTATTTAATAATTATATTCATATTATATTTCAAGTACTGCTACTATAGTTATTATGTACAGTCAGAGGCATACTCTGTTTGTATGACAAATAGCCAGAACTTTATGCAAATGGAATTGTGAACTAATCATTGTGTCTGTCCTTAAAATAATCTCAATTGGCAGTTTAAATTTAATTTTAAATTTAATTCAAGATTTTTGATAGAAATTGGTAGAATGACTCAATTCTTAGAGGCAGTTGCATAACGCAATTGGGTAGCCAGTTGTGCTTCATTAAAAAAATGATACAACTACCAAAAGCGGTTCAAAATATAATCAACTGATCAAGCCATAAATTCAATTTTAATGTCCCGAAACAATTTCAAAGAAGTTGTTCAGAGTCCTTAATGAATAAAAGGCACTTTGAAGCAAAAGCCAAAGCGATAATTCACAAGTCAGTTGCAACCACGGCCCCTCCCCGGGGATGAGCTGTGGACAGCCGAAATGGGAAATGTTTTTACCTTCCAGCTTCCCCTGCACTGCCAGGGAAATGTGGGGCATTATTAAATTGTGAGGGCGGGGAACTGGCAGAGGTTTTGACAACCCAGTAGTAAAAATCCACACCCATCCCCGGGGAGTCGCACTAACATATATACTGGCTTATAATACCTTCCTTGGTGGAGGCAATGGATGCAACTGACTGATATATAAGAAACATGTAGCGCATCATTGCACCAAAGCATAATCCATTAAGAAGCGAAAAATAGGTGACTTGCTAAGGCAATGGACAGTCGGCTCCTATTTCAGTATTTGAATGTCAATAATCAGACAGCCAATGCTTGACTATGATCTAGAGCCAACTTTCCGTCTACCGGTCATATCCGAAATATTACCACTTGCAATAACTTTCAATATAACGTATTTTTGTCCCAGACTACACTATTTTGGCAATTCATTAATTAAAGTAACAGCCTTACCAATGAAAGAACTTGCAGAAGCAGGTTGTGATACCCTAGATTGAGCCATAACACGAAAACAATGAAATGAAAAAAATTGGTAAACCGGACCGGAAGTTAGAATTCGTTCTTAGAATTTTCGGGGTTTGACTAAAATACGAAACGAGGATTTTTGGCGCAACGAGGCGAAACGAGGCGAAACGAGGATTAAAATTTTATTTTATATGAATTCTAGGTATTATTGGTAACAAATATTAATTTCGCCGAAAGTTTGAGGCTATGTCATAACTTACCTTGTAATTTGGTATGATAAAGCTCCTTTCGCCGATAGTTCGTGGTTTACGGTCGGCGAAACGAGCAATGGTGATATGCTCATGCTCCTTTCGCCGATATTTTACATTCTACTAACGGCGAAAAGAGACTAGATCTAGTTGATCTATTTAATTAAATAAGTATCATAAAGCTCCTTTCGCCGATATTATATAGTCAGCTGTTGGCGAAAGGAGGCTATGACATAACTGAGTGGAAAGGTAAAGCAAAGACCTAAATTACACAGATTAGAAACTTGTGCCAAGTCTCACGATATCTCGTGGCAGGTCTTCTGAAATCTCGCGAAATCTCGTCTGTTTTTAATACCTTATATCTTATGTTCTAATATACTTATGAAAAAACTAATAAGTTTATGCAATAGATTTATTATTCAGCTTTAAAATGATACCTCATTTATTGAAATAATTCGATTAATAAAACAGTAGACCCCGAAGAGCCAGACCTACTCTTATTTTCATCAAATAATGTAAATTCCAAGTTTATCAGAAAATACCTGATTTGCCTCATTCAAATCCTAATTTTTTGTTTTTTATAAGAGGTAGACAAAAATGAGCTACTTTATTTAGAAGAAGAAAATCATCTCTTCAAAATGACACATTGTCCGTTAAAATTGGATGACTAAAACTAGTTTTATGCACAATAACTGACTCTGCTGCCTGTTATTTTGCGTTTGCTCTAAATTGTCAGTGGAGTGTCCAATCTGTGTAATTTAGGTCTTTGGGTAAAGTCTTCAGTCTCCTTTCGTCGACCGCAGACATTGAAATGTCGGTGAAAGGAGGCTTCAAATTGGCTTGTAATACAACAGTGACATTATTTATTGATAGGAACAAGTCAATGCCATCCAAATACACAATTCATTTATTTGGAATTAACATTTGTAAAAAATGATAACTGTAATTCCTATAATACCAAATTTTAATCCTCGTTTCGCCTCGTTTCGCCTCGTTGCGCCAAAAATCCTCGTTTCGTATTTTAGTCATACCGGAATTTTCGTACCCTATGATTTTTTTTATTATTTCTTTATTTATATTGACATGCTTAATAACTAGGAATTATTTAAACACTACTAATAAACTAATTTGTATATTATCATTAGTATTGGGACATATTAATTGCAAGATATTCGCTATTTTATCATTTCACTCTTTAATTTAGGAGGGAAAAAACTTATTTCCTGTTCATCCAACATGTCAGCGTCCAGTGACACAGAAGAAAATTAAAGTTTCTTTGGCTTTCAACCACTCAACATGAAGAAATTAGAGCCATCTGTGAAACCAGATGTGTTTCAGGCTATGCAAAATATTGACATCAAAGCACTGGAAAGATTTGATGTGAAATCACTGCGACCTGTTTTACCTTGTTTGGTTAGAACTGCACTTTGTCAGCCCGTTGATAAAAGTCAGAGTTGGACAATAGCTAGAAAAGATGTTTCCAAGATTCTGGCAGGAAATAATGATGTTAACAGTATTGTCGCTCTTCTATCAATTGACTTCAATTCACTTGAACAAGATGTTAAGAAAGAACAGCAGCTACGGTAACTTTTAATGTCTGCAACTTTTTCGGGGTCTTAACTTTTTATTTGTTCCTTGGTCACAAAGTGTGTGACATTCGTTGATTATTACCGTTTCGGTTTTGCCTCACTAGCCAAAGACCTGGATCTGCAAAGAAGAAACAGAATGTGTGACACTGATGACTGTGATACCAGGAAAGTGTATAGCACAAATATATTATATACACACAAGTCTTCTTTTGGGTTACCAACCACTTTCAGTGTTTCAGAAATCTCTGTTGCCCCGGTCAAGATTTGAATCTAGGATCTCTGTTTTTTTGTCAAAAGCGCATTTAATAATATTTATTTCAATAATAAGTTTTAAACAGAAAATGCAAACCACCCAATAAGTTGAAGAATAATCCATTTCTATTAAGACTTGACATCAGCATATTATAAATGTAATATTCATTTCATAATGCAGACTGTCGGTTTCATTGAAATCAATAAAGGTAATCATTGTCATTGATCAATTTGATAAATTTCTAAATAAATCTTAATTTTTATTCAATTTTTTCCATCTGCAATGAAAGTTCAGTGTTTTCTAATTATTGTCTTACAGGTCAAAAGTTGGAAGTGCCCATTCTGACAGCGTTTTGATATCCCAACTACAGAATGGACTTGCTTTGGAGTTTGAAAACAGTGAGTCTGGTAGAAGAATACGCTTGTTGCTGAGTGAACTTCTGTTCATACTGTCCCAAGTAAGTACTGGTACACACATTTTATATAAGCATTTATGCAGTTATAAAACATTTCTCTTGCAGTGCTAGTTACTGCTTAATTCAACTTAATTTTATTTATGCATTTTATGATTTTTATGCCCCCGTATCGATAGATCGGGAGGCATATAGTAATTCACCTGTCCGTCCGTCCGTCCTTCCGTCCGTCCGTTCGTCCGTCCGGCCAGGTTAACCCAAATTGACCGTTTCTTCTAGCATTAAAATGGCTTGCTACAAAGTTTTCAAACTTGCATGGATGTTGTATATGACCACTCTCCACGCGCCTGTATCACCTGACTCCATTTTGACCTTCACCTTGACCTAATTTTGGACTTAGACTTATTGAAAGGTAAAATTCTTGGTTAACCCAAATTGACCGTTTCTTCTAGCATTAAAATGGCTTGCTACAAAGCTTTCATACTTGCATGGATGTTGTATATGACCACTCTCCACACGCCTGTATCACCTGACTCCATTTTGACATTCACCTTGACCTAATTTTGGACTTAGACTTATCTCCACTTTAGTATTTTTACAATAAAATTTTGTCTGGAGCGTATCTTCAAAACTATTTAACGTATTGACTTGAAACTTGAAATATAAATAGATGGTAACTTGGAGAAGTGCATTGACAAAGAACCATAACTCTGTCTGTCTTAAATTTTGAATTATCTCCCCTTTAGTGTTTTTTTATAGTCAAATTTTGCTCTGAGTATATCTTCAAAACTATTTAACATATTGACTTGAAACTTGGAATATAAATAGATGGCAACTTGGAGAAGTGCAATGACCAAGAACCATAACTCTGTCTGTCTTAAATTTTGAATTATCTCCCCTGTAGTGTTTTTTTATAGTCAAATTTTGCTCTGAGTATATCTTCAAAACTATTTAACATATTGACTTGAAACTTGGAATATAAATAGATGGCAACTTGGAGAAGTGCAATGACCAAGAACCATAACTCTGTCTGTCTTAAATTTTGAATTATCTCCCCTTTAGTGTTTTTTTATAGTCAAATTTTGCTCTGAGTATATCTTCAAAACTATTTAACATATTGACTTGAAACTTGGAATATAAATAGATGGCAACTTGGAGAAGTGCAATGACCAAGAACCATAACTCTGTCTGTCTTAAATTTTGAATTATCTCCCCTTTAGTATTTTCAGAATCAAATTTTGACAGGAGTGTATCTTCAAAAGTGTTTAAGATATTGACTTGAAACTTGGTATATGAATAGATGGCAACTTGGAGAAGTGCAGTGACAAAGAACCATAACATCTGTATCACCAGATCACACATGAAGTCGATCAAGGCACTGCTTTCAAATGTGGCATTACCCGTTTACCATCATAAGCCCCTTATAGTTCAAAGCAATGTAACACTATTAAACATTTTAACTGAATAATGGCCCCTGATTGTCTTAGCTTTTATGGACATGGCTTCCACGGGGGCATAAGCGTTTATTGAACGCAGTCTTGTTTTTTAACAATTGGGTTACTTTAAGCTTATTAGAATTGTCTCAATAAGAAGGATTATTAATTCTATTATAACTTCTAAAAGTTCTTGATCTAAAAGTTGGCTGCCAGTTTATATTATAGATGTATAAAATAATACTTCATACGCTGATTTTAAGTTAATTACATATTGTTCTATAATACTTGATACTTCAATTTTATGAATCTTTTGTTTTGTTGTTAGGTTAGAGACAGCAAAACAGATTTATCCAAGAAGCAGTGGGATTTATTTGACTGTGAAGTATATCTGGAAGAAGTGTCCGATGTATTATGTATAGCATACTCAGGTTTGTGTTAGATCACGACATGTGACACATGTTTTGTCTCGTTTATTTTGGTCTGTAATATATAAAAAATATATCAATCAACGGTCTGGATCTGTCATCATGTGATCTTGCGTGGTATTCACTATTGATCTTACTTGACTTAAGGATGAGGACAACCAATCAAATCACACCATACTAAAATCTTAGTCAGTAACAGGGATATGATTGGCTATCCTTATTTTCCAATTGAATTAGTTTGAATGAAACATAGTTTAAGGTGTAAGGATATTTGCTTATGGTACACAAAATAGACTTTGGTCTTAATTTGAGGATTGTGCATGATGTACTCTGTTTACATTATAATCATATTGTTGACACAATTTCAGAATTGCCCAGTTTGCTGCCTGTCAGTGATGTAGCGGAGGCTTTAATGTACGTTCCAAATGGCGCTTGGTTGTTATGTAGACTTATAGCCAACTCTCCGGACAGTTTTCGTGAAGGTAAGATTATCATACTAGTTTGATATTCATGTTACTTAGTACATTATTGACAACCAATTTTGGTGATACTTACCTGTTACTTACCTGCACCAGGACCACAATACATGCCTTGTGAAGTATGTGACCAGATGATCCGGTTCTCGGTGGAACTCTATTAAAGCGAACTCGCTTATAACGAAAACTCGGTTATAGCGTAAGGAAAAAAATCCCCGACCGAGTCCCTGTTTTATTTCAATGTAATACCACTCGCTTATAACGTAATCGGATATAATGAAAAATCGGTTATAACGTAGTGATTTCTATGTCCCGTTGAAGCATTTTGTGTGCAAAACTGCTCGGATATAACAAAAGCGGTAATTGTGTGAAAAATGTTTGTGCAAACAATCTTAAAAGGTGTTAAGTAGTTCCGTCATGGGCATTTATCATTGCAAATTAATGTGACGTAACCAATAATTATACCCCTAAACATCATTGACATTATAAGGTTATTAACTTTTTTAAATGTATTTGCAACTGTTACTATCAAACGAAATATTAGTTACAGGATGAAATATGTGGGGCCTTCATCAACCATGTCACATTCTCCATCGTTACTTACTGAATTGTTTTGATGGTTTAACGGCTCGTGCTTAGAACTTGCTAATTAGTGGACTTTTCATATAAGCATACTTGGTCAAAGTGCTCAGATATAGAGGATTTATCACTCGTTGTCAATTGATATAAATTTATATTAAAAACACTAAAAATGCGAAATACGCATCGATTTATTGGAAAAACTCAATACCTTATACTACACGTGGTACGTATAACTTTATACGTACTGGCTATACTAACCTGGGTACAAGGAAAGTCATGTGATATAATGAAATACGTTATATCCAATCTCATATAAAGAAATTTCGGTGAACTGATATAGCGAAAATCGGATATAGCGTAAGGAATCTCTGTGTCCCCAGGATTTCGTTATAACCGAGTTCCACTGTATCTTCAATCAGTCAGACCTAGGCTTAACATCCAAATGTTCTTGAATATTTCAGTTTGTCAAAACTTGGTATCTAAGGGAGAGAAGCAAGATGAGGAATCTATGAGTGGAAGGAAACGTATGGCACTCATTAAAACATTGTGTGAAATGAATCCTAGTGAAGCCGTGTTCGTTAGATCTCTATGTGTAAGTCATATTTGACACTAAAATTTTCAACATTCATCTGTGTACGATACTTCCACAGCACCTTTAGATAATTCCATGGCATTAGATTCGAATAAATCTCATTCAAATCAGATCCTAACATTTGTTCCATTCCAGGGTAAAGTAGTGGAGCATAATAAGGGTCTGATTTAATGAGATTGATTCGAATATGAACAGTACAGCTTGAGTGTTGGGTAAAATCTACATTAGTCAATTTTGTATCGGTGACAATAAACCCACTGTTGATATAAAGATTTTACAAGGTGATCAAAATCTCCCTTCTTGATTTGACATTTGACTGTCTGGTAAGTTGGACTCTTGTCGTGTAAGGCAAGACACAAGACAAAATATGTAACAGGAAAGTTTGGAACATATGGTTAGCTCCCATGGTGCTAATACACTAAGTTAATGATGTTATGTGTATTTTTTGTTCAAACCCCAACAAGTCACATACTAGACATGCCAAGCTTGCAAAATCTTTGATGGGATTTCGTGTCTGTGGACAGCAATTTACCTTTCGTAGTAGGGTCCGATTAAAGTGAATAAACAAAGAAAAATTCTACTTTTCAGGGCATGTGATTTTCTTGTGAACAACATTAATGTTTATTTTTTTATACTTATTAGTCAGAATTGTATGCTTTATTTTAGGTTCAGAATTGTACGATGCCGGGTCTAACTGTATCCCTGACATTGAATGTGATAACCAACCAATCAGAAAGCTCCGATCAAACATCCAGTGACCTTGTACCATTTATCAGTGGTTTGTTGCTAGGCAACAATATTGAAGTAAAAAATTGGTTTTCACAATTCATAAAAAGTGGACAGAGGGTAAGTTAAATTCAATTTTCTAGAAATTATTTAATTATTTGATCATTAGTGAACACATTCGAAATTTTAATGGATATATTCGTCATTTCTTAAGTGAAACAAATATTACTCTTAGAACATTTATATACTATGTATAGTGCTTTGATAGTCTAGTAGTAAGTAGTCTATTTATATATGGGAAATCATGGGTTACCGTACTCAAAGGCCGTGTGATATAAAAAGAATGGTATCCATATTCCCTTGTTAGTACTTGGTGCAGAAGTGATTGAGTTGTACGATGTTTTTCATGATATACCTATATCATATTTGTAGTACAAAATGACCTCGGTTTTTATTGACTGTAAAGTAACTTAAGTAAAATTGAAATTCAAAGATCATTGCGTATTGCAGTATTTTAATAATTGGAATACTAATTAGATTACTCTAGCTGATTCAAGCCATGTTTACTATATATTTGACCATTTTAGAGAGGACGCGAGCCATCATCCTCCATGTTACATTCAATGAGACTAAGATTACTACAGCAGTTAGTGAGCATTATACCTGGAGCTGGTGAGAGCATGGAGGACGAGCATGTTATAGAGGCGGGATCATTTGTCAGATTATACTGTGCTCTTAAAGGAATTGCTACACTCAAGTAAGTTATTTCAGGGTTATTCCATTTTTTCATCAGCCCATGAGGTCAGTATAGAACCAACCTCATCAAGACGTTTCACTTATTGTCTGACTGAATTTTGGTTAAAACCTATGCATGCAGAATACATAATCATTTTGAAAGAGAGTGAGTGTTCTCTAAGAATGTGATACATAGAATCATTCATAGAACTTATATGGAATGAGCATTCATGCAAGATCCTCTATTTAGTCGCTCTTGACTGTATCAGTGTTATACTGTGTAATCATTTGATTACGATGGAACAAAATTTGGTTTTGGTAAAAAGACCAGTTTGATGGGACATTAATTTTTCGATTCTGCATTTCAAGTGATAAATACAACGGTCAAAATTATTGTTGGATGGGATTTGATTTCGTGGTTGAAGGGAAACCACAAAATCTACGAAATTTAATCCTCAACTAATATTAATTATTTTACAGTATTACCATATTGTTTATGCATTGTTAGAGTTAACTTTCATTTGTTTCCATTATGTTGTCAGGTTTACCGATGAGGAGATGAAGTTATTATTACGTTTGGTGACCTCACGACCTCCAATCAGTCAATCTGGAGCCAGATTTGTCTCACTAGGACTGTGCCTACTTATTGCTTGTCCGTATATTATTGGGTAGGTATTCATCCCTTTGGTGCAACAAGGTTGTATCTCTCTTACCATAGACTAAGATACATCCTTGATGCACAAAAGACACATATTGGTTAGGATACATTAATTTTATTGTTTTGGTGCTTTTGTTTGGATTTCATAAACAAAATAGTAAGTCACTTATGTTGGGCAAGTGTTTATATAAAAAAAGTTCAGTTACAAATTTTCTAGGGCTCTTCTCAGCTGTAAGGCCGCTCAAGCACCCTTTGACATTTAACTTCCCCTGGTCATTGGGCTACCTATGGAAACCTACACTCGTGTCTCCCTGGGAAGACTATTTCTCTCCTGTGGGTGTGAAAGCCAACATCGATCTGTGGCGCCCAGGAATAGACTGCCATCACAGGTGCCATTTTACATCATGGTGGAGTGGAGCATGTGGGTCTTGCTCAGAGAAATTAACCAGTGGTCCAGAGGGGGATTGAACCCAGGACCTCTCGACCCCGAAGCGTGCACCATACCTCTACTAGGCCACCGTTCCCCTGAATAAATAAATAAAGCCAAATTTAACAATAGAACAATGTTTTAAAGAGATTGCTTTTGTAGGAATGTCTGCTAAAGGTACTCAAACAAAATTGCGACTCATTTTCAGGATTAGTTGCTATGCCTCAGTAGTAACCTGAAATGGACAGAGCATTCTCTTAGGCAAATTGCGAAAAGTGAGCTGAATCCTTTTGTATGCCCTAACATCTACTGATGCAGGAGGCATATAGTGATTGTCCTATTTTTTATGGACAAAGCTTCCACGGGGCATAAGCGTTTACTTAACCTAACCTTGTTTTCTTTTAGGAGTCAGGAGCAAGAACGACAGGTTGCTGACTGGATCCGATGGTTAATTGCTTCAGAAAGTCTGTTTGAAAGGTAGGAATAGTACTCAGTAGCTCAGTGGTTAGCATGCTTACTGTCTAATCTGGCAACTTCATTTACATGTCAGCCATATTTCAGCAGAAAGCTGACTAGCAAATAAAGCCTATACTCAGCATTTTTTGTGTGAGAAATGCTTAATCTCATAAAGTATCTCAAGTAGAAATGTCACTTTAAGTTGAGATTTTGCTCAAATCAGAGTCTGAGTTAGAGATAAATCTGAAGTTTGAGCTCATGGTTTATAAGTAAAACAAGCTTAAAATAATGCTTTTGTCTTGTGATGCCAATTCTGAGTCCCTTGTCCATGGAAATTAACTTGGGCACATTAAAATATTTGAGGTGAGATATAAATCTCAAATTGAGTTGCTTTGAGAGTACTTTACCTTTAAAACGGTAAGATTTAGTCAAACATATCAAATTGACCATTCAGAAGCTAAAGGAATCCCTGCTAGTTGTAAATGTTAGTGTAATACACGACAATCATGTTATAAATTGAATAACTCTATTATTGTAGACAAGCTGGCAAAAGTTCATCATTTGGAGAGATGTTGTTCCTAATAGCAATCCATTTCCATGGCAACCATATGCATGCAATATCAGAACTAGTGTGCACAACACTGGGTATGAAGGTAGCTGGATTTTTATTATTATCATATATTAAAATGGAAAAAATTGCAAATTACAGAATTAGTACACTTTCACTAACATTATTTTAGTTTGAGAAATACCAGATTTGTTTGTGAAGCTCAGAATTATAATAAAGTCTTTCCCTTAGGGTGGTATTCATAAAGTAATTTATGTGAAAACTTAGAATTTTCTCAAAATTTCCAAAAGTGTATCAGCTTTACTGGAAAATCAAGCTTTACAATTTTTACGTTGTTTAGAAGCATTATGTTAAGAACCAACAATTATCACATAGAAAATGTGAGTTAATCTTAATATAGTTTTCTTGGGAAATATGTGCAGCTCAATATTTAACTTAAGTCAAAATATTTAAGTTTCCCTTTAAGATGCTTTGTGAACACGGCTTAGTATTTATCTCAAATATTTTAGGAATCAACAACTGTAGGAAGTTATATGTAGCGTATACATTACTCTGTTGAGTGTTATCACGATTGTTACTTTTGTAAGTATTTAAACTAGACCTTAACCCCACCTTCTTGTTTACCTTCAGACACATGTGAAAGCTAACGCATTAGCTAGAATTAGACAGATCTTCACTCAAGAAATCTTCACGGAACAGGTAACATACAGCTTTATTCTATTTATATGAAATTTATTATCTTTTGATGGCTTAAATTATACCTTTCCTTTCAAATTTATATCCAAAATTGAATACCAATGATGAAATAAGGGTATCTCCATCTGACCGACTTATTGTTGATCAGTCAGATTTAAAAGAACTACATGTACTTTCAAATTTAAAAAAATGCTGCATACAGCATTTGTTATTTTCTGTCAAAGAATTTCTTAAACAAATGCTGTTCGCGCTTGTTTTCAACAACAATGGGTTAGATGTCAATAAAACTATACATGTTGTGCATTTTGTCAGGAATTAAGGCCTCTTATGGGAGCCACATCTTTTTGTGTCAAAACCCCTACCAGCTATCAGTTTGTTTTGTATAATATCAATGTAATGTTTCAGGTGATCACATCTCATGCTATAACTGTACCTGTTACTGAAGGTTTGAATGGTAACATGGTTGGATATCTACCTATACATTGTATATATCAACTGTTGAAAAGTCGAGCTTTCTCCAAATATAAGGTACCCATCAAGGTAAGTGTATCATTCTATAGCTACTAATTGTATCTGTGGCACTTAGCACATATTTCTTATTTTTTATGTCACTTTATGTATCTATAAAATTTATTCAGTTATCATTATGAAACTTGACAGGAATGATGATCAGCATGTGAAGGGGTATCTCCGTTTCAGCTGAGTTGCCCCTTCTGTTTTTTGAATGACATGTTTGCCAATATCAAACCTTTTATCTAAATTTTTAATTAGGTTTACATAGGTAGTAAAGCTTTATCATTCAAAATATTTTATTTCATGTTGAATTTCTTCTTTACGCAATTTTGTTTCAGGACTGGATATATTCTCAGATCTTCCATTGTTCATACCCACTACATCCACTGTTACCTCAACTATTAGAAGTCTATGTGAACTCTATACTTGTGAAGAGTGCTAAAACTGACCACACTAATCAACCTATAGAATCTCATGAAATCACAGAGTTGTTTAATAAAAAACAAGTTTTTCAAAAGGTAAGCTTTGTAACTTCTTTTTATTGCAACATACTTCCATACCTAGAACAGAGACTGGACACAATCCTGACCTTTTTATTAGCATAATTTAACAACTGACAACTTACCTATATGCAAAAAATGACAAAAGTACTAAAATCAGTACTCGCATACTCGGTCATACTTCCATAGTGGCATAAAATTATGTTAAGTCGTTTAATAAGGGGTTCCACTAGGTTCTCAATCTGAAGGGTCTTTTTGATTCTTTTGACTAAATTTTACCACTATATATAGTCAAAATACCTATGATTTTAAGAGAAAATGATCCTTTAAAAACCAAAATCAAGAGGCTCAAAATGTGGCTTTCTGGAAATATAAAGGGTCTAAACTCCTACTCCTGATTCAAATGCTTGAACCCCTTTTAATGTTACTGAAATAGCAAGGGTTATTTGATTTTTAAAAAAATGACATAGGGGGACTTAAAAATGTACATTATTGAGAACCTCAATTCATTGTATCTTTGCTCTTGTGAAGATGACGAAGTTTCAGCTAATTATCATCCTTATGTTGATGCAATATTTTACATTTCTAATTTTGTGGTTTTACAGAATTGTAAAGAAGAAGTGAATTTAGCTCCACATATCTGTATGCTGTATTATATATTGTTATATCAAGACATGTTAGACAGCCAGAGAAAAAATCTGTGTAAGTATATCTGTTCTGTGTAAGTGCATCATTCTATACTCTCTATGAATCTTTTAAAGTGAAAAATACATCATTTAATGAGATGTTTAAATGGGATAATTTTTTTGTGGTATAATTAAGCTGTTAAAAGGCAAAAAAGGTCATTTAAACAGTATAAATTAAAGGTGGCATTTGTCGCTTCAAAGGCCCGTAACTCTCAGTAATTTTGTTGTATACAGGGTATTCAAAAAGAAAGTGTATACAGTTTCAGTGTATATTTATCTAATTAACTATCCCATGCTTATATTTCAGTATTATCGGGTAGAAATGTGGATGCCTACCCCGACAGTCGGATGTCAACTATACCCATCAATTATCTCATGTTGTTATATTTCAGTATTATCTGGTAGAAATGTGGATGCCTACCCCGACAGTCTGATGTCAACTATACCCATCAATTATCTCATGTTGTTATATTTCAGTATTATCTGGTAGAAATGTGGATGCCTACCCCGACAGTCTGATGTCAACTATACCCATCAATTATCTCATACAACAGTCACAGAAACAACAAGATATGTATGGTGGTCTCTTCTCTTCACTGCTGAAGTAAGATATAGTTTATGTTTAGTGATCAATAATTATACTGTGGGGAGCGGTGACCTAGAGGAAGGGAGCACACTTCAGGATCGAGAGGTCTTAGGTTCAACCCCGTCTGGACCACTGGTTAATTTCTTTGAGCAAGAGTTACCCACATGCTCCAATCCAGCAAGATGTAAATTGGTACCTATGAGGGCTATTTCTGGGCGCCGCAGATCAATTTTTGGCTGCCACACCCGCAGGAGAGAATAGTCTCCCCAGGGAGACACAAACATATGTTTCCATAGACCATAGGTAGTCCAATGACCAGGGAATGGTTAAATGTCAAATGACACTTGAGTGGCTTTACAGCTCAAAAGAGACCTAGAAAATTGGTAGCTTAACTTATACCATAGAAGTGAAAATAGTACTTGTTTTCTTGTGTTCTATCAACTGAGAAAGTTGTTAGTGCATGGTCATTCATCTTTTATGCACGCATCTACAGATGCAGTAGCACATAGTGATTGTCCTGTCTGTTCGTTTGTCTGTTTGTCCGTTTAAACTTTCAGTCATCAGGCATGTTGCATCTGGAGTAATTAAAAACTTCTAGTCATGGTCTTGAAATATTGCCTCTGAGGTTTTGTGCTTGGTGAATCTTTTAATTGTCGTAACTGTTGTTTATAAACCTATATTTTGTCTTAATTTCTATCCATATTTCTTGTTTGATAGATTGTTGGTGAGTCAGTTTCCACATTTATGTATCATAGAAGATTGGCTAGATGATGCTATGACACCGAGTGTGAATGTTCGCCGCAATACTTGCACTAATCAGGCTCAATCAAGTTGCTCTATTGAGAGCTTCCAAACAGGTATATGTGTATTACATCATTTGGTTGATGCAGAGGTGTCAATTTTACGGATTAATCCGGAAATCTGTATTTACAAAGAGCCGTGATTTCTGATAAAATTAAAAGTTATTTGATTGAATCATCTCTTGAGAAATATCAAAGTTATAGTCAATTTTATCAGTTTTGAAGGATTTTCTTAATAAAAACAAATAGGTTAAATATGGAAACAATGTGGTTGAATGCCTCTTATTTGTCATAAATAGTTGACCGCATATGATTTTCCTGATTTTAAATTTGGCTCTGTTGACACCCCTGTTGATGCCTAGGGAGGGTAATAAAGCCAATAGTGGAAAATCAGTTATTTTTTAGGTCATGGAATTTTTTTGCATTTTCTAAAAATGTAAAACATTGGACGATAAAACCTTGTTCTGAAATTGGAGGTCAGCAAATCATGGGGATTAAATTCTGTGGTTAACCGTGAAATCCTCGAAAATTAACCGCCACGAAGAATACTGACTTTACAATATAGCATAGTGTAAATAAAATGACTAAAACCTAAAGAGGTAAATTTAGAATAGATATCAGATAAGGGAAATTTTGAGAGTGTTGTTATGGATAGGTTGTTGCTCTACAGATGGTCGCTCTGAAAAGGTTGAACTGTTTCAGTATACAAATGTACATTTCCTGTTCACAGTGTTGCGATAATGAGATGAGAAATTGTTTACTTGTTTTCTTTCAGCTCTTGCATCATTACCAGAAAACTCGACAGATTTACTGATTGTCTTACAAAACATGGTGAATTTACCTGTGGAGGATTTACTTCCCTTTACCAATGAGTTGGTTCATAGTTTACCTGTGATTTTATCCTCGTCTGTTCCTCGTAAACTCATTGATCTGGTGAAGAAAATATGGTTTAGACTTCATTCTCTAACACCTAGAAGGTATACCTTGTTTTGATTTTTAGTCCTCTACTGGTTTTCAAACGGATAATAATTGTGAACAGAAGCATGTAATCAAACCCATGTTTTCTTAGTGATTATGGCAGCCCTTTGTATAATGCTTAAAAATTATGTAAAACATATAAGTCAGGGTTCTTGATTGTCTTGTGAAGTTAAAACACTAAAGCAAATTTTAAGATGTCTACTATGACTATTCTATGAACTATATTATAGCTGGTTGCTCTCAATGATGAATGAAGTAATATGTTTGATTCTTGTTGCATTTCAGTTTAAGACTTGCTACTGTGAATGCACTAAGACCACAACGTAAGAACGAGTTTAAATTCTCATCTTATACAGAAACAGACGTTACTGTAGATCCCCTCATTGTATTACGCTGTGATGAACGTGTGTTTAGGTAAGTGTTGGTGCATTTATTGTTTAGTTCAGGTGTTCTACAGTTTCGGAATAATCTGGAAAAACAATGAACTTTTATGTACAAAATAAATGTTGTTTGATGAAAAAAATCAGAGTATTGACTATGTCATGGTTATTTGAAATTCATAAGCCGAATTTTTACAATAAAACTGTGTTTGAAACATTGGTTTTGTGTAGGGATATTTGCTAACGGCACCCGAAACAGACTTACATATATTTTCAGTATTGGTAGTTTTGCCTCAGACTCAGTACGACCCCTGTTAGTCATGTACCGATGCATGGTTGACCACCACTGAAGTAGATTAGCATTTGTTATGTGAGATATTGATAAAAACTGGTCCCCTACAAATATAAAAATTATTTATTTTATGGTGTCTGTTGACATTGGTGAGCACTATGGGAGGTTGTCTTTGCCTCTTATGTTTATTATGGCGGCGTAAGTAAAAGAAGGCTCTTGGTAGTGCTTTACTTAGGCAAGGGACCCTTCACTCCCAAATTGTTATGAATATCTTGCTCTACTTGCAGATGTGCTCCATTATTAGAGGTTGTACTTCGTATCCTATCAGCGTACACATTAGCTTGTAGAGTATATATGGAGAATCACATACAGTCTAACCCTATACTAGATAACAATAGTCAAGCTGATCAGGACCGACAAGAATTGAAGGGAGCATTATTAGCAGCACAGGAGAGTGCTATCATACAGATATTGTTAGAATATTGTATGACTACAGATGAGGAGAAAGCAGTAAGTACACAGTGAAACATCGCATGCTCCTACATGGAGAATAATAGGGTAGTGTCATGGATGCAGGGTTCTCAATAACAGCAGGCTGCAGACCAATTTGACTGCTTAAAAACCATTTTAGGCTGGCTAAAAATGTGAAATTTATACTCAATTTCAGGCCTATTGGTTAAGCATTACAGCCTGCTAGGTTAAAACTTATTGAGAACCCGGACATTATGTTTTACTTTAGGGATAGCAACGAGTAGTGGGGTACTTGTTCAAAGTTCTTATTACCGAGGGGTAAAATCAGTATCCAAGTACTCAGGGGGTGACTTTAAAAGCATTGTAAATCCTGTCTAAAAGTGTAAACTGGTCAACTAAAATTACACAACACACTAGCAAAAACTTGTATTTGAACACGCCGTTTGCAGTACAAAATTCCTATTACATGCATAGTATGCACCATTTAAGGTTTTCTGAGTACTTGATCAGAAGAATGACTGGGTACCGATTTTAGTACTTGTTGCCATCTCTATTTCATTTAGATTTAACACCATTTGATGATTTCTAAACAATTTTTCAGTACTGTTATATTAAAATATGGCAGCTGATTCACCTAATCTCCATCAAAGCTTGAGATTAAACAGAATGGCAAGCACTACCACTTTCTCAGTCAAATGTAAAACCATTTACCTTAACCGATTTTCCTGGACACTATCCTTACCAGTACTAACTTACCTTCTACAAAGTCTTATGAACCAGCGACTTCTTCACATATGGAGGAAAAATGACAATGAATTTTAAAGAAGCAACTGATGAGATTTTTGTCTATGTTTTTTTTTGCTGGGGGTCGACTCTTCAGTATTATAATAATGCCAGGCAGTTCAGCTGTAAACTTGGAATTATCAACTTACTTGATCTTTTTCTACCAGCATCTTCCTCACATGTCAA
Source organism: Spisula subtruncata (assembly GCA_963678985.1). Lineage (NCBI taxonomy): Eukaryota > Metazoa > Mollusca > Bivalvia > Venerida > Mactridae > Spisula > Spisula subtruncata. Next base: position 23,171,246 of record OY787672.1, on the reverse strand, counting down.
GGTCTTTATAACCATAGCCAAGGTCATAGAAAAATGAATCCTGAATTCTGATCGGGTATATATCTGTGAACTGTGCTTGTTAGTATGTTTAGCAAACCTGTTAACTTGAACTCTGTACTTCATGTTGTTGTGTTTCAGGATGAGAAAGGGATGTTGAACAATTTACATGAAGTAAGATCAGTAATGTGTTCATACATACATCAAGCCTTCATCTCTAACACAAACCTTGCCAAACTTGTACATTTCCAGGTAACATTCTGAATTAAATTTTATACTCATGTATACATATTAGTTTGATATTGTTACTCATGTTTACTGTAAACCTAGAAACTATTTTGTGTGTTTTTGAAGGAAATTCATCAGTTTGGTACAACGTTTACAAGACTGTATTAGAAGTGCTATTTTGTCAAAATATGGAATGTAAGGTTAATAGCCTTTTTCTGAATAAATTTATGATAACGATACAAACATGAAAACAGTTTAAATTGTTTCTTGAGAAAGTGTTCAACCGTACACTCAATATACTGTAAACCTAGAAACTATTTAGCGCAATTTTAGGTGGCGGTGTTCGCGGATTGTAAAAATCTGCTAAAAGTAAATAGCCGTAAACACGTCCAGGACAAGAAAACCGCGAAGTTCCTTGGTTTTGAAGGAAATTCTTCATGTTGGTACGACGTTTACAAGACCGTATTAGATGTGCTATTATGTCACAATATGGAATGTTAGGTTAATAACCTTTCACTGAGTAAAAGCCATTTATGATTACGGTACAGTAATGAAAACACGTTAATTTGTGTCTTGAAAACGTACTAAACAATACACTAAATATACTAGATGCAAGCGTGTAAATAGCGTTGTTAATTATGTCATAATACTGAAGGACTGATAGTTTCAATAAAACTGAAAACATTATTTGCGTAGTTTGCCATTTTTTGTAATCAATACAATAGGTAACTATCTTCATCAAAAAGAGTTTGAGACGGTTTAACAAAGGTGCGAACTATAATTAAGAAGCAATTATGTACAAACGAGCAATATATGTGACAGGTTATAATATCAATAATTTTGTCACTATGACACTTACTTTTCACGGAGTTGGCGGGAGACTTAAAAACGCGAAAGTTTTTAGCCGCGAATATGTCGACTATCGGCAAAACGCGAAAGTTTGTATCCGCGAAAGTTTCTAGGTTTACAGTATACTAGGTGCATGCGTGTAAATAGCGTTGTTTACTATGTCATAATAATGAAGGACTGAATATGCTGACGTAAGGGAAAACATGTAAGTTTGTATCTGCAAAAGTTTCTAGGTTTACAGTATTGCAGAAAATTTTCTTCTGTAATAAACAAATGTACATGGCTTCTCAGCAAAGATAGTCTACATTCAGTAGTGTTTCCTTCTAAATCAGACTTTAAGAAAAATGAAACATGGTGCCAGGGGGTATCAAGCTGTGTATTTTTGTGAAAGAATTTCGAATACCAGTGTTGTTACTATCCTCGTGTATTGTTTGTTGTTTGCTGTACAAAAGAGGTGATATTTCATTAAAAGCACATGTGTTTCATATTGCAGGGATACCCGAGTGAGTTACTTCCTGTTACAATACTGGGTATACCATCAATGCATATCTGTCTAGATTATATACCCGAGATGTTGAGTCAGCCACAGATGGATAAGCAGGTAAAGGCATGTTTAATACACAAACCCCCACCAACCCCGGGGAAAAATTCCTGTTTTTACCTCTCCAATGTTCCAAAACTGCCGTGTGAGTGCAGGGCTTCACTCCAAAATTGCAGGGATGTATAGCCATGATTGTTTCACCGGTTTTTGGTGGGACCATTTGTTTTACAATCTATATGGCCCTGGAGGCAGGGATTTTCCCCGAGGTTTGAAAAAGCAAAAGTAAAAATCCCTGCCATTCCCCCATGTTGGGATGTGTTAAGTTCATCAAGACATTGCTTTTGAACTTGACATTCTTGTTGACCATTATAAACACATAACATAGTCAAACTTTACATATTACATTGTTTAAGCTATGTAATATTTCAACAAAATTGTAGCCCCTGATTGACTTTATATATAGCTTGTTATTATAGACAAGGCTTCCTCCAGGGCTTTAAGAAGTAATAGACTAGATAGAAATGAGCATATATGCCAGTGTTGTTACATAGGGGATATTGAAGACGAATATCATTTTATTATAATTTATTCTTGACAAACCTTGTAAATTATTATGTTTATTTTATATTTCAGATATTTGCCATCAAATTGACGTCTTATCTTTGTTGTCAGTATGCATTACCAAAGTCACTGAGTATAGCCAAACTCTGCTTAAATGTGATGTTTGCAATGATAGGTGGTATGTACAACCTACGATAAAACTTGTTTTCATTCAACATTTGTTTTATTAAAACCAGGCAGCTGATTTAAATGAATTGACAAAATAAACCTGAATAAATACTTTAATATTCAAGCTTTGAGTGCAGGAGGTCTGTGCAAAATATCAAAGCTGTATGCCTGTTATGCATGTTTTTTTCTAGTTTAATACTTGTATTATGTATGAATCAAGTGATTTCAATGAGCTTTAATTGTGTAAAAGTGATATATATTATCATGCATACATACACTTTAAATTCACATTTACAAATGTGTATAATCCTTGTATTGCACTGTATTTAAATCATTGTTTACAGTTTTGGATTCCAAGAAGAGAGCTGAGTTTTTCCTGGAATCGCTGCCATATTTGGTGAAGATATGTAAAGCTTTCCCTCCATTATGTGAAGATGTGACGAGTTTATTGATACAGATAGGGCGTGTCTGTGTATCCCATGTGACCAGTAATAGCAATATGCCAGAGACAGGTGTGTATATATTATACTGTAAAATCATTGATGTTGGAGGAGATTTAATTTCCTGCATGATCTCAACCTTGAAATTAAATCCCCTAGAATATTAATCATGACTATAGTATATGACATAGTGAATAAGGTATCCTTGAAATTAAGTCCCCCAGAATTGGTCTTTTCACCAAAATCACAAAAAGTATGTCCCATTGAAATTGAATGATTTTACAGTACATGTACAGTTCAACTTCTGTAGAGAAACACCTTTTGGAACTACAAATATTGGCTGTTGTGTAGAGATATTTGCTTTATAGAGACTACATTTATGTCGTCTAAGGGACCTTTTAGAGATGTTATTTTCCAGAGGGTGTTGCTTTATAGAGGGCCTCTGGAGAGGTTTTGCTGTATTTTTTATGCTCCCAAAAAATTCGGGGGAGCATATAGTTGCTGCTTTGTCCGTCCGTCCGTCGTTCCGACCGAATATTTTTGTCCGGAGCCTATCTCAAAAAGTATGTGAGTTATCATCATGAAACTTCATAGGTGGATAGATCTCAATGAGTAGAAGTGCAGTGCTCAAGAACCCCAACTCTACATAACCTATTTTTGGAGTTATTGCCCTTTGTTTTTTTTCATACTTAGTTTTTGTCCGGAGCCTATCTAAAAAAGTATGTGAGGTATCATCATTAAACTTCATAGGTGGATAGATCTCAATGAGTAGAAGTGCAGTGCTCAAAAACCACAACTCTACATAACCTGTTTTTGGAGTTATTGCCCTTTGTTTGTTTTTTCATACTTTATTCATACTTAATTCTTGTCCGGGCCATAACTCTAACAGTATTTGAGATATCAATTTGAAACTTCATAGGTGAATATATCTCAATGAGTAGAAGTGCAGTGCTTAAGATGAATTAATTTTCATGGGTGATTTAATTCAAGGATTTCGTGGTTCACCTAGGCTCTCATCAAATAATAATTTTGACCCTTGTATGTTTTAACTGAAATGCAAAATCCAAGAATTAACTTTCCCTCTAAATAGTTATTTTTAACAAAAACAAAATTTTGTCCCATGGAAATTAAATGATTTTACAGTAGAAGTTAACTGTGTTGATAGCTCAGTGGATTAGTGTTTCTATTTAGTGCCAAGGTATGAGGTTCACTTCACAGCCATGTGATACATAGTAACTTAGTGCTTAGTAACTTACCGTAGGAAGAAAAATGTGCCTGATTTATGACTCAAACCATCAGGTCCTGTTATTGGCAAAAACTATTTTTAGGCTCTAGCATTTAAACTTGCTGGATACCTGTAATATGTCAGTTTCCATTGTCACTGTACTCTTCCCTTTATTTTTTGGATAGGATCCTATGGTTATCCTTTCCCTAACTGAGCACTGAGAAGTCTCTAGGACCACTTGCCACCATTAAAATTATAAATTGGAAGTCAGTCTCCACAGTTGCTACAAGTGTTCCAAGTCTTAAAGTTCGACATAAAAGCGTCAACAGTTACTGGCTTTTGTGTTAGTTCCTTAACCCCTTGCAGTGAAATATACCATCAGGAATGAGGTCTTGAGAGTGATTTTTATAAATTGTTGAATTTGTTTACCAATCAACCTTAAATAATACTGTATGGGCTAGTTTGTAGCACTAGATGGTGTAGGGTTACGATAAATAAGTGTAATACTCATCTTTTTAGGAGCAGCAAACTAGATTTGAGGGACCCTGGTTATAAACTTTACTCAATATGTTGTTTTAAAATTCTCTTTCAAGATGTCATAATATGTTTGTTATATATTGCAGATTACTCTTTGACATGTGTGGAAAGGGAGGTAGGTTGTGTAGAACAAACAAGGGAGGATACTAGTATAGAACCGCCACATAAACGCTTAAAACAAGAACATTTACCAATATACCATAGACTTAATGCAGTGATTCAAACTACCTTCAAATCAATAGTGACTAAAGCAGTTGCCACAAAAGATCTGTATTGATGTAAATGTAGTGCTACGACGAGTTCAATAGTTCATCTCGCAGGGATAACTAACTGGGTCTTGGTTCAATGGACTGGTTGCCTACTGGTGACTAGGTTAGTACTGTTAGATACCCTGTCTACTGGCTTCTATTGGTAAATGGTATACTGGTGCAATGTTGGAGTCAAACTCTACTGTAAATCTGCAAGCCGATGAGATTATGTACTTCAAGTTCACAAAATTAATGAGAAAGTTGAGAAAGTCGGAGATAAAATGTCTGGCTCTGTGCTGTCCCTTTCAGTCAAAGCACTGTATGTGAGACTGTCCCTTTGTGGGCAACAATGTTGTTCCTGTATGTCGCTATATACTACATAGTAAGATAAAAAGGTTGCCCCAAAGATGGGTGACTCTGTACAATGCACTCTGTGCTGCTGTTGTTGCTTACCATGGAGTATACATACAGACAGAATCACAATTCAGGAATTAAATCTGTCACATATATCTGTCTGTCTAATAGTGTCTGGTGTTTTAATGACAATTTGGACCTGATATCAATGGATTGAAATTTGATGTATTATTGCAGTAAAGTAATGAAATGTGTAATAAATATGAAAACTGTCTTTGTTTTAATTTAATATTATGACATATTTGCACTTAACAGAATAGAGCTATAATAATTAATTAATTAATTATCTGGCTCTCGTTAATCACTGACAGGTTCAGGTGTTTAGGTGTTTCGGTTAATTGAAATTAGAAGGAAGTTATTAAAACAGCAAACACCAGGTCAAAATGACAAGTCTCAAATTAACGCAATCAGCAATTTCACCTACTGTTAACCAAGAAATTATTTTGCGCAATTTAAAGTGTTCAGAACATGAACATCGCAAGAGACCTTAAAACATGAAAAATTGTAGGCGCAAATATGCCTACGATCTGCAAAACACATCAGTTAGTATTCATGAAAGTAAATAGTTTTACAGAATATATACAGGTTAAAGTGCTAACCTGTGACTATGCTTTTTTCTACATAAAATACTTCTTATTGTTGCTTATTTTACACATATATTTGGACCGATTCATTATCGAGTACCAGATAAAATTGCCATACTCCATACTCCACTGGAATGCCCTACCCTCTGATACCGTTATCTTGTCCGGCCCTGAGTTCAGTCTGGCAGTCGGCCAGATTGAACATGTATCTCCCTAATTTCACACCTGCCCTGTTTTTAACCTTTTAACCCTACTTTTCTCTCTTTTATACTTTTTTTACTCAATCTTTTAATTCTTTATACTAATTTTCTTTGTTGGTGACGCGCGTCCCGGTCTATGTCCCCTTGCGGGGTTTGACCGGTTAACGGGAGATAGATAGATAGATTCAGTCCTTTGTCTTCAGGGAAACCCATTGCTATGTTCTACTTAGTTAATACAGCACCTAAGGTTTATGCCAAAGCAATTTACTGGTGGTTTGCCTTGTTTTGTAGATCTTTAAGCAATGCTATAGTATTATAGGGAAACCAAAAAGGCGGCGAAAATTTGTTTAAACCAAATTGATAGCTTTACCAAGTGTACACGATTTATCAGTGTTATGTTAGTATGAAATTGATCATATGTGTTTACTTTATTAACCAATTTTTCAACAGTATATGCAAATCTGGTCAATGTTGGTAAATATCAAATTATCCGGGGCACACTATACAGCATGATATATCCAACATTAAGTTTGTATTAAGCCTTGTTAAAAAACATGTTTGTATCAGTACACTTAAAGACATTGATGCAATACTAGAGAAGCAGTACCCAGTGCAGAGATGTTAACATTCCATGGGCATAATGAGACGGCTGATATTCTGTCTGTATTTATGACATGTATGTTTTTATAAGCATGAAGCTACAAGTGTGATGTAAAGGTGCTATATTAAACAATGTGCCCATAGACATTGATATATTCAGAACCCACAAGCCACCAGGTACTTCAGTGTTTGTGGGATATGGATGGTTTGTTCTATGTCTCGACTCTTAGGTGGGTGACTAGGCGATGGCACAGTTTCTGTGTGGCTCCGGATGGCCTGTGCTCTCCAGCATTTGTTGTAATACATTCATGCATAAAGGTTAGGGGCAAGTAAAATGTCTCAGCACTATACCCAGGGCCGGTATTTATAAAGCATCTTAAGTGAAAACTTAGAATTTTCTTAAAATCTCAATTTTATCAGCTTAACAGGAAAACTAATATTAACAATTATTAACATTGTTTAGATGCATTATGAAAAGAGCTACAGTAATCATATAGAAAACATGGGTTATGTTTCGTTTGTTATGAAATATTGGCAGCTCAATATTTTAACTGAAGTCAAAATATTTAAGTTTGCACTTAAGATGCTTTATAAATACCGGCCCAGATGACTACATGTTTGGGTATATGAACTTATCACCGAAGGAGATAGTTGTGATTGAAATCCGGAAATATTTTACTGAATAGTTAATTTTTCAAAACATGCTCTAGTAAAGCTTACTGCATTGTCTGATTCTGTTTGACGACAATTTTGTTTGAAAACCTCGACTTGTCGGTATAATATAGAATGGAAACATGTACTGGTACATTTGTATTTGATTCCATTAAAACTTACTATGCCGAAACTTGGACGACCTGCAGCATTTTAAAATGAGCTAAATCTCAGCTCAGATACCAGTATTACCACATAGCTTTGAGTTCATTTTCATGCCAGACCAAGCTCAGAAGTGGTATCTGAAAGAAGTTCTGAGTTTATTTACTTTATTACAGTAAAATGTCTAGAGCCACACAGTCAGATTTGTATCGACCATAGACGTCAATTTGAGTAGAATCTCAATTCACGATGTGATTTGTACTCTACAGTAGACGCCTCGTTAGATTGAGGCCTGGTCTGATCTCCAGAAACATCTCTAGTAGAAATCTTAACTCAAATAGAGATTTTGCTCAAATCAATCTTGAGATCAGTCTGAAAAGGTTGAGCTGTTGGAAAGTTTGGTTAACAAGCTCAGAATAATGTTTCTGTTTCATAATGCCAGTTCTGAGTCTAGTTTTCCATGGAAAATAACACAATGGCACATGATAATATTTGAAATGAGATTCATCCCAGGTGGATAGGGGCCTGATCTATCTGCATTTCAGGGCTTTTTCACACAATTATAAAATAACAACAAAATCAAAATCTGTGTCTACTGTTTTATTACACAGGCTGCTGCCTTGTTCCATATTTGGCAGATTAGGAATGACTTAATGCATGCATACAAATAATTATATATACACATATAACTGATGGTATTATAGTTCGAGCATTGAGCCGTGACTGCACTTTTTAAAGTTTTATCAATTCGCTGATAAAGATTGGCGTGGGATTGACTATTCAGATATGTATCACACACATCAACTCATTATTCCAAAATTAAGAGATGCAAGATATGCATTAGCAGTATGAAAGCTTTCACACTGAGGAATAAAAGTGGAAATTTAAGACACATTTAATTCAAATATACATTAGGCATACCAAGTTAGTGCTGTTTGGTCATGCACTTAGTGGTTGTTTTTGGAAGAGCTTGTATACAATGCCATTTTGTTATCCATCTCAGATCACAAATTGTTTTTCCTGCATCAGGAAGTGTTTGTACATGACTACATAAATTTGTAGTTGATTGACCCAAAAAACTCAGATCTTAGACCAAAAGGTTTTCTTACCTTTAATACTGATGACACATATGTATTAAAGAAATATTACACTTGACACAAAATATCTATTAGACAAACACATATGTATTACACTTCAAACATGTAATGGTCCCATAAGTTTTAAACCAGTATTTCAGGGCCTATATCCACACAGCATCCAAAGTTTTTTTTCTATATGATAAAACTAAAATAAATCTCAAACTCTATTATAGAGAATTATAAATCTTTGCAAAATAAAATTGTAGAAAAAAATATCCATCATGGCAAAAATTTTCAGCAAATGTTTTCTTGGACAAAATATCTGCATGAAGTTTTGTGAATATGGGTCCATGCCAGCTAGGATGGCTTGGAATAGATTTGAATGACAAACAGTCGGAATTTATTGCAACATCTGGTAGAACAAATACAACCCATAGCTCAACAGAAATGATGTAATATTGAATATTTGTACATTATTTTGTTGAACGTACAACATCGTGGTAATACTAAATAGTATGACTCGACAAATGAAATGATTGGCAATCCATGATAAGATGAAATTGTGATTTGACTTCTAATTTCAAAATAAAAATCAAGTCTTGGGACAAAAAAAGCAATGGTGAAATTCAACAGAATTGTCAAGATCATTACACAAGTCCACATAAAAGTACAGTAAATTGTGACATAAAACATTGAATCCTTCAGAGATGTAAACAACAATTCACATACTCTCCATATGCTGCAATCTACAGCATATGATCTAAATCTTACACCCACAACCCCACCCACCACCTGATTTTACAACCTAAACAACGCAACAATATTTCTAATCTAAATGGACAATTTCCAAATGTAAATGATAAAATCATACACCCAACCATACGTTACCACAGGGTCCCATCTCTGCCCAACAAGAATTTGATGCATGTAATGTTCAATGAAGTCACATCAAGAATTGACTACCTGATAGTGAAACGCTTGACTCAACAGGCATTCACTTCTGTGGGCAAGCATCCAATTTATGTAGGACAGAGATGAGAACCTTGGTGTATAAAGTCTTAAGAAGGATCCTACTAAAATCATTTCAGGTTATTTTTGTCACAGCTGCCAGCATTGTATTTTGCAGTCATTTTGCAATAAATGCATTTGTGCATAGTGTGACCACACCACGGTATTCACAATAAGGATGGTACATGGTACAGTAGTTAGAATCCATCTTTAAACCTTTGAACACAAACACGCTCACTATAATATCTATTGTAACAATTAGTCCTGAGATGTTGAACACTACGGGTTATCGAGACTTCACGGTTCGTACATTTACCCAGAGGCATCAATTCTAGGTAAGTGAGATTGCCTAACATACAAGGTATCTACCAGAGAATATTTTATACAATGTGTTAGCACTATCTCAAATTTAGACCTGGGGTACTTCAATTCCGAAAGATGAAAAAATTCAAACAAAGTTATGGTCATTTGATGTTCCATACTCTGAATTTTAACAACAGAACCATGTTAGAAACTTAGTTAAGGTGTAGGGATGTGTGCTAATAGCACCTGTGACTTGTGACTCGTTTTCAGGGTTGGGAATTATGCCTCAGTAGAACCCCTGGTATCCCAAATCTAGACTCCATACAGTTTCCATAGACAGGTGCTTGAATTCCATAATAATGACTTATACACAGACAATTCTAACTACAAGAATAGATATAACAAATATACAATATTCTTTTCACTAAGAACACAAACTAGTAGTAAGACTAAGAACACAGAATCACCAGTAATACATGTTAGCTGCCTCAAAAGATTGATTGCACACATAATGTAAATATGATTACAATAATAAATGAAAGATGATGTGAGATATGGTACACAGTTTTCTCTCCCCATTAAATATCTTAGAACCTCAGCACCCCAATAAAACACAAATAACCTCTTTGCTTTGGCATAAACTTTATATGCAACTTCAATCTACTTGACTTGCTTTGCATTCAATTTACATAACAATAAAATGTTTAAGCTAATAGCTGGTGATAATATACCATCTGGGATGATAAATTTCAGTTTTTGAAATAAGCATTTGTTTTGGACAAGTAATTATTGATTTGAACATGTTACTTCTGCAGTAATTGAGAATAGACTATTCCATTTTGCTGATTTGGGCGAGTAATGAATTTGTTAAAAATACTTTAATTCCTAAATGCAGACTGAAATTTTATCAAAAGATAAGAGCTGCATAGCAATTTGTGATAATAATTATACCACCTGTAAGCAGTTTGTAGAGTGCTTGTACCAAACTGATGAAATGTAAAATGTATGAAAATGACGAAGATGTGTGACAATGAATAAATGAGACAAATTGAGCATAATTTGTATCATATGAATATGCATGAATATGTATGAATATGTATGATTATGCATGAATATGTATGAATATGCATGAATATGTACAATACATGAATATGTACAATTAAAGCAATCGTCTCTTTGACATGATTAAGCATACATTGATAAACACATTAACAAACATGGTATCATAAATTGAGAAATGAAAATAGAACTGGTCAAACTGCATAAAAATAAAGCAGCATATAACTTGTTCTATTTCCATACCTCGAAATGCAAAATTCTTGGTAGTATTTAAAGTTGATTCAAAGTATTTTTACAACAGAGAACTTCAAAAAATTTTGTTTATCAAAAATATAATCTGCAACCCACCAGCTCCTAAACTAATAAGCAACATTATTTACAAAATACTTTCAATAATCATTTAAATATCTGTTTCAACGAACTAAATGAAAGAAAATGAAATATTTAAACAGTTTTGCAACAATTCATCCAATCAAATTGCTCCTTTGCATTTTATTCAATTCATTCTTATGTAGAATATATAATCAATATTGCTTCAGACATCAGAAAACTGTTGTGGACCAATCTCAAACTGTCTGATATTTGGAGTACTCTCCCTTTGATAGAACACCTTACGAGCATGCTAGGTGGAATGAGAGTGGAAAATTATGTACATTACTGTACATTGACTGGTTGATATTAAGTAAAACATGTTTTCATTGGCTGAATGACTCAAAGTTTGATATATTTAATTATTCAAGTAAACAAACATGCAAATCATTTGGTTATAGTACATACGCAACATGAAATGAAAATAAATAAAATGAGCGAGATGTATGCCTCATGTATTCATTCATCTTTGCGTTGATTTATAAATGTTTGGTACATAATAATAATCAATATCATAATCCGACAGATCAAGCTCAACACAAATCTCAGAAAGTAGACAATACAGAGGTTTTTTAATCTTTTCATTGTTTTATCTTTGTTTGGTACATAATTAAGACTCGAACAGCACATTTCAACAGACTAAGACATCTTCCAATTTCCCAGGCAATACTGAGGTTTTTATTTCATCTTTTTGTTGAGTTAACAATGTATGGTACATAATTACGACTCAACAACATAATTCAACAGACTAAACATCCTCCAATATCTCAGGCAAGTAAGCAATAGAGTATTTACTCTCTTGATCAGTGCAATTTCAATATAGCCATAATACACTGATATATACATAACTCCACAAACTTTTATTAAATATTTCTAATTTGCAACCATGAACTTGAAAATAAGTGAATTCAAGATGTTTGACAATAACATTTTGGGTTTAAATTTAATATATATTTTTTATTGGTGAACTTAGGTAAAATGAAACACAAAGATCAAACTCAAAAATATAATGCCCATCATTAAAACAACTAACAAGTGTATGTAATAATGAAGCAATTTGTTTTCAAGGCACTTTGAACATACATCATGAATGTAGCACCTAAGTTTTAATGTTCTACTAGTTACTATTCATTTATTGAGCTTGATAATTTCATTCACAAGTCTAAACATAACAATCATCAGTGTTCCAAAGGTTGACAAAAACTCCTGGTTTTAATTGAAAATAATATCAAGATCTGAAATCCATCGGTAAGTTTCATTTATGTCTCTCAAAATTTTCACAACAAAATGTAACTGTGAAGGTCGCTGTTTGCGAAGGTCAAGGTCATCCAAGGTCACCTCTTCTACAGGTCGTGCTCGGCCACACTCTGCTTCAAATAATCTGCGTACAATTTTTGCTGCAAAAATAAGGATAAAACGAAATGAATGTAATGTAAATGCCTAGAAGTCAAAATAACTATGACAAATTTGGCTTCTTCAGTAAATAGGGACTGATACAAGTCACCCATCATGGGTAAAACACGACCTTAGTGACAGTGTTCATCTCGATAAAGTCACAAAAATCTGATTTAATCAAATTTCTAGACAGTGCAATATCCTGGAAGTAGTCAATAACACTCATAAAGAGGCTTCTTGATCAGGGCTTGGTATAATATTCCTGGTTTCCCAATCCCGAGACATGCTGAACTTATAATACAGTACTGTCAGCACACACATTGTTGTCTGTTACAGTTAATGAAGGAGTAAAAATGTGACAGATAGAAAGATGAACATTTTCTGATTTAAAAATAAACTATGGGGTTCAAGGGGCTGAATTTGCCATACTATATGATCATGTTGTCGTTCAAAGCTGGCAAAGAAACTTAATATTTTACATCTAGGGTACCAATCAATGTATTGTCTTAACACTAAATTAAAAAAAAATTCCTGGTCTTCAAAAACATTGTTGCTTCTCTGTTCTGCAAGTAGTGTTATACAGGCAAGTAAATGGGGGGGAAAACTCTCTGTATTCATATTTTTGGTGGGCACTGTATATACAATGTATGTCAAATTTAGAGGATGAAACACACACATTGTCAAAATATTCTCAAACATTTAAGATATTTTGCGGTTACCTGTTACTAACAACTTATACAATTTTTTATCAATTTATTTTTTTCTTTTAAATGTGAACACCGACTGTCAAATCAAACTTCCATGATTTTATCCATCAAAATTCATCTGAGGTAACATATAACATATTAATAGACTGATGGCCTAACAGGAAATAGAGCGTAATGAATATCGCTTATAACTCCAACAAGAAGCGACAAATTAACATACCCAGGAGAGCTAAAGGTCCTTGGTACTTTTGATAATATAAACATCAACATAAAGAAAATCAGACACTTTGTGATAGACAGATCTGACAAGTCTAACCAATTGATTACTAAGCTAGGAAAGGGTGACTACTGTACTAATTGCCCAAAATATTGGATATACACTGCTCAGTGTATTGTACACAGGTTAAAAGAAACAAATTTGATGCCGAAAATTGTGAAACTAAGACAAAAGAATATGGCTGTTCCTGATTAACCTCTGTCTAAAGCCAGCTACAATTAACACTTCAGTTTTGGTTACGATTCTTGTTTGATAACAGACCGGGCAATACTTGAGAAGTATACGGTAATCAGCATAGTGCATTTATGAGGTGAATGTTGCTTTAATTGAGAATAATATGGTAATCAGCATAGTGCATTCATGAGGTGAAAGTTGCTTTAATTGAGAACAATACGGTATTCAGAATAGTGCATTCATGTGGTGAAAGTTGCTTTAATTGAGAACAATACGGTAATCAGCATAGTGCATTCATGAGGTGAAAGTTGCTTTAATTGAGAACAATACGGTATTCAGAATAGTGCATTCATGTGGTGAAAGTTGCTTTAACTACAGATTGGGAAACCAATGAATTTCAGTGATTCAAGCAATCAAATATCATCCTTACTTTCTTAGACTTCACAATACTCTGCACATAATCCTTCATTTCCATCAATGTCTTGCGTTGTTTCCTCGATAAAGTTGCTTTTGTTCTGCAATATAAAACACCCAGTCTGTAAATTTAGCATTTGAAGCTACATGCATGACTTGGCAAAATTGAACAGTTATCCTAGTGGTTCATTTTGGTTGGAAAACTGTGAGTCCTTTCCCATTGAACTTAGAAAATCAACAAGTCCCAATATGTAAAGTATCAAAATTTAATGAGTCCCCAGCCATTTTTATGAGGCAGGGACTCAGGACTCACTCCAAAATGAATCACTGATCCTATATACCCTATACAAAACTGTACATGTTACTAGCCCAAATCAATAATTACTTGTCCAGGACAAAAGGACACAGACCAAATTTCACAGACCGAACACCATATTGAATATAATCTTCACATAGGTTTTTGCTTGTGTTAGGCAGGGACAGTTGTGCATGGTTATCTGTTTTTCCCTACCCCGTTGGCCACGTGACCCAGAGACAGCTGTATTATCCAAGGAATCTAGGTGTGACACCCTAGCCCTTTTTGAATCTAAGTTATAGCAAGTTCATGTTTGGTACTAATAAGCGTTTCGGAAATTGCCAAGTCTGTGCTCTGTCCGAGGTTCAAAACCAGGGATCTCACAATGACAATGAAGAGCATTACCCACTCCAACAGAATATAAATATACAGGATAACCTCTCCAGAGCAGTCCTCTGTAGAACAACAACCTCTCTATAACAAAAACTTCAAAATTTCCTAAGCCTATATTTACTGTAAGTTTAGCCTTGGTTAAGTTGGTAGAGCAAAAACCTCTAAACAACAGCCAATATTTACAGCTCCCAAAGGGTATTGCTCTACAGAGGCACACTGTACGATATTTTGACAGAATAAGAGATAATTCAACCGATTGGTTAACAAACCTGAATAAGGTCAAATTAATAAAATACTTAATTGTTTAGCTTGGCTATTATTCCACTTATTCCCAAAATCAATGTTTGGTCTGTAACCCAATACTCAAGTGTGAAAATCTCCTGTTTAGGCTTCTTCATAAATTATTAATCGGACCAGCCAACTCAACAAAACTCAAATGTATCTTGTATTTAGGACAATATAGTAAGTGACCTACATAGAGGATATGAATTACTTGAATTGCAGCGGATGAAGTCAAACAAGCTATATTTGCTGATGTGAAACACGTTTAAAAGACAGCCATGATGACCGTTGATTGTGCTAAGAGAATCGTGTATTTTTCACCTGAATACCACATCAACTAGACCTAACAAATATATGCTAAACTAATAACAGGGGTCCTACGATTCCTAAAAAATCCGGAAGCCAGATTTGTTGCATTAAAAAGAATGACAATTTTTGCACAAAGTATAAAAATTATTTGTTGAAAACAAACAATTGACAAGGTTATGGTCATAGGAAGTTCAACGGTTTGAATACTAACAATAAAACCTAAGTTTGAAACCAAGTTTAGGTGTAGGAATGACTGTGCCAATGGCTCCCAAAACAGACTTGTGGCTCGTTTTCAGGATTAGGCATGATGCCTTAGTAGGATCCCTGGTATAAGTAGTAAGTAACATAGCATTTCCAAGTTCCGACTTGTGTGTAGTTAAACAAAACACCAGAGTTTTCTCCCTTACCTGGAGGCAAATTTGGCCACTAGGAGCATTAACAGTGCAATGCCTAATATGGAAAACAGCACATATATAGTATACTCCTTGGGTATGCTGCTCCATGCTGATCTCAATGGTCCCTGAAAAAATAGAGAGGAAAAGTCTCGAATTCCAGATAATGCCTCCAAGCTCTATCGCATAAAACAATTTTTTTCCAATAATTTTGTCTGGACGGTTTTCAAAAATTGTGAAAGGCTTGCATTTTACAGAATGGATCGGCCATGATGAACGATATCACCGGAATATGTTTCTGGCAGAAATTCAATCAAGAATCGATGAGGTATAGTAAGAAGAAACTATCATACATAATTGATCCAGTGCTTTATATGTGTGACATTCTGCATTTCAAAAACTGATGAGCTAGCACAATCATTATTGTAAAAACTTTCCCGATGGGGAGCGGTTAAAAAAACAATTCCTGGACAACATATAATATTCACAAGGCTTATTGTAAAAACTTTCCCGACTGAGAGCGCTTAAAAAACAATTCCTGGACAACATATAATATTCACAATGCGTAAAAACTTTCCCGACGGGGAGCGGGTAAAAAAACAATCCTATGAACAACATATAATATTCACAAAGCTATCAAGACATTGTAGTAAATCCTATTAACAGGATATTTAACACTAATTAGTGATCTAAATGCTTTTGAAGGAAACCTATCATTGCACAAAAACAACAGTTTCTCATCAGCAGACATCATACTAATGTAATACGATACATATTATTGGCATTACCAGAAACTTTTAATACGTATGTTCTAAATTTTGAACAAACAGAACAGACAGGCCGTTCCAATAATAGCATAAAAACAATATAAATAGTTTATATCAATTATTCAATACAGCCAATACACGACTAGCAATAAATCAAGCACTCTCTGAATTCATCACTCAAAATACTGTAAATATATTCATAGAATGTTATACCAAACAGACAATATTTTGTTAATGCAGCAATCAAAATATGTAGAAAAAATATTATGGGGGGGGGGGGGTTGTCTGCGTTTTTAAAAGTCAGAAAGTCTGTATGTACCAGATTAATGGTGTTGAACTTTTCTCAATTACGATCTTCGAATTACTGTAAAATCGAGGTTGATTTAATTTCGAATTTCTCTGAACAATAATTCCTGGAAAACAAGTTAATAGGTAAAAAGACTGAAAACTTCTACACCATCAATCAACCAAATTATAAGCCTGCAAGTTACTTACCAAATACAGAGCTAGAGCATCAACTAGATCTTTTCCCAGTAATGACTTCAATGCTTTGTCTTGCGTGCTAATTAGAAACGTAGTCAACAATAAGAAAGGTAGTAGCATTCCAAGAAAGCCGTATGTTGCTCCGCGCATCCGGGACTTTAAATTCTGCGATGATGTAGCACTGTAACAAAGAATAAAAACCACATTGAATTTCATAATAACACCGTGTATAATGGAGCACACAATAATGTTAGCATTTTGGAAAAAATAAAATGTTTTTCCTGAGTAAATTGTTGCAGTTTTGTTCCAGAAAATTGGATTTAATTGCTCAAATATTGACAATAACAGAGTACTTATTATTTATTATTATTGATTTCTACCAGAAACACTGTCTACAACATGGAGAAGAGATTCAGACTGTATGGGGAAAATAAGGAAATAATACTAATGGAAAAGACTAGGATGTTCAAGCCATATTTCTCCAATAAATTATTTAAACAGAATTTTAAATGAGAATAAGGTCAGACAATAATGGTAACAGATAAAATGTAACTAGAGCATTCATCACAAGCATGGCCAGTAGGTACAGGCCCTTGAATTCTATGAATTTAAAAAAAACTTGAATAGATTCAAAATAACAGACGCAACAGAGCAAAAACGTTAAGTTTTTTTACCCTCACCCACTTGTAAGAACATCATGCAATTTTGAGAAGGTCTGACAGAATCTACACCCTTTTGTTTACAAGAGAGACAATG
This sequence comes from Spisula subtruncata, assembly GCA_963678985.1. Classification (NCBI taxonomy): domain Eukaryota; kingdom Metazoa; phylum Mollusca; class Bivalvia; order Venerida; family Mactridae; genus Spisula; species Spisula subtruncata. The sequence continues at coordinate 23,153,379 of OY787672.1, read as the reverse complement.
GGGGCCATAAGGGAAGAATCACAGGCCAGTAGGAGAGATGATGAGCAGTGATTGAAAGTGAAATCTTGAACATTATAAAACAGACCATAGTAGGGCCACGTCTATTTTAGTTCTAGATAAGAAATTCAGGGAAGAACGGACGGACCAACATTAAATATCACACTACTACACAGTTTATCCACATACAGAAGAACGGGGTCCCTCTGTAGAGCAACAACCTTTCAATACCAACATCTTCAATATTTCCCTAAACTATTCAAGTTAGGTGGCGTCATCCTGACAGTTTTCTTGATATTTACTATTAATATAACCTATTCCTAAGCAGCAAGCTTAGTACAATAGCCAATAATTACATAGATCTCCCAAAATGTGTTGCTCCGCAGAGAGGTTACACTGTATCTTTAAAGGAGGGATCATAACAATTGCAAGTTTACCCAGTAAAATCTTGAAGACTTGAACTATATGCTTTATATGCACTTTAAAAAGCAATTTAAAACCTCTCGTACAAACCTATCAGTAGCAAGTTTCTCCTCTACACTACTGGCTATCTGATCACAATCTCTCTCCAGGGAGTTCAGAGTTGTCTGTATTGTCTGATTAATGGTGCGTTCTACTTCTTTACAAACTTCTTCAATCTGATTAGCACAGCGAGAACCCTGAAATACAACACACAGCATATTACATGCAGGAATGTCATCTACGCTATAGATAGGTCTGTCCTGAACTGTCCTTGGCAAGGCTTATGCGCAACTGGTTATAATACAGACGGATTACGACACCAGACCATTCACGGGAAGAAGAAGAAGAGGACTTGGATTATAGAACAAGTTCCATCAATTTAACCCTCAATGTAGAGGAACACTTGATTCAACAGCACCTTGTAAATCACAGGGTACAAGTTGCATGGTACAAGGTGGAGTCAATAGTTTAAGCTGTTTAATGGTGATACAGTTGTACCCCGATTATTCGACAACCTTTTATTCGAAAACCTGGTCTTATCCGAAATAGAATTGCAGTCCCGTTTTACTTCCTATATAAACCTATACAAATTCGATCGGGTTATTCGAATTCTATTTTTCGAAAAGCCTCTGTTATTCGAAACAATTTTTGAGTCCGGAGTAAAAATTTCATACGAATTGTACCCCTATCATTCGAATTTGCATTATCAATAATAGCTAATTATATTTTTCTACCAACGAATTTTGAAAGTTTTCGCACCTATTGTTCAAAAGGTGTTTAATTGATGTGATTAAGTGTTGACATTCTCAAGTTGTAAAAAATACGAAGCGGATGTTCGTAATATTTGCTATTCCGTGAAAAATACATATCATTATGTTTGATAACATGTTTGACTTTAATTATGTGTTAATGAGTGTTGACTTTGATGTACAAACGTTCGGCAAACTTTGATAAACTGCATTAACAATATGCTTTATAACAGTGATGACTTTTAACAACAACAACAGAACAGAACATTTTATTTATAGACTTGAGCTAACACAGTGACGACTACAACGATGTGAAATATATAGTCGTAGGTTTATTATACTATACCATGTTATCTACTTCCTTGTTGACGAGTGGTGTCAGCGAATGCATTTATTGTCTGTTTATGTAGAATTTCATACATGTTTTATGCTGCATACTATATTTTGTTGCCGATTTGTGTTATATGTGTATATATTAAATAATATATAAATAGATTAATGCAGGTTTTTTATTTCTTTTTACTTCTTTATTATTTTATTTATATTAACAACAAAACATGTACAGAAACGAGTTTCCTACACGGCTATAGCTAAGATGGAGACTATTGAGTTGAACAGAGGTTTGTCTTCTTTGAATTTGGATAATCCGAAGCCCCAGATTATCCGAAATAAAATTTCGGTCCCGTCAATTTCGAATAATAGAGGTTTGACTGTAATTGCATCATTTAGTTACCTTTACTAAGCACACATTTCAGTTATGTTTTTTTCATTGACTAGTAAGATTATCAACACCACCTCCTGTGGATCCCACTAAAAAACCATTCAATATAGTATGTCCGTAAGCATGGTATGGATCATTGTATCAAAACCCTCTAGATTGATCAACTAGTATTTCTCAATTTCCAAGACCCCAACACTGGTGGAACTCCGTGAGAGCATGGTTTCAGTACCGGGACGGTGACCCTCTGGCAGTGTTAGAAACCCTTGCATTAACCCTGTTACTCAGGGGGTACAGAATTGTAAGAAGACCTGTGGTTGTACCCCAAAATAAAAATGTAAGCGGAAACACTGTCTGGCTTGAACAATTAGTAAATTACCTTAAACAACACTAAGGATAGCAATCTGTGATTGAAGGTTGGTATAACCCTATAATCATTTACAGATCTGCTCAGCAATATTGCATAATCTTGTTGAGATTGTTATCGGAGACGAAAAGAAACGCTTGCTAGGCATCTTGTACATGCAAATGTCGGCTCAACACAGATGCAAATTTCCCAGATAATCACCAGTGTTGGGTTGCATGCAGACAGTCAATTTTATGTGTGGTCTACAAATAACGCTACCGAGCAAAAACGCTTCTATAAAACCACAAAATGAAAAATGCATTCTGAATTGCACTGCCGAGCATTTCTATAGCGGAACAAAAACCGGCGCATATGATCAATTCACCTCCGAATTACAGCGAGCATGGTAATAACCAACTATTAACTAATAAATCGTTTCAAGTAAACAATGCACTGAAAGCTTGAAACCAAAGGGATTGTGTTAATTATATGATCATTTAACGATGGGGAATCTTCATTAGGACATTAAACTCACGCCTCTCTCATAACAAACCAGCAAAACTCATTTCTCATTCTTAATACTACAGTCATCAGCTAGTAGCTCAAAGGTTTCATTTCCAACTATGATCAAGCAATCATTATTATATATAACTCTGGTGGGACAACAACTCCAGTATAAAATGACCATAGGTTCATTGATATATCCCTAAAGTTTCTAATATTGTAAAACACAAGGAGCTAACAAAATGTAACCACAGGGACATTTATAATGCAACAATAAAGAGAAGCCTGGACCTCCATGCTCAAAGCAGACCAGTGTGGCAGAAGACCAGACAGAGGGCATAAGCATCTTTTGTTACACTGCAAAAATAGAGTGAGTGTTATTATTCTTGAAAATCTCATAAAATTTCAGTGATTACAATTTACAAAATAGATTTAAATGTCTGTGCAAGACATTGATTCAAGCAGAAAACAATTGCATGTCTACAACGGTTTATATATGAAAAACAAGCTGCAGAGGAGACTCATAAAATGAGCCTAGTCTCAGCAAGCATATGAGGTTTAACCATTATATGAGGGGTGTTTAGTAAGCATATGAGGTTTAACCATTATATGAGGGGAGTTTAGTAAGCATATGAGGTTTAGCCATTAAATGAGGAGTATTTAGTAAGCCTATGAGGTTTAACCATTAAATGAGGGGTGTTTAGTAAGCTTATGAGGTTTAACCATTATATGAGGATTGACCGGCTCAGCAAGCTGGTGAATTTTAATTGTAATCTTGTTCTGGTGGATTAACCTCTAAATTATTTTTATTGTGTACAAATGTGTCTTGATGTGAATATTTATCAAAGCAGTGAGGAGACAATTTGACATATTTGTGTAAGTTAGGTCATAATACTAAACATTTTCAAGGCAAGCTAAGGCTTAAAAAACTTTCACAAATTTCAGTTTACGACATTTCACGAATTTCATGAATTTCAGTTTACAAACTTTCATAAATTTTACTAACAGCCCTTGCAAATATACATAAATATAAGTCTAGTCTAGAAGTTCACATGTTAATATTGGGAGTACTCAGTTATATGGTAATATTGTGGAGAATGATGTACAAACCAGACAAATGAAGTATAGTTAGAGGACAAAATATGCACTGAAGGTCAATAAAAACCATCTCATTATATACTATACATACAATACAGTTTCTATGTTCTATATAATATGGCAGTCAGCCAGGAGTGTCAATATTGACCTTACATGAACCCAACCATCCACACATACACAGTAACACATGCCGAATCTAATTGACCAAAGTGATTTTTCACTTTCAAGCATATTTTTATGGAAAGAAAAACATATTATTGGATCCTGCAAAAGACCTACAACAGTTATTAATGACCACAATGAGGCCTTGACTGATTGACCAAACAAAATGAAAACACTGTAAAATCAATAATTTTAGCAGATCTGTACAAAATTTTGTGGACTTTAATAAAATCAAACTAGGATTACTTGAAACATGAAGACTTGCATTTTCAGGTTTGAATCTAATGGTTAAGTTCATGCAAAAAATCCACAAAATTGAATCCACCATGAAAACTATTGATTATGATAACAGTGACATGGATGTAAATAGGTTGAGACTGACCTTCTGATTCATGGACGGGACGTAGATCGTGGGCATATCAAATCCTGTTCTATTCAGTCCTGGTCGCTTACATAACTCCTGTACGATCTGCATCATGACTCTCTGTAAGTAGAAAACATTATTATCAATCAAGTATCATTACAAATAATACCATATGTATGCCAACATGGTAGCCTAATTGTCAGAAATGGTAAAGGTCACAATGACCTTGACCTTTAACCTACTCACCTCAAAATCAATAGGGGGTCATCTACTCTTGCTGGCCTACTCCCATGTAAAGTTTGTTTGAACTGAAGGATTTCAGGGGCGTAGCTGCCAGAGTGTATGCAAATACGCATTTGTGCGAACGAAATTCAGCTATTTCAAAATTATTACAAGTAAAATATTCCTGAATTTACAAATGGGGTGAAGTCTGTGAAATTAGCACTTGTCCGGTTGTCCAGGACAAGTAATTGTTGATTCGGGCAAGTAATTTTTGCAGTAATTCAGTATAGAGAATATATGTACTGTATAGCGGGTATATTTCACGGTGTCCAATTTTCGCGTTAATTGGATCCTTTTGAATTCACGGTGTCTTGATTTCGCGCTAACGAACTTGACCGCGAAATTAAAACCCTGTTGGTAAACATGGAAGGATTATCCGGTTGCGAGGATAAAGAAACACAATAAACCAAACATACTTATCATTAACTGCTTACTTATGAAAAATATATAGATCTATTTACAAACAAATAATTATTTCGGCAAACATTTACACGTTCCGCAAACAAAACAGTTATTAAAATTGAACAAGTGTGATGAAACGGCTTACAATTCAAACCTTCAAACGATATTGATATGCATACATATCGATTTAAAAACGCTCTTTACAAATATCCAATTTCTAATCATATTTCATACATGCCATAGTCTATTTATTATAACCGTATTTTACTGAAGCGACACAATGTGTCAGTTTGTACGTCTTGCAAAGTTATTTTGGATAATTTTTTTAACCTCCTTGATATATTGTCTCCCTTTGTAAAATTTGTATATTTTTGGTGATTATTTCGTCGGGTTTAGATTTCGCGCATTCATTGTTGACCGCGAATATAGCGAAAATTAAACCCCCGCGAAATATACCCGCTATACAGTATAGGAAAACTATTCAATTTAGCTGATTCGAGCAAAGTAGTTTCCAATCCTAATTTGGCAGACTGGGGGTGGATTATACAAATTCTGTGTATTCTAAAAAGATACCTAGCTACATAGCTAACGTTTATGTTACCAACAAGTAGACAGTAGGAAGCAAACGATACCTTAAAAGAACAGAAACACCAGCCATATATGACAGTTCTGAGTTTTCCTGTCTACAACTAGGTGTTAACAACCCATGTCTGACCTTCATAAATTCTCACTGTACTCAATATTATAGACATATCACTCACAGTCATATTGTGGTTTGTGGAATACATAAGTTTTCTCTCTATATGTTACCATAGAAACAATAGACAGCCATAATTATATATGTATGTACATTTGTATTAACTACATGTCTTTTTCTCTTTTTAATCAGTTTAAAGAATAGAAAGGATAGTGTTGTACTGAATTATGTTTATAATCAAAATGATGTGATGTCACTTGAAGTGTGGCACGAATAACATGATGGGTGCAGAGGTTACAGATTCCCCACCCCTACAGTGTTTCATTTTGGCGAGAGTCCTTAGTTTGTAACTAATGAAAAATCATCTTGGACTCATTTAATTTTGGAAATACTCAAGTTTTAGTAAGTGCATGGGACTCATTGATTTTAAAGTGGTAAAGGACAACTAGTTTTCAAAACTAAAATAAAACACTACCCATTTCATGTTTGGTATATCTAAGTGTGACAATGACCTTTAAATAAAGGTCTTACATGTGACCTGTCATATATTTGAGCTCTTCCCAGACATTCACTAGCATTGTGACCATTGGACTGAAGCACAAGCAGGACTTGACACTTGGCAATAGTCTGCTGGCTCAGAGAAACAGAGATAAATGTACACAAGTTTTTACAGCAATACCAGTGACTTCTCAATAAGATAGAGCAAACTCGGTACTTGCCGGGTATTCTTACATATACTGGATGTACTTTAGGCTATATAATATAACTATATTAAATGCACGATCGAGAAAAAAATCACCGTTAGCCGACAAAATCGCAATAGTTTTGAGTGTAAAACGGTATTCATTTCAAATAATTTGATCATGTGATTCTACACACTGATCATTATAAGTATTAGAAACTGATAATGACTACTGAAGTTTGATCCTAAATTTTATACAGTTCAGGGTACATGTGATATACATGGGGAATTGTTTAAGCTTAAATTTGAACTCAAGATCCACCCAACTAGTTAATTTGTCATCAGGTGGTCTCCACAACAACTCTCATGTAATCATATACTGTACAAATATCCTGTATATATATATATACTAGCCTAGGTGTATGTAGGTACATACAGTTTACATGACATCGAAGGTCATTATGTAGGACAGCTACAGCTTTATATAATTTTTTGAGTTCATACACTAATATCTACCTGAAGGACATGCAGTCTGTAAGTGGTTTAAGAAATACTGTAAAATCATTTAATTTCGTTGGGACAAAATTTCGTGGTTTGGTAAACAAAGCCATTTCCATGGGACCTTAATTTGTTGATTTTGCATTTCAGGTAATAATTACAAGGGCCAACATTATTGTTCGATAGGATTTGATTTCGTGGTTAAAGGTGAACCACAAAATCCATGAAATTTAATCCCCCACGAAAATATTGATTTTACAGTATATAGTAGAGAAGGTTATATTGAATGTTACACAATAGTCCCATGTATATTGTATCCTAGTTTCAGTTCAAATTCTGTCCTATTTTTCTTCATTTTAATACCTTGAATTAACAGCTCAACATTGTCCAATTTAAAGTGCATTATTTATTCATTTTTAACGATACAATGAATTTTTCCAATTAATTTAAATACAAGCACAAGTCCTTTAAATGGAGTAAAAAAACCATTAGATCCAGTGATAACGGCAGATTGAATCGTAGAACTAACAGATATGTTTTCAAAAATTCAAAGTACATGAAATTTTGTATTACCGAATCTACACAGTGCTCTCAGTTCATCAACCTCTCCGATGTTCCTGCATTACCTACCAGTAGAAATTCTTCTACGACTTTAATCAAATATGGAAGACAAATAGATTTAACCCTTGAACTTATTGATTTTCCCCTTCTTTATTTCCCACATTATATGGGTATTAAAACTTCCCCCCCAACAAGGGGGGGGGGGGTAATTGCTTGAACTGTGGTATTAAGGAAAACAAGATGAGTAAGCATTAACACATGTTTTTTGTGGTTATATTTTTTAACTCCACAGCATAATTAATTGTCGAGTTGGTTATTAAATATGCACAAGCTAATCTGCTTCCTTAGATGTTAACATATTCAACCATGCAATATGTTTAACACATTTCTAAACTAAATATTTTCCAGATATTTTTTAAAAAAAAAACGCTTAAGAAACTGTCTAGGAGTCACATATAAGCAAATTTTATAAATTAGAAAAAAATCAACTTGAATGCCCAAAATTCACACCCTTAGAATAAAACAGATACAAGTTCCAAGTTTTATTAGCAAACTCAGCAAATTACCCAGTATATATCCTATAGGCCAATTTACAAATCGTAACGAGAAAGCAATGGCGAAAGCACTGCCTAATAATATTCAACAAATATTGCTGATAAAATATTGTGTTTCACTTAGATTTGTTCAGTGTTTGCAACATGCAAAAATTATTCATAACTATCTTGACATGAATAGAAATTTTGCCAGGATGTTTTCTGTTATAAAAGGCAAAATGTAGTCAGATTTCAAAATATGATTTATTATTGAAAGACGTCAATTTGCATTTTTTTGCAGACGAGCAACAGTCATAAATATGACTGGAAGTTGTGCAATGTCAATTGTATTTTTACGTGATCATAAGCCAAGACAATTCCAGATCTGTCGGAACATTATCAAACATGTCTTTGTTGAATAAAATTTGAATACACCAGAAATCTCAAAGGCTTGCCACTGACAGAAAAAAAACTGCTCATACAATTGAGAAAAAAATGAATATCAAATGATGATTTTATGAGAAAAATCAACAAAAAATCAACATCAAATGACAATTTAGATCATGTTTTATAAATGTGAAGTTCAATGAAACATTATTGGACAAACTGTTTGCATTCCTGGATAGTAGGACAAAGTTAGATCTGGGCTATAAAAACATGCATTGGGTTATATTATCTTTAAATATTACTCGCATGAGACTTTAAAAATCTACATAAACTTGCCTAGAAATTTGTTTGCCAAAAATGCATGGTTATGTAGTAGTCCCAAAACACAACTTCTTAGTTCTGTTGACCTAAGGCCAGAACTTTTTAATTATTTGGTTTACGGGAGCGCCGTATCCAAGAACTGAGAAATCAGAATAAAAATAAAATTTGAAATCGAGCTTTTATTTTTTTTATTATCGCCGTACCGTCCCGTTCAAGTTCCGAAAAAATAATTTAGCGCCGTCAACCTATAAAAATATATCACAGTGAGTACAGATAACGTGCGTATTCGCGTATATTACGAATTAAAATTAGCCAATTACGCATGTTTGTCAGATTCAAAGAGTGCCAAATACGCATCAAATTTTATATTTACGAATCCCTTGATGAAATCAGGCGTAACTGCATTTTATATCGTCAAACTTGTTTCTTTTCTCTTGTCAATTTCGGAAAACAAAGATCTATTTTTTAGAAATCTATTTTTAGAAATGAAAGTAGAATCTAATTATCTACTGGTTCCCGTCACCTTGCAGTAGTTTAAGCAATAAAAATCGGAACCACGCTATATGATGTAATGATCTTAATGATTCAAGAGCTTGGTTTTTCCAAATGTATTGCATTGCAATGAAAACGTTTTTGGGTCTCACTAAATTTTTAACAACGGGGTGATTCGTTAACGGTGCAAGGTTTGTATCAAGTTTAATGACAAATCTATATGGATATCTGAGGGTACCACAAATGTTAAAAAATCTACCATTGAAAGGCATTCTGACACAGCTTTGCATTGTGATGCTATGAAATTGTCACTCATGATGAGATTTGTAAACAAACGTCAAGTTCAGCTATATTCATTTCTAAATAAAATACTCCTATGTCTCATTTTATTTTGGTCGTTACTCAGCAATCAAAATTTTCATGAGTAATTACAGTGCTGTCGGGTAATTCTGCGCACCTAACGGGTATTGTCTTTCTTCTTTTGATATTATTTCATTTTTAGAATAAATTATGGTGTTGTTTGGATAGAAACAACCTTCATTGACAAATGTAATCAATTCAAAACATCATACCTTCACTTAACTAGGTCAAATGTCGTCACAAAACAAGATGACTTTCGGTTTTCATGACGTAAATTATTTCGGCTAATTCTGCGCAGTTGGAGTTGTTTATTTGTATAGTCTGTTTCAAAGATTTGTTTCACAAGAAATTTATCACGTTATCGAAAGAATAAGTCATTAAGACAATGTTGACAAAAAGGAAAAGTCATCATCCTTACCAAAGTGTTTTTATTCAATTTATGTGTCACGTGGTATGTCAAATTAACGAAAATCGCCGTTGACACTTATTTTGGTCAAATTTTCGTAGAAATACTTTTCCGACTTTGTTGAAATGGTTATAAAACTTTACATAAGTAACACACGTCTACAAAACACTGGAGGACCGAAGAAAAACGACCCAGCAAAGTCTGTAAGAAAGAGAAAGTTAAGGTGCGCAGAATTACCCGATGCGCAGAATTACCCGAAACGACTGTACTCCTCATGCCAAAATAATTATCTGGAGCTCTGCAGAACTGTAAACACATTGTTAAAACACGGTCATTATTTTTATGGATGTCAGAGGTATTATGGATGAAGATATGTAACACGAATAAAGTTTTATTGTTTAAACATATTTATTGTTTATAAACTTATGAATAATACAAGGTTCATACAATCTACAAAACCAGTTACATTTTAACAATTTTAACACAGGGGTTCTGATATATTTTGAAAATTCACTTGTACCTTTTAAGCTTACAGAAACACGAAAACATCCAGTACTTTCTCGTGACTTGGATACCATGTACATGCCCGAAAAACACCATGTATACCAGAAAAACACCTTGCATTACCATATTCAAATAAATATTATAATCAACCTGTAATATTCAAAACAAATTAGTACCAGAAAGCCTGAATACTATAGGAAGTGTGAATACTTTAATAAAACTGTGTAGAACAGTACATTTTTGTCATGAAAAATTACTTTTTGAGAAATAAAAAAACGAACCATTTTTAATCTTTTATTTTTAATTTTTTTCCCGATACTACAGTTTTCGCATTATAATTTTATTTTTATTTCCTCCTCCTTATGCTGTGCTCTGAAAAATCTCCCGTAAACCAAATAATTAAAAAGTTCTGGCCTAAGAGTGTTGAACTGTTAACTTTTTATATGATTCTGAAAGAACTGAAAACAGACGTAGTGCTAGGACAGAACACAGAGAGCATGACCTCTGATTTCTGTATAAGCATTACAGCAGTTTTCCACGAGTTGATACTATTAAACTATGTTTGGTCACTGGCCGTACAGTTAATAAGCGTTTATTTTGTAAAGAAAACAGCTACAGGTCCTTCATGATTTCAATGGTCCTTCAAGATTTTCAGTGGCCCCAGTGTTAGTGTCAAGTCCTGTTTGCAATTCTGACAGAATTTAGAAGCCATGCATTGGGATTAATTACTTAATTGATATTTTTCTTTTAATATTGAAAAATATTAATTTCAATTTTTTTTCTTTTTCACTTTATCATTGATACAGTTACCTATGGTTAAGGAGTCCAACGGAATCATAGTTTTTAGAACCAAAATGAAACATTGGACACTATATATAGAACAGAAAACAATAGTCTAAGAATAAATTTGCAGCACCAAATAAGCATATGTTAGATTGATTACCTGTCTATCACTCTCCAGGCCGGCCTCGTCAGCTTTACTGAGGAAAAACTTCATTCGTTCAGCATGCTTCTGACTTAATTCTTCAACGATATTCAACGTTCTCTTACACAAAGCTTGACCAATGGGATCGAAGAACACAAATATCAAATCTGCAAGGTCACCTAAAAACAGAAATAATAAAATCTTCCATTAAACAATGATCTGTTATGCCTTGGCATCACTGAGCATTTTTTGGCCTTTGAGATGTACTCACAAATTAAATAAATTAACTTCAGGAGGCATCGGAAACAGAAATATAACAAATTGTCTAATGATTCCCCCAAAGCTTCCCATAGATCTCGAGGACCCTTTTCTCGATGCCTTTCAATGCCCATCCATGGGAGTACATCGCCAAGGCAAAAATTATCAGTGAACAGAAATATCAAATCAGCAAGGTCACCTATAAACAGAAATAATAAAAAATCTTCCCATAAACAATCAGCAGACTCATCTTGTGGAGACAACTGTCTATTCCTTAAATTGCAATTTGTTACATTCTATCATATAAATGGCAGACAGAATGACCTAACCAGTTTTCCTGGAATTAATTATCATTGAGTACAACTGTACCAACTTTTCCTTCAACAAACAATGGAAGTATCTTTACACATGCATCAAAACATGACCATAATACATGCCACAAGAATATGAGAAATTAAACACTGCTTCTGATTTGTAAATTAAATGTAAAAAAAATGTAATTGTTGCCCCCTGATGAAGCTGTATAGGCCGAAACGTTGTGGATTAACAAATTAACCGTCTTTCAGCTTAACACGTGTTTGGTGGTTTATTTTTTCACTGTTTAAATAATATACTGCAATTAAATTCAAAGATTTAACATTTAGGTTATTTCATAGTAATTAACCTTGCATTCTGTAAAATAACTATAATTAGTATTGTTTCAGATTTGAAAGCTCTCAATAATAAGATAACAAAAACATAGATTATTTTCGAAGTTAGGTTACTTCCTAGTAGGGCTGTAACGGTACGCTCACCTCACTATATGATACGCACCGTCAGATTTTCTAACGGTTCGGTATATTTCGGTATGATACAATATTCTCTAACCACAGCTTAAATACTACAACTTTTAAGTGACAATGAATTTTTTGATTCTATAATAGCAATTATTATGTGGCTATCAAATATTTTTAATGATTTTCGACAATATGAGGCATATCTTGATACAATGAAAACGAATGATGCGTGGTAATTAAACATAATCAGAGGGCTTTCAGACATTTTCGTTCTCTGAACATTATTTTGCTCATAAAAAAGCATTTACCGAACCGTACCGAAATTTGCAACTCTTGTACCGTGAACCGTGTGGGACTGAAGTCCGCGGTCTTTCGTGTACCGCGGTATACCGTTACAGCCGTACTTCCTAGTAAGGTTATTTCCTGGTTAACATGTGGTGTGTGCGTGTAAAACAAACAGTTAATATCCATGTTTAATTCTCATACATCTTGTGTATGCATATTATCAGACTCAAGAAGCTGTTTAAGTTTAACATGTTACGATTGAATCTCTGACAACCCATAATCCCAGCTAGAACTTCCGGCTTTTAAACTCTCAATATTTTAATAATTTATTGTTAGTGACACACACTGAATAAAAAGATATGGACATGAAGAAATGATAAGAAAGTTTGCATGACAGTAAATGAGACATCAACGTCAATCATCAATGATGATAACTACAAGAGTCGAGTTACATTTCTGTGCAGTTCAGAAAAAACAAGACTGCGTTCAATAAACGCTTATGCCCCCGTGGAAGCCATGTCCATAAAAAGCTAAGTCAATCAGGGGCCATTATTCAGTTAAAATGTTTGATAGTGTTACATGGCTTTGAACTATAAGGGGCTTATGATGGTAAACGAGTAATGCCACATTTGAAAGCAGTGCCTTGATCGACTTCATGTGTGATCTGGTGAAACAGATGTAATGGTTCTTTGTTACTGCACTTCTCCAAGTTGCCATCTATTCATATACCAAGTTTCAAGTCAATATCTTAAACACTTTTGAAGATACACTCCTGTCAAAATTTGATTCTGAAAATACTAAAGGGGAGATAATTCAAAATTTAAGACAGACAGAGTTATGGTTCTTGGTCATTGCACTTCTCCAAGTTGCCATCTATTTATATTCCAACTTTCAAGTCAATATGTTAAATAGTTTGAAGATATACTCAGAGCAAACTTTTACTATAAAAAAAACACTAAAGGGGAGATAATTCAAAATTTAAGACAGACAGAGTTATGGTTCTTGGTCATTGCACTTCTCCAAGTTGCCATCTATTTATATTCCAAGTTTCAAGTCAATATGTTAAATAGTTTTGAAGATATACTCAGAGCAAAATTTGACTATAAAAAACACTAAAGGGGAGATAATTCAAAATTTAAGACAGACAGAGTTATGGTTCTTGGTCATTGCACTTCTTCAAGTTGCCATCTATTTATATTCCAACTTTCAAGTCAATATGTTAAATAGTTTTGAAGATATACTCAGAGCAAAATTTGACTATAAAAAAACACTAAAGGGGAGATAATTCAAAATTTAAGACAGACAGAGTTATGGTTCTTGGTCATTGCACTTCTCCAAGTTGCCATCTATTTATATTCCAAGTTTCAAGTCAATATGTTAAATAGTTTTGAAGATATACTCAGAGCAAAATTTGACTATAAAAAAACACTAAAGGGGAGATAATTCAAAATTTAAGACAGACAGAGTTATGGTTCTTTGTCAATGCACTTCTCCAAGTTGCCATCTATTTATATTTCAAGTTTCAAGTCAATACGTTAAATAGTTTTGAAGATAAGCTCCAGACAAAATTTTATTGTAAAAATACTAAAGTGGAGATAAGTCTAAGTCCAAAATTAGGTCAAGGTGAATGTCAAAATGGAGTCAGGTGATACAGGCGTGTGGAGAGTGGTCATATACAACATCCATGCAAGTATGAAAGCTTTGTAGCAAGCCATTTTAATGCTAGAAGAAACGGTCAATTTGGTTTAACCAAGAATTTTACCTTTCAATAAGTCTAAGTCCAAAATTAGGTCAAGGTGAAGGTCAAAATGGAGTCAGGTGATACAGGTGCGTGGAGAGTGGTCATATACAACATCCATGCAAGTTTGAAAACTTTGTAGCAAGCCATTTTAATGCTAGAAGAAACGGTCAATTTGGGTTAACCTGGCCGGACGGACGGACGGACAGGTGAATTACTATATGCCTCCCGATCTATCGATACGGGGGCATAAAAACCATGCATGGCATTCATAAACGACTTTTTGCAACATTTGGGTAACAAATGCCAGTGAACTAAGAAGAATAAGAAGAATAATCAGCTCCAAAGCGGTCACACTTCCATATGGGAAGAAATACAATCAGACATATTAAGCTAAGAGGCAAACTTTAGCATTAAACAATGAAATTTCTGTCTCACCGCGATATTGCTTTTCTGCCAAATATTGGCACATAGAAAGACAGGCAAACAAGAGCAGACTCGTTAATAGATAATATATCAGTTGTCAAGAAAAGCAGCCAGTTCAAGACTAGCAAGCTAGGTCAACATTCCGACAACAGCTGATTACAGAAGTGCAGAGTTAGGTCAACAGCTGATTACAGATGCACTGAGCTAGGTCAACATTTTCTGACTGTTGATTACAGATGCACTCACTGAGATCAACATTCTGACAGTTGATTACAGATGCACTCATTGAGATCAACATTCTGACAGCTGATTACAGATGCACTCACTGAGATCAACATTCTGACAGTTGATTACAGATGCACTCACTGAGATCAACATTCTGACAGCTGATTACAGATGCACTCACTGAGATCAACATTCTGACAGCTGATTACAGATGCACTCACTGAGATCAACATTCTGACAGCTGATTACAGATGCACTCACTGAGATCAACAGTCTGACAACTGATTACAGATGCACTGAGCTAGGTCAACAGTCTGACAACTGATTACAGATGCAATGAGCTAGGTCAACATTCTGACAGCTGATTACAGATGCAATGAGCTAGGTCAACATTCTGACAGCTGATTACAGATGCACCAAGCTAGTTCAACATTCTGTCAGCTGATTACAGATGCACCAAGCTAGTTCAACCTTCGACAACAGCTGATTACAGATGAACCGATTGAGGTCAACAATCCGACAACAGCTAATCACAGATGCATTTAACTAGGTCAATAATCCGACAGCTGAATACAGATGCAATGAGCTGGTTCAACATTCTGACAGCTGATTACAGGTGCATCAAGCTAGTTCAACATTCAGACAGCTGATAACAGATGCACCAAGCTAGTTCAACATTCCTACTCACTCAGACTGAAGGTTAAATTTCTTAAATTACTAGATATCTTGGCTATATATTGGAATGGTTAATGACATAAAAGTATTAAGTGAGTCTTGAGATAGAGCATCTAATGGAACCATAAATAATGAGGCAGAAAATCAACTAGTGAACCTGTAAAACGAACATATTTAAAGAACATTTTTTGGACAGAAACTAAAGTCTAATGTCAAATATTTTCATTGTCGTAAACATGCAAAGAGAAGCATTGTCAGTAGGAGAATTTTAATTAATTAAGATGACATACAAGCGAGAACAATGTGATCTATTGGCAATCAATTCATTTTTATGGTAAACACAGAAAGTATCTAGACTTCCACAATAATAATAAAGTAGACCTGGATTTTGGACAAAGAACTCCAAAAAAGAGATTAATATTCAGAATACAAATCAAGAATAAAGCCTAAAGGGTCAATGAGTTCTTATAGAAACTTAATTTAGTATAGAAATAAGACTAAGTAATTAAAGATGAGAGTGTACTTGTTCACCTTGTTCATACTAACTTTATAAGTCAATCAGGGGCTATAATTTTGTAAGACTTTTCAAATGTTGGACATTGATACATGGTGTTGACAATATAAGGTCATTTTGATAGTAAACAAGTATGCCAAGTTTGAAAGCAATGCCTTCAGATCGACTTTTATGAACAACAAGTGTTGGTCAACATTTTCAATGGACGGGCGGATGAATGGAAAGGACAATCACTGTATGCGTCCTGCATAGCAAATGCCGGAACACAAAAATGGAGCTCACTGCATAGTAAATGTTGGTTACTGAAATGGCAGCACATGGACCATCAAGCAACCGTCATCATATGTTGGCAGCATCTTTTCCAACTTTCCCAATTTTAAGAAAACTTAGTAAGAACTCCTTTATAATTTAGCTAAAATTGATAAAGACTGCCTGTCGACTTTAAAATTTTAAAGACGGGTCTTATAAGACAGCAAATGAAGGATTTTTAATATAGCTTAGTGTATGACTTTAAGAAAAGAGTGTTTAGGTCAGGTACAGATGCACTTATTAACTTGATTTCAGACTTCTGACAAAATTTGAGAGTAGAAAGTGCTTTCGGTCAAATGACCAGCATTTGCATAATATTCAATCCCCTGTTGTGACATAGCAATATAATGACAGCTCTCTTAAAACAATGGGAAGCCATTATGCAAAGGACATAAAGTGCTTTCTTAGAAATGAGTTATTGCATAATTAACAAGAAATCGACATTATAATGGTGTCGTTTTGGGCCAAAGTAGTCCTTAGCACCATGACAGAAGGCATTTTATATTTATTACTTAATTATAAATCGCAGTGAAATCTCAGTGAGATGTCAGTCTAACACATTGATGTACAGAAACAGGATTTTGTCATCTAGTAATAATGGTTTGAATGGCAATGATTATATTGTTAAGAAATCACCAATACGAGATCTAGTCAATAATAAATGAGTGTATACATGTGAAAAGCTGAAACTTGAAAGTAGTTTCTGTTTTTAGCTGATAGAAGACAAATAAACATGGTTAAAAATACCAATTCTTTTATTTTCTTCATAGGATAATTATGACACTTGTCAAGATCTTTAATGAAGAATTCCCTGACTTTTCCCTGACTTTTGCTCAATCTCCAAATTTCCCTTATTTCCAAATTCCCTGACCGTGGGAACCCAGTTTAAGGGTCTGTAAATGACATCCCTGGCTTTGATGATAGATGAAGCATCATGCAAATCAACAACATCAAGCCACTAACCTAACCAAAGAATGGCTTTGTTCACATCAAATGGATATTTCATGTCCCCATCAACCAGTCCGGGGGTATCAACAAATGTGACCAGACTAAACTTCTTCTGTTTCGAGGTGGATATCTCCGTACATAGATAATCTGTGACACCTGAAAATACAGAAATTCAAATTGCATAATACAATTACTTGATCTGTGGCTTAGTGGTTAGCGTCCTTGCGACCTAACCTGGCGACCAGGGTTCAAAACTTCAAATCCAGGTGGAGGCACTCACATGCCTGCCATATTTCAGCAGAAATCTGACTGGCAAATAAAGGCTATGCTCAGCATATTTTACAATCATTGATACATTGATAGTTTCTTCACACTGCCAGCTACTTCTTTTATTGAATGAAGAATGGCCCATTGAGAGGACAGCAGTAAGTTGGTAGTGACAATAAGCTTAAATAAATTGTATTTGAAACTGTAAAAAATATGACAACACATTAAGATCAAAATACAGTCACGTTTCTTTCTTAATGTCCTGTTTTATGACCTGAAGTATACTTTAAAAGCATAAAGTAGGACATACAGACACAGTCGTCACGAAACATTGTATTATAATTGCATGTCCTACATGTTGCAGTAAAGTTCCGCTAATAAGACCACTTTGATTATTTTGAAATCATGCCGAATTTTGCCAGTTTTAGGTCCCAAAGTATTAAATTTAGAACAAAATAGGTCCGCTAATAAGACCGATTCGCTATTAAGACCACCTTTATGACTGGTCTTATTAGCGGAACTTCACTGTATATATAAATGTACATAATGGCAAAATCCCAATTCTTTTTATATATTTAACTAACATCTGTTAACATTCTACATTGAACTTATATCCTAAGAACTGGGATTACAAAATAGCTGAGGTTAATATTGTGCCATATCAAAGAACAAGTCCATGATAATTGTTCACGTAGTCTTTTAAAAGCCCTGGAGCTTGTATGTAAATTGATATGATTCATTGAAAATAAAATATCCAACTCCTTAAAAAAAAAAAAATAAAAAAAAAATTTGATTTAAATGAAGGACAATCAGAATAATTAATACATAAGCATAACTAGAAATGTGTCCATCGACACGGCTGCCACCATTGGTGTATATAGTAACAAAGGGCCACAACTCTGGCAAAAATTATCCCAACAAAAAGTCCAACCTTTGTGGCCACTAACACATGAAGGTTGTTAATCTGTGAAAGTTTGAAGAAATTCCGCCAAATGCTTCGTGAAGAGTTCAACACACAATATTTGCATTACGTACATACGGACGGACAGCACCAATGTAATTATAAATAATGTTCAATGATATGACCAACTCAACAAAGGCAGACAACTAAGGTCCATCTATATTGCCCGGTCCAGGAGGGGACCCAGCGGGGTGAAAACCTACCCAAACCCAATCTTGCCTGCTCTGAAACCATTGAAATATAGATTAGATTTATATTTCAAATTACTTAACAGCTGATTATGTCTTAAAGAATGATTTATTAACAACTTTTATATCTTCTTTAAACAAAAACATTAAGTATGCAATGTGTAATACATCTATCAGACATAAAACATACTGATGGTTTTGTTTTCAACCCATTTATACAGGAAAGCAGACAACAGATCTTACATCCAATAGTGTGTTGCGAAACTGCATGCAGACTTTCTCAATTCAATACTTCAAAGTCTGCAGTAAACATGTGGGTGAACAACTATATTCAGTCTTTAAGCACAGTGGAAATGAAGCATTCTCAGCATACAGCGCATTGCAGACATGACACCGATACAGCACTCAACTGACTGCAGTCCAGCCATTCTGCAACCCTCGAGTCTTTCAACAGCCAAAGAGCATGTCGCAGACTGAGCAATTCAGTCCTTTAACAGACACAGATCACATTGCAGACTGTGCAACCCACAGATCACATTGCAGACTGTGCAATCCAATCCTTCAGCAGACACAGATCACATTGCAGACTGTGCAATCCAATCCTTCAGCAGACACAGAGCACATTGCAGACTGTGCAACCCACAGATCACATTGCAGACTGTGCAATCCAATCCTTCAGCAGACACAGAGCACATTGCAGACTGTGCAATCCAATCCTTCAGCAGACACAGAGCACATAGCAGACTGTGCAATCCAATCCTTCAGCAGACACAGATCACATTGCAGACTGTGCAATCCAATCCTTCAGCAGACACAGAGCACATTGCAGACTGTGCAATCTAGACCTTCAACAGACACAGAGCACATTGCAGATTGTGCAATCCAGTCCTTCAATAGACACAGAGCACATTTCAGACTGTGCAATCCAATCCTTCAACAGACACAGAGCACATTGCAGACTGTGCAATCCAGACCTTCAACAGACACAGAGCACATTGCAGACTGTGCAATCGTGACCTTCAACAGACACAGATCACATTGCAGATTGTGCAATCCAGTCCTTCAACATACACAGAGCACATTGCAGACTGTGCAATCCAATCCTTCTACAGACACAGAGCACATTGTAGACTGTGCAACCCAGACCTTCAACAGACACAGATCAAATAGCCGACTGTGCAACCCAGTCCTTCAACAGACACAGAGCACATTGCAAACTGTGTGATCCAGTCCTTCAACAGACACACAGCATGCTGTTTGTATCTCTATTCAGGCAGGAAATTTCAAACTCTTGCTAAGTACAAGCACATCTTTTCTTGGAACAGGTTTAGCAAGATAGCAGACAAATCGTTATGTATCTACATGATGGTTCTTTAAACATCACATGCAACAATGGCAGTATAGATATGATACCAGACAAGATGGTTTCACTATGAATACTAATAATGATCCAAAATATAATCACCCCAAACTGTAACAATAGAACATGTGGCTGAATGATTGCATTTTAGCTGTCATTGAGACACTATCCTGACATCGAACTGTTCATATATATCACTCTTCAGCGTGTCACATCATCAGATGTTTTACTTCTGTAACTTTTTTGTATCAAATAAAACAGACAGTAAGTCATGTTCCAACTGTAACTGATCCACAATGATTGATTGCCAATGATTGATCCACACTAATTGATTGACAATGGCTGATCCACACTAATTGATTGACAATGGCTGATCCACATTAATTGATTGCCAATGATTGATCCACACTTATTGATTGACAATGGCAGATCCACAATAATTGATTGACAATGATTGATCCACACTAATTGATTGACAATGACTGATCCACACTTATTGACAATGAATGATACACACTAATTGATTGACAATGGCTGATCCACAATAATTGATTGACAATGGCCGATCCACACTAATTGATTGACAATGACTGATGCACAATAATTGATTGACAATGACTGATGCACAATAATTGACTGACAATGACAGTTCCACAAACACTAATTCTCAGAAATTTGACATAAGTTTGTCAATAATGCATCTTATATATTTGGCTAAGTTTCAACCATCTTACATAACCAAGAACTCTGTGAATGAACCAGAGCTATGAACCCAGAAAGAGTACAAGATTAGCATACAAAAATAGTAACATATACTAGGTACTGTTGTACTGATGCATATATCTG
This sequence comes from Spisula subtruncata, assembly GCA_963678985.1. Taxonomy (NCBI): domain Eukaryota; kingdom Metazoa; phylum Mollusca; class Bivalvia; order Venerida; family Mactridae; genus Spisula; species Spisula subtruncata. The sequence goes on along the minus strand of OY787672.1, from coordinate 23,132,153 downwards.
TAAGTCATTGCAACACAGAGATATACAATAACATTAACCTATAGCAGCAAGTTCACTTAATAGTATGTCAACTGTATTATTATATATGCCAATATCAGGGTTCCAGTACTGAGGTAGTATAATGCACAGACAGCCTGACAATAAGATGTATGTTTGTTTTGAGTGACATCAGTACACTTATCCCATTCACTCTTCAGCTGTCACCAAAACTATGTTTCAATTAAATAAAAGCTCCGCGAGTCGCATGTGTCGCCTGACTACATGAAATATGAGAATTGATGTTGTAAGTCACTTAACCTTACTTTAACTGCAATAATGTAGGAACCGTCGTGAGTTGTCAGACAACGGGTGGCGCATTCTTTTTATCATATTATCATAGTTACTGGGTCAATACAACGTCAGTAACAACAAATTTAAGTCGTTGGCGCTACTGTTTCGCGCCAAAAGGATGGTGACGTCACACATTAAAATTTTGTTCTTACAGGCGTTGGAGAACAACGTTCCGCGACTTGTTCTCCCATGGCAGATCACAGTTACTAGTTTTGTGCCTTTTGTGTGAAAGGGACATAATTCAAATACTGCAAGGATGAGTTATAGTTCTTGTGCACCGAACTTTGGCTTATTGCAAGAAACATGCATACCAAATATTGAGTCATTTGAACATAAGGTGACAAAGTTATGCTCTTCAATTTGACGTTTGACCTCTAACTGTGACCTGACCTTTGAGATAAGAACCAGGGGTTGCTCATGACACTCCGATAAATAGAGGTTGACATTCATGGCAATTTCAAGCAAGATTGGTCAATGCATGACAAAATTATAGTCCAGACAAGCTTCTATAGAAATTTGATCTGCAACTGTGACCTTGACCTTTGATATAGGAACCTGAGGGTTGAGCATGACACTCCAGCATATGGAGGTGAACATTCATGCCAAATGTAAGACATATTGGTCAATGCACGACAAAGTTATGGTCTGGACAAGCTTCAATTTGACCTTCAACTGTGACCTTGACCTTTGAGATATGAACCTCGGGGTCTGTCATGAACCTCTGTCTCATTAAGGTGAACATTGATGCCAAATATAAGAAAGGTTGGTCAATGCATGAGTGAGATACAGCCCGGACAAGGTCTATAATGGTCATTTTTGAAGTTTGACCACTGAGTGTGACCTTGAGCTTTGAGCTAGAGACCTGTATTTTGCGCACTGCACACTGCCTCATGGTGTTTAACACATTTGCCAAGTTATTTAAAAATGTGTCGATCTATGAGTGAGATACAGCCCGGACAAGGTCTATAATGGTCATTTTTGATGTTTGACCTCTAAGTGCGACCTTAACCTTTGAGCTAGATACCTGGATCTTGCGCACTGCACACCGCCTCATAGTGTTTAACAACTATGCCAAGTAATTTAAAAAAGTGTCAATGCTTGAGTGAGATACAGCCCAGACAAGGTCTATAATGGCCATTTTTTACCTTTGACCTCTAAGTGTGACCTTGACCTTTGAGCTAGAGACCTGGATCTTGTGCACTGCACACCGCCTCATGGTGCTTAACAACTATACCAAGTAATTGAAAAAAGTGTCAATGCATGAGGGAGATACAGCCCGGACAAGGTCTATAATGGTCATTTTTGATGTTTGACCTCTAAGTGTGACCTTGACCTTTGAGCTAGAGACCTGGATCTTGCGCACTGCACACCGCCTCATGGTGCTTAACAATTATGCCAAATTATTTTCAAAAGTGTCAATACATGAGTGAGATACAGCCCGGACAAGCAATTTGTGACGTCGCCGCCGCAGCCGCCGCCGCCGCCAAAGTAATACCTATATGTCGCCTTTTCAGGCGACACAAAAATCAGATCAGGAAACTTTGAAAGATTTCTTCAATATATGCGGTTACCTAGGAAAGAGGTAGGTGGTGTGTTTCTGGATTGAGAGGTCCCGGGTTTAACCCCCATCGAGAACATTGCTTTAAATTACTCTGAGTAAGAATTACTCACTAGCTCCACTCTACCAAGGTGTGGATTGAAAACTGTGAGGGCAGTGTCTGTACTTGTTTAATATTCCGGAGAGCCATATCTCAATGTTGGCTACATACCCGGGCATCAGTCGAGAAAGTTTTCCAAAGGTAGCCCAATGACCAGGGGAAGTTAAAATGTCAAAGAGTGGTTAAGCATCTAACTGCTGAAAACAGCCCTCAAAAACTGGTACTTCTTGCTTTGAATTTTTACAACAAATAATTTTTTTGGAGGAACAGAGTTGGGATATGGTTGATGATGATTTATGTAAGTATTCATTCTGTCCCTGACTAGCACAAAACAAGAGACTACTTTTAAACTGAATGTTCCACTTTAAAACGTTATATTTTCAGTATATTTTACCAAAACACAAAAAAGTCATGTTCTTAACTGAACTGAATATATATAATTCATGGCCAAAAACACCAACTCGTTTTGCCTGAGAGCATATACTAGATCCTACATGTTAACATTTTTTACTTGAAACAATAGCTGAGCTTAGCCCCAAAACACGCGTCTTCTTATCATACTGTTTTTACTAAAAGGTCAATTAATTCACTCCAATTTGTAGAAAGCTATGAATATATTTCATAAATTCTTTTGTCTCAATTCATTGGAGACAGAATTATATAATTGCCAGACAATTTTATGACACAGAAACAGACATCATCTTACACACAAAGAAAGAATCCTCTGCAAACAATGCAAGTTAACAAGGCGATCTATCAGTGAAGTATAACAAATGTTGCACTGGTATATTAAGAAAGAAGCATTTTTAAACATTTATCCCATTGTTTATATTGATCAAAATATACTGTACTGAGAGAAAATATTGATAGCCCAAGTTAGCAGATATAAAATTTCCACTATTTGTAGCCTAACTAGATAGCGGCTTACATCTGGGCTGGCAAAGGTTTACCTAAAACCAGCAAAGGGCTATACCTTCGGCAAAATGACATTAAACCAATAAAGCTAGCCTACATTTTCCTAAACAATGATAGAAATGAACTGAAATACATGAATAATTGTACATGTCCCTGTACACTCTACGATTTGTAATCCACATGCTTTAGTTACATTATAATCAAGCAGGCTTCATGCTCATTTTCAGAAACAAGCCATTTTATCATCATGCTTTGATGAAAGCAGAGAGGATGATTGGAGGTGTGGCTCAGGTGTATGAAATCTCTCCAGTATCAGACATACACATGTAACTTACTTCCTGGTTCGTTATCATAATGTCTGTCTATCACAAATAACACCAGAGAATTTTACCTGACCCTGACCTTTATGCATGAATATAAATTACAAGGTTCTGTGTTGAATATAATAAATTACAAGGTTCTGTGTTGAATATAATAAATTACAAGGTTCTGTGTTGAATATAATAAATTCCCCAAGCAAATTGTGCAATATTATTGTATTCTATCACAAATAACACCAGAGAATTTGACCCGATCCTGACCTTTATGCAAGAATAAATAACAACGTTCTTGTGTTGGGATATTATAAATTTCCACAAGCAAATTGTGCAATATTGACATTTTATATAAGTGTTATATTTACACCTAGAGTGTCAATCACCAATAACACCTCAGAATTTGAACCGATTTTGACCTTAATGTATGACTTTATTATATAAATAAAATGTATAAATTTTATGCTAATGGAAGGTCAGGATCGTGTCAAGTTATCTGTACTATATAATACACAGACTGCCTCTATAGAAGTTGAACTGTTTCATTACTGTCACAACAAGATATAATATATCAAGTCCAAGAAAACATTTATTGCAATATTTCTTGTTTGACCTTTCTGTAAATGTTTCAAGTAATCACTTTTAAATATCACCAAGCTGCTATCAAGCTGCCAGCTTCCCTTATATATTCATTGACAAACCTTGAAAAGTATTAAGGTATTACTTCCATGTAATTAAGTGTATAAAAATAGATCAATATGGTTTCAAATAACCCTCCAATAATAAATATCTCATCAACCTTTATAGCTATAGTGTTTATTCAGCATAATTTTGCCTTTTTACAATATGATGATTCAGCAGTATTATAAGCAGAGAGGAGGGAGGGGGAATTATCTCTAAAGTGAATGTACAGACATAGTAATGACTTGGCAAATACCATCAATATATGCACCCAGTATTATATGTTAATGTTCCTCAGTTTCACCTATGTATCAGACAAAATACTTCAATACTGGGGAGTTTGCTATTTAAAAATAATAATGAGTATTAATTGATTACCCCCAAAAAGTGTCATTTGAAATACCAACCTGTGGAATTTGAGAATCCAGCAATCCAGCGGACAATATTATATACAATGTATTTTATTTTATTTTGACCAATCATGACTTAAATAGGCAAGGTTTTGCTCACAAATTAAATTAAAATATTTCTTAAAGTATCCAAACCTAGCCTGTCCTTGGGACAAGGATGCCCAAATTTGGGTATATAGTAAAAGTGACAAAGGGCTATTTATAACTCTAGAAAAAAATGACCAAGCAAAAAGTCCATCCTTTACAGTCAACTATACATAAAGGTTGTTAATCTGTGAAAGTTTGAAGGGATTCTGTCCAACGGTTTGTGATATGTCCCCTGCTTATAAATAAGTGAGGTGGCACTACAGGGCTTTTTTTCCTTCTTTAGCAAAGGCTATTTTCCACTAAAGTTCAATTAACGTCAGGAATTTTTTCCCTTATGCAAAAATATCTGTTTAATATTTTCCCAAATTTAAAGAAAATGCCCCCTATTCTGCTGTTGAAAAAAGTCCTGATAATCACCAAAGCAACTACAGTACATTTTAGTTTCAGTTATTGTTGTCATCATTGCAGGGAGTCTGTACACCAAATAAATGAACTATATAATGTTTTGCAAGCTTCACATGTCCCTGAATTAGAACAGACAATAATTAAGTGGTTACAGTACAAACTTCTTAAAAACATCAATATAATAGTCACAGAGGAAAATAGGGAGAATAAGAGCTAGAACATCACGAAATTTAATTCATTATATACTTAATAATTGTTTGACGTCACAGGAACATAATCAAACAAACATACTTGACCCGAGGCTATAAATAACACTGTAGTTTGAGGCCAATATTAGACTTTTAAACAAATTTGTAACTTTTCCTGAAATCTACAGCAAACTAAAAGCATTATTTCCAACCAATCAACTTGAAATGACAGCTGGGGCCACAATTTGTGTGTTTTTAGAAAAAAATACTCTACTTGATAGAAAACATGTAAGAACTTAATTTTTCAATACTGATTGAGGTACCTTCATTTCCGGGTGAAATTAAGTACAAAATATGACTGATATTCTTTCTAGAGTACAAGCAAACGCCAAAGTGTCCACATTATAATTATGGGCCAAAATGAGAGGGTCATTAATCGCGAAGAAATGAATTTTCTTAGGTAAATTATACTTGAGTATAAACTTAAAACTCTGCAACATATAGTTTAAGTTGCAGGGAAAAGAATATGTACTTTTTCGCTTACAAGTTTAGTTTACGTGTCCAGAAATTTCATACAGAAACTTATATCAAATGTAATAGAGTTGCACTTTTATTTCCTTTGTAGATTATTTTCCAACTCTGAATCTCAAATATGGTGCAGACCCTCAATATAGATGCTTATTTATCTAGACTTCATATATCAATAATAATAAAACTCTTCTTTAATGCTAAAGTTCCTCTCGAAAAACATACATACTGCTATGGTTGCTCTCAAAAAACATACATAATAAAACTATAGAAAACAATAATTTAAATTGTGGAACGAACAAACTGAAACAAACTGAACAACGTGTTTGTTTTTCTTGATTTTATTTATTCTGACGTTTCGGCTCACATCGAGCCTTCTTCAGGGCATATAAAAATAATAAAACTACATTGAATTATGTTCCGAGATAAATCTTACAAGATTTGGTAAACTGTATTTCTAGTTAAAGAAATCAATCTTGTGGAAGTTAAATTGCTTTCTTCAGTTCACACTTAGCGCTATATTCATGGTTATATATGTCTGTACATTAAGTTCTGTACTTCAATAAACACCCATAAAAATTTAATGTCTCCTGGGTCATTTATAAGCAAGCATATGGTAATTAATTCCTATGTTCAGATAGTGTATGTCCTGAAAATTGCCCGAATCTATAAGTAAAAGGTACCTTAACTGATTTTTTTTTCAGAATCAAACTTAATATTAAATTTTGTAGTTAAAAAAACGCCCCCCCCCCCCCCCCCCCCCCGAAATCAGTAATATTTTTTGTTGAAAAGTCAGGGGGAAAATTGTAACAGGAAGAGAAAATTAACAGCTGGTTTGGGTCTCATTACTGGAACCCATTACTACTATGGTGAATGCTCACTGACAGAGCTACCTTGTCACCAACACAAGTAAATTTGTCCCACTTTTAAATAAGTAGCCAAACCCAACAATTCCACACAATTTCTGCACACTTTTAAACAGTATGGTTAAAAAACTTCATAATTGTAATCTCCAAAAATCTTAGCATGCTAAATAGAGGAATTAAATGAGGGTCAGAAATTTCATCTATTTTTTAAGGGTGCACCATCACACTTGGTACAGATTTTAGGATGCCTAGCAGGAAATCATAACATCTTAGACGTTAGAAAATTAATGGATGATTTTAAAAGTAGCCATTAAAGTATTGCCACATAGCAAAATACTTGAGGTCATTAACTCAGGGCAGAGATCATCTTTAACACTGTAAATATTTAATTATGTCAATTAAAACTTAAATATTCAAGAGAAACAATTAAATACAGACACAAGTTAGTGCAAATAGCCAAAATCACCTTTCTATTTTTTGTCTGGTAATTAATTTCCAACTTTAAGAACACCACTGTTGGCTTTGAAGTTTTGAACCAATGTAATGAAGTCAAATATGAACTAGTCTCAAAAAGCACCAAAGGTGGCATTAATTAGCAAAACATGTAATACTGTAGCAGGTGCATTCTACCAATCCTTTTCATCTGGATCTGTTTGAAGATATTTGCAAGAAGTGAATGTATTTCTTCATTCCTTTGTATATATTACTGTCAATGTTCATGACCGTATGCATGGTTTGATAGTTTGATACATTCCAGTCATGCTATGGTTACATGATCAACAAATGTTTCAAAACAGTCTGCATTTATGTATGACATTCCGTCGGAGTTAAAATATATGAATAATCAAGTCAAAAGAAAATTTCTCCTTGCACCACAAAACATGAAAGTGTGCAAACATTTTCTAACAAAAACTGAAACTGGAAATAACACCCAATCATTACAATTCATTACAATTACACAGTATCATTGATCCAGTCTGTTGTCAGTGGTGAATCCTATGGTCATAGAGATATATCCTGTTGTCATGGAGATATATCCTGTTGTCATAGTGACATATCCTGTTGTCCTTGTGATATATCCTGTTGTCATAGTGACCAATCCTGTTGTCACTGTGATGTATCATATTGTTGTAGAGATGTGTTGGGTTGCCATAGGGATATATCCTATTGCCATAGTGATATATCCTGTTGTCATAGTGATGTATCGTGTTGTCATAGTGATGTATCCTGTTGTCAAAGTGATGTATCCTGTGTTTTCAACAGCCCTTCATTTGGCAGCTCTCAGATATCAAAACGAGACAGCTGCACAGAGGAAGAACTGTCTACAACACATAGCAACCAATAAACTTAGTCTAGTCCCTATAGCAAAAACCTCTTACGGTTTCTATAGAAACATCATGTCATCTTCTGTTTGTTCAACACTGGTTACTTTGGTATCCCAGTACGTAGTATCAAACCTCTAATTCCTTTCTTTAATTGGTTATCATCATTCAAAGCACCCATCTCCATATCTTATGTCTTGAGGTCAATCAGCTTTTTGACTGCTAGGACTTGGGCATTTCATTTTCTCATTCAGTTATCATATGTGTCGAGTATTTGACGTATCTGATGTTTTACTTTTACTCACTTTTCTGTGCTCGGCTGGTTAAGTTGAGTGCTGTCTTCCCTTCTATCAATCAGAACGGAGACTTTGACATTGACAACCTTGTAGTGATCCGATGATAGTCGCCGACAATCGAACTATCGTCGCTGTAAGGTCGAAGTCGCCGACTATCGATAGTGAATTGGAACAATCGATAGTCGCCAGTAATTGACTGCCAGGTGAACTGGTCTGTGGCAATTGAAAATAAGAACCATTTCCCCTAATTTTAGATAAACATATCACTCATTTACTTGTAGGGATCATTTTAATGGAATCAATATGCGTTGCGCTTGCGTATGCCTCATAGACCACACCGCCATTGCTTGTGTGTTTATGTTTTTTGACGCACGCGCGAGAATCTTATAGAATCGCTAAATCACAATTTTTACAAGGAGTATATCCACAATCCTTTAAATAAACCCCGCCTCCAAGCTCTATATATTTCTATTGGGAGGCGGAGTCTACGGCTGCTAGAACGATTTACCGCACATCGATTTAGTGAGTTTCTGAAGCGAGGAAAAATAAATCCAATTACCGTATATTTAGATTTGTATTTCTGCTTTAGAGCAATAATGAGCAGCGACAATTAAATCATAAGTTCATACAAGTATCTAAAATAACATAATTTGATATTTTAGACGTTATTGGCAACCGGAATTGGGCCACTTCCGATTGTCATATATTTTCGCGACCTTATTTTGTACATCGAAAGAATAGCAATACTGTTCATCTTAACCCACCCAGAATTGTTTATTTACACAATATACACGTATTTATTTGTTGTTTTCTGGTCTTCTGAATCTATATAGAAAAATGCTTTAATAATAACTTTTCTTTATTTGATGAAATATTACAAGAAGGCTACATTCATGTACTAATTATTTACATGACTCATTTATACATAATCTACATTTATAACACAAGCTGAAGCCAAAAGCAATGATCACAATATCATTATTGTTTAATTTGAAAAGAACAGTTTATTACCATAAATAGTTTAAACCTTTTAACATCCACACATTAAGCCACCGTCAAGTAGAGTTCTACTCTATGTTTCAGAAAATGATCAATCAATATTGAGTTTAACTGTTTATAAGGGTCCTGTGACTGGGTGTCACACCCAGGTAACCACTGCAGTCAATTACTTTGTTCATTGCTCATAGTCTTAGGAACATGAGGCAAATTAATTCTCTCTTTCGACTGGAAAAACTATGAAGTCAATGTTCATTCGAGTTTTCGATAGCACAATCGATTGTACAATCGATAGTGAAATGAAAATTTGATTCAATAATCGATATAGATGTTGGTCCGATTTTGGAACACTACAAGGTTGTCAGTATGTGTGACACCTTTGATGACACACTTCAGTCCAGAAATGTCTCTCCTTCAATCCAGGCATATCTCTTCTTCGATCCAGGCAGTTCTCTCCTTCTATCCAGGTCTTTCTCTCCTTCAATCCAGGCATTTTTCTTTCCTTCAATCCAGATATTTCTGTCCTTCAATCCAGATGACATTGTTCCTGTCCTTCAGTCCAGGCATATCTCTCCTTCAATCCAGGCATTTCTTTCCTTCAATCCAGGCATTTCTTTCCTTCAATCCAGGCATTTTTCTCCTTCAATCCAGGCATTTCTTTCCTTCAATCCAGGCATATCTCTCCTTCAATCCAGGCATGTCTCTCCTTCAATCCAGGCATTTCTTTCCTTCAATCCAGGCATTTCTCTCCTTCAATCCAGACATGTCTCTCCTTTAATCCAGACATTTTTTCTCCTTCAATCCAGGCGTGTCTCTCCTTCAATCCAGGCATTTCTCTCCTTCAATCCAGATATTTCTCTCCTTTATCCAGACATTTTTTCTCCTTCAATACAGGCATTTCTCTCCTTCAATCCAGGCATTTCTCTCCTTCAATCCAGGCATTTCTTTCCTTCAATCCAGGCATATCTCTCCTTCAATCCAGGCATGTCTGTCCTTCAATCCAGGCATTTCTTTCCTTCAATCCAGGCATTTCTCTCCTTCAATCCAGACATGTCTCTCCTTCAATCAATGTATTTCACTCCTATAATCCAGACATTTCTCTCCTTCAATCCAGGCATGTCTCGCCTTCAATCCAGACATGTCTCTCCTTCAATCCAGGCATTTCTCTCCGTCAAATCAGTGTAATATTCAGCCAGTCAAATTATCATAGCATGTACTTGATTGCCCCGATATTCCTAGCAAAGCCATAATATTTGCCAATCAGCCTTCTGCTGAAATATGGCAGGGAATGAGTGTCTTCACCTGGATTTGAACCCGATTTGCTAGACTAGACAGAAAGTGTGCTAACCGTTGAGCTATGATTCGCTCGGCTAATTTTCTTTTTTTCACTTACAAGGGGGACAACTCTCTATTTGCTAATCATTACTTCCATCATGACTCTGTACAGTTTTAACTGCGTGGCCTGTATTTTGACCCCCAAAAAGATTCACTGATTCAGTACAGTGACTTGTTTAAAATATTCATTTAAACTTGGTCAAGATTTTATCAAGATTCAGTTTTGACAAACATGCTCAGCAAGTTTAACATTGAGTTAAAACATAACATCTTAATGCCAAGATACCCAAGGACAGTGACCCAACACAGAAGTGTAATGAACGTCAATCTATAAGTGCAAGTGGTCCACTTTATAAAGTGCATGCATACTCTATTCTAACAAACAAAGCAACTAGATTAAATTAATTTCACTGAATCGTTGAAATATCAACCAATAATACACTAGTACTGACATAGTAAGTTTAAAAAGATGATTACAGTTTGCAACATAATTATTCACTAGAGAACAGCAACTCATGATTTAATTTTACATGTGCTTAAACAATGCAGATTTGATACTAAATTTTATCTTCCAAAGTAACAACTCTTGCGTTATTCAACATACATTTCAAAAGTAACTCTATGTAGATCTTCCCTAAGATTATCGTTGTAGTCCATATTTTTGACTGTACTTAAAATAGACTTAACAGGAGTATCCATCAGAAAATTTGTACTTTCAGTATTAATTTTTATGACATTTATTAGAAAACCTGAATGTGCAGTGGTCTCAATACCAAATCAAAACAGCAGACCTCACAGTTTCACTCTAAAATGAGACTTTGGTCTTAACAATTGCAAATATCAATATGATATGAAATAATTGGAGTGGTTTCTGAAATTTTGACATAAGTCGACTAATTAGGTCTTTGGACATGCATAATTATAGTTTAATAGTTCTCTACTAATAGGAGTTTTTGATGAATATAGATAAGCAGACAACTTTCCTATACACTTTTATTACTTATTTATACATATCCATGGCTTAGAATTAGAAGGTTGTTAGTGCCACTTACGACCTTATAAGTTCATACATATTTAGAATAAGCATCACAAGGGGCTTCTTATGAGCCCATTTTCATAAAAATCTGAACTTGTCATGTTGACCAAAATGAAGTTGTAAAAGTTTGTTTTACCATAAGAAAAGAGTAAATGTCAGACAGTTTTTCCGTGTTTTCTCAAAATATCAATTTGGTAGTTACGACCTTCTAGTTCTAAGCCATCGATATATGAGCAAAAACTGAAGACAGACAAATATCAGATGTCTAACATTACAGTTTCATATCTCATCAGTAAACATGCTATTTATACTTATGAATTATGTGATTATGTTTCTGTAGTAAGCATGTTAAATCATGAGTTAAATCATGATACGAGAGCTGGTGATGATTTTGCTGTTGAAATAATTACACAACCTTCTATCATTTATTGATACAGCTTAAATTCTTAGCATCCTAAACATTCCCCCTCCCTACTTAAGTCTGAGATAGAAAAAAATTGTTTAACATTCGAACAAGCCAGCCAATTTTTTGTGAGAAGCTTTTTTTATATTTTATGATTAAAATATTGTGTAGGACACAGACCTTTTTCTTCGTATTGTCTGAGGCCTTTATTCTGCCTCAAAATTGGTTCCCAATTGCTGAAAAAAATTACCAACTGCTGAAAAAATCCCAATTGAAAAAAAATCCCAAAATAATGAAACCAAAATCATGAAAGCCAAGTAAAGTCTTTCTTTAAGTTAAACCAACGAAATCGTTGGTGTCAATAAATGGGAACAGTAAAGTACATTCTATTTTCAATACCCCTATTCAATCATGGACCAAATAAATCCAAATTTTTGCAATTTATTCGATTAAATTGCTTCCCAATTTCTAAAATTTAGTGACGCAAAATTCCCAAATTTGGCTGGGGCCTTTTTCCCAAAAAGGGCAGAAAAAGGTCTGGGACAGCATATCATTTTAAATAAATAAAAAATTAATATTAATATAATTACCTGTTATTCAAACTATTAAACATTTTGAAATTTGCTAATTGTATATTCCATACATGCATTTCAGTTTTTTTAAAAATTGCCTGGAAGTCTATTGTATGTCAACTTTATACAATTTTTTCAACACAAGACATCAAATGTGGCTGTGTGATGTTAAATTCACCAATGGCTGCTTAACACAAAATGATGGCATAACAATCAAGTGATCATTAATACATACATTTACGGCAGTATTTTTGAAGAATTTTGTGACAACATTTGGAAAATTTATATTCTACCCACAAATAGTGTAGCGCTTTGCAAATGGAAGTAAAATGCTACAACTGTAATGCTGCAGTATTGCAATATTTTTGTAAAATCCATTTAACTTTCATGGAAAAAACACTGACATATTGGTAGTTGTGTTTCAAAAAGTGCAAATGTCCTCAATAATTTCTCAACAAGGTGACTGGTATTTCTATCAATATAGTTTCCATGGCGATGTTTAGAACAAGCTCCATCGGGTTTCTATTTCTCCTGAACAATTCCAGGAAAAGGGTACAGTTCAAAGGTCACCTGTGGACATTGTGAGGTGAGAAGGTGTCTGTACATGATCTAGAAGTCTGTATATAGATATATAATGTAGAGTAGATATCATGTGTGTTAATATTGTGGATGTAGATGGCGACATAGATTTATACTGTAGATATATAGACTATATATCGCTGGCTTAGAATGAGAAGGTCATAAATACTACTTACCTTATAACACTGATACGCTTAGAAACTGCACTTGTTCGGGACATGTAATTATTCAGTTTTGTTGATTTCAGCAAGTAGTTCAAAATCCTGAATTCACAGATTGTCCATGCAGACAAATACTGTCCATGCATACACTGTTGTAGCTGTATGTGTAGATCAGATAAACATGGATAAATGTGTTGATATTGTAGATCTTGTAGATGTTGTGCTGTATGGACAGCTCTATGTATAGATACTTGTAGCTCTATGTGTAGATACTGTATAATATATAGATGCTGTAGATCTTGTCGATGTACGTCCTGTATGGACAGCTCTTCATCAGGCAGCTTGTAATCTAACCCAAGGCTACCCGATGATGAGCTGCCTCACAGAAACGATATCCATGTTATCCATAGCAACCAATGATGTGCCTCGATGTCATCCAGTAACGATATCCAAGGGAACAGGTATCCATAGCAACCAATGATGTGCCTCGATGTCATCCAGTAACGATATCCATGGGAACAGGTATCCAGAGCAACCATTGATCCATATTCATGGCAACAGATTATCCGTAGCAACCATTGATACATTTCTGAATGTTGTCCAGAAACTATATCAATGGTAACATACAGTGCCCACCAAAAATATGGATACACTTTTTGACAGATCTGATGCAGAATTATAATTGGTTTAATTATTCCATATATTTTGGTAACGGTAACAATGTTTGCAATTTCTGAAAAAACAGTTAATGAAGGAGTAAAAAATGTGACAGATAGAAAGATGAACATTTTCTGATTTAAAAATAAACTATGGGGTTCAAGGGGCTGAATTTGCCATGCTATATGATTATGTTGTCGTTCAAAGCTGGCAAAGAAACTTAATATTTTCCATCTAGGGTACCAATCAATGTATAGTCTTTACACTAAAAAAAAAAAAAAATTCCTGGTCTTCAAAAACATTGTTGCTTCTCTGTTCTGAAAGTAGTGTTATACAGGCACGTAAATGGAGGAAGACCCTGTATCCATATTTTTGGTGGGCACTGTATGTCCAGCAATGATATACATAGCAACAGCTATCCATAGAAACCATTGTTATCCATGAGAACAGGTGTCCATAGCAACCATTTATGCCTCCTGTGGTTATCCAGCATTGAACTTCTTTTCATTACAGCTCAAAATGGAATGATGTCTACAGGGATTCGTCTCCATTTATAACAGAATATTTATAGCAACACAAAACAATTTGCCTTCCTTTTGGGAACAATTCTTATGGTTTTTTAAAAGCATTCATTCATTTCAGCACCAAATATTGTGGAAACTAACTCATTACAGCACCACTTTGCCATACACAAATATATTTTAAACAACTGGGTCAATAATTACCCAAACCATAGATATATATTTCATATGATTATGTACTATTAAGTTCATATAATGAGTTCTAAACACTTAAAATAGATAGCATAGCATCTAGAAAATAAAATACCTAATGCATGTAGCAAGTACGACTTTCAACACATTAAAATGCATTCATGTAAAATCATAAATTTTCATGGGTCTTAACTTTTGTAACCTTTTGGGAGCTGCAAATAGAGGCAATTGTTTAGATGCCGTTGCTCTACATATGAAAACACCTGTAGTAAATACAGGCTTAGGGAAACTAATAGGTGTTCTTTTTGAGAGATTGTTTTTCTACAGAGGGCCGCTCTGGAGTGGTTATACCGTAATTGGTGACATATTTGTATATGATAATTCATTTAATATAAAGACAAATAGCTTTTGCATTTTAAAACAGAAACAAGGTGTCACCTATTCACCATTGTGACTACATTCCGAATTCTATTTACATAATATTAAAGTGTATAGAGCTATATCGGAAGATATTTTTTTTAAAGTTTCAAAAACTGATAAACAATAATTAATGCTTTCATATCCATTACATCATTTTTCGCTTCAGTTTCAACAGTAACTCTCTCTGTGATTTATTGGACATGCGAAATGTCCATTTTCACACGAAAGTGTTCGAACACACCCTATGAAACTGTAAGACTCGTCTATTTTTCGACGATTGAATCAAAGTACATGGAACCCATCCAAAGTTTGAATTTGAAATTAAAGTAGTCTAGTAACATACTTTAAACGATGAATGTAATGATTTTGACATTGAATGATTGTTAGAATATAGTTCTATACACTTTAAAATTTTGGTATATAGAAAAAAAACATGACTAGGATTATACAATTGGTAATCTTGAAGCCAAATAAAGAGTACAGGGATGTCATTCAATGATTGATCACTGACTACAGACAATGGTGTGACAGTATCAGGGGAGACAATCATTGTAGGCTTGTAATTAGAGGACTATATGACCTTATACTGGTATCATTATACAGGACCGTATCTGGAGACTAAATAACACAGGGGCAAAATTAATGTTTTCTATGGGTGTATTTGAGGTGTTTTATTTCTTCAAAATGCACGTTTTTTTGGTAATTTCTCAAATTTATAGAGTCAAGTGCCCCAGTGTGTCTGTGAGCGGCAATTATTCTAAGATATGTATCATCATGGTGTGACCTAAAACAAATATTCCATAGCAGGGGTGTAGAAATTACCACAAAAGACGGCAATATCAAAGGGTTATTAGAACATTCTTGCCGGTTACTTTTAATATTTTTCTTCTATTTGCATAAAACCCCTCAAGTCAACTGCTCCTTTGAAGGTATAATAAAAGGGCTATATGAAACTATTTCTAAAACCTGGCCATAGTTCAAGGTAGGAACTTGGACCTAGTTTGTAATACATTCCAACCAGAGTTACATCCCTTGTTTTAAGATAAAAGTTTTATTTTATATGAAATATGCTTAAGCAACAGGTTTCAAACCTCCATTATTCCATTCCTAAATATGTTTTCTGACTGATGAAATGACAACCAATAAACATTGTTACAATGAAATTCATGACAGAACATAAACATGGGTGCAATTTATGAAAAACCGAAAATTCTGACAAAGTGTCAACCTATATACTGTAAAATCATTAATTTTCGTGGGGGATTTAATTTCGTGGATTTCATGGTTCACCTCAACCACAAACTTTAAGCCCAGCGAACATTGATTTTGACCTTTGATTTATTACCTGAAACGTGAATCCATGAATTCAAGTCCCAACGAAATTTTCTTTTTTTACCCAAACCACGAAATTTCTTCCCAACTAAATTAAATGATTTTACAGTATATATATAGTGAAAACAGAGAAAAACTAATTTTTGTGACAGTAAAGAAACCTGAAATCAAGTATATATACCTGCGAACTTTCACTCATGCATAAAATCAATTACTATGACTTACCCTCAATTTGTCGAAGGGGCTCGAAGTGTGGATAAAGGTGGAGTGTAGCATTTCCCTAAAATTTACGAAAAGAAGACAATTAATTATGAGAAAGATACAGAAGATGAAACAAAGTCAAATTGTTGTGTATATTTACTAATAAGTGTATATGTCACTATAGTAAGATCGTTTTAATTTGTTTATGATAAAATAGCAATATCAATGATCAAAATTAATGCTAAAGAAATTTCGCCTTAAGCAAGAGTTCCTTGAAAATTTATGCCCCCATGGCAGCCCAAAAGTAAGAAATGGTAATGGTCACACTCACAGTCAAGAGTGACCATGACCTTTGACCACAAAATCTATAGGGATTATCTACTATTGCTGGCCAGCCTCCATGTAAAAATTCAAGATTCTAGGGCAAGGCATTCTTGAGTTATTGAACATAAATCATTTGGTTTACCAATCGATAGACCAACCAACTGACTGAATGTGCAAAGCAATATACCCCCTCATCAAAGATGAGGAAGGGAGGGGGCATAACAACATTCTAGTACATCAGTACCATAAATGCACCAAGTCATGTAATATTAAACCTACTGTACCATAAACATCAAAAACATAAAATACATATATGTACATTTAACTACCACAAAATATCAAACACACATGTATATAAACGATTTGTCAGCTAGGAGCAGCTACCTGATTGAGCGTGGAAATAGAAGGTTACACCCATTTAATGCATACCTAAGTTAAAACATCTCCATATCAGTTGATCAATAATCCATTACATACATAGCCGCATGATCTTTGTAGCAAAGGCCACAATAAATATCGGGAGATAATCATCCAGTTTTTTGGCCCAGCTCAGATTTTTTCCTATCAGGCTGCATAATTTTTCTTAGTCATGATTACTGTTTTTTTCTTGAGAAAATCGAAGTTCTATGGTTACTAACAGTTAGTTTTATAAAATATTGTAGACAGATGGATATATTTTAATGGTCTAAAGGCTGGGAAACATGTATGATTTATTACGCATTGTAAATTTAGTCTTCACCAAAGGTCTCATATTTATGAACCGTAATATATTTTCATCACCAATATAATGATAAAACTGCAAGTTCTCCTTGGAATTTATTTTACATATTTTTATGTCTTTTGTTTAGAGGTGTACCACAAGTATATGTATAAAGTTCACCAATAAATGTCATTTTTATCATTTTATATCAATGTCGGTGGCTTAGAATGAGAAGGTTGTAAGTACAAAATCGATATATTGAGAAAATGAGAAAAAAATATCTGAAAATTACACTTTACTTAATGGTTAAACAAACTGTTACAACTTCAGTTTGGTCCACACAACAAGTTCAGATGTTCATGATAAGAGGCTAATAAGAAGCGTCTTGTGATGCTGATTTTAAATATGTATTGATGATCAGTCTTATAAGGTTGCAAGTAGTACTTACAACCTTCTCATTACAAGCCAGCAATATATAGAATGAAACAGTGTTTTGAGCTGTGACTGAACTTTTAGCAGTAGACTGTATAGAGTGAATAGTTTCAAGGTCATTAGGCTCAGAGGTTAGAATCTATAGATCTATAGCTTGGCTATTTTGACCTGAGCCTGACCTTTGTGCAAGAATATAATACAAGGTTCTTGCTTTGAATATATCAATTTCCGCAAGCAAATCGTGCAATATCAGTATTTCAGATTGTGTGGTTAAATTACATCTGGAGCGTCTTCCTGATACTCCTGGATTATGAAAACATACAATCGGTGTTGTCAGGGCTTTTTTTCTGGATTTGGGGAAGGGGCCTGGGGCCTTTCAGAAAGGGGAATTTTCGCGGCGTTTTATCATTTTAGGGGAAAAACACATTGATTAACACTAGGTATATTTAAACCTTTTACTACTTAATATAAGTGTATGGCAAATCTATCACACTTAATTAGTCATAACTGTAAATCTGTAGCTATGATAAATTTTACTTCAAACAGACTTTCAAAGGGTCAAAACTCTGCCAAAATGTTGGCATTTCAGACAGTACAGTGTTTAAGGTACAAATTCAGAGTCTTTTACAAATCCAGCTCTCTCTCTCTCTTCTTTCCCTGAACATCTGTAACAGACATTCGTAGTCTTCCTCTTCAAAGCTGTAATTGTAACTGCTGATTCGCATAAGTGAATCCAAAGTGTTTTGTGAGAGATTTCTTAACTCTGTCAAATTAATTTACGACATGTTGAAGGACCAGTTGAAATTCTGGAGGACCAGTAGATTTTAAAAGCTGGTGGTCCTTTGGGCCACCATGAAAAATTGGTTAGTGTCGAGCCCTGTGAAGCAGTCATATAGATTTTCAAATGATCAATGCAACCTATATCCTTCTGTAAAAAGGAAGAGAAGATAATTCAACTCCTCAGAAATGATGCTGAATTTATTCACAGATAGAAGACCAACACAACAGTTCTAGCAAGATTACTAAAATTATTACACATTGGATGTATAGCAACAAATCTAACTATCCACCACCCCCTCCAATATTTGGTAGGGGAATAATATGGTTGAACATTTAACTCAAATCTGAGGCATACCAATGTCCAACCAAGTTTACTAGTATGAGTGCTCATTGGATGATTAGCAACAAATGTAACTATCCACCAACCCCCACCCCCATATTTGGTAGGGGCATTATAATGTTTGAACATTTAACTCAAAACTGAGGCATACCAATGACCAACCAATTATTTTCATGATGAAATGATCAGCCATAGCCCTGTCAGTCTGACCAGTGACCAACTTGTAGGGCTAATCTGAACAATACAAGTGATAGGTATAAATTTCACCATGTTAATTTAGGGTTTTTTCTCCTTATATAACAGAGGCCAAAGGCCCCTTCCCAATTGGAAATTTCTTTAAAAGCATGCAGTTTTTCCAAAAATCCCAAGTTAGCCCTACTTTTTTGTTTCCCAAAAATTGAAGTACACCGATATTTCCCCAAAATTTAGATGCTAAGACCCCTTCCCAAAATGAACAGAAAAGGCCCTGGTTATACACGTTAGAAATGCCACATTGGCCGTTTTTGTTGTGTCAAGTTTCGTTTTCGCTAAATATAGCCTTGACCTTTAAAGTTTATTGAACGGTCTTCATTTAAACAATCTGCGGCGCTAAATACATCGGCGATTCTCATTCCGAATAAACAATTAGAGACCATATCAATGCCAGTTTTATTTATGTAATGCGTTAATTACTTTAACTACTAGTATAACAAGTTCGAAAGGAAAATCGCAGCTCCGCGCAAATCGTTTTTTTTTTTAATTTTTAAGAGCCCGTTGCTAAGACCCGCAAATTGCAACATACGTAGCCGTTATATAAACACCCGTTCCGAACATATTTGGACTTTAGTACCTACCGAACAACATCCGTTTTGTACTGTTGGAATTCCATTCTTTAGCGAAAGTTTACGTAAATGTAGGTTAAGCTCTGGCATTTTGGAATTTCACTGGTGGGGAATTTTAATTTCGAGGGGAATTTTCGGAGGAAGGGGAATTTTTTCTGAGGGGAAGGGGCCGTTAAACGGCGCCTGGTAAAGAAGGAAAAAAACCCATGGTTGTATATGTAGAAAATATATAGACTGTTAAATTATGCTAATCAAATAGGTCAGGCTCATGTCAGATTTGCCAAGCTATATACAGGATGTAATTATTTCGTAGTCATGAAAATTTTTTTTTTTAAACTACAAATATTGGGACATCATTAAGTTCAACCCTCCATGTGAACTTTATTCAAGGCATCTTAAAATGAAGAGCTTTAAGTAATAAACTAGAGACAATATTTAAAAAATTTCCAGCAATTTCTTATTGAAAACGAATGACATTTTTTGCAATAAAAAATCCTGATTTCAATATAAAACAATGGAAGAAAGTACATGTATTGGTAAACTGCCAAAAAAATATCGGGGTAATGAAACTACATGGGCAAAAGATGCATAAAATAAACCAGCTTTATCCTCTACTAGTACATCATTTATTGATGTTAAGCCAGCCGAACATTCAATACATTGCCATGTAACTTAAGCAGATATAATACAGCACTGTCACAAAAATATGCTGAGCCAACTGTTTTCATATAGCAGAAAAAAACTGATGTCAGCTTTCTTAAATTTCTGTTTCCCTGGGAAATAGATATCATAAGTTAGACATGTCATAGATAATAGACATGGAATAAAAATATGCATCCTAGCTTATTTCAATCAATGGAGTCTACTTGTACTTGTAGCTTTCGTTTGGGCAAAAATGTCAAATTTAGGACAAACAAGACTGCATTCAGTAAATGCTTATGTCCCAGTGGAAGCCATTTCCTTAACAAATAGCCAAGTCATTCAGGGGCCATAATTCTGTTGAAATGTTTGATAGTGTTACATTACTTTGATAATGTAATGTAGTTATGAGGGTAAACAAGTATACATGCCAAGTTTGAAAGCAACGCATCAATGGGACTTAAAAAATATTTGTAATATTTTGTAACGGACGGACGGGTGGGTGCAACACTTCAAGCCTCTTCATCAGTAGATGTCGGGGCATAAAACCCTCTGGCTTTATTCAATAGTACTTGATAGTATATACTTACGGTCAGAGACTCTCGTTTTCGTCCACTTGTAACAAATGTAAATCCTTGTGTTTCTATAGCAACACCGGTTCTCTGTACATGTTCCTCTACATACCTGAAAGTAAAGGAAGGAATTCATAGTTAATACAGTCAGATATACTATATTGTGCTTCCATAGTTCAATGGTTAGAAAGTTTGCTGTTTAATCTGGCTTCACAGGTTCAAATCCGGGTGGAGGCACTCCTATGCCTGCCATGTTTCAGGAGAAAGTTGCATGGCAAATAAATGAATATATATATATATACATTTATGTGCTAAGAGAACATGCATTTATTCAACCAATCTGAACAACTTTCTATACAAAGGGAAGCAACTCAAACTAAACTAAAATACTAAATGTAAGTTTAAACATGCCATACCAGAGTAACACAACAACACAACCATAAAACACAAACGTTATTAACATCTGTTTTGCCTAAGTTGAAAAAAAAATATCTTAATACCCTTACACCAATAACAAGACATCATATGTTTATCCTAGAACAAGAACATGACAATCTATCAGGCACATGTTTGCAAAGGAAGGAATCAATTAAGTACGGCCATTCAGTACAATAATTATTACCCATACTCAGAATACAGATGAGACTAGAAACAGAACAACAACAACATACTAACATCATCGATTCTCGGCACCAAATTTTTGTAGGAAATGGAGGAGATATATTCAGTACCTTACTTAGTGAAGAGTGGATAGTCTGTAATACACGGTTCTCAATAGGTTTTAACCTAGCAGGCCGAAATGCATCACCAACAGGCCTGACAAGGCCCTTAATGCAACAATTTTCTTCCAATTGTGCATAAGTTTCACATTTTCAGCCGGCCCAAAATGGTTTTAAGCTGTCAATTTGGCTGTTATTGAGAACCCTGTAATATTATAATAAAGCAATACTAGGCCAGTTAAGTAATAGAACAATACATGACTTAGTCTCATCAACCGAACATCAAACCATTTTATGTTCCGACGCAGAAAGTTTTCCTCCGCGGACATTTGCATATATACAATAAAACTCGGCTATTCAACCTCTCAATGTCATAGACTGGTCATGGCATCCTGCAGAACTCTCCTGCATTACAGCGCAGAACCGAAACCAGTCCATAAAAACAGCAACATTAAAATGGCAAAATATTAGTGAATAAGAAATATACCAGTATTTCAAGACAATGACATGTATGGAACTGCAGAAATCTATTTCAAGCACCAGAACATTACTTCCCTACATGACAACTTAAAGACCGATCCAAACCAATAAGGGAAAAATTCCCGCAACTGCAGTTAAGTCGCATCTATATATATTTCCCAGCCAAAATTTCCAGACAGAACGTGAATATTTGTTTCCAGAGTTGCGAGTCTGTAACAAATCCCCATAGAAAAGCCAAATTTCAATTTACTTTCCCCCCGACATATTAACATAGAAGCCTAGGTCTATCACACGGAGCAAATGAACATTCATCAGTAGAATTATTATATACATAGTAAACAGTGTATTATAATTAATATAAAAGAACCCTGCACAACAAAAATCAATTTCACTGTCTTCCGTCTAATACTCGTTTATTTGGCTGAGACAGATACGCCAATAGAGGAGCCGTGCATACTAGATATATTCAAATTAGGAGGGCATGTCTGTACGCTCAGACAAGACGAGTAAGTTAACCATAACTCTGCACTTATATAAACATTCGCGGTAGAATCACTTTAACCGTTATACAATAAATAGTAAAGAAATCATGTCCTAACAAACATGTCTACCAGACAAGTCTGCCACATTACTTAGAAAAGTAGAAAGTCAAGGAAGTCATAGTTCTGAATTTTTAGTAGACGTTTAATAGATTGTTGTTTATTTGCGTTAAACTGAAACAGATGCGACTCGTAAGCACATGTCTGTTAATTTTTCCTGCCCAATTGGTCAATGAGCAATGACCTTCTCTCCTCCTTTGAGGGGAAGGTCAGAAATCTGTCACGGTGATACAAGAATGCGGTTGCAATTCCATAGCTGACTCCTTGAAGTTGGTTCTTTAACGTCACCAATGTACAGCACCAATACGTATATAAATGTATGCAAGACATAGTTAATATACCCCTGGGTTACCACGGGGATGGAAAACACTGAAAAGTGGTTTAGAAATTACCTTTAGGGCCCAGGCCGAGAAACAAACCAGGGAACTCCTGATCTGTAGTCTTGGGCTCTTGATCCTCCTGACTACCTTGCCACCCATGTTTAATAGATCAAAACTTAATAATAATTCGAGTCTTCCTGTATTGATTGGTCCCTCTTACACAATACATATTGCGAGTATGGATGGGACAAACGTAGTGTTGTTCTCTGCAGGTTCAATGTAACATTTAAAAGAGTCCAAAGAATATCTTGATCTATATTATACACAAGGGCTGACTCCCTAATTGCTCACCCTATGCACAGTTTGGCAATTATCATGTTTATCTATTTAAATTTTATAGTATAAAGTTTTACGTCAAAGATTGAATTTGTTTCATCCCTTCAGCATGAGAGTACTATTTCATCAAAGCAGTCCGACAGAAACATTGTATGCTCAAATTTAAATTCCTTATATTGTTTTAACTACAAATTTGGGACTGATACCGTTTTGTAGGAGTTCAATATATCAGAATAATTGTAATTATTGCAAATCCAATTTTACAAGAAGTTGTAGTTCTTTAAGAATTATGAAGAATTTTAATATGGACTAAGTCACTTGAAAGTCCTATATTGTATGATCTTTTAAGTGTTTAAGATAAAACAGTACCCTTGAATTGAGCCAGATCTATATAATAATATTGGTGGTATGTCCTGTCCTTATTGTTATCCTATTTGAGTCATCTGGTCATCACATACCTTATACATGATAGAAGGTGACATGGTGTTAATATGACCCTGTAAATCCCTGATAAAAAGGTGAGTGACCTCTTCAGACATGCTGTAAGTTTGTTTTGACTATTATTTCAACAAGACTTATAAAATAGTCACTTGTGTCATTAACTGACACCTAGGTCATTAACTGACACCTAGCCCTCACTCTGTCAAATCTGACCTTAGTATGCTCTTTTTTTACTATTATTTCCACTTCAAACAGTTAAATCCGATTAAGTATATGATCAGGGTGGACATACCACATGGCTTTTTGGCTAAGACAGCAAGTAAAAATATGTCAAAAAAAAGTTAAAAATAAATATAAGTTTTAGCAAGAAATGTTTAATGCTCTAGGCTGACAATGATCACTACCAAAGCAACTTAATATTTTTGTGAGACCGTGTCACAGTAATAGCTGAAACTGATTTAACTGCATGAACAGATTTTTACTTGCCGTGTTAGCCAAAAAGTAGCACACAGTATGTCCACTCTGACAATATTATTGACATTTCCATAACAATTAACATCATAACACACTTACTATTTCATTGCAGCTATCCATTTCTGTCAGAATTATCATATTATTGTTGGCAACAGTAGAATCATCATTGACATTGTTATGACTTACTATCATGCCTACAGGGATCTATTGACATTTAACATTTTTTACAATATCAACACAAACTTCCAACAGACTGAGAGAATCTGAAAGTTCAGTAAAAGTTCATGAACTAAGAATCTGATCATGAAGCATTAAAAGTTTATCAGGTCAAACTTTATTCATGAAGAATTTAATAATAAAATATTAAAATTTCATGAACTATAAATTTCCTCATGATACTCCATAAGTTAACAAACTAAGAATATCAGCACGAAACATTAAAAGTTCATGAATTAAGAATTTCAGCTGGAACCGTTAAAAGCTCATAAGCTCATGAACTAAAATTTTCAGCTGGAACCACTAAAAGTTCATGAACTAAGAATACATTAAAAGTTCTTAAAAGTTCATGAACTAAACATTTCAGCTGAAACCATTAAAAGTTCATAAACTAAGAATTTAAGCATGAAAGTAGGATTCTGAAAATATCGTAATTTCTTTAAAGAATTAACTTACCTTAATGTTTTCATGAAATTCACTTTTTTTTAAAATTCAGGACTGGTCTGTTAAGTACTTTCATACAAGTTGCAAAAGACAGTGAATGTTGGTGTGGATTCACAATGAAGAACTTAGCGTGTTCTCCGGATTTATTTAGAGCTTGTTTAAATTTGTAAAAGTTCAATTAGAACTTTCGGTCAAGTTCATGAACTTATTTATAAGTGAACAAAATCATAGTCTTCATCTCACATCCAGATTCCTAGTCTTTAATTTGAATATATGCACCATCACAATATAGTCATTGACACAAATTATCCATCTTTAACTTAATGTCTTAAAGCGAAAGCAATTTAGGCATTGGCAAAACAGTAGGGATAGCTAGACATACATCCACAGTTTGAAATACTATAGCTAGACACATATATCCACAGTTTGAAATACTTTCCATGTTATAAACCACCAAACTTTATACAATATTTACTAGCCCAGTATATATATTATGTGGTACACAATAGATATATGTGGTTACTTCAAGGTTAATCCACCAATGGTCAGTCATCTTGCCAATTTATTCAAAGCTGAATGAAAAACAGTATTAATCTAGCCCCGATTTCACGCTAGTTACTTCATCAATACATAATATATGTAAAAAAATAACCAAAATAGTTTCAAATATACAACTGGAAGGGTTTTGTACACATGGGAGCAGTGGCCTAGAGGTAGGGCCCGCACTTCATAAGCTTTGTATGCCGGGTTTGATCCTCATCTGTGCCACTGCTTTTAAAAGTGGCACTTTTAGCCACCTATTTTTAAGCCTGCAACATACTGTAACACAGATATCATTATTTGATGCAGACCCTAGGATAGCCAACATCTACTGAGTCTGACCTAAGTGTCAGATTGCCTGCAATCACTAGTAAAAATCATCTGGTCGAGTGAAAAATTCATTGGGTCTAGTGAATAATTTGAACTTTTACATTAATCAGAATGAAATATTCTAAGTCTGATAGACTATATCAGGATTTAAAACTTTAAACATGAAGCCTCAGATTCTAGCATATTATTTTAAAAGAGAATCCCCTTTAAAGGACTATTTAAGTCCATTTTGACAATTAAAACATGTTTTGTAGACGTTTTAATTACAAAACTATATTTTACAAACTTATAAAGTATTCTTACAACTTACATTACCAATTTACCATCATCACGATATTGAAGAAAACTCGCAAACATATTTTACTGTCTTTAGATTAGGTTACGGCTTTTCTTGGCATTTACATAATAATATGCTATAGAACAACGTTAAATTTATATTTTACTGTGTTAGTCATACAATAAATTTTAGGTGTTTAAAAGGTAACAAACCGACTTTATGCAATTGTTTTTCGTCTAGATGTAAAAGTTCAGATTCTTATATAAATCTATTACCAGCATAGGTCAGGTCCAGCCAAAAAAATGTGATATTTAGAGAGCTTTTTGATAAATTTTGCAATTTACCAAACTCATTTTGGTCCCTTTAATAAAAACAATGACTGACTGAAAATTACTATTTACTTTATGGAATAAACAACTGTTTGGACATCAGTTTTGTTAACATGACAAGTAGAGATTTTAATGAAAATAGGCTCATAAGAAGCACCTTGTAATGCAGATCTATTTCAAATATGTATGCGTCTTATCAAGTTGTCAGTAGTACTTACAACCTTTTCTTTCTAAGCCAGCAATAGACATGGGCATAAAAATGTTGGCAAGACATTTTGTTTTCAAAGTCAGTGTGATCAACAGGTTGCAGGGACAAATACCCATGTACAGGAATTCTCATCAGAACAAAAGGAAAGCAGAATTTTCAGCCTGCATAACTTGGATCAATGTTTTCATTTTTTGAAAGTTCAATGAAGACAAATTCTGAAAGATGAGGGTGGAAGAAAAAAGAAATCGTAACCTCCCTGATGAGATATGTTCCTTCTTTCTGTAAGGGAATTTAAAATGGAAATAGGGGACAGGGTATTCATTACTTAATTTTAGGTCTTCTTACACCGTGATCCACAAAATTAATGTTAAAAATGCTCTTCAATATCGCAATGTTCTAAATAAAATGTTTCAATTTCAAGACATGGCTACCACAATATGTGCATCATGAAATATAGGTTTAAATATATACAGTCTAAAAAATAAATACTTTTGATCATGAAGAAGATATTCTAAAACCTTTACATTTCATCCGACATTGTATAAATTATTATTATGTAACATTTATAAACAAACAAAAGTTGTGAAATAATCACACAAACAAACTTTTATATATCAATACCCATCAGCTGATTTTGAAGAGATGAAGACATGCAGTACACAGGAAAGATATTTAGAACACAACATCTTATATGGTACAAAAACTGCCGACTAATAAGTCTCTGAAGCAGACAGGAGGAGGGATGATTCGAGACAACACTATTGATTTTCAAGCACACCAGAGAAAGTATGCCGAACAGCAAAGCAGCATGCAGTTATACAGTCACTTGCATGGGAAATTAGTTCTGTCCTAGTTTCAAATCTTCATTTTTAGAACTCAATAATGAATTACATTTCAGTATGCCTAGAAGAAGTGGGCGCCCGATTCCATGGGATGACAATGTATGTGACGAACGACGCTATACGGCTTCATTTCCACGTTTTTCTATTCCATTTATGCAATATTCTTTTTGCAGCCGACAAACTTTTTTTGACCTGGTTTTCGGCTGCAGTTAATTTTAGATTAACCAATACTGTCAGAATTTCAATTTGCATAAAAAAATGTGACCTATATTTTTTTTATTTCGCAGTGAATTCTACAGACAAAGAACAATAGTGTTTTAACAGAAAGCATGTTGAGAAAAATAGGAAGTTCAATTGAGGCTTATGTAAGAATATGCACTGTACGAAATTTATGATTCGATTGAACTCAAACGTTATACATAATTAATTCATGTACTCGGTACACGTAACGGGAGCGTGAATTGGCGACGAAAACGGAGGCGCACAGTTTATCTTTCTCGACTTATTACAGAGCCACTGCTACAACTTGCTGATATTTATTTATAGGAATGGGTTGGTACATAAATGGAAGTTCATGGAACACAAATATGTCAAATCAAAGTTTTCATTATACGCTTTATATTCTTATATATGGGGGGGGAATGCATAATTTATGTACGTGCCACAGAAATCTATGATACTGTGCAAATACCGCTTGAAAAAGAACTCAGTTGATGGGAATTTGGAAAGTTCAGAATTTCCATTACCAAACATATCGAGTCGAATGAATGCAGTCAAAATGGTCATAATCAACAGGTGACTGCAATCGACAGGTGGCAATTAGTGCAGTCTTTACAGAACATAATAATTATGTGTTCAACCAAATTCCAAATATTTCATTGTCTTACACTTGCACTTTGTAAAACCAGATAATTTTTGCAGAGCAAACAAGTGTACTATAAATAAACACAGAATGAACTGTTCTAGTTTTAGGACAATTATGGTAACAGGGTCATGCATACATGGAAATAGCAACCAGATCCATTTCTCCGGTTTTGTTAATTAAATTGAGTTAATTGGACTTTTTACTGCTCAAATAAGACATAACAGGGAAAATTGGAACAGAAAAAAGGTTTATTTAATTATACTTTTAATTATACAAGTACCCAGTTCCTATTCAATAATGGATGAAAACGCTACTGAGTAATAGTGCCGCACCTTGCCTGCTACCCATTCCCTTCTGCAGAGGAAAGATAGAAAAAAATGTCCTGTTTTAGTCATTGTGAACCTTTCAACCATTCATCCATTTTAAACTGGACTGAACATATTAAATATTATAACAGATGTGTTTTAACAGATTCAAAAATTTTGTAACACGTTTTAATGTGACAACCATTAACTTGTGGTCCACGGTTTAAAGCCTGATAATATTAAGGAGATAGAAAGAAGCTGGACTTTTTGAAAGTGTAATTAAATATTTTTAGCAATTTATAAGGCTGACAGACAGGCTAAAATTATAATGACAAACCAGTGGATCAAAATGTGTTATGCTTTTATTAATCCTCGTCACTAGATGATCCAGCCACTAGATGATCCAGAAGAGGCTAGTCATTTTAGTTTAGGTGGATATTGTATGATACAAAGATGCCCCAAGAAGCATCCCTTGTTCTTTTTGCGTGTTTAGAATCATACACAGGACATAGGTTTTAAAATTCATTTGATAGTGAAGTATAACGTTAGGTCGGAAACACTAAACGGCGTTTCTGTTTTGCGGCAATGAACAGGATCTAACCAAAATTTGAGAGCTAACGTCCTAACTCTTTTAAATTGATCGAGTTCCAAGCAAACTTGAAGGGAGATATACCAGTTTGACAAGTTTGATATGTTGTGGCCTACAAAGCTGGCGTGCAAGCATCAAATTCCATAAAATTATATATTCAAAGAGCGGCATGTAAAATAAATAAATAAACTGATGACAATGAGTTAAAATCTTAGCAAAATAACATTAATTCAAATATAAGAGCTAGATAGTCAACATGTAGACCTGTAATTCTGTACATAAATATTTCTGTAGAATGGTAGAACACACTGCACGCAAAAGACAAAATTTATGTATATTCATGAAATATTCAACTAAGTTGCTAGAATGGTGTAAAGCAATGATATACAAAACCTGCTATTTTGACATAAATATTTATTTTGAGATTTTTAATAGTATAAAAGAATAATCTTAATAAAGCAAAATGCATTTTTTTTTATATATTATGTACTTGTAGTTCATACTAAATGTAACGAGTTTGGAAGTCAAAAGATCAATTGAAAGGGAAAGTTTCATCAAAATTGGCATAGCAATGTGTACAATGGACATTATACAGGCCATTCTCAACAGATTTATTAAGATAATAATCAAAGACACTTTGACATCAATGAATCCTTCTTGCTCAAATGCTGTGGAGCTTATAATAAACCATTTTAAAGCCAGTCTTCATTCAACAAAAAGACAGTCAATGAACTTATTAGCTCACCATGAACACTGCATGCCAGTTAAATTATAAATTAGACCAACATCAAGTGTTTGTTAATTTAAAACAGACACACTACCCGCCTACTACAAACAACAACAAACAAATTTGTGAATTAAATATTCAAGGTTTGCATGTGCATAAAACCAGGTTTGATAATATTTATATTTTAGAGGAACATTATAATCATTTGAAATGCAAACCAACAATTATGTAATTATATTGAAAAAAAACACAAACTGTCTCAAAAATAATGATGTTGGTTGTCATGGCAACAGTATAGCAACAAGTATAAATTTTCTGTCAATGCCCATTTTTAAGTCAGCCGCCGTATCAACTGTTATTTCTCTAATAATCCTAGTGTCTGTATTATAAACTTAAGTTGGCAAATATTTTTTATTTGTAAATGTCAAGAATAAATTAATACTGAAAACAATACACAATACTGTAAAATCATTCTTATTAGAGGGGGGTATAATTTTGTGATTTTTTGGATGACCTCAACTTGAATGACGAAATAAAATCCCCACAAATATTATGTTTCTATAGTATTTGACTTAGTGAATAATGTATCCTTTATATAACATCCCAACGAAATGATCTTTTTCACGCACAAAAAACCCACAAAATTTTGTCCAATTGAAATATAATGATTTTACAGTATATATAGCTTGTTGAATCATTAATAATTTATAACTACAATTGTTTCCAGAGCTGATACAGTCTCATGCAAATAAAGATGAATTAAGAATTTGAAAATACTTGCCCGAATTAGTTAAATTTAATAGTTTCCCTATATATATACACTCTATATACAATTACTGCAGATCTATGTTACTTGCCCGACTGCAAAAATTATTTGCCCGAATCAACAATTACTTGTCTTGGACAACCAAACAAGTGCTAATTTCACAGACTGAACTATTTCTGGCATTCACAGATTTCTGTCAAGTGGGTGACCCAAGATTTGGGACAGTTTTCTATACACTCTGGAGTGAAGTAAAGTACAAACCAGTTAATAAATGAACTTTTCCCGGCTGAATGGTTCCCGATTAACAACACTGTGATCTTTTTTCTGGGAGCCAGCAATGTCAGATCCAAACTCTCAGCAATTTTGACCAATCCTGAAATCAGAAAGAAAAATATTGAACAGAAAACCAAGTGTTATGCTATATAAAGATACCTGTATTAGGTGCATACATGCCAGACCTTCCGCATCATGCGCAAGTCTCACACATTTGAAACGACTCACACCAGGTGTCTGTTGCCTATTAGCAAAGCGCTACCGAGCGCCTTCATTCAGTTACCTCCTGTTCAAGTAAATACAGAAGGCATGGATTACCACCCATAAAAAGTGCTATGTAGCGCTTTGCTTAGGGAACGGACACCTGAAAAATCGATCAAATCTCCAATTGGTAATAAATATACTGGACGCTCAAGACAGGTGTTTGTTTTATTCAGGTACCAATTAAAATGCTAGTTTGAATTATACCATCAAAATTCTACATCAGACAATATTATAAAACCATATTTATACATCAAAGGACTACAAATAAAAATAATATAATTGAAAATGCAGAGCATAGCTTTTGTTTGCCAGTGACGGTCAGTTTCCTGCTGAAATATGGCAGGCAAATGAATGCCTCCACCAGGATATGCACCCGGGTCGCAGAATTAGGCGGTAAGCGCACTTACCACTGAGTTACGGCGGCACACATTTATAACCATAATATCATAATTATTTCAATAAGTGATATTTACTTTATGCAAGCTTGAATAAAAGCTTACCAGAGAACAGGTTTACTTCTGCATGAATGATTACTGTAAAATCATTTAATTTCGATGGGACAAAATGTCGTGGTTTTGATAAAAAAATACCATTTCAATGGGATATTAATTCGTGGAATTTGCGTTTCAAGTAATAAATACAAGGGTTAAAATTATTGTTTAGTGGGATTTAATTTCATGGCAGAAGGTGAACCACGAAATCCACAAAATTTAATCCTCAAGAAAATTAATGATTTTACATGATTAACCAGTATGTTTTCCTTTCAAGCTGTTCTACAAACAGGGTTACAAATCAGGACATGTACTTATCATGGCACAGATATTGTCGTACTTATCATGGCACAGATATTGTCGATTCAAAGATGTCTGTCAAAACCGCCAGAATGTTTCATTTCTAAATAACTAAATGCAGTTAGTATAACCACTACGCTGTATAACCAATAGAGTTTTAATCACATAAGTGTAGTTATGATGGTAGAATTTAATCCTGACAAACCTGTAATAATCGCCAGGGTTAAATGTTTGTTAACGCGGTTGTGACAGAGATCTTTGAATCAACTATATATACCCGCATTCTGAAAGGTAACAGACACTGGCCTGTACAGTCAACTGCAACAATCCCACATGATCATGTTTTATAAATCATAGGGTGGAACAGTATGATCAAAGTTAAATGATAATGATTGTAAACATTGGCTCATACTTCTGGTAAATTATGTTTATCTAGGTTTAACTGGGTGTAACTGCTTTAACTATAATCCTCGTTATTCTTTCGAATGAGACTTTTCCCTCATTATCATTTCTTACTGAATCGACAGTATAACTGTATAAAGAAGTTGCAACAACGACTGGGGTCATATAGTAACTCCATTCAAAACCTAAATGAAGCAGCTTTAATTGTCAGGGTCCTCACTTTGAGGGACATTCAATCAATTCGAAAGTTTTTGTAGTAGACAGCCAGAGGAACTGACAAATTAGCTATTGAATGGACAGACAGGTGAATCACTACATACCCACATCAGTAGATAGATAGGCATGGGCCAAAAACAGTAATTGAGGGCTCAGAGTTATTGAATTCCATCCTTTAAGATTACATTCACTACCACAAGTAGTTGCAACACATACATTTAATGTTATGAAGGAATGTAGCTGCTATACAGTCAGTGTATATATCTATATAAATAGCATGTAACATTTCATTGTTTTACATCATTAAAGCTAACATCAAGAAATTAATTACAGCAAAAAACCACCACTCAATACCGGGCAGGCTAAATCTCTATCTAATTTATAACCCAGCCAGCCTATATATCTGCGTACAGCAATAAAAGTCTTGCCTGAATGCACACATCTGGCCCACTGAACTAGAGACCTACAAAATATCAAACATATACCAGTACACCATACTATGCTGTGGATTCCTACACAGAACAATAGAGTTTAGCCAAGTGTTAATGTAAACCCTATCTATTGTACAATACAGCTCAAACACATGGGACAAAACCTTATCATGTGACAAAAAAGGGCTCGATACTTCTTAAGAATGAAAAGGGTTTTCATTAGTTTATATATTATTTTTGTCAAGAACCTTTCTACAGTAATTGTTCACATTTTTTTCAAACTTTCAAAATACAAGTAATCCTTTATGGTTTACTTACTCTTTTTTTCAAATTCAATTGGCAAATTGGTTAATAATAAAAAGTTTGAATGTGCCTCGTTATTAATAGAAATACAGCTCTGTATAATGCCAGGGCCTATAAATTTATGATATAAAGTTCATTATATAAACACATGTTATGAAAAAATTATCATGAATTATTAATTTTGTAATGAATCAAGCAACAGAAAAAAATAGAACCATTCACCTTTCCAGAATTGCTAGGTCAAGGGTAACAATTGTATTTATAAGTTAAACATCAAACAGTGTATATCACTCATTATACAGCATTGACCTTCATCTAACAACCAGACATCAGCTGTAATTTATTTTTTTAAGAATATAAATTAACACACAAATAACACACACTCTTAAGATGAAGGAAATATTATAGTAACATACATACTTCATGAAAGAAAAAGGTTATTTATAATAAAGTCATATTTTTGCTGAGACCCACACTCGGCCTAATAATCTACAGAAAACAGTATTTGAGCTTTAGCCCAGCTAAAAGGGCCCAAAAGTATAACTGCATCCTTCAGTCCAGACCCCTTTAGTTTACACCCAAAGCATTTCCATAAACATGGTATGTCAGATCTGTATGCAAACATGAAAGTGGTTTGAGTCCAACATTGGCGAGATACGGGGAGGGAGGTGGGGTCGATTCAACAAACCATTTTTCCTGGACTGACTGGCAGTGACTGCATCCAACCGAGTATTTTCAGTACTTTTAACATCTTCTATGCATGTTGAGGAAAGAAGACCGCATCATCACTGTCAAATTTTATTGAAGGGTATGACCTGTCACTACCAGGAATTGTGCCTCCGTAGCTCAGTGGTTAGTGCGCTTGCCGTCTAATCTGGCGACCTGGGTTCCAATCTGGGTGGAGGTACATAATTTATATATGCCAGCCATGTTTAAGTAGAAATAAAGCAAATAAAGGCTATGCTCGGCATAAGTAAATTTTTAAAAAATTTACCAGGAATTGAACAGAACAGAAACCAGGTTTCAATTTTTACAGTCATAGTGCAACATCATTAAGTTTTATCCCTATCTAATTGGGTAATGAACTCAGTGGCATCAAAGGATGAATCTTTTTTTAAATCTTTTAAAAATGGAAAACACCAAAATTAACACATTATAAACGGGCATTAGGCATGTGATACGCAGTATAAAGGTTCAAAATGATTTTTTAACATGAAATAACGAAACATGAGAAATGAAAGAAACATGAGAAATGAAATGCAATCAACATTCTCAATATCACATGACCATATTGGTTCAACAGTGGTGAATCACATGACTCAAATAATTTCCACCATAGATTATTATAAACATATTTTAAGACAAGTCATGGTATGATGTGTAATACAAAAAAACAGCAGAAGAATTTTATTATGCTGATAACATAATTAAACCAGTTATTTCCCCTTTTTAAGATTTAGTAGATGAGATGTAATTTTATGAAAAACATTACATGATACAATGAATTTCCGTATATTTTTCAAGAAGAAAACAACACACTTTTTCCCCCAAGAAGAAAACAGCATATTTTTTCCCAAGAAGAAAACAACGTTTTTCCCAAAAAAGAAAACAACATTTTTTTTCCAAAAAGAAAACAAGATAATCCTATTATTTGGATGTATTTCTTTCATATACAACAACAACCTTTTAGTTCTCTCAATTCATACATAACAAGAAATTGTGAGGAAACATACACATGGTTTTTATCACCGTCATGATGCATGTTCATGAAAAATTTCAAGAAACTCATTTCAGTCGTCAAAAGCCCCACCACATTCTATAAATGCTTTTACATGATAAATATGCTGTAAATTATGTTCAAGTCTTCCCCCACCCACCCAGTTAACATTTAAAATATCTTAAATTACATTTGTCTAGGTTTCATGTTAAGAGATTTTGTGGTAATAAAATGAAGTTGACATCGATGGTTTGACATTTAAGGAATGTTCATATTCTTAGAGGTAAATGAGGTCCAAATTACTTTTTTACAATACACCAGTAAACATCCGTAAAAAATAACTGTGCAACATGTAAAATTGATCTAATCCTTCACAACATGTAAATTTCAAGCATTTTTAAAATAAAAGCACAAAATATTTGTTCATCAACTAAAAATTTGTAGAAAATAATCTTCAATTGAAAACCACTTCATATATATAATTTAATTTATATATGTCATACAGTAAAGACGGAGAAATGTTATAAAACGAGACTGGGAAAATTATATAAACAATTAAAACACGCCTTTCCTGGGTCCTAAACATCATGTATACAGTCGTTGTTGAAAAGGAAAAATCAATTACTTACTGAAATTACTAGGAAACAATATTGCGAAGAGCTAAATTTAATAATCCACAGCGTGCATTAATTACAAAAGTTAAAGATATGCACATACATTATTCCAATAGATAAGTATAACTATACTTTTCTGATCATAGATTCCTGACAGCATCCTACACGTAACAAGACTTTAAGGTGAAACATCCCAAAAACTTTTTGCCAACTTAAGGCATTTATTCCAATTCATAGCTGTATAGCATGGATATTTTTATGTGAGGCTTCGTATTGATTGCAGTCACCATCAGTCTAGACAGGGAAAACAGTACTGTATTGAGAAGCGTATTGGGAGCCACTCTAGAAAACCAGCAATCTAAATCCTACCTCAATTTGTAAAGACATTCTATGGTGCAATAATGACCCGCTTTCCACCTTAAAAAATGTATAAAATGCAAAAAGAATAGTTTTATGCAAACATATTGGTATTTCAGAATCTATTGTTTTTACTAGTATGATGGATATGAACGAACTGACTTGAACCTCAGGAAATATTTCCAAGAAACAGCGTTCTCTTTGCAGTACTGTTTCTTAAGCCACATAAATTTGTGCTTTTCTTAAGTAATAAGTACATGTATTTTATCACTTCTCATGTTCCAATGTCATGTAAAATAATGTACCATATATTAGGTATTTTCTTTGCTAAAGGTTCAAATATGACAAACGCTAATCTATGTGTATATGTAATATGGATGACTGCAAGTTGAAGACAAAAACTGCCGAGTTGACATAACAGCTGGTATGTCTGTACAGCAAATAGGACAACACTAATACATGTATCTGGGTACCTGGCATGCAATTATTTGCAGATTGGCAGGCAACACTGATTGTCACATCCTGTATAGTTTTATGGACATCAGGAATAAATCATTAATTTAGCTACAAATAGTGCAAAAGCATTAATTTCACTGTAAGTTCTACTGAAGGGGAGGAAAATCGTATAAGCACTTTAATAACAATCTACATCACAACTGTACTCACGTTTTATTCGGGTTTAACACTGCTTCTCAACCGTTTTACAGTTATATACAGTGGCCAATTCACCTAACCAGTTTTCCTAACGGTAATCTGGTTAAACCAGTACTAACATAATTACATACTCTTCATCTAGGAAAGTTAGGTACAGGAAAATCAACCTTGATGTCAAATTTTCGTACCTTTTCCTGTAGCTTGCATTTTCAAATTTCTTGAACACAGCAAAGAAAAATATATTATACACAAAATATTCTTTAACTCTTAATTTGATGTGTACATGTCATATTATTTACTTCTGTATAAGTGACTAAAAGCCACGCCCACTTGTGTGGACCTGCGTTTAAACAAAGTTAATACATTGACATGCATCGCCATGGAAATATACTGTAAAATCATTTAATTTCAAATTAGGACAAAATTGGTGGTTTAATTGTCAGACAGACCAGTTTGTGGGATGTAATCTCAAGGATATTCTTATCCAGTATCCAGTCAGTCAGTCATATACTATATTGAAATTATTACTATTCGTTGGGATTACATTTTGTGGTTGAGATCATCCATGAAATTTAATCCCACTAGAATATTAATTTACAGTAATAGAAAGTGCATAAAATATGTCACTATATGGAGCAAGTAGTGGACAATTTACTTTCATTTAATTATGCACACATTTATACAGTCCATTGAAAGTTAAATGAGAACGACTATAAACATAAGCTTGTCATCAGGTAAACTATGTTTATCTATGTGTAACTAGGTATAACTTGAGTTAACTGAAGTCCCCGCTATTCTTTCAAATGGCATAGTCTACTCATTAGTATTATTTACTGAATTGACAATAAATCTGTGGGTAGACTAATAGAATACATATAGAATATTCAAACAATACCTTAGCCTCAATCTTATATAAGTTATAGAAGCAGCTCAATTTTGGAATTTACACTTTGCAAAAATTTAAAG
This sequence comes from Spisula subtruncata, assembly GCA_963678985.1. Lineage (NCBI taxonomy): Eukaryota > Metazoa > Mollusca > Bivalvia > Venerida > Mactridae > Spisula > Spisula subtruncata. The sequence goes on along the minus strand of OY787672.1, from coordinate 23,094,345 downwards.
TAGTTGAAATTGGTACTTCAGTTTTTTCAAAACTATCAAGACATGATCTTTGCATTTTGTGAGCCTATAATCAGTGAGATCTGAGTGGACTATTTTATCACACTTAATACACACTTGTACCTAGAAGGATAGTTCTACTTACAGTAAATAAGCTGACTAAGCATTTCATCAGAACCTGATAGTGATCGACTATACATTAAACAAAGGAATCTAAAACTAAAATTATAATTTTTAACATTTAGTCATTTAATAACAGCATCAAGTTCTATCAAACTATTGAATTGTTTTTTTATAAGTGTCAAATGCCTCAGTTTGAAAAAAGTTATTTATCAATTCATGGGTTAGGAATTCTTACAATGAACTTGTCCAACATAGTCAATCTTTGTCTGGACAACATCAAGTGTATTTTTTTCAAACTGGCTATCAGTGGACAAGAAAAAATTGTGCCCATTCTATTTGTTTCAAAAATACATTGTTCAATATTAAAGTACATTTGTATCTGCCTTGATAGCTTAGTGGTAGAGTGTCACTGTGGGATTCAAAGTGTGAGGTTTCAGGTTTGACCCTTTAGGCATTGAATTCCAGACTTATCGAAGTTGTTTAAAAGATTACTCCATTGCTCCATGCTCACAGTAAGCTCCTGGTAATTGTTAATTGGCCAAACATCAGGATATTAAATATGACCAGGTCATCTCCATATGACTGAAATACTCAGTGTTGAGTAGACTTTGTTTGAGGCGGATTAACAAGGATTTTCAAGTTTTTTCAAGTTAACTTTAATATCAGTACTACAACAATTCTCCTCACTAAGATGCCAGTAATCAATATACATAATAAATTAATGTATTCACAGAGAAGCATCAAAATATGGCCATTTAAAAGAAATTATGAGTACTCAGTGTTACCTGCCTTAGTATATTGACAGGAGCCCTCGAATTATGAGTTCTTAGGACTCTTACTACCATAACCGACAATTAATCAAAGGTACCAGAATAATTAAAATCAAGAACAATCAAGCTTTGTACAACCATGTAAATATGTTAAATTACATGTAAGCTGAATGAATGAAAAAGATGCCAAACTTATAACTGTTAAATGAACCAGAAGACTTACCAACAAAATTCTCATGAATTCAGAATAATTATAACCCTTAAAGCAGTTTAACCCATGAATAAACCAGCAGTAATTTATTTTATATTCTCACACACAGTGGCTGCGATATTTTATAAATGCAGTGGCTTATAAAATACTTGAAGTGAGTGGTTACTAAATTTCCATTCATTGCTGTATTTAACTACTGGTAGCTTAAACATATCATGTACTGTACCAGTAAGCTTAGTATATGTATACTTTCACGAAAAAATATGCCTACAATGCAGAAATTGATTTTCACTTTCAATAGCTCATAAAACAAATTGGAGTACAAATATATGCAGCACCTAATATTAAGTCAGATAGATCTAATGTTCAAATCATACACTGCTGTTAAAGAACATTAACTGTTACTGTACTTTTGAGATAATTTACTAGGTTTATTATCACTACATACCTTTGTTAGAGGCTTTTAGAAAACATATTAAACAATTAAATAATATCAAACTAATGCACAACTTATTAAATTGCAGGCTTAAATTACATTGTGTCTACGCTAGCATACAAACATACCTTAAAAGTAAACTCATCATGTAGATTTATATATTTTTCATGTACATTGTAGGGAAAGGCCAATACACAATTTGGCCTATCCCAAACCATAAAGAAGGATATAAAATTGCAATGACATGGCAATTTCTTTAATGTATAATGCAAACATATACATAATAAACATTGTTGCTGCCAAATAAAAGTAAGAGACTAGATGTTAGCTATCCATTGTAACCTTGAGGAACTTTTTTTATTCCAAATTAATCACAAGAATTGACAAATGGGAATTGATGAGTCATAAAAACTTCAACTAGCCTGCTAACTAAGTAAGAACTGGCTGCATTATACTGAATGATCAGTCAGCCAGGAGGTGACTTAGATACATATTATATGATCATGAACTTTGCTAACTCTGCAACCCAAGACATGCAAACTACATGGCATGTTCTCAGTCAGAAATGACCTTTAAAATTTATGTAAGTACAGTATGGATATTTTGGGACATGTAACAATACTTAAAGAAACCGGAGAAGGGGTGGGGGGGCAAGGGGTATTACAAGTAATTAGCCGGTGGGTAATAAAGTTTGAATTGTTGGCTAATTTTTGTCATTTCATTTTTGATACTTAATATGATTTCTACTGACAGACTACTTTTGGACTTGAAGATTGTCTGGGTACATGAAAACCTCTGAAGAGAGACGTGTCCTATTTATTGACATTTAATTGACAGAACACATACTTTCTGAATTTAACTAACAGAAAAAAGCACAGCAGGCCAATTTGTTCTTAAGTGGGGGTATAAAAGAATAAGTAAAAGAAAGAAAGGTGAAAAGAGTATGAATACTAATATAGATTAGAACACAGGTACAACAAATCTTCATTCAATTATTAAACTACAAAAACTGTAGATCTTCATGCTTTAATTATAATGTTGTATGTTAGAGTTTTGGATTAATCCACTGGAAATATTGTCGGAGAGGAAATGTCACAAAGCATTATTTATAGCCTATAGGCCAATAACCAAATTAGGGTTTAACTGATGCCCTCGCATTAACAATTAAATTAAAGATCATCACTATTTTATATATCAAAGTAGGCCTAAACATTTTTACATGATGGCATTAGTCATCACCTAATTTAAAGTGGTTATATTGTTGCTACGAGCTACTGTCAACCAAAAATTAAATGACTTACCTCAAGAGTATAGACATATAACAAAGCAAGTTCACAAACTTTAGGTTATTCAAGTGCAAATAATGATTCAGTACAGGTTTGGTTGAATAAGCCACGAGTCCAAAATCCAGGACATAACTCACAGATGCTAGAAAAATGGATCCACCCAATACTTGTCTACAAAACTACACCAAAAGCTTTCAATAAAGTATTTCCACAAAACAATGTATAAAATATCTTGAAATATATACTTATCACACAACCTTTACATAAAACACTCCTCGGAATGTACGACTCTTGACCTCCAATCAGCTGTTCGGTGATCACTCGTGTAATACATACGAGCAGACGATCTATTTATAGATTCACTAGGTCTTTCTCCGGTCATCAAATGTGTTCGTGATTGACATTAAAAAGTGTTTCAGCCAGATACAAGAGTTAAGCTGACACCCAACTTTCATTGGGGGTAGTTATAACAGTTTTAACACCAAGAAACATGTTGTCAACAGATCGCAAAGTCATCACAATTTTGACAGGCTCAAAATTTCTTTCTTTTCACATTTGCCAGGACACTACTTCTTAACCTCGTTAAATAATCATTAGATTCGAATGGTTACTTACCACTGTCCGGATCTGTATATAAGCCATGACACTCCTTTAAAATCTTCTCATTTATACTTTGTGTCGACGTATCGGCTGCATTTGCAGACGTTTTTTGTCTGACTTTTCCAGACATCTTCCTCAACTATGAGCTGTCAAACTGGCCAAGTTGGTTTAAAGTTCGACGGGTATGAAATGTTATTTCCGAACAGACAAGTGGAAAAACGGATATCGGCTTTTTCTAATAAAGCAAGAATAATTATTTACTTTCTTAGATTGCTATAGAATTCACTGTCCACATCAATTTTGTATTTTTTAAACAAAAAATCTCTATTCCAACGGATTTATCAGGAACAAAATTTTAGTGCGCCGACAGAAATCCTTTCGAACACATGATGACGTCATTTTCGCCCGCCTACTTCCGTCAGCTGATCGAAAAATGATCGGTAATCTTTTAAAATATAAACGTAATATTGGTTGACATGGGCGTAAACAATAAGAAATTACTGCAACTTCGTTGCTATTGAAATATTTTGACATTTTCATCAGTATTTTGTTTGGTAACCCATATAAACATTAAAACGTGGAGCAAGTGGTTGCCGGCTCTATCAGCCAATCAAATGCTCTGTAACTTGCGCTTGATTGATCGGCGCAGAAAATGTCTTTAGTCGCGAATTACGGAACAGACAGCGAATCGGATAGCAATGCTGATGAGCAAGAAGTTGCCGATACAGTGTCAGTGAATGAAATAATTTGTTTTTCTATCAAATACAATAATTGCATTGGTTGTTCGATTTAAACTCGTCATGCATGAAAATGTCAATAAGTGCAATATAATCCGGACACAAAATTTCGGACAATCACAATTGGTTGGTTTAAAAATGCGCTGTTTGGTCATTTTCAAGACATTGACTTTAGTGTTTAAATCATACTTGTTGTCATAAATTGCACACAGAGCTTATGGTCCTGGCATGTAATCCTACTTAAGAAAGAGCAAAGGAGACTGTTCTGTGTTGCCTAACCATACCAAATAACTATTGATTTTCCTATATAGAGTACTAGCTGGTGCCTTTCAACATGCAACGATATACTTACACAACACTTTGCGGGAACTTAAATCAGGCTACGCGAAAAGTGGAAAATAAAAATATTTTGATGTCTAAATCCCCACCGTGTAGATGTGGGGCAATCTGCTAGGAGATTTTTTTAATTTCTGACCTTTATCTCCATCGCAAGAGACAAGTAGTCTCTAAGTCAAGATTGTTTGACTATACCCACCGTGGAGACGATTCTTACTGTCTAAATTCCTGGGGTCGGGACACATATATAATCAAGTAGTAAATCCCCGATCTTGGAAACGACCAGTGTATTCCCTGGGACTCGGGAGTCAAAAAAGGTGTCAAATTCCTGTCTGTTTGGAAGAGTCGTTTGTCTACTCTAATTTTCCCTGTATCCCCGCCGCCACCTATCCAATTGCCAGAACCACCGCTATGCTAGGCTTACATTCATGATCTGCCTTGTGCAGCAATCTACTTGCCATAGGTCGATCAAACTGATGATAGCAATCTCATGTTTTAAGTCATTCAACATTGATGACAATGAATAATTTCACTGCGGATGACCTCTCTTCAAGAGCAGAGTCACAAGTTGCTTGGTTTATTGTCAAGGACTATCGGTGCAAGACCTGGATGTGACACGAAGATACTCCCAATGAAGATCACATTAGCAAAAATCTTTGAGGGTTTCGAGTTACTCCTCAATGCCTTAGGAGCCCTGACTCTTAATTTATAACTGTAGCCTCTGTAGGACTGTATTAAAGCTTCTAAGAAATTTATAATCATGTTGCATTTTACAAGACATTTACTTGACCGATTAATATTTTCAATTTGCTTATTTTAACGATCATTAAGCTTTGATGGTTTATTTTTTCAGGCAGTGTGAAGATGCTCCAGTGGTTGAAGGACACAATTACTTGATTAGTAATGACAAAGATTTAACTGACTCTGATGAAGATAACGATGTGAAAAAATCAAGCAGTCTAAGTGTCAAGGACAAATTGCCGAATCCTCTCGGCGAGAAACTGCCATGTCCAGATCTAAGCAGCATATCCGAAGCAAGTGTATCTAAATCTGCAGAAGGACCTGGTTCTGTGTTTTCAAATCCTTTTGAAAATGCAGAAATGGCAAAACAGTCAATTCTTGAAAAGCATGTGAAAATGACAGAAGCACAATTACTTACTGGGAAAAAAGCAAAGATTTGCAAATCATTCAAACTTGGTAAATGTCGTTTTGGAAAACATTGTAAATACTCACACGATCTGGATTCTAATTTGTCTTTGAGATACACTAGTGTGCAAGATGAAAGTGTACCTGAAAGTCAGCAGCACTCGTCACGATCTTCTTCAATTCCGAAACATCTTCGTCTTCCACCACCACCTAAACAAGGCTTCATGGGAACTATGAATACCTTACAGTCTGGACCACATTCTACAGCAACACCCCAGCAACGTGCTCAGTACTCCCAACAGTTTCGGTACATGCAAACTGCTGATGCTGACGAGGATGACGACAAATTTAACGTCGGAGATAAACGCAAAAAGAGAGTCGGAGTATCACAAACATTAGTGCCACCAAAACGAGCTATGTCATCACTCTCAAAACAACGCCAAGAGGAAAGGCCTTGGACAATGAATAGAAGATAGAAACAATTGCATGTGTCATGTTTTAATCTGAGTTTTCATTACCAAGAACAATGACTGTCATCTTTTTTTCACCAACCATTTATTCATTATTCACTTGTAATAAATTATAATAAATCACTTTTCTTTATAATACAGTGCTCATATTTTATCAAATTGACCTTAAATTGGGTCTGAACTATTGCATAAAAATGACTGTTTTAGTTAAAATAACATTGATTTATACTGGTGATCAAAACTCTGTGGAGAAATAAATACTTGAAATCCACCAAATTATCATTTGATTGTGACCTGTCTTACTATATAAATCACGACTACAAATACCTGTATTATAAAATGAAAATAAGTAGAATAAGTCAATGAATAGTTTTACATATTTATTTCCAAGTAATAAAGACATATTAAATTTGGTTTTATAAATAAGTATAAATGTATAGTAAACAAATTTAAAAGAATGAAAACATGTCACAGTTTGAAGACAACAACCAACCATTGGTCAGGTGTAAGGGAATATAACATTCTATAACTATTATAATGCTGATCAATATAAAACGATGATGGGCAAAGTATATGCAAACACAAAATTTAAATGAAAAAGATGGTGCAACTAATACTGATAGTTATGTTAAACATATAAAGAATGCATCCATTACAAGGAACATCCTATCATGATGACATTTTATATGATTGTATATTTAATTCAAACTGACATTCTTGTGTTTTTGTACAATTCATAATGCATTGTTGATTCTTGCAAGGGATCTACTGAGGCATAATAACCAATCCTGAAAACTAGTCAAAAGTTGGATTGAGAAGTATTGCAACAATTTAGCTAGTTAGATGTCAAATGACCATAACTTTGTCAATGCTTTGAATGTTTTTCTCCAATAACTTTTGTTTACCGCAGAACGGTACAATGAGTACATTCTTTCAAGCGCAGCAAATCCGGATTTGTAGGACCCCTGTTCAAGTCAATGATGCATTTTCAGTAACTGTTAGCCAATTGTTTTGGGCTGGAAAAACAAATTCCTGTTCTTAATTGCACTAGCTTATATTGGGAAAATTCAGCATTAGTTCACAGATGCAACAAACTACATAAAATGATAGCTGTTAATATTCAAACACAACAGTATCTTAATTGTAAACAATGCGTTTAAGACATTTTAACAGACACTAAAATGAATTTAGCAAAAAAGTACAAAATTTATTGCACGAAAAATATAAGTACATAAAAAATTACAAAATTGGTGCAGAATGCTACAAATTTGGTCATAGTGAACACTAGGGGTGTGACTTAACCAACCTAAACTGGGATGTTCAATAAAATATGATAAGGACTAAAATAATGTAATATCCCGACCTGACCTAAAAAATCCTGCAACTAAATAAAGGTTTTTAAAAAACAAGGTCACCGAAGAGTTTGAAAAAATAATATTTTGGGGCTTTTTATACTTTGCATCATGCGATTTTCTGTATTTAACCTACGGGTACCGTGTAGTGGTTAATTATATGTACTGGTGTATGCAGACAGAAATATGCATGCTGAATTAAATTAAAGTCTACTCGTGTTTGGGTCTGATAAACATATTAAGAAGTTCAGACTAGCTAGGTCTTGAGTCATGTTAGGCTTATTTGCTTTATTATTGGCTTACAATGGTTTACAAAGATTTTCAGTGAAAATAAAAGTGAAAATAACATTTTGATAACTTCACAGTTCTGGTTGCTGGTTCCAGTACCACACCGAAAAAGAAACGTAACGTCAATTGTGCCGAGAGACAAATAATGCATCATTGTGACGTTCTAATTTTAACGTAATTAAGCCAATGACTGTTCCATATTTAACGAGAAAATGAAGCAAATATGTTGATTTTTGTTAAAGATCTTCTTGATCACAGAAATAAATATTTTCATGAGTGACATAGCCACGAGTGTTAAAATATCATTTTCTGTGATCAGGTTTGAAATAAAAAGATTTTTCATCAAAAATCAACAAATACCTCTATACCATTCCCACCTTAGTAAGCACAATATGTCACAATACCTATATAAAGCACTTCACATCTATACAAGTGACTATTTAGCACTGCATGTTAGCACCCAATAATTATTCAAAGATGCTAAAACAATATGATACATTAAACAAAACTGTACAACATACAAAACAAGAGAGCCCAAAGGGCCCTAGGTCGCTCACCTATTGCACATTGGTCTAGGTATCAGTACAACTTACATTCTGATCATATTTCATGAAGATTGGATCAAAACGGGGGTCTCTAGAGTGAGCACAAGGTTTTGACTCCTAGAGTGAGCACAAGGTTTTGACTCCTAGAGTGAGCACAAGGTTTTGACTCCTAGAGTAAACACAAGGTTTTCTATGACTTGACCTAGTTTTAGATCCCAGATGACCAAGTTTCAAACTTTGCTTAGAATTCATTGAAAGTAACATTCTGACCTAGTGTCATGACAGTTGGATCAAAACTGTGACCTCTGGAGTAAACATGAGGTATTTCTAAGATTCGATCATGTGACCTAGTTTTTGACCCCACATGACCTAGTTTCAAACTTGGCCTAGATTTCATGGAAAACAACATATTAATGAGGTTTCATGATGATTGGATCAAAACCGTGACCTCTGGAGTGAACACAAGGTTTTTCTAAGATTTGATCTAGTGACCTAGTTTTTGACACCACATGACCCAATTTCGAACTTGGTCTAGATTTCATAGAAAATAACATTCTGACCAAGTTTCATGATGATTGGATCAAAACTGTTGCCTCTAGAGTGTACACAAACAAATTGTTTACGGACGACAGACGAAGAGTGATCACAAAAGGCTCACCTTACAGGTGAGCTAATAAAAACTGAAAATCAAACTTTCATCACAAAAAGATACCACAATGAATATACCAGCTCCTTTTTTTGAAATGCAGTATGTACTATGTAAGAGAAAAATACCCTCAAAACATCATTATACTTTGTGTAAGAACAAGCTATAACATGTATTGGGGGCCAACTACATGTACACAGTGAAGTTAACATTTGATTCCATCTACAATAAGTTAAACTTACATTCTAATATAGCATGTTGTGTAATAAAATATAGGCACTTCTTTGGATGCGAAAATTAAATTGCTCGTGCTACGCACTTGTGATTTAATTACTATGCATCCAACCTAGTGCCTACATTTTTGCACAACAAAGCACAACTACCTATTTCTTAAATAAATGCATTTCAACCAAAGGTAACAATATCGTTGAAAAATAAATAAAAAAAATTAAATTGAAAGAAAAAAATTTAATTGAAATTAAGGTATTATATACTGTTACCTGTGATTTCAACATGAAATGAAGCAACCTGTTACTAACTTTCCAGATTATCATGAAATTGATACATGATTTTGATTTTATTTGTGCACACAATAAAGCAACAAAAGGCAAAAATGGCCTCAACAATTTTCACAAGTTTGACCAATAGAATGGGTGCTTTCTTGTCTAGGGTACTGTTTTATCAAAGCACTTTCTAAATTCTTAAAATTTCATGCAAAATTAGATTCTTCATATTCAGTAAAAATTGCAAATTGATGACAGATATTGTTTGTAGAGGTTCATTTACTTAATAATTACTAGCATTGCAAACTCATCTAACACACTTTGTAGTGGGAAAATAATTTATATTGGAACATAAGTTAACGATCAACATATTAAAGTGACTAAACTCCCTTTCGATGATAAAACACATTTTGTAGACGTTTTAATCACAAAACTATGTTTTATGTATGCATAAAGTATTCTTACAACTTACATTTCAATCAAAGGCGCTATTGATGAAAACTCCTGAACATGTTTTACTGTCCATTAATTGGGTCACAACTTTCTCGGTATTTATACGCTACTACACTGTAAAAACATTTAATATATATTTTACTGCGTTAGTCACGCAATACATTTTACGGGTTTAAAAGGTAATAAACCGACGTTATCCGATTATGTTTCTTCTAGTCCAGTTTTGTATAAAAATGTATTAGGTTGGTCAAGCCGAAAAAATGCTTTTTTAAGAGAGCTTTTTGATAAATTTTGCAATTTACCAAACGAGTTTAGTCCCTTTAGGTGCTTTTATAAAACAGTACCCAGGTGACCTAAATTGAAACTTTCATAAACTCTATCACAAACACTAGGGTACAGAATTCTAATCTTATACCCAACAAGTGAAGATGCAAGATAAATATGCACATAAGGGACCTGAGATATTCTTGAGTAAATAAATTAATTAATAACTAAGGATATTTATACAAAATACTTCACAGAATCGAAAAGAAATTGTATAAAAGTATGTGATACAGATCTATAAAATAAATACAACAACTGAATACTGATAAAAAATATTGTAAAAAATGATACAAAAGGGGACATCCAATGTTGGTTAAAGCTGAAACAAAGCACTAATGGTTTTTTTAATGCACACACCATTTCAAAGTCGGTGTTTACATAAAAGTAATAAAAATATACAAAACTGAAGCAGAGGCGCATGACACAATATCAAATCTGACTCATAGGCCTATAATGTTTTAATTACATCATATGCCTCTATATCCAAATTTGATTTTGTGTCTTGTATTTATACAGAACGGGACAAAATTATGTAGCATAAACATAACAGGGTAGAATAATATAAAATATATAATCACAGTAAAAGCCATTCAATATCACAGCCAATAAAGTCATATACTAGTACATGTATAATGTATAAAGATGAGCAAGATTTTACTCCCTACCTGCAGCCGTATTGTAATGTGCAGGAAGTACATGTAGGGTGTTTGAAAAGTTTGTTCACAGAAAATGAAATTGATACAAATGGTTTTACTGACAGTCTATCTAACGAGACTTAAAAAATGGCTTTATATCAGGCACATTAAAGAACTGAAGATTGGGCATCTTCTAAATCATGCAATATCCTCCAAAAAATCAAATGACTAACCTCTTCTTTGGGGGCCTGGGCACTGTTTTATCAAACAACTTACGGAAATCGTACACTTACGTTAAAGTTTAAATTCTTTATAATTTTGTAACAACTGCAAACTGGGCACAGATGTTATTTGTAGGAGTTCATTACCTGAATCTTGATTAGTATTGAAGTTCGATTTACCGCACTTTATAGATGTAAAAGTACTATACGGAATATTAATTTAACCGTAAGTTTAAGATTTCCGTAAATGCTTTGATAAAACAGTACCCAGGCCAATATGTGTCGCCCCAATAAATATATGTCAAACAGGTAACAATAAAATGCTTAACATTAAACATATGTGTTATGTTAAAAGAACTAGGAATGCTTTAGCACTATATAACAACCAATGAACAGTAGTTGACAAATGTAGACAAAATACCTCTTACAATAAGGAAATAACTTGAAGCAAATTCCAATGAGTTGTATCATGTGGAAGGGTCAGGTGACCACTTACAATATTTCAATTATAAAAGCTGTGATTTAGCAGCCTTCAAAATGGTGAATACATAAATTAAATTGCCATTAAAGGGATATGTAAGTAGACAAATGTAAACATATATTGTAGACCTATATCCATGATGGACGGAGCTTGGGAGCATATATATTGTAGACCTATATCCATGATGGACGGAGCTTGAGAATCCAGTGTTACATCTATGACGCATCTATTTTTAGAAACTCCAATACACTCTAGAAACCAAGTTTTATTAAAGCTTCTGATAATCAATCTGTTAATATTTTTCATTTTATGAAATAGATACCATATACTCGTGTTATTAAAATTGTTTCAATGTATTTCCTTCAGAAAATTACGAAGGTCGTTTTCATTAACAAGGGAGGTTATTGTACCAGCTAATAAGCCACTCAATTTCAGCGTGGAATTATGTTCAGTGTCAAATGGGTGAAAATGGAATGCGCGCAGTTAAATAGTGCGGGATATTATCGTATTTAGAATCGAAATAAAAACTCTGTTCTTGTTTATTGTCAAAAATGAGATATTTTCAAAAATGTAGACCTGTATCCATTATGGACGGAGCTTTGGGAGCATATATGTTGTAGACCTGAATCCAATATGGACGGAGCTTGGGAGCATATATGTTGTAGACCTATATCCATGATGGACGGAGCTTGGGAGCATATATATTGTAGACCTATATCCATGATGGACGGAGCTTGGGAGCATATATGTTGTAGACCTGTATCCATGATGGACGGAGCTTGGGAGCATATATGTTGTAGACCTATATCCATGATGGACGGAGCTTGGGAGCATATATATTGTAGACCTATATCCATTATGGACGGAGCTTGGGAGCATATATGTTGTAGACCTGTATCCATTATGGACGGAGCTTGGGAGCATATATGTTGTAGACCTATATCCATGATGGACGGAGCTTGGGAGCATATATATTGTAGACCTATATCCATGATGGACGGAGCTTGATATCATATATATGTAGACCTGTATTCATGATGGATGTTGCCGTAATCTATCATGATTGACAGAGCTAGGTAGCTGTACGCTTAGCTGTCATAAACCCAACTGTCTTTAGGTAGCGGCCATGTACAATCCACTGACAAACATTTCTTGTAGAAGGTGTAGCACAAATTTGAAAATTGAGCAATGCCAGAATTCAATCAGATGATATTCATTCATTCTGATGCTGGCAAAGGGGGTAAAGGTCTGAAAAAGACAATACATAGAAATCAGACAGAACAACAATATGGTGCTAATGTTTGGAGAGTTTTGAAGTCAAAATATATCATTTCGTCATAAATGCAAATTTATAAATAAAATTAATATAAAGTGGTGTTACATTTACTTGGAACACAAAGTGATTTTGTTATCATAAGTCCAACTTTGTTCTACATTTCTATTACCGGTAGTTTATGCTTGATTACTAATCTGGTTTAGAATTATTGTAAAAAAGTTCTTCAAACTTATATTAATCACTCTTCACACCTCATTCAAAAAGGTTTCCATGACTATTAGAGTCTGAGAGAGAGAGTGAAAGATACAAGCTTTCATGCCAGGTGTCAATCAAGGGAAGTACTGCATGGTACCATATTTATCTTGTCTTCGGTATGATGCGGTCTGGGATCGAACCCATGTAAAGTTTGAAGATCCTAAGCCAAAGCATTCTCAAGTTATTGTACAGAAACCAGGTGGTTTAAAAATTGTTAAGGCAACAGTGACGTTGACCTGACTTCAAAATCAATAGGTGTCATCTACTGTTGCTGGCCAACCTAAAAGTTTGAAGATCCTAGGGCGAAGCATTCTGATAACTATAACCATTTGGTATACCGACCAAACAAGACTGGTGCACAGACAAGTGCAACGCAATAATTATATAATAGTATCCGAAATGTCTTACCCAGAGAGGTTGAATTTCTTCTCCCCAAACACTCGTAACATAAACTTGCCAGCATCTTCCGGACTAAAACTTGACGGAATGATAACATAATGTCCAGGATTGAGTTCAAACCTTCCACTGACTTCACGAAAGTTTATATACACACCAGATTTACCACAGTCGGGATGATACTTGAAGTAACGTGCTGGTAACGCATGACTTACATCTTCTGTCTGTATAGGAAACATGGGGAAAAACATAATAAGTTAGTCAGAATGAGCAAGAGACGTCCATATATATATATACTGTAAAATCATTTAATTTCAATGTGACGAAATTTCATTGTTTTTGGTAATTTCAGGTAATAAATACACTCAAGTGTTTTAGGTCATGGTTACTGACTTTAAATCATCCGACCCTCAAGATCGAAGTTGACAAACCTGCCAACACATCATCAAGGGAGCTACACTAGAGCAATTAAAGACTATGTCTCAGCCAGAGATGGACTTGATGCAAATACTCGATCCCCTAAACAATCCAGAAGAGGGCTAATATAAATTTTAATGAGCAAGCCGATAAATGCTAAGCATGGTTTGCCTCCAAAGCTCAGTGTTAAGGTTTGCCTGCTTGCCATCTACCGGTTATCTGGATACCAGTACCTGGTTCAAATCCTGGTTCAAATCCGGGTGGGGCACTCATTTGCCTGCCATATTTCAGCAGAAAGCAGACTGGTACATGAAAGCTATGCTCGGTATGCTCAGTCTTATGTTTTTTTCGTGAACAAATCATGTCACAGCCAATAGGAAAAAAAGGTTGAAAGAAAACAAGATTAGTACCAGTAAAATTAATAATATTGTGATGAAAAAAAGACAAAAACCTGATATAACATGAATCCGATCTGTAATCTTTTAATTTTAACGTTTCTTCGAGACTGTCTATGTTCCTGCATTAATGATATCACGATGCTACACTTTCCTTCAGAATCTGGGTCATCAGTTTCTTCATTGAAATTATCTGATTTCAAACAGAAGAAAAAATATATGAAATACAAAGTCAAATGATATTTAATTTCATAATATTTTGATATCCAAGAAATACTGTAGGAGCAGATATTTCTGAAGGTTAAAAAAATAGCAAATTTTGAATTTTATGGCATTGTATTTAATTTCATATAATTTTGTTACCTAAGAAATACTGTATGAGTGAATATTTTTGTGGTTGAAAAAATTACGTTTTATTATTATTTTCGTGACATTTGGAAAGGGGAATTGTTAGCAATTTTTTATTTCTCAGAAGAGTTCTTTGCAAGCCAAAATTTGCGTACAAGGAAATGTGTAAATCCAAGAATTTTGTCAATATTTCCATATGCCGCTAAGTTATCCACTTATACTGTACGCCATTAAATAATGTCGTCTTGATAAGCTGTTATTTACATTATAAACAACACTCTGACTACTGTTATTATACAACATTCTAAATCTGGATTCTGTTGCTAGGCAACCATGTAGTACACTGGTAATTAAAATATAATTTAAACAGATTTTCTCATAATTATAGTAGATGTTCTTATAAGTGCCAGACAGTCTATCATCAAAAGAAAGCCAATACGACTTGCATACCTGTACTTTTGTTTGCAGTATCAGAAACACATTATTAGCAGATGTTGATTCTTAGACATGTGCCACTGTCACGTCATAAAACTCTACATAAATACAGTCTGATTGCAAATATTTGAAGTTGATTTGTAGACACAAAAAAACTTGACTTTGAAAAATCGTATAATTAAAAATCAATCACATTGGTGAAAACAAATAAAATGTCATTTGCTGGGACTGAGAAAAAATCATTCTCGGAAAAATGCGACCAAACTGTATTTTATTTACTGTAAGTACATCCAGTATTATTCCCAATAATCATTCTCGGAAAAATGCGACCAAACTGTATTTTATTTACTGTAAGTACATCCAGTATTATTCCCAATATTTTTATTTTTGCAATTACATGAATTCAGATATACTTTCAAAACATTAGAACCTAACCTGGAAACTTTGACCACAAATTCAGAGATCCTTAAATTAAGTTATTTACTTAAGTTCCCCAAGTGAAGATCTGGGCACTGTTTTATCAAAGCATTTACGCTAGCGTAAACCTAAGTTTTCCTAAAATATTGCGTACGTCGATAATATTTGCGTAAATGCGTTTTACAAAGATGTTTTAGTTCACATTCTGTCGTAAGTTTTAGCTTATTTCTACGCCAAGGCTGGGCAACCCTAAATGGCAAATATGAACGTAAGTGAAGAGTTTTTAACACGCACTGATGATTTTTGACCGTCACATGTTATTTTAGACCGTCGTTTGTTGTTTTAGACCGTCACTTGTTGTTTTAGGCGTGATTAATCATCAAATCTTGACGCATATTTATTCATTCTGGAACCCGTTATATTTGTTATATTGTGTCCCGAATTACGTTCAATCTTCAATATTTTTTGCGTAAATGTATGCGAGTACTTGCGATCGTTTAGTAAAACACACTTATGAGTTTGCGTAAGGTAGATATCTACGCGTAAATATACGCGACATTTACGCATTGTTAGTAAAACAGTGCCCTGGAGCCTATTGCCTAATCATGCAAGACACTTTCAAGCAATTTTTGGCAGCGCTTTACTTCATCTATGCAATGACACATGGTCAGAAAACCATGCTTCCCAATAGAACAAACGTTCTCAGCACTTTGAAAGGCGAGTGCTATGGAGCACTTTCTTATGCAACAGACTGCTTCGGTAGTGCTCAGTAGTGCTTTGCTGGACAATGCATCTGCTAGTTGCCAGTGCTCATCGATAGAATATAACTTTTTGGCTTTGTCCGCTACATAGCGCTTTGTTGAAGCAAACTGTTTCATAGCACAGCACTATTGAGCACTTGATAGCGCCAAGCTTAGGCAACATGCTCCATATAAATATAAAGTGATATAGAATACCTGGTTCAGTTAACGTAAGGAGATATTGTGGATTAGTGGCAAATAGTTGTAGATTATTCCTAGATCCACCAGCACATATACCTTCCCTCCATTCTCCGTGTTCTACAGCTACATGACCTAAACAGTGATAATAAGAGAAGTTTGTAAAACATGCATACACCCCCATGGCAGCCCAATAGTCGGAAATGGTCACAGTGAATTGGAACCTTGACCAACTAATGGTCATCTTCAGCAAAATGAATGATGGGAATTTTGTCCACCCAACCCCGGGGGATTTGCCCACCTTTAAAAATCCATGGTGGCGATTTAATGAGAAGAGGGTATTATATCCAGTGGGGACACAGTTTTAAAGGAATACCAAACTTAGTACCTATATAAAATCATTAATACTTGTGGGAATTTAATTTCACGGATGATATCAACTACAAAATTTAATCCTAGTTGAATATTTGTACCAATAAATATATCAAATTTATAGTGGCTACCATTAATGTTTTTAATTAACCCTGCCACTTTTTCCTTAAATCCTAAAACTTTGAAATTAGGTCAGACACATGAAATGGTCTTTTTTGCCAAAACTACACAATTTTGTCCCATTAAAATTAAATGTTTAACAGTATTGCAAATTCCAAATTACATCTATTCACATACCTGCTTTATCTGAATAGCCATCACCATCAAAGTCTGGACCCATTAAACATATTGTAACCTCCGAGAAATGACGACAGAAATCTTTATATGACATCCAGAATTCACCATCATCTTTCGACTTCAAACCTAACTTAGCTTTGGTTTCTTCATCAACCCAAGTCCAGTTTGTATCACTGCAAAATAAAGACAAAGAAGTTAACACTTTTAAAATATGTTATAATAATTTCAACAGTTTTTGGAGAATGTTAAATCGTTTATCAACTTCAGGGATTAATCTTAAGCTCTGTAAACTTGGAGGGGGATACCATTGTTGTCAAATATACATGGAAGAGTTGAACTTGTACAGGCCAGGAAGTGAACTGACTGTGTAACAATTCCCGTGCACTAAGCACTGAACCATATGGCCATGGTTTCAAACAGGAAACAGAAATACTGTACAATCCTTTTCTTATTTTCAATTGAACGTTAAATTGTGGATTTTGCATTTAAGATAATAAATACAATGGAGTTATTGTTAGATGGGATTTGGATTCCGGGTTGAAGGTGAACAACGAAATCCACAAAATTTAATCCTCCACAAAAATTAATGATTTTACAGTATGTAAGACCATGAAACAATCTGTATTAATACTAAGCATAGTAATCATGTCAATATAATCCTTACGTATCACTCCATGAACCCTTCCATTCAGTGCCGTCTGCCCAAGGATTCCGAATACGAACAAGTTTATCTTCTCCATTTTTGTGTGTTATCTATAAAATAGTTAGATACAATTACAACAATTAACTTACTGGTATCAAAAAGTATTCCAGAGCTACAGATAAGGTTTTAGTCCATTGGGTATTTTACCCCCCAGTTTCAATTTTGATCGTGTTTTGAAATATTTTATTTGGATATTTAATTAATTCCATAGGGTAAATAATATTTTATGTACTGCTTCTCACTATATCATCCTTTTCTTTTTGTGTATTTCAGATTTTCATTGCTTTTCTTACTCCCTCCTCTCAAAAACAATTGGGTTTTTATGAAAATCAATCTGGTTAATAACCCAATACGCAGCTTATCTGTAGCTCTGTCAGACATCTAATCAAGGTACATAGTAGAACATTCTTGATATTTCATCCCAAAAAGCTGCACCTGAGATGTGTTGCTACCTATATACACTCTAGTTCATCTCTAATAAGAAGAGAGGAAGGTGCATCAAATAAAAGATTAAAGTAGCAGAAACTTTTCAATCTCAAGCAATCATCTTTATATCATCTGTTTTAAGCAGACCTACGTATTGCAGTACAACCTTACCAGAGTGGTCCTCAGAAAGACAACCTCTCTCAGACCTTGTAATAACTACTTCAAAATTTCCCTAAGCTGATATTTACTCTAAATAAACCACTGTAGAGCAACAACCTCTGTACAATGGCCAATATTTGCACTTTCCTTTGGGTGCTTCTCTACAGTGATTGTAATGCAGATGTAACCATAGAGTGGCTGCTAAAGACATGTGAAACTGTCATATACTAATTCTAAGTTTGACACTTGTACTTGTATTCTTTATACCTTCTAAAACAATCATCTTAATATTCAATCATGTAATATGGTCGTATTATGTCTGAAACTCGTATATGGGGATTTCCTCCTACCTTTTCTATTCCTGTTATTGTATACGCATGACCAGACACTAAACCATTAGGATCAGCTTTATTATTGATTCTCCAATCTCCCTGAATGTGAAAACATATAAACATGATGTCAAGTGAAATGTGAAATCATATATTCATGATGTCAAGTGAAATGTGAAAACATATATCCAGGATGTCAAGTGAAATCTTAATGCACCATTCAATGTTATCATTTAAGTATTTAATTTGATGGGATGAAATTTCATAGTTTTAGTAAAAACTTCCGTTTCGATGGGACGATAATTTGTCGAGTTTGCATTTTAGAAAATATATTCAGTGTTCGAAATAATTTTTCAACAGGATTTTAGTTCGTGTTTGATTTTTTTTTAATTTTAAGCGCCACAAAAATGAATTATTTTACAGTATGATAAAATTACCTTTTTTGAGCAAGTTATAAATGAGTCAGATTTACTAGCTCTCTGTATCTGTCTATATAAATAAGGATCTCTTTCTTCTATTTCGTACCGCTGTGCAAGACCACCTGTCAGATCTACTAGGGCATCCATAGTTTGTCCACCGTCTATAGCTTCATACGAACCATGTAATCTACAATATCAGTAAATGTCTTACAAAATTGCACCCATAGGCCAAAACATTTGATTAAACAAAGTGTAGTTATCAGATACAATTACCTCCCATTATGACAATATGCAAATTCAAGAAACCTTGTATTGTGTATTCATTGTGCGAGGTGGTATAGAGGCTAGATATATCTATTTTAGGGAATGTTGAAGATAAGTTCTGTGTCTGTCACTTGTGTGTGTGGCTAAGGGTTGTGCTGGCAGTTCTGCAAGGCTATGAATTGTCTATGCAAATACAGTATTCAATAGTTCAATATAACTTTGACATATTTTGTATCTGGGAGTTAAATAATTAGTGTGCCTG
Source organism: Spisula subtruncata (assembly GCA_963678985.1). Lineage (NCBI taxonomy): Eukaryota > Metazoa > Mollusca > Bivalvia > Venerida > Mactridae > Spisula > Spisula subtruncata. The sequence goes on along the minus strand of OY787672.1, from coordinate 23,074,677 downwards.
GCTTGTATACTGTCTCACTTTCTGGGACTTCAAAATTAATTAACTGGCCTAAAAATCAGCCACGTACACAGAAGAATAGCGAATCATTCATACTTGGCATAAGCTTTCTCTATCAATGACACCCAGAATTCCTGTGGATCTGTACATGAGGCATAAATGACTTTCCCATCCCGAGTTGGTAAACGATCATCTATATAAACATCTACCCATTGTCCGAATCTCCAGAACTTGAAATGCACAACACCTTTATAACCATGACCAGAAAGTGGTTGGTTGTTTTTCATAATCTGTAGACAGAAAAAGAAACAATGGTGTATGTGATAATATAATATCAAACTGGTAACTTCAGCATATAAATATATTACAGAAAAATATGGCAGCTTCAATGAGCTTTTTACTAAATAAAATTTAAAACAATGAGTTGGTATTTTCAACAATTAGAAAATGTAAGAAATAAAATGAAAGGGAATTAATCGAAACCAATCTAACTTAGTAAGGGACACAATGGCATTACTTCATCATTGAAGATCATGATGCAGACCGAGTAATTAACTTATTATACATACATGCATGGATGCTGAGCATAGCCTTTATTTGTTGTCAGTCGGCTTTCTTCGGAAATATGGTAACCATATGAGATTATGAGTGCCTCCACCTGTGTTTGATCACAGGTCAAATGATAAATATACCTTTTTCATAAATTTTGAATCCTTTGATACTGCAGCACATGAAGACAAAAACCAACAATCTCCGAGATTTCCCTGTTTTATATCATCTCTGGTCATACCATCTATCATCAACTGTGGTGTTTGCCATTCTTCAATTAAATCCTGGCATACATAATGGTACAATATTTCATCATGAAAAAATAAAATGTGTTAATCAAATAAACAAAATAAAGAACATGAATGATTCTAGCAACCAAAAATCTGGTGTTCAACCTTGGAATACTACTAAACAGGAGAAGTTAAGATCAACATATGTATTTTCCAGTGAAGAAATGACAATCATAGCACCTGGACAATCAAGCGTCTGAAATATGGAACTATACTGAATGCTGGTTCCGTTGTCTGAGCGACAACACACAGATTTCATTGAGCACCTTACCCAGGATGTAGCACAATCCAGTTTATGAATTTCTGTCTTGTATAAGGAAAATAAAAATAAACTAAATTTTGTCGGCTTTTTTGGGGGGGGGGGAATTTCTCAACTTAAATCCCCAATAAAGGTTGCACAAATAATCAGTAACAATCAAGGAATGTGACTACACCACACCAGTTAATTATGGAATAATCAATGATAACTTATAAGACACATGTACTTTACCTTGGGCCGCCTCCAGATTATACTTTCATGATAACTTAACTTATCTTCACTGAAGTACAAGGCATATTCATCAGCAGGAAAATCAGGATCACAGAATAACTCATCGGGTTCCAAATCTTCAAGGATTTGTTCAATGGCTGAAGAACTCTGAAGTTAACCACACCAATAGAGTCTTCTTAGATTAACATTTGACATATATCAATTATTAATAAGGCTATCAATAAGAAATGAGAATATATCAGAAAATATTATATCTGTGTCTCCAAACCTCAGTGGTTAGTGCACTTGCCGTCTAATCTGACGACCCGGGTTAAATTCCGGATGGAGGCACATGTAATGATGTATAGAACTTATATGCCTGTAATATTTCAGCATAAAGCTGACTGGCAAATCAAGGCTAAATCAGATGTTCTCCTGAGACAAAATGCCCAACCCTGAAAATAAGACACAAGTCTGCTTAGGGTGTCATAGTAGCATGCATCCTTACACTAAGATTCTGTTTCATACATTGTTCAATTGTAAAAATTCATTTATCTCTGAAAATTTTAACTACTTATTTGCCTTGCAGACAGACACCACACTTAGCTTTTTGAGAATGTCTGGGGCAGTTCTTTTGTTATCGATTAACTATTTAAAAATCGCATATTTATAAACACTCACCCGGCGTGAGAACCAACAACCCCAAGGGTGACAGCATCTGTCAATGGAGTAACCGCAACCTTAAAGGCTGTGCCACTGAAACAACTCCAAAAGTTGCTCAAATCACACGTTCATTGGACATTTCAATGATTTAAGGGCCACCAGAAAGGTAAACTCACGGCCCAAAACCCACACCAATATGATCTGTCTAGTTACCTTCCCTCGCATTGCATTCTATCGCATTGACTTGGGGGGTTACAGTCAAAACGTAACCCCAACAAAAACGTAACCCTAAACAATAGTCAAAACGTAACCCCAGTGCGGTCAAAACGTAATCCATGTATAAGTCAAAATGTAACCCTTATAATAATTATTTTGATGAGCAGTTTTATTGTCCTTTAAATAGTTATTAATGAAGATAAGTTGTAATAAAGTGAATTAAATCAGATAAAATTATATTTATTGCATATATGAAAATAAATTGAATACTAGTTAAATGATGTGTTTGTTTGGCAAAACTGTGTGAACAAACAATGGTTAAAGCAAATAACAAATGTGCAAACAAAAAATTAATAATGGAGCAATTACCAACATACCAACCTAATTGAGCACTAATTATGAAGTAAAACAATACTAAATTTAAATTGCCCGATTGTGTATATATATATCAAATATAATGTGCTATTACTGGGTAAATCAAAAGTCCAGAAGAATTATCGTCTGTTTAGTTGTATACATCAATTGTATGCATTTGTTATGTGTTCAAACTATATATTGCTTGTCTTTATAACATGGTATACAATGCGATCTTGTATATATTGAAAAATGTGCTCTTACTATACTATGTATTTCTAATCGTGAATAGATCATTTTATGGACAATAAACGCCGGAAAGTTATCATGATAACATAATCGTATTTATGTCATGCTTTATTAACCAACGAGGTCCAAACTTGTTTGCTTTAACATATATAATATTATGTTAAATAGGAATCATAATGTAAATGAATGTAATAAAAATGTATTGTTATATGATATTGAATATGAATGAATCAGAAAATCAACGTTTGTGTTGTAGTTATATTCTACATTTTCTATAAATTGCATAATTATTCACACACAAAGTATAAAAATTAATTTGTATTTCACAAGTGCACATGTATGTAGATCTAATTGCTCTTATTTGTTTGTTCACACATCAATTTAAACATGACAAACAAACAAATCCTAGCAGCTAAGAACCACAAGTTTAGCCCAAAAAATACTTCCAAAACTCATGTTTTACGACCTATATTCTCCAATTCCTCACTACATATATATATATATCACATGCATATAATACTTGAAGGGTTACATTTTTACATCAAGTGTTACATTTTGACTTATACAGGGATTACGTTTTGACCGCACTGGGGTTACGTTTTGACTGTTATTTGGGGTTACGTTTTTGTTGGGGTTACGTTTTGACCGGATCCCGACTTGGGGAGGGGGGGTGTGGGGTCAATTGATTGGTGCATATTAAATCAACTTACCATGATTCCCAAACTACCATCTTCATAATCAGCTTCTGTTATGTTGGTATGGTTCTCTTCATCAGTCATTTTCCTTCGATGAGATGAATCTATGGTTTGGATGCTGGATCCCCCATTGATCAAAGTTTCTGGTTTCACTTTTAAATCAAACCGGTTGCTAGATTTAGGCCTCGAGGCACTGTTTCCCGATCCCATGGTTCAGGGTGTTGTGAAATTATAAAATAAGTGACTGTCCCAGGGACTATTTTTATGTAAATATTATAAAATCGCAAGGAAACTGATTATTTACGGAAAACATGACACAACATCAGCCATCTTGTTTACAAACAACTCCCAGGCTACACGTTGCATTACAACCGTTTTCATTGGTTCAATTTTTAAAGAATTTTGTAACATGTCGTTTGATTGGTCCATCGATTTTGTAATATATCTCCACAGTAGTTATCTCCCCTTACAGCATCAGTCAAGGGAAGTAAACGCTACAGGACTTTCGTATATCATTAACGCATTTCTCTCCCTTTATTATGGAAAAAACGGTTGTAGCTGACCAGTAGGCTACTCAAGAAATTGTACTTGTATTAAAAACGGTAACACTCGGTATCTGAGTATATAAAACTACGTAGCAAAGCAAAGGTCTTATATTTATGAAATGAAGCGATGTCAACTTCGTGGACATATCATTTATATATTATGTTTTATATATGAGCTAGTCTGCAGGGAAACCTTCTAGAATTTGCTTTTGCGATATCCATAAATTGAACGACAAATAATAACATTGAAGCATATTGCAATAGAACTTATGTTAATACCACTTTTAAGGAAGTTGTCTGAGGCTTTTTTATAGGGAATTAGGGGTCATGTTCAGAGCCTTTTTGTATGACGTCGCAAACGTCATTCAAGTCCTATTTGATGTAACTGCAAACACTTTTAATAAATAAAGTTTTTGATTATTTCTTGGCATAAACACTCCAAACTTGTATCATATTGTAGCATTATGCTTTAATTTTTGATAAGCATATCAAAATCGTAAATGATCATTTAGTGGAAACACATAAGTCCATTTGAAACAACTTAATCTACGCTTTACCCAAGAGTACATTTCCGAAATTGCATGGTTACCATGGTAACAATGAACATTATTTTAACATAATTCAATTCTAAGATATAGTAATGTATGCGTCGACTTTTTAAAATTGAATCATTAGATTTCCCTTTTTCCAACTTTGATGTTTTTTCAAAACCTTATTACATAACTATACAATTATTGCATAATGTCAAAATAGCAGGTTTCCCGGAGAACGGCTCATATATATTGGAAAGTGTGAGTTGCATTTTGGCACATTGTTATCTCGCATTTAAATCGATGTATTTATTTTTGTATAGACACTTTTATAATTATTCGAGTTTAATCTTTCTGACCTGATCTGACCATAAGGGGATTAATACTGATTAACTTACATATCAACAACCAATTTATGTTAATCAATGAGTAACAAAAGAAAATATAAGGCATACAGTATACATGTTAATGTACAGTGTTTATGTGAAAATTATATAATGAAAAACAAGGATTTATTGTTATTTAGACGTGATATGAACTAAATCTGAGAGGCTAAGTTGTTCTCATTTGCCTGTCGGTAAACATTTACGACAATAAATAGGTTTCATTTCAATAAAAAAGTGTGCTTTGAAAATAGTGAAATTACCATTCATTTACTAGTAGTTGATTGACTTCACTTAGTTAACGGATATGACATCACGGGGAGGGACGGCAGCAAAAGGAAAGCCAGGTACATCACAAACACGTGCATCCAAGCAGAGATCACGTGGTGCGACACGAGGTCGGACAGCAGACGATGATGATGACGACGATGAAGACTACGACGAAGACGAAGAGAGTGACGATGGGGCGACAGCTTCCAGGACAGCAGGATCTCGTAGGGCGACGACTACAGCCGGAAAATCGAAAAGTCTGTTCGATCCCGACAAAACGGTAGACATGAGTATATCTAGCTTTTAAAATATATTGAATAGTGCAAAGTGCCAATTACGTAGATAAAAAGTATGTCAAGCCTTTTATATGAGAAATATCTATGGAAATCGGTTGTAACAGTTTTTAAAATTAGAAATGTTGTCGAATTTTACATTTATTTTTTGTAACACCACCTGGTCAATGAGGTACCTAAGGAAACATTTATAAGCTCAGCGCTCCCGCATATATTTAACAATCCATACATGTAGTGGGATTCGAACACGTGATGCATGGTGCCATCACATAGCAATGTAAGTCCGAACGCAAATAGACAACCAGGCTGTCACAAGAACCACTAAAGTTGCGCAAAATGGAAGATAGAAGTCCGTATGAATGTGCATTGTGGCTCCATGCATAAACATAGGTTGGTACATTTTATGGTAGACGACTGTCTTATTTTGAAGATTAACATAACACAAAATGTAAGGCACACTCGGTCATTTGTCCATACTAACAAATCAGTGCTTAGTCAAATCTCCTTACTACAATGTTTCTGATGAAAAATACGCTGGTTGAACGAGGAATGCCATTTGTCAAGTTAAATGAATATTTCAAATGTATTTCTTCTGCTTAAAAATGGGGGGGGGGGGGGTCCTGCTAACTAAGCTTTGTCAAATGGCAAAATATGTAGATTCTAATAATTCAAAAGGACGAACTTTTGTAAACATGTAAATTATGGGTATGTAACTAATATATTTATGACTTAACCACACGGCTAATACGGTTTTATTACAGGCTAAAGCTGACGATGGTAACGAAGGAGTGAAGGCCAATGATATCTGGAGTAAGTTTGTCAGTGATGATCAAGATGTGGTACGAGCACCTACTGCTGAGACTGAGTATAGTGGTACCAGAAGCAGTCAGAGATCACAGGTTACAGGAGCATCCGGATCACAAGGTATATAGCCAGAACTTTTACCAACAATCAGGGACACATTTTTCAGAAGGCATATGTATAGCATACTGGCACTCGACCAGTGAAACATTTTATAATGATAATGGTCTATAATCTAAATACTGTATAAGTGGATATTTTCGCGTGTCGAAAAGTTCGCAAATTCGTAATTTCAGGCATTTCGTAGATCACGGATGTATGGCTCCTCAATCGTGTTAATTTCATTTATATATTTGGATAGCATATGTCTCCCAGCGAATATTGTGGTCAACCAGAATTTCTTGACAAATGTGATATTTAAGGCACTGTTAAGAATAGTTCTGTCATATTGTTGAAAGTACATTTTTCTGTAAAATAGTGAACTCCTCTATATATTAAACTTCTTTTAATTGCGCTGATGTAGTTGAATAATGTAAACAATACTAGGAATAGATCTACAATATGTTTTATCTGAACTACATACCTATGTATAGGATCACAGAGACCGTCACAGATTGATGAGGAAGAAGAAGAGGAGGAATCATCATCGGACGATGATAGAACTGTGTATAGTGATTACTATCTTCCACCCGAATATATGAGAGAGGTACGTCGTAGGTTTTCCAAATCTCATTCATATCATATCCATACTACCTTCACTACTTTACGCGAATATAGGATCTGACAACATCCCGTATGTGGTCATGTCAATGTGAACTTTGCATCGTCTTATCAATTCGCTACATTCTCAAATCTGAAAGTGCAGATAATTTTTACACTTTATACTGTACATATAGTTAAACTCTTTTTTCGTACAGGTGAATAGTCATATACACGTACATGTACAACATGCACTAGAGAGGTCATTTGAACATGACCTCTTATGAAGTGTAGTCAAATCTAACTAACAGCGTAAAAGAATGGAGCAAATCTGATTTTAATTCGATTTGTTTTTTTCCTACCGATTTGTTTTAAATAAAAAGTATAAGTTCTTAGAGAGCATCTGTGACTGTCCCACAAGCTATATTGTAATTGATAAAGGGAATTTAACATTCTTTCTCGAATAGTTTACCGTTTCATCGTTCCTTTCAACTTTTACAGTAAAGTTTTCTTTCAATTTCTCACAGGAAGGAACACCTGGTCCCCGAGCAGAGATAGTTGACAGCCATGAAGCATGTAGTTGCTTTCCAAACCGTACCAACAAATTTATAGGCGCCATGTTGTACGACAAAGTCACGTGTGTACATACGGGTCTTGTCGGTCATACACAGCCAGGTGTATTCAAGTTTAACCCATATTGGAACGAGAACATGGAAGAACCCCGCAAGATGAGAAAGAGAGACATGCATATAGCAAGAACTAAATTCTTTTTTGGATATCCAAAACCCAAGTTCGAGCTTGTATCTGATAGCGAGGAAGACGAAGAAGACGATTCTGATGAAGATTCTGACGAACGTGAAAGTGTTGCGCCTCCAAAAACCGCTGCAAAAAGTCTAAAGACGGCAACTGCAACACCTAGGACAAGAGGACGGTATAGTGACGATGAATCTGATGATGAAGATAGTGAGTATGATAGCGACTATGATTACTCAGACGATGACGATGACGATGAAGAAGATGAGGATTATATACCATTCACGTTACCACAGATTGGCTACCCTAAAACACCGTCACTACCACCTAGCAGTCAGAGCTTCCGGTCACGTTACAGTGACTATAGTGAAAGTGTACCAGAATCGTTACCTTCACTACCGGCTACACGACAATTAACTGCACAAACAAAGCGCACTGGTGTAACACAAGTAAGTAACATTCATGTAATCAGCCAGAGATATCACGCATCTAATATTCCAAGACATTCGTTCGTTCATGATTCCCCGTTAATGTATCCCACATGAATTAGTCAAATGCAAGCCTTATAACACCATCCGCCAAACCCCGAGAATACTTCCAAGTGTTGAGGACAATCTCCGGACATTTTTGTCAAACTTTAATTTTCAACACATATGGACATTGCAAAATCTCACGATAGACTATAATACTTCATCTACTTTCAATTGAGCAATACTTGTTAGGGGAATATGTCACTGTGGGCAGTTTGAGTATCTCAGATCTGATCGGTCCGTGTGTTTGTTTTTCAGAACGATAAATATATACTAGTAGTTTAGGAATTGGTACTCAAAAATACAAATACATGTGGGTAGTTAAGTGTTGATGATTCCAGAATATACTCATGCAACTGGCAGATACACAAGCCGGCGATATCAGAGCTAACCCCGCTATTATTGTAACAGTTGATCTCGCAATTCGAACGTTGGTAATATAGTACCAATTCAAAACCAGTTTTAATGTTAATATTTTACGCGCACATGTATGTTGATAAAGTCATTGTTTGACTGTTTCATTTAGCGAACACAAAGGACACACTTCACACTACCTCCCTCACGGAAAGATGCAAAAACTGCAAAATCTGGTAAATCTGGAAAGACAGTTCCAAAATCACAACAGAAAGCTAAATCCATTGACAGTGGTTATGATGATGACGTCAGCAGACGATCGTTAGTAAGCAGACAGTCACTTCCGGATGGACCAGTGATTGGTTCAAACAGGACATTCCAAGGGAAGTTCTACGATCCAGGTAAGTATATGGTTTCTTAACTGATACCAAATACAAACTAAGTTAGCGCTGATTCACAGGTGCCTGAAGTAAACAACATTCAATACAAGTATGCCCTAATATAGCCAAGTCGTAGACGATCTGCTTCGAGTACTAGAGGTCCGAGGCAACTTCAGAGGCTACACGATTAGATATACAAAGGCGAGAGGATTTTCCGTAGCATATAAAATGGAGAAACTTGGCTTTTCTTAACATTGTGACAAGGGTGATATAAAATGTAAGCTGAGGCTTAATTACAAAAATCCTTGAATACGTAATAATCAATTCATTTTGAATTGATATACATGTGTAGTTATACGTGTTCATAACTGATGTTGCCATTTGCATGTTAATCTTATTTTACACTTCGGTGAGGGTACAGGGTGCCATACACTTGCCCATACTAGTATTAGATTTCCCGGTGGCGAGGGGACATGTTGGCATGTTGTACTGTTGTACTTTTTAGCGAACTGTTCATGTTTGTGTTGTCGTGACGGGCCCTCTGGCCTACATATCATTGAACCATCCATAGAAAATACAGAATATACACATGTTACCTTATCCTACGGCACAATAATGGTGATGCCGTATGCTTACAGTTGAATGATTATGTTTGTACTTAACGACATTGTTGATGGGCCTGTTGTTTACATAAATATAAACGTAAGTGTGAATAAACGACCGCCAGATGATGTAACAAATGCCAAAGGTTACCTCATCAGTGTTGTATCCTTTTTATTTTGTAAACAAAAACATTAATCAAAATATAGAGGCGGTAAACACATTACGCTGAGTGCATTACATGTTCGTAAATAAGCGAAACAGTAATCGGTAAAACGAAGGATGGTGTTATTTAACATAATGTTTGAAGTATTTTATCCACGATATATGCGTGACTGTACGCCCATTCATGAAAATCCTTTATAAACATGAATGCTGTTATTTGGATTCCCGGTGTCTATGTGGGACAACTAAATGGGTATCATTTAAGCCTAACTGCTTACTCCAAAGCCATCCGGCTTACATCTCATGTGACAGGGAAAGGACCCCGTGATTTTTACTGTTAACGAAATCGCCCTTTTATCCCTGTAACACCTTAAAGTTAAACTAGCATACATTGTATATGATATAATATGCCCGTAGCTCAGTGGTTTGTGTACTTGTCGTCTAATGCGGCGATGTGGGTTCAAAGTCCGATAGAGGCACCATATATGCCCACCATATTACAGAAGATTTAAAGCAAATAAAGGCTATGCTATAACTATATTCTATATTGCGTTTTAATCCCTCTGTATATCTGATTTTTGAACAGTGACGAAACAGGTCATGTTGTATGATATTGGTACCCGGCCTGGACAGCGTATACCTGATGGAAATCTCGAACCACTGAATAAACCACCGACACAGGCGTCAGACAGGAAACAAACACCAAGAAAAGATGGAACCAGTTCGAAGCCTGGAACCAAGGGAAGCCAAAGAAGCAGGGTAAGCAATATATGTGTTATTATAGCTTGGTGAATATGACTCGGTCCTGACCTTTTAATTACCGGTAGGATCATTTAACAGCCATTTTCTTGTCTATATTTATAACATGATGGTCATACCACTTGGCATGTTTGGCTTAGTCTACAAGTACAAATACTAGTAGTTAAAAACAACCTAAATCCTATTCTTTGACCGTTTTTCACGAGACATATTCGACGCCCAAGCCAAGCATGAGCACTACTAAAACTGAATTTGTTTCAACAGAAGGTCACCGTTTTTGCCCGAAACCGGCTTAACTACTTTACATTACGACTTAACAGATGAACTGTTGGAACAATCATCGAAAATTGGTAACTTATAAATTACCATCTTGATTCAAATGTCGTGAATTTGGCGAGACCGACTGAATGGCATTGTCTCTGTCGTAAGCTTGAGAACTGGCCAGTAAAGTAACGAACATGTCGTTGAGTGAGATAAGAGCGATACATATAAATTGTGATGTTGTTTTAAATAAATGTGTGACAATTATTCCCGTACCGGTCCTGGTAAAGTCAGTACAGATAAGATAAGATAAGTTTACTAACGTCTCACTCATGTACATGATTTTGACAGACATGTATATAAATGGATAAAATTGTAAAAAGTATCAATGTTGTTTGTAAATACAAAATACTTTTCCTACGTTCTTTATAAAAATTATTTAATAAAATTACAAGTTATATTCTTATTCTTTTCAGTATTATTATCGTTCATATATACTTGAACAATGTATTGGAATTAATGCACATCACTTTAGTAGTTTTTTCAAGACAACGCGATGAAAATGACTGCTCGAATATTTTGACGTTAAATTTTACGCTTTCCTTGTGACGCTTCCACGACGCAACATCGTGCGCGACGTCATTATGATATCCGTGTAAATGTGTCACTACATGTATACTCGGGATGGGACTCGAATCAGACACATTCCGGACTCTAAGTCACACTCTAAGGAAGATACACCGAGGCAAATTCATGTTATGTATGATATATATCATGCTATTTATTCAATTGTATTATTGTTGTTTTGTAAAAAGTCCTTTTTGATGACTAAATATGCAAATAAACTATCGATGGTGCCGAACCAAAACCCCGTAACTCAATTTTGGCTCGAAAACTTTTTTTGCAGCATCCGCATCTGCTAGACGTCCCACGCGTTTCTGTCTTGTCGTCATCTAAAGAGCCAATCGCGTTACTTAGATGGAGACAAGACAGAAATGCGCGGGACGTCTAGTAGATGCAGATGCTGCAAAAAAAGTTTTCGCGCCAAAATTGAGTTACGGGGTTTTGGTTCGGCATCGTCGCTATGTTCTATACTATTCTGTGATAGTATACATGTATTTCAGACAAGTCAGCAGAGTCACCACAGTGTTCCAAAAGCTGCAGTGTTGGGTGCTGTATTCATCTCAAACTTGTTGAGCAAGAACAAAGCTAAGAAAGAAGCTCTGGAGGCTGGTTACAGTGATGAAGATGAAAATAAATAGAATTGTTTTATGTATACATTTTTGTATTTCAAAATAAATATCACACAAAAATGTCGTTGATCTTATACTGATATAGTTCTGAAGAGTAGTAAGTGTTCGTCAATGCATGTGGTTGTCAAGTGTATAATATAATTAATATTGTATGGTAGCTGTCTTGTTTTAACATGTTTTTGAACTCCGTAATTACTTATTGTGTACTAATACCGTAAATATATTATTAAGAACGTTACATATCGCGATACACTGCAGTACGATAATTATATATCGCGGTACAAGGCAGTAAGTTCAATATATATAGCGATACAACACATTACAAAATTATATTTCGCGATACACCACAGTACGGTCACAATATGTCGCTGTACAATGCAGGTCGATCATAACTTATCGCGGGACTGTGTAGTAAGATCATTACAGTCATATCGCGATACGATGTAATTATCATACTTATGTAATACCATATCGCGACACATTGCAGTACGGTAATTACAAATTACATATCGCGATACAATACTCTTTGATACATATTGTAATGATATTCTTCTATAATATCATTCAGTTACTCTGCAGCGGGGTCTGATGTTCAGCTCTATATCATGAGTACAGAAATCGCGACTATTAATTAGTTTATACGAAGTATAATAAATAATACGAAATAACAGTTCCATATTTAGCTAACGATCTATCATATGTATTGACATGCATGATTACAGTACATTGTTTGGTTACTAGGTCAGTGGTGTTTTTGTTGTTCAATAATGTATAGTTCGGCTAAAGTTCACAGGATGGTACACTAAAACTTTGTTAACACGAGCATCGATAAGACGAACACATGGCCTATGTCGAGCAAATTTCAAAGTCCCGGCGAATTTGCTCTATATTGTATTTGAATTCATGGCATTATGTCGAGCATCAGTATAACGAGCACCTGGTCTTACTCGAGCACAGGTGTATGTCCATTCAAAAACTTTCATTGTTTATTACTTGCATTAGCTCGAGGATTATTTCCAAAGTTTTGCAAGATTTTAGACTTTTGGTCGATGAATCACAAACATAACTTCGACATATGAACGAAAACAAATGGCATAATAGTATATTATCTTTATTTAATAGCACAACCAAAAGTACACTGTTTTTAATATTACAGCAATGATTTACTAGCATGCCTTGTACGCATTAGTCATTAGACGAATTACAACACATGCATGTTAACATGTTTCTATGTCAAACAAAATTATACATTTGTGCAGATATTTATATACTCGTGTTCGTAAATGAAATATTTTGTAATGGTACTATGGTATATATTGTCAGATCATACACACAACTTAAAACGATGTACACATGACACATTTACAATAATTTTTCAATTCTATAATATCATATGAATACGTATAAAATACGTAGTACAAATCGCTGGCTTAGAATGAGAAGATCGTAACTACTACTTACGACCTTATAAGACTGGTACATGTTTTAAATATCTGCACCATAAGCCGCTTCTTAGGAGTCTATTTTCATGTAAATCGGAACTTCATGTTAACCTAACTGAAGTTGTAAAAGCTTGTTTTCTATGTACAAAATGTAGTCCAATAAATAAAGAGTATTTTTCGGACAGTTTTTTCTTGTTTTCTCAAAATATCGACTTTGTACTTACGACCTTCTCATTCTAAACAAGCAATTTGTAATATATTGAATATCAAATAATTATGGTGCGTAGTTGGTTATTTGTTATCCCTGACTGTCTGGAATGGTAGAGAAGACATGTTAGCATGATGCATGTTTATACGAGATGTGTTTGCTGCCACATATGGTTTTACCGAGCAAACATAGCATTTTGATGTAGCCCAATGGTTAGCGTGATTGCCGCCTAATCCGGCGACCCGGGTTCAAATCCGGGTGTAGGCACACACATGCCTGCCATATTCAGCAGAAAGCTGACTGGCAAATAAAGGCTATACTCGGCATTTTCAGATGGTAAATGCTTCTGGAATACACGATATGTTGCATAATGATAGTTAATGTAGTTCGTCTTCAGAATATTTATTTGAACCTCCGGCGACCTCAATCCTAAATCCTAGTCACAAGAACCAAGTTCCTTCATATGTGAAATAGATGTCACTTTAGTGGAGTCACATGAACAAATGGATGCATATTGAGCCGAGCTTTTGACCCAGTTGCAATGGACATCCAGTTATTTATGTGGCCACATAGCAAACGGTCAGGGTTGGTATTCCCAAAGCATCTTAATGGAACATTTAAATATTTGACTTAATTAAAAAGAATGAGACGCACATATTTCGCAAGACACTTAGTATAACCCACGTTTTGTTTGTGATTATTGTACATAGCACTTTACATAACGCTTCTAAAAGATGTAAATAGTTGATAGTCTTGATTGTCCTATATAGCTGGTACACTTAAAATTCTTAGTTTCCATTACGATTCTTTTTTAACACCATACCAGTTATCCATTCCTCGTGTGTCAGAAATGAAATGTAGTGATAGAGAAACTGTCAATGCCATATACAAATAAATGCTGCAATGGCCTATACGATAACACCAAATAAGTGGCTGTTATTGTTGGTGGATACCAATACAATCATGACTTGTATGTGTACGTATATTACTTGCACATGAAAATGATTATTTTATGAATGCATATATTGTTGACTGTGTAGCTAAATGTTTGTATTTCAATAAGTTCTTTAGGGAACAAGAATACTAGTATGACATGGAGCCGGCAAGAAAGGTTTTGTGTATATTAAAGCGAACACCCACCAGACGAACAAGGGTGAATAATAATGGCAGATAACCCCCCCATAAAGTATACAGTTCTAAGGCACATATCAAATTGTTAACAAAGTATATCATACAAAATGATTATTTGCTCACTCCGAATACACCTTACCATTTGGTTACATACTAGTACTTTGGCCGCTCAGAGCAATCATTTGAGCGAATATGTGAAGAGATGCCACATTGCAGACTTACAGTATGATAATTATTGCACGCCACATGATAGAGTAACAATGACGAATCAAGCAACAGTTCACAATAACATAATCACACGCCACTAATAAAGTGAATATGCTATTGACATTTCCCCATGATCACATGCGTCACACCTTGCTGTATTTTAGCAAGTTCTGAATCCTCTAAAAGACGCCCAATTGATACACTTCCAGCTCGTTCACTAGATTTTAGATTTCAAATCTTCTAACTTATTAGCAACCTTGTTAATAACTAATTTCTTGTCTTCAACCATTTTGTCTATAGTCCAGCAATAATGTCTCCAAAAATCGACTAATCATTAATTTTTGGAGAAAGTTGCCAAACTTGGTGTATACATTGGGCAAACATATTGAAACATTTTTTTCATGGGACCCATCTCGTATCTGCCATTATGGTTGCCATGGCAACCATTTTTAAAGATGGCCGCCAAAAACGAAAAATCGGTGTATATCTTATATAACGCATGACAACAACGTTATTATGAGTTATTGTAAAGTATTTTTATTAGAAATAACTTAACTAACATTTAACTTAAACCTTTAACCGAAAAATTGTTTTGAAATATCCAAAATGGCCGACAAAATGGCCGCCAAATTAGAAATATTCTATATAATAGTCTTTAGGTATACTGATACTATATTTTTAACATTTATGCTGATAGTTCTAGAAAAATCTGGTTAAATGTATTCCAGTTTAATTATTAATTATTGGATCAAGCAGATATTTTATTCTAGGGACGTAAATTTCAATATAGATAAGCCTCGATCTGAGAAAAGGGCCCTTAATGACATGACATGAAATCGAGAAAATTGAGTTTTTAAGCTACGTCACCATTTTCTGCGAATTTCAGAACAGGGCACAAAATGCACATGCATGTTTTATGTTATATCCTGCAACATAATTGTTGCCTTGTAACATACTTAATTTGGAGTTCTATACTAACACTTGAGACCTATATTTTTGGGGTAAAATATGAGAAACTACAAACAAAAGTGAGGATTTTTGGAATTGGCAGACCACAATGTCATTTATAGTAGTATTTTATTGAAAACCCTTGCAATATAAGTGAAGTATCTTATAGTATTATATATCATACAAAATTATCCGCTATTTGTCAAGATACGATATTTTGGGGTAAAATACTACAAAATGAAAACAAAAATGATGATTTTTGGAATCAGTTTACTGTAAAGTCATTTATTATGGTATTTTATTATAAATCAATAGGATGGACACATATTGTCTTCTTGCTTATGGTATTGCTAATCTGGTGCCTAAATGTTATGTATTTTAAGACATTTTTGGGGCAAAAACATTGGAAGTATTAACAAAAGTGAGGATTTGAGTTATCGATTGGCTACGATGGCATTTAAAATCGTATTATTTATAAAACAACTGCAATTCGTTTGTAGTAACTTAAAGTTTAGTATATCAAATAATATATTAATATCATTTATGATAACTGAATGCTATTTTAGGATAAAATCGTACAAAATACAAACTAAATTGGTGATTTTTGGAATAGGTTTACTACAATGGTACCAATCGCATTATTTAGTTTACTGTTATAAATCACTAAGATAGACATATGCAGTTTTTTCCTATTAAGATATTAATAATCTAGTTTCAAAATGACTGGCGCCTTGGGATATATTTGGGGTGAAACAGTCAAAAATATAAAATTAATACAAGTGAGGATTTTTGGAATCTAATGATCACAATGTCATAACGCCACAAACTGTGCTATTTTATAATTAATCACTACGATAGGCACATGTTGTCTTTTCGCATATTAAGAAATTAATAATCTGTTCTAAAAGTTGTTCATATGTTATGTTATCTCTTTTGGGTAAAACATTACTAACTATAAACAGTAATTAAGTATTATTGGAATCAGAAGACCACTCAATTATTAAGCATCGTATTCGTTAATAACTCACTGCATTTGGTTGGTAGTAACAATTTGCTTAATACATCATAACATTTATGTATGAAATAACTTGTATAAAATGCAATTCTTTGGAATAAAACACAAAAAATGTAAATGAAACAACCTACTCCAACAAATTATGTATCAGGCAATGATGTGTACCACAAAGAGCCGTTATCTACCAAAAGCATTGCTAAGACAGGAATAATACACAACGTGTCGACCAAGAAAGGAATTTCTGACGAGGAATTGCTGTGCCCGACCAAACTACGTATCTTTATTGTCAGGATAAAAATGTTCAGGTAGACTTAGGCATAATGATTAATACCACACATGCATGGAATCTCTGCATATTTATTTGAGAAGATCATATTGTTTGAGATGGCTTTACCTGGTCATTTTTCAAATACTAGTGACTGGTGTGGCCTGGACATTTTCAAAATTATACAGGGCTTCAAGTCTGCTAATCAAATGAGGTTAACACTACAAGTGGGCCCCATTCCCTTGATTACTGTTACAAAATGTCTTTAGTGTTACACTCTTAGGTCACCATCTCATATATTATATATTTTTGTTAACGCTGCATTGTTTGAACTATTCGAAAAAAGAAACACTCAAGTTCCACAACAAGAAACTATGAAATTCCATGAAAATTTGAAAATCATGTTTTCATGTCGGCCAAATAATCTGGCGCTAATACGCTATATATTCTTCAGACAAGCTACATTTACAGCAATTGCCATCATAATATCTCATTCAAAGTAATTTGATAGTAAACTGATACTCTTTTAAAGTAACTATGACGTTGACCCCTAATGCTCCACTTATATATGAGCCATGACCCAGGAAAACCTGCTGACTTGACATCATGTATTTTTAATTACTGTATAAAACAAGGTTTTGAAAAGGCTCTAAAATAAGTGAAAAAATGTATATACCTGTTGATTCTACTTTAAGTAATTTATCCATATAGTACTATATCTTAGCTTTAAATTTCCTCTTAAATTATGTTGAAACTATATACTTTGTTGCCATGGTTACCAATTTCTGAAAAATACTTCAATTAAGAAAAACTGAGAGTAAGCTGTTTAAAACAACAGTAGCCTTTCTCTAAATGCAACATGTTTCTTTTATGATATATATTTTAAAATCAGAACATAATTCTAAAATGTGACACTATTTTGAACATTTTATGTCAAGAATTAATCATATGGTGTAATTATGAAACACGTTTTACAGTCAAATGGCGTTCGAATGACGTTCGCGACTTCAGGCAAAAAAACTCGGAATATTGACTATACAAAAACAGCTGTAACTTCCTCAAAACTCAAGATATTTACATAATTTCTTTTGAATCATGCTTAATTGGCATTAGTCATTATGACTATGAAACATCACAAAAAAAAGTATCTTGTCAAAATAGCAGGTTTTCCTAGAGACTGGCTTATATATATAACATAGTAAACTCAAGGTTTTGTCCGTTTATAACATCTGGATCCGGTCAAAGCTTAATTAGTTTTGAAGGTAGATTAATGAAACTTGGTATGTGGATACAAATTAATACGCAGATTATTCATGTCAATTTGTGTTTTATTCAGACAACAATTGTGGTTGCCATGGTAACAAAAACATAGAAAACAAAACAAGGTGCTTATATATTGCTTGTAATTCGTAATTTATTGTTATTATTAAGCAGAAACTGGCTTTTTATTTTATCAACGTCGACCTTGACCCCATTTACACATATTTTGATGGAAAGTATCTTTGCAGAAGCTATATATTGACCACGTTTCATTTATATATGTCAATCCAGACTAAATATAGTCAGTGGAAACCGATTTTCTATTTTCAGTAACAGTGACCTTGACCCCAAATGTCCCATTTTTTATCCCAACGTGTATCATTCTACAAGCAACGTATATAGCAAGTTTCATCCAAATATCTCATTCTTAACGGAAGTTATTCAGCAAAAACCGATTTTCTATTTTTAGTAACAGTGACCTAGATATTGACCCCACCCATCCAACTTTTTATTTTTAGTGGCGTATTGAGTCAAGCTACTTATACACCAAGTTTCATCACGATATGCAATTCTAAACTGAAGTTATTGGGCGAAAACTGCCATTTAATCATTTTGGCGGCCATTTTGAAAACCGTTGCTATGGCAACCAAAGAAAATATTTTAAGTGGGTCTCATGAAAAAAATGTTTCAAATGGACCAAGGAACAGTTGTACCAAGTTTGGTAACTTTCTCCAAAAATTAATGTTTATTGGACATTATTGCTGGACTACTATGGCGGCTATCTCTTTGGCTAACTGTGTTATGGAATATGTCTTATTCCAAGGATGTGATTCACTTGTTGCAACAGTAGATCCTGTTGTTGTCGGTTTCAATGTCGGTTTTGGAGTTATCTTTCGCATTTTATGAAGGTTCGCCATATTTGACCAAATTTCAACCATTACTGCACGTGAACCCGCTCCAGCCACTAAGAAGTTACATGTTTTTGTTTCATTTCGGTAACACTTAATGCTTGCCGGACCACTTAACTGATGGTCAGCCTTTTTAAGACCATTATACTTCATTCCCGGAACATTGCCGGGCGCCAACCCGTACAGATAAACGTCATCCACCCAGAAAAATGGCGTCAGTGTCGCTGATCTAAATATAGCCGGAATGACGTCATTTGTAATCATTACCATGAAACCGCTGCAATATCGAGGGTAGAATTTCTGTCCCTTGAAATGGTCCTCTTGGACGTACCACTTACTCTTCTTGTCACGAATAACTAACATGGTACCCGGATGAATATGATTACATAAAATTTGTTTTGGTTTTTCGGAATACTTTGGAAAATAATCTGTAAAGAATTTAAACATGTCTACTATGACGTCATCATCCACTTTCAGAATAATTTTAACATTCCTACAATATTCGGTAATCCATTTATATCCCATGACACCTTTATGTGTAAGATTTCGGTAAGCGTCTATAAAATCACCCTGCAAGATATCCCGGTAAGTTTTAAATTCTTCTTCTAATTTCTGTTGTAAGCTTGGATTTTTCACTCGCCCCAACAGAAAGAGCACTCTAGCTGTTCCTAAATGTCTATACAACGTATCGTTTGTCCATGTATCCCGCATTGCATTTCGTCGATCGAAATGGTTTGGGGCCGAGTGCACAATGACTAAAACCGATAAATTCCGGACAGACGAACACAAAGTTGGATCATGCATCAGGTAAGGAGCGTCTATTGTTATTGGATATTTAGTTTTGGTTGCATTTATCAAAGTATTTAAATTTGGTTTTGGTGTAATTCCCCGGACCAAACTCTCGGACATATACCTATAAATGTCCGGTTTGTGAGCTTTTAATGGATTTCTTGGAGCAACAAAACTTGACGTAGTAATCCTATCTATATGTCCCGGTTTCTTTAAAATGAGCATTTGTCTGGATGCAGTTTGGTCTAGATATTGTAACACCAGTATCATCGATATACCAAGAACGAATCCTGTTAGAAGGAAACATTTCTTACAGTTCCGTCGTAACCACGTGATGTTCATCCTGGGCTGAGTTTAGTCTCTTTGATCACGTGGTATGGAAAATGTCGTCAAACAAACAACCCTCGTGTGAATAATTTGGAGAAAATTGTCATATTGTTTCACACTTTTTCATTTTAGTCTGTTTATAGCTTCTTTTTTTCTGTGACACATCTGAAATTAGATAGAGGATATTTGTTGATTTTGGTGTAAGATCGAATTTTATTTCACCGAGTGATCACAGAAATCAATATTTTCACGAGTGGCGTAGCCACGAGTGAAAATATAGATTTATGTGATCACGAGTGAAATAAAATTCAATCTTACACCAAAAATCAACAAATTTTCTGTTTATTATATGCGTAATTAATCATATTATTAATATTTATCAATTCCCTCTTGGAACCTCACCCCGTGGGGCGCCCCAAATTCATTTCAACCTATTCACATTTTTTAACAGAAGTTCCACTGAAAGTAGTGCAACTATTTGCAGAAGTATTTTTCTGCAAAACATAAAACAAGATATGTGTAAAGTTTATAAATAAAACAAATATAATATTTGACAAACACAAAATTATTTTAATGTTTTATTGAAAGCGAAATAACTGGCATTTATTAAATTTGATCGCGGAGTAATTTAATTGTCAACAAACAATTTTGTCATCCACCATTGTGAATTCAAGTCACGATGCCGGGAATTTTTAATCATTATCACGACACAGACTTATTTTTTCTATGTCGCCAGTTTGATTAGTAAGGGGAAATACTCGTACTGACAGTTAAAAACGGGAATCGACGTACAGAGTGACTTTATCATGTGTTTTGACGTCATCACAACATCGAAATACGAGGACGACATGTTGATTTTTTGACGAGATGCGATTTTGAATCTCAAAATGCATTTAGTATGATCATTTACAGGCAGTGGATTCTATATGCTTCGATAAATTGTAGGTTTGTGTTTATTGCTTTTATTTGAATTGTTCAAAGCTTGTTCAGATTTTCAGATTCGCCTTTTAAATATGGAACAATAGTCTAGATTTCATTCTGAGACCTTGGCATGTCAGAACAGAAGAAGCCTTCCAACTCTCCAATAAATTGAAGTTTATAAGAAGGATCTATTCTCTTTCTAAAGGCCCTTCTAGGAAAGCACTTATAAAATAGTGGTTCTTTCACCTGACTGTCACTTGTTGAGGTTCTCGATTTGCAGTAGATCGATCTAGGTTCATTTTATTCCTCACAATAATGAGGTCACACAGGTGCAGTATGCCAACAGAAAAAAACGAATTTTCGGGGAAATATTTTTTTTTTGAAATTTTATATTTTTCTTTAGGTATACAGTACAGTACAAAAATATAAATTAAATTTTTTTATTTTTTTTTTCGTTTTCAATGATACAGTTACCTGTGAATGAGGCTCGAATAAATGCCAAAAAAGGCTTCAAATTCAAAGCCATTGGTACCAAATTCAGCAAAATGCTCCATTTTTGACAGCTGTCAAGTAGCAGACATAATCAAGGAGGTAAATATGTAATTAAACAAACAATACAGGGAGGTAATTTATTTTTTCATTGAAGAAAGTAGTTCCGTCAAAAACAGTGAAATTATCAAAATGTTATTTTCACTGTTATTTGTCATTGTTATTTTCACTGAAAATCGCCATAATCCATCGAAAGCATATAATAAAAGGAAATAATTTGTTATAATGGGCTTTACTGTTTTAGCAACAACAAAGAGGTCCCTTTGAACCTCTTTGGCAACAAACATGATGTTTGGTGTCTATTTATAAATACATATGCTAGTAGCCAAGTTCCCACGGTAGTGTTCATGAAAAACTGTGTTTGTACCTCTAAATTTGCATGAACAGATTATTTTATTAGTGCCGAGGCATAAGCAAGAACAGTCTGAATAATAGTCTAATCTTATAGTCAGAAAATAATTTATATTTGTCGCGTTTTGAGTATAAATAAACGTCGACAACGCTTTTGCGCGTTACGTTTTTCACTGAACATAACGTTTTCCAGCGTTCACCAGCGAACTCCAACTTTTCAAAACTTTTACTTGCGAATTTGAACATTAGTGCAAACGTCGGTAAACGTCAGTAGTCCAGCTTTAGTTGATCAAACATTTCACATAAGTTCCAAATGTTTCATGAACGCAAGATGATATATGATATAGGCCAACGCCGCAGTATATTGGATCTAAAAACATCACCTGTATCATTTGAAAGTGATTCATTTTAAGCATATGTATGTGCATGTCAAACAAAGAATAAATTACATTAATTATGTTCAATTAAAACTTTCACAGCAGTAAATTGCACATTTTACATTCTCTGTACGCCAGGTCATGGACGTTAGCGGATGCCGGTGGAGAGGAGGTTACTGTTACTGTTTTACTTTAACGTGTCCTATAATTGGCCCATTGTTTGTTCGTGTCATTGAAAACAAGTGTACCATACGTTTACAACCAATTTTGCACATGCCCCGATCGATGTAATGTTCACATTAACGAGAAGTCATTGTGACACATGATTTGATCAAATTCTATGAAAACAATAGCCCGAATGGTTTTGCTTACTTGCACAAATTTGCGGCGCTAATGGGATTTTGGTGTTAATGTTCTAAATTACATTGTTCGTTCACGAATGATGCAGTGATAATGCATGTTGAAGTGTAACTACAATCTAGATCAGACAGCAATTATCAAACATTGAAAACTCGATGTAGTAACAATAATAGAAGTATAACAAGCAGTATTTCTAGGAATATTAACAACACCACTTGTAACTAGCAGCATACATGTAGAAGTGATACGTTTAGAAGCAACATTAGTAGCAATATATCTAGCAGCATTAACAACAACGTTTTTGGCAATACTCACGATAGTGCAAACTAACGTTAGTATTCCAAGTTCATGTGTTAGTCTTTTAGGCCCCCTGATATTTTGGCAAAACATGTGACTGTCTTATCCTTCTAGAATCGCCCACGAGCTTACATTAAGGGTACTCGCAGTTACCATTTTAAAATGTGTCTGGTGAACTAGAACTGATAGGAACTTTCTTGTGTCAGACATTGGTAACGTTATTTTTAACATTGATAAAAATTCAGACGAAAATCTAGGTCAGACACCTCTAAATCATATTTGTCATATACATGTGTAATATATGTCTACATTACATATATTGACAGGTTGTAGAATGTATTACTATCATTTATGACACTTGTATAACTGTATAAACGTAACGTTCTTGTCAATCATTTTGACAGGTTTATAAATGACTTAATTATATACAGTTAAAATGTGTGGTATGCGAAACACAAGCACACGTCCGCTGCACACATTTTACTTGGTTTCATGTAATTGGTACTCAACACATATGTTAATATGATAATTAATTCATCAACGCTCGTTAACTTTACAAAAATAAATTCCACTTAAAACGAGGCTCTTTTTACTGAAAACAGATAGTTGTACTTGTCGACGACGGAAACTATAACAGACACAAATCAAAACAGAATGGTTAGAGAAGGCAGAACTTAAATGAGACAGCCACGCACAGAAAACGGAAACGAAACAGAACACAACATTTGGAACTCCTCGGTAATGTACAAATATGATTCGAAAATGAGAATTGTACGAGGTGCTCCGAATGACCACAATAACACTGTAGAATGCCCAAAACGAAACTGAACGAGAAAATGAAACCAAACCGCTTAAAGTCCAAGTTTCAGTTGTCCAACAGTCGAACGCCTAAGCCTCAGCTGTTGTCAAAATAAACTGAAACACCACAGTGTTAAGCAATTATTCAGACAAGATTCGATTAATATTGACCGCGATACTGCAAACACGTTTGGAAAGATTGCATTCTTTTTGCCCTGAACCATTATAGTCCAAATTTCTGAAACAACACAAACATGTATAGAGAATTGATGTTTAGGGATAAGCATTGACAGTCTCAGTTAAATGTGGTCGGTTGATAAGTATTTTGTTTGTGTCCGGGTATTGAACATGTGTGTGACTACATTATCCAATGTTCTCGAAATACCAAGACACGCGATATACTAATACCACAGAGACAAAATTACACAGAAAGTCCGTATAATGGTATGCCAAACTTTGGCCTTTGTTGATCGAATATGTTCTGCCAAGATGAAACTGACCAAACAACGTTATAAAAGTCAAAGACGTCCAAACAATCTTTGGGCATCTTTGTAAAAGTGTAGCAATATTAACGTGACTTTGACATCACTGAAGGCTACAGACCCATGAAGTGGTTGTACTTTACTGGTAAAACGGTGCACTCGTGTTCATTAACTTGGTTCACGTTTCTTTACACAGTAAATTATTTGTCCTAACAGGTATAAAATTATGCTACGTTCCGCATTCATTGTTTATAAATTAAAGTTTAAGTGTTTTAGTTGACATATAGAAAGAGTGATCATTAATATTCCTAACATTTTACAACGTTTTATTACACGAATTGTCTTACTAAAGAAGTTGTGTGGTTTTATAGCGGGACCTCGAATGATAAAGTCGCACATTATGATGATTTGAACATTTTTTACCGACATTTAAGGTGATGTACTCATGCATAAATAAAATAAGTTTATGTTAATTATTTTAATGTATTTTACCACATGAAAATCACGTCTTCTTTTAATAAATTATTAATTTGTAATTATGTTAATTGAATGCCTACATTTTAATAAATATGACACCTAGATTTCACTTACTATCAATTATTAATACTGTCGAAACAATTTGCGTTTTTGCATATTCAGTCATGAACTAGTTATGGCATAAGGGCAATGAAATCGGTGTGCACAGCGGGCGTATTACTTAATTAAAGAACGAATGAGTCGATAAAAGGATTCTTGAATCCGGATTCAATGTATCCCACAATCGAATCTTCCCTAGGCTCGAGGTCGGGGAACATTTACCAATCTGGCAGAGAAACACCGAATGACCACACACTTAAGACCGCCTCAGTCAAACCTAAACAATTAACAATGGCATAAAAATAACATTGTAAACAACATACCAGTATAATATTATATTATACTGTTCTGTTCTACTTCGTAAGCGACATGACGAGAATAGTGGTGTATTAAATACTACAATAATGAATTTGAACATACGAGGTACATATTTATGATGTAATTATTACGTTATTTGTGATTTATTAATGCCATAGAAAACTGATTGGCTATACAAGAATTTAACTAAACTTGACGCGTATTGCTTCGTGTAATGAAGCACACATGGCCAACTTTTACAACCATCCCCAAATAAGGGAAATCAAGGGAATTAAGTCAATTTCCGGGTGTTATCTGTTTGTATCAAGGGTTACCCTTCTTTAGTGCACTGTGTTTATTGTTATCTGCGAGTCTGTGTGATACACCGGGTCATAAAACCAGTCATGTGTGGCTAATCTTCCCTCAGGCATCTGCTGTTAGATCGATACTTATCGATATATATCAGTTACTATGACGTAACGCACGTAACTGACTTACGTTCGTAATTTCGTACACTCGCTGTAAAACAGTAGTTGATACTTCTTTATAATTCACTCGATACATTACATATCATATACCAATCTATTCATTATAAAATTGTCTACATTGTCATTTTAATTTGAAATCATGTAGAATAATATGTAGCCGTAGAATTGGAGACAATGCCCGACAAATATACAAAAATCCGTGTGCAATTTGTAACACAAAATATTGGTCGTCGGCATAAAATAACAGCTGTTTTATTCAAAATGTCATTAAATTTGTGGGATACTTCACTGAGTGACACCAGAAGTGACGTGTTTTAACATACTTTCGTGAAAAATCACGCGTTCAAAAAATAAAAAAGTTAAATAATAAACTGGTAACACGAAAAAAGTGCAAATTTGCAAAAAAATGCTGAAAATTTTCCGAAGACGCATGCTTAGTACGCGTTTATTTTTTTATTTTTATAAATAAAATAATTATGATCTCGTTTTTAAAATATTATTTTTGTTTTATTATAAATAATAAAATCCCAATGCATTCTAGCCAATATTTATCGAGATTATTAGAATGGAATGTGTGGAGGAAAATTGTCCTACTCGCGCGTTTTAGCGATACGTTGTGGCACAGACCATTTTCGAAACTTAATAATTTTATTATAAGTCATAGAACGTACAATTAAAATAAAATTTGAAATATTATCAGAGTGAAATTTTTACTTTTAAAAATTCTATACGATTGCTCTTAAAATAAGCCCGACACACTTGATTCAATGTGTGGAGGAAGATTGTCCTACGGCGCAATTTTGCGACGTTTGGACGTTTTATGCAACGCAAGTTTTTATAGTGGACGAACTACATTACCAAAATAATTATTTTGAGCGCTATTATGCATTGGCATGCAATGCATTTTGTACCCGTATATTCTAGAACAATGTTGTGTTTCGTTTTTCATAAAACAGTACATAGATAAGTGTGTTAGGAGTTGAATACGTGAGTGAGTAAGATACTTGTCAGATAGACATCGGGTGATACGAGTGAATACGCGTTAACTTGAACAAGCGGGAGAAATTGCTACCGAAAGATACCCAATATTTTTTAATTAAAAACGATGTTATTGACAGGTAATGTACTGTAGTTTTCGACATTGTAAACATTTGCAAAGTTAAACATCAATGTTTAGAGCATAAGACAAGTATTACGCAAAGTTAGTTAATAATATGCTGACGTAACGCAACGTTACACAAACGTACTCAATACCGTGCGTTACGTCTATACAGTCTGTTCCACAAGCCCAAAAATCAGCTCATTTTTTAGCAGGCCAGTACAGTTACTTCTGTAATCACCATGAAATCGATATGGGTCATTAAGGGTCAGTGTGGCTAGATTCACAGCATGGAGGCAATAAATGTAAGATCAGCTTCCTGATAAGCCCCAGATGTTTATTGGTGCAGAGGTACTAGATTATGAGTATCTTGCTTGAATTTGACAGGCATATGAATGCCTCCATCCACATTATACATAGTATACACAAAATTCTTGACTTCAAAGATATATCACACATTGAAAATTTCACTTCAGTTATTTTAAATCTTGTTCTTTAAATTTGAGTGACATTTATACCTAACGAAAGTACCTTTTCAGTGAGTATCAATATTGCTTTAAACATAGGCTGATGCTGAATAATGATTAGCGCGACTATATTAAAATGTGGTATGTACTGCTATACCTATCTGTAAAGACCACTAGTTGTTGCAGTCAAAAGTGGACTGCAACGTGTTAGACATAATTGAAAATATCAAGTGCTGTTTTATAGGCTAGCTAGTTTTGTAATGTTGGGCTATATTTGTGAGTGATGTTTAAATTTTAGGTCTTTATCATGTTTGATTCAGATTGTACATCTGACATTATTTGTATATTTCCATGCAGGGATTTTTTTCCGAAATGTGGGCTTGTGGAACAGACTGTATACAGAAGATAGTGTATAATAATACATATGCAGTCATACTAAATTAGTTAATAAGTAGGCAAACAACATGTTATAGTTTTGTTATTTTAATAAGTTAATATTTCATTATAGAATAAAATATCATGTCGTTTATACATATAAAACATTGAATTAAAATTTAATATGATTTTTACTCACTCACCAAATTGTCATTTGGTGTCCAAATGGTGAAATTATCCGACAATTGATAAAAACAGAAATTGTTATTGGAAACAAATTTAGGAGTAACATCTTATTAAAAGAGATTTTTCCACCAAGCACAATTTGCTGCATTCAACAGCAGGGGCAAAACACAGCAGTAAACTTTCAATAAAATGATTTAATGACAACCCATAAATTATAACCATCTATGTGCATATGACATGTCGTAAACGCTTACTCCAACCCATAGATACCTCCTTAATAGATTAAAACATAAATAATAACTATATCAACATTAAGGTCACCATTTTTTAAAGTCCCTTTTGACTGATATGCTCCCAGTCGTTAAAGATAGACCATTTCCGTTTTTTCTCCGGTAAATATCGCAATGCATAAAAACCGAGGTGATCAGAATCAGAAAGTATATGACGAACACTCTTCAAACCACTTGTTATCAAACATCTGGCACCAAGTTCACAAAGGATCAGTTTTCAAGATCAGGATCAAGATCAAATATGTATCAATTGGAATTCAGTATATATGTTAAGGTTAAGCTTGATATTTTTATACATGTATATGTATAAAAACATATCCTTCAATTTCAAAGACAATAAAATAATTGTTTTATGGTTAGTCATTAAAAACGTACTTGATCCTCATTTTAAAAAATAATCCTCATTTTTCAGGATCAGTTTCAGTCTCAAGTACAATTATTATCGTTTGCAACAGAAAAATGATGGTCTGAATATTTTGAACATGTTAACTTGAAGTATATTAGGTGTTCTCTACATGGTTATAAGTTTTCAATGCGAAAAGTTACCAAACACTTCCAAAAATTGGGAAATTAATTTCGGGATCAAATTTTATCTAGATCAGTTGATCCTTTGTGAACACGGGGCCTGGGTTTTTGGCGTGCGTATGGTGTTTAGTAGCAGAAAGAATCTCAATAAAACAGTCAGTTTTAAATTCGATCTCAAAGGTTCTAAAAAGCAAGTTTTTGTTGTGCTTTTTCTGATTTTACCCCTATAGTTCGTCCACCTCGTTTTCAGACATCAGTATGTTGGTTTTATATTAGTAGTGAGATAACACTGCGCATGTACAAAGATAATAAACCAGTCAAGCAACTCAAGTTGTAACCACTAACGTAAAGCGGGCTACCAGTTTTTTGCGACAGTCAATTCTTAGGCAAACGAACGGCTAATTGTGATTTTACGAAATCTAGAACCATAAATGGGCGTCATTTACTGCTCTAGTGATGTCAGATAATACAATATAGCAGTCGTTTTACGGCAATTAATTTGTCATACACTTTGATTTTAATGAACATAGCTGATCAAGACGATATTGCTTGCAAAAAAATCAGACATCTTTGTTATCGACGGCTGGTTCATAGCCTTTAGTTATTCTTGTCGTGTAAGTGTGACAGGCGTTAAAATGTGCAGCTTTAATCATGATGAGTTCAATCAAAATTACATCATGGCTATGTGATGTTAACTGAAGGGATGTCGCTAAATTCAATGATAGGCGATGGGAGGTGTCTTCATTTTCAAAGGAATGAGTGCAATAAAGTGAAGTACTTTCACTCATATACAAATGTACATATACTTCAACCGTACAATATTTTATGTTCGGAAACATTAACAATAAGATGAAAGATAATACGTGTAGTAATTTGGAATGGATTTGTATACTAACATATTAGATTTAATTTTTTTTGTCCCTTTAATGTACACATGGAGAGATATATGATTATTGTGCGAAACAAAATATATTTTAGTGCACAATGATTATTGTCTAACGTGCCTTATAGAAGTACATGTAATGTTACGAAATAATAGATCATCTGGATCCAGGCGAAAGTCCACGGAACCTTATTCCTGTGTTTTCAAAAAGCATTTTTCCAAAAAAACCAAAACAAGAACCACCTAAACACACCCTATTGTTAGTATTATCAACAACAGTTACAATACCCATCTAAACTGTATACTATTCCTACAAGTACGCCGTATTTCCAGAAAGACAACTCAAACTCAGACAAGGAATGCAGCACAAAACTTAAACAGCCGAGCCCCTAGAAAACATACAAAAAACAATACAGACCTTAATTACACAACACGATGCCCAATCACAACAACTGTACGAGAAGAATAAACTAAACTACTGAAAATTCTAAGTTTCAGTTGTCCAAAAGTTGAAAATTTATATTTAGTCCTTGCTGACAAAAAGCTGAAAGGCCCAGTTCGTTCACAGAGAAGAGGAGCAATAGAAACAGTTTCGTTGGTGATTACAGAAATCAGTTAATTAATAACATATCCATAAACCGTTAATTTCTATCTAGAGCTATTAAATTCGTACACAAATGAGACGACTGCTTTTTGCATGATTTATCATAGTAAAACAAACATGAACGTGACATTCATGATGATATACATGTACTCATGAGCTGCTTTTTTGTAATGTCGTTAATATCCTTTCAAATAAAGCCCATTTATATCAAAGAAAACGTTATAAATATTGATGAATGTTGGTCAGTCACCAGTGGTTTCCAGGACTGTGGACGCCGCCACAATAGATCAATGGAGACACAAATAAACAACATGATGCACTTATCATGTATATAAATGTATATTGTCATGTATATTACTCGAATGTTTCACGCATTATTTATATGTCCAGCGTTAAGACAAGATTTGGTTGTGCGTTTGTTTACAGTCATGTTGCTTGTCCAAGTTGTTGTGTTAGTCTCTGATAGTGGTAACTTGTGCGATTGGAAGCCGTGGCATGTGTGCTGTTAAAGATCGTAAACGGTAAAAGTATAAGTCGAGGCTGAACTTTAATGTATAGTTCGATTTCGAGCATTGAGGCGTGACTGCACTTTTAAAGTTTAATCCATTCGCCGATAAACTGTAAATCGATAAATTACACACAGTAGTAAGTAGCATAATCTTGAAATAATGACTATTGAATTAACCACGGGTTACCCGCCCAAATAGACTCGTCTGAAAGGTTCAAACTTGAACTATATATACAAAATTGAATGTACTTTATACTGAAAACACACAAAGGTTGCAGTTCGGAGGACAGACACTATGTATAGTAGATTTTTTTATTGTAAGTTTTTATGTTAGTGATTGTATTAAGTAAGGACTAGTATGCTACTTGAGGTTGTACATGATATATGCAAGCGTCAAAGTCGTGTTGGTTGCAATGATGCAGATTGAGTTTGGATGGTGCTTGTGGGGTCGTGAAGGTGACCCGAGTTAGTGAGGGTGTTTAAGGAGGGTGGTGGGTGGAACATTTATAATATGGAGAGCTAGGGATCAACATAAATCTATAAGAGGTAGCACACCAATTATCAATCAATACCCTTAAAGCAATTTTAACGGCCTGTTATAAATCACATAGTCCAACGGATTAGCTTGAAAAACATTCGCCAAGTACCTTCGCCAAGTACCTTCGCCAAGTACCTTCGCCAAACAAATAGGCGGGACAATCTCAATTGTGGTGCAAGTCAATTGTATCCTGTCTCGACACATGTCTAACGTCTTCATGTTTGTTTTATATATTATGCGTTATGTTGTTTATGAGAGCATGCATTGTAGCGTTTTATAAATAATCTATTTTCTTTACATCTCGTCATGTGAATCTACTTACTTCTATATTCGACACATCCTGTGTTGTCATTTATGCACAAGGCACACACGGTAATTATTCATTTAAGCGTTGGAATTCTTATGAACATAGAATATATGTAACATTGATAAATGGCATGGCATATGACGAAAGTAAGTTTGGCTGTATTTTCTAGAGAGCTGAATATATACGCGTACTATACAGTCCTAAAATGTTTTGACACTCATGGACTACAATAACGACAAGACCCCGGACTATATCATTATGGGGATGAATTATTTTGTAATATCAAACAACCAAAAAAAAAACGATGAACACAATAGTTTATCTATTGGTGTTTCGCAATAAATACATACAAATAAATAGAGGATCTATCACGAGTTGTCAATTGATATAAATTTATATAAAACGAGTTTTGGAAATTTAATTATGCGAGCCTTTGGCGAGTTTAATAATATTTCCTGAACGAGTTTAATATAAATATATCAATTGACAACGAGTTAGTGATAGATTCTTTATATCATATGCATATGACACTAAAAACGCAAAATACGCATCAACTTATTGGAAAAACACGCCCATGTAGTATAAGAAAGTACGTATAAGAATATACGTACTCGCTATACTAACCCGGATACAAGGAAATTCATGTGATATAAGGTGTTACGTAACCCATCCCAAAAGAATCATTGCAGTTACACATTGTGGTTTGGCAATAGTTGCCACACATATCCCACCGCAATAGAAACAATATTTGCTTTTTTACGCACATTCATATTTGTTCGTTAGTTGCATTAATGCATTCAATATGTAAAGTCATCTATATTTCCTGGAAACCAGTTGTAGGGAACCGTTCAGGTGGTTAACCAATGAAATCATGTTTTACAAACGGTTTGAACAAATGAAATCATGTTTTACAAACGGTTTGAACAAATGAAATCATGTTTTACAAACGGATTGAACAAATGAAATCATGTTTTACAAACGGTTAACCAATGAAATCATGTTTTACAAACGGTTAACCAATAAAATCATGTTTTACAAACGGTTAACCAATAAAATCATGTTTTACAAATGGTTAACCAATGACAACACGTTTTACACAAGGTTAACCAATAAAAACACGTTTTTGTAATACAAACGGCCAACTAATTAACATGTCCGCCATGCACCAGGACGCTGTTTTATCAAAGTACTTACGAAAATCGTAAACTTACAATCAAATTCAAATTCCTTATACTACTTTGTCAACCGTGAAGTGATATAAAGGGAGCTACAATCCTAATGAAGAGTATGTTAAAGAATTCTTGCAAAAACAGTTGTATCAAATCAACAGTTAATAAAGAATTGTGAGCTGGCAATTTAAATTTGAGCGTAATTTTAAGATTTCCCTATGCGCTTTGATAAAACAGTATTATACTGAAATTAGGTGACCATGATCATAAGTTCTCACCCACGGAGACAGTCCTATAATTCAACATATAAAACTGTGTTATACAAGTAATTAAGTTTTCAAACAAGCTATAGTCATAATATGAGCTCATTATATGACAAAATGAGATGGCGGTCGACAGGTCATGTATTACACATGTCATAGATTGACATCAATACAACCACTCAGTATGTAGTTATGTATCAAGGCTCGGTTCATGACAAATATCAGATTCTTACCGGAATAGCTAGTATGATATGAGAATTAGTGTCAATCTACGACAAGGAACCAGACCCCGCACCAAGAAAACATTCATAACATGTGCATTGGTCTGTGACTCCGCGTACATACGTATAGTCAGTGTTTCTAAAATTGTTATGTATGTATATAATGTTCGACTATTGTCTTTAATTTCTGTTCTGTGTTCTGTGTTCTGTGTTCTGAGACTGTTCTGTGTTCTGAGACTGTTCTGTGTTCTGAGACTGTTCTGTGTTCTGAGACTGTTCTGTTCTGTGTTCTGTGTTCTGTGTTCTGAGACTGTTCTGTTCTGTGTTCTGAGACTGTTCTGTTCTGTGTTCTGTGTTCTGTGTTCTGTGTTCTGTGTTCTGTGTTCTGTGTTCTGTTCTGTGTTCTGTGTTCTGAGACTGTTCTGTGTTCTGTGTTCTGAGACTGTTCTGTTCTGTGTTCTGTGTTCTGAGACTGTTCTGTTCTGTGTTCTGTGTTCTGAGACTGTTCTGTGTTCTGTGTTCTGTGTTCTGAGACTGTTCTGTTCTGTGTTCTGTGTTCTGAGACTGTTCTGTGTTCTGTGTTCTGAGACTGTTCTGAGACTGTTCTGTGTTCTGTGTTCTGTGTTCTGTGTTCTGTGTTCTGTGTTCTGTGTTCTGTGTTCTGTGTTCTGTGTTCTGTGTTCTGTGTTCTGTGTTCTGTGTTCTGTGTTCTGAGACTGTTCTGTGTTCTGTGTTCTGTGTTCTGTGTTCTGAGACTGTTCTGTGTTCTGTGTTCTGTGTTCTGAGACTGTTCTGTGTTCTGTGTTCTGTGTTCTGAGACTGTTCTGAGACTGTTCTGTGTTCTGTGTTCTGTGTTCTGTGTTCTGTGTTCTGTGTTCTGTGTTCTGTGTTCTGTGTTCTGTGTTCTGTGTTCTGTGTTCTGTGTTCTGTGTTCTGTGTTCTGAGACTGTTCTGTTCTGTGTTCTGTGTTCTGAGACTGTTCTGTGTTCTGTGTTCTGAGACTGTTCTGTGTTCTGTGTTCTGAGACTGTTCTGTGTTCTGTGTTCTGAGACTGTTCTGTGTTCTGTGTTCTGTGTTCTGTGTTCTGTGTTCTGAGACTGTTCTGTGTTCTGTGTTCTGAGACTGTTCTGTTCTGTGTTCTGTGTTCTGTGTTCTGAGACTGTTCTGTGTTCTGAGACTGTTCTGTGTTCTGTGTTCTGTGTTCTGTGTTCTGTGTTCTGAGACTGTTCTGTGTTCTGTGTTCTGAGACTGTTCTGTGTTCTGTGTTCTGTGTTCTGTGTTCTGAGACTGTTCTGTGTTCTGTGTTCTGAGACTGTTCTGTGTTCTGTGTTCTGTGTTCTGTGTTCTGTGTTCTGTGTTCTGAGACTGTTCTGTGTTCTGAGACTGTTCTGTGTTCTGAGACTGTTCTGTGTTCTGTGTTCTGTGTTCTGTGTTCTGTGTTCTGAGACTGTTCTGTGTTCTGTGTTCTGAGACTGTTCTGTGTTCTGTGTTCTGTGTTCTGTGTTCTGAGACTGTTCTGTGTTCTGTGTTCTGAGACTGTTCTGTGTTCTGTGTTCTGTGTTCTGTGTTCTGTGTTCTGTGTTCTGTGTTCTGTGTTCTGTGTTCTGTGTTCTGTGTTCTGTTCTGTGTTCTGTGTTCTGTGTTCTGTGTTCTGTGTTCTGTGTTCTGTGTTCTGTGTTCTGTGTTCTGTGTTCTGTGTTCTGAGACTGTTCTGTGTTCTGTGTTCTGAGACTGTTCTGTGTTCTGTGTTCTGTGTTCTGTGTTCTGTGTTCTGTGTTCTGTGTTCTGTGTTCTGTGTTCTGTGTTCTGTGTTCTGTGTTCTGTGTTCTGAGACTGTTCTGTGTTCTGTGTTCTGAGACTGTTCTGTGTTCTGTGTTCTGAGACTGTTCTGTGTTCTGTGTTCTGAGACTGTTCTGTGTTCTGTGTTCTGTGTTCTGTGTTCTGTGTTCTGTGTTCTGAGACTGTTCTGTGTTCTGTGTTCTGAGACTGTTCTGTTCTGTCAGTCTGTTCTGTTCTGTGCAGTTGTTTTCACTGTAGTGGTGCCATATACATGTAGTTACATAAATTCTGCTTATTTTAGCTAAACTTTTTTGTGCCGTACATTATGTGATCGAACTTCACTATACCAATGTTGCTTTTTAAAAAATCACACCATCTACATGTATGATAAAGATTCGGTTTTCAATAAATGGTAGCCTTTTTAATATGAGAACATCATTCACACTTTATTTATTTTAAAAAGGTATACAAAGTTTACACTACCAGTTGAACTGAATCCAACTTATTTGAATACATTTTAATATTTCTTTGGCTATTTAGCTACTCATTCACTGTACTTCAACATGTATGTGTATGTATGTGTATGTATATGTGTAAGTATGTAGGTATTCACTAACTATTGACCGCAATTTTAAAAGATTACTTCTATTGATGGATGTGATTATGTATTGGCCTGTTTTATTGATTTTCTTTAACTTAATTTAAGCGTGCATTTCTATGGAAATGAAATGAAAATTTGAATATGTATAGTAGTAAATGATATTTTAACATAAACTTTATTTTATTTCATTTCATTTTGATTTGACACCTATTTGCATCCGTCAGCATAGCTCTTATTATTATTAGTATTATTATTGTTATTCGTGGCTTTATTATTTTAATGTTTCATTTTCATTATGCTACATGTAGTACTTCAAGGCCTTGTGAAAATAATGATATATGTTGTTCAATAACCCTGTATATTTTATATGAAACCATCCTAAAATTAAGATGTTATTAATACTTTTTATAATTACCTAGAATCTATATGGGTTCAAGCCAAGCATGTAGCAGTGAGTAAAATATGACCGTCTTGTTTCCTTAACTTGACGCAAACACAAACATGTAAATCAGGAAACCATAGCCATGAGAACTTGGTCGGTTAGTGTAATAAATTGTTAAAATAAATTATGTAAAATGAATAGTTAAATATGTAGCCAAATGGCATGTTAGTTGTGTTATTCACATTGTGCCATGGTTGTTTAATTTTAAAGTACCAATCACCAACTTATGCATGATTTATAAACTTTCATCATCTTAAATTCCAGATTATTAAAAAAAAACTAATAATAACATACGATTATTCACAATAAATCACACTTTTCGTGTAAGATGACAACGTACTACATTTCTACTTTAACGACGAAAATGAAATATTAAAAATCTGACATTTGTACATAATTTATCGTATTACTCACCAAATATTAATTATAAATCCGTCCTATCTTAAGAGAACAATTTCACCTTTATTTTTTCAAAGAAAAACTGAAAAACTATGTAATTTACCAACGATAATGTCCGAATTTATCCGAATGAATACTATCCGCCAAAAATGAAGGTGTTTAGTATCACGATACGACAGAAGTGAGACAAAAAAGACAAACGTTATGTTACGTTCCACCGTACAACGATTTATCATGCACGTTGACTAACCCATGACAAGTTATTATGCCCGAGGCTGTTAAACAATACATTTAGTGTATTCTAGGCTTAACATGACATCCATCTTATTATCTGTTAAACCATGTCCCTCTGAATGCCGCACGCTGTTACATTTGACTTTAAACCTTAGACCTTGAAACTGAATTCAGCGGAACCAACGGCATTAATGCGTTAAATAAAACATAAAAACGTATTTAAAGCACATTTATCACAAAGAATTTAATTTTCACAACTTGAACTAAATGAATGTTCAAAACGATTGGTTCTTTAAAATCATAATTACAATTATTTTGCGTGAAAATAATGTGCCCAATATCTATAGCAGAGCAGAGCAGAGCAGAGCAGAGCAGAGCAGAGCAGAGCAGAGCAGAGCAGAGCAGAGCAGAGCAGAGCAGAGTTTCCAAGGACCTGAATTAGAGTTTAAGATATGTTCTGTATAAAACAATTTATTTAATTTCTCGTTCTGAATATTTTGCCATCGTGGTCAACTTACAAAACTGTTGTGCATCCGGTTCAAAAATGGCTTTGTTGCATCAATACATGTGTTCTTGTACTTTCACGACAAACTAATGGGTAAGCCCTCTTGATGAAAACAAATACACTGTTAACTGCCTCAAACACGCCACAACTCTTCAATTGTCAATTTCTTTCTAAACTGCACATTGCAGTTATTTGTGATACGGGAGAGCATACTCAGATGTATGCACCGTGAAACTGACAAACATTTCAACGCCAAACCTTAGATATAATGGCATCCCGTATTTGGTTGTTGTTTTATTTTTTGTCCATTCTCAATTTATCAACATAGACAAGTGTGTATCTAGAAAAAGTATGCTTGTGTCAATTGTTTAGCTTTAACACTACACGATTGGTGCTGATGGCAGGGTGCGGTAGCATAGTTATAAAGAGGATCTTGGATGAGTGCTCATTCCTAACCATTTTTTATCAAGTTGACAAAAAATTATGACACGAGGCTCTGTCGAGCTTCATATTTAAGTGATGAGTGCTTATTCCTTACCATTTTTTATCAAGTTGACAAAAATTATGACACGAGGCTCTGTCGAGCTTCATATTTAAGTGCATTACGATATTTTCGGCACCTTTTAATGCACTCCCACACCGCAGGTTATGTGATAAATAATATTGCTGATATACGTTTCAATAAAGTGTGATGTAATTGTACAATCCCTAAGTGATTTACAATAAAACAAGAACAAAATCATACGTGTTTAACAATCTGGAATCTTTTCAATTGATATGGGGTTTTTTGTTTAAAATATTTTCTTGCACACTCAACATTTTCAAGCATTCTAAAATCTAAAGTGATTTAAATGTTTTATAATGTTGCGGATGCATTTGCGATATCATATAATAAACGCCTAGAAGAAAGTGTTTTATTTGCCATAGATTCATTATAAATACTTATTTGATCTACATTCGTCTTGTTCTACCCACTTCGTACCCAAATATAATAACGGTGAATACAAATAGATTAAAATAAAGCCAGGGGTACTTCAAATATATGCACTAATCAACAACAAATAAAACTACCAAAATGAAAAAATAACGTACCCGTACCATTCGTATATGACGGACAAATGCGGTAGACCTGCCTTCAATGAACACAACTGCCGTCGACGCAACTTGTTCCATGATGTGTATAATAATTATACTCGTTGTTTAGGGTGATGCGCTGATCGGGCTTGTTCCCACATTGAAGATCGGGAGACCAAGTCATGTGTCAGCCTCGTTAAATAAAGGCGTTACTTACGCTATACCGGCTAGATGTGTTAGCTCCGTGTTAAGATGTAGGATTGTCTTGCGTTCTCGATGAGCAACCGTATTTATGTTATACAATATAGTCAATGTCACATCTTGTTAGCTGTCTATGGAACACCAGGGGCCCGATGCCTAAGCAAGGCGCTACACGAGCGCCATCATTCAATTACCAACCTTTCAAGTACCAATATATATATATAATAGAAGGCATTGATTACCTCCCGTTGAAAGCGTTACATAGCGCTTTGCTTAAGGAAACGGACCCCTGATGGCTCTCATACATGTAGTTGATCATCTGACAACCCTTCATCGCTAAAATAAAATATGTCAAAAAAATTGCCTTAAACATTTAAAAAGTTGGTAGGCGTTGGCCGATTTACTTTGAGTTTAACCTTCGTTGCGCAACTAGTGACGTCACTTTTTGTATGCGTATTGCTCATGAGCGGGTCAGATTTAATTAAGGAAGACACATGTAGGTCATCACTTATACATGGTCACATGAAAACAAGTGAGCTCTTTGTCGGTTTATTAAGTTAACTAAATGATAAAGTACATATGGTACGCATCCATTAATTAAAAAAACAAAGCCAGGTTGACCTAGTTGTGATGATAATGTATGTCGGCCACAGGCGTGCGAGCATACACAAACAATGGTCTAAGTAATTATGGATCAAGACTAATATTTTGTTCTATTTTTGGAGAAGTTGTCTCCTTTAGAAGTCATTTTGGACGGCTCAACGTGTACAACATGGTTAGCGTCCCGACATGTCTGGTTAATCTAGTAAAGACGTAACGCACGGTATTGCGTACGTTTGTGTAACGTCATGTTACGTCAGCATAACTTACTCTGCGTAATACTAGTCTTATGATCTGAACATTACTGTTTAATTCTGCAACTGTTTACTATGTCGGAAACTACAATACATTTATGTGTCAATAACATCGTTTTTAATTAAAAATATTGGGTGTCTTTCGGTTGCAATTTCTCCCGCTTGTTCAATTTAACGCTTATTCGCTTGCATCACTCGTCGTCTATCTGACAAGTACCTTACTCACTCACGAATTCAACCCCTAATACACTTATCTATGTACTGTTTTATGAAAAACAACACACCACATTGTTCTAGAATATACGGGTACAAAATGCATTGCATGCCTATGCATAATATCGCTCAAAATAATTATTTTGGTAATGTAGTTCGTCCACTATAAAAACTCGCGTTGCATAAAACGTCCAAAACGTCGCAAAATTGCGCCGTAGGACAATCTTCCTCCACACATTGTATCAAGTGTGTCGGACTTATTTTAAAAGCAATCGTAAAGAATTTTTAAAAGTAAAAATTTCACTCTGATAATATTTCAAATTTTATTTTAATTGTACGTTGTATGACTTATAATAAAATTATTAAGTTTCGAAAATGGTCTGTGCCAAAATGTATCGTTAAAACGAGCGAGTAGGACAATTTTCCTCCACACATTTCATTGTAATAATCTCGATAAGTATTGGCTAGAATGAAATTGGGATTGTATTATGTATAATAAAACAAAAATAATATTTTAAAAACGAAATCATAAGAATTCTATTTATAAAAATGAAAAAATAATTGCGAACTAATCATGCGTCTTCGGAAAATTTTCAGCATTTTTTTGCAAATTTGCACTTTTTTCGTGTTACCAGTTTATTATTTAATTTTTTTATTTTTTGCACCCGTGATTTTTCACGAAAGTATGTTAAAACACGTCACTGCTGGTGTCACTCAGTGAAGTATCCAACAAATTTAATGACATTTTGAATAAAACGGCTGTTATTTTATGCCGACGACCAATACTTTGTGTTACAAATTGCACACGGATTTGTGTACATCTGTCGGGCATTGTCTCCAATTCTACGGCTACATACAATTCTACACGAACTCAAATTAAAATGACAATGTAGACAATTTTATAATGAATAGTTTGGTATATGATATGTAATGTATCGAGTGAAATAGAAAGAAGTATCAACTACTGTTTTACAGCGAGTGTACGAAATTACGAACGTACTCAGTTGCGTGCGTTACGTCTAAATCTACACAAATATATCATAATATATATATTTGAACATGAAAAAACATACGACAGAACTGCTTATGGTGATAATTAACCATGTTGTTTTACACGTTTGTGTGGGAGGGAGTACTGGGTTAAGTACGTACTATCTCAAATAAAAGAACAGTTACATTCGTGTAGTAAAGACACTGCATTCATACTGTATTCAAACTTTTTTTCGACAAATTGTCGCAGCCATTTTGCTAGTCCGTCTGAAAGCAAATAGTAACAATATACGCTGTAGCTTTAGTCAGCGAAATGGACGGAATGTGTTTGAATTGGTTCGTACGTGTTAACATGCTACATATTGCTCGGACATGTATATATATATGCTATTTTATACAACCACTAGGCCTTTATCCTGCCAAAATCAACCCGTTGTGTATGCTATTCTATTGTCTTAATTCGGAATTCAACAACAACACGTATTTGTAAAGTTAATATTGTATTTACGTTTCGGCCGAGGCCTTCTTCAGAATAATTTAACTCTGATACATTATCAACAACAATATGGGGCACACTAGCACATAATTTTAAACAATTTTAGTTTTTTTATGATGACACAATTACACTTTTTCCTCATGAATTCTCATTAAGTTTGCCAATTGCAAGTTCGCTGAATTTTTCTTATTAAATTTCAAAAAAATAATACTATTTCTATATATAGCTAATTTAATGCAGTCAATAACAGTTCCACTTCAAAATGCTGAAGCAACAAAAACCTAGCTTTTCAGGAGCAACACTTTTCTTAATTTCGTAGTGAAATTCTACCAAACAACACTGAAATTCAAACATCTTTTTTTGTATTATTATATTGTCTTAAAGTGTTTTCCGTTGCTGGAGGAAATAAAGCTTATATAGTTAGTCACACGGCTTCCCTGTTGGATTTTCTCATACCTTTTTTGTCATTTTTTTTTTCAAGGCGAAACTGAATAAAATGATATTGCTGAAGGAAAACTGTTTGTATATTTATCAACTATACATACCATGAGTGCATCCACTACTAGTATATGAGTAACGATAGTTTTGGAGACCTGTTTAGTGGTTTAAGTTTATTTACAAACCTTAAACTGCACACAAAAAAACCGAAGCTTTTAGTCTCAAACTCTAAATTAACCATAGTCTTCTCGACTGTAACTTCGTTTATAGTAATTTATCATAGCTTGATTAGGCAATCCTATTAATAGACACTGTCCGTTTAATTAATGTTTCCGCTATAACGGTCATATGTCATGAATGGTTCGTGAAGATAAAACATCGGACAATTACACAATCCTTAACCCTTTCTAAGGATAAAATACGAGCCTCGTCGACAGTAAACAAACCTTATGTGATACAAAGACACCGTGTATGAATCATGAGATGTTTTCGGCAATTATTGTCACTTGGGCGTCCATTCAACTTTTTTGTTTTATGTAGATACAATATATATAAATCATGGTGGACGAAGCTGTTTGACGCTCA
Source organism: Spisula subtruncata (assembly GCA_963678985.1). Lineage (NCBI taxonomy): Eukaryota > Metazoa > Mollusca > Bivalvia > Venerida > Mactridae > Spisula > Spisula subtruncata. Next base: position 23,032,377 of record OY787672.1, on the reverse strand, counting down.
CTTGCTTACATACAATCTTATGAATAATGACAAGATCAAGGTGTAGACGCCATGGTGTTTGTGATTGTTTGTACACATTTAGAATGACGCGGAATGTAATTCCTAGTTGAATAGTTCATAGCAATGTTCGTTCGACTCATCACAGAGGTCACACTGCAAGTAGTAGACTTGCAGGAGGTAGCTGTTGATAACGGTGAGAGGATACCACAACTGTGGCTCTGTATCAAAACTGGAAGAAGAAGAATTCAATCATATCCAACTATTTGTCCCATTTGTATTGAATGTGTTTTCAAGTCGACCACAGTTACCTGTCCTTGACTGGTGTTATACCGGTTTTTATCTGATCGATCTTATCTCGATTGCGTAATCGCGCTACGCTAACTCAGCGGGTTGTCGGAGTGTATAAATTAATGTATATCCTTTGCTGGAGGGGTTTTGTGCGTTCAGTTACACTTTTGGTATTTTTGACATTTTGTATATGATGCATACCAGGATCTTTTTTATGGGCATAGCTCTGTCATTATGAAATTTTGTTTAGTATCATCAGGAACATTTAAATACTTACATGGTATCGTTCAGAATTCGTTGATCATGTGTGAGGAATCTAACAATTATGCATTTGTTATACTAGTAACCGCAATACATGTCACGATAGGTATACTTATTATCATGCATATTTGAGGGATGATAAAAAAGAAACGGTTACTAGTAACTGTACAATGCTTGAGTATGTGTGCAATATCACAAAGTACAGTTTAAATGAAATTTAGCAACCACTGCTGATTTTGTACGGTTTTTCAGTTGCAGCGACAAGCCACAGACCACACAATTATTGAACTGTTTTTTTTTAATATCTTGAAAAATAAAAAAAGTAATGACAATTTTAAGTTCGTGAAATAGAGCGTTTTTTCTTGAATTAAATAGGAGAATATTCGCGCGCTCGAGGGGCCGGCAAAACTCTAATTTTCCCTCTAATTGTCACAAATATTTATTTTTTTCAAGATATCTGGAATAACATTTGTTCAACTTATATTTATGTTGGACAAGTGCTTTCAAAGTTATGAATAGTTGAAATGATAAACAAATACTAAATCAGTTTTCATTGTTTTAATCAATTTATAACATCAATCATATTATCACATACAAAGAGGTCTTTGGATTCAGTTACAGAAGCATGTAGTTTTAGCGACCTTTAAAACAAAACATTTGTGAACTTGAGTGCGCGAATCATTAGCAAGTGATAGATGATAGTTTTATTCTACCAACGTTATTTTCTTTGAATTTTCGAAAACAAATGTAGAACTTTTATTTAACGTACTGGTCAGTGATTCTTACTTTACAGTTACCAAACAAAAGCAACATTTCCCTTTTTATTTTTCTATTATATTATGAAAATAAAGAAAATATATACTTACAACATCAGATGTCTTCTTGTTTTTCTTAATTTTCTGTCAAAAGCTCACCTTTCCTCACCTTTTTTACGTTTATTTTTCATTTTTTACAATTCGTACATATTCAATTAGGTGGTACAACGTGTCAATTAACCAGTTTATTTAACAAGTGTCATAGGAATGATATAATTCTTCATTTTTATGTCTCAACTGTACGATTATTATAATTTTAAATTATGCGTGAGCTTATGACATTTCACTTTATTTTAATGCACGTATTAGTTTCCAAATCGGCAATAAAGTCAAAGTTTCAAATCTCTAAAATCATAATAAAGTATGTATACAGGAAATATAGCGGTTATAGAAATATAGCGGTTATAACCCTTCAAGCGAATGTACCACTTTTATTACCCCACATGCTGTGACAATCGCAGCGGGGCGCGTCATAAAACAATTAACAATGTGCAAATTAAATATGTGTATTAGTTTTTTACTTAAAAAAAAATATACCTGTTTTAAAAAACCGTAAAAAGGGGGCAGATCTAATTATCGCATTTCCTATATCAAAACACCAATTTGACGGGAAGAAATTAAACTCTTAATCAAGTTTGCACAAAATATATTCCCCGAGAAACAAAAGAACTATGGACAATAAAGTAACCAAGTTTGATATCAAATCCGTTCATTTCCTTCTTTGTTCAATGTGGGTGAAAGTCATGTTAAAAACCTTTAAAAAGGGGGTTGATCCAATAAAGATACAACTATGAAATTAAATGCATTATTTTGTAGACATATCAAACTACAAAATATGTTTGCACATAAGAAATCTCCCACATAGTTTTAATCATATGGACAATTTTACGTGGAGTCCCCATGCCTTCCAATGGTAAAATAATTGTCACATGTGCGAATACAAATGGGACAAATAGTTGGATATGTTAGATTTAGTTTTAAGGTACGAAGACATATTGGTCGGACGCGCACTTTGTTGTCGAGTGGTTCCGGTAGTTTTGTAGTAGCCCCTCCCCTTCTTATAATGACATCTCGGATAATATACAAAGATAATTGCCAGGATTGCAAGGAATTGACACAATCCTGTCAATACTAGTAATCCATGGTCACTAATTAACTGTCAGAAATTCTAGCGGTCAAGAGTATTTGAATTAACCGTTGAACATAATCTGTAAAAATACATTGTTTGTAACAAAGGGGAATAAACCATTTACACATCCCACTTGACTCTCTCATGAGTTACAGTTCCACTAAGTTGTTCTGATAAACACAAGTGCAAAAATATGACCATTCGTCATTCAATTGTACGGGCTTCACGAAAAGGTACGACTCACTTGCAAGCATATTCGCAGTAGCTTCATATTTAATACTTATTAGCGAAGTAATCTCGTTCCCGTCAAAATGTGCGTCTCACATTAATGACGTAGGAATCAAGGGCAGTGTACTCAAGGCTAATTACCGAACGATCGTAACTGCTCGGGTCTTTCCGTGATGAATCCGGTAGCTCACTCGGATGCACGTAGTGTAGGAATGGCGGAAACTTTCGACACAAGTGATGCGGTCACACATGTGTGATGCGGTTTACAAGAAAATAAACCATAACATACCCATCGCATATGTAGGCTATGACGTTTTAAAGAACATTAATATATAAAACATGAGTATATTTATGTCCAAGATGATTAAGCAGTACGACAAGCTCCATTTTTAACCTGTTTACAAAACCGTTCTGGCTTCACTAAAAACCGTTAAGAACCGTTTGAATAATGGCGACGTTCTATTTATGTCCGGGAGATGATCCGAAGAAGTACTACATTTGTATTTGAACTTTGAACTAGAAATGCGTCACTGAGACATGTGTGCCCCATTATAGCACGTATCATTGATATTGGAAAGGAGACGGACTTTTTTATGATGGGGAATATAGTTAAAGTAAAAAAGGGCCATTATTCTCATAACATTCCGCTGTTTATCACCTAACTTACATTATCCAATCCAGCCTGTATTATCACCAAACTTACATTATCCAATCCAGCCTGTATTATCACCTAACTTACATGATCCAATGCAGCCTGTATTATCACATAACTTACATTATCGAATCCAGCCTGTATTATCACCTAACTTACATTATCCAATCCAGCCTGTATTATCACCAAACTTACATAACCCATTCTAGCATGTTTATCATCAAACCTATATTATCCATTCTAGCCTGCATTCTACGGACACAGACCGTGTTTCTGAAAATACCTTAGAGTATCGTAATTTAGATACTTTGAAAATGTGGCCACTTTTGTGGCTACATTGTACGTTCTTTTTATTCATTCATACATTAAATTTTATATATGAACGAATTGAGCAAACTTTAATAGCATTGCTACTGTGCAGGACAATACTGTATTGTCATACAGTTCATTCAAAGTCAAATGAGAACGCTATACACATATGCTTGTCCGTCAGGTAAACTATGATTATCTAGGTTTAACTGAGTGTAACTTAGGTAACCGTCGATACCCGCTATTCTTTCAATTGGAATACCCCCTCCGTTAGTATTACTTATTGAATCAACATTAGTTGATATTTACTATGCTATTACTAATTTTCTATAACCATTGTTTGTTTTTAATATAAACATTTGTACATATATGCAGATTCTTTTCTTTAAGCCCATAGATTACATAAGGCAACTGTGTGTTAATTTTTTTTGTAATGTTTATCATTGGATGTCACATTGTAAAAGGTGTGGCTGAAATAGCACATGGCATGCATTACAATTAAAATTTCCAACACGAATCATCAACACGGTGGTGTGATTTAAAATTGTAGACCCCAGTATGATTCAGTCATAAAACTCTGAAGAATGCATGTTGACGATTAGTAAAATACAGAAAACCGGGATTTCCATATCTATTTGATCATTTGTCTAAAAGATGACAAACATGTCAAACAAAGGACTATTGTAATGTTCAATTTGAATTTATGGTATATGAGTGTAATTATATTACCCTGCACTGTAGTACAGTTGTTTAGGGTATAGCGGATCATTGTCAGTAACGGACCAGTCTCAGAAACACGAAGAAATTTCCAGGAAAAATCACATATATTTAATGATTGACCTCAATAATTGAACCCTTTCGACGCTTTGTCATTTGTTTAGGAATTACAGATTTAATAACTACTCCGGATCTCCACTAATCTGTAGGTACAAATAAAGTTTTACCGTTATAATCCTTTTGAGGCTTGAATATTCATATCTGGACAATAGAGTGGGGGTCAGTTGTATTTGCATATGAATACAAACCCAGTCTAACTAGGCCAGATTTGTTTGTACCTACATGTAAATTAAGGGGAAAACCACCTTGCACAGAGTTCCGGATATCAACTAGCAATTGACACGCACGGTCAAGCGGAAAAACGTGCTCGAGGAAAACGGTAAACAGATAATTGGCCTTAAATGTCTTAAGTAATTTGCAAATTTTTAAGGAAAAAATATGTAAACATGTTGATTGTTATATCCATAATCTGCCTATAACTATCAAATTATATAGATAAACCATGTTTTTTTGAGCCGTGACAGAACATCACATTTTGCAGTCATGGCTCAAAAAACATGGTTCATCTATAGTTATATTGATACAAATATTGGTAAATAGGGTTCACAGGTACCGCGTCGATTTGTGTATAGCGGATCACTCAATGGAAAAGTACATTTAGTTATATTTATTTATTATTATTTATTTAAATACAAACATATACTAATATAAATACTTCAAACATTGCACAAGAATTATAAGAGACAAAGTAAAGGAGCAGCAACACAGAAACAGTTTTGTTACTCTACATACTTATAATCATACTAATATACTATATATAACAAGAGGGCCATGATGGCCCTATATCGCTCACCTGATTATAAACCCTGCACAATTTTCACCCAAAGGAATAATTTGAACATCTTGGTAGAAAACCACAAGATGATGCTACATACCAATATTCAAAATTCTAGGCAGTGTAGTTTTAGGCAAGAAGATATTAATATGTTTTCCCTATATATTAGTCTATGTAAAACGGTGACCCCCGAGTAGGCATAATTTGAAAAATCTTGGTAGAGGACCACTAGATGATGCTACATACCAAATATCAAAGCTCTATGCATTTTAGTTTTAGACAAGAAGATTTTTATATGTTTTCCCTATATAAGTCTATGTAAAACGGTGACCCCCGGGGTTGGGCCAATTTTGACCCCAGGGGCATAATTTGCACAATCTTGGTAGGAGACCACTAGATGATGCTACATACCAAATATCAAAGCTCTTTGGCATTTTAGTCTAGGTAAAATGGTGACCCCCAGGGTGGGGCCAATTTTGACCCGAGGGGAATAATTTGAACAATCTTTGTAGAGGACCTCTAGCTGAGTCTATATACCAAATATGAAAGCCCTGGGCCAAGCAATTTCGGAGAAGAAGATTTTTTAAGGTTTTCTCTATATAACTCTATGTAAAACTAAGGGCCCAGGGGCGGGGCCAATTTTGACCCTGGGAGCATAATTTGAACAATCTTTGTAGAGGACCTTTAGCTGAGTCTACGTACCAAATATGAAAGCCCTGGGCCAAGCGGTTTCGGAGAAGAAGATTTTTTAAGGTTTCCCCTATATAACTCTATGTAAAACTAAGGGCCCCCGGGACGGGGCTAATTTTGACCCCAGGGACATAATTTGAACAATCTTTGTAGAGGACCTCTAGCTGAGTCTACATACCAAATATGAAAGCCCTGGGCCAAGCGGTTTTGGAGAAGAAGATTTTTGAAGGTTTCCCCTATATAACTCTATGTAAAACTAAGGACCCCTGGGGCGGGGCCAATTTTGACCCCAGGGACATAATTTGAACAATCTTTGCAGAGGACCTCAAGGTGGTGCTACATACCAAATATGAAAGCTCTAGGCCTTACGGTTTCAGAGAAGAAGATTTTTAAAGTTTCCTTTGTGAAAATCTATTTTCAGCCTGTGTGACCTAGTTATGCGACAGACCGGAAATTTTTTAACAACTTTGAAAGAGGACCACCCAAGGATCATTCCTGTGAAATTTGGTTAAATTCCATCAATTGGTTTAGGAGAAGAAGTGATTTAAAGGAATTGTTGACGGACGACGGACGACGACGGACGACGACGGACGACGACGGACAACGACGGACGACGACGGACAGCCACCTATCCTAAAAGCTCACCAGTGAGCACTTCGTGCTCAGGTGAGCTAAAAACACACTATAACTCAGGGTTGTAAGAACCAAAAAAATTTAATTTTGTTCGCAATGTGTATAAAGCACCAAACTTTCACAAAATAACAATTAATATATTGAAAAGTGAAAGAGACAACCTAGTCGGCCCCTTATTTCGCATATATGAGGCCCCAAATAGGGTCCATAAAGTTAAATTGATTTTCACACTAAATTATGAAAGCGCTCATTTTATATTATAAACATTATAAAAAATCACCAAAATTTTAATTTGAATTTCCAAATCAAGTACATCGGTATATCTGATATATCATATTATACATTTCACTATTATACATGTTTTATTGCAAATATGAGGCCCGAAAGGGGTATTTGTGAAAAATTTCATAGAAATAAAAACATGTTTGTATACTTCGTTTCAGTATTATGAATAGTTGAACAAGACAACAATAAAATGCAGCCCAGTTGACCCAGTGGTGCTTATGATATAATTTAATTCATATAAAAACAATTTATTTATTTATTGAGGCCCTTAAAAAGACATTTTCGATCGTGAAAAAGTGGATGAATTTAAGATGTTCACGATTCAATCTGCAAGACACATTAATGTCTCTAAAATGTGCAACAGATGATTTGTAAAAGTGATTTATACTTTGTTGTTTGTGACAATTTACCATATTGATACTTAAATAATAGTTCCAATGTGAATATGAGGCCCCTTTAGGGATACAAACTAAACACAATACTTGATATAAGACAAATTAGAAAATACATTGATTTAATACTCAAATAAAAGGCATATTTTAAACCAATGATCATTCATAATAAAGTAATATAAATATACACTCAGTTAATTACTCATATTTGAATACATGTAGTGAATTGAGGCCATATTGAGGGTAAAATCTATTTTGAAAAAATGGATTAAATTCATATGTAGAGAAACGATATTAAAATATTTATATTTACTTATACATTTAATCAAAGTATTTGTACCATACTCGTATACTGTGTTGAATAATAGCATATGAGCTATACCACATTTTAAATAGTTACTGAGAATATGAGGCCCACACGAGCTTTAAACTTCACTTAAGCCCATTAGCGGGTAAACAGCAAATAATTCAGCAAAGTCAATTTTTGGTTTCATTATTGCTTACAATATGCATAATAATCAATTTTTAACATGTCGCATGCATGTTTACACCGAATATTCCTTGTACAAATCGATGAGAGAAAACATAATATTGTGTTGTACAGCGAATGTGAATGTTTAGCAATATTAGTTCAATATTTGCCATTATGTAGATATATTGTGTAATAGATCATGGGCGTAGGAGCAGGGGGGGGGGGCAGGCCCCCCAATGTCTGGACCTGGGGGGGGCCAACATATCTTTTGGCCCCCCCAATAATTAAGACGAAAAATTATAATTCACGACCTAATATATCTCGATATAGGCAATTTGCCTTCAGTTCTTGGTTAAAACGTATCAATTTTTTTTTGCTCGCTTCGCTCGCATAATAAGTTCTTTATATTCAAATACCTATTCACCCATTGTTTGCAAAAATACACTTGTGCCATAAATAGTACTTTTAATGCCCCCAACCCTCCTATATGACTTTGGGACGTTGCCAATTATATATAAAGCCTTTGAAACAAACGTTTTCACCTTTAAAATTTAAATTTGATGCAAACACTTAATTGTGTTTTTGTAAGAACTTAAATTACCTGCATTAAGGTCCCTTTTGAATGCAAAATAAGGTATATCAGAACGCCTAGAATGCATTAGATTTATCCATAGTTTAGAAAAATTTCCGGAGGGCTACACCCCCGGACCCGTGTATACTCCAACGGATTAACTTCCAGTTAAGACGTAATTACTTAATCAAATGACCCCAGAACCCTAAACCCACTGTAAGTATATAGATATAGGAGTGTTTTGACGTTTGCGTTTAGAATAGTTTTGTGCAAATATTGCGTGTTGACAAATTGACGTAAGAAAGTTACTTTGCGAGCGCAGCGAGCAAAAATTTTTTTTACCCCAAGTTGCCAAATGTTTGGCCCCCCCCCCCAATGTTGAAGACGCTCCTACGCCCATGTAGATGTTTGTTTCGCGCATACTTTAAACCATCATATAGCACTAGCATTGCTCTTCCTAATGATTGTAGTTGTGTTTGAAAGTATATGCAGATGAAGTTGTTTACTGGAGGTCGGTACACCACAAGGAATGGTTGTATTTTAGGGCACAGAATGACCTTACTTTACAGATATTCCATGGAGCCATGGATTCGCAATACATGGTAAAGTATTTATGAGCTAACATGTACCTCGTGGCCATGAATTACTGAAGTAGTGCCAGCTTTCGGCAGTTCATGAACCCATAGGGCCACGTTTAAACGGACATTTAAATTTTCCCTGTAGATCATTAGCCTAAGGAAACATGCGTTCGAGTCTCCATGTTGAGACAAATTATCTACTGATTGGTGTGTAAACTATATGAATCTATCAGAACAAAATATCTAACAAACTTTTACAGAGTGATACCAAATATGTACAAGACCACTTCACTTTTATCTACTTCTGATTGCAAAATTCTTCGCAATGTAGCAATCTTTGTTGAAAAAGGGTTCGAAATTAAGAAAAGGTCGGTGTTGATGTAATCAAAGTATTGTACTTAATACGCTGTTGTTAATCTAAGACATTTTATTTGTATATATCATCTTGATAATGTGAACATAGTAACATGTCTATACTTATTGAAAATATGTTGTAATCATGCATTGTGTGATTTATTATTATAAGTCTGTATGTACATATTGTTTATATTTATACCGAAACGTACGTGTGTACGAATATGCATGTGTTTTTCTTTTGTTTGTTTGAACAAGGACCATAATGGTCTATTTCAATGTGTATTGTACATAGCCTTCATTGAAATTAACTTCTTCTTCTTCTTCTTCTTCTTCTTTGAGACCCACTGTCCTCATAGGTATCAATTCACACACTGGTATTCGTTAGAAATGGTTGAATAGGTGAGTACTTCAAGGTACCATGTATACTAGAAGCTTATACTGTCTGCTTTGCTCTCTAGCAGGTCAGAGACGGTCGAATTGAGAAGTAAGTAACCCATAGGACCCGAAAGTACGGTACTATGCCATTGAATACCCATATTGTCTCGAATACTTGTACCTATGTAATTGGTGATTGTATTTTATTGGGCCAGGCATAGCTGTAGCTTGTAATTATTGGGAGATCAGAGGACAACAGGACGCCCAGCAACAAGCACATGGATGAAAACTCACTATATTTTCTAATTAAAGTAAACATAAAATAATGCTACTGATATAAAGCTATCAAGAAATTAATTACAGCTTTCATCCATGAACTCTGCTGCCCCACATCCAATTGACCCGATAAACAATGAATACTTAGTCAATTTTCACTCATATAATTCAGACCAATAAAGTAGCAACAACAACATTTCAAATCATATTATTAGAGCACATTGGCTTGTCGAATGTTTGTGGTATGGAATAATGGACGTGGTTCCCGCATTCAACGTGCTAACCGAAATAGGTTAACAGGACGCCGGACAAATTGTCGTTAAGGGCGACCTTTGACAGCAATCTGTAAATGCCCCAAAAGGCATACCCAAAGGGCACCAATAAATAGCCCCAAAAGGCTAAACAATATAAGCCCCAAAAGGCTAAACAATATATAAGCCCCAAAAGGCTAAACAATATAAGCCCCAAAAGGCTAAACAATATATAAGCCCCAAAAGGCTAAACAATATTTAAGCCCCAAAGGGCTGCCCCAAAAGGCTAAACAATATTTAAGCCCCAAAAGGCTAAACAATATATGAGCCCCACTAGGCTAAACAATTTACTAGTTTAAGCCCCAAAAGGCTACCACAATATTTAAGCCCTAAATTAAGACTAAACCAGATTATAAATATATGCCCCAAACGGCTAAATTTGAACTGCAACGGGCTAATTTTGAAGTGTGTCCAAAAGGCTTAAATACCTGAACTACTGAAGCCCATATCTCGCCACACACTGAATTGCGAATGGCCCTGGGAATCAGACACCAAACACAACGCTCATGACGAAACACCAACATCAGAAGCTACGGTACCAATAATATAATTTATTTTCTAAATAAACGAGATTTGAATCGCTATGTTACTGATCTTTTGAAAAACAATATTTGAGTTTGGATATCGCTGTCGGCCATATGACGACATCGCAGATCTAGATCAATATTTCGTCAACGCCAAAATTAAGTTTTGGCACAGCGAAATATCCAAAGACAGATTGCTGGTTGAGCACGGGAACCACGTTCTACAGCAGTAAGCGAAATTAGCACTTGTATTGGACAAGTGATTTGGACAAGCAACGTTCACGGTCTTGCAATTAATTCGGGCAAGCAGATTCAAATTCTAATTTCGCAGACTGCTACAGTAAACATTCGACCACATTCATTCAAAGCAACAATGGCTGGTATTGTCAGGCGGCAACTCACACACAACAGTTTCCTAGAAAAGCATATTATTATTTGCACTATATTCAGAACGTAGTTCCCTCAAATCTGTAAGAGTTAATGCAGAAGTTGAAAACCCATAAGAAAATTACGGAATACCGTTAGGGCCATCGTGGTTACACATTAAAATCTAGAGGGCGACAATGCGATAGTGCGATAGTACGATGGCGACAATGCGATAATACGATGGCGACAATGCGACAGTACGATGGCGACAATGCGACAACGCGATAGTACGATGGCGACAATGCGATAGTCATATCGTACTGTCGCCATCGTAATATCGCATTGTCGCCATCGTACTATCGCGTTATCGTACTGTCGTCATCGTATTATCGCATTGTCGCCATCGTACTATCGCATTGTCGCCATCGTACTATCGCACTGTCGCATTGTCGTCATCGTACTGTCGCATTGTCGTCTGTCGCCTTCCGGTACACATGCGCACATCGTATTTTTTCCTAGATGGAGCCACTTTTAAAAATACTTTACAGGTCGGGATATAGTTTAGTCTTATTTGTTTTATTTTTAAATCAAAGATATTCAACTCAAACTTTGAATACTTGTTCACCATCACCACCTCCACCTTACTATGAAGGCCCATAACCCTAGCTCCCCTTCTTTTGGAGTTTTTGGAGCCCCCTTTATACTTGTAAAATAGCAAAAAAAACAAGGTTAAAGTTTTGACAAACTTATATAACATCATTACTAACAAATATATTCAACTCAAACTTGGAAAACTTGTTCACCATCACCACCTCTACCTTACTGTAAAGGCCCATAACCCTAGCATCCCTTGATTTGGAGTTATGCCCCTTTTATACTTGTAAAATGGAAAAAAAAACAAGGTTAAAGTTTTTACAAACTTGAATAACTTCATTACTATCAAAGATATTCAACTCAAACTTGGAATACTTATTCGGAAGGCGATAGACGACAATGCGACAGTACGATGACGACAATGCGACAGTGCGATAGTACGATGGCGACAATGCGATAGTACGATGGCGACAATGCGACAACGCGATAGTACGATGGCGACAATGCGATAGTACGATGGCGACAGTACGATATGACTATCGCATTGTCGCCATCGTACTATCGCGTTGTCGCATTGTCGCCATCGTACTATCGCATTGTCGCCATCGTACTATCGCGTTGTCGCATTGTCGCCATCGTACTGTCGCATTGTCGCCATCGTATTATCGCATTGTCGCCATCGTACTATCGCACTATCGCATTGTCGCCCTCTGGATTTTAATGTGTAACCACGATGGCCCTAACGGTATTCCGTAGAAAATAGAAAGTATTTATATTACTTGTTTGGCAGCATATAAACAATATCTGAGCCCCAAAAGGCTACACAAATGACAATAATACGCCCCAAAAGGCTACAACAATATATAAGCCCCATAAGGGTAAACCTTTATAAGCCCCAAAAGGCTACAAAATAATATATGCCCCAAAAGGCTAAACAATAATAAGCCCCAAAGGCTACATCAATATATAAGCACAAAACAAGAATGGACAAGGTCATATATATTTGCCCAAAAAGGTTAAATTTAAAATATATACGCCCTTAAACCAACATTGTTACTGTCCAGTCAGAATCTTCTTGTTTAAACTGTAAGAATACCTGTAAGAACAAAATATAATGTGTTAATTATATGAGACAATAGCAAAACTACTATAAACAAAATATACATGAAAATGAAACAGTCCACTAAATGTCTACCACTGCCTGCAATTGAATGGTTATCAATTATTATATCCTGTAAGATAAACATTGTACTACTAGTAATAGTCTGATTTATCGAAAAATTGACTGATGCGTACCGATCGGTCTCAGAACTCCTCATGAAAATTGTAACATTATCGTTTAAAAAATGAAATCATTAATTAAATTAAACATTAACAACACGTCTGAAACATGATTCCGCACATGACCACCAACTCGCCCTCCAATAAAAGGTAGCAAAAGCAAAGCAATTGGCTACTGATAACTTGTAAGTCACTCGTAATTGCAGTTTTTATTGTCTACCCCTAACAGACCGTATTAAGTCCTCTTAAGTTGTTTAATCAAATTATGTGGAACAACATACAGATAAATTACTTCACATTGAAAATCAACTGCAGTAACATACAACGTGCTGTACTGTGCATAAATCCTGGCACACCTGGCCAGTCTACGTATAAGGGCCATATTTGAGACAAGTTATAATTAGTCCTAAATTGTGCTAACTTGGTTTAATTCTCCGTTAGAACATGCCATTATTTAGTTTCAGCAAATATAGCGTTTTACCGAGATGTACTCTTAGCTCGTAAATCATGGACTGATTGCAATCAGAAAAATGAGATTTCTATAGTTCTTTAAAAACATGTCGTGATTCATAAGACAAATTGTCGAACAGGCTGACATTTCTAAAACACAAGTTCGTTAATTCCGTACATCATCAAATGCTGCATATATATTTAACTATCATCAAAATTCTGAATATCTATCATGTATAAAGCAAAACACTTGTTTTATATACACTTGTATATAATATATATAACAACTAACTTAAAATCTGAACTTCCGTATCCACTCAGAATCCGCACATGAACTAAAAACAAGGACTTTTATGTGCACACAAAACCAATGCTTAGTCACTGTGTAAAATGACCTACATTGGCTAGTGACATGTAGATACAACCACCCAATCTGTAAATACTCAAAGTTAGTGTACTATATTATAAATAAAATACCACCTCAAGTACCCCCCCCCCCCCCCCCCCAACGAACCGCACCTGTATACTGTATATTACAAAATACCGATATAAGTATTCCTTCACGAACTGCAACTGCATAATATACTGTGTTTGACAAAAAACAGCAACAAAATAACTCCCTTATCACTCCATAAACGCACCTGTAATACTATACTTATTATAAATATCACTATCTGGAAGACCATGTCCACTTTTGAACCGCATATGTTTACTACTGCGCATAATAATATTATAGATCTACAATATTGGGAAAATCATATCACCTAATGAACCGCACCTTGTAATAATATGCATATTGATATTGGAGATCTACAAATCTGAAGGTTAGTATCCCCTCTAGAACCGCACCGGTAACACTATAATTCAACAAAACCTGCAATTTCGTATCCCATCACGAACCGAATATGTACAACTATAGTTCTATAAAATCTGGAATTTCGTATCCCTCTTAAACCGCACCTGTAAATACAATCAATCGACAAAATCTGAAATTTATTTCGTATTCCCTCTTGAACCGCACCTGTAATACTCAAGTTCAACAAAATATTGAATGTTGTATGTCTTCACGGGCCGCACATGTATTACTGTGTTCAACAAAATCTGGAATTCCGTATCCCCCTCGAACCACACATGTAATACCATAAATCTACAAAATCTGGAATTTCATATCCCCTCTCGAACCGCACCTGTAATACCATAAATCTACAAAATCTGGAATTTCATATCCCCTCTCGAACCGCACCTGTAATACCATAAATCTACAAAATCTGGAATTTCATATCCCCTCTCGAACCGCACCTGTAATACCATAAATCTACAAACTCTTGAATTTCATATCCCCTCTCGAACCGCACCTGTAATACCACAAATCTACAAAATCTGGAATTTCATATCCCCACTCGAACCGCACCTGCAATACCATAAATCTAGAATTTCCTATCCCCTCTCGAACCGCACCTGCAATTCCATAAATCTACAAAATCTGGAATTTCATATTCCCTCTCGAACCACACCTGTAATACCATATATCTTATTATCTACAAAATCTGAAATTTCATATCCCCTCTCAAACCGCACCTGTAAATTACTAAAGTTCAACAAAATCTACAGTAGAAGTTTGTATCCCCTAACGAACTGCACCTGTAATTTACTGATGTATAATAATATTGAATGCTGTATACATTCACGAGCTGCACCTGTAATACTATGTTCAACAACGCATAGAATTCCTTATCCCCCATGAACCACACCTGCAATACTATGTAGATCTACAACATCTGAAATGCCGTACCCCCTCTCGAACCGCACCTGTAATACTATAGATTTACAAAATCTGGAATTTAGTATCACGTCACGAACGCACGTGTAATACAGACTAATCAGTGCATACTGTAGTTCAACAAAATCTGGAACTCCCGTGTCGCCTTAATTTGTTAAGCACCGCGCCTGTACTACGCATACTAAAGTTCTACAGAACATGTTTACTAAGAATGTCAACTGTTCAAAATGAACCACATTGTCAACCCAAGCACCCTACTGTATCTGCAATCACCAACATTCCAAACAAAAACAAACAAATATTAGTCACGTGACATCATTTTTATCTTAATTGGCTAGTGACGTCATATGGGATATATGACGTCACAATTTTTCTCAACTTGTTCTCAACGTATATTTCCCAAGACATACATTTAATTTTAAATAGGCATAATATATAGATCTAGATCTAAGTTTAGTTTTGAGTTCAATTAAATTATAAATAAAGACTCACGTAACCCCACACGAACCGCACATGCACTAAACTATTAGATTCTAAATGCAAAAAATATGCACACGACATCTAGGACACGACACTACCAATATATAAACGCATTTCAATATTAACTATTGGCCATAGATATATTCATGTATATGTGTGTGCTAAGCGTCTATCAAGCTATATGTACTATATAATAAATAGTGCCATCATGGCATGTCTGGCCTACCGAATCAGCCGATCCAAATTCTAAAATTCTATCCAACAATATCACAAATTCTTTAAACAAATCCATCTAAAACAACCCGTCGTAAAATCAACTATTATTTCATTAATTGGTTTGCATTATTTGTACTTCTATATCAACAGATGAAAGAATATATGTGACAAAAATCGATACAATTTCTGATCACCCGTCCTTGGTGTAGAATTCAACCGGAAAAGGAAGTATCGTCATACATACTCCTACGTCATAATTTTCAAATAGCGCAAAGAACCTACAAGTAACGAAAAGGTCTCGTGCCTCCAATAACATGGGTTATCCATTAGTAGATAACCCTCATTACCAGTCATTCTCAATAAGCAGGTGCAATTCAGTGGTTTAAAAAAGTGCAATTACGATGTGTTTATTAACATATATAAAACAAAGAATTTCAAACTTACAACCTTTGTCAGCAAGAATATCAACGTGGTTTGATCAAGAGGACACCACGGTGCATGTATTCGAGTGTTTGAAAAAAGCTACCATGAAATTGTTATATTTCAATTTGAAATGTTCGTTATGTGACACCTCTTGTGTCAAAACAGTTTTCAGGGTATATGGTGCTGATAATTACAAAATTAAATGATTATTTTAAGCTGGTAGCATCAAACATCCGTTTGACATAACATGAGTCTGTAAGAAAGCATTATTTAAACAGACAAATGAATAAAAAGTATCGTGCTTATTACAACGGCCTTGTCTCGGTAAAATCTTTTAATTGCCTTTAATGTTTCAATGGATATTGCACCGTTTTCAAATAATAGTTACCTTATTCCATTTGTTTTACAATAACAAGAACTATATAAAATTACTGTAAATGGCAAGTGATGATGAATCAACCTGCTCAATATAGACTGATTCAAGTTTATTGAAGATATTACACAAAGTAACGAACATTTCGTAGCAGGTTGAATGAAGTATGATTAATTTCGAAAGCGACTAGAATTTTTTAATTAGCAACAAAAACACCAACTCTTCAACACATGAATGGCTCTCAAAGCACCTAGACACTATTTTAGCTTTACTTTGTCTGTAAATTGACATTGAAAACCCTATTGTTGCCAAACAGTCTCTATTTCCACACATCTAGCAACTACTTATTACTTAATATATCATTGCTCCTGAGCTAGTGGTTCATAATTTAAGAACATACACGATACGACTTTAACATATTTAACAAAATTGCAACAGTTTTGTTATATTGAAGCCCATGGAAACTAATATTTTTAGTGTTAAATCATACATTTGAAATGTCCGTTACCATAATTCTTCGCGTATAAAAATTCTTTAAAAGATAAAAATAAACCATCTATCCGATATTCCTCGACTTCTAGCTTAGGTATGGTATATGTCTGTAATGTTTTATATAAATGTCCCTGTTAACATCGACTTCTGTGATCATGTTTCACATCGAAAGTCACATTTCAGTAACGAACATTTGGCTACAATAATATACCCAATGTAATACTGCTCGCTTAGACTCTTTTAGAGTAATCTTTTACAGTCATTTAAGTAAAATACCCTCCATGTCCGGATCAGATAGTGTGAATTGTGAATGTGTTATTTTACGTCATAAAACGATAACTTTGATGTCTAATGAAGCCTGATCGTTTTGTTAAGAAAATTCCGTGGCAAATTTGTGCTTTGAAATGTTCGTTACTCATGAAAATGCGCAATATAGACACTATACCAATACTACATGATGCTATGTTACGACAAAAACAGTCAAATACACTTGCTTACGGTATTTTACAAATACTATGACTCAATATTAATAATAACATCTCCATGTATCATAAATTTAAGCAATTCAATGTAACATACAGTATTGTTTTCAAATCATAGGCGTATATATTATGTTTTGCTTTGTAAAGAATAAAATAAAGAATGCGTTTTTACTGTGAAATGACCTTAAAATGCTGCCGCCAGTCAAATCCGTTTTATTGTATTGTAAAATCATGATTAGATAGATATGTGATAGGCAAAATAGCTAGATAGAATTATTGAAATGTTCGTTACCACCTGGTAACGAACCTTTCACTACACATAACATGTGTGTGCTGGTATCAGAGTGTATGTACACCAATGTCAAGTTATAGGGCGTTCGAAATGACGTCGTTCGCAGACATTTTGATTACTATCGTTTATTAAGACCATCAGGTAAGGATAAAAGAGTCGTGGGAATATAGCTACCTACATAACAACCAATCAAATGTAAAATACTTGTTTACGACATAGTAGACTAGTTTCCGACAATCTATCCGGCACAGAGAACGGCGTATAGTGGTAGGCTTACATCAAAATCCTATGCCATACGTTTCCAGTAAACCTTTACCTCACTATCTCAATTTATTTGTTACATGGTAACGAACATGTTGGTAACGGAACGTTTCAAGCGGGTACATGATGTGCACTTACGGAAGCCCTTAACGGTTATTTGGTTTACTTTAATACATCTTAATCAACATACAGAAGGCTAATATTTAACATGTTAAAACTGTGTATTGCTGGACTCGGTATTTATTTAAAGTCAGGTAACGAACATTACAGTTTGATATAGCAATCGTCAGTCAGCGTTGTATGAAGCAATATTTAACAAAAACTGCTTTCTCTATATTATTGAAGTTTTGCATTATGCATCAAATGAGGTTCCAATAAGTCGAATATGTTGTGAACACAAATTTGTAACAATCGCACTCGAAATTACAACATTCTTAAGTTAAAATAACGAACATGTCACTGAAACCGGAGACACGAGTTTTTCAACATTTATAAGCCAGCACTGAACTCGAGTCTTGATATAATTAAGAAAACACCGAGCAAAATAGTTATACCAATGCATACTATCGACAGAAACATTTACTTTTGGTATATGTTATGTCTGTAAGAATTTAATACACAGTGAAATTTAGACATTTGCGTTGGAGACAGTAACGAACACGTCATTTTAGCACCCTTGACATGATTTTTTTCAGAAATCATAAAAGCTACATCTATTTTTTTCTGTGCACCATATAGAAAAACTCTAAACCTATCATATGCACACATATAGACTTCTTGAAAGTGATTTATAGCGTCAAAAACCACCGGCGACACTATTTGCACCTGCTTATTGAGAATGACTGTACATTAAATCACGTCATAGGACTGACCTCAGTTTACCACAACAGATCTGAACTGCCTGTCACGAGTTACTTTTAAGATATGGGTAGTACGGGTACACAACATGTTTTGGCATGGCTGTACTTTGTGGTGTTAACTGTATCTAAGTACAGTAAATGACTTCGCTCAGCAGTATTTAGCACCTGAAATGACCAGGGTCGTTACCAGCTTCAATGACAACATTTTAACAGAAATTGAAATTATTACAAAGACTAATCTGAAATAATGTATCAGATTAATTGTGTACATCAGTCTACAATAATGGCTTAGTTTGATGCTTTAAAAACCCATAGTTCAGCCGTTTAACCACCCTTTGACATTTTAAAACTTTCCCTTGTCATTGAATTACATGTACCTAATGAAACCTGCATTCGAGTCACCCTTGTGTTATTTCCATCAGCCAACATCTATCTGCAGTGCCTAGGAATACACACTACCCTCACATGTACAATTTTACACCTTGGTTGAGTATAGCATGTGGGTATTTCTTGCTCATAAAAATTAATCAGTGGTCCAGATGAGGGTTGAACCTCGGACTTCTCGATTCTGAAGCTCACGTCCTACCTCTATACCACCGTTCCCCATCGGCCACAGTTTTATACTTTTTGCAGGCTCTCGTTGACTTATCATGATCATAATGCGGGCCAAAACCGAGCTGATACAGGATAAGTGCATGCATGTACATGCATAACAAAGAAATGAATCCCTTATTACGGGCCTCAATAAATTCTTAAAAACGGTCGATTTCTACATTCTATGTATCTAAAATTAATGTTCTTAAGGTAAACATGCGGACTATTTTATAATTAATAAATATAAACACCTCATTATAATGTATTAGGTCATGAAAACATTTGTACTCAGTAACAAAACATTCAAAATGCATTTAACTTATAACTTATGTCAATTTCTGATTATCAATTCAAATACACATTCTTTGAACGACAACAGGGCCTCAAATTAACATTTTACAATTATTGGTCATAGTACAATTGATATGCCTAGATTCTAAAGCACTGCGTATATGGAAATATTTCAAGGGAGAGAAAATAATACTATTTCGAGAAGTCATTATGACTTCTTTTTTTTAGAGTGTTTTGTTTTTTGTCTCAGGATAGCTAGATAGGTTTTCGAACTTAGGGCGGACGCTAAACCAAAATGCAATTTGGTACGGCTTTATCTTGAGCATTTGGCTTATCTCCATGAGTCCTCAAAATAACGAAGTTTTACTGTATATATGTTAAACAATAGCGGCGTACACGTAATATGACGTTGGAACTATTTTTAGGATAAGGTTTCGAAAATTTCTTGTATTCTAAATATACCATCCAATACAATACAAACACACAGTGTGTGTTGCCATATTAGTAGGCGCGCAAACACATTATAATCATTTTGTCGCTAAAGGACCAACGACTGCAACTGCGTAAATCATATTAAGTTGGAGTGCGGTGGGTGTATTTCCATTAAGGTAAGCTTCAATAGTTGTACATATAACATCAATTCAAATCAATACTTTCATTAACAACATAATTTTGTTAAACGTAATAATGTTTTTTTTTAAAACTTGATATTATGTTTTATTATGATGATTTACATGACCTCTTGTTAGTTGAGTCGTTTATTCTCATTGTATTTATCTGTTTCAATATATTTTTCACTAATACGAGCCGATCAAAATTCCAGAACTGATCGGCGTTGTCATTTGACCAAAAGCAGGCTTTTTTACTGATGGAAAAAACTTATCCCTACTATTAAGTTAAGTAGGGCCCGTCTACTGGGTTAAGTAGAGCCCCACCTACTGGGTTAAGTAGAGCCCCATCAACTGTCTTCAATAGATCCCTACTACTAGGTTTAGCAGGGCCCCGTCTACTGGGTTAAGTAGAGGCCCGTATACTGGGTTAAGTAGAGCCCCGTCTACTGGGTTAAGTAGAACCCCCGTCTACTGGGTTTAGTAGGTCCTACTTTTATTTTTTATGTACATTATATACTATTTTAACCATGTATTAGTCATGATTGTACAGCACTTTTGAACGTGTGTATACATGAAATAAGTGCTTTATAAATATGGTATAATAATAATAATAATTGGACTTCAGTTTAGTCAATATGACAGGTGTCGATTTGGATGAAAATAAGCCCATACGAATAGCAGATTTCAAATATTTATAATAGATCGACGCCTAGAATCCAAAATGTTATTGTTAACCAAATCTGGGGTGATACTCATAATTCAATGAAATTCAAAGAGTCTCAAAATATGAGATTCTGAGCCAATACATTTTAAAGCGGAAAATTACATTTTATGCTACATTTGTAGCGCCGTGAAATGTCGCAATGCAGCCCAGTGTAATTCGCAACTGACGTAAAACGTCGCATGATTGCTGCGAAATGTCACAATCAACGCAAAACGTCGCAATTAACTTATTCAAAACGTAGCAAAAAAATTCGACTACCGGTAAACGTCACAACCTTAACGCAAAATGTCGCACTTAGTAAGAGCATTACTCACCGTTCAAATTCGTCAACTACAAATGTTCACAAATATGGTAAGAAGAATTATCTTCCTGCTTATACCACTTAAGACTAACTGAGGCCGAAACAATCATTTATTGTTGTTATTGTTCTCAGGTTGTTGTTGCTATTTTGTTATGAAAGCTTGCTGAAGTTACAGTGTTTTTATGAATGATAATGCCAAGCTTTACCTTTATTTGCTTTATTTCTACTGAAATATAGCAGGCATATATACATGTGTCTTTACCCAGATTTGAACCCGGATCACCAGATTAGACAGCAAGCGCCCAAACAATTGAACTATGGTAGAACATCATAATAAAAATTGAAAGGTTAAATGAAGTTTTTATTCTGTTTTTTTTTGTGGTAATTGAAATTTTGCTACATTTCCAAGACTCATACCAACGACTCGGTTGGAATATGATTGAAGAATGTTTTTAGCACTCAATATTCCTGTATTTGGAAAAGAAGCGTTTCCATAAAGATGGAATACTTCGAAGGTTTGTAATAAAAATATTCTGAATTACACGCATCACTTAAGAAATCCGAACTTTTTGCAGGACCCTCGTATAACACGTTATAAAAAGTATTAAAATGCTGCTGGCGCATGTGTATGTTATATGTAATATAATGTGTACAAGAGGTGGCCCACTTATATTTGAACAGTCCTGAATGTCGGATATCTTCCTTCTAACCCGATATAAATGAAATATCTCTTTTGAACAGTGAGAAGTACTATATAGTAATGAGTCAGGCATCATATACAATAATTGCAAATTCTGAAGAGGATGTTGCTTTTTGCATTTTGACGGCCAGGAATTCCCAACGAATCACCTAGAAGAAGTTGAAGAAACATTGGTGTATCGTTTTTTTGAAGAAAATTAGTAGTACTCGTCACTAGAAGGGTGTTTTTTTCATGTTGCGCCCATAAGTGAAATAACACAAAATATTAAAAAATGCCAAAAAGTGACTATTTGTTTGATAAGCGTACTCATAGGGTGTATGCTTACTAGGACCAACCAAATAAGTAAAATGTGGTTTTTGACGAAGTTAACAGTTTCAATTGTAACTACCAAAACAGACATTTCGCAAATATTACATGCAAAACCGAAAATATCGGTGTTCACAAGCGCAAAAAGGGAAACAATCGTCTTTAATTACCATATATACTGCAACAGAACGGTTATATCGGTAACTTTGTCACCTCTGATAAGACAATACATGAACATTGAGATATTTACGGTAGAATCTGGATTATTATGCGAAGAGCAGGCTGGCTTTCGTAAAGATTATGGCACTGTAGACCATATATTTACTCTAAAAAAGTTAATCGATTTTTTATCTCAGTAAGAAGAAGAAACTATATTGTGCATTTGTCGATTATAAAAAAGCATTTGATTCTGTCAATAGAACCTGTCTATGGAAAAAACTTCTTCGGCGCAACATTGATGGTAAAATCATTAAGGTAATTTATAACATTTATGACAAAGCCAAATCTTATGTGAAAAGTAATCAAGGGTTATCAAGTTATTTTACAAGTGCAACGGGTTTCCGCCAAGGTGAAAATTTATCACCCATTCTTTTTTCTATCTTCCTTAACGATCTAGTAGAGCACATCTCTGATACTTATACAGGTCTAGATATTCTCTCACTGGCTGTTGGGAATTCATTAAGTGATGACATAGTGGAAGTTTATTTTAAGTTGTTCATGTTGCTTTATGCAGATGACACCGTAATCTTTGCTGAATCTGAAACTGATTTCCAGTTTGCGTTAAATGCAATGTTTTCTGATTGTGAATTCTGGCAACTCGAAGTAAATACAGCGAAAGCTAAAGTTGTAATCTTTTCTATAGGGAAATGTAGAAACTTGCTATCGTTCTACTTAAACAATGCTAAGCTTGATATTGTTCAAGATTTTAGTTGTTTAGGTGTTACATTTAACTTTAATGGTAAATTCAACAAGACCACTAAATATTTATGTGACCAAGCTAGGAAAGCTATGTTTGCTGTACTTAAAAAGTCCAGATCTTTTTGCCTTGACATTGATTTATAATTACAACTTTTTGATACTATGGTTATTCCTATTTTGTTGTATGGCGTAGAAGTATGGGGTGTTGATAACATTGATATTGTCAAAAGGTTTCAACTTAAGTATCTCAAACTCATTATGAATGTTAAAAAATCCACACCGAATGCTATGGTATTTGGTGAGCTCGGTGTTTCGCCTATTGACCGTGTGATGAAATGTCGAATTCGCAACTTCTGGTATAGAATTGTAAATTCTAAGTCTGATAAAATAAGTAATATTATGTACAAACTTATGTTTGAACTTGATCGTCAAAATGTATACCATTCTCCCTGGATAACCTATGTTAAAAATGCTTTACATGAATTGGGATTTGCAGAATATTGGATTCATTAATCAGTGGTATCACCTAATTATTTCAAAATGTTAAATCCAGTATATGCAACTGTGGAATGTTCAGATGAATACCTCCAACACGTGTAATATTTACAAAGTTTTTAAGCATAATTTCGAACTTGAATCTTATTTTAAACTTTTGACAAGAAACTTTGCTCTATCTCTTTGTCACTTCATGTGTAGTAACCACAAACTTCCAATTGAAATAGGGCACTCTATAAATTTAGACCATAATTTGAGATATTATCATCTCTGTCCCGATAATATTTTTGAGTGTCCACATTTTAATAATGACCGCAGAGAATACCTGCCTATAGGATTAAGAGGAGCCAATATGTTAAATTTACAACTCTTGTTTCAAACTACTGATAGATCTACCCTAGTTAAACTGTCCATTTTTGCACAGAAAATAATGCATATTGTTAAATAATTTTTTACCACCTTCTAGTGTAAAACTATAACTTGAGTATAATACTCAAATTCTTAACATAAAATACTCATTTTCAGTCTGTATTTATATTATGACACATTATCTTCACTTCTAGTCATTTAGTTAATAATATATTGTTTTGTTTATAAATATGTATAATTATGTGCGTTTACTATGTTCCTCTGTTTAAAATGTTGTATTGATTGTTTATGCTGATGCCCATATGGGCCTAGCTTTGAAATAAAACTTGAAACTTGGTACACGAACAGACTGCTATATGAGAAATATCTTCTACCCTACCAAGAACTTGACATTCGTTGAGCAACATGCGTTAGCAGCCTGTTTAATTACATGTGATGTTGTTTGTTATAACAAATCAAATATATCTCATATTAATTCTGCAAACGGACAAATCAGCGCACGCTCGTTTTTGGACAAAATGTATCCCACGTGACTTTCCTGTCGAAAGTTTCCGAATCATGGTGTTTTGGGCAAGGCTCAACGCCATACACCAACAAAATCACACCATTCGGTACCTTAAGAACACGTATTTCATGTTTATTGCACGATAATAGTAAATGGCAAAGTTAAACAAGGCTGCATCCAAAGAATTTTACTTTTAAGGATAAAGCAACATTGATTATACTCGATACATGTTCACAGAATTATTTGGATTTTTCCGTCATAAAAAAGCTCAAAAAGATGCCCGTACAAAAATGTTAAAATTTGGTTAAATTAATTTACAAATACAAAAACAATGGGTGTACATTAATGTATACGACTAAATAGAGACTTTTCGACTATACAATGTCATGTTGAAACAAAGTTCAAATATAAGTGGGGTACCTCTCGTATTACATGTAGATCTATATTCAACAATAATACTTATACTTATCAAGATTATAACTTATTATGTCTTTACAAACAAACTTAAATGTAAAATGTTCATAGCGATTCTACTAATGTACATGTACGTGGGTGGATAAAAAAGTTCGTAGAAAAATATCATAACTCACAAACCACAGCTTCAAATGCTTTCAAATTTTAATATAATGTGAACATTTGTATAAAAAACAATTTGTGAAATGTCATTTAATAAGTCAAAAATACATTATGTTTACATAGAAACGCACACTTGCTGTATCAGCATACCGGAGCACGTCATCGTCATTTGATGAACGACGTCAAACTTACTCAACCTTTGTCAATGGTTACGTTAATGTTTTGCCTCATTTTCGCTACTCAAAGTGGCTATTACGAGGGTCAGTCAAGAAAAACTAGAGTTGTTAAATTAAGCCTTCAAAAGGTATATACAATTATATTTCCTACCATTTATCGTCAATTATTATCCATTGCGGATATTTTGATGAATTCCGTGGTCGGATATAGGCTTATAAATAAAGTTGCCAAGCAATCAAAGAACATCACTAACGGGTATGCGTTCGCGCCAGTGACTGGGAGTCTGATTTTGTTATCAATTCGAACGTTTATATCAACTTAAAATAGCGTAATTTAGTACAACTAACGTGTGTATCTTGTAGAATCGTATATTTCAAATAATAATGGTCGTTTGTTACAGAATGGTCACTAATACTGTATTATGTAGTTGCCTAGCAACCATATTTCACGACAATGTAATGATAGACAATATATGAACACCTATTCTCCTGATCATTATTCACCAACTCTCAGTTTTTCTTGACTCACCCTCGTATGTAGGTACTTTTGGATAACCATCGTGAACATAGTTTCTGGATTTGTTTAATATAGTGTGTGCTGTCAAAGATGAACCTAAGAGTTCCACTATATCCGCTATTATATAGCGCTGGTCCTCTTTTATGACGTTGCAAACCAATATCGTGTGTATTTTATTTGGTTGTCAACCTTTAGAATCCGTCTGCCTTCACGAAAGAACTATTTGCACATATAAATCGATGTTTATCTATATTCCAGTTTCACGCAGATTTTGATCGCAGTCCGTGGTTCCGTAAATTCTGGTAGAATCGTTTTACGCGGGTATTACTTTATAGTGCGATTATATAATTGTCGATTAAAACATTATTGATTGGAGATGACGTCTGAAATTTTAGCATACTTTATAAATGATATCATGCAATCAGACGTAAAATTTGGACGGTCTTAAGAGGTCCTACAATTGAGAATGTTTAGAAAATTTAGTAAAATGTGTTTCATAATTATCCGTGTTCTCCGGTATACGTAATCGCCTTTATCAAAGATATAAATATTTTTAAAACGGTTATCGTCAGGTCGCTATAAATGAACCTTGTGGCTTTACTGACAGTGATTATCTTAATGACACTGGTGACCTTAATCTACCCGGTTATTTTTAACCTGCCGTCCACTAGACCCCGATGCTATGCGGTAGGGATGCCGATTACAATCTGCTCGATTCGGGAACCCTTCGGGATCATTTATCAATAAATATTGGCGGCGCTTTGTCTACGTGCTTGTTCGGGAAGCATGTATACGAATGGTTGCGGAATACACGCGGTATACATGCCGAAGTCTATCTTAAGTAGCCGAATGTATACCGACTACATGCCGACAGTTCAGGATTTGTCCCGAATGTGTCCCAATCATGAAGAAAGGACGCGGTAACGTTGCGAAGAATGCGAAAGGGTTTACGAATGGCTGCCGATAGACTGCTGAAAGGTTACCGATGTATATATGCGTATCTCAACTTGTCGGCAAACTGAAGGCATCGCATCCGCTGTCATTCGGGATATACGGCGACGACTCAGCATCCCTTCGGCGTTTAACTGGTGCCTTCGGCAACTGTTCGGCATGTATTCTTAACATCATCGGCATAGCTTCCGTGTGTAGAACTCATCCCTTCGGCGTTATCGGGGAGCTTCCGGCATCGATTCGGCTTTCCTTCGGGAACCGTTCGGGATAGCTAAATGATTACGAAGCCTACCAGAAGGCGTCCCGGTGAAGCGGAGTGGATGTCGATGGGTTCCCGAACACACCAAACGGTTGTCGATGGTTTCCCAATCACCCCGAAGCTCTCCCGAAGCACATCCGAACAAGACTTTCGGCGTCCAAATTTTAAAACTTTTAAAATTTCGATGCCAAATAATTTTTGGTCCCGAAGGCTTCCCGAAGCGTTGCGGAATGGTGCGAAAAGGTTCCAGAACACCTGAAGACATGCCGAACCTTCCCCATCCTTCCAGATGAGGTAAATTTCAGCTTCGGGAACCCTTCGGGGTCCAAGTGGACGGCAGGTCTTAATGAATCCAGTTATCTTTATGACGCTGGTGACCTAAATGAACCCGCTTATCGTTATGATCCTGTTAATCTTAATGACACAGGTTATCTTTATGACCCTTGCCATTAATGCGCTTGGTTATTTGATGACCCTTGTGAACTTAATGACCCTAGTTATTTTTATAACTGGCCCTGATGATCCTAATGACCCCGGTTATATTTATGACCCTGGCGACCATCATAATTCCGATTATCTTGATGACCCTGATGTGCTTAATGTCCCCGATTATCTTTATGACCCGGTGATCTTAATGAATCGGTTATGTTGATTACTCTGGTGTACTTAATAACCCAAGTTATCTTTTTGACCCTTGTGTACTTATTACCCCGGTTATCTTTATGTCCCTGGTGGCCTTAATGGACCCGGTTATCTTTATGACTCAGGTGACCTTAATGACCCCGGTTATCTTTATAACTCTTGTGACCTTAATGAACCCGATTACAACGGTGACCTCACTGTTCCATAATGTAAATGACTGGCATTTATCACCAAAGTGACCTTGGTGATCACATTCCTAGTCACATGTACCGCCATGTTTTATTAGAACGCAATAATCAGTACTGTTAAAAGGCCTCGGCACTTTAGCGTTTGTACATCCAAATACTATTCTGTCTCTGATAATATCACTTTCTGCATTTCCAAAGTTGCAGTCACGTGCACGTATTCTAAGTCTTGTGACAAAAGCATCTATTTTATCACTTCCCTGTACTTCATTATTGAAGCGGTAGCGTCCAAAAATAGGATTTAGTTTTGGTTGCAGGTAAGTTTTGAACTTCTCGTAGTGAGACTTCATGTCGGTAGGCTCTGTGTCCGTACCCTTCCATGTTTGATGCACTCGGCGTCCTTGTTCGCCAACCCATAACAACAAGTATTAGATTTTTTTCATCGTCCGATTTTGCGCTTAATGGTCCCGAAAATATCAGTTCAATATGTTGTTGGAACTTTTCCCATTCTTCCGGGATGTTCGATCCATTCCAATTAATTGCTGGGTGAGGAATACCACTTAAATCCATTTTTTAAAGTTATAATTTTATGTAATTTATATATGTCCAATATAAAAGCTAAACCGTTCTGACTCCATGTAATATATTCTTGATATAGTGACTATTAATTAAATGTAGTAGTGCAAGATATAACTCAAATGAGAAATAAACAACACAAGTGTGCGGTACGACTACAAGTTTAATACTGAAGTACTTTCAACAGAAGATACAGCTGCAAGATACATAAGAGATTAAGCATGTGTACAGAACATCATACATGTAAATGTATAGTCTGTTTCATAATATAATTATACTAAACTCATGATTCAACCATTCATATGTGATAACGCAATTGAATGCAAACACATTCACCGGGTTTAAGCATAACAATCAATATAAAAAAATCAATGTGTATAGTTGGATCATTTTAGTAATATGTGGTATGGTTTTTATTCACGACTCAATCAAACCGTGGGAGACGGTAAACTCCATGTTGCCGTGCAATTTCTAGTTTGTGTCAGACGTACTGTAACCAAGTACGTCGGGAACCAGACTACGTCTTATTGAAGATTGAAAGAGTGCCTTAGGCCACAGGAACTTAATATTTTCATACAAATAGCCACAAGTTAAATAGTTCCTGCGGCCAATTGTTTTACAGACCAGTATTGTGAGAGACATTTTTTTATAATTTTAAAAACTAGAACTTTTTAAGATGTTAATAAGGCTTGATATAAAGGTATGAGGAACTCGGACAGGGGAGGCAGCACACTTTACCAGCTGAGCAAAGACTCGCATCAGTAACAACACGATACGTGTACAATGAGCAATGCACACACGTGAGCCAAAGA
This sequence comes from Spisula subtruncata, assembly GCA_963678985.1. Lineage (NCBI taxonomy): Eukaryota > Metazoa > Mollusca > Bivalvia > Venerida > Mactridae > Spisula > Spisula subtruncata. Next base: position 23,002,761 of record OY787672.1, on the reverse strand, counting down.
AACAATTAAAAGTCCAAGTCCCCGCCGAAAAATGCGGAATTTTACAAACCTCTCTGATTGAGTAGGCTTATGTGTGTTTGGGTATATTTACCTAGTATAATTTACCGAAAAATGGTGCTATTTTCATTATTAGTTATTCAAATGCGTAATATAGTTTATTTACGACAAATAGTTTATTAAATACAAGTATTTGGGTAAAAAAAACCGTTCATACTTTTGTATATTTGATATCGGCGCCCGTAGAGTCAGAAAGTAAAATAAAGCGATTCTCACGACGTGCAAATATTATGGACAAACGGCGGTTCGAAATGATTCTGGGCCGAGTCTTGCCGAAAAACTTGCTAGTTTACGTTTATTTAGTCATCACTGGTCATTAAAATGCGTAATATAGTTAATCAACCCCATATTGTAAGTTAAATACAAGTATTTGGGTAAAAACGTTACTATTTGGTTAAGATTTGGGTAAGATTTGGGTGTTTAATGCCGACGCGTCCTGACCTAGTTAACGGAGATCTAGGAGAGGTAATCCAGACTGTAGGTGCACGCGAAAACACATATCGAAACACATTTTTTTCTTATTTTTAATTACTTAAAGGGGTAAAACAAATAATTATAGTTATTAACTTACATTACTTTATTTTAAATAAAAAATAAAATAATAGTGATCGATCTAGTCTGGTTTACGACATTCGCAAAAAGTGCTTTATTTTTTTGGATTTAGTTTTGAACGCGTGAACCAGACTAACGAAAGGTCAAGTGCGCGTTAAAACACATTTCGCAACACATTTTTTTCTTATTAATTATTACTTAAAGGGGTAAATTATGGTTAATACTTTATTTTAAAATAAAATAAAATAGATCTATACGAATCTCAATAAAAAAATAAAAAAATGGTATTAGTCTGGTTCACGACATTCTTAAAAAATGCTGATTTTTTTTGGATTTTTTTTTCAAATGGTGAACCATCCAGAACATGTCACGTGCCCCTACATGGGAATTTTTCTTGTTGCATACAAATATAACCTGCGGCTCAAGGCCGCAGCAGGTTAATAACACACTACCAATCAAAGATCCCGTTACTGACATGCACCCTAAGAGAAAATAGAAGAAAAGAAATGCGCTGGTACGGAACTCGCCTTTGATGTAAACTCTCTAATAGAGTGTTTTGCCTTTGTAAATCTAATCATGAAAGGTCTTCCAGTTTCGAATAACCGACTGGAACAAATTAAACCAGCATATCCTGATGTTGATAAGTAACCTTTTGTTATATTGCTCAAATAAATGACCATAGACTTTTGCCCTTCCCGAGAAACTGCAGCCATTCTGGCAGTACAGCGGAGAAATCAAGGTAGTTAAGAATCTCTTGCTTAATTGTTCAAGGTTAATTATCACAGAATGTCTTCACAACGAAATCTCTGAGAAAATTCACAAAAACTCACCAAGGCGTTGTAAAATGCCATGAGGAAGCAAAAGTGTCTGTTTTGTTGCCATCTTTATCAGCAGAACAATAATAACAAGATTTAGTTGTCGCTGTTGGAAGTAATAATGACTCTAAGTCTTAGTTGTCGCTATTGGAAGTAATAATGACTCTTAGTCTTAGTTGTCGCTGTTGGAAGTAATAATGACCCTAAGTCTTAGTTGTCGCTGTTGGAAGTAATAATGACTCTAAGTCTTAGTTGTCGCTGTTGGAAGTAATAATGACTCTTAGTCTTAGTTGTCGCTGTTGGAAGTATTAATGACTCTAAGTCTTAGTTGTAACTGTTGGAAGTAATAATGACTCTAATATTCAGTTGTTGCTCTTGGAAGTAATAATGACTCTAATAAATATTATTTAGTTACCGCCTCTTGGAAGTTATAATGACTCTAAGATTTAGTTGTCGCTCTTGGTAGTAATAATGACTCTAATATTTAGCGTTCGCCCTTGGAAGCAATAATGACTCTAATATTTAGTTGTTGCTCTTAGATGACTCTAAGATGAATTTGTCGTTCTCGGAGGCAATAATGTCTTGAATATTGTATTGTCGCTGTTGGAAGTAATAATGACTCTAAGATTCTATTGTCTCTTTTGGAAGTGATAATGACTCTAAGATTCTATTGTCGCTTTTGGAAGTGATAATGACTCTAAGATTCTATTGTCGCTTTTGGAAGTGATAATGACTCTGAGATTCAAAAATTGTCGCTCTTAGAAGTGATAAAGACTCTGAGATTCTATTGTCTCTTTTGGAAGTGATAATGACTCTAAGATTCTATTGTCTCTTTTGGAAGTGATAATGACTCTAAGATTCTATTGTCGCTTTTGGAAGTGATAATGACTCTGAGATTCAAAACTTGTCGCTCTTGGAAGTGATAATGACTCTTAGATTTAGTTGTCGCTCTTGGAAGTGATAATGACTCTAAGATTCTTTTGTCGCTCTTGGAAGTAATAATGACTCTAAGAGGTAGTTGTCGCTCTTGGAATCAATAATGTCTTTAGATTTAGTTGAAGCTCTTAGAAGTCAGATTTAGGTGTTGCTCTTAGAAATAATAATGCATCATGAGGTTTTGATGTTGTCCTAGGCAGTAATTATTGTTCTTGTGTTATGCCTAAGAAGTGATAATTCGCTGGTTTAGAATTAGAAGGCCGTATGACCTTCTAAGACTAATGCATATTTGATATATACATTATAAGGCGCTTATCATGAGCCAATTTTCATGAGAAAGGAACTTTTCATGTTGACCAACCTGAAATTGAAAGGGCTTGTTTTACTGTTAGTAAAGCGTGATTGTCAAACAGTTTTTGCTTGTTTTCTCAAAACATTGTAGTTACAACCTCCTCATTTTAAAGCCAGCAAATTAGTTCTATGTTTAGGAAATAGATCTTAGTTTTCCGTGATATACCGGCCAATATATCCCGGTTTGGAGTTCATATGCGTAGGAATTAATCACGAATGCTGACTTGCAGAAAAAGAATTGAGTTTTAACGGATTAAGTTTAACGGATTAAGTTTACAACCGATCGATGGCTTTTGTTTCACGAAAAACAATTCAAGTAAATGTTTGTTTTACTGATATACACGGACTTGAAGCAATAGAGACGTATATGTTGTATTAACACCTGGTCTTACGTTTCAGTTACAGAAAGTATTTGTCAACCGTTGTATCATGGAGGACGAAGATACAACGTGTACGCAAACATTGAGATCGACAGAAGATGATTCTAAAGAACAGCACCAAGAAAAATTGATCGAAACCATAGAGGATGCTCCAGAACAAGCATCAACAGAAGTAACGAGTGACGGACAAACACTCGGAGATGAAACAGTTAAGGAAGGCTGTGAAGAAGAAACAATCATCCAAACCAAAATTGACGTTATTGCAGTTATAGATACTCCAAGCCAAGTAACGCCAGATGTTGAATCTGAAGATAAAAGAGACAAAAAAGTGCCATATTCCGAACCTCCCTGTGATACACAGGCACCTACTCTATATGACAACAGCGATGTGTCACCCCAAGTAAGTTCATTGAACGAAATGGCAGAAGAAACTTCAAACCAAGCACTGTCTGATGTTTTCAAGTTTCAAGGACAATCACCGGTCCCCAATTACCAGAAAAAGTTTGAAGTTGAACAAACTGACACCATGCTACTGCATGAAGAGCGTGACACTGGTACTTCAAATATTAAACAAGGCATATTTGTCTGTTCATGTTCGGAAATAGACCGTATTTCGCCAGCTGTGTTCAGTTGTAGTACCTGTTTAGAATTTTATTGCAATGAATGTGCGGATGACCACAAATCCTTCAAGACAACCAGATCACATGTTTTAAAAAAGCATAATGCTTTATTCGAGCAGAATACATGCGAACCATGCGCCCACAAAGGATTGAGCGACAAAAGGCCAACTCATTTATGCATTGAATGTGACGAAGCCCTGTGTGAAGAGTGTAAAACAAGACATCAACGACAGAAAATGGCCAGGAACCATGTTTTAGTACCATGTACTGCTGTATCCAAGTATGTTTTCTCTTCATATAATTATAAGTATTGCGTATACCTCTGTCTTATTAGCTCACCTGTCGCATAGTGACAAGGTAGGCCTATGCTTTTGTTATCATTCTTTGTTCGTCGTCTGTCCGACCGTCAACAATTTCTTCAAACAACTTCTTCACCTAATCCACTTAATTAGATAAAACATTATAGGAACGATCATTGGGTTGAATTCTACTCAATTCTACGAAAGGATCCGGTCTGATGATTTATTAGGCCGGGGTCCGAAAAAGGGGGTTCTAAATGCGAACGTCAAAACTCTTCTTGTCTGAAACCACATGGGCTATGGCTTTCATATTAGGCATGCAGTATCATCTAGTGATCCTCTACAAAAGTTGTAAAGATTGTGCCGCTGGGGTCAGAATTGGTCCTGTCCCGGGTGTCACCAGTTTAACATAGACTTATATAAATGGAAAACATTTCAAAATTGTCTTGTCCAAAACGTCAAATCCTAAAGCTTTGACCTAGTGGGCCTCTACAAAGCTTGTTTAAATTATGCTCAAAGGGTAAACAATTCGCTGCCCCAGGGTCAACAGTTTTACATATAATTGTATAGGGAACTCAAGGCATAGAGCTTTGATATGTGATCTGTAGCACCAACTAGTGGTACAAAGATTGTTTAAATAATGTCCCTGTGATTAAATTGGCCATGTCTCGAGGGTTACCAGTACATGTATGACTAAGACTTATATAAGGATTACATGAAAATTTTCTTTTCTAAAACTACAAGGCATAGAGCTTTGATATGTGATGTGTAGCAATATCTAGTGGTCCTCAACCAAGATTGTTCAAATAATGCCCATTTTGGTCAAAATTGGGCCAGCCCCGGTAGTCGCATATTTTATATAGACTTATATAGGGAAACATTTTTTAAATCTTTTTGTAAGTATAAGATACAGTATAACTCCAACGCGATATTCTGCAATGTCAATATAAACAGAAATCACTGATCATTACATCGATTTAGGGAGAGCGGAAGTTTATTTAACCTGCTCACTTCTATTCACCAAGTAAGGTAAAATAACGGTAAAGCTTGGCCACATTGACATGAGCCTGACCGATTAGCATAATTTAACAGTCGATATATTGTCTACCTTTACAACACCGAGTGTATGTTTTCATAATCGGGGAGTATCACGGAGACGCTCGAGATGTAATACAAACACAAATCTGAAATACCGATATTGCACGATTTGCTTGCGGAAATTGATATATTCAAACCTTGTAATATATTCTTGCATAAAGGTCAGGCTCACGTCAAAATAGCAAAGCTATACACAATGTCCTTATGTTGTCATACCTGTTTACTTTAAGTGGCACAGGTCCCAATACCGCGTTAGAGTTGTACTAGTTTTCGTTCAAAAGTGTCTTCTTACAAGGGTTATTGTACAGTTACGGAAGGACAAACAACATAATTGTCCGAGGCGAAGCCTGGAAACAAATTTGTGGATTTGGTGAAAAAGACCATTTCGTGGGAAGTTCAACGTAATTTAAAGGATTTTCGAGGTTGAAATCATCCACAAAATTCACGAAAATAAATCCCCCTCGAATATTATTGATTTTACTGTATGTCATTTATTTAACTGTTCATGTAGTTATAAGCGGATTTGTCATGATTGGCCAATTATTTTCTGAGTAAATGTTTTGTACAAACAACTTTCTTACAACTCAAAAAGTGCACACTTACGAAAATAATGTACACTTTTTGAATGGAGTCACAGGGCGTATCGGAATATAATGCCTAGATCTTAAACATATTGCGATATCATCATCTATTCTTAAATCATAGCAGTTGTACATAATTTCTGAGTTCTACACATTTGAATATTATTCCAGATGAGCGACCTATTGATATTAATAATATGTATATACCTATTGGTTTTGAGGTCAGCTGGTCAAAGATCAATGTCACCTCGACCTTTAACAATACTGACAGTTGTAGAAGAATTGGAACAAACAGAATCGAAGTCCATTATATCAACAATGATCGAAAACGTTATATTAGTGCAATGATTTTAATCTATATTGAAGCACATTGTCACTTCCTGGAATTTCAGGCCCGACGTTAAATGCTCCGACGTGGACACAGCAATGGAGAAGAATACAGACATTGAAACACGTGTAAGTATTCCATACTTTAATAATGTAAGGAAAGTTCATTTCGGTTTTGGAAAAACAAAACACTCGTGAATGGAGAAGAATACAGACATTGAAATTAAAATTGAATTTAAATTAGAATGATATTGATATACCTCCTGTTGCTTTGGATTTTAAAATTTATTTGTTTACTGTTCTATATGTTCTTAGTTGTAGTTATAAGTGTTGTTTAGTAGTGTAAGAATCGTTATTTGTTATTTGTTAATGTATATTTCAAACTTTACGCCATGTATATTTCAAAATTGTATGCCCATATGTGGGCCCAAAATTGGAAAATAAACAATATCTTATCTTATCTTTTATCTTGAAACACGTGTAAGTATTCCATACTTTAATAATGTAAGGAAAGTTCATGTCGGTTTTGGAAAAACAAAGCACTCGTGATTAAATCTCTACGCATTCAAACTCTCAAGTTTCCTAGTCTGCTTTATGTACGAGATAGCAAATTTACACTCTTGAAAATGGTGATAAAATAGATTTACATAATTAATTTTTATACACATGAAGGTAAAATTCGAGGGGTTTTATACATGCATATGTACAATTAGTATTCATTTACACGTATATACCTTGTAGATGCAACCAGGTAAACCTTTCGTTGGAAAAATCGATGTAGATCGCGTTACTCTTGTGTGGGATCCACCTAAAGAACTTTTTCCAGATCATAATTACCAACTTCGGTACAAACAATGCAACACACAAATGAAGTGGACTTTCTACTCAGAAACGTTGGGGAATCCTTCAGCCACGTTACACAATTTAAAATCCGGGGCGCAGTTTGTGTTTCAAGTGCGAATGGTTGATGATGAACACGAAGGACCTTACAGCGAACTAAGTGAACCGATAGAAACTATACAATCAGCAGCTGCACACTTATTTGAATTCATGACAAATGTCCAAAACCCAAGTGTTGGTATGCCACTGAAGAGACTTCCCTTGCAGGAGAACAAGAACGCAAGAAATGATGTTGGAAAGACTAGGAAATTATATTTAGGTTTGTATGCTGGTAAAACGGGTTATTTGATGTGTCTAAGTCGTCCCAACAATATTGTAAATTAATTTTAAATTTTAAGAGGAGCAATTAAAATAATTGGCATGCAAACAATTTATAACATACCGCGACCGTGGCCTGGTGGTTATGGCGTCTGCCTAGGAAGCGGGAGGTCGAACGTTTGAATCTCGGCGGATGGTCTCATTCGTTAAATTAATGGTTACCATAGGCTCATCGCTGCCAGGCTCCCGGCGTTACGTGAAGGGATTCGGGAAGTGTGTACTGTTAAGCATGAGAGATAAGTGTCGCATAAGTCAGAATTGACTGACTCTTTCGATAGGTGACACTATAATAAACAAACTTTACTTTTTTTTATTTTACTTTACCTTAGATATGATTACTTATCATATTTACTTAAGGAAGATTCTTATTAAGTTGCCATAAGACAAAGACAAATCAGAGAACGAACGACACTTTTATTTTATTATGAATACAAATCAATTCCCAATGATGTAACAGACATATTCTTCTTAAAAAGCGTACGGACGATGACACGCGCATTGCGGGCTTTAGCCGGTTCTGAAGTTAATTTTAACAAAATATTTCTATTTAGGTGAAGACAAAGGAATTAGCACAAAGGAGAGGACAATTTTACTCGTTGGATCTACAGGAACAGGCAAAAGTACATTGGTTGACGGCATGATCAATTACATACTTGGTGTGAAATGGAGCGACCCTTACAGACTTACTCTTGTTGATCTCGAAGACAATGAAAAAAACAAAAATCAGGTAATATGATATCGACTTTATTTAATGAGGCAGCACAGTTGGGCAAGCCGAGTTTTTCCCCTATGTAGGTAATATAAGTTAATCAGGATGTAGTAAGAATACACTTCCAAGTGTTGTTCGATAATCTCACCCTACTTCAAAGACATTTCTGAAGTGTTGAACATATGTATTACAGCATGTGAACAACATTCAACGTAACAATACTATTTTGTGTGCATTCAAAATGAAGTCATAATACATTTAGAACATTCAAAAACGTACCCCGCGTTACTTATCCTACACATTTCATACCATTCCCACTCACTAGTGACGAGGGTATAAACAAACAATTAAAATCTGTGTTGTTTGCCAAATCGCCATCTATCTCAGATGGCAGTGCAAGACCTTGCTGCTGAATAACTATTACCGGAATATATCTATACCGACAATGACAATTTTAACAACCCTATGATACATGATATAGCTATCTCCAAACATGGTGTATTGAAACTGTTAAAAAATTAACCCTTACAAAGCGAGTGGTTCAGGCCATACGTAAACATGCTGAGGCATTGTTTTCTCCGGGAACTGGAAACATTAGACAGCTTCAGGTACCCTGGTCACTGTGGTATAACGTACACCGGATATTGCTAGTAAAGTGAGTAATATTTTTAATTTTGAGATGACCAGGGTGAGTTTAGATACGTTATTTTCCAAATTACTGACTACTTATGCATATCTCAATTTAGTTTTAACTTCTTCAGGCATTTTTGTAACTTTATAGTACACTATAGTATATAAGATATTCACAGGAAGGTTCAAATGATCCAGTATTATGCCGTTACTCACTCGCAAATATTGACAGCAGTACTGTACACGCTTCTGGAATGACTGTATCAACAAATTGAAGATTTTTTGAACTGGCCATTTTGTTTATATTGAACCCAAACGTGTTGTGACCAAATTTCATAAATATTGATCGAAAAACAACTAAGATACACATCAAAGCAGATACAAGTGGGTGTACAGAGTATTGCTGTTTAGTGTACAGAGCATTGCTGTTTAGTGTACGGAGTATTGCTGTTTAGTGTACGGACTATTGCTTATTAACATGAGCAAATAAAGTATGTAAATGGACAGTTTTATCGTATCATTACGTCTGCTCATCAATAATTGCTCATGCCTTATTAGCTTTATGATATAATAAGAATATTTTTATATGATAATGTTAAATATTTCAATCTGTCAGGCTGATGAATGCAATGAACAAAATAAAATACTGATTTTCATACATTAAGTGTTCTTATGACAAGAACAAAGTGATATTTATCTTGAATTTATGTAATTCGTTGAGAGTCATGCATATGGTCAAATGGCAAATACGGGCATTTGCTTGCATAAAGTTTATTTATGCTCAACTACAATTTAGTATGAAACATTATTAGTTCCTACAACAATTACATCACTAATACTATTTAAGAAAATATTATTCTGCAATCGTTAAGTCTTATCAATTCGATATTAAAGTTTCAGTAAAACACAGCATTCTAATCATTTGAAGCTAGTGCATAGAATTAACTTAAGCATGAAAGGGTTGTATACTGACAATGCCATCTAAGTTTTGGATGTTATAATGTGACACTGTGTTGTACCGGGTATATATAGTCACAAATGGAAAGTCTTTCCTTTCCTGAAGACAAGGATAACTCCTAAAGCAATTCCAATAATACATATTCTTTAATCTGAGTTATCTTTATATCATGGTTAAAATGTTAAAATCTAAACACTAACTTAACAGAAAAGAACTGTTAACTGTATATTATATAAATTACATAACATATATTTTTAATTGTGACTAACTCTCACCTCAATCTATTCCAGTTAATAACAATAATCATATGTTTGAAAAATCTAAGATGTATTATAAATCAAGAACACACAATTAAGTGTTGCTTAAAGAAAGAGGATGTATCTGCTATATTGGTTTGTATTGTATTTTGTATTATGTTGTCACAAAAGCACTAACAGAGAATATTGATATGTGGGTGACAATGCATTTCTATCAGACATGTTTGCCTGACTACAGAAAATTTCTCAAGGGGTTCTGGTATTCTCATGAAAGTGAACTGATCCCATTCTAAGCCCAGTACAATTGGTGTACATGGTTAATATCACAACATGTAAAATTCAGGTGGTGGGGTTCTTGGAGCTAGGACTAGCTTGGTACAATTATTGTATAATGTAGTACATACAATCCAATCTTAATAGGTACAGATCTATACAATAACAAGTTATTTTTACCAAAACACCCCACTGATTATACCTTGTATTTAGTCAATTGTGTGACAAATAGTCACAGCACTTAAAAGCAATACTCTGTACACTATATAGCAATACTCCGTACATGATATAGCAATACTCCGTACACTAACACCTGTATTTATTCTCACAATGTACTGTTATTTGCGATTGGTTTAGAATACTACATTTACAATATTATCTTTGTATCAAGAATGACAATTCGCTCGATTCAAGTTGTGTTTTTAAACGAAGAATATAAACAAAAACATCTTATTTCGACCGATCGAGCTTACTTTTTTCGTGAGTAACGATACGAGTTTGGTCTTTCAATCACCCTTTTAAGAAATTCCTGGTAATTTACCGGTTACACGGACTAGGCAAATTTATGGAAGAGATACTTTTGTATAAAATATATATGAAACACATTCAGAAAGACTAAAAATCGTCTCTGAACTTACCCTTGTCAGCACTAGAATGTCGCGAAAATTAATTATTTTACTCATATTGCTAGCAATATCCGGTGTACGTTATACCGGAGTGCTGGTATGGACAATGTCAAAAGACACACTTGGAAAACCACATCCAGCGAGTATTATAAGCATATCGCAAACAATACGCTTGGATCGTCGAGGCATCAAATAATTTCTAAGAATGTCTTTTGAAATCCGTTGATTCATTATAATTTGACTGTGTCACGTTCAAAACGTTATACACGACATTAACGCGTTTACCATACCAATATACAACATCCTGGGTTAATTCCAACTCCCTTTCATGACCTCTATTTCAGACGAATAAATTTCTGGACTGATTATTACAATTACACATTTGTTGGTGTTATCATTATTATAATTATTATTTGTACGTTATATTAATTAGATATATTTTGTTGTATCTTAGTTCCTAGTGTGCCCTTTTATTCAAAACAATTGTTACTAATTAATCTTTTTCTTATTGTCTATATTTACAGGCTTTATCCCAGACGGAATGGATTACATGCTATATAATAAATCCGAGTAGCGGTGGACGATTAGATTATAGACTCAACATTATCGACACGCCTGGATTTGGAGACACGAGAGGGATTGATAGAGATAAAGAAATAGTTCAACAAATTAAGCATTTGTTTTCACGCGAAGATGACGCAGGTGTTCTTTCTATCGATGCAGTGTGTTTCATTGTCAAGGCACCGGATGCAAGACTCACTCCTACACAGAAGTACATTTTTGAGTCCATAATGTCCTTATTTGGTCAAGATATCAAAGACAACTTCTCTATGCTGATAACATTTGCAGACGGCAAACAGCCTCCAGTATTGGCGGGATTGAGAGAAGCAGATTTGCCTCACGCTGATGATGAATATTTTCCTTTCAACAATTCCGGATTGTTTGCTGACAATTCTAGCTCCAACGAATCTAATATTGCGTCCTTGTTTTGGAACATGGGCTGTGAGAGCTTTGAACATTTTTTTACTCGATTGGCAAAGATGCAAACAAAGAGTTTGATTCAAACCAGAGACGTTCTGATACAGAGAGAAAAAATAGAACTTACGATGGAAAACCTTATGAAGTTAGTTGATGCTGGACTTAGCAAAATTGAAGAGACACGATTGGAAATTGATATTCTTATTAGGTTTAAGACGCAAATTGAAGAGAATAAGGATTTCAAGTACACAGTTACAGAAACTCAGCAAAAACAAATTGATCTTCCGCTAGGACAACATACCACAAATTGCCTTTCTTGTAATTTCACCTGCCACGAGAGTTGTGCGTTTTCAGATGATGATGAGAAGGCAAGGTGCTGTGCTATGCGCAATGGCTACTGTACAGAATGTCCAGGTAAATGCTTTTGGAAATCGCACAAAAACACACGTTACATATTTGAATACGTATCTGTAACGAAGGAGAGAACCTATGCTGAAAAACTTGACAAATATCGACACGCAAGTGATGAAACAATGACTAGAGAAAAGGTAGTCGAGCGCATGCACGAGGAAATGTGTGACCTTGAAAACGAAATATTACTGCTGATGGATAAAATAAATGAATGCAATAACATTTTGAGAAGAATAGCTTTAAGACCAGACCCGCTCAGTTTAGTTGAGCATATCGACCTATTGATCAAAAGCGAGGAGCAAGGGAAACGTGCGGGTTTCCAGAGCAGAATTGCGTCACTTAAAGAATGTCGCCGACGAGCAAATATCGGTGACGAAATTGATCGCCTTAGCGTTGGTTTCGAAACTACCACAAAACAAATCTCAGCCACTGTTAAACTAACGACCAAGTCAAAAACAAAAGGTATCAGTAGTTATATCAGTAAATTTTTCGGGAAGTAACAGTGCAGTAACAGCCAGTAAAACACATCGGTAAGAATATTCTAGACTACGTTAAAGGGATGTTAACACTGCTGTCTCTACCAACAAGAACTATTTCTTTTAAATGTGCCTTTACCTGAAACTGCAAATATAATCTTATCGTCTCTGTATGTCGTGGCCTGGTCCTGAAGCATCTCAAGTAGATATTTCAAGTAGATATTTCATTTCAAATTGAGATTTTGTCCTAATCAGGACCTGAATTACAGATAAAGCGGAAATAAGCAGTCTTTGAAGTGAACTTTTAGAAAATAAGAATAATGATTTGATAGTTATTTCGGGTTCATTCAAACGGCACATGACAGTATTTGAGAAGAGACTTAGCCAAGACTTTGATGTTTCGAGATAAGGGTCGGGATAAAGAAGTGTGAGAAATTTTATATCACACATCTACATTTCTATCTGATCGTACAATGGACCCGTCCATCACAAATGAAGATACGTGATAATGAATTGTTGTCGCGGCCTTGAATTGAGCACATGACCCCAGGCGAACGTACTAGAACTCGATACACCACTAGATGAAAGTGATGACATAGTGTATCGTGATTATTGCTGGTAAATAGGTTTTGACCTTACACAATTACATTGCTTTATACTACGGTACTTAGTTATTTGTTTTCTGGTTCTATCCAGGTTGATTCTGTATATAGAATATCGAATCATGAAGTTGAAAAATGTTGGGATAGTTAACGAAAGGCATACCAGTATTTGATAAACTGGTAACGAAATAACTTTTACGACAATGTGATAGTTTGTGCACATAACTAACGTTACGTGGCGACACATTTACGTTTACAATACAATATGACGAATATTTCGATGGTGTACAATTGTAAAAAAGTTTACAATTTTCAATCAGACGAATGTGCTGTTGTTGTCAGCTGTTGTGGTCAATCAAGAGGATGGACGTATGTTAGTGTTTATACAGGCAATTTTAAATTATATCGGTAAAGAAACATTCAATGTACCGGTATTAGTTAATCGCTGAACCAATTGAGTTTCATTATAACCAGACATATGCTATAAATTAATATTCATTTTCACCATGTACGCACTGCTACAAGATAATTTAATCTGCGTTTTTCGTACATGTGAGTGGTGTCGTTGTGATGAATCGTGATTAATTGAAAAAAGCATACATTTTGCATTGATATACGAAATATCGAAAAGACACAAATATAACAGTTTAATACGCTCGTAGCTTGTATTGGTACCGTCATTCTATGAGCAAGCACAGTGTGTTGGATTTTATTTGAATGTGATTAGAATTAGTATCAACGCTTTCGATCACTAATTTGCCGCTTATTTTTTGTCAAGTCCTGTACACTATACATCTACTAATTTAATGGCTAATTGTTGAATGGATTGTTATATGATTTTATTAGTACACTAGCTCACTTTTACCTTGTTCCATAAAGATCGAGTTGTTTGCTCTCAAACCGACAGTTGAATCGCAATTTTAAGCTCATTCATATCATAGCTAATTTGAAATGCAGAACGACATATTTAAATAGTTTGGGGCGAAAATAAAACACGCTTACTTTTCTTCTCGTTTACGGACTTAATCTTGAATTATTCATGCATTTGGGGCGTACTGTGCTACACACAGTGTAGAAGTAAGTTTTACCTTTCAGCAATGGCCCTTTTTTAACACATCACCATTCACTGTTTTCAATTGTACTTTTAACAAGTCATCGTTAACTGCTTGTGCAGATTAATTGTACACTTAACAACTTATCGTTCACTGAGTTACATATTAAGTGTAGCTTAACAAGCCATTATTCACTGATTTTGCATATTAAATGTTCGCTTAACAAGCTATCTTTCAATGAGTTGGCACTTAAATTGTACGCTTTATAAGTTATCATTCATTGATTTTGCATAGAAATTGTACGCTTAACAAGTTACCGTTCACTATGTTTGCATATAAAAGGTAAAAGGTAAAGGTACAGTGTTTGTTTATTATAGTGTCACCCCTATTGAAAGGGCCAGCCAATTTGACTTATGAGACACCTATTTTTCCATGCGCACAGAACCTCCTGAATCCCTTCTCACATAATTTGTTCTTTAACAAGTCATCATTTAATGTATTTTGGATATTAATATTACGATTAAAAAGTCATTATTCACTGATTTTTTGCACATTAATTGTACTTTTAACAAGTCATCGTTCACTGAGTGTGCATATTAATTGTACCTTTAACAAGTTATCGTTCACTGAGTTTGCATATTAATTGTACCTTTAACAAGTCATCATTCACTGAATTTGCATATTAATTGTACGCTTAACAAGTTATCGTTCACTGAGTGTGCATATTAATTGTACGCTTAACAAGTTATCGTTCACTGAGTGTGCATATTAATTGTACCTTTAACAAGTTATCGTTCACTGAGTTTGCATATTAATTGTACCTTTAACAAGTCATCATTCACTGAATTTGCATATTAATTGTACCTTTAACAAGTCATCGTTGACTGAATTTGCATATAAAATGTACTTATAACAAGTCATCGTTCTCTGATTATGCATATTAATTGTTAATTGTTCTTCTATGAGCACGCACAGTATGTTGGATTTTATTTTAATGTGATTAACATTACTTTCAACGCTTTCGATCACTAATTGTAGTATTATTCAGTATCTGAATCTGCGACTATTCGTATGAATGTATACATTAAATAAAAATACAAACCAATCATATGACTGTATAATGAATTAAACCTCACTTTAGAAAGGCAATGACTTTGTTAAGATAGAGATACCCAATATTTTAAATATACTTATAGTCGACAACGTTCATATCAGTGTGTATATTGTTTGTAAACTCATTTGTAATAGAGTCAATACTATAATATAACCGGGAGTCAACAGAAGTAACAATGCATGTAAAAATAATATCATACCTTCATTTTCATAATTTTAAATAGTGTAATAGTAACTCGTATATATGCATGTATTTTGTATGTTTGTTTTATTTATAACTGTTATTTATTAAATGACTATCAATTATTAGCCCTATAACACAGCATTGTCCTAGTCTAATAATACGCATGCTTTCATTATATCAGGGCCGAAAATCTATATCAGTTATCGGCCACGGGCCGGAAAAGTGTTATTAAATCTGATTGGCTAATAGACAGGGCCGAAAAGTGAAATTGATATTGGCCCTCCTTTTAGGCAATCTGATTGGCTGATAGACAGGGCCAAACAGTGATATAGATTCTCAATTGAAATTACGGCGAATCGATTCTTACTCACTAATTTGTTTATAACTTTTTTTATTTCTGATCGGAAACATGGCATATGGGTATTCATTTTCTTAGTTAGATCATTTGCTACGATTTGGATTATATTTGGATGCAAAAATCTGAAGAAAATGTTTTTCTCATTTTTTTGCAGTCTTTTATGTCAGTCTAGTTTGATGTGCGAATGTTACATGGTAAGACAAATTTTAAAATAATTGATACTTATTTAATAAAATTGTCAATAAATGGGTGATTTGATATTAACCCTGTTATTTGTCCTCGGGACAGACGTAATGTCCCTCGGCCTACGGCCTCGGGCCAATACGACTGCCCTCGAACAAATAACAGGGCTAATATCAAATCACCCATTTATTAACACATAATATAACCAAAAAACATTTACTCACTATATTGCTTTATTATCCCCTGCCGAATGGTAATAGTCTCCGTTCGTCCGTCCGTCCGTACTTCCGTCACTAATTTTTTCCGGAGCATATCGTGAAGACTTGACTTGAATCTTGAAATATAAATACTAGTAGATGGCAGCTTTGAAATGTGCAGTGACCAAGAACCATAACTATATCTGCCTTACATATTGAATAATTTCCCTTTAATATTTTTATAATACATTTGTAATTGTTTGTCCCGAGCATATCTTGCAAACCATTAAGAAATTGACTTAAAACTTAATATAATAATAGTTATCATCATTAGTCTCATTCATCATTCAATTAATCAGTTCATTGAAAGTAATCATTTGTATATTTTCAGACTGCGTGTATTGGTAATAAATACAAATAGATACAAATAGATACAAATAGAACAAGTTCTGATTTATGAACGCAGTTTGCATATGACTGGAAGATGTGAAACAATACTTAGTCACGTGTTCACGGAAGTTAAATAGTATAAATTGTCCTGGATCACGAAACGACCTCGCACTATCTATTCACACATCGGTACAATCGCCAAACGGAACTTGGTTAGATTTCCCATTATCCGCCTGTGTATGCAGTTTTTCCATTGCAATGATGAATGCAACATATTGGACATTGTTACATATGCGCCCGTCGTCTGACTCGAGATTGAGACTTGGAATGTTCGGACAAAGAGTTACCATCTTGGCTGGGTCGACTGGTCTGCATAGACAGTGCGAGGACGTTTCATGGTCCAGGAAATTTTATACTATTTAACTAGTGACCAAAAACTCTTGGTCACAACTCTATATATCTTATTTTTAATTATATCCCTTTATTTATTTTCATGATTGCGTTTTTGTCTAGAGCTTATCTCCATCGTCTACTTGAAACTTTAAACACAAATACATGGCATCTTGAAGAAGTGCAGTGACCAAGAGCCACAATTCTATCTATATTTATTGCTTGATCATCTACCTTCATATATTTTTGCAATAATTTTATTTTAAGATAACATTGAGAATAATTCAGATTGACATTAAGGATAATTAATTAATCAAAACATTAAGTAATGCTTTTAATTACACCCCCTTCTTTGATTTTCATATAATTTGTTTTTGTAGCAATTTCTCTTAAAATTATACTAGAAATTGACTTAATGCGATTTATGTCAGTTTTTTATCACCACCCCACCCCCTGCCATTTAATTTAATTTACCTCATTCCTTTCATTTTACAACACATTTTATTGAGAGTAATGATACTGCTCTCGAAAACAAATTGTTCCGATACAAGCAAGTTCATTCGGCGGGCATGACCATCTCAACATAGCTCTTGTTAAAATTTGTGTATATTATTTGATGATTATCTTTAATATGACCACAAACAGTTTACATACGATTTCAGCGAAACGAAAACATTTCGATATATCTTGGATAAGGTTGGTGCTTTTGATATAAATGCTGTAAACAGTTCATATTCACAATCGGATTTGTAATTGGGTTGGATTAGATACTAACTAGAGTAAAATATTTATGTTGACACACTAACATATCCTTCTTTTCTATGGTTTCATCCATTCCAATGGTTTCAGTCGCCCCCTTATTTTGAAAAATATTGCACCAATGATGGAAAATAATGTTCTACTATGTGGAATACAGGAAACAATCATAACATTGTACGAAATTAACCGAGTTCATGTCATTTTGTAACAAAATAAAACAACACAAAATCGTGACTATTTTACTTAGATTGTTTCAAAAAATATAATATGTTCTTTGACTTTCAACTAGGATTGAAGAAACCATACGAAGCATGATAAAATTAAGCCAAACACAGTCCGGAGCCTTGAAATAGCTATAGATTTACAACTATACTACACAGACAAAAAGCTTTGGTAATGGCGTGTGGATTAAAAACCAAGTGTAATTTTCTAATCATTTTTCAAACTTGCTCCAATGTTTTAGCAAATATATGATGTTGATTCTTAAGCGGTTGGCACCATAGGAAAAGAGGATAATATGTTTATATATCTATTGTATCTGGTTGGTATATATTAAGAGTACGCACGTGGTATCGCTTGGCTATTTTGACCTGAGCTTGACCTTTATGCAAGAATACATTACAAGGTTTTGCCTTGAATATATCAATTTCCGCAAGCAAATCGTGCAATATCGGTATTTCAGATTTGTGTTAGTATTACATCTAGAGCGTTCTCGCATCGTGATACTCCCCGATTATGAAAACATACAATCGGTGTGTCTAACGTAGACAATATATCGACTGTTAAATTATGCTAATCAATAGGCCAGGCTCATGTCGATGTTGCCAAGCAATAGCACTCTTGAACACTTGTATCAATATTGAAAACAACATGTACTTTTAATAAAAGAAAAATGTCTTTGGACCTCTTTGGTGTAAGGTTAAGTGTATAGTTTATTTTGTATACTCAAAAGTATTTATAAATATTTATTGTGTGAATTTTATTGTACTAATATTGATATTGATTGTCTGTTTGATTTATAATTGTTACATATAATATCAAGAACTATGTACTCACTATTTTTTCATCTCATGATTACATTTGATGTGGCCAAATGATAACCGAAACACTTTATTCAACATCTAGTTTTTGCGGCAGTGTTTCTAACATCGTCGTATACCAAAGGTATATAACAGTGTGACGCCGATTTCTCGTTTTACTTCGCGAAGGGAAGCGACTCCTCATAGCATACTAGTACTTGTTAAATGGAAATGCTCCTATCAATAGATAGCCTGTAGTATAACGTTATGGATAGAACGTGGGTTCCGACAATGCATTTCTATTAACGATTAGTCGGATTTCAAAACCACTTAGCAAGATTTATTAGTACCAAAACGAGTTGTATATACAGTCAAAACACACATGTTCTTTCGATCGGTTATTGCCTTGTAATATATTTTCTAGTTTCTTTTGACATAATGACGTAATGTTTTTTGTTTTAATATGTCTATCAATTATAGTTATATTTCTTTTTTGTTTATTAATAGTTTGTTTTTATATGTATGAAAAGTTATATTCACATTCTTGAACAGGAATATCAATGTTTAAACCATCATTAATTAAATCAATATGTATATGGCTACATGTAAGTACAACTTAAATGTCAACATATATATTTCAAGGTATGTACCATTTGTTCAAGTGAAATTACATCGTATCCATATTGAGATATTTTATGTTATACATTAATTTAAATTTAGTTGTTGACATAATAGAAAAACCTGTTGTTAAGAATACCTGTATGGAATGTATCCTATGGTGATTAACTTGGTTCCATCGCGAGTAGTGCTGTGACGCATTGCGTGCATCCTCAACAAGTTGGTCCTTGTTGATACTCTAGAAGACATTTAATCATTTTTGAGTAAAGACTATGTCACATTATTATATTGTACCGAAATGACAGGTATACTTAATCATGTGAGTACTTTGAAGACCACATGTCAATCTTGTTTAGGTTTTAAATATGTTTGTTTTAGCTCACCTGAGCTCATGAAGTGCTCAAAGTGAGTTATTGTGATCACTCACCGTCCGCCATCCGTCCGTCTGTCAGTCCACATTTTTAAACGATAGGTCCTCTTAAAGCGTTTGGCCAATATTAATGAATTTTTGCCTGTATGTCCATGGCATTGAGGAATTAAGAAAGTGTTCTAATTTTGGCCCTGTGGTAAAAATAGTCCCCGCCCCGGGGGACATCGTTTTACATAGACTTATAAAGGGAAAACATATAAAATCGTTCGGTCTAAAAACTACAATGCTTTAAGCTTTGGTATTTGGTATTTAGCATCATCTAGTGGTCCTCTACCAAAATTGTTCAAATTGTGACCCTGTGGTCAAAATTGACCCTGCCTCGGGATCACCGTTTTAGATAGACTTATATAGGGAAAACATATATAAGCATTATATAATGGTTTTTACCATCATTGTTCAAATTATGGCCCTGTGTTTAAAACTTGCCGTACCCTGACTGTCACCATTTTACATAGACTTATACGATATACTCGCACAGGGAAAACATATCTGACAATATCTATTTTTGTGTAAATGGTTTCTAAGGTCACCATATGTGCATTTAGACAGGTGAACGACAGTGGTCCATCTTGTAATTAAATAAATTGTGTTAAATATACACAAACATTTAATACACACTTAACTGTACATCGTAGTGTAGATTAGATATTTTTATTATTACTTTCTTATATATATTGTGTATGACTATCAACATGTAATCAATGTATTTTTGTATTATATAATACCCCCTGATACATAGTATTGTGGGGGCTATACTGGAGTCATGCTTGGGGTTGGTTTGTCCGGCTGTCCGTTTTGTTGGAAAATGTGTTCTCGGTAAGCTTTTGTTTTATTTCTACAAAACTCGACCATGTTTATACATACAGTCAACACATAACGATCAATGATCGCTCATACGAGGGTCGTGGGTCCGCAACTGATCAAATTGTTCGTTACCAAGTAAATACTTATGCTGCCGCAAAAATACAACTTTCTATCAATATTAAGTGAGTTATTTTTCACTTATACTCCGATACGCCCTGTGACTCCATTGATAAAGTGTACATTATTTTTGTAAGTGTACACTTTTTGATTTGTAAGAAAGTTGTTTGTACAAAACATTTACTCAGAGCATTATTGGTCAATCATGACAAATCCGCTTATAACTACATGAACAGTTAAATAAATGACATGCTGTAAAATCAATAATATTAGAGGGCCATTTAATTTCGTTAATTTTGTGGATGATTTCACCCACGAAAATCCTTTAAATTACATTGAACTTTCCACAAAATGGTCTTTTTCACCAAATCCACAAATTTTGTCACATTGAAATTTAATTATTTTTACTCAAAAACATGTAGCTAGAAAATTGTAAGTCCACCCAAAGATAGTGCAATATTAGACTGTACTACTGTAAAACAATCTTATTTGTGGCTTTTACTCGAATCAATAGTGTAGATAACTTAATCATGAATTCTAATATTCTCGATTTATTTAGGTCAGAACAAATTTTAGAGAAATTGTTTATTGTTTTGTAAACCGCAAAATGGGGAGCAAAATTTATATTCTTGTAATGACCAAGAAAAGTAGAAATTAATTATAGCAATTGGAGCAAAGTTACAGAATATTCATACCAAGCAAAATTTATTTTCTTATTATTCCCAAGAAAAGCAGTGCTTTTACAGTATTTTTTAAAGTATTTGTAACAATTTAAGCGAATTTAAGATTTAGCTGTAAAAATTCATTGTGCAATTAATTACATGTACAAGAAACCTGAATATATACAGAATACAAATAGTTACTATAATTGTCTATCAGGTGAACTTTATTCTATATATTAATATGACTGTGAGCGTCAACATGGGCAGTACGAGTATAGCCTTGTTATGTGTATTAGAAATAAAACAATACCAATATTTTCATAGAAATATGACAATTGTGAAAATAAGATGCATAAATTTCTACCTTTGTGCACTAAGTCCTTTATCAATGAATGAAGAAAACTAGATGCAAGTGTATTATAAGCACTTATAAGGTGTATAAACACATTGACACTTGTGTGAATTTTAATCACAAGCTAATTAAACCTATGAATGGACATTTTTGGACAGTTAACTTAATCCCTTTGGTACATTATAGGCCAAGCACATTTTTACATTAGAACTATATATTCTATGCTGCGAACGATGCTCTGTTCATGGATTGTGCAAAGAACTTTTGGATAACAATGGTCTCTCTGGGGATCATTTTGCTTTTTGACGGAGTATAAGTCAGATACAGAACTTATTATCGCTCAAAAATGTCTTCTTACAAGTGTTATTGTACAGTTTCGGAAGGACGAACAACAAATTATCCTCGGCTTCGCCTCGGACAATTATGTTCTTTGTCCTTCCGAAACTGTACAATAACGCTTGTAAGAAGACACTTTTGAACGAAAACTAGTACTGTATCTAATACATATAATTTTGTTCGTAATATTTCTCATTTACCAGTGGTCGGATTAAAACTATTCGCTGGTAGCTCATCAATACCAAGTCAAATTGTGCAATTCATCTCCACACAACAGTCGACTATTGGTCAGGGAATTTTCGTCAAGATAATTACAAATTAGACACGGAAAGTAGCATCCAGCAGAAACAGTGAAACAACACACAAAATACCAACAAACCAACCGCTTGACGAAAACAAACTGTACTCGGCACACCAATAGTCTATCGCAATATCGCGGTATCTAAACACCAAACATTAAGCAATGCAATTACGCTAACGTTGTATTATATTATATGGGAAATAACAACATTCACAGGGAGTAATTACCCTCCTAATTGTGTTCACTTATAATTGTATGAGTTAACATTTGGTCTGCTTTTAAAGAAAAGTTCTAAAGAAAGACTTGCCAGTACCAATGTCGTTGTGCATACCGTCGGCCGCGATTTCAGAGAGTCATTGTCCTTATACCATAAAAGATTTTATCTTCGCTATTACTTGGCAAACAGTGATCGCTTTTCAGCGAAACTTGGTTAGACTTGTCAGTGCCATATATACAGTGCCCACCAAAAATATGGATACACTTTTTGACAGATGCAGAATTATATATTTTTTAATTTTTCCATATCTATTGGTCAGACGGTAACGATGTTTGCAATTTCTGAAACTACAGTTAATGAAGGAGTACAAAATGTGACAGATAGAAAGATGAACATTTTCTGATTTAAAAATAAACTATGGGGTTCAAGGGGCTGAATTTGCCATATTGTATGATCTTGTTGTCATTCAAAGCTGGCAAACAAACTTGATAATTTCCATCTAGGGTACCAATCAATGTATTGTCTTTACACTAAATAAAAACAAATACTCCTGGTCTTCAAAAACATTGTTGCTTCTCTGTTCTGCAAGTAGTGTTATACAGGCAAGCAAATGGGGAAAAACTCTCTGTAATCATATTTTTTGTGGGCACTGTATACAAAGTTGTACATGCAGTCATAAGTTATACCTTTCAAGCATATGCAACTGTGTCGAGCAGTACCAGGGGATATTCGTCTTCAACTTTCAATGATCCATTTTTTTATCTTGTCCCGATCTCTAGAAAGTTCTCAATATGAGCTAAATTTCAGTTAACAAATGCTAATTTATCAGCAATAGCGAAATCAAAATTCGTTATACTATTCGGAAACATATTATTTAGTTTATCACAATAAAACTATATAATACGAGCTTCAAATTTGTCTGAATTTCAGACCCTGATTTGACTAATATCTTAATTTGATTTGAGATTGTTTATAAAGATGCTTTGAGAGATCGGTACCAGAGGTCATTGTGTCAGACTGGTATGAATAACTTAGGTATAGTGCGAACAAGAATAGTTTGAATTTTAAAAATGTTTTACAAAATACACACAACAAGTTATGTTCACACTCGGATATGTAATTTGGTTAGATAAAAACATTTCTGTTGACAATTTTTTATGTAAAATTATGTTTCATGGTTGAATTAACATTTTCTATGATTTATGAACAAGACCTAGTGTATCAGTATATATGAATATGGTAATTGTGGATTATAATAGTGTGTAAACCGTTTGTTTTCATTAGTTTAGGAAGGAATATTTTAGCTCATTAGTTGGGTCATGAGGCTCAAAATTGTTTATTTGAATGCAAACTCCAAAAAAATGTCTGTATAAAACTAGAATGCCTAGAGCTTTGATACTTAGTATGTAGCATCAACTAGTGGTCCTCTACCAATATTGTACAAATTATGCCCCCTGGGGTAAATATTGGCCCCGCCAGGGGTTACCAGTTTTATATAGACTTATACAGGGAAAACATAAAAAATCTTCTTGTCTAAAACTACAATGCCTAGAGCTTTGATATTTGATATGAAGCATCATCTAGTGGTCCCCTACCAAGATTGTTCAAGTAGTTCCGGTCTGTTGATAAACAAGGTCATGCGACCCTAAAGTTGGGGTGAAGATGCTATCTTCAAAAAATTTTTGTCTGAAAGCAAAAGGCCCAGGGCTTTCATGTTTGGTATGTAGCATCAACTAGTGGTCCTCTATCATGATTATTGAAATTATGCGCATGTGGTCAAAATTGGTCCCGCCAGGGGGTCGTCAATTTTACATAGACTTACATAGGGAACATATGAAAATCTTCTTGTCTTAAGCAATTGTGCATAGAGCTTTGATTTTCTGGTAATTAGCATAATCTACTACTCTTACTTCTTAGAAGGTGTAAATTAATTCTTATGTCACCATCTATAGGTACATTTAGACAGGTCAGCGACATAAATACTTATTTGTGTGGGTTTTGTTCTTGTTTTGGCAGCTCGATTATAAATGGATACTGTGTATTCTATTACAGAAGTTTTGCTATTTTTGCAATAATCCAAATATTAATGAAAGCCATAAATGCATATGATTTATAAACCAGATGTTGAGCAAACGCATGTTGTATAATATGAAACAAAATGCATAATTATATGGCTGACTTAAAACTCTGTCTTCGTTAGTCCTTTTCTAATATCAACCATATTTATGCTTCAATTTCAATATCTTTACCTGTTTTATTGCAAAATTCCAAACCAAATCCTTGCTTATTGTGTTTAAGATGTTTTCTAAACAGAAAGAAACGGTTTACACACTTTAGCCCCGTGTTGACAAAGGATTACCTGTTCCGCATCCAATTTGATCCTGAAAATTATTTCCTATTTTTTGGAAGTTGTTGATAACTTTTAGAACAATTGACATTACGCCAGAAAAGAGATCGTTCCGCCTTTTTGTTTGTCGAAGGGTGCTTGGCGAAGGTTTTCAAGTTAATCCATTGGACCATGTGATTATATTTACCGTTAAAGGGTATTGATTAAAACTGGCGTAATGTCTAAGTCTGGATGTTTTAGGTTCTAAGTTTTAGACTTACAATGTTGATTAATAAGGACCCTGTATTTTAAAGTACATGTACTTTAATGTAAGCGTGATCCTGAAAACTAATCCTTTGTGAACACATGGTCTGATATTGACGTAGATACCAGATACTAGGGTACTGTTTTATCAAAGCACTTACGGAAATCGAAAACTTCTTTACTCGACATTTCTTTAAATCCTTGAACGTTACAAATGATAACTAAGGGGTTTGCTATACAATTAGTCAATTAATGAACTCGTCCAAACTACATAATTCCCCCATATCAGTAGCTATAAAGGGTTTCCGTAAACGATTTATTATGAAACAGTACCCTAATGTCAATTAAGCTCGTTTTACGTTCTTCTTTATAGCTTGCACATATCTTTTTGTAGCACAAAATAAATCTTAAACAGAAAGGTATGGTTTGTTATTGTTTATGGTACTATCAGAGCATTGCAGGGGAATTGTTCATAAAGTACAGTCAGTTTATACTGAGCTGTCCCTTGCATACAAATATTGCAGCATCATAATGTCGTAGCTTGATGACTTTAAACATTTTAGTTTTTCAAGAGTAGGATCAATACCAAATATACCCTTTGAAATTAAGTAGATATGTTAAGGTTAAGCTTGTCATTTGTACACATGTAGGTATACAATGACATCACCTTCAATTTCAAAGATATAAAAATACACGTTAATAGCAGTTATAAAAATACTAACAATACAAGATTTGATCTTGCTTTTAAAAATTGATCCTCGTGCTTCAGGATCAGATTCAGTCTCAAGTACAATAATTCACTTTTGCAACAGAAAATGATCGCCTGACTACAAAACTATTTTTTAAATGTCTTTGAAATACTAACATGTATAAAAATTCAAGCTTAACCTTAACATATTTACTGAATGCCAAATGATATCACTTTGATCTTAAGCCTGAAAACTAATCCTCTGTGAACTTGGAGTCTGATAATAGCCACATACATTTCTGAAGCAGGGCAATGGAGTGTAGTCGGTAAATAACTGAATCGGTTTCCAATTTTAGTTTATGTAAGTGTGTCTACTTGTGTTGTAATTTAAGCAGGTGCGTATGTCGATGGAACACTGTATACAAACACACATGCACATCCAAAAAGATAATAGGAAATCGGACAGGGAAGGCAACACAGCACTCAACTTCATAATAACCCCCATATGGCTACTTATGCACAAAATTCAATGTCCACAATGTGTCATTCCTTTCAGAGTGTGTATAAAGGCTTACATGAAGCATCCATTTTGGGGATGTGGATGCTTCATTCTATGTCGGACTATTGCGTGTGATTTTGGGGATGTGGATGCTTCATTCTATGTCGGACTATTGCGTGTGTGGCTAGGCACTGCCGTCGTATCTGTGTAGCTTTTGATTGTATTCTACTATTAACCAGTAACAACACAATACAACACAACACAACATAACTACATGGAGCAATGCCCATCCACAACCCATTAAAATAATAAAAAGAGGTCCATAAGGACCGTAGGCCGCTCACCTGTCTAAATACACATATGGTGACCTAAGCACTTCTTTACACAATCATTTACAACTGTTATATGTTTACTTCTTTAACAGCGCATAATTTGAGCAATTTCTAAATCCCCCAATGTCATATACAGTGATCACAATATCTGACCTTGAGGAGTCCGTGCTCAGGTGTGCTAAAAACCAGTGATCACTATTGATCAAATGAAACGCAGCTTATACCCGACCTAATTCCCCAAGTCCCCGCTTCACGATGACCAAGTTTCACAAATATATATATATAAACGATAACCCCAAGCGACCAAATGAGACTTACTGCGACTTGACCTAGTTAACAAACACCATGCCCAAAACCGCGAATGCTAGTCACAAAACAATGTCTCTATAGAATCCGGTCACATATCCAATGTTCCTTTCCGTCGTGTAAATAAGCAACTATTATAAATGCGGATAAAGTCTGTCACTATCTCTGCAAACCTGACAATGATTTGTAAATGTATTAAGTTTATAATTTATTCCGTGATTACATTGCCGTTTCGGTGGTTCGCTTCTACATTCTTTGACTAAACAAAACATTCCTTTGGTGCACACGTCGCCTAAAGTTGAACATGACCAGGGCCCGAAATTACAACCAATTCTTACACTTTGCACTCAGCACTCAAATATTGAAATTTCTTCTTTAAAGGGTCAAAGTGACATTTTTTTAGAACGAGAAGTTCGAGTTATGATGAATAGGTGCTAAATATTATCATTTGCTTGTTTCCAATTGGAATTTAGTGTATTTGTAAGCTATAAGTGTAATTTACCAGTCTGAGTGCACTCAGATACAATACTTACGTTTTTACCTCATAAATAGTACAAAATAGCAAAAAAAGGTTTCAAATGCTATTTTCAACATTCAAATAATAATTCTATACATTTCCCCACCTATATTAGCAATCTAGAACAAATAATCGCTCATTAAACAACATTTTCTATTTCTGAGTGCTGAGTGCAGAGTGTAAGTATTGGTTGTAATTTCGGGTCCTGAAACAAGTCGGTCGCCTCTCAGCTTGCGTCCTTCTTTCAGTAAGCACAGTGACAAGGGAGACCATTATGTATGATTTGAAAACAAGCACGTACTTGAGCAGTATTTGAGCATGACAATTTAGCACAGAATCAAATTGTCACTGTCTTCAATGATTTTCTGCTAAGACTCACACATTGCCTCGTCCTTTAAATGTGTGCAACCCAACCAACACACGCACTTAAATGTGTTCACAGTTTTAGAGTTGACGACTTCAGACGGTAAACAATTCCATATTTTGGCAGATCTGATCGCAAAAAAAGTTCATTCTGGTTGATGCATTACATTATAGTGGACATATCTTTAATGAGTGTCCTCCGGTGCCACATTCTTACACAGTAGTCTGGTGAATCTGCATGCTTCTTAGTCATATTTTTCTGTTAAGATCTTGTGGAGTTCAATCATGTCTCCCCTCATGCGTCCATTGCTCAATGTAGGTAGTTTCAATCGTTTTAGTCGTTCGGGGTATGTGAATCTTGAATCCAGGTAATTGCTCTGTTGCTTTTCGTTGAATTCCTTCAATCTGGTCAGCAAGTGGGTAATATGTGGGTACAAGATCGGGCTCGCATAATCAATGTAGGATCGAACTAGTTAGTATAGAGAGATGAATGCATTTTCGTTCTGACATTGGAAAGTCCTACATATCATCGCAAACATTTGGTTGTCCTTTTCACTTTCTCCCCGATGTGCTCTTCAAATTTGAGTCCCTAATCAATAGTAACACCAATATCCTTTTCAGATTTAACATTTTGGAGATTTGTATTTTCCAAGTTTGTAGTTGTGTACTCTTCATCATTCTTCTTTCTTATACACATTAGAGAGGTGCCCCACTTATATTTGAACAGTGCTGAATGTGTGATATCTTCCATCTAACCCCATATAAATGAACTATCTCTTTTGAATAGTGAGCAGTAATGTGTCAGGCATGATATACAGTAATTGTTTTGGATATTTTGTGAAGATAATCAGTAGTACTCGTCACTAGAAGGGTGTTTTTTGTCATGTTGCTCTCACGAAATATTAAAAAATGCCAAAAAGTGACTATTTGTTTGATAATCGTACTCATTTGGGTGAATGGTGACTAAGACTAACCAAATAACTAAAATGTGTTTTTCAACGCAGTTATGAGTATCCATTGTAACTACCAAAACAGACATTTCGCAAATAGTGTATGCCAAACTCGGTGTTCAAAAGCGCAAAAACAAAACAAAAATGAAAGGGAGACAATCGTCTTTTACCACCATATGTACTACAACCGAACGGTTATATCGATAACTGTGTTTCCTCTGATAAGACAATACATTACCATTGAGATATTTACGGTACACGACCAAAGAGCTATATGAGAAATATCTACGACCCTACCAACAAGATGACATTCGTTAAGCTACATGAGTTAGCAGCCTGTTTCATTACATGCGCTGTTGTTTGTTATAACTAATCAAATAGAACTCATATTTATTTTATTAGATCTAGGTCTTTCTGTAGCGTGTTGCAGTCTTTTCTCTCTTTGATGTTAAAAACCTTGGTGTCGTCTACAAACAAATACACATCAGAGTCGGGAGATCGTTGATGAAAATCACAAACAACAGAGGGCAAAGAACTGATCCCTGTGGGATACCAGATGTAACTGGTTTCCACTCAGATGCCTTCCCATTAACCACTACTTGTTGTTCACTGTTGCTGAGAAAGTCCTGTATCCAGTCTTTTATTTGGTCTGATATGCCAGAGTTTGAAAATCAAATGTCAAAATCCACACTCTAACCTGGGGCTGGGGGGCTTGGGTTTCAATCGGCTGGTATAGTATCAATATTATAACCGATACAATCCTATTTAAGGAATATGACGTTGATAATTTTTAAAATAACCCACTAGATGTTTCGTTTTAAAATATGATATAACGTATGTACTAAAAATAGCATGCAATTCATCGAAAACACGTGATTTAACCGATATAAAGTCATCTGCAGTCAGAACGGGGGGCGTACAACACTCCGAAAAGATAATGGAGATGGTGTGTGCATATTCACCGTTCTAAAGTAAGTACACATATTGTATTATTTTGAGACTAGACAATATTAATGTACAGGATCATTTAAAGATTTTAATACTCAAATGGCAATGTCTAAAAAAAACAAGCGAGACTTAAGATAATAAACTTGAATCGAGTTTCAAGCTGAAATCAAATTTCCTGCTAGATGTGAGTTAGATTTTTATTTTTAACATATCGTACTACCCAAATGATATATAAAATTTCTTTCATGAGAAATTGATATTTATGTATAATATGCAGTGGTAAAGAGTCGAGTCATCAGTTCCAAATCTTTTTTTACGACTCCCCCCATTATCAATAGCTAGTACATAATTAAATTTACAAGATTATTGCATGTGTATCTACCAATGTATTTTTCTAATAAGTTGTCTTATTAATTGTCTTGCTTTTAGAAAGTTACTCAATCTATTCCAGCTATTTTAAGTTACCTGACATTCCCAAAACTGTGTTCTAATGTTTCATCTTGTATATTGCATCAATCGAATATCATGGATGGGATATGTGTTAGTTGGTACTTATCTCATTAATGCTTGTATTGGACATTTAGTCAAATGTTTATTTAAAAGGTATTTAACTATGTTTTCCAGTTTTTATTGCTTTCTGTTCCAATGTTGTTAGTCCATTTCCTTCTTGCTTTTTAGCGCACCTGTCACATAGTGACAAGGTGACCTTTTGTGATCACTCTGTGTCCGTCGTCCGTCCGTCATCCACCCGTCATCCGCCAGTCATCCGCCCGTCGTCCGACCTCATCTAGTGGTCCTTCACAAAGATAGTTTAAATAGTTCAGATTGGTCGATTAATAAGGCTACGTTGCATAAAAGGGGTTTTTAGAATGCAAACATAAATATCTTCTTGTCTAAACCAACAGGACCCAGAGCTTTCATAATGGGTATGTAGCATCAACCAGTGCTCCTCTATCATGATTGCTCAAATAATGTCCTTGGGGTCAAAATTGGCCCCAAGCAGGGGGTCACTATAAACATATAAAAAGCTTCTTGTATAAAACTACATTGATGCCTAGAGATTTGATATTTGGTTCGTAGCATCATCTAATCTTACTTCTTAGAAGATGTAAATGATTTCTTAGGTCACTATCTAGATGTGCATTAAGACAGGTGAGCGACCCATGGGCGTTTAGACCCTATTGTTAGCTCACCTGACACATACTGCTAATGTGAGCTTTTGTGATCACTCTGCATCCATCGTCCGTCCGTCAGTCAATACATTCTTTTAATGATTTCTTCTCCTAAACCACTTGACCAAATTTGCTAAAACTTTGCAGGAATGTTCCTTGTGTGGACCTCTACCAAAGTGGTTCAAATGGTTCCGGTCGGTTGATTAATTAGGTCATGAGGCCAGGATGTCACGAGTTTTACATAGCATTAATAGTGGTCCTCTTCCAAGATTGTTCAAATTATGCCCCTGGGGTCAAAACTGGCCCCGCCGGGGGGTCACACGTTTTACATAGACTTATATAGGGAACACATAATTATAAACATCTTCTTGCCTAAAACTACAATGCATAGAGCTTTGATATTTGGTATGTAGCATCATCTAGTGGTCCTCTACAAAGATTGTTCAAGTCGTTCCGGTGTGTTGATTTATAAGGCGTTAGGCCCTAAAAGGTGGTTTTAAAATGCAAACTTCAAAAATCTTATTGTCTGAAACCACAAGGCACAGGGCTATCATATTTGGTATGTAGCATCTACTAGTTGCCCTCTAAAAATATTGTTCAAAGTATGCCCCTGTGGTCAAAATTGACCCCGCCAGGCGGTCACCAGTTTTACATAAACTTATATAGGGAAGACATTTAAGCATCTTGTCTAGAACTACAATACCTAGAGCTTTGATATTTTGGTATGTAGCATCATCTAGTGGTCCTTTACGAAGATTGTTCAAATGGTTCCGGTCTTTTGTTTAATAGGGCAAAGAGGCCCTAAGAGGGGTTTTAAAATACAAACTTCAAAACTCTACTTGTCTGAAACCACAAGTCTCAGGGCTATTATATTTGGTATGTAGCACTTCTACCCATGGGGTCAAAATTAGCCCCGTTGGGGGTCACCAGTTTTACATAGACTTATGTAGGGAACACATATAATCATTTTCTTGCGTAAAACTACAATGCCTAGAGCTTTGATATTTGATATGTAGCATCATCTTGTGGTTTTCTACAAAGATTGTTTAAGTGATTCCGGTATGTTGATTAATAATACACTGAGGCCCTAAAAGGGTGTTATAAAATGCAAACTACAAAAATCTCTTCCTGACTGAAACCACAAGACACAGAGCTTTCATATTTGGTATATAGCATCAACTAGTGGTCCTCTACCAAGTAATTAAATGCCCCTGGGGTCAAAATTGACCCCGCGAGGGGTTCACCCAGTTTTACATAGACTAATATAGGGAAAACATTTAAGCATCTTGTCTAGAACTACAATACCTAGAGCTTTGATATTTGATATGTAGCATCATCTAGTGGTCCTTTACGAAGATTGTTCAAATAGTTCCAGTATGTTGATTAAGCTAAGAGGCCCTAAGGGGTGGTTTTAAAATACAAACTTCAAAAATCTGCTTGTCTGAAACCACAAGTCCCTGTGATATCATATTTTATATGTAGCACTTCTACCAAGATACTTCAAATTTGTCATGCCAGGGTGTCACAAGTCTTACATCGACTTGTATAGGGAAAATATATACAAATCTTCTTGCATAAAACTACAATGCCTATAGTTTTGATATTTGGTATGTAGCATCAACTAGTGGTCCTCAATAAGATTTTTCAAATCATGCCCCTGGCGGGACATATTGGCCCCGGCGTCGTCAATTTTTCATAGACTTATATATGAAACATATGGAAATCTTCTTGTCTTAAACTAACATGCTTAGAGCTTTGATATTTGGTATGTAGCATACTTCTTAGAAGATGTAAATGATTTCTTAGGTCACCATCTACAGGTGTATGAAAGACAGGTGAGCGACCGATGGGCCTTTTGGCCCTCTTTTATTGTTTCTTCATATTTTGCTTTGAATTTGAATGTTGCATAGAGAATTAAAAATAAAAGTACCTTTGGCAAACTCCTCTGTTAAAAATTGTGGTTTATTTTCATCAATTTGCGTTATTTGCATAATTTATTCCATATAATATGGCTGGTAATTGGTAAATTGTTTTTCGTAGTTCAGATTTTGGATAATAAGGTTTAACCCGCTTAATATGTCACATTGAAGAATATTTTTCAAACATTTTCATTCTATTGTATACCATTAAGGTACCTACAGATGAAATTTTTATCAACATTTACCATCAGCTAAGTTTTAGTAATGACCATTTTTATTTCCCTACCCCCAAGGTAAAAACGTACCGCAAAACAAATCAAGACAACTGTATGATAATTAAATGAACTCTCCTACAGATGACACAATGCATAGTGTATGAAAAATCCTTACTTGGAATTGACAGTGGTGTTGTTGGGGTCAAGGTCACTGATTCTAAAATGATGAAAATACATTTTCACTTATTAGCATTAGGTAATAATATAATACCATGATGTGAAATTACAGCTTGGGATTTGAATTATGACTGGTGGGATCCAGACGCATTTTAAAACATTGTGTATCTATTTGTGTCGCTGATATAAAAATCTGGTTTCTTGTAATTTCTGTTTTGTTATGTATGGATATACAATACAGAAGAAAATTATTTGTACTTTCTACTAATCTATGTGAAATATTACCCCTTGCCGATGTGCTGATGAAGTCAGTCATCGCATAAAGGCTGTTACATTAAGTTGCCAGGCAACGAATTTACCCACATTTTGTCCTTTTTCGATGTATATGTTCTTTTATTTGCCATTGTATTCTAGAACAAATGCCAAATTTCACAAATTCTTTTCACTGCCCCAAAAAGATTGAGGATCAAGCTATATAGTAGTATGACCTTACCAATTCATCTATTTCCAACAATGCATGGTTCTGTGGATGTATTTGTTGACTCAGGAGTTCAAAGTTCAAAGCTTGTGATAGCCATTAAACTATAAAACTTTGTTTCTTGTATAATATAGTGAAACATATACCCTTGAATGATTTTATAAGATATTTATTTTTGAAAATAAAGTTTTTGCCTTACTATTATTATTAAATTTAAACCCGTGGAATTTGTTTAATTGAAAACACGTTTAGGATAGCTGTCGGTTTCTCTTAATTCTTCAAAGACTCCCTAATATAATTTAAAACTTGTTCTTGGCTATGGAATTAAGACATGCAAAGGTGAGTGAAATGACAAAGGTACACATATACACACGTATGCGATTGCAAAAAATAAAATAAACGTAAAAAGTTCTGCTTACAGGGTTCGAACTGGACATGTTTTAATAACGAATACTGTGCCGTTATCCGTTGGGCCACGATTTCACATAACTCAATAAAGCTCACATGTCATTTATTAAGCTAAATTTCACATGACGGATCGATTACAGCGTACGAAAAGGCACACACTTATACAGTTATATCCCTCGCCGAAGGGAAATTGTGCCAAAATAGTGAATATTAACAATTTTTAACATAAGTTATGAGTTTGTTATCAATTCTATGAGACATGTTTGAGATACACAAATTATTTTTCTCTATATTATATCCAATAGATACGAACTTAACAAGGTTAATAATTAAGAATAAGTTCTAACAGAAAAATCAGGTTAACGATGACCTTGATCCAATCAATCCCAAGTGCTCTTCACAAAAGAAACCGACATAGCAAGATTCTTACTAGTTAATATTACTGAGCAAACATAATTTATCTATTTCATTATGATATCCAATTCCTAAGCACATGCATTAAAATGATTTTTTAATGACGTTGATATGAACCCCACCAGCCCTACTTCCAATTGAAATGTACATATACATGTTTTAATTACTAATACTCTACCGTTATCCTCTAGGCCACGATTCCATGCAGACAATAGGTAAAGTAAACATTTCATTATAAACATAACATGACGTCATTGTCAGGTATAACTGTTATAACTCTAACGCGGTATCGGGACTTGTGCCACCTAAAGCAAACAGGCAAATCAGGTATAACAACATAAGGATATTGGAAAAGGGGTTATCTTTTCAATGTGTATAGCTTGGCTATTTTGACCTGAGCCTGACCTTTATGCAAGAACTAGGTTCTTGCTTTGAATATATCAATTTTCGCAAGCACATCGTGCAATATCGGTATTTCAGATTTGTGTTTGTATTACATCTCGAGCGTCTTCGTGATACTCACCGATTATGAAAACATACACTCGGTGTTGTAAACGTAAACAATATGTCGACTATTAAGGTATGCTAATCAATAGGTTAGGCTCATGTCAATGTGGCCAAGCTATACAGTAATTTTAATTTACTTGGTGAATAGAAGTGAGCAGGTAAAATAAACTTCTGCTCTCCCTAAATCGATGTAATGGTCAGTGATTTCTGTTTACGTTGACATTGCAGAATATCGCGTTAGAGTGTAAGGGGGATTCCAAAATTTACCGGTCTGTGTCGATTACCAAAATACTATTTGAAGTAGAGAGTCAAAAACAACACAACAACATTATACATGTACGATGTCCTCCTGATATTTCATGATTATTTCAGGGGATTTGTTCACATATCAATGACACATGTAGAGGAACACAGATCGGGGCCATGTTCAATGACTTCGTGCTACGTCGTTTGCAAAGCATTAATTCTCACAATGTCTATTATGTTTAATAGTATTTCTTGTGGATGGCACATTTCAAATACCTTGGAACCAATTGGTAATGTCTTCATACCGAATGTAACGTTTCCCAGTCAAATGTCGTATGCGCAGTTTCTAACTGCACTCCTTGCAGATTTCATGTTCCTACGTGTGCTCACAGCCACTAAGAGTCTAATACCGACCCGATCAACCCAATGAAGTCATGCAGCATCGTCCTGCAGCTTCTTAACATCTGATTATACCTACATACATACGGGACATATTGGGTGGCGCTTGT
Source organism: Spisula subtruncata (assembly GCA_963678985.1). Taxonomy (NCBI): domain Eukaryota; kingdom Metazoa; phylum Mollusca; class Bivalvia; order Venerida; family Mactridae; genus Spisula; species Spisula subtruncata. Next base: position 22,966,887 of record OY787672.1, on the reverse strand, counting down.
TGGTCCATCACTTTAAACATACATGGAGTACTTGATCAATATATCCGATCGGAAGCCCAATTGAATAATTTTGTTAGGTTGTCTTGAATCACTTGTCGTCATGACTGATTGTGTTCTGTCATTTGCTTTGTGATCAATCAAATGCGGAGGTTGATAAAACACTGTTTTAAAGCTGACATTTCTACAATAATATACTGAATGAATCCTTGGCATGTTAGTTTTCCGTTCGTATATAACAATATCAAATGGCACCAATCGTTTTCTTATGGAATACTGTTGAAATTGTGAAAGATATAATTTATCGGACTCAGATAGGCCCTCGATCGCACAACTTGACAATCTCCACAAATTGGGTCGAGAAAATATTTTATTAATGGGCAAAGTTGGCCAGGGAAACTCTATGTTTAATAAACACTCATTTACAACGGGTATAAGAATCGAAAGTAACAATTGCCCATTTCACGAACGCTTAATGAAGGCCTTTATTTCATACAAAGTGTCTTCATATGTTTGCTTTGTGACAATTTTCCAACCCAACTGATCCATATTCCCACCAATCCTGGATCGTATCGTGATAACTTTTTAACAATATTTATGACGACCAAGTTCAAAACGCGGTTCATATCTCTAAACAAAGCACATGCACAGAAAGGTTGCGCATAAACTACCAAATGAAACGTCTTTAATTGACACTAGGTAGTAAATGTTGTGGTTTTGACTTTGCACCACATTTATGGTACATTCAGTGCGAAATTATAGGTCAGACTTATCTGTATTGCAAATATGTTTATTTGTGATACTCATCTAGAGTCAATATGATAATCGCATGTACATGTGAAGATTAAATCTCGCGACAAACAACCACATGGCAAGTTGAATATCGTATAACCTCATCCAGTGCATACTACATAGATTACGCGTTGCAATAAATTAGAGATTGATAGCAAAGTCAATGTCGAACATGTACGGTTAGAGGTTAGAGGAAAGCACACCATACTTCCTAAAATAAAAGGGCATCTGTCTAAATGCACCTATTGATTATGACCTTAGAAAGGGCAAACTGATTAATTTCGGAAAGTGTATGTGACAATTTATATTATTTTCTGCGTGTCGTGTATAAGCAGGCTCTATCAGCTATATTCCACAAAGATAGAATGCGAGACTGTTTGAATAGTACATTTAAACCTTCTTGGTCATTTACAAAACGCTAGATCCAAAAGAAATATCGAAATCGATAAGTTCTGGTAAGAAATGTAACACCACTACTTAGTACTAACCCGTCATCAGCATTAACCTCGGCCGTGGACGCATCACTCGGACGAGGACGCATCGGGTTAGGATAGACCGTGTGCACTGCGGTATAACGTACACCGGATATTGCTAGTAAAGTGAGTAATATTATTAATTTTGAGGAGACCAGGGTTAGTTTAAATACGATATTTTCCAAATACCGACTACTTGTGCATATCTCAATTAAATTTGATCTTCTTCGGGTATTTTTGTAACTTTATAGCCCACTATTGTATATCAGATATTCATAGAAAGGTTGAAATGATCCACTATTATGCCGATACTCACTCGCACTTATTGACAGCAGTACTGTACAAGCTTCTGGAATGACTGTATTATCAAAATGTAGATTTTTTGAACTGGCCAATTTGTTTATATTGAACACAGACGTGCTGTGGCCAAATTCCATCAACATTGATCGAAAAACAACGAAAATACACATCAAAACAGATACAAGTGGGTGTGCAGAGTATTGCTGTTTATTGTACAGAGTATTGCACATTAGCTCGTCGTTAGTGTACGGAATATTGCTTATTAACGTGAGCAAATAAAGAATGTAAATCGACAGTTTTATCGTATTATTACGTCTCTTCGTCAATAAGGTCATGTCTTATTAGCTGTATGATATGATAAGAATATAGTTATATGATAATGCTAACATATTTCAATCTGTCAGGCCGATGAATGCAATGAACAAAATAGTTTGTTGATTTTCATTCATAAAGTGTTCTTATGACTAGAGCAAAGTGATCTTTATCTTGGATTTATGCAATTCGTTGAGAGTCATGCTTATGGTCAAATGGCAAAAACGTACATTTGCCTGCATACATACACGCGAATGTTTATGTCTGAACTAGTTCAGATGCTGCAATGAGGTTACTTTGCTATAACTTACAATCAAATTATATGAACTACACAGTTACTAAATATCATTTTTATTCACTTACAAGTTTCCAACACTAATTTATATTTTGGTATCAGTTACCGATTATTTTTAAATACCTGGTATGAAACTTTGGAAACCATCTATACAAGATGTAGATCTCAATAATAGAATAATGCATACTTTGTAATGTACTTAGTTCAAGTATCAAATAATATCTAGTGCTGATGATAAGCATGGGTCTATCAAGTACATATAACTGTCAATGTTAAATAACAAAGCAAATAATGATCTATTACTAAACAGTTAGGATGTCAACAGTTATACCTAGGGGGTGCTATTACTAAATAGTTAGGATGTCAACAGTTATACCTAGGGGGTTCATAAATCTAGGGGTTCTGATTAGACAGTGTTAGCAGAATAAATGCTGCAATGAGTGCCAAAACCCCAAACAGTTTATTTTATCACATTTTCACTGAAATGTTAAAATATTTCTAAAAAATCCACATGCTTAAGCATAAGCTAAGTTATATGCTTTGTATTAATCTTATAAACAACATAGCGTTAAGTCCAGTGTTCATAAAGTTTATTTATGCTCAATAACAATTTAGTATGAATCATTATTAGTTTCCCTGGCTACAGACATTTTTCTCAAGGGGATCTGGCATTTTCTTCACAGCAAAGGTTAGATAAATTATTTTGCTCAGTCGGTCAAAGAAGGTATTTTTCTTATGAAAGAGTACAGACCACATTCTAAACCATGTAAAAATCAGGGGAAGGGGTTCTTGGAGCTTGGATTAGCTTGTAACATTAATTGTTTCATGTAGTACATACAATCTAAACTTAATAGGTACAGATCTATACAATAACACGTTATTTTTACCAAACAAACACTGATTATACCTTGCATTTATTAATTTTGTGTTACAAATAGTCACTGCACTTAAAAGCAATACTCTGTACACTAAAAAGCAATACTCCGTACACCAGTGAGCGCCGATAAAGCAATACTCTGTACACTAACACCTGTATTTATTCTCACATTGCACCGTCATTTGCGATTTGTTTCGAATACTTCGTTTACAATACAGTCTTTGTAACAGGAATGACAATTCGCTCGATTTAAGTTGTGAATTTTAACGACGAATATAAACAAAAGCATCCTATTTCGACAGATCGAGCTTATTTTTTGCGTGAGCAACGATACGATTTTTGTCCTTTAATTATCCATTTAATAAATTCATGGCAATTACCGGTTGCACGGACTAGGAAAATTGATGGAAGAGATACGTTTGTGTAAAATATACATGAAACACACCCAGAAAGACTTAGAATCGTGTCTGAACTTACCCTTGTCAACACTAGAATGTCGCGAAAATTTATAATTTTACTCATATTGCTAGCAATATCCGGTGTACGTTATACCGCAGTGGTGTGGTCTGTAACCTAAAGAAGTTTCGTGTCATGTAATCACATAAACTTATACAGCTCAATAAAACAATAAAGTATGCTTGCCATAAAAAGAAAAATGAAAACATTAGAGAAAAAGAATTAATTGAAAACATATCAACTTTGGAAAAAGAGCTAAATGAAAACAATGACGCAAGTACGAACACTAAATTACAAGCAGCAAAGTTAGAGTTAGATAATTTGCTAGATATAAAAATGAATGGAATCTTAACGAGAGCCAAAGCCGTACACGTGGAAGGAAACGAAAAAAATACTAAATATTTTGCAAACCTGGAAAAACAATCATGCTCAGAAAAAAATTGTTCAAAAGTTAAAAGTCAAAGATTCTTATATTACGGATGAAAAAGAAATACTTAAAGAAGAAGTTAACTTTTTTGAAAACATTTATCCAAATAGTAATAACAACAAAATACTTAATATTAACTTCTTTAGTGAGCCAACAAATACGCTAAAAACAGAAGACAAAGAAGTATGTGAAGGTCTGATAACTATATACGAATGCTATAAAGCTCATATGGAAATGAAAAACAACAAAAGTCCCGGGTCAGATGGAATTACTGTAGAATTATATAAAGTATTTTGGGATGAAATAAAGAAATATTACACAGATCCAATCAACTACTCATTTGCTAATAGACATTTAACGGACCTCCAAAAACAGGGGTTAATATCTTTAATACCAAAGTCGGATAAGGATACTACAGTATTATCAAATTGGCGCCCTATTACTTTATTAAATGTTGATTATAAAATTGCGACTAAGACTATAGCCAACAAAATAATAAATGTCATAGGTTCTATCATATCAAACTCGCAAACAGGTTTCATTAAAGGAAGATATATAGGAGAAAATGTAAGGCTGATCTTCGAAACTCTAGACTACTTAAACGAAAATGATAAACCTGGATTACTTTTTTTCTCAGACTTCGAAAAGGCATATGATACCCTTAAACATGATTTCATATTCAAATGCCTAGAACATTTCAATTTTGGAAACGAACTCATTCGGTGGGTTAAGTTGTTCTATAATGATATTAGTAGCGTAATACTTAATAATGGCTATATGACTGAAAGTTTTCAATACAGAATGGAGTAAGACAAGGATGTCCATTATCTTCTTCATTATTCATAATATGTATGGAAGTTTTATCACATTACATAGCGTGTGATAATACAATAAAAGGTATTAAAATACATGACAAGGAAGTAAAGCAAACGCTATTCGCGGATGACGCAACATATTTTAACGACGGTTCAAAAGATTCTTTTGAACGGCTCGTATACGTTATTAGTCAGTTTGGAATCATATCTGGCCTAAACCTGAATAACAACAAATCAGTCATTTTGAGGGCAGGCTCCTTAAAAACGTCAAACATTGAATACTGCAAAAAATAAGAAGTTTAAATGGAATTCGGAATCAGCAAAAACCCTAGGGATTAATTTCTCCAATGACAATAGTCTTAATTTTAAAAATAATTTTAATGCAAAACTTGATGATTTTAACAATTGTTTAAAACAATGGCAACACAGAAAACTTACTTTAATGGGAAAAATCACCGTTATAAAAACTCTCGCCTTACCAAAGCTAGTTTACCCCTTTTGTGTTCTACCTTCACCCCCTGAGGACATATTAGATTTAATAACTAAAAATATATTTTCATTCGTATGGGATGGAAAACCAGAAAAAAATAAACGACTAGAGTTAGTCAAAGATTATGATGCAGGAGGCTTGAAACTTACAGACATTCGAAAATTTCTTTTTTCAATTAAAGCCTCATGGGTTAAACGTATTTTAAATGACGAAAATAAAGGACAATGGAAACATATTTACCAGTCGATACTCAATCCATATGGAGGTAATTTGATATTTGAAGGGGAACTCTCACGAATTGAAACACACAAACTAGTAGCAAAACATCAATTTTTGGAAGATATTCTAATAAGTTGGTATATGGTTAAACACAGTTTTGATAAAGATAACCCAAACCACATACTATTGAATAATAGACATATACAAGTAGACAACATACCAATATTTTGGAAATCTTGGCATGACAAGGGAATAAAATACCTCGAACATTTATATGACTTTCGCATAAATCAGTTTTATACCTTTCAACAGTTCACATTCACATACAATATTCCAGCAACCGAATTCTTAAAATATCACCAGCTTATTGCGAACATTCCAGAAACACACAAAAAATAATAGATATGGAAACATTAACACACAATAGACCAACAACGCTTCTGGAAATCACAAAAAGATTAAAAAACCATGTAAACAATACTATAAATTACAAATGTTAAATACTAGTGACCCAATCGTAAAGTCTGAAACTAAATGGACAAATGAACTAAACAACAACAATATTATATGGAAACAGGTTTACAGCAACACTTTCTGCGCAACAATAGATACAAAATTGCGTGATTTCCAATACAAGTATTTAAAACGTGTAGTTGCTACAAACAAACTCCTATTTAAATGTCGTATAGTAGAATCAAGTATGTGTTATTTTTGTAATAGTTATGTGGAAAGTATAGAACACTTGTTTTGGTCATGTTTTCACTCACAAGATATGTGGAATAGGTTATCTCGGTATTTAAGGGGAAATACTATCGATATTACATTTGACTATTCCATAGTAAGTTTTGGAATTTCAGTTAAACGAACACACTACAATTTGATCAATTACATTATTGTATTAATGAAATATTTTATTTTTATACGAAACAAAAACTAGGGATATTACGTTTTGAACACTTCTTAAACTATTTGACAACCAGAATAACTATTGAGAGAGAAATAGCCTTAAAATGACAAAATGGATATTTTTGAAAATAAATATAAAGTGTTAAATTATTAAGACCAGAGTTCATTGTTTGATTTCTATGCGCTGTGTCCCCTTTTTCTACCTGTTTTCTGTTGAATAAATAAGCATGATTGTAAAGTGGGGATAACAAGTATTGAGAGATTACATAAATATATTGAGATTTTTCATAAAATGTATGTATATGATAATTTATTTTCCATGATATATGTATATAATCTCTTTGTACAAATGTTTGATTATATTGAATAAAAACAAAAAGTCCCGTCCGGTTTCACCGGTAGGGGACTAATAATAATAAAAAAAACCTTATAAAGCTCGCATGTCATTTATTAAGCTAAAGTTCACATGACGGATCGATTACAGCGTACGAAAAGGCAGACGCTATATCCCTCACCTCATACGGTGAAGTAGTACCCGGCGGGACCTTGACCCATTCAGCCAAAATAGTGAACAAGTTTTTAACATAAGTTATGAGTTTGGTATCAATTCTATTAGACATGTTTGAGATACACAGATTGTTTTTCTCTATATTATATCCAATAGATACGAACTTAACAAGGTTAATAAGAAGTTCTACCAGAAAAATCAGGTTAACGACGAACTTGATCCAATCCATCCCAACTGCTCCTCACCAAAGATACCGACATAGCAAGATTATTCCTAGTTAATTTTACTGAGCAAAAATAATTATCTATTTCATTATGATATCCCATTCCTAAGCACATGTATTAAAATGACTATTTTATTTTAATGTCGCTGATATGAGCCCCACCGGCCCTACTTCCCATTGAAATGGACATATACACACACGCTACCTATACAGCAAGTTTCATTGTGATATCTCATTCCGATCTAAGATTGTTTTTCTATAGCTTACACATGTACCAAATGAACAAAGGGTCATATTATTGTCAGAATGGTCAATATGGGTTGTAGCACTTCATTAGGAAACATCTGAAAATGTTTCATCAAAGTGCTGAGGAATTGAAGGAAAAGTCAAACATATTGTGAAACAATTTGTCTCTTTATCCCTCATAGGTACGAACTAAACAAAGGGCTATAGTTCTGTTAAAATGACCAAAATGAAAATCCAAGAAGATATGCGCTAGGACATTTCGTACCTGCAAAGGTTTTGACCAAATTTCTTGAGAACTATAGCAGGAAAAAACCAAGAAAGGGTCATAACTTTGTCAAAATAGTCAAATAATACAATCCTGACATTATGCGCTGGGGCAACTCATAGCAGTAATTATGTGTCAGTTTTGTACAAATGTAGGACCAGTTGCACAAAGAAGAGTTTAAATGTAAAAAATCAATGATTTGTCATAACTGTATCACCTTACGCTCTTGCGTTTGTTTGCCGTTCTTGTCAAATCGTCTATTTTGTTTACGGGTTTGGGAATAATCTGAACACCCTTAATGTTGGGTTTCAGTAATAATGCCAATTCATATATTTTTGTATAATAAATATTCTATATCATTTAAAGATAATGTATGATAAATATTTAATTGCAGGATTACACCGCTGTGAAGTGATATAATATGGACAGTGGAGAAACGTGTAAGCAGCAGTGTCTGTTTGCATGTAGCCAATGTGCAGACGGCAGCAACGTATCCCCTGCCACAGTTAGTTGTAGTACCTGCTTAGAACTGTATTGCAACAAATGTGCAGATACCCACAGATCATTCAAGGCAACAAAATCGCATGTTTTAAATCAGCATGATGATTTACCGAAGAAGACATCGTGCGAGCCATGCAATGGTGTGAGTTCAAAAGAACCAACTCACTTTTGCATTGACTGTGATGAAGCCCAATGTGACGAGTGTAAAACAACACATCAACGACTGAAAATTACACGAAACCATGCTTTAATATCTTGCACTGGTGAACAGAGGTATGAACTAATGTTTTTACTGCCGATAGGCTAGGACTTCGACGTACTAGGGGTAATCAATATATTCCAGGACTTTTCAGCTAGCAATTTCACATAAGCAGCAAGGCTCAAAATCATTACCATCATTCGAAGTAAGATGCCTCCTACCAAATGCAATAATAAAATTATTTGATTCATACAATTGGCGCTTGACGTCGGTCGTCACGCAACGTCATTCCAAGCATCACCGCCGGAGCAGTACATATCTCCTTTCTTGACTGATACCCAGTCACATGTATAAGACTGGGTTTTTTTACTACTGAAACAAGTAGTTAATAGTCAATTCTGGAATGTGAGGTGGAATAAAAAGAATATCGATGCGTTATTGGAAACAAATCTCGGAAAACGGCGGTTGCCAGTATAAAATAAGATTATTCCAATTTAGAATGAAGCACGACCTAACAGGTTTAGGAAGCAATATCGAAATAACCCTTCTGATTTGGAGTCAACGATTTTATATTTTGAAGCCTATACTTGTCTTCGCTTTCGCCAGTTACATTTGGTTGAGATCTGTGAGTCCTATTTCGCAGAATTTAACGGAAAGTGGCCCTAATGCGGTTTTTAATTTTGCTGTTTATCCTTATTTTATCGAGTCAACCGTTTGACAGAGACTCAACAATCACATAAACAACGGAATCATATGAAAATGGCCAATTAGGAGCGCACAGAATTCATGCACAATTTACTCAAGTCGTTTTAGAGATATCGCGAGGCTTTTACAAGTTTCGCATTAATGTTCATAGCATGTCGTTACTCAGAAGTAACGTTACGTTCGAGATGCTCGATGGTGCGTGCTTCACCATGGCAACAAAAAGTGACGTCATCAAATAAATAATAATTATGTTATCATAAAGTAATTTAAACAAATCGCGAGATAATTGATTGATCTACACAAGCTTCTAAGTTCAGTACTCTAGTTCCAATATTTCAAAATTGAAAAGGAAAGTACTCGAATATATCGATCACCCCTCGTATATACGAAACCCTGATTTCGAATTCCTATTAAATATACAACTTTAAGAATATCAAATCACCTGAATGCTTTTCGCCTATGCTTCTAGGATAATATTTATTGAATAACACTGAATTCACTTAATTTGATATTTACAGTTTTGAGAACAAAGTTGGTGTCCGTTGTTATTTTTCAATTCAGTTTATGCATTCTAGAAAAGAAGAAAAGGGGTCAAGCGATGTCACAAAAGAGAAAATACCAAACACAAATACCACTGAACTCGTAAGCATTTAAAAATAGTTATATATTTAATATAAAAACTTGGAATAAGCTAATAGATAAAAAAATATGTATTTATCTAATTTAAAATGTTTTTGATCTCTAAACTGTACAATCATTAACGAAAATCCTGGTAATTAGATTGGTGGCGACGTCAAATGGGATCCTTTCGGTCAATAACTCAAGTTTGGACTCATACATCTTCAAGACACTTTGTATACTGTATAGTAATTTGACATGGAGACCGAGATTGTGATAGCATTTTGGTCAGATAGGCCAATGCTACTAAAAATAGGAAAAAGAATTTCTGGCCAATAACTTGAGCTGGGATTGATAAATCGTTGTATACAGCAAGCTTGAATGGAGACATAGCTTGAGCTTGTATATGGGGCCAGTGGGGGTAATTTCTCTGTTACTAAACTATATAGACTAAAGCTGTCTCGCATAATAAGTTAATTTTAGATTATTAGGTGGACACTGCACCGAAAACCTGGTTTCGCTCGAAAACCTTGTTTCGCTGAAGTGTCGTGCCTTTACATGTATTTGTTTAGTCTAAAAACTGTATTATGCTTTGCGCAAAAAAGCCTTTGGGGACAATACTGATGATAAATAACACTCTTATGTTTTTCAGAGGTTGAGACCAGGTAAACCTGGTGCTAGCATTATAACCCTTGACCATATAATACTCGCATGGGAACATCCGAAAGAAACATGTCAAGGGCCCAGATATCAGCTTCGGTATAAAGAATGCAGTCCTGATATGAAGTGGGTTTTCCACCCCGAAACGTTGGTGAATCCTTCAGTAACATTACATAATTTGAAATCAGGAGCTCGGTTTGTGTTCCAAGTGCGCATGATTGACGAAGAACGCGAAGGACCATATAGCGAACAAAGTGAACCGATAGTTACTATGTTATCAGCAGCCGAACGTCTTTCGGAATTCATGTTCGATGTTGACAATCCAGATACCAGTATGCAACTGAAACGAGTTCCCTTACAAGAGAACGGGAAAGCCAGAAATAATGTTGGAAAAACTAGGAAGTTGCACATAGGTAGGTTTTAAGCGTGACCGTTATCATGTAAGGTTTTATTCTCGAAGTAGAAGATCTTGAAAAGAAGAACGATATGATTGTGAAGTAAGCAATATATGTAGCAACTGTTCATTCATGGGTTTTTTTATAATAGATGGTTATTTATCATGCGGATACCATGGAGTATATTATAAGTATTTATATACACTCATTAAATGTTATAAGAACACCAACACAGTACATAGCGTTACATGAAAATAGTCGGTCGGTCGACATGCCGAATGGTTTTCCAACAATAACTCTGAAACGGTTGTACCTAGGATTCTAAAATTTTAAGTGGAGATTATTCATCCTCCAAAGACGGCCCGACTCAATTTCAAGGTCATTTGGATCAAAGGTCAAACTCACCATGACCTTTGAACACACAACAATCACTAGTCCACACCATAAGAAATATATGATCTTAGATCGTAAAACTTTACACAGAGGTTGCTAATCATCAGATGTAGGCTCCTACTAAATTTTAGGTCGATAGGTCAAAGGTTAAAGTCGTGGTGACCTTAGCTACACTAGGCTAAATACTTTCATGAGACGTGTATGTTTCGCAAACAATCTCTTGTACGGTCTGTTATCGTAATTCTTCCGGTTTGGTGTTTTCCTGATGTTGGTATTAGTGGACAATGTGTATGTAACATTTTGAGACTTCTTGCGAAGATCATTTGTTTTGCACGTGCATTTTGCATAATTTAAAAATTCACGGTTCACTGCTCGCAGCGGGCAAATTATAATTATCGAATTATCGGATATTGCTGTTATACTACTCGCATGAAGACATGGAAAAAATAAACATGATATCATGCATAATAAAAAAGATATACGCATTACATGTTGGTGTACTTATAACATTTAACAAGTGTATATCTGTGTACATGTATTTTTTTTTTTTAGTATATAGTTTAACATACATTTCGAAATGTATTCATGTTGATTGAACATTACATAAAAATGAATTACGTAGCTTATAATGTTTTGCATGATATAACCAGTTTGAAGTATTTAAAAACAAAAATATTAGATTGATATAAAAGTTGAATCTATTTATGATAATCTAAAAGCTTATGTGCGATACAGTTGCTTTAGGTAAGAGTTGACAGGCGATGAAAAAAGCTAACACAAAAACATTACTTTCTCGCTTTCAAACTAGTAAACAAGTAAAGTGTCTGAACTTCTTTTGTTTTCTTTCTAAATTATTATTTTAAATTCATAAATTGTTTTGGTGGATGTATTAAAACTCCATACGTCTATTTGTGAATAAAAAACATTTGGAAAAAAGTATTTGTCACCTGTCACCTGTCACCTGTATGCTTGACTTTAAGCAAGAATGTATCTGCGTGGCTATGACCTTTCGTTGCTTAGCAACTAGAAACCAAAGTAACTGTTATATCAAATTATTTTCTACTTGTTGCATATAATATAAACTTTCAAATCAAAATATAAGTTTGTTAATAAACATCATTAAACTTGTTTCATTATTGAATACTTTACGAACTATGCTATCAATTCGGGTTAAAAATAACTTGAATGACATTTGGACAATTATCGAAAATATGATATTTTGCAAGAATGTTTGTTCATGTGTTGCTTTAAAGCTGAAAACATTGAGATGTAAAGTACTGAATAAAACTTTGACATGTTCGCTGTCCATTGATGAATGAAGATATCAGTTGAGCTCATGCATTTATTTGTTAGTGGGACAGATATTATGAAACACACAGTACATAATTATATACCTGTATTTCTATTCAGGCACAGACAAAATAGTCAACAAAAGGGAGAGGACAATTTTACTTGTTGGAGCAACGGGATCAGGCAAGAGCACGTTAGTAGATGGAATGATTAACTACGTACTTGGTGTTAAGTGGAGTGACCCTTATAGACTAACACTCGTTGATTTAGAAGAAGACGAACGACATCAAAGAAAGGATCAGGTAAATTATGTTACAGAAGAAACTACATGTACACTCATTCTGTGATAAACGAATCCGTTATACTAGGTTGTTTTATGGTCAAGATTCCCAGATGTTCGGATTTCGGCTCCTGTCTTAGACCGAATATACCAGTGGCACCGCACCACGAGTTCCAGAATGGCAGTCCTTGTAACGACAACACATTGACTAGTTTGTAAATGAAAATTATTGATATGCCCTCAGCATATGAGTATGATAATACCATAACAACATTGGGATATAATTTTGCAAGTCGTCTTGGGTATAGAATGGTTTAGAATTGCATAAACGTCAGAACCTTAGGTATTGTCAAAATACTTACGTTTACTATTCTCGTCAATGTGTTCACTGTACGATCATGAAAAAATGTATTCATCACCATTGTCATTATAATCAGTATATTTCCAACCTGACACCAAGTATAATATTTTGAAATCATTGACGTCACCTGTTGCACCTGGGTATGTCGTATGAAAACTATCTAAGCTTTTCATAATTTTTGTTTGTTTCCGTTTACAGGCTGTATCACAGACTCAGTGGATCACATGTTATGCAATAAACGCGTTTAAGGCTGGACGATTAGATTATAAGCTCAACATTATCGATACGCCTGGATTTGGAGACACTCGCGGTATTGACAGAGATAAAGAAATAGTTAAGCAATTAAAGCATTTGTTCTCAAGTGCAGGTGACACAGGTGTGCATTTTATCGACGCAGTGTGTTTCATTATCAAGGCACCCGACGCAAGGCTTACACCTACCCAGATGTATATATTTAGTGCAATCATGTCCCTGTTTGGTCAAGATATCAAAGACAATTTTTCGATGCTTATAACATTTGCGGATGGAAAACAACCTCCGGTATTGTCGGCATTAAAAAAAGCCGATTTGCCCTATAAGGAATACTTTCCTTTCAATAATTCCGGATTGTTTGCTGATAATTCTAGCTCAAACCAAAGCAAATTTGCATCTTTGTTTTGGGAAATGGGTTGTGAAAGTTTTGAACATTTTTTTACACGATTAGGTAAGATGGAAACGAAAAGCCTGCTGCAAACCAAAGACGTTCTAACTCAAAGAGAACAAATAGAAGTGACGATGGAAAACCTATTGCCTTTAGTTGATGCTGGACTTAGTATAGTCGAAGAAACGCGTCTAGAAATATCTATACTAGAACAATACAAAACAGAGATCGATGCGAATAGTGATTTCACGTACACAGTAACAGAAACTGAGCAAAAACTAGTTGATCTTCCCAAAGGTACACATGTCACAAATTGTCTTCATTGCAATTTTACCTGTCATAGAAATTGTGCATATGCAAATGATGAAGATAAGATGCGTTGCAGTGCTATGGGACGCAATGGCTACTGCGAGCAATGTCCGGATAAATGCTTTTGGAACATCCACAAGAATACACCACACACTATCGAATACCTATCGGTTACAAAGACCAAAACTTATGCTGAAAAACAACAGAAATATCGCAAGGCAAGTGGTGAAAAAATGACTCGAGAAAAAGTAGTCGAACGCATGCACGAGGAAATTATTGACCTTGAAGACGAAATATTTGAGTTGATGGAACGAATAAACGAATGCAATAATATTTTAAGAAAGATTGCCCTTAGACCAGATCCGCTTAGTTTAGTGGACCATATAGACCTTTTAATCGAGAGCGAGAAACAAGAAAAACGCCCTGGCTTTCAGAAACGAATTACCTCCTTACAACAATGTCGACGACGAGCTACAATAGGTGATGAAATTAATCGTTTGGATGCTGGTGTCGCTGACGCGAGGAAACGCATCACCGCTCAAGTAAAACTACCAGACAGGCGAGAACGGAAACAGCTCGGAAAAGGGCTTGTTGGGTTCTTTCAACCAGCAGTGGATTATTTCACGAAGAAGTAATTCAGTGATGTAGACACTTATTGGGTATGTTATCATTAAATAAATTTAGGGATTATGTTAACAATATCTATAGCAACAACACTGGTTTGTTCCTAATTTTCTTAACGTATTTGATATTAAAATATGCATTTGCTACTTACCAGGGCACTGTTTTATCAAAGCATTTGCGCTAGCGTAAATCTAAGATTTTATTTTCTAAAATATTGCGTACGTCGGTAATAATTGCGTAAATGCGTTTTACAAAGATATTTTGGTTCATTGTCTGTCGTAAGTTTTGGTTTATTTCTACGCCAAGGCTGGGCAACACTAAATAGCAAATTTGAACGCAAGTGATGAGTTTCTAACACGCACTGTTGATGTTTGACCGTCGCATGTTATTTTAGACCGTCATTTGTTGTTTTAGACCGTCACTTGTTGTTTTAGACCGTGATTAATCATCAAATCTTAACAATCGTTTATGCATATTTATTTACTTTGGTCCCCGTTATATTGGTTACATTGTGTCCCGACTTACGTTCAATCTTCTATATTTTTGCGTAAATGCATGCGAGTACGTGCGATCGTTTAGTATAACCCACTTACGAATTTGCGTAAGGTAGATATCTATGCGTATATTTACGCGACATTTACGCGTTGTTAGTAAAACGGTGTCCTGGGCGAACGTAACTCGGGACACAATATAACCAATAAAACAAATATAACGGGTACCAGAATGAATAAATATACGTCAAGATTTGATGATTAATCACGGCCTAAAACAACAAGTGACGGTCTAAAACAACAAATGACGGTCTAAAATAACATGCGACGGTCAAAAATCATCAGTGCGTGTAAAAAAACTCTTCACTTACGTTCATATTTGCCATGTAGGGTTGCCAAGTCTTGGCGTAGAAATAAGCCAAAACTTACGACGGACAATGAAACAAAACATCTTAGTAAAACGCATTTGCGCAATTATTACCGACGTACGCAATATTTTAGAAAATCTTAGATTTACACTAGCGCAAATGCTTTGATAAAACAGTGCCCTGGATCGGTTTCTATACATGGACGTGATTTTCGTGCGTAGATAGGTGATACAACCCTGATGAATTGTCGCTTTATATTAACAAGCGTCCATAGGAAGTGGATACTCATATACGAGGGATGATCCAAAATAACGTGGACTTTTGCTATTGCATCCAACAGCATCATAATTTCTTCCAAATACTTTCATGGTTTATTGACGGATTATTTATTGCATACGATAATTTGAACAAATTTCACATTGACACAAAATAGCAAGTACACCGCGTGTTTTTGTAATCATAGTAACGGCGCAGAAAAATGGTGTGACTTTTCTCAAGTTAAATATGCACTTATATAAAATGAAATGCACGTATGAATTGTGCTAAACTTAACAACCTCATGGTGGGATGTGATGGTAACATCTTGTCAAAGTTTGGTGTCATTGGTTCTGTGCGTTTTGAATATAGATATTATTCTTTGCGTTGTGCCACCTGTGTAACGTACGTTAAAATGACGGCGTCAAACCGGCATGAAATACTTTAATAATAAACATTTACACTGATCTCGGACAAAATGCAGACAATGGCACTTAAAATACAATTTAAGGTCTAATGTCGTCTTAACTATTGCAGTAATAATTAGCATCATTGAATGACATTTAAGGTAAAAAAGGAAGGTTTAACTGCTGCAGTGACGGACTTTAATACACGACTTCAACGTCGTCGTGTAAACAACACTGATGTACGCCGGATTGCAGTTAGAAGCCATTTTCTATTGCTTGTAACTTTTCACTGAATTATTCACTGACATGTTCCGATTAATGTTGATATAAGTTTGTAAAAAAAACATGTTATTTTGGATCATCCCTCGTACATTCAAAAGTCCTGACGTCTCCGTTGCAACGCGCCCCAAAACTCGTAAATAGCCTAGCTAAGTTACATGTATTATGAATGAAATGAGTTAGATAAACGTAAATAAAGATCAAAATAGAGGACTTTCTTCGAAATTTGAGTCACATACGTTGCATTGTAAATACTGATAATAAAGTCTCAGTACTATTGATGTATTCGTTAACCATAATGGCATGTGAAACTCGTGCGTATCAAGTCAAATATTCACTCCCATTTTCTTTAATTTGTGTATTACATGTATATTATTAAAGAACAGTTTCTTCTTTATGAATATGATATCATGCTGACACAATGGATGTTTATCTACCGTGACGTACAATTCATGTGAGTGATTGTGCAAAAATTGCAAACCATCTTATCTATGTATCAATCTAGTACTGGTGTTGTGTCAGACTATCAAAACCTTTGGGGGAGACTGAAATAACCTAGCGTTCTAATGGCCCGTGCGTTGTATTGTCAGGCGATAGCTCCGTACGACAATGTTTGGAAACCCACAATACATTTGTATACGTATGTGATTTGGTTCTTTTCAGGTTTATTTAAGAAATAAACAAAAGCTGTGCGAAGACTGTATCACTGCAACCACTGTCGTGTATTGAACATACTGCTGTCGTTTTGGAAATGATGGCGCATATCATCAGCCTGATTACAACATATGATAGTACCCGCATGACATACTAGCAACTGGGCCCGGAATTACAACCAACACTTACAGTCAACACTCAACATTCAAATGTTGAAATGTAATATAATGAGCTATTTTTTGTCCTAGATTGCAACTCTAAATGTATAAACTTGCTGAATAAGTATAAAAAAGAACAATTGATTGATTGGTTTGCTTAGGAAAAGGTAAAAATGATATATAGTACCAAGTTCACAATTAAACAGCGATTTGCTATCAAATATGACTGTGGCTATAAACCTCAAAAGAGTGAATTTCAATATTTGAGTGCTGAATGTAAGTATTGGTTGTAATTCTTGATCTCCATTTGATTTACACATTTCATTTTGATTATTGATTTCCGATATTGTCATCTCTATTTATATGCTACGTATCAGGTATTCCTTAAACTGTTCTTTATTTGGGATAGTAAGTTGGCATTTTGACTTGAAAATGAAATATTTAGTAGGGAGTATGAGAGTAATAACTACTCTTTACTTATTGAAAAACAAGCTTTTCAACTTCAGTTTGGTGTTCTTTTGTTTAAATTTCCAAAGGAGGATGGACTCGAAAAGTTTACTTTGAAATCGATATAATTTTAAAGTTCTTCTGCATCTTTTATCCGTGATGATTCATGCTTATGAGTATTGTTAGTTATTTAGTATTTTACTTCGAACATTCTATATGATATCGATAACATATAGAACTAACATTAACACCACCTAAATCGATAGAAACGAATTACAAAACGAATCTAATACCCCATTGGTGTTTAGAATGTAGTTTGGTATAATACGTGTGTTATGCCGTAATGTTGGCATTGATTACAGTTCGGGAAATTTTCTATGTTGATGTTGTAGGGGAATTCAGAATATTAACTAATTGACTGATTTAGATATAAATCTCTTTGACTAACTAGTTGATTTTCATGTAAATGTTTTATTTGTATTTGACCAACTAGTTGATTTTTATGTAAATGATTGTTTTGGGTTTGACTAACTAGTTGATTTTTATGTAAATGTTTGATTTATCTTTGACTTACTAGTTAATTGTTATGTAAATGTTTTATTTGTCTTTGACTAACGAGTTAATTTTTATGTACTGGCAAAGGAGATATTACCGGACAGCAATAGCATAAAAAATTACCCTGGAGTTAAAAAAAAATTCTCAGTATTTTTTTTGTTTATCTTTGTTCAAGATTTTTGCTAAAAATATGTTTCCCGAAAAATGACGTCACGTGAACAGCAAACTGTTGGGGCACGTGAAGGGGCACTTTTGTGCTATCTTCAACGATATTACCGGAGATATTACCGGACAATCTGCTTCGAATATTTCTTGACGAATTTTTAGAAACATATTACCAGGAATGTTTAGAACAGGGTTCCTTCTTTACAATCATGCAAAAATATGTCGATATTTCCGACATAACAACACGTGACGCTCATGTTTTCAACCAGGTGGCGCTCCTAACAGGTTAAATTCAATTACATACCGTAACTTGTTTACCGACCGAAAATGGAATCAAAATCTTGAAAAAAATCAGATTTATGGACAAGATATCAAAAACAGTTTCTCAACAGATAATGAGGACAATTTTCGCCTATTGCGAAAAAAGAATTGGCTGCTGCCGGGATACGATCGGTGGAAATTAACATCAGACACTTACTGGCCGAGCGGGTTAACCACTTAGCCACGATCTTGTTAGAGAATTATGGACTTAATAATTTGACATAATAAAGTCATTGATGCACGCGCTTTATCGCGCATGCGCACTCAATTTGTTTTCCCCAGCGGCGCTGATGTCAAAATCACATCAGCAGACAATATTTTCGGTAAATAATAGGTAATTATTAGTTGATCATGAATATTTTTTATATATTCCTGGTTCCCTATAAACACGACACTGAGTGATTTGATACCAATATAAATGAATAAGTAAACTAAGTAAAGCGTCTAGACCGTTTGTCCGGAAGTATTTACTGTCCGGAATTATCTTATTTGCCAGTAAATGATTAATTTGTCTTTGTCTAGCTAGTTGATATTGATGTACGAGGAGGGTTCCAAACGCTCCAGGAAAAGTGCTCTATTATGTTTATCGTATGTTCAAATTGCTTGAAACTTTACATTTTTAAAAATAGAACAATTCATAATACATATTGTACCATGAATCGAATGAATGAGGGTGTGCCGTACATAACGGCACTGCTGCCATACTAACGTCAGTAATGGCTACCAGGGGCAATGTTATCTCTGACCGTACGTTATTTAATCTAAATCTTACTCAGTCAAATAGCACACATGCTTCGCCTGCTATAATAATAACTACGCTTTATATTCTCAAAAAATGCCTCTCTTCAAGGTGTGTATTTCCAGGGCCACTATGCAAAGCATGCGAAAGTGTCACAAAGCCAAGCAGAAACGTCCAACGCAACGTTTAGTGCCTGATTCACAACATGTTGTACCCTTCTGTGATTATCTGCTTCAGTATCAATGGCAGTCAGGAAGCGTTCATATTAATCATATATCATATTATGTGACGTGCAACGTTGTTAACAGACAGTGGTTATTAATTTTACTGTTTCTATTGTCTTAATATTCCAGCCAAAAGACAAACACTGGTCAAATTCTCATGAATTAATGACATTTGACGGGCGATTCTATACGATGACAATTAAATCTGAACACATCCGTGGGAATACTTAACATGTGTCATAAATTGACCAAAATTATGTTATAAATTGCTTTGCAAATGTTCTATGCAGTAAGTTTAGGTCGTAGTTAATTGGTAGCTATTTGGTTAGTTTGGCGATTTCTCCATCGTGACGTCAAATTTGCCCCGGGTAGCTATTACTGATGTTCCTATTGCAGCAGCGCCATTTTGTAAGACACTGTGTCGGTTTCTCGTTGAATAATGTGTTGATTTGATGTAAATGGTCAATCTCTTGTTGAATAATGTATTGATTTGATGTAAATGTTCGATTACTTGTTGAATAATGTGTTGATTTGATGTAAATGTTCGATTTCTTGTTGAATAATGTGTTGATTTGATGTAAATATTCGATTTCTTTTTTAATAATTTGTTGATTTGATGTAAATGTTCGATTTCTTGTTGAATAATGTGTTGATTGGATGTAAATGTTCGATTTCTAGTTAAATAATGTGTTGATTTGACGTAAATATTCGATTTCTAGTTAAATAATGTGTTTATTTGATGTAAATGTTCAATTTTTTTGTTGAATAATGTGTTGATTTGATGTAAATGTTTGGTTTCTTGTTGAATAATTTGTTGATTTGATGTAAATGTTCGATTTCTTGTTGAAAAATGTGTTAATTTGATATAAATGTTCGATTTCTAGTTAAATAATGTGTTGTTTTGATGTAAATGTTCGATTTCTTGTTGAATAATTTGTTGATTTGATGTAAATGTTTGGTTTCTTGTTGAATGATTTGTTGATTTGATGCAAATGTTCGATTTCTAGTTGAATAATGTGTTGATTTGATGTAAATGTTTGGTTTCTTGTTGAGTAATGTGTTGGGCGTATATATTCGACTTGCCATTGAATAATGTGTTGATTTTGAAGAAAATGATTGATTTCGTTAAATAATTTCCCCATTTTTAATGTTGTAGTTTGCCCTGTTTGCTTGGAATGCAACTTTTTAAATTAGGTCACTGTGCGGTTATGCCTTGTTTGGTCGCTGGGGTCAACTCGTTGGCATATTTGGAGCTACATGCATCTAGAAATGTGTAATGTTTTTGCCCGCCCCTTAATTTGCAGATTTTAGTGTAATTGGTCGATTTCCCGTTGACGAAGATGTTGATTTTGATGAAAATGTTCGATTTCCCGTTGACTAATGTGCTCATTTTGACACAAATGCTTTAAACATTTGATTTGTACAATTAGATGAGATAGATTAGATAATAGCATAAATTATTTTTGTTGACACAAAATCATACATGTACAGTCCAGTTAGGATAAAAAATCCAGTGACGCAGTGGAACAATCCACTAGTACGGTGTAAAAACAAGTATAAAAGCTTATACAAACAGTTCAATACCAAACTAAACTCTACCTGTTTAAGCAATGGGTTTAATCTTTTGGGTATAAATTAACGATGACGTCACTGTCAGAATACTCTAGCTGGACTATAACATACAAATTTAATGGTTGCTTTAACTTGCATTATATATTACGTGCGTATGTTCTTACATTAGCATTCTTACATAAATGTTGAAAAATAATAAAATAAATTTATATACGGTACATGTATACCAAACGTAAAGATTTACATTTTTATTATTGCTAGTGGAAATACGAGTACGGTGTATTGATTTGTGTGTCTGTTTTATGTTGAACTGTTACATATAATCAACAATCAAATATTGTATGAAATATGTGTAAGAATGCTTTACCTTAGCAGTGCTCTTTCTAATCAACCATCGGTCGGCTTTCAATAACTCACCACAAGGCCTATCAGAAACAAATCGAGTGGTGCATATCGTCGGCACACAGAAGTTTTCTGTCGAAATTATTTTTCAGCCGATACTTTCCATTACATTTTTGTTTAATTTTTTTGACAGGATAATGTAATATGTACATGTATGTAATACTTGTTTTGTTATTCATTATTGTTCTAAATAATGTATGTAGCCTATATTTAGAGCATGTTTTTGAATAAATTGTTTTATTTGTCATCTTGAACAGTAGTATCAATGTTGAAACACTCTGAATTAAATCTACATGTATGTGTTACGGTAACATGTATACTCAACTTTAATGTATTCATATGTATATATCGCTGGCTTAGAATGAGACGGTCGTAAGTAAAAAATCGATATTTTGAGAGAACATAAAAAAACCTGAATGATAATGTAGGGTTAACGCATGCTTGTTCGTGCTATTACATCTGCAGAGTCCCGAGGGACGGTTGGTGCCCAAACCCGTCAGATGTAATAGCACGAACAAGCATGCGTTAACGCTATTGTAGCATAAAAACAACACTTTATTAGTATGTTTTTCAAAATTATGACATTTTGCGGGACATTTTGGGCGACGTCGGGAAAACAAACACTACGTCGCTTAGCAAACGTTACGTCACATACAAGTTTTTGTTATGCGCGTCGACTTCCGGTATCGGCAAATACCAAGCAAACAGTGATACTGTGGGTTTGTTTACGTTTATTATTTTACTATTATAGAAAATTGATTAGTAGTTACAGTTAGAATGTGAAATACAGTTCATATAACGCTGTAAATGATTTATTTTCGTCGACTGGGTCCTGAAATGAGCATACTTAAAACTGAACACCAACAGCGCGTGTGCGCGAAAATCTTTACAATAACGTACCTTTCTTTTCCCGTTTAAGTATGAGCAAAATCACCGTGTTTATGCTATAATTACTCTTTATACGTGGGTATATCCAAAAGTAATGTCACTGATGCTATAAAATCGTGTATAATGTCAGTTAAACCACGAAATTTTTCACACCGTAACTTCATTCTAATTTGAATAAAATGACCAAATTTAACAACAATGCACAGAATAGTTCTTGTGATATGAATATTTACATGAGACATACTTACGAACATCGCCGCAAGTCCAACGTCACAATGACGTTACTTGCTGACACCTACTCATCCAGCAGAAGTTCATCACTGATGATTTCTAACAACTGCTAAACCATCCAGTCATTTCCACGACCTTTAAAAATGTGCAACCCACCCGACACTTACTCTTTGCGAAATCAAATTATTTGTAAGTGTCCTCTTGATAGTCCCTCAGCAAAATTTTTAACTCGCCACATAATGATTGAAGTTTTGAACGTCGAATTGAATTGACTGCGTCAAAATACGCTTGATGTTCTATTTGGATCTATTGCAAACCGTTCATATGACTCTCTTTCGATAATGATTTGGTGATCCATGCACCCTTAAAAGCTTATGTTGCATGCACATGAGACTATTTTGCCATCTTGTGTAACTTAAGTTTCAGTAGGTGACTTTCATAGCTTTTAGGAAAAGTGCATTACTACGCGCAGCGTCTTTTTGTCACAAATCTGCCGTGTTAACGCTAAGTAATCAGTGCGTTGAAAATATTTTGCGAGTTTCAAAATTGAGTGACGTCAATAAATTTTTACCACCAGGCACAAAACATTTGTTTCATCATGTCACGTCAAGTAACATCAAGTATCGTCTTAGTAATGAAAACAATCGTAATTTTCCTGTGTGTTGCGATATGACGTCATTTGGTATATTTTAAATGTAGATATAATCTAATTATGAAAATCGAATAATGCAGCACGTTATATATTAATCAGAATGAAATTGCGGAACATTTTGATATCGTATTTATTCATATCGGCCTATAAACAAATAAACCACGGGAGGAGTGACATTACTTTTGAATATACCCACGTATAACAAGCTTCAGTTTGGTCAACATGACAAGTTCAGGTTTCATGAAAATAGGGTCATAAGAAGCGTCTTGTAATGCTGGTTTCAAATACGTACTAGTCTTATATGGTCGTAAGTAGTAGTTACGACCTTCTCATTCTAATCCAGCTAATTTAGTACGTGTACTTTTAGAAAGTTGGAATTAAATCGTTCTATTGTTAAGCAAATATTTGATTTTATACAATTATCTAGTAACTTTAGTTGTCAACGTGATTGAAACACCTGGTGTTTAGAATACCTGTCTGGAATGTAGTCTATGGTGATTAACTTGGTTCCATCGTGAGTAGCGCTGTGACGCATTGCGTGCATCGTCAACAAGTTGATCCTTATTAATACTCTAGAAGACATTTAATCATGTTGAGTAAAGACTAGGTCACATAATTACATTGTACCGAAATGACAGGCATACTTAATCATGTGAGTACTTTGAAGACCACATGTCAATCTTGTTTAGGTTTTAGCTCACCTGAGCTCATGAAGCGCTCAAAGTGAGTTATTGTGATCACTCACCGTCCGTCATCCGTCCGTCTGTCAGTCCACACTTTTAAACGATAGGTCCTCTTAAACCGTTTGGCCAATATTAATGAATTTTTGCCTGTATGTCCATGGCATTAGGGAATTAAGGGGGACATCGTTTTACATAGACTTATAAAGGGAAAACATATAAAATCGTTTGGTCTAAAAAGTACAATGCTTAAAGCTTTGGTATTTGGTATTTAGCATCATCTAGCGGTCCTCTACCAAAATTGTTCAAATTGTGACCCTGTGGTCAAAATTGACCCTGCCTCGGGATCACCGTTTTAGATAGCCTTATATAGGGAAAACATATAAAAATCGTTTTATCTAAAACTACAATGTCTAAAGCTTCGATAGTTGGTATGTAGCATTTAAAAATCTAATGGTTTTTTACCATCATTGTTCAAATTATGGCCCTGGGTTTAAAATTGGCCACACCCTGACTGTCACCATTTTACATAGACTTATACGATATACTCGTATAGGGAAAGCATATCTATTTTTGTGTAAATTTTTCTTAGGTCACCATATGTGCATTAAGACAGGTGAACGACAGTGGTCCATCTTGTTATTATTTAAATTGTCTTAAATATACACAGAAATTTAACACATACTTAACTGTACATCGTAGTGTAGATTAGATATTTTTATTATTACTTTCTTATATATATTGTGTATTCCTATCAAAATGTAATCAATGTATTTTGGTATTATATAATACCCCCTGATACATAGTATTGTGGGGGCTATACTGGAGTCATGCTTGGGGTCGGTTTGTCCGGCTGCCCGTTTTGTTGGAAAATGTGTTCTCGGTATATAGCTAGTTTGCGATAGAAAAAAATCGTGTTTTTTTTAACTTTTCTTTGTAATTACAATACCTACAAGCATGAAATTTTGCTCGAATAAATGAAATATACCTACCTAATTCACCCTCGAATTTCAGCAGATTACCTCCCTTTGTTAAACTGTCCATGCTCATGTAATTTCAATATATAATAAAGAATAAATGTATTTTAATAAGTGATCAAAAATTATGAAAATCGGCATGGTAGTAGGTAGGAAGTTATTGTAATTCTGTGTATTTTTTTACCAAAATCTGATAAATAGATTTTCAGAAATGTTTAAATGACACGATTTTTTATATCGCAAACTAGCTTTAAGCTTTTGTTTTATTTCTACAAAACTCATATTTAAACAAACCGTCGACACACGTCGATCAATGATAGCTCATATGAGGGTCGTAGGTCCGCAACTGATCAATTTGTTCGGTACCAAGTAAATAATTATGCTGCCGCAAAAATACAACGTTCTGACAATATTTAGTGAGTTATTTTCCACTTAGTGTATAAGTTTGTCCGTACTATTTCTCATTAACGAATGGATGGATTAAAACAACTCACTGATAGTTAATAAGTACCAAGTCAAGTTGTTCAAATCGTCGCCACACAACAGTCGAATAATTCGTTATGGAGATTTCATCAAGATCATAACAAATTAGACACGGAAAGCACTATCCAGCAGAAACAGTGAAACAACACATACAATACCAACAAACAAACAGCTACACGAAAAGAACATGGCTCGGCACACCGACAGTCTATCGCATTATCGAGGTATTTTAACACCAACCATTAAACAATGCTATTACGCGAACATTTTATTATATTATATGGGAAATAATAATATTCACAGGGAGTTATTACTCTCCAAATTTTGTTCACTTGTACAGTAATTGTATGCGTTAACCTTTGGTCTGCTTTTAAAGAAACTTTTAAAGAAAGAGTCGTTGTGCATATCGTCGGCAGACAATGCGATGTACCATCAAGGATTTCGCTATTATTCGACAATCTTTGGTTGCATTTCAACTTAGCAAGACTTGTCAGTGTCATACATAGACAAAGTTGTGCGTGCAGTCATAATTTATACCTTAGCGATTAAAATTATGAAATCGTGTCGAGCAAAGTACAGGGGGTATTCATAACTTTCACTTATTGTTTTTCTTGTTATCTGGTCCCGATCTCCAGAAAGTTCTAAATATTTGCTTAATACAGTTTAAAAAGTCCATATAACATTATGTAATTATTATATTTGATTTAATTTATAAGCAATAGCGAAATCAAAATTCGTTTTATTATTCAGAAACATATTATTGAGTTTATCACAATAAAACTATATAATAAGAGCTCCAACTTCAGAATGGTCTCTCATTCAGACCATGATTTGACAAAAATCTTAATTTGTGTTCAGATTGTTTATACATAAGTATGCTTTGAATAACTTAGATAAGGTTGGTCAATTTCTTTAAACGACTTCTTCTCCTTAACCACTTGCCCAAATTAGCTAAATCTTTGCAGGAATATTCCTTGGGTGGATCTCTACCAAAGTTGTTCAAATTGTTCCGGTCTGCTGATTAATTAGGTCATGAGGCCCAAAATGCTTTTTGAATGCAAACTCCAAATAAATGTCTTGTATAAAACTACAATGCCTAGAGCTTTGATATTTAGTATGTAGCATTAAATAGTGGTCCTCTACCAATATTGTACAAATTATACACAGGGGTTAAAAAATTGGCCCCGTCAGCGGTCACAAGATTAACATAGACTTGTAAAGG
Source organism: Spisula subtruncata (assembly GCA_963678985.1). Taxonomy (NCBI): domain Eukaryota; kingdom Metazoa; phylum Mollusca; class Bivalvia; order Venerida; family Mactridae; genus Spisula; species Spisula subtruncata. The sequence continues at coordinate 22,940,141 of OY787672.1, read as the reverse complement.
GAAAACATAAAAAAAATCATCTTGTCTAAAACTACAATGCCTAGAGCTCTGATATTTGGTATGTAGCATCATTTAGTGGTCCCCTACCAAGATTGTTCAAGTAGTTCCGGGAGGGGGTTAAAATGCAAACTTCAAAAATCTTCTTGTCTGAAACCACAAGGCCCAGGGCTTTCGTGTTTGGTATGTAGCATCATCTAGTGGCCCTCTATCATGATTATTGAAATTATGCGTATGTGGTCAAAATTGGTCCCGCCAGGGGGTCGTCAATTTTACATAGACTTACATAGGGAACATATGAAAATCTTCTTGTCTTAAACAATTGTGCCTAGAGCTTTGATTTTTTTGGTAATTAGCATCATCTACTATGCTACTTCTTAGAAGGTGTAAATTATTTCTTATGTCACCATCTATAGGTGCATTTAGACAGGTCAGCGACATGAATACTAATTTATGTGGGTTTTGTTCTTGTTTGGGCAGCTCGATTATAAATGGATACTGTGTATTCTATTACAGAAGTTTTTTTCTATGTCTGCAATAATCAAAATATTAAATAAAGCCATAAATGCATATGATTTATAAACCAGATATTGAGCAAACGCATGTTGTATAATATGAAACAAAATGTATACTATAGTAATTATATGGCTGACTTAAAACTCTGACTTCGTTAGTCCTTTTGTAATATCAGCCATATTTATGCTTCAACTTCAATACACACTGTACTGTTTGATCTTTACCTGTTGTATTGCAAAAACCCAAACCAAACCCTTGCTTATTGCATTTAAGATGTTTTCTAAACAGAAAGAAACGGTTTACACACTTTAGCCCCGTGTTGACAAAGGATTACCTGTTCCGCATCCAATTTGATCCTGAAAATGATTTCCTATTTTTTGGAAGTTGTTGGTAACATTTAGCAACATAACTCATTACCATGGATACCTAGACCACTGCAAGTTAACATGTTCAACATATTAAGAACATCTATTTTTCTGTTGCAAAAGTGATTAAGTGTTCTTAAAACAGCAGGATAATTTTTTCAAACCAGGATTAATTTTTTCAAAACAGTATTGAATTTAATTATCTTCACATTTTTATAACAGAGAATAAAAACTATCATTACATATCGACCTGTATTAAAATAACAAGCTTAAGATTAATTAAGTTCTAGGGGCCCTATTCACCAACATTGTAAGATTGAAATTCAGACTTAGACTTAACAAGTTCCATAAACTTCGATGCCCCCTGGTGACCTAGTGACCTCAAAACAGGTGGGTGTTGTATGTCTCGATGAGATGTGTAAAGTCTAAGTCTTGGCAGTTTAGGTTTTAAGTTTTAGACTTACAATGTTGATGAATAAGGTCCCTGTATTTTAAAGTACATGTTCTTTACTGTAAGCCTGATCCTGAAAACTAATCCTTTGTGAACACATGGTCTGGTGTTGACGTAGATACCAGATACTAGGGTACTGTTTTATCAAAGCACTTACAGAAATCTAAAACTTCTTTACTCGACATTTCTTTAAATCCTTAAACGTTACAAATGATAATAAAGGGGATTGCTATACAATTAGTCAATTATTGAACTCTTCCAAACTACATAATTCCCCCATATCTGTAACTGTAAACGGTTCCCGTAAACGTTTTATTATGAAACAGTACCCTAATGTCAATTAAGCTCGTTTTACGTTCTTCTTTATAGCTTGCACATATCTTTTTGTAGCACAAAATAAATCTTTAACAGAAGAGTATGTTTTGTTATTGTTTATGGTACTATCAGAGCAATGTAAGGGAATGGCTCATAAAGTACAGGCAGTTCAAAGTTAAATAATAACGTTTGTAAATATAAGCTTGACCGTCGGGTAAACGATTTTTATCCGGGTGTAACTGAGTGTACATGAGTTAGCTGTAAAACAGCTATTCTTTCTAATGGGATAGTTCCCTCATTAGTTTTACTTATTGAATCGACTAAACAGTCAATTTATTCTGGTTTGTCACTTGCATACAAATATTGCAGCATCATAACGTTGTAAAATGTTGTTTGGTGGTTTTACCATTTTAATTGGAGGAAAGAATAGTGAAAACCAAAACCTAACCAATTAGACTCTATACTAACGTTACACATGCCATATATTTACAGTCCTTTTAGGATATTTTTAAAATGATGTAGCCCTTGATGTGTACACAATAATGGTGGATTCTACCACTGCGTCACTCTATTCATACCCTAAATGGACTGTAAATAAGACATCCATGAGCAATATTGCAACGTTTGTGTCTACAATGTTATGTAAACCAGTGGCTGAACGGAATAATCGAGTTGTATTCTTTTATATACAAAACACAAATGTAAGAAGTCCATCTAAGAGAAACATTTAGACGAGAATATAATCGATCTATCCTACATTTCAATAATTTGGTAGGATATGAATAGTATAAGTATTTGCCATGAGGACTATTCAGGGTATCCCAAAAATCCAGGGACCTATGACAAACATTTGTAAGATTTTCTCTTTGATAGATTTGACATTTTCAATTTATCAAAGTAATATGGGAAGATTACAATTTTGATTATTCAGTTCAAAACCCATAGTTACCTCCCATGCTCATGTTTTTCCGTAACATTAGGCGCAGTCAAATTGTATACAGAGTAGCCGATAGTACTGGTGATCATTTCCAGGAAAATGATTCAGGTCGTTGTGTAAACAACAACCACGAAGCATTTCAGTTAATATTACCTTAAGTGGAATAACTATTAGCATACTAGTAAATGAATGTTATGTACACGGATATCAATTGATGCATTACTGCACAACGGCGTGTTCGACACTTGACAGTACGAGCGAGATGGTCACAACTGTCCGATGTAGCTAAGAGTTCACAGGAGAAACACGTATAGATGTGAGGAATGGTCCTTTTCGGCTAAGTTACAATTGGGATTGAATGGCGTAGGATGCAAGATCGTTAGCGTTTCCTCGCGTCTTCTTTATATTTGTATATCATTATTTTAAAATGAGGAAATCGGACAGGGCAACCAGTCGAGCACCGAAAATAGTAACATCACAACACAACTACATGGAGCAACGCCCCCACACAACCCAAAGAAATGATCAAAAGCCTTAGTCCCCGTCGCAAAAATGCAGGGTGGTCCAATTTCACAAAGAATTAACAAAATAATAGTGATCCCAAGTGACCGAATGAAAAGCAGATAAAATTTAACCAAGTCCCCGCTGCATGACGAACTAGTTTCACAGAGAACATGAACAATAAGAATATAAATCATAACGTCACTAAGCTAAATATGTTAAGTAGTTTTCTATTTTTGCTATAAAGTGGACAATACATGTACATACATAAAGGTAGGTTAGCGGCACATGTCACTGGAGGCATAAACATAAGTTTTAAGATGCACCAAACCTGCAAGACTGGTTGGTGTGATAAATCCCTATATCGAAAAATACACTAACAAGGGGTTCAGTAATCCTGCATGATTAATTACATTCCCCATTTTAGGTAACTTCCTAGTATAAAACAAGTTGCAGCATTGATATTTCAACAGAATCTTGGCATTTCTCAAAGTTTCCCTGTTGTATCTGACAAAACAGTACGTATTAAAGAATGGAGTCATCTATTTATGACAGATAATGCAGTGTTGTCGAAGTAAATTAGTTTTGTCATAGTTATCTCCCTTTATTTAAGATTAATCTATAAAATAACGATTTTTACGTATATCTATAATCAGAATATGTACATCACACTTATCAAATTTTAAGTAGTTCATACTAAAGGACATTTCCCTAAAAACAAGCTATCACTCACTGTGACTGTGTGTCATTTATGTATCAGTCAGTTGCATCCATGACCCCGAGCACCCCCAGGTATCCTAGGGGGATAGCCGGGTAAATGGCCGTGTTTTTACCTTCCAGCTTCCCGATCACTGCCGGGATAATGTTGGAAACAGTTTCTCCGAACCAATTACCTGGTGACAATATTTGGTTGCCTTGGGCCGGGAAAATACCTGATATTTTACCATCAGCTGTCCCCGGCAGGTTCGTGTAGGGTGGGTTTTTACAAACCAAAAGTAAAAATTCCGGCCCATCCACGGGGTGCAACAGACTGGTACATTATATACATACATGTACACTACTAGGCTTACAGGTTGGTTTTTAGAAATCACGCATTTTATTTTAATAATACCAAGCGTATATCTTCATACGGAATGTAAATTTACACTCTTTGAAGTAAACACTTTTTTTAGTTTACTTATTTGTAAAACCATAATGCGGGAAAAGTTGGTGCACCCCTTTTTGACTTAATTATGCGTCAATATTTGCAGCATTTCTTAGGCGTTTACAATATTGCAGGTGTAACATTGTTTCCGACAATTCTGTCAGTCCGTCTTAGTCAATTTTGCAAACTATTCACAAATAAACTGCGTTGGCCCTTGTCAAACTTTGAGTAGTTGAGTGATGTTGCAGACAAGATGATATATTTGATAACAAGTTTATCATGTGGATAGCTCTACTGTTTGCATGAATGTTCCTTTTGTTTGGTTCGAATGATAGAAGACTCAAACGAAGGTGTCTCGTCAGTAGTCTTCTTCATGGATGTGAGATCTGTCATGAAAGCCCTGACACTCAATAAAACGCCAGAGCTAGCCAAAATACTACAGAACCTTAGTACTCACTGCAGTCCAGCCCTACAGTGGACCGCTGCCCACTGTGGAGTGCCTGGAAATGAAACAGCTGAAGAAATGGCAAAACTGGGAGCACAGTCAGCACAACCACCAGAACATGTGAATTATAAAGAGAAAGTAATCATTATCAAGAACTTCACTAGACTCAGACAAGAGGCTGATCCCTACCATCGCATTAACAGTTCAGAACAAAGAATTATGGTTCGACTACGCTCAGGGAACAACAGGCTGATCCATCACATGTACCGGAAGTACAAATTGGTGCCATCTCCGATCTGTCCATGCGGGGAAGAAGAACAAACTGGCGAGCATGTCCTCCAAAAATGCATGAAACACAACCAGGAGCGAACTGCAACGTGGCCCACGGACAAAGCTCTTCAAGAGAAGCACGATGGAAAAGCTGATGATCTGCAGAAGACCACAAAATTCACCGCAGACACAGGGATGATACTGCAGGACGAACGACTTAGGTGAGGTGAGGTTTGGTTTGCCTTACTTGTTGTCTCAATATTGTTCGGCTGTAAATTGCGTAAATTACTGATTTAATTGACATAGCCAAAGTTAGCTCCCGGGTACTGAAAATATGTACCAGTGCTATGTCAAAGAGCTACCATTAACTAGGACTATTTGAATGCAAATGCCCGTGGCTATATCCAACGATTCTCATAACCAAGGTTCGGTCAATACACATGGCATACGCACATAGTAGTAATGCATAATGCAAGACAATACCTAAAAAACTCCTTTAATTATTGTAAGGTGTGTCAATTCGGGATGTAACTACTTCGTTTTATTATTGTTCTAATAAGTTGGATGAAAAAAAAACACTATTTTTTATGCATTATTTTGTACACGTAAATGTATCATAAAAGTAGCGTTTTTCATTATCAGATAACCCACAGTTTATCCTGTCATTGTCTGATACCAGAATACAAATCACGAATGGTGACTGCGATGAGTTGTCACGAAAGATTGTCATAAAATACTGTACCATTCGTCTTCATCTAGAGTGTTCCGAATTGTGAACAATTCGTCAGCTATTCAACTTCTAGCGTTATATTCTTATATAGCGAAGATTAAACAATGAGGAATGAAATGACATGGTTATAGAGACTTCCGGGTTGACAATAGGCTAATATTCTGCTCAATAAACACGTAGTAAATACTTAAACAAAACAATGACATATTATCACAATATCACAATTTACTATTGTAGTAAAATTTAATGAATGAAATGTCTTAAACTATTCTAATATTGATGTGACATCATCCAGTAGAGACACTGTGTGAAAGAAATGTCTGCAGTTAAGCTGACTACAGTAAGTATACAAGTATTGTGTTACAGCTGACAAAAACTGGTAATACCCCTGTTTGTTAATGAATTTTGGTCATTTAAAACAATACAGCAAAACAAACATACTTACCGGCGACAAAAACTGATAGTTTATTTATAATGGCATATATGAATTACTTTACCAGAGTAACTCGGGCTTAATGATGAGCTTCATAAGACGTTGAAGACTATGCAACACAATCATAAATACACTACAAGCATGCATTGCATTAGGCGATTCTTAAGTCAAGCCCCGTCAATGGTAGTTCTAAGGAACATATCATTTGTGTTTGACTCATAAGTTGAAGTATTTTAAGACATTAGTTTTCGACGAAAAAAACAACGGTCATGGAATACGTGTAGATTTTCCAACAACTAAGCCAGTCAATGACTTATAACTGAACTATTTTGCGGTTATACTAAATACCAACAGTGTTACAGTGTTACAGTGTACAAATGTTATTTTACAAAAGGCGCATGTACAACTTTTGTCTTGGAACAAGTCATCTTCGTCTATTTCCAGACAGGAACATATACCCGATATGATAGTTTCAGTGATAATGTTATATATCCGAAATATCCGACAATCACTCATCGATGACCAATGTCTATACCCAATGCACCATTGTATTGTATTTGCGCTATGCTGTAATGTATACATCGCTGGCTTAGAATGAGAAGGTCGTATTTTTGTCGTAAGTACAAAATCTATTTTCAGCAACAAGAAAAAAACTGTCCGAAAATTACTTTTTACGTATGGTAAATAAGCTGTTTCAACTTCAATTTGGTCAACATGACAAGTTCCGATTTTCATGCATATAGGCTAATAAGAAGCACCTTATGATGTAGATTTGAAATACATATAAACCTCTGCTCATTCGAAGCCAGCGATATATGTAATTCACATATAAACGCATCTTATACATATTACACAATCACAATTTAAGGACAATCGATGGTTTTTCAGTAGAGCGGGTGTTACAAAACGGGATACTAGTATCTTAAAAAGTAATGAAAACGCCTGTATACAGCGATGAAATATTACGAACATGTTTAAAAGAGATGTGTTTGCATAACTAGTCTATACACAGATAAATTTGCAGTGCTTGTCCTCCTCCTGTATTTAGACTCCAGTGCTGGCTAACCAAGGAAGCCGAGTGTGTAAGTCTTCACCGACAGTACTAACCTAGCAAATACTTAGTTAGGCAGTGCCTCGGCGGGACAACGTACGTTGATTTAGCTAGCGACAATAGGTCGAACCGCTGTAAGAACTTATTTCACTATCGGCCAAAATAAACAAGTATAAACTAAAAGGAAACCGGTAATTGAATGGCTTCTTGATAGCATTGAAAAACTGATGATTGGCCGTTACCGGAAACCGAAATACCAAAATGTGTATCCCTACACTTATGTACGAGGCGTATTTCTGAGTCACGGAAATGCCCGAGTGGTTTGTTCGGGTGGGTGTGTATTCTAACTGTAGACGAAGGGATTACAGCAGAAGTAAAAAAAAACAGTGGACGCACGACAGAACTGCAGTTGGTGAAATTAAATATTCAATGATTTATTCAATAAAATATAAACAATATAAATACAATATGTAAAGAAGCAATTCGAGATCAGTTTAACAGCAGTAATCTGAAATCATTTGTAAAAAATGTATAAATATGACTGTAAATATGAAAATATCAATAAAATGTAATTAAAAAATTGTAAAATAAAGTATAGATCTATATAAGTTCAACATAGTTCGTACCTATTTCGTAACAATAGTACAACCGCCCTTTCGTAAAGAGTAACGGTAAACATGCAAACATTTTAAGCTATTGATAATTAAAATATTGATAATTGAAAAATGTATAATGGTCTAGTAGATGAGGTGGTCGTTATATTGAGGTGGATTATCCAATGTAATTGGAGTATGTTTCTCAAAGCGGTGAAACAATGCGACTATTTTCACTATGTGTTGTATCTGGTCTACTGACAGCTATACAAGCGATAGTGACTGGTTCCCAGACTAGATCGTACTGCCACACTCTGTCCACACATTCAGTTCTCCTATAGACCGCTGTGTATCTAATCAATGGTTCACAAAGATGCCCAGAACTACTAAATCTAGTCAAGCATACAGCGTGTGTAAGTCTCTCCGGTTTCCTGTCCCTGATTCGCGGAGAAACTGTATAAGTCCATGGACATTCTGCTACGGCATTTATTGTGTCCGCACCGTTTAGGATATGGGAGTTCGACCCATGTCTAGGTGCCCAAGTATTTCCAACAACATTGCTACCAGAATGTGTCAAGCTGTCAAGAAAGCCGTTTCGTCCACTGTTAGATTCTATCCTAACTATATTCACGTAATCTTGAAAGTCAATGGCGGGAAAAGTTGATGGTTCTGAACAACCGCTGCCGTAAACAGTGGTCCGTGATATTCCAAGCATCTACAAAATAAAACGAAAGTGTGTTATACTTCGCATAGATGATGCAAGCATGTATTAAACACGCGTGGGTCCTTAAGTAGCACAAGCGTTTTAAACATCTTTGAACAAACAAAAAAGCATGTAATTATAATAATTAGTATACTATATAAAACTCATCATCGGCAGTTCTCATAACTGTTTAAATGCCGAGCATAGCCTTAATTTGCCAGTCAGCATTCTGCTGAAGTATGACTAGCCTATGTGTACCTCCATTCGAATTTGATCCCTGATCGCCCGATTAGCTAGGCGGCAAGCGCGCTAACCACTACGCTACTGTGGAATTTATAAGTTGTTCCTTAAGAGAGTTCTTGACATTAACACTTACCATCAGAGATGCCATAACCATATCAGAAACTGTGAATGTCATTTGCATGTTTATAAATGTATCCGTACAAACGTCTATGTATATGTTGTGTGACTGTGATAGTCAGAAAGCATCTCTTATATAGGGGACGATGTGGAATTCTCAGGCCACGATAAAAATATTCCGCGACTATCCCCGTGTACTTCCGGGCGCACCCTTTATTCAATTTTAATTATCACAAATTTGTTTTTTGTGGACAGTTATTGTAGTCCATCGATGAAAAAATACTCACGAGAGCATTATAAAATATTTCTAAATTTAATAAATTCAGTCATATAACAAATATGGGTGGTTATTATCAAGCCATTATTTCAACATTGCCTTATAATAGGGTATTTTTGAGTATTTTGGTATAATGATTAAATTTAACTTCATTAAACAATAACAATAAACCGACTCCGTAATTGAATCTTATAATTTCATTGAGGATGTATTTAGACTTTTGTATCCTAGAACCGGTGTCAATGTACGAGACAGCGGAATGGGACAAGCAAACGATGCGGAAACTCTGATCCTATCAGCGATAATTCTATATCATGTGATGTTGGAAGTTAGCCACAAGAAAATATAAAATAGTTGATGGACGTAGACTTTATTGGTCTGGGCATATAAGTTCCTCATTGAATAGTATGAACGTTGCGTGCTGCTCAGTGAAGCGTGCAGAACTAGACTGTACTACAACAGTTTTGATGAACTTACTTTAATTTAAATATAAATTTAGAGGTTGTTAAATTGAACAATGAACATACATGTAGTTTATAAATAAGACAGCACTTCGTACAATTTTTTTTATTGAAATCAATTTTGTTCAAATATAGTGTTGTATTGGCACAATTAACAAGTATTTTATATAAATAAAACAACACTATGGTTTTTTATAACAATGTCTCAAACAGGTCTCTTTAATTACCAAAAAGGTATAGAAATGAAAGTAATGGCGAGTAAAATCTTTCCACGGTTTCCTTGAATACACTGGAGACTCATAAGTATGTAATTGTTGCACAATAAAAAAGAAAAAGCATGTATGAGGGCTAAAGTCCGGTTCATACAGTAATAAAGTACAATAAAGTCGTTGAACCAACAGATACGACAACAATTGTGTGCATATTACACCAACCTGCACTCAGCAGTTTATTATCAGGCAATGGCGTATAAGCTATACAGCTTGAAGAACATCAGTTTATTTCTTAACACTTTACTGCATGTGTACGATCTTTACACAGCCGCCATACCTTCATACAGATGCAGTTCTACACAGTTATGCGAATTGTTAGTATAGGGTGCGTGCTTTGGGATCGAGATGTCCCGGATTCAACACCGTCTGTACATGTACCACTGGTTATTTATTTTCTCCGAGCAAGAAGAGCCCACATGCTCCACTCCACCAATGTGTAAATCAGTACCTATAAGGGGTGTGTCTAAACATATATTCCAGGGCGCCACATATCGAAGTTAGCTGCACACCAACCAGGAGGGAGAGAAATAGTCCCCCAAGGAGACTAGAATACAAGTTTGCTTAGGTAGCCCGATGACCAGGAAGTTAAAATGTTGAACGGTGGTTAAACGGTTGAAAACAGCCCTCGAAAATGGTAATTGAACTTTTTATGTCTTTATAGTGGTAAGCCCTACTTGTAAGTATGGAGAAGCTGTTTTGCAATATACGGATCTGTCTATTGCAAAAAAAAACAACAGATTGGGGGTATACTGAGTACACGTGTGTGTATAGTTCAATATCGCACGATTTTCATTTGAAGTTTTCAAGCTGAATGGAACACTGTAGGCCTTTCAGACTTGAGACAATAAACAACATGTCGACCTTGTTTAAATTATGTGTTACAGTAAAAATAAGTTTTGGACACCGTGTAGAATTTCGGCTACTACTGTTCAATTAGAATGATGTGATCGAGTCCACGTTGCTTAACGCCTTGTCGATAGTCTATCAATCGGCCTAGAGCGTCCCATTTTCAGTGCGGGTGTCCCGAGTTCGATAACAGGTCGCGTCATACCAAAAACGAAATACGAATGGTTTCAGAGTTACACAATCGACGTAAAATAAATTAATATAGAAAGACAATTAATACTGAACTAAACTATACGCTTTACCTGTTCAGGTACGGATCGGTATTATGTGTGCACATAAAATAAAACGTCCCTCTTACATTATCCTAACTGCATACTGCATTGTACGACTCTGAAACATGCAGGTTATGACAAGAATGAAGTTCCATTGGGGGAATTGTCTTAAACAAAATATAGAATCACATCTATGAGGGTTCGTGTATAATCATTAACATTTATTTTTTGGCTAATCATAACGACACATATTCTGCAATTATAAGAAAAAGGAACTATTCGCAAGTTTCTCTTTGCGCTTTATATATGTATAAGGTATGAGGAATACAAATTAACCCAGAATCACAACAGACAAATAAGCACTAAAACAATCACACGAGGAACATTGAATAAAAAAATGTTTAACACCTAACAGGAATGTAATATCGGTAATCTTATATAACTGCACCTACAAATGTAGCGCTACAAATGTAGCGAATTAACAAAGGTTTATACATCTCTGAAGTACTTCCGATTATTTAATTATCGAATTATATACCTCAAAATTTCCAATTTATTTAAAACAATGAAGGCTTATCACAAGCCCATCTCTGGCAGATTGTCTGCCCGTACCCGACTGCTATATAACCGCACCAGAATACAGTGTAACATTCAAACTACTTGAACAGATTGAATAGTACCGGTATATTAGAATAATAATATTTAAAAATTGTATTTATTGCAATTTCAATAATTGTCTGTGATGGCGATCTTGTATAAGACTGTAAGATGTGTCCTGTGTTTAATAGTAAGTAGATTCTACGCTTATAGCTATAGAAATTTATTATTTTAAAGTTTCAACACTCCAGGGTACTGTGTTATCAAAGCACTTGCGTAAATCTTAAAGGGACTCCACTCCAGTTGGTAAATTGCAAAAGTTATTAAAAAGCTCTCTTAAAATTGCATGTTTTGGCTTGACCGACCTAATACATTTATGTACGAATCTGAACTTATTATTAGAAGAAAAATAATCGCATAACGTCGGTTTATGAAATTTAAAACTATAAAAACTATTACATTACTAACGCATTAAAATATATGATTCATCGTTGTGTAGCCCCTGGTTGTGTTTAAATGCCGAGAAACGCCGTTACCTAATTAACGGACGGTAAAACATGTTCGGTAGATTTCAACAATAGCGTCTTTGCTCGTAATGTAAATTGTAATAAAACTTTGTGTATTTGTTTAATGATAGTTCTGCGACTAAAACGTCTACAAAACGTGTTTTATCATCGAAATTGAGTTTAGTCCCTTTAAAGTTATTTCCACATTTATTTATTTATAATCAATTAACAAGTACATACATGTCTCCAGGGAAACCTGCTATTTTAGCAAAAATGTTTTTGATAGTTTTCAAGAATAATGTTCATGAAGCAAAAACGCAAAGAAATGTTGTTCATTTCTTCCTAGTTTTAAGAAGAATAGCTGGTTTTTTTTGGTAGAGTTAATAATCAAAGTTTTTGTTGTGACCTCACAAACGTTATTGTAACTCAAAATAACACCACATATGAGAATTAAGTTTTGAATTTTAAAATATGCTTCCCTATCGAAATTGAACACATGGATAAACCAGACAAATTTCGAATTTCCAATGACTGATATTTGACTGATATTTTATCTTTTATAGGTAATCTGTATAAAGATGGAGTTGTCCGATTCGGTGAAATGTTTCGATGACATGGGAAATGGTGCAACATCTCGAGAAATTGAAATGAACATGACGTCACAGATGACGTATAGTCTGAGACCTGGATGGTTCGATGCCTTGAAAGACGTGCAGAACATTCCGTCAAAATACATTCAAATCAAGCAAAGTATCTTATTTGCCGATTTAATATCGGCGAAAAAAATCTGCCGAAAATCGGGAAAGGGAAAACGCCGTCACGTTCCGAACAATACATTGAACGTTCTCGCACAGTGTCCATGGCGATACGTTGAGAATACAGACACTCACAGAATTCCTGCTACAATACTTGAGACAGAATGTTTATGTCCCAGTCCTGTTAATGCTAGAAAGAAGGATAATTTAATCTGTCAGAATGTTTTAGAGTACATTAGTGTATATAGAAAGGTCGATGAAGAACATGGTGTTGAGGTTTACAAGAGATCCTGGGAACCTCGATCTGTCGCTTGTGTCGCTTCATCGGTACCCAAGGAAACAAGGAAATATATTATAGAAACAAAGATGACGCTGTAAGAAAACAAATGCGGAGCATAGCCTTTAATTGCTTTATATGTATGTGTTTTCAAACGGATTTGAACCCGGGTCACCACATTAGACGGCAAACGCAATAATCACTGTGCAACGGAGGCACAGCTAAAAACTTTAGCTGTGTGTGTGTGAATGAATGTGACCGAAAATGTGTTAATTTCTAACTTATTTATTTTACATGAGTTGTATGGTACATGCTGTTATTCATTTCAATCTTTACACTCAAAGATTGTTTCCTAACATCACCTATCAACACGCATATTAGCATTGGACAAATTGTGTATTCGCATTCATTACCTTGTAACTGGCCAACAAACATTAACTTGTGCTTACATGTGTATTTTACTGATCTTGTGAATAAATACAAATTACAAATTTCTTCGTTTTGTTAGTGTTGTAGATATGCCAAAGCATTAAATTGTAACAGTACGCATATTCGTATTTTACCGATATGTTGATAAAGAAAATACTCTTTTCTTATTGTCGTTGTGAAGATAGGGGTTCGATTCCTGGCCCTTACTTTCCGTCCCAATTGAGATCTTGGAATCCTAAACCCATGTGTTCATGTCCTAGTCAAACCAGCTTGAACATGCAACTGAATCATCTACTCTACAGTCAAACAATTAAATAAACCTTTTTATTATCATGCTCAATGCTGCACAGCTGCCGTTCAGTTCTTTGAATTTCTTCAAGCCTCAATAATTCAATTTCTTCAGGCATCAATAATTCACGAGGCTTCTTACTCTTTGAAAAACGTACACAGTTTATAAATGTTTATTTTAGGCCTAGGTCCACTGTATTAAGTAAAAGAGTATCATTTTATTTGGACATTTGAATAACAGCACTATGAGAAACGACGTGTGGTAATTTCGGTAAGTTCATGTGACACAACTATTCAAATGCAAAGTGCCAGAATGTAGTCTATTGGCTTAACTACATGTATAGCTATTGGACAACCATAGCTCGCTTGAAATACCCATGTACACCGGCATGTCAAATGAACAACTTACAACGGACGTAAATAACAATTGTATACAAAGTCATTCATAAATGTACATGTAGTATACGAACAGTGGGTTAAAACTTAAAGCACCTACTAAGTACAGGTAATTACATTATTAGCGTTAACTAGGCTAAGACGGTTCACCTTGATGTCATTGGATAGCTTCAGGATTTATTTGTATCTTCATTGTACTACCCCTGCCTGATTGGGTGATCGGAGCGGGGTGTCTATTGTTTTGCTGTAAACGGAACTAATGTATAGAATAGTACGACTGTATAAACCATTAATTATTGGAGATTAACAAATTAACAAATTATCATGCAATACTGACTTCCGGGGCTTACCGCAGATATTTGAGTGTGTTTGGTATTCATGGATTTTCCCTTAGTTCATTGCTAAAATATTTTGGAAGTGAGATTTTACCTGAATAAATACAAAGGATTTATACAGGAAAACTTATGTTCTTAAGTTGACAGTAAACATTTCTAAAACAAAGACAACCGGGTTTATCATTTTCGCATATATCGGAATAGCAGACATCCGGGGTCATGGTTGTTTTCTTCATCACGTTTTTAGTTAATTACCGAAAAGTTAACTTGACTTGTACTATATGGAAAAATCTCGTTGAATGTAATACCGAATATTCCAGGTATATTTTCACTGTTTTGTGCATTTTGCAACATTAACATTAAAGCCATCGGCGATTATGAGACTATTTTAATTGTGTCCTGTGTGGTCCGATTATTCAGGCGTTACTAATAATTTAGATAATCATCATTTTCATTGAGATCTGATGGCCGCAGAGGTAGGCCGACTTATGAACTCATACATTACACTTAATTGGGCTTTATGGTACCATTAATGATAAAAGTTACCTTCCAAATAAACGATTTGAACATAAATAAAAACATTATATTGGGTGCAATGGGGCAATGAAAAGATTGACAAAAAGCATTCACAAATATTTTTTTATTTAATAAAATTGTCTGCATACAAGAGTAAAACACAATATTTTAATTTGTAAACGACATTAAGAGGAAGCATGTACGATAATACGTAAACAGATTAATGTAAAACTTGAAATAAAATGAAAACAATGTGTATACATGACTGCACTATAAAATATATTGATTTATAGGAAAAACAATGACTTCATGTTTTAACTTAATGGACAATATGGCTTTATATTATAATGGCTGGATAAAGTTGAATCGCCACATAAAAACAGTATGTAAATTATGACATAAATAAATATAAAATTTTGATGAACCTTAAAGCTATTAAAAGATAGACAATAATGGCAATAATGGCATAATACATAGTAAATGTAATGATAATAACGACATGCACAATTACATCAATAATGGACATTCATAAAATAAATAGAAATTGCACGTACGTGTGTAACACGAGTTATATGAAAGTAGACCTGAATTTTAGAAATCCCTTCATTAACACATCATTCTATCATTTCGAGAAATCCTTCAATTTATAAATTATCCGAATTTCCAAAGGAGCAGGTACTATAAGGGGTGTATAAGGTCCACAAGGACATATAAACATTCAGTATGAACGATGTAGAAAACGTTCTACGAGTGATATTGGCAACACGTCAAAGTATTGAGATCTTTTGAAGAAATTCTAAGACTATATCAGATATAATGACTTCAAGTCTGTAAAACTCCGTGTCAGCCTCAGTTTCGAGAAGTAGTTCCTTCCTTGCAATGACGTCTCCTTTCTTGTTCAGAATTCTAACAAAACAATCCTTCACTGACAAAAATATACTTGTACCTTGTAATTGGACAGCTCACTGTCGGACAGCACATGTACATCCTATTGTAATGGGTTCTAGAGTACGTCTGTATAAATACACGCCAGTGCTGGTGTCACAGGCATATTTTCTAAGCACCCAGACATTGTACACGATTGGGGAACAGTATGAGTTCCTTACTCCACCCACACATGGTCTGTGAGGTCGACAATTACATTTAGCTTCAACCAAAGTCTCTGGTCTCCTGTTTGGGTCATAGTTCATCACATAATGCCAGGGGCACATTGAGGCTCTGTGAAGTGCATTGCTGTTTGCCGAACTCCGGCTGCAAGATTTTATTTCTCCAGGTAGGGAAGATATTGAGGCATTCATGAAATTGGCAATGTCATTTGGTATGGATTGTTCTTGACTAGAATAACTTCGTAACATGTTAAATGTTTCGTGAATTTCTGTTATATCAATATCAGAGCTTAAGTCCGTTGGTTCCGTGCAGGTTGTGTGTATAACCCGCGCCTTGGCCGTACTTCCAAATAGTTCTAGCAACAGAAACATGGAAACGTATCGTATGATTGCGACATGGAAATTGTTCGTAGTTCCGTGTATTGGTGGTGCCATAACTGCGTATTCTATGTGATTAGTGTACTCCCAAATATCCACCAATTTCTATGTGAATTTCTTATAATTATACGAGTCTTGGTTGATTAATTCGATGTGCAATTATTTCTTGAAAATAGTAGACTCCTGAAAATGAGCATCACCATTGAGATTACGAAACGTACAACTATATATACATACGATTTTTTAAACATGAACATGATTTAAGCATTTAAGCAATAGATCTCCAATCAGAAATATAATTTTGAAGTGTTTTTATGTAGAAGACGCTGTTCAAAGTTTAGAACTATTTAAGTCGATGTCAATATTTGGAGAAAAAATATGACAATCAAATTAATTCCACGAATGTACATTGTATAAGTATAGCAATTCGGGTTATCATTATGAATCTTGAGTGAATGAATACGTGCAAATGTTTATCAATATCCCTCGATCACAACTATATTCCCCTGCCTAACATATCCTTCTAGGTTAGTATTCACAAATCATCTTAAGGGGAAACTTAAATAGTTAACTTAGGTTAAAAAAACTAACTGCACATATTACGTCCCAATAAAACGAGAATGTGATTGTTGTAGCTCTTTACATTATGCTTAAAACTAAGCTATGTAAAAACAATGATACTCTCCACCTTCCTGTTAAGCTGCTACACTAAAGGAATATTTAGAAAGTTTTCTTTGTGAATACCATCCCATACTTATAACAAACACTTTTTTGAAATACAATATATGAGTCTGGTTGTTCTTTGTAATTACCTCTTGTTGATCCAGAGTAGCGTCGCAGCAAGTCGGTCAGTTTGTGGCTCATTATTGTTTGCTGCCGTAATTTATACATAAGACCGGTATTATATAGTTTCCCCGGAACAGCGAAGTTTGTGCCAAGTTTAGAAAAAGTGTCATCTTGGTCTTGAATGATATGTACACATTGAGTAAAAATTTCCCCTCTTTCTTCACAAAAGAAAACGACGTAAACAATGAAAGAATTAAAAGTATTTATTGTAAGTATTTTACCTAAGCTTGAATGTAATACAACCGGTTGCTTACTGTTCAATGTTACAAGCCTACCAGGGCAACTTCCGTATTTCTCAAAGATTTCCAAAGCTGATAAGCCGCAAGGGTATTGTAGAAAGTACAATATTGTTACTAGTATCTATTCGTTCAATACTAGTTAACTGTATTACAATAGTAATGATTGTAGTACGGACCGTAATTCAATACTAGCATACTTGAAACAAAATAATTAGCCGCTATGATTGTTGTTTTAAAACAAAAGCGAAATCGAAACACCAAGTCACGTAGTTGGCACATGTAATTGTATCATTGAAAAAGAGTAAAACGTAAAAAGTTTTTTTTTTGTAAACTTTATTTTGTAATATATATTTTTCGGGTTTTTAACTCTGATAAAGCTACATAATTATGGTAGTTTGTTACTTATATTCAATGTAAGATTGCAGTGTTCGCAGTTACAATGGGGGTAACGTATGGAGACGGAAGTGGACACCTTGAAAATTGTAATGGACGTTTTTCGACGATTCGGTTAGTTAATCTTGATTTTTCATTGCTTAGTAAGGAGTTTGAAAGAAAAAATACAAAGCCCACCAAAAATAAGTATCCAGCCGTTATTTGCCCATGTACTTGCCTGTATAACACTATTTGCAGAACAGAGTAGCAACAATGTTTTTGAAGATTATGAATATTTTTTGTTGACCAAGTGTAAAGACAATAGATTGCAATTGACTGCTACCCTAGACCCCATGGTTATTTTAATTCAAAACAATTTCATCTTTATTTCTATCCCATGCATGGTATGGTTGTTGCCGTCTGATAAACAGATATTCAATATTTTAACCAATTATAATTCTGCATCTGTCAAAAAGTGTATGTATACTTATTTTTGGCGGGCACTGTATGTCCACCATACACGGTCTTCGTTTTCCCTTCAAAACACATATAATTAAGCAGAACACTTAACACTGGTCAAATTCTGTTAAAGTAATGGTCCGGAAGAGTTTCATTTTTGAGTTAGGAACCTGTGAGGTTGGGCCCGACACTCCACCTCATGGAGGTGAACATTCCTGCCAAATACAAGAAATGTTGGTCTAGAGCATGACAACGTTATGGTCCGGACAAGCTTCAATTTGACCTTGACCTATGAATCTGGGCATGACAGTCCTCCTCATGGAGCTGAACATTTATGCCAAATATAGACAAGATTGGTCAAAGTTAACGTAAAGACAAACATAACCAAAAGTGACGACCGAGTCTCGCTCACTGCAAGCGGGCTCAACAAAATCTGACAATCGGGCTCAACAACATCTGACAATCAATTTTTACCAAAAATATTCAAAAGTAGTCTTGCCAATTGGTTCTTATAAGTCACTCAATGTTTCATTATTGAACAGGCTGACCAATTGATATGTGAAAAGCAATATGCACCTTCATCAATGGATGGTGCCATAGTAAAATTGCAGATTAGTCATGCAGCCAATGGCCAGTTGCAAAGAAATAGCTCGGACAAAATTTTAGAAGGAACAACAAACAACCCAACCAAACTTGAGCATAACTCCAATCTAGCCCCTATATACTTTGTATCTGGATGTACTATACAAATTACAATGTAAGATACAGAAAACAAATACTCAACAATAGCTTTTTCGTTCATTTATTAGTGAATCATTGCACTATAATATAGCACTACAGCTGCTTTCTATCATTATAAATAATATCAACATGCAAAAATGAAGACATTTAACATAATTTAAACAATATATCGTAACAATGTCACTGGTTTCTTGTATAGCCAATCACGACATAGAATAACAAACTGTACTGGTGTCCGTTGCATATGCAAAGCACTACCTAGTGCCTTCAGTCAGTTACCTACCATTCAATTAAATATAGAATGATGACTAAGGCATGTATTATCTCCTGTGGAAAGCCCTACACAGCGCCTTGCTTAGGCAATGGACACCTGGATACATTTACTGCCTGACCAAAGCATTTGTGCAAATCTTGTACAACACAGAGTAGTAATAAGTGTTTATAACTAGACTAAGTACATAGTAAGATAAAGATCGAATACAAGAACAAAGAAGGTTGTAAAACATGCATGCCCCCATGTCAGTCTAATAGTGGGAAATGGTACAAGTCAGAGTGACCTTGACCCTGGATCTCAAAATCATTAGCTGGCCAACCTCATTGTAAAGTTTGCAGATCCTACGACAAAATCGTTCCTGATTTACTGTAATTGAAATTTAATGGTTTAACAGCATTGAACAGAAACCATTTTATCCACAAATGAACAGACATACCAACATGTGCAAAGCGATATATCCCCTCATCAAAGATTGGGGGCATAAAATGAATTATGGCATCTATTAAAGGGAATGCAATGTGGATTATCTCCCTTCCAACCATGCTTCAAAAAGGTTAACATTTCTGTACAGTTTGTGTACATTTCTATTGTTATTTATTTCTTATCAAGGAAACAACACACCTTCTGCATCACACCACTCTCTTGGTGCTTACATTGTGCACCGTATGGTGGCTCACACATGCAATTGAAAACAGGCATAAATAGAATATATGTATATAAAATGGATTACTTATAGATACTACAGGTAAATAACCACTAAATGCCTACGCGGACCAAATTCAGATACAGTCAAATAGTCTGTTAAAAAACTTTAAAGCGACTGGAAATGGGGGTATGTCTTGACAAATCAGCATCAGAATCATGAAATTGATGTTAAATGCTTTGTATGCATGTATGTGATGTAGTGAAATGGTTTTATTCAGAAATATTTTGTATTCTGGCTTAAATATGAAAGTGAAAGTAAGGTTGGGGCTAACGGACAGTGAGTAAATCCGTACATGTGAGAAAATCTGTTCACCGCGTTTGACGAACCAAATTTTTCTTATATGATACATGACCCCCAGCTTTTTTTTCATTTTCTTCAAGCTGGATGCTATTTCTATTGATTAAAAGATTTTGAGAGGGCCCCATGGACAAAAAGTTGACATTTTTTTTGGCTGACCTAGGTCACTTTACATTGAGTTAAAGAACAACTCTATTTGGTGGTTTGTGACCTACATGCAGTTATCCATACCACGGTTTCAAAAATTGTACCAATGTCTGGTTTTCAGAAATACCAGCCTAACAAGAACAAAATTGTACCCATAATATACATTATATTAATAGATTAA
This sequence comes from Spisula subtruncata, assembly GCA_963678985.1. Taxonomy (NCBI): domain Eukaryota; kingdom Metazoa; phylum Mollusca; class Bivalvia; order Venerida; family Mactridae; genus Spisula; species Spisula subtruncata. Next base: position 22,919,357 of record OY787672.1, on the reverse strand, counting down.
AAATCATACATTGTGTGCATTAATTTGAAACAAAAATATAAAAACCAATTTTTGATTTTTCAACATAGATGCAATTTACTTCTTTTCATATACAAGAACTTAAACACAGTACCGTATAGCTGGTTATTTCTGCGGGTGCCCAAAAAATATTTCTGATTTTAATTTCTGCTGATTCACAAAATGGCTAGAATATATTTCGGCAGTATGCTAAATAATTTTTTAATGGTAAGAATTGACACCAGTTTCATTGGCAGTCTATTCCATGTACATTGCAATTAATTATTACAGTCCAAACTGTGGATCACACTATGACATAATTATCATTATAAATTGTACATGTGCAAACAATGCTCGCTTAAATTATATGTAAACACCGTTGTAACACTAGACAAAGTGCAATAAACTATACAAAAACCAACTTAACTTGTGATTACCCATTTATTATTATTTTTATAAAGTGGAGATAATATTCTATGTGAAAATTTTCTACGGATGATAAAATTCTGCGTATATTTAATTCTGCGAATTGATCTTAGACTGCAGAAAGCAGTAATTTCCACCCCGCATAACCAGCTATACGATACCATGTATTCATTTCAAAGAACAGTAACATCAATAAATAGGCTTTGAACAGTGTGATACATACATAGTTCAATGTACTTATTATGTTCACAAACATATACTGTCAATCAAAAATCTAAAACTTTACTCTTAATGTATTTTCACATGAGATATACAACACTAATCTACTAAACTTTAAATTCCTCTATTTTTAAATCAATAAATACATATTTAATCAGAAAACAAACAAGACACGGCACTTGCCGCACAACCAGGTTTTCAGTAGTGTCCATCTAATGAGGCAATCAAATTGTTGTTTTTTGGTATGTTAACATGCCAGCTTGCTATATACAAAGTTGCATGAAGATGGGTCAATCCAAACTCAAATTATTGACCAGAAACAGTTTTTCTGGAAGTTAAAGTGACCTTGACCCCAAATTAAATCCCAATTAGGTCTCCATACAAGCTTGCTATATACTAAGTTTCATAGTAGAGATGTGTGAAACCAAACTAAAGTTATTGACCGGAAACCCCCCATTTGACGTTGCCTTCTGCCATACCCCAATCTTATAACCAGGAATTTTCTTTGAAAAACCTGGTTAATAACAGACTACAAAACTAACTAGTACTATACATTAACATACCGGTACATAAAAAGGACAATTTCTGACCAGAATAATCAACACCATGGCAACAATGGTAATTCCTAGGTATTGATAGTTTATTATATTTGTCATGGACCTCAACATGCTCAGGTCCCATATCACAGTAAAGACGTCATCTTGTCCCAATGTATATCTTCTAGAGATTCTACCTCAATCTAACACATGCACAAATAAATATTCTTTCACACTTAGTACATTTAGACAGGAATACATGCTTTCATTAAAACATTAACAATAAAATATTGTTTAAAGTGCCTATCGTCTATTAGTACCACTGTGTAGTTATACTACAAAGATGATGTAACCAATGCTGTGTTGCTAGGCAACGTTGTTGTTGGTGTTTGAGTCATAACATTTGGCACTGTAACCACTACCACAGGTTTAAGAACTTGTTGTCCGAGAACCTGCCCGGACTGAAGCAACGAGGATGGGATACCAAGTGGAAACTGCTTCAGCAAGGGTGAGGCAAACATTGTGTTCAACTGTGCTTGTGTCAGGGCTGTAGGCATCTGCATTCCAGGTGACATCACAGTCATTGGGGTCATCATTTGTGTCAGCTGATTGAGCTGAGCCAATGAAACGAGTGGATTTGAAGTCACCTGACCTGTGGTAGTTACCGGGGATGCACCTTGGATACTAGTGGTTCCAGATGTGGAGGTTACGAGTACATTAGATCGTGGAATGGTTAGGAATGGCCAGGCCAGCTGCCCAGGTAACAAGTTAGGTGTATATATTGGTCTTATTGGAATTGATGCAGATGATACTGACGTTGCAGCCATACTTGAAGTGACTGTTGATGTTGTCTCTACTTTGGTAGCCTGTGAAACAATAGCAAAGGTTGGTACATTGTTCAAAGTCTTCATTACATTGTTGTTAGCCAATGTCAGTGAACTGACAGATTCTGGTCTTGTTGGTTTTACAGACAGTGCTGAAGTTGCTGGTGGTGCCAGGGAAGTTAAACCAGATGGTGTAGATACTGGTGCTGCAGCGGTGGACTGTAGGCCAACAGCAGGAGCCATTAAAGATGTCACCAATACTGGATGGGCGATCTTTTGTAGAGATGCCATATAATAGGGTATGTTCATTGTATTTACAGCACTGGTACCCGATCTAGCTCCATTATTTGTCAGTAGTTTCGCTGAAGCTGGAACACTGTCTCTGACTATAAGCGATGATGCTGATGACTGGTTGTTTAGTTGACTGGTTGTCATGGAAACGGCAGATGAAGGTTGAGACAGTGGGGGAGATTTCAGTTGTGCGGCCGTCAATGGAGCAGTAGATGCTGAAAGTATAGACAATCACAAACTAAACAACATGTTGAACTAAGTACCGTCAAATCCAAATATGAGTTTAATAAACCACCAACAATGCGCAAGATACACAATTCTTCAAACAAGTTAAATATGTTATTCCATAATTCACGAAATGCTCAAAATTGGCTTTCAGAGCAAATTGAGCATTAATTGATCTATTAAAGGAGATTAAGAGCCAAAACAGAGACAAGTGTTGCTGAAAATGCTGAAAGTTTATATTTGTATTGAATTGGGCAGCTAAAGATTACAATTCTTAAGCAGCGATCATGTCTACCCGGTAACCCATTTTTCCTGTAATACTATGCAGTTTATATGAAATCCATTCTATGTATACACACTGTCCATCAAAGTTCTTTCAAGTTCTTTTAAAATTACCGATATATAATTCACTTAAATTGATAATCACAGTGTATGCAGTTACACAATTTCAAAATTATTAGTTATAAAATTTATCCAATGATAATCTGTATATAAGAAAGTTCAAGTAAATCGTATTTTTTTAAAGAAAATTTTGAAGGGCAGTATATAATGTACCTCTAGCAACAGTAGTATTTGGTGTAGCCCCTCTCTGTGAAAGTAGTGCCTGTTGTCTTTGTTGTAAGGTTCGGTGTAAGATCTGTGTCACTGGAGTCTTAGCTGGAGGCAGCTCTACCACTTTACCCGCCACATTCATATCATAAGCTGCTGGTCCCTGGTTGACTGCAGCATGCGCAATCCTCTGTAACTCCAGCTCAAACAATCTGTCCTTCATCTTTAAATTCTGAAAAACAGATGCAGTTTGTAATATAAACAGACAAGACTATTGCATACAATATAACCAGTGTTTCATTTTGGAGATAGTCCCTGATTTGCAAAATTGGCTTGGAAATACTTTTTTTCATAGTGGGGACTCACTGATTTTTAAGTTCAGTGGGAAAGGACTCAGTTTTCGAAACCAAAATGAAACTCTGCTACAGGAAGTAAATATTGGTGAAAGGGAGATAATTATTTTTCTCTCGCCTATTACTGTAAAGCATTAATTTTCGTGGGGGATTAAATTTTGTGGATTTCGTGGTTCACCTCAACCACGAACTTTAATTCCAACGAACATTAATTTTTACCCTTGTTTAATTACCTGAAATGCAAAATCCAAGACCCAACGAAATTGTCTTTTTTACCAAAACCACGAAATTTCGTTCCAACTAACTGGCAATATATGCATGGCATTTGATTTGCATCAGTGCTTCAGTATCATTTTTTGTTTTGGATGTTAATTTTACATAATTTTATTTTGATAAATTTATATTGTAAATCTGTAGATTTTCTGTATTATTCAGATTCATACAACTTCCAACTACACAACCCCAGTTAGACATCTGCTGAGACATTGATTTTGTACCATCTATTCATACTCGACCAATTGTGATGAACCATTTAAACACACATTTAAATCATCATTTTGTCTCAGATTGAATCATTGACTGCTCTAATAATTGCGTATTTATCGCAGAAAGAGATAGGAACACAACAGGTCAGACAGGCATATACGAGATCAAAACCAGATCACCCTGTTACAAATCCAGCACACTGACCACCTCACAGTACTGACTAGTCTGAAAAGACATAAATGGCATTACCTTTTTTGGAGAATGTTTCTGCTGACCAGACAATACTGGTGCTGAACTAGATTTGTTAATCACTCCATTCATTGCCAATATGTTAGACGGCATCTTTGCTAGTGGTGGCTTTATACCAGGTGGTAGGTTATCTGAAAGGGAAAAGAATAGTCATTATCTGGGGGAATAAATAAATCTAAACAACAGCCAACATAACATTGTTTTAATGTGAAGTTTGATAATATTATTTTAAGAATTTAACGAGAACGCAGTCCTAATATACCCTCTCCCCACTTAATCAGTGTTCATCTATAGTCTATACACACATCATTAATGTCTTTCGACGCCACTGGCAATACATTAATTCTTGCCCCAAGACCCTTTTTCCAGACACTGATCATCGCTCTACAAGTTATAATACAAATGTCACTCATTATACAAATTTGGATTTCAGGATCAATTCCTTTAATATATGAAAGTGCAGAAGTAAGAACAATTAACTCAAGGTGTAAAATTGGTAACAAAGAAAAGCATTGACTAATATTTGTAGACAATGACCTTTTTTAAAAGAATGTTTACGTTTTCTTGATAATTTTGGCGTTGGTGAATTGGTTTCCATGGCGAGACTCTCGGCCTCTTCTTCATCACTGTCTTGTTCATCGTGATCACTGGGGGGTGGGGTACCTCGTTCTATAACATAACATACACTTTGCGTTATACATTGGAGTAACTGATGAATAAACATATCACTGGCTTAGAATGAGAAGGTCGTAAGTAGACCTGATAAGACCGATACATATTTGAACGCTGCATCATAAGGTGCTTCTTATGAGCCTATTTTCATAAAAGTCGGAACCTTTCATGTTGAACAAACTTAAGTTGTAAAAGCTTGTTTTACCATATGTGTAGAGTGATTGTCAGATAGTTTTTCTTGTTTTCTCAAAATATTTATTTTGTGGTTACGACCTTCTCATTGTAAGCCAGCGATATGATAAAATTCTATGATGAGTCTTAAATAGCATGATGCAGAGAAGATCTTGCATGAGTGCTCATTACATACATTTAATTAATCAGTTATACAAGTTTTATTGATGGACAACATAATATGACACAAGGCTTTGTCCAGATATCATGGACCAATGAGAGCATGAATTGGCTACAACAAGTCATCTTAATCATCTATACTCATGGTTCAACAAAACCTCAAGGTAGATAAACATCTCTGCAGAAACAACTTGTCATTATGTAGTTACCTCCCTTACCCTAAATGAATACATTTTAAGTTAGTAAGATTTACATCCCTGTATCATATGGCAACATCTAGGAATGTATCCACACATCACCAAGGTTTTTGAAACAAGAATGCATGTCTCCCACAAAGAGCAATAACTCTGGCAAAACTAATCCCAGCTCAAATTCCAGCCTAGTGCAATGCTGGCCTCGGTACCAAGCACTGAAGTATTCATGTGGGAAATTTCATCTAAAGCAGACCGATGACATCCATCCAGCACAAAATCAAAATGGCAACCCCATTTGAGTGGGAGACATTACCCTGTAGCTCAGTAGTTGGCATGCGTCTAATCTTGCGACCTGGTAATAACTTCATGTGGAGGCCTGCCATATTTCAGCAGAATGATGACTGGCAAAAAAAGGCTATGCTGGGCATTTCTTTTAACTTATCAATTAAAATGTAATAAGTCAAGCACTGACCTGTAGCAGTAGATGTTGAGTTAGAATCATTATCATTGTCAGTTTGTACTGTGAGAAAGTTTATATCCACATCAATATTCATCTTATTCAGTTCTGTCTTTAGAGAATGAATACGTTCCTGAAGAACTATTTTTTCATGAGCAAACCTCTGCATCTCAAGCTCAAACTCCCGCTCTTTTCTCTTCAAATTCTGAAACATGCAAACATATATATTGCAAAGTTATAATACCGGTATTCCAAAATCCATCTATATACTCGAGGAATATTAGAGCCTGGACAAATTGCAAAAAAGACCAGGTACAATCGACAAATAGATGGTCTTTGTGCTTTCTATATAAATGCATGTTAATGTGGATAATATCATTACAAAAATGAGGCGCCGCAGAAATATCTTGACTAAATTTGATATGCTGGCTTAGAATGAGAAGGTTGTAAGTACTACTTGCTTCTTATAAGCCTATTTTCATGAAAATTGGAACTTGACATGTTGACCAGTCATGTTGGCCAAACTGACCAAAGTTGAAACAGCTTTTTTTACCATATTTAAAGTAAACAGATATTTTGTAACAGTTTTTTTTGTTTTCTCAAAATTTTGATTTTGCACTTACTCTTCTCATTCTAAGCCAGCAAATTATTGATATAAGATTGCAATATTTGTAACAATTTAATAAAAATTAAAATTTGCAAGCTCAAATTCTGTAAGAATAATTTACAATAAGGTCATTGGAAAGTCTATTTTTTAAATTTCTTGTATCAATGGGTTCACACACAAAATAGACTGTGACTACAGGGTCAAATAAGTACAATTGACATATAATTGTTTGTTTTCTGTTAAACTTCAAATAGAACATATCTACACATGTATAATATTTGGGTATTTGGAACATAATTGTCAGAGTGAAATAATTTGCATACTACAAGGAAATCATTAATCAGATAGAGTTCAACAATATAGACTGCGTGGCAATCGACTTAACCCACTATTTGACCTTATTTTCAGTAGCATTTTGTAATCCGTGGCTAAATTTAGAATTTTCAACTTGACTGATTTTTACTCCTTTGGGACTACTTTCAATAAACTCCGCCCACCTAATTATGCTGTTATCTGTAGCTATAAATAGCCTCAAACCACATGTTCTGCATTCCAACATTAAGCTGCAGTACACATCACAATCGTTAAAAGTTTATTTTTTGCAGAAAATATTGCTTAAACATGGCTGATATTTTATGTAACTATTGTCCAATTCGCAGGAAAGTGAAGGCTGACAGTTAAAGGTAAACAATATTTATAGACCTAAATGGTATCACTGATAACTTGAGCAATTGAGATTTTTAAACAAGGATTGCTAGAGAAATACATCTTTATTAATCTTTAATTTCTGTAGCAATACTACACGGCTTTTGGCTACATTGTCAAGACGGCATTTGCTTCACTTTGAAAACAAAAATAAGCTCTTACAATTCTTACGAAAGGGTTGTCTTGGATATTCTGAAAATTAACCATTTTAATAATTTGGTAAAATTAAGGACAAAATAACTCTTCATGAGCGAGCATCTAGACAAAAGTGAAAATACTGCACAGACATGAGACGCAGTCCAGTTTACGATTTATCAGTACAGGGGTTTTTCTCCTTATATAACAGAGGCCTGTAAAAGGCTACTTCCCAATAGGAAATTTCTTTAAAATCATGCAGTTTTCCCAAAAATCCCAAGTTATACCTACTTTTTTGTTTCCCAAAACAGAAAATACACCGATAATTTTCCCAAAATTTAGAGGCTAAGGCTCCTTCCCAATTTTTGGAAAAAAGGCCCTGCAGTAATTATTTGCCCAACGTGAAAGTATCATTGCATCACCAAGATTACATTATATGTCAATTATACAGACAGATATAAATCTTGACCCCATTTTGAAATTTAATACAAAGACAACTACTGTATCTATTACCTGAATATATCGGAGTGAAGTTCTAAGAATACCAAGATTAGAAGTTCTCCGGTCTTCTAGACTGGGAATATTCCTCTTCAAGAAGTCAAAACATTCCTTCAGATGCGCACGTCTGAAATTTTATGCTATTTTTTTTAATTGAAATTTTATACTCAAGAATATTGCCCAGTATTGAATCAATGACTTTTTAAGTTACGTCATTTCTACAAAGTCAGAAACATACATGTACCAGTTTTGAAATTTGTCATAAAACATGCAATTCAGCAAATTTAAAACTTCAATCAATAATTTGTTACAGATCAGACAAGAAGAAGTGAGTATGCCTCCATCAGGCAGCTTAAGTTACTCAGCACTGCAAGTAGTCTTGTCTTCAATACTGGTATCATCTTATCACAAAGGATATAAAATTCTCTAAGTAGACAGTCATCAGTATACAATAACTGCATGAACATCAATTTTTAAGTGAGATTTTAATAGCCAATAGGCAATTAAGTATCCAGACAAAAACACATTACATAAACAATTTCAATTCACAGGGGCACTTTGAAAGTCAGAGTACCACATAGCAGTTAACATAAAACATTGCGTGCCATCAAACTTGTGATCATGGTTGTATGATATAGTTACTATACACTGGTTACGTCAGTCTGACAGTCATAAAACTGGGTATTGATTTCTCTGATCACTTCACAGTATGTCTGGTTCATTCACCAAATTTGGATTAAATAAAGGATGCTGATTTAAAGCCTTATTTTCGAATCATGAAGTAAAATGAAGCAGGGTACCAGACAGCCCAAGGTTGTAGGTTCAAACATTGGACAAAGCAACCATTCAACATGTCAGTATTAAGATGTAGTCTCAACCCCTAGGCACGATGTATACTCTACATGACAGTCTGATGGTGTAGGCTCAAACAGGTTCAAACAGCCCTGACTGCAACTGGTTGATGACTGAAAACTAGTTGTTTGTAAGCAACCTCCGGTAGAAAACCTCCAAAACATGGTTTATATGCAGGGCTATGTGTTGATCACTCCCAAAACGACAAGACAATCTTAAGAGTACTGTTAGCTTGAATACGCACCCATGAATACAAGTCTTTCAATAACACTGTATTGAAAATGCAGTATGGAATATATCCATGCACTTCTCCCTTCTCCTAATATCCTACAACCAACAGGAAATACATGTTTTAACTCTCTGTCTTATGTACACACTGCCCTCCCACCCCATGGACCGGTAACTGTCATACACCAATCTATGCAGATAAGATCATGCTGCGGTCATTTCGAAAGCACTCATTGTGCAAGCTAAACGAAACTTACAATCAGTCCAAATCTATGCAGATGTTACAAACATAATTTTCTCTCAATATGAAATGTGTGCATTGATATTTTGAATCTATCAATATTTGGCCCCTTTTGGGTAGGGCAGGCATACAAGGAACTCCAGGCAGAAGACAAATTATTCCAGGAAATACTTTTGTTTTTTAATAATTTTATACGACTGCACATGGTCTCATCAGCAGAAATCTAGATGTAATCTATGTTACCACACCCGTCACACACTAAGTAGATGCTGCATACGCTAGTTATGTCAGTGTGCATAGTATAGCTTGGAGAATTTGACATGATCCTGCCCTGTATGCATGAATATATTACAAGGTTCATGCATTGAATAAATAAATTTCCACAAGCTATCAGATCTGTGTTTATTTTACCACTCCCTCACACTTTAATATGAAGTCATACCACTAGTTTTAAAAATATAAATAAGACATCAGCTGTTAAATTATGCTAATCAAAGGTTGAGGATCGTGTCAAATTCTCTGAACTATAAAGTACACAAACATCACATTACCCCACCTGGTACCAACCTGTTTTTCTCCAACTTGTTGTGAACTTCTCTGGTGCCAGCTCTGTAGATACAAAAGCAGCTCCGTCATAAATAGTTCACAACGACTTTCAATCAAAGTAAAAAGCAACATCTACTCATCCATTTTAGAAGGGAATAAAAATAATTACAAGTCATATATGAAATGTCTTGCCAGCTTCTAATAATATGCCGGTACAGTTACTGTAAAAGCATGTAAAATATAAGTAATAAGATTTTAAACAATAATTTTTTGCACATAAAATAATTAGTTAAGAAGACTGCGTTCAGTAAACACTTATGTCCTTATGAATGCCTTGTCATGAAAACAATTAGCTAAGTCATTCAGGGACCATAATTCTGTTGAAATGTCTGATAGTGACTGTGTTACATGGCTTTGATAATGAATAGTGTTTATGATGGTAAACAAGTATGCCAAGCTTGAAAGCAATGCCTAGATGGACTTTTGAGTTTCAACATTTTGTAACGGCCGGACGAAAGGACAGGTGCATGACTATATATCAAATGCCTTTGCACCAGAAGATGCCACGGCATGAAGTAATTGTTTTTAAAACACTTTAATCATAGCTAAGGTTCATGTGTCAAACCCCTTTGGTCACATACATGTGAATGTGTCACAGCCTTGTTTGATCTCTGGCGCTTGTGTTATGATAGTTTGTTAAATATCTCATACTTAGTGGTTGTAAATAAAACCAAATGATTATGAGTAGGGATTGTGTGACAACAGTTAAAACCTGTTCGACTAAGCCAATACTTATAGCAATACAGGTATGGACACTGACACAGTGTAATTATTTGTACTGGAGGTATACTATGCTGAAGTAGTAAAAACTTACCTAAGGAAGAAATGGTCCGATGATTCATCATTGAACAGCGGTGCCAGAGATCTGTAAGAACACATTACGTAATTTCATAATTTAACTGTAGATGCATACCTTGTATAATATACCTTTTGGTAACATGAAGGGAAATATTTCAAGAATAGTAACTGAAATAGATATGGTTCTTCATGAATGCACTTCACCTAGAGGCAATCTATATAAATTTCGAGATTTTCCAAATCAAATCAATTGAATACTTTTGAACGAAATTTATTTTCAAATAAATCAAAGGGGATAATTTCAAATATGTAATATTAGAGTTATGGATCTAGGTTCCCACATTTGCTATCCTAGTTACCGTCTACTAATTCATATATTGCTCAATTTTCAAATCAATTCCTCAAATTTGACAACTTGGTCAAAATCTTTTTTTTTTGTTCAATTAGATCTAGACTAATCAAATTTTAAATTAAATTTAATCTTATTTCATGTTCACTTTCAGTTTCACCAAAGAACTAAATTACATTTTTTGCATTTTAGCAAGTTATGTCTTTGTAATTTAGGTCTTTGGTCTTTGGCTTCACAGACTTCTTTACATTAATTGTAATGAAGTGCATTTCCCACAGAAATAAGCCTCGTCCCTACATCCTATGTCGAGCCTTATCCCTGTGGAACAGCGAGCCACTCCCCCACACCAAAATATGGCCCTTTTCTGGATACGGCCCTGGGCCTGACCTCAAGTACTTAATGGTTAAAATGTAAACAAACAAAAGAAACACGCAGAGAGGTGAAATTCGCCAAGGAAAGTGCGTATTTTGCATATTTTGGCCATGGTAAATTAAGTTTGGAATGATTATGATAAATAAAATGCCACCAATCGTTTTTAAGCACGCTAAACATAATGTCACGTGTTATGTATCATATGACCACACGGCTGCCAAGGTCAAGTTAACATGCTTGTTACTAAATATAGATGTTAGCTCAATATTCCACCGCCTTACTTACCCGGATTTTGTCCTCGGTCTCGCTGATTTAAGGGCTATACCGCTGTAGGGGACATCATACGAAGTACCTGGCTCAGAAAATTGCCTGTCAACGCCTAAACGACCCCTTTTATTGTCGCCGCCTGAAAATTATATTACGACGCTCTAAATCGGAATGGTGTGACGCTGTAAAATATGCAAATTAGTCCCATCTCAACAACGCAATTCTAAATTGCCCTAGTTACGTATTTCACAAAATCGTGCGTAATAAATAACAGAAATGTGTCTAATGATATGCATTATGACTAAATTAGTCCGTAAATGTGAAAGCAAAATGTCAATTATTTTCCAATTAAGATCAAAATGAAACACTGCCATGTGCACCAAAAACCACGTGCTACTTACCTTCTCCACGCGACTCCAAAAATTCGGCCGCTTCCAACAAAGTTTCCAAGCTCATAATCAAATGATTAAAAGAAGACGCATGTAAATGTGCTTTGCTACCTCCAAAAGTAAAATAAACCGAATCGATACTGCAGTTTTCGGCATAAATCGTGCTCACCAACTTCGGGGAAGATGGCGGGCGGCTTGATCAAAACATCGAGTTAGCAAAACATGAATAAATACCACGTGGATTTTGATTGACATTCAGAGTCATATTCATCCGCGCATGGGAGATCTCTAGAAGGAACTTTTTTCCACTTTCTTAAAACAAGATGACATTTCTACTTTTTAGCAGAATAAACGTTTATAGTATAAATCACAGGAAAAACATAATCTTCGAAAACAATATCAGAAGTTTTCCATGACAGTCTACAGCGAACTACTTTTGGCAAAGGTGGGCGTACGTGAACGAATCACGTGTTCGATCAGTCAAGCATATCCGTTTGTATAAACGTCACACGATTGACAGCTTCACGACACGAATACACAAAATTTGAAAGTATAAATGCACGGTACAGTGATAACAGGCACATTCGTTCAAAGGTAAATATCTTCTGTATATGTAAGCACATGGTTTTTGGTGCGTTTATTAAGCATCCAAGATTGATTTATTTCGCTTTCTTGTAAACTAAGTAAGTGACTGATTGTAAATAATGCGTTTGATATGGTGGGTGGGGAAGACAATTTTGCACATGTGGACTTCCGGATAACTGTCAAACTTACAGTACCACTGTGGTACTCAGGTTCACTGCACTGTAGTTCTGTTATTGTTTGTGGAGTGACGGGTTAAACAGGAGATAGGTGCAAGGTGTGTGGAGTGATGGGTTAAACAGGAGATAGGCGCAAGCACAGGCACCCGTCATGTTATGCCCCCCCCCCCTGTAGACCCCAATACTACCCAGGTACCACCACCAACCCAAATTATACAACCCTAGCACATATTTTATACATATCAGACCAAATAAAATTGTTTTCAACAAAATATATAAAATATATTACACAACATGTGGTATTGTATAGTATCACAAGAAGGTGCAAATGGCATCAGACGAGACACTATATATAGTCTAGTTTGAGAAGGCCGTGAGCGCGTAATTTTCGCACCAGCACATCAACTCCACTCTTATTTGTCAACCAAATGATTGTTCTTTGTCATAGTATACTTTTTAATGCACACACTTGAGCGTACTATGAGCGGCGAGTCTTCAAAGTGGCGAAAGAGCTTGCTATCCAGAATATGACCGAGGTTTGTTTACAAATTACCCCAAATTTATCAGGGCTGTTAAACTTTATCCGCTCTGATTCCCGACGCACATTGTCATGGACGTTAACCAATAGAATTAAATAACAACTCACCGTCAACTGACTCCATAATAATTTCCTATATAATTCACTATGACACATTTTCCGACTGAATAGAATTTTTCAATGAAAGTCAAGCCATTTTAGCGGATGCACTTGGATAAAAGCCGTACATTTCGTACAGGTCCGGGCGGTAAGTGTCGGGGATTGGTCCATTACTGGGGGTGTGTCGTTGGTTCCCCGTTACGTGTTAATCTAAGTTAGTTGAGCCAGAATCAATCTTCCTCGCATATTTCAAAAGGAGTTGATTACAAACAACGATTAGCTGTTGATTTAGTTTCCAAAGGCCACAATTTAGTCATAATGGGTAGGACAGTCACTGGAAAGACGTTTTTACCGTTAAAAGCATTGCCGCGTGTACATATACTTGATACTAAACAATACCACATGTTGTGTAATATATTTTATATATTTTGTTGAAAACAATTTTATTTGGTCTGATATGTATAAAATATGTGCTAGGGTTGTATAATTTGGGTTGGTGGTGGTACCTGGGTAGTATTGGGGTCTACATTTGGTCTGATATGTATAAAATATGTGCTAGGGTTGTATAATTTGGGTTGGTGGTGGTACCTGGGTAGTATTGGGGTCTACAGGGGGGGGGGGGGGGGGGCATAACATGACGGGTGCCTGTGGGCGCAAGGTGTGTGGAGTGATAGGTTAAACAGGAGATAGGTGCAAGGTGTATGGAATGATGGGTTAAACAGGAGATAGGTGCAAGGTGTGTGGAGTGATGGATTAAACAGGAGATAGGTGTAAGGTGTATGGAATGACGGGTTAAACAGGAGATAGGTGCAAGGTGTGTGGTGTGATGGGTTAAACAGGAGATAGGCGCAAGGTGTGTGGAGTGATGGGTTAAACAGGAGATAGGGGCAAGGTGTGTGGAATGACGGGTTAAACAGGAGATAGGTGCAAGGTGTGTGGAGTGATGGGTTAAACAGGAGATAGATGTAAGGTGTGTGGAATGACGGGTTAAACTTGGTCAGAATGAATGTTGTTCTCCATTGAAACTAGGCCAAGTTCAAAACGGGTAATGTGGAGTCAGAAACTAGGTCACTAGGTCGAATCAAAAACTTGTTTTCACTCCAGAGGTCACAATTGTGATTCAATGTTCATGAAACCTGGTCAGAATGTTGTTCTCCATGAAATCTAGGCCTAGTTTGAAAGGGGTCTTGTGGGGTCCAAAACTTGGTCACTAGGTAAAATCTTAGAAAAACCTTGTGAACATTCCAGAGGTCACTGTTTGATCCAATCTTAATGAATTATGATCAAAATGTAAGTTGTATTGATACCTTGACCAATGTGCAACAGGTGAGCGACCTAGGGCCCTTTGACCCGTTTGGGCCGTCTTGTTAATTTCAAGGGTCAAAAGACTCAAAACACAAACTCACAATTCAAATAGACTCCCTGACTTTATTAAGTAACAAAGTACAGCTACATTCATGTTTGTTATTATAATAGTAAATTTTCTTACTTCTATATCATTTTAGATATTGTGAAGTAAACAAGAGACATCAGGAGGATGTGGATTATCTGTGAGAATGTGCGGGGCTTTATATCATCCCGACCACCCCTCATTATGTTCATGTTTACACTCGGTCTGTTTGCCATTGCTTTACTCACCGTTGGCTATGTTGTAAAAGTCAATGAAATCAAGAACCCTGATGAGAAGGTATGTGCTGCGGATGATACTAGTTTGAGATGTAATACTCTGTGAGATTATTAATGGAATTTTTTTATTAGTCGATCCATTCCCACCACAATCCCAACCATTGTACATCTTTTTCATTTTCTTTAAAAAAAGTCAAAACTGTCAATGTACATGTACCTGCCAGTCCCTTTCAGCCAGCATATTTTTCGTCTGGAGACTTGACTAACCACTCCTTTACGAGGATGGTACCTGTAATGTATCACTTCAAATTAAATCCTGAAATACTTCTGAAAATAAATCATTCTGCAGCTTCCACTCTCCCCCTTTATAATATGAAGGAAGTGAACAAATTGCACGACAAACTTGTGATTGGCTTAGTTATTGCCCCTTATTGGAGACGTACATTTTTGTGTCAATATCACATCTTCATGACTTGTTGTTGTTTTTTTGACAGGACTGGAATGACTTTATGTCTGGGTTTAACGATGTACAGTTCTGCATGCAAGCCGATGTTGAGGATAATTCTACTTTGGAGCTTGGTGAACAGAATTATAAAGATATGCTAGAGAAGGTTCATTCCAAAATAAAGGGAGATGATTCTACCAGTACAGCATCGCCGTCAAGTACCAGTGATATATTGTAAGTATTATTAAAGTATTATGCCAACATTGTACATTTTTGTTCCCCCTCACTGTCTTATTTATAAATGGGGGCATATATCACTAGTGCCATCTTTTGGTCTGTCTGTCTGTCTGTACACGTACGTACGTACGTACGTACGTACGTACGTACGTACGTACGTAATGCAAATATTTTGTGTTGAACTCCTCACAAACCATTGGGCAGAATTTCTTCAAACTTTCACAGAAAAATAGCCTTGATGTGTAGATGACCGTAAAGAATGGTATTTTTGCTGCAGCAATTTTACCAGAGTTATGGCCTTTTGTTACTTTTACTATAAACCCTAGGCTAATTGGGACAACTGTGTTGATTGACACATTTCTAGTTGAACTTATAATTATGTTTCAGAACGGTGTCAGTACCTGTATGGGTTGAAGTAAGACCAACATTAGACTTTGTCAGCATACCTCACAATGTTACACATCTAAGTACCAGAATGTATGGAAAACAAATGGGACTTCAAGGTGAGCACTATGTTATGTAACATCAGGCATACAATCTCCCGAAGCATCTGAATTAGAAATGAGATTTTGTTTAAGAGCCAGAATTTTACAAAAACCTTAAATGTTATTGTAATAAACTTAATAAATAATGTTTCTGTTTCTGGTGCCTGTTTTGAGACTAGCCTCTCTTGAAATTACACCTAAGTCGAAAGACATATGATAATATCAGGGATGAGATTTAGTTCAAATTGAGATGATTAGAACAGATTGGTGAATATATCTACCCATTACAAATTTACATTTACCTAATCTTGTATACATGTAGTTTTTTAAGGGGATATATGCTGATATTTTTTGTTGTATCAAAGATTGTACAAGCAGAAAAATTCACTGAGATAAAAACAATGAAGATATTTTCTGCTGTTTTATTTAAAAAGTTCTGTATGCCTCAAAGTGCATTGATATTTCAAGCCTGTATATCACGGCTCTATACATATGCAAGGAATGTGTTTTAAAACAGAATTTTTTAAAAATCTCCAGAGCAAACATCCTGACTTGAGCAACAGCCTCTCTTTAGTGATGTAATTGTTTTGTTTCAGCTGCAACAATTTACTATTTTACCTCTGCAGAGCAACAACCTCTGTACAACAAACGCATTTTATATATTGTTTCATCAATGGTATTGCTGTACAGAGGTTATACTGTTTTGAATTATTTAAGGTGAGAATGCGGACACAGATTTTAATGTTACCTTCACCTTACCATACCAATGGAATGCCTCACTATGCCAGTCAAGTACAGATTGCAAAGTTATACATATATTGACGTGTGTACAGATGCAAGCACCACCCAGGATGTTCCCTAACTCCAGGTCAGTTCTATATAGGTTCAGGATAGAGTGTTGGGGGTCTATTGAGAATTGATTCAACATGTCACAGAAGAACACACCTTATCATATGCTGCTTGCTACTGCATTTATCAATTGAAAAGAGATATATTTGTAAGACCAATTTTACAGGACTATTTCTGCGAACCTATCCCAGTGTTAACCTTTTTCCAAAATAAACATTTTGATGCAGTTATCTATTTGTCCATACAGTTGCAATGTCAGTGATTTACCTAATTCCAATTGATTTACCCAATTCAATGGATTTATCACAATTTCAATGGTTTGACTGCTTAAAATCATTTTGGCCTGGCTGAAATGTGTATATAATTTTTGGAAAATAGTTTCACTAAGGACCAGGGCCCGAAATTATAACCAATACCGGTACTTACACTCTGCACTCAGCACTTAAGTATTGAAAATGTTATATTATGAGCTATTTTTTGCTATAGATTGCAAATCTTAATGAGGAAAATGTATTTACCGGTAATTAATATTTGAATGTTGAAAATAGCATTTGATACATTATCTATGCAAGTATGTACTATTTATGAGATAAAAATGTAATTGTTGAATCGGAGTACCAGACTCTGTACTCTGTACTCTGATAAATTACACTTATAGCTTACTAATACTCAGAACTTCAATGGGAAATAAGCAAATGATAAAATTTTGTACCTAGTCAACATAACTACAACTTCTTGTTCTAAAAAATTGTTGCTTTGACCTCAAAAGAAGGATTTTCAAGTGAGTGCTGAGAGTAAGTATTGGTTTTAATTCTGGGCCAGGTCTGTTGGCTAAGCATTTCAGTCAGCTAGATTAGAACTTATTCAAAACCCTGTATTTCCATTGTTAGGAGACTTCAAGGTCAATGTGAGACAGCCAACAGTACAGGAGGTGTACAGAATCATTACACGATGGTGAGCAAGAAGAAATCTACTGTACGACCTGTAGATATAGTCTGTGATAGTATGCCTTCATTCACTGTACGACATAAAGATGATCCTTCATTGACCATATATCTTACACTGGTTAGTATGCTGATATTCAAAATTGAACTTATTCTAAAGCAGCACGTAAAATTAGCCTTCTTCGCATGTATTAAGCTGGTTGTGTTTTATTACGCAATAAAACACAACTGATTAATGACGTTACGTTTGACATCATGTTTGACGTCATATGACAAATAATGTAACAGTCCTAGGAAGGAATGTAGTTCAACGTTAACCTATCCTGTTGTGCTATATATGGGCTATGATAGAATCGTAATAATGAATAACGCAGTGCTTTGTTGCGTGATAAAATTAGGCAAGAGTTTGGATGCGAATATTAAAGTGCAGAGTCATGTATCAGATGGACTCCTGCATAGACTATATTCTATAGTCAGCTGTATATTATAAAACTAGTGAATCCCATTGTATAATTGTGCATGTTACATATTTCAGCAAGATAGATCTGCCATCAATCTCCATCTGATGCATACAAGTTACTTCCTGTTTGTCATGGTTCTCATGATTATGTGTTATGGACTGGTGAGAGGAAAGCCGGGATCCAGCAAAGTCAAGAGTAATGTTCATTATACAGAGGTAGGTTTTATACTGACTTATTATGCCCCGCCCCCATCTTTGATGAGGGTGTACATTGCTTTGCTCATGTCTGTGACCAAGAGTAATATTCATTATACAGCGGTAGGTTTTATACTGACTTATTATGCCCCGCCCCCATCTTTGATGAGGGGGTACATTGCTTTGCTCATGTCTGTGACCAAGAGTAATATTCATTATACAGCGGTAGGTTATTACTAATTTATACTTACTTATGATGTCCCCATCTTTGATGAGGGGATGCATTGCTTTGCACATGTCGGTCCGAAGGTAGGTTGGTAGATAGACCAAATGGTTTCCGTTCTATAACCCCCCCTAGGATCATCAATGCTTACATGGAAGTTTGTTACCTGCAGTATATTACCCCTATCAATTTTGAGGTCAGTAGGTCACTGTGACCTTACAATTTTCGACCATTTGGCTCTCATGGGGCATACTTGTTTTACAAACATCTCTTGTTTATGTCAGATTTTCTTGTTTATAAATGTGAACATTTTTATGTAAAAATTCAATTTGACATGTTTGGCTTGTGGTTACAGTGTCAATTCAAAGGTCTAAATCCCAGTCCGGGGTATGGCAATTTCTGTGATGATATAGCATGTCTTCCATCCAGGAACCCTGTACTTTTTATTAAGTTTTGAGATCATAGAACTCCACTAAGAGATTGGAAAAACGCGAATATTTCTGCACACCAAATGTATGAAAATTTAAATTTGCAAACTTTTTGCCCGGTGAAAATATCCTCCTGCAAAATTTGCAATACACACAATTTTAAAAGTTGTCTTTAAAGTGTTTGCTAGCATTCGAATATATTCGACACTAAAATGAAATGTACTGGTTACTGCAATATCCAGACTGAATACCTCATGTTGCTTACAAAAGTAAAATCATTTAATTCCGATTTGATGAAATTTCATAAGCTTGGAAAAAAGCGACATTTTGCATGTAGGTTAATAAATACACGGGTCAAAGTTACTGTTTGATGGGATTTGATTTAGTGGTTAAAGGTGAACCATGAAATCCACGAAATTTAATCACCCATGAAAATTAATGATTTTACTGTATTCAGTGTTTTAGAGCAATTCTTTATGTTTTCAGGTGTCCACTCAGGTTTGATTGGTGAAGTATATAAATCCATGGACACAATTCTTCAAAGATCTGCTGGCAGATGGCATATATAGCTTGATGGAGTTTTGCTCAGGCAATCTTGTTTCCAACATGGCTATTTCTTTTCAAACGCAGCAATTTTGTTTCCAACATGGCCACTTTTTCCAACATGGTTGTATTGTTTTAAACATGGCCATTCTGTTTCCAATACGGCCACGGCCATTTTGATTCCAAAACGCAAAATGGGTTGGGTATAAAGAGCATCCAGTTCTTACCTTTCCACCAATTTGTGGTGTTTCGACCAATTTGTAGTGTTTATTACCAGTATTCTGTGATATACTGCGACTTTCCACTCATATTTATATATTAGGCATTTATTTCATTTACTTTCAAAGAAGTTTTCATGCAAATGAAGTCATGAACTTGTGTTGTGCGATACCTGTTTTGTGAAGTGTTTGTACATTATGTTTTGTATGAAAATGTTTGTATTTATATATACAAACAGTGGGCAGTATTCTATGGGTATACTATGTCATGTTTGTATATAATCATATTATATAGAAGGAAGAATGGATTAAAATCCAACACTGTGGGAAAAGTATAATGTTTATAAATTATAATTACTAGCCACGACCCTTTTAATAGATATTTAATGTTATATAAAAGAAATTAGAAAAATAATGAAATTAAATAGCTTCAAGGCTCTACAATTTTTTTCTTGGTAGAGATGTCCAGGACAACTGACCATGGCAAAGTAGAGTTGTCCTAATTTTAAGCACAGGTAACAGTATCGTTGAAAAAGAAATAAAAAAAAAATTGAAAAAAAAAATTAGGTTTTATATACTTTTTCAATTTTTTATTTTTTTATTTCTTTTTCAATGATACTGTTACCTGTGATTTTAAGTTCATATGTCCCAATTAAATCAAGTAGTAGCTGCTATTTTAAGGCTTGTTATTAGTAATCATAAACAGTATACTATATAATATAGTGAGCAGGCAGTATTCTATGGGTATCCAATATCATGTTGGTGGATCTCAGATCGGAATCATTCATGAAATGATGAAATCATAATTGTTTGTTGTATAGGAGGGACCTACTGTTATTATTTATCTTTTTTTCGATTGATTATTAGATCTTGTTTATTTGTACCATTATATGTTTTCATGATGTTATTGATCTGGGTATAATGTGCCCAGGATATTGTGTTGTTTACAAACATGAACTTTTTGGTCAACTGTTGCAAAATTGGTTTTATATATTGCTTCAGAGAACAGATATTATCAGTTTTAAGCTGAACTCAACACATATAAATTGTGCACATACGATTGATCCACTTTGATGGATATACCACACAATTTTCGCCTTATTATCTTGGGTATACTATACCATGTCACATGTGTCAGTATTTTTGCCTTTCTGGTCTGATACGCAAATCTGGATCAGAGAATTTCAGTATGGAAGTGTATTGGTGATAGGGTATACATGCATGAGGGTTGTCCCAGTAAATTGTGTACTTTAACAACCCTCATACATACAGTCATGTATTATCGGTACATTTATCTATTAGACCTAATCTGTATAACAATAGTTTCTTGTTTTTGAACAATAAGATAAGCCCTGTGTCTGCATAGCTTATTGGTAAGAGCGCTTGCTGTCTAATCTGACGACCAGGGTTCAAATCCAGGTGGAGTCACATATAAATATATCCCTGCCATGTTTCAGTAGAAATACGGGTAAAGCAAATAAAGGCTTTGCTCGGCATTTGTATTTTATCCTGTAAGAAAATCTTAATATTTAGTTCTACATCCATACCAATTTAAACTTTCTAGTTTAAACCAAGATAGCGTCTATATTTGATGTATGTAATGATATTGTCCATGTCAAATATAAGTGTTCATCAGTTTTGTTTTTACACAAAGAATACTCAATTATTTTTTCTTGATGGAGATTAATAAGAATTGAACCATGTGACTAATAATTCACTATTTTTATAGCCCATATTTACCGTATAGCCCGAAAGAATTGGACTTCTTTGGTATTCATTAAACTTCTAAACTATTCTGGTCGAAGAAAAACAAATTTCTAAGTTTTCTTAATAAATTTCTAAAAAAATAATAGTGTATAAAATAAATATTTTTTTTATTTCTATGTGAAAAGCAAATATCTAATAATTTTATAATAAGGGCTTACTAGGTATTCCTTTGATTATTAAACACAATGAAAAGATTTTAAGTGATTCCAAAATTTTGGGGTGTTGTTAACTAGCATTTAGTTTATACTTTGTGGATCTTACTGTATGATTGGTTCTAGTTACTAGATGCTGTTACCGAAGTTTGCTTGATAGCATTATAAATGATAGACATATTTATTTGATAGATATGAAAAACAATGTACTAGTTTATTTGTTGTACGCTGAAAACCACTTATGTTAATTCAATTAACATTGAATCAAATCTGTGATATGAACGCTATGTACCATGTATATATGTGATTGTTTGCTATTGAACAAGTTTAGCTTTATACACTAGACTTGCGGGGGAAAACTAGTGCTGTTTGATGTATAATAAATGGATTTTCATATATTCATGATTTATCATTAATTATCATTTTTCATTTATTTATGTAGAAATAACAAATATTTACCAGAGTTTGATTGCTAATATATTTAATTAAATGCTTTAAAATTGTGTTGATGATACTTGATAGGTGTTAGGAACAGCTGGTAAATGCTGTAATTTCTTGGGCATATAAAGCTGGCTTAGAAAAATAAGGTCATGGCTAGTGTTACTTATGACCTTGTAAGATCCATATGTTATGGACAAATTTTTCATCAAATCATATCAACCAAAATTAAGCTGAAAAAACCTTGTTTCTCGTTAAGAGCTGTTTTCTGACAGTTTCTTATTGTTTTCTCACAATGGCATGCTTTACTTACATCCTTATACTACTTTTATGAACTAGGGCACTATTAGGGTATTTTAAACTCTTTCACCTCAAAACTATTTACCAACCAAAATATGTCACAGCTTCATTGTATAGTGATAAATACAAATTGAAAATAGTATGAAAATGTGTAATACTTTGTTACATGTATATAATTGTGTATATTTTGCATTGAGGGATAATAAGCAATTTATTATTATAATATATTCTGTTTTATTGCCATACTTACTACTGTAAGTATCGCAGACATGCTCACGCCTGAGTAAGCCTATTGGACGCAGGCTAAAAAGATTAAAGAACATGATTATCCAAAGACAAACGTTCCGATGCCAAATATTGTGCAAATAGAACAAAACAATATGACCATTCCTGATTGGACAGTCACTGATTGGACATAAAAATACCTAAGGCTGTGTAAAGGATGCATCCCATTTAGGGTCCTAGTTTGTCTTTGATTAAGTGCTGGCAATGCTTGGAAGTATGCAGTATATTATGTGGTTTATTTGTATTTTCCATGTGTACCATTTAACGTCAATGTAATTACTTTGATATACTTAGTATTGTCAAAGCGAGTTGTTTGCTCATTGTTTGTATATTGTTAACTCGTTCCAATTGTTTCTTTGTTCCAAAATTATCTGTTACATAGCTTGTATTTGTTGTTTTGAAATAATATTGCAAAATAAAAAAAATACTTTTTTGAAAAATTATGTTTTTCCTCACTTGCATTTGGTTGGTAAGAAAAACTGCATAATAATGTTTAAACAGTGTTTTATACAGTAAGATGGCAACTCAGCACCCCTTTTTCTACTGGTCAAGTTACAGGTCGGTCAATTACCCCTGACCATATACTGGAAGATGATGAAGATGAGCATTACGGTGTGACGTCAAGTTGATTAGCACATTCAGGACAATGGAACAGACTTATACATACACCCGAACACTGTTTGTACATGTTCTCTCAATGCACCCACAGAGGTAGTACAGCAACAATTACTACTGCTGGAAACTTCATGAAGTGTGCTTGTGGTTTATTTCTTCCTCACATATTATATAACAATACCAGCAACTATTTCAGCCATCATTAAATGTTACTTTCTGTTTTGTTTGTCAGTTGTTTGGAAAGGAACAATTGACACACTGACCACAGGACAGTTATGTTTTGTTTGTAATTTTTTGGAGTCGACCATTGGGCACACTGCAAAGAACAGCTGGTACAGAAACATCTTTGGTGGCACATGGTTACAAAAATATTTTCTTGTAAACATCAGACTCGGCTATTAAAGCAATTATCTGACCAGATTAAACTGAGACTCCAATATTACAAGTCTCAGTTCAATATCGTTTCCATATTTCTTTTGTGGAAATGGTGCCAATACCTGCCAATTACTCCTTATGAAAGTGGAGTTACTCCTATTTCCGTTGTTAATTTCTGGTTTTCCGAGTTCACTTAACTTTGAACATATTGCCCCATATTTATAACCATTAGAATTAATACATTCCTTGTTAATGCATCTTAAACCCTTCTTAATTTCATTTAAGTGCATCAGATTTTTGTGACATGTTTTGCTTTATCACTCCTATTTTGGATTTAACTAGCTTGGTAGGTATGTGGTGCCAGTAGTTCATTAAACTTTTAAACAGATCAACACAATTATGTAAATAATTCAAAGCTTTATTTCAAGACATTTTCACTGACTATTGCGGCTTCATCTGCAAGAATCACCTTGTTTCGACAAAGCAGAATCACCACAACACACTGTGTTACCTCCCTTACATTGCCCTGATTTGTCAGAGTCATCTCCCTTTGAGATAATTTTAACAGGTTTAGTTCTTTTCTGTCTGACTGGTCTATGAGCTTCATTGTTATTTGTCCAAGGTCCCAGACTGTCGTTAGAATAAAAGTCCATAGGATACACTGACTGCCATTGAGTTGAATTCAAAGCAACTGACATCTAGAATAATAGTACAAACATTTACTTGATATGTGTAATTCAAATCTTAAGATCATTATCACAGCCAAGTTAAACTTTATAATAAAGGATTAAATCAACTTCATTAATCATTTTAAATGCTGTCTTATTTAAGATAGGAAACCAAGTTAAAAACTAGAAATGTGCCTATAGATACAGCTAGGTGCCCCCTTTGGAGTATATAGTAAAAGTAACAAAGGGCCATAACTCTGGTAAAATTTGCTGCAGCCAAAAATCCATCCTTAAGGGTCAACTACATATCAAGGTTGTTAATCTGTGAAAGTTTGAAGAAATTTCACACAAAAGTTTGTGAGGAGTTCAACACACAAGATTTATCTTACATATGGACGGACAGAAAGACAGACAGACAGACAGCACCAATGCTATATGCCCCACTAATAAATAAGTCAGGGGCACAATAATATCAGAGGAAATAATTGTCTTCTGAATTACCACAATTAGCAATATACCACATATAATAATATATGAAGACTTACTTCATATGGGGATAAAAGAGGCTTATCAAAAGCCATTCCCCAATCAATAGACAATCTTGGACAGGCAATCTGAACCCAACTGAAAGAACAAGAAGTAAAACAAAGTATTTGAATATTTCAATAGCCTGCAGTCAGTACAGTCATCTTCATGTTACCACTTTGTGAATGTTAAACGCAATTGGTATTGATTCACTACTGTTTTACTTGATTACTTGCATTTAACTAGTCCAGGATCTGGTTTTTTCCTGCCAGATTGGTCAATGTCTCAGACTTTAAGTACAGTATAGCAGTATTTATCGCAGAAGCTTATTTCTCTGTTTGGGATCAATATTGACAGTGCAAAATTTAAACAAGTGTCTCAGTGACATCTTGTTCTTCTTGATATACAAAGTCTACCAAGGGAGACAATTCACATCTCTAGGTCGTTTGACATATTTGGACTGTGTATCAACAATGAATAACATTAATCGATGGGTGCCCGCAAGACTGAAGTAACTGCATATAAATAAAGAAGGACTTACTACAGTATTGCAGGCACCCCCTGAATATTGTGTTACAGTCAAGTTAAGCTATGAATAGAGTGACGCAGTGGAACAATCTACTATTACAGTGCAAAAACAAGTATAAAGGCTTATACCAACATTTCAATACTAAACTAAACTCTACCTGTTTAAGCAATGATTTTAATCTGTTAGGTACAAATAAACGATGACATCACTGTCACAATATCTTAACTGGGGCAGGACTATATATACTCACGCATCAATATCTTGAAACAAGGCCAGCTTGTCGGGGTATATCTCGGATAATAACACAGTCACATACTTCCTACCGCACTCTATGATACGATCTTGTAAATGCTGACATACAAATAAAATATACAAACTTAACAATCAGTTATATATGAGTCGATCTCCAGGAAAACTGGGCTTAATGACATTGTAATAGTAATTAGGTAATAAGATTTAGATAAGAGTAAAAATGAGAAAAAATTCATGTTTGTTGATTTAACTTTTAGTATTTGGATTACATAGTACTGTGTTAAGATCTATATTTTCTCATAAATTATGTTGAAATGACTTCTAAGCAGAAACTTTTTAAAAACTTTACTCATACCTGTAAAATTTTGGGATTGCCTTGCCTACCCAGGGTGCCTAATATAATTCCAATGTTCTGGGCACTTGATGCTCGAGAAATCGCATCTTGTCTTATTTTTTGCATTTTATCCGTCTCATAATATTCTCGAGAAAATATTTTGCTGTAAGGGTCATACCTGAAACAAGGTGAAAAAGAGTTGTAAGGTAGTGAAACAAAATTGTTAAGTCTGTTGTATTTTACTTAAGAAATAACAAATATATAGCCAGCTTTGTTGCAGAATAAAACATAAACACACGTTCGGATGCATAGTAATTAAGTCATGAGTATGTAGCATCAGAACAAGTGCCTATGTTGTTCTAACAATGAATACATCTTCCTTGCATGGTTTCAAAGCACATTATGACCACTGAAGCGCAACATCCTTGTCAAGCTTCAAATATTGACCTTTGTAGAGAGGTTGTTGCTCTAAAGATGTAAAATTTTGAGTAAATATCAGCTTATGGAAATCAAGTTATGAAGGTTCTCTTATAGAGAGGTTGTTGTTTTACAGAAGGTCGCTCTGGAGAGGTTGTATAGCTTGGTCAATTTGACACGAGTCTGACCTTTTGATTAGCATAATTTAACAGTCAACATATTGCCTACGTTGACAATACTGATTGTGTGTTTCCATAATCGGGGAGTATCACGAAGACGCTTGAGATGTAATACAAACACAAATCTGAAATACCGATATCGCACGATTTGCTTGCGGAAATTGATATATTCAAAGTAAGAACCTTGTAAAATATAATTCTTGCATAAAGGTCAGGCTCAGGTCAAAATAGCCAAGCTTTACTATGCATGAATAATCAAGTATCGGGGTATCAACCCTAGATATTTACCTATATGCAGGTACATCTGGATTGTGAATCATAATTGATTCTAAGTGAAAGCGTCCATCGCCCAAATATCTGAAAAATGAAGATCCCAACATTAGGCTTCCATGGTACCAAAAGTGAGTAATATCCTTCTTTCCTAAAATTTAGTGAGTTCCTATGGTTTCGTGAACCCGGTTTGACATATTTCTGCCAATGGCCATGCACTTTGGCAGAGTAAGGTAAGTGTTTGTTTATTATAGTGTCCTATTGAAAGGGCCAACCAATTTGACTTATGAGTCACCTATCTTTCTTGTGCACAGTACCTCCCGAATTGCCTCTCAAATTGCTGGGTACCTGGCAGAAATGGGCCAATGGTAACCCTTCTTTAACTAGCTGGTGGCTCACCAACTGGCCGCATCAGTTCTAACCCAGTTTTCTCCAGGATTAAAACTTTTGACTTTTTGCTCCAAAGGGGATGCCCTAACCACTCGGCCACACTCTTCAATTCTAAAACTACTTGAATGAACTTACACAATAACATCTGCTCCTGATAACTTTGGTGATGTACAACCTAGAATTTCTCCCGGTGATAAAGGTTTACACTGAGGCAATATCACAGAATAGTCATCCTTTAAATGTTGACTTACAGACTGAAATAACAACACATGTAAATTATGAGCTTCACAAAGACAGAAAACAGATAACTGAAATAACGAAACAGCGTCAATTTACACAGAATCATATAACTAGAAAATAAACTATTTTAAACTTGTTTATCTTTATTCTGGGTTTATGTACACTACATTTGAGGGCAAAAATTGACAAATTTGAATATAATCGTGTATATAAGAGTCAAGAGGCTGGCGTTTCACTAAAAATACTTTGTGTCGGATACATTTGACATGTCTCAATCATAATAAGACTGGTGCATCATATCCAACATACGGACTGTGTATATTACGTACCACCTGACAACAGGTCAAGGGTCAATGCCGCTGACCTAGACAGGGAACGCTGCTATAATTCTAAAACCAAACTCAATGACATTGTATCAGCTTAAGCGTAGTCCAACCGACATTAAAACTTATGGGGCACTTCCTTTTATTTTGCCTTTTTATGACCAGTGTGCTGTTTCTTAAAATGTGACATTTCGTACATCGCCTATTACGACACCCACACTTGTCTGTGGTCAAAGGGAGGTTATTTTGGTACAATTACTGATTAAATTACCTCCCTTCCACTGCAAAAAACGTAGTGAATCGTTTATGTTCACAATTGTCAATTTTTGCCATCAAATGTAGCGTACATTGCAAACTAATTTGACTACCTATTTGTGTATTTCGTATCACAGACATGTTACCCATGCAAAACATAGACACACACGCAGACATACATTCACGCACATTCCGTCCACACACGCACTCACACACACATACTCAAAATTACACATATTAATAAACTGTGCATACAAACAAGTTATATGCTGAAATATAGAGAATATCAAGTGGTGAGAGTGAATGTTATAACACCTTTACATTATCAGTCAAACTAAATAATCAAATCTGAGGCTAAGTAGCAAGTATATTATATGAAAAAAAGAATGTACAGTAAAACTCACTTACAGCGAACTCGGTTACAGTAAAAACTTGGTTACAGTGAAACAATTTTTTTGGCCCGGCTGAGGCCTTCTTTATTCTATATAAAAATGTACGGTTACAGTGAACTCTGTTACAGTGAAATCTCGGTTACAGTGAAATGATTTTTTTGGCCCGGCTGAGGCCTTCTTTATTCTATATAAAAATGTACGGTTACAGTGAACTCTGTTACAGTGAAATCTCGGTTACAGTGAAATGATTTTTTTGGCCCGGCTGAAGCCTTCTTTATTCTATATAAAAATGTACGGTTACAGTGAACTCGGTAACAGTGAAAACTCGGTTACAGTGAAATGATTTTTTTGGCCCGGCTGAAGCCTTCTTTATTCTATATAAAAATGTACGGTTACAGTGAACTCGGTAACAGTGAAAACTCGGTTACAGTGAAATGATTTTTTTGGCCCCAGAATCATGTTTTAGAGGTAATATGCTTGGTAACAATGAAACTAAATTTTTTCCATCATCAAAGCAAAAACTTTTATTGACCGTGATAATTACGTATTGGATATTATTTTGACCCGTAGCTTTCCATTGTTATGAAATTCAATAGTGTTTTCACGGGTGATAAATACCAATTACCGGAGTGTATCAATTTAAATTATTTTGTTTGAGTAAGGTCTCAATGTTTTCGCAATCAATTATTTCATGTTCATTGAGTGAAAAGGATTTACAAAATAAAATTGCATACATTTTCAAAATCTCATTTTGTTTGCGTTAGTCAGCCAGAAAATAGTTATGTTAAAATATGGAAGGGTCGCCATCTCGAAAACGAAAGCAACTGACATTAAATACCAAATATGAGATTATTAAGCTCATGAAACTGAATCTAAAACTAGTGTTAAATTAAATACATTTCTCACAATATCAAATGTAATACACAAATAAATATGCATCAAGGTTTTCTATTCATTTATTGCATGACATATATTTACATAGATCTAGAAGAATTATACCTCCGATACAGGTTATAACGAAGTTCGTTATATGTGAACAAGTTACAGTGAAATTTCACTATAAGCGTGTGCTCGGTTACAATGAAAACTCGGTTACAGCGAAATAATTTTTATACTCCCCGGCCTTTCGTTATAAGTGAGTTTTACTGTACCTGACTACAACAGAAAACGTTGGCTTAATGCATACATTAAGATTGTTCCCTTACTTCAAAGCTTTTAAAAATACATCTGTACAAAGAGAGTTAAGTTAGTCAGTACACTCTCTATACATACAGGTGAATAGCAATAATACGACCTGCACTAGAGGTCATTTGCACTTGACCTCTTACATGTAGTGTTGTCAGTTCTAACCAACAGCGCAATGGAATGGAGCAAATGTTAGGACATGATTTTAATGATATTGACTAATTGATAAAACCTCACCTGTAGTGCTGTCACAAACTGTATTGTGCTGACCAGAGCTAGACTCATTCCTTTAGAAAAATTATGTTTCAGCGTCTCCATAAAATGTGCAGTGTCGATTTTTATATCCACAAATACATATAACATCTGAATGCCTTCTGTCCTGTCAATAGGTACTGAAACAAGACTGCATTTTATAAGCAGCGGTCGAAGCCTTGTCCATAAAACATAGCAAAGGCATTCAGAGGCCATAATTCTGTTGAAATGTCTGATAGAGTTACATGACTTTGATAATGTGATGTGTTAATGATGGAAAACAAGTATTCCAACCTAGAAAGCAATGCATTGATGAACTTCAAAAATATTTTGAATTCATCATTTCGTAATGGACGAATGGACAGAACAATTACTTTGACATGCCTTTGACATGCCTCCTGCATCAGCAGATACCGGGCATAAAAATATAATATTGTAATCATCATAAAAACATTTCCAGTTGTTGATAAGGCCAAACTATCAACATCCATAGTCTAAGGGTATAGTCTCCACCTCAAGTGCCAGAGGTCTTGAGTTCAATCCCAGTCAGTGACATACCAATGTCTTATTAGCCCTACTGTTCAAAGAATAGAGGGAGCTATAATTGCAGTCACCAAAGCATCGATGTTGCACTGCTGAATGGTCGGGTATCAGGATAATGTGACTGGGTAGTCTCTATTTGACTGAAATACTGTGAACCGGTAGGACTTAACACAATAGTAACTCTGAATTGTTATAGTGTAAAATCATTTAATTTCAATGGGACGAAATTTTGTGGTTCTCGAGAAAAATACCATTTCGTGGGGACGTATTTATAGGATACATTATCACTTTAATTAAGTGAGAAACAATAGAATCATTAATATCCACAAGGGATTTAATTTTGTGGCTGAAGTCATCCATGAAATTAAGTCCCCGACAAATATTGATGATTTTACAGTATACCACATTTATCATGAAACATTAAAAACAATTAAAGAAGATATAGAGGTTTAAAAAGAATATTGTTATCAGTAACTGTATACCTAAGCAGCTGTGACCATAATGTACCATAAGGTCAGCACCAAGAGCCCGGGCAGAGTAATCATCTACACAACATGCACCGTATGTAACATCTCCCATAATCAATGTATCAGCCTCTGTAAACCTATAATCATAGAAATATACAAATATATTTAATCTAAACTTTTTAAAATTATTTTTATTTATTTATTTTATCTAAAGCAAACAGGCAGATAAAAAAAACCATAAATAATGTGTCCATAGGACAGCATGTTCCAATTTCCGATTAAGAAATTGTTTGCTTTTTCTTCACTTTTCTTGTATGTTTAATCATATTTTCATAGTTGTCTATTCTCAGGTGCCTAGCCAAGCTGAGGAGCACTGAGGCGCTTGCATCAGTGAAACTTTGAGATATTAGTGACAGAGAGAATTGTTTGAAAAAAATATCAATAGAATAGCATACATGCCAGATCTCCTGCATCATGCAGGAGTCGCCTGGATTTGAGACTCAACTCCCGCATGATTTTAGGCAAATTGATCAAATGTCCTGCATTTCTTAGAATACTGGAACCTTGACATTTTTTGTTTGCATGATGAAAATGACTATTAATTTAAATAGCTTTATGAAACATACGTGGTTATGTCCTACAAGTAAAATAGGGGAAACTGCAGTTCATTTATTTAAGTTTAAAGTTTGAGCAAGAAAAATCTCCTGCATTTCATTGAAATCTCCTGCATTTCCATCCCCAATATATTTCTCTAGATGCTTTTTTGCCTCTGGATTCGGAATGATTCTTGAATTAATTTTTGTGTGACAAACTGAATTATCTGTAGAAGAAATGGTTCAATGGACATATACGTAACTTACTCTTCTATTATGTCTGCTATTACACAGGCAAACAGTAAAAGACCTTCAGGAAATTGTAATGCAACTGAAAATATACGTCATAAAGTTAAGTTTGCAGAACAGAAAAATGAAAAAAACTTCTTTTTTTTTAAATATGTGTTGTTATCAAGTTAATTACATTTGTTTACAGAATAGAAAATATTTGTGTGAGATCATTTTGAAATTTGACAATCTGAATGTAAGTATGGAGCTTTAATTTTACATGATGAACATGTAAGATATTAAAAGCCAACATAAGAACAATAATTCAGATATAAGATCACTTAATAAGTTTTTGCAAAGCAACATAAGTTATGAACGATCATAGCAGGGTCAAGTTGTATACATATGAGCCGTTCTCCAGGAAAACCGGGCTTAATGACATTGTATCGTAATTATGCAATAAGATTCAGAAAAATGTCTAAAATGAGAAAAAACTAATGTCCATTGATTTCATAATCCATTGGCTTCAAGTTTTCTTTAAAATTGTGTTAAACTTCTGTCATTGCTATGGTGATCGTTTTCTAAAAAGAACTCATATCAATGAAAACAAGGGTTAAGTGGCTAAAACACTTGCAAGATTTCTCTGTAAGCAACACTCACAAATTGGACACGTTTTATTGAAATAAGAATATGATTCTATAAGGTGCCACAATTTTAAAAGTTTACGTCAAAAATTTACCAGATACTGGATCGTTGAAATGTCAAAAACGCAGTGAATGACGTTCGCAACGTCACTCAAAAAGTAGGCGGTAGTGGTTGGTTTAAAAAGTCTATAACTTGATAAGTGTATGGAATAATTTGGTCAAATTTTCAGAATCTCTTAAGAAGAATCTCTTCTTTCTAACCAGATATTCATCAACATTTTCACAATTTTGTCAATAAGCCGGGTTTTCCTGGAGAACGGCTCATATATAACTCTAATTTCTAAAGTTTACTGGTACCTCTTTTTGAAGATGACTGTTTTATTTTCCATATTGTCTTTGGTATTTCAAAGTTATAATTGTCTGGTAGCTGCAAAAAGCAATAACATACAGGTAAATGTTTTGTTTTGGAGTGCATGAGTCCCTTATTCACAAAGTTGGCTTGTGACTTCAGAAATTTTATGCAATTTATAGAAAAAGTATTTTGAATTCAATGCAATTTACAAGCCTTAATAAATGTTCAGAAATCATTATTCAAAGAAAATGCCAACCGACTTCATAATAATGTGCTAATATTACGCTAGTATGTCAATTAATATTACCCAGCGGTAATTTTGCATTTTAAATTCGAACACTATCTGTGTTTTACTCCATGTAAGCGTATAGAACTGTTCCTTGATTTAATATCTGGTATATCACAGTTCCTGTAGCATTTGTGATTAATTCCTACACATATGCACAAAGTTAAGATCTACTTTCTAATTAGAAGTTTATGGTAGAATAGTATCAAGTTGGTGGCACGCTGGCTTAGTGGCAAGACGCTTGACTCCAGGTTAGATTCTCAGCCGGGACACTTGGTCATTTCAGAAACGCTATTTACGGTATTGTTTTTCACCCAACTAGGGATGATTCTGGAAGGAAACTCTGAGGTAGTCTCGGGTGTATCGGTGCTTTACACCGGGAATGTTTAAAGAACTAAGGAATCTATTCGAAACGAGCAAGGGTATCATACCCAGATTCCTTGTATCTCACCTTTGTCTCTAATATTTGCGATAATGCCCCAGAGTGGGCACTGCAAATTAAATGGAAGAATGAAAGAAAGTTAAGGTACCTGTTTAATTGCTTGAAGAAGTTTTGGATCATTTAAAATTTCATCTGGAATTTGATGAGCAGCTCTGCGTGGGCCACCTGAAATTGAATCGAGATAGTACAGTAAATATGAGGACAATTTAGGGTAAAGTAATTTACTGTACAAATATTCAATAATGCTCATGTTTAATTAATTAACCTGAAATATAATTAAATCAATTAATGCATGTTTATGCATAGGGTATCACAAAACTAGAGAAACATCTTTCAATTTTATTTAAGACCATATAGCGAATAGTTTAACTATACAATGAAAAATGTATCTTAAATAGATATCATATGAATACTTATAATGGGGAAATTACATCCCTGGAATCAGTTGATTTTGAAAAGGACCTAGGTGTAACTATAGACAACCATCTGAATTTTGATAAACATATTCAACTACAAATAAATAAAGCTAACCAGATAGCTGGACTTATGAGAAGGTCATTTACTTACATGGATAATAGCATGTTTAAACTTTTGTTCAAATCTCTGGTCAGACCAAATTTAGAATATGCAAGTAGTGTATGGTCTCCATATAAGAAAAAAGACATTGAAGCTACATTGAAAATGTTCAAAGAAGAGCGTCTAAAATGCTACCAACTATGAAAGATTTAACAAATGAAGAGAGATTGCGTAAACTGAAACTTCCAACATTGAAATACCGTAGGATGAAACATTCAAAATATTGAAAGGAATTTATGACGACAAAGTTACTGGAGATATATTTTCAAACTTAGTGACATCTCAATTACTAGAGGGAATAGCCTGAAGCTAGAAAAAGTAAGATGCAATAAGGACTTGAGACTTAATAGCTTTACAGTTAGAGTTGTATATTTATGGAACAGTCTTCCAGAACACATCATTATTTCAAAGGACATTCATCAGTTCGAAAATAGGCTAGACAACTACTGGAAATCCCATCCTCTACGTTTTGATTTTAAGGCGGATTATTAACTATCACCGGAAGTTAAACGTATTGTGTACTATCAGAATAACGAAGAGCTGCATACTTATGTAGCTTCTGCACGCAGCACTGATGGGTGCGCTGTGTAACATAAGGTATAAGGTAAAGAAACAACAAAAATAACAAGATAAAGATACGTTGTATCCGAAATGTACAATCCGAATTTAAGTAGTTCTCAGAACGTCATATGTTTACGCGATTTTCATCAATTAGACTCAATTAACAAAATCTTTCGAAATGAATACCTGTGACGATTTTCCTGTCACTTTTAGCTGCAACTACAACACAATCTGCCATATTTAACGCATGTAGATGTCTTTCTATTTCACAAATGCTGTTGTTGTTGTTGTTGAGTCAGATCACGTTCATCTCCCCTGATAATAAAGGGAGGCCACTGCTACATAGCCTTTAAGATAGTCCTGTTGCAGTTACTTCCCATTGACCACTCGTAGGTCTGTAATACTATGGTCTTAGAATTGATGAGAGTTTTTTTACGTGCAGTAACAATTATATGAAATATCATTCACGGACACAGACAACTAATTTACACAACCCGTCTGCCTGTATTGATAAAACATTTGTTTTCACTAATCAAACCATGTTTAGTGGTATAGCTTGGCTATTTTGACCTGATCCTGACCTTTATGCAAGAATATATAACAAGGTTCTTCCGTTGAATATATCAATTTCCGCAAGATTTGTGCTTGTATTACAAGTCGAGCGTCTTCGTGATACTCTCCGATTATGAAAACATACAATTGGTGTTATAAACGTAGATAATATATCGACTGTTAAATTATGCTAATCAATAGGTCAGGCTCATGTCAATGTGGGCACGCTATACTGCTATCTAACCTTTTAACAGAGACCACCTATCAAAATGACCACTTCCTGTGATTATAATACCACATGTTTCAATCAGAGTAGATCTATGTTGTTGTAGTTCTATTATGCTATAGCCATAGCAAAATGGTTTCCCTGCACTTTGATAATTCTTTCCTGCGCTTCATCTCTTAGTACTTTGGTTGCTCTTAAGAATACATAGTTAGATAACTGCAATTGCAACAGCAAGTACTGGTACTGCAGAGCAGGCTAGATACAATTGCATTGGTAGAAAACAAAACTACGATATGAGTGCACAAGGGTTACCAACACAGCATTCACCCAGCACTTAACCTTTCTAAATGTATTTCATGCTTACATCAGATTAATATGGTCCCATTTTTCCACCTGAGCATATGGTAAGAATGACTTTCTATCTATTTTGGCCAAAGTTATGCATGTGTGTTTATCCATATCACAGCCTATCCCCAGAAACATCTGAAACATCCTGACATTGCTGGCTTAATTTTAAAGAGAAGGTTGTATAGTGCGTTAGCGACTAAGCTGGACCCCCATAAACCTTAAATATCATAAAAAGTGCAATGCCGATTAGAACAAAAATGGGTATGTCTTCATAAAACACCCTTACCAACTCTGATAAAATAAAACGGAATTTTCGGTCCACAGAAAAGTGTACTTTGCATAGACGCTTAATGCAAAAATTTGAGTCTAAAACAGGGTAAATACGTATGGGTATTGGAAGTGACCGGAACAGCAAAGGTCAACAATTTGGTCCAGTATAACTGTTCATTTAGTCACACACCAGTGATTGTTGAAAATATATAATGAGGCCCATGCACGAACGTTTATCTTAGTTTGTATAATTGAAGCAACTTCGTTGCAATATTTGCAAGAAAAACAAAGTATTTCGTGTTTGTATAAATGATCCTTACAATCAGAAGATGGGCCTCAACTATATAAACATTGAAGATCGGACAAATGTAAGTCAAAGTTATAAAATTATACCGTTATAGTTGTTACATAATACAATAGCATAATCTTAACTAGCTGATCGTAATAGCTTATTTTACTCCCTGTCTATTTGTTGATTAAAATACCAAAAATAATACATTAGACCCAATGGGAAAAACATTAATTAGACAGTAAAAAAATCTGAAATTTAAAAACAGAGTTGGTAAGGGTAATTAAGTCAACTCTGCCAAATTTCAATAAAATTGCACAATTACTTTTTAAGATATTTAAGGTTTATGGGGGTCCAGCTTAGTCGCTAACGCACTATAACTACTACTTACGACCTCATAAGACTGATCAAAAACAATATATTACAATATATACATTCAATGGTTAGTCAAGAACCCCGACATCTTGGCAATTCTTGGTGACGAATATGCTCATGTAGACGAAAACAGGTTTTACTGATAGGCAAAATCTAGTCTGGTTCCATGAATCAAATCTCGTTTCATGAACCTAACTTAGTATTGAAAATATAAATTCATGATGTATTCATCTCTTTTAAATAACATCTACAAGTATATACCATTTTCCTACTTGAAAAAAATAATTACTTGTTTTAAATTATCATTATGCATAACACCTCCACACATTAATATTCCCCTGTTAAATTTTAGAATCATAAAACCAGATGAGATTCATGTTACATTCATGAAAAAATTGAATTTTGCTGTTCAGTAAGAGCAGACGAGAACAAAGATCAGAAAAACAAACAGTTTAATATATTTAAAAATATAAGTTTAATAAATAAAATTAAACAGATTTTATAAATTAAAATACATATCATTATTAAAATCAGAAACAATACTAAAGAAAGTTGACTCATCTGATGAGACTGTCGCTCAATGTCATGAGCCTCGTCCCTAGTTAAATCCAACCCATCCGGTGAGATATCCTTTCCCTACAATGTCATAGAAGTTTATGATGGATTCTTATTATCTTCAATAAACAACAACATCAATATGTACAGACAACTGAAACTTTAGGGAAGACTGAGATCTGATTCTATTGGGAGACAAGCTTGAATCAGAGACTACTAGTATTGAACAGTATCTGTAGTCTCTGCTAAAATATTAATGTACAATTGGAAAAAGCATATAGTATTGTATAAATAACAAAAGCATCATTAACAATTTATCCTGATTCTTAACATAAGCAAGGTATCTGATGATCTACTTCAGTCAATTTAACAGTTAGACAGACACAGAGCGAATGTATGTCCATGACTCAAAATGAACAAGTTTACATAGGGTTGAAGTAGCTACTATCAACACATATGTAAGTTAAGAAAGCATTGATGATTATGTTCAGTATATAGGGGAACATCAATTTTCATCTTAAGTCAAAATAAGTTTTCCATTAAGATGCCATGTGAATACAAGCCCTAGTTTTGTCACAACCTGTGTGATTGCTTAGTAGTGACAGACATACATGTAGACAGAAAATGACTATAAAAGTAAAATAAATAAATTATGGATATGCGGGTAATAATCGGAAAGATTATGTTATCATGCAACAGCATTTATATGTAAATTTGCCAATCAGTAAGCTTAGTAAATGTCAATTGCAGGGTTTAAATGTTCCCTTAGCCAATAGCATATGCATGGGTACTTTACATATGAATGAATAAAGTAAATGTGTGTTCTATAAGGAGTACCCATAATACATTTAAAACACCTTAAATGGACAATACATGTATAAACAGTATTAACACAGTATATAATAAATTTTATAATATATTATAACAACATATGGCTGGTTTATGTTACTGTATAAGAAAACAGTCCTGAACAAATCCTCCCGTGTGTATCGAAAGAGATACATCTAGTGGACTAGTGGAAGGCTGTTGTCTTGTTATATAAGCTAAACCTTACAATAATCACTAGTATAGGGTGTGTCGTTTTGATGGGCAAGATACAATACCATCCAAAGCCAGATTTGAATCAAGAACTTCACAGCCAGGAGCATATTGCTACGTCACTTATCTCCTAATTCCATATCCTGTCATCATATTGTCTATTACAAGAATTATCATAGATAATTGATTCCAAAATATCAAGGCAAGTTTGATATATGCTGATGAATTGTAAAAATATCTTAAATAGAACTCATTGTGTGGCTTTCCTCAAATTCAACATTCAATCTAGAGTTGTCTTTCTTAGTTCTTTCTTGAGTAGTTTACCAAACACAGCATTATAAGGATGTGCATATTTTGTTAATTGATTGTTTGAATCTACCAAAGGTCTGTTTTCATTGGCCCACTTGAATAAACTGCCTTCAAGATTGTATATATTACATTTGTCTGTATCCAGCTGTCCTGAAAATTACAATAAACATAGCAATTACAGCAGATTTTGAGAGCATATTTCTATCACCATGCCACAGTGCTTACTGCATATTGTAGACATTATACATATTAAAATGAACATAATTACACTATAGCTACAGAATACTGTAATATCATTTAATTCCAATGAGACGAAAGTTATTGGTTTTGTTAAAAAAGACAATTTCGATGGAATGTTAATTTGTGGATTTTGCATTTCAAGTAATTAATACAAAGGTCAGAATTATTGTTCGATGGGATTTGATTTTGTGGTACATTAATTTATTTACCTTTGTTTTTAAGGTGGTTTACAATTTTTTCAGCCACCATGGACGATCTGTACCCAACGGAACAATAACACACCACAGTCGTTTTCACATCTACAATAAATGTATATAGACTTTGAACATCACACACAAATAGATGAGGGTTATATCTGCAAACTACTCTAGGAAAAGCTTCTGGGATTAGGAATAAAAAATGAACATAAGAGAAACGACCAAATTTTGATTGTTTTAACTGCAAATTAAGATATATATTCCCTTAATCAAGATATTCATAAATAACTGTGTGTCATGCATTCAACACAAGGGCTGAGTTTCTGATTTTCAGTCACAACCTGTCCCTTTAAGCTTACCACTGGGATCTCTTCTGATATGAAATATACACTCAACCGCTTTAAAAACGCACCACTTTTGAAAATTATCAAATTTTGTCAAGATACATTTTTTGCTAAAATTGATAGATTACAGGATTTGTTCAGTTCATAAGCTTGACCTTATTAAAGAAAACGATTTATTTTTCATTCGGAATACACCGCCTAGAGAACTTTTTTGATTTTACATGTTTTGCACGAGCAGCTCTAACGCGTCGACCTGTGTGATCAATATTACTTTTAAACTGTACGCTGTTGGTGTGCACATTGAAAAAACAACATAAACAATATTGGCTAAAGGTATTTTTATGCTGCCAATAACTCGAATATTTGTTCTCGATGATTGTGCCTTCGCTTCCAACTGAAAACAGCCTCGGTGCCTTAGCATGGCGGTTCAACTGCCACCATACAATGCATGTGGGCTTAGAACATCGATTCCTAGTGAATGGGACAGTCAAAGTCCGACCTGGATGAAACCAGCTAAAGGTATTGAGCCCAAGCTATGAGGAAACATGACACAGGTTGTGTCACTGTAATTGGTTCCGCATGGCTGCACACAGTGTCAAAATAATTTCGGACGTCAATCAACAAGCCAAAAGTACATTTTTGCATTTTCATAATTATTTCTTTCATAATTGTCAATAAAAAGGAAACTTATTTTAGTACATTTTTTATGAGTTTTCTCCCGTTTAGAGCCTAAAGTCCCAATTTTTTGTCTTCAAGCTCCTTCATAGTGTTGATTTGAGGTGCCATAGAAGCACCACGGGATATGTCCTGAAAGTCTGATGCTCATAACCAAGGCTTCAAGTTTAAATAAGGCTTGAATCAATCTTAGGTTCATATAATGCGCATATCTGAACCGCACTCGGTCGTATGGTATTAGCCAGACCGCCATAGCCACATAAAATTTATAATTCAAGCCAAACTTTGCTTGAATGGTTGGAAACATCACGTCGAACATTATTCTATCCTATTACGTAATTTATGTTATGCTTTAGGAGGAGATACCACGTGCACGCATCAATGTATCGGGCTCTTATACTTGCTTTTGAAATTGTGACTTTCACTTTCATGGGTCTCAGTGTTATCTATATCATAATTCAATTCAAACCCGTAATAATTGCATGAAAATCACACACATCGTTGAATATAGCCTGAAGATTATTAATCCGAAAATAAATAACCATAAATTGACGTTTTCATCACTAAAACCGATATTTCATATGTGGTGCGTTTTTAAAGCGGTTGAGTGTACAATGCTACCTATACAAGCTTAATGCTGTACCTTTTTGATTGTAGTTCTGGTATGGAATCAATAATGACAACACCATGGGGATCTTTTCCGATAGGGTGTGCTCAATGTTAACTATATAACTATACAAGCTTAATGCTGTACCTGTTGTTTGTAGTTCTGGTATGGAGTCAATAATGACGTCACCCTCTGCTGTATAGTCCACTCGTCTAGCTGCCTCGATATGACTTATATTGTATTCTTCTTCAGGCCTTGCATCCTATAATAACCAAGGAGCAATAACTGAATTGCCCAGATTTGTTCATGAAATAAAACATGCATAATACTGTACAGCTGTATATTCAGTATAAAAGTTGAACAGTATGAAGATCTAATGTTTTAATCCAACAGCTGTCAAAACACAAGGAATAAAGTTAGTAACGTTCCAGCAGATTTGCAGTCCACACATAATACCTTTTTTGCTAAGTTTATACATTTTCATTCTCATTCAACTGAAAATACTTACTAATATCAATAGTTTTTCTCCCTGTTTAAAAGTATTGCTGGATTCTTCAGTACTTTTCACAGTCTGTATAAGAGTGGAGAATGCTTGAGTTGTAAGATTTCTGACAGATGGAAATTTGGCCCGAATGCCAGAAATGGACAACCTCATACCAATCCCTGGACTTTCTGATGCTTGACTTGAATCAGCACTTTCTGTCATAGTTTATTTCTTATGCTTGTACTAATTCCCAAAATATCTGCAAGAAATATATACGTGTATCATTATTACGACACAATGACCAACACTTCCTTTAAACGAGAAAATGAACTTTATCGCTGAAATAACCAGGTTTCAGCTGTCAAAATGTCGACAGCCAAAGCCCCAGCCGTCAAAGGATATAATTCAGCCTGAAAAACTTGGAACTAAAACTTGTCCCGATAGACGCGGACAAATCTTGTGTCTGGACCATGTACACACCCTCTAGATGTGGGGCAATCTGCTAGGAGATTTTTTAATTTCTGACCTTTATCTCCAGTGGATATACTCTAAGTCGAGATTGTTTGACTACACACCCTCAAACTACGCACCTGGATATATTTTTATGAACAGTATCATGCAACCAGGTCCATACAAACATTTTGATGTGAGTAAAAAATCAACGTATTTCGTCCACTATATAGCTTAAGTTAATATATCCAGGGGGTGTGGTCAGACCCAAGCGTGGTGCTATAAACAACAAAACTTACCTGTGGTTCTGACAGTTCGAGATCTAAAGTCCTTAACATTTGACAAAGCCTCACTATCAGTTTTACACACGTTAAAACATTCTAGTGTTGTTTAAATTAATAAGTAAAGTATATTACTTACCTTCAACGTAACCATTTACCAACAGGTAACATAGTGTAAATGGTGTATTTACAACTAAGGGGGGCAACTCCGAAAACTGGTAGACAGTAAAGAACAGTATCCGGATTTCTCGCGTACTTAATTTATGTAGCAAATCATGCACAGTCGCCACACATTGCATTCAGTGTCGATTACTGCAAGGATGTACTTCGAGAAAGTTATGGAAGTCTGGTTGGTAAGCTCAAGACTAGACCAAAATGATATCTTTCATACAATGTGTTGACCTGAGTTGGAGCATCATTTCAAACAAGAGCCAAAAGAAGGCTGACATGACCCTACTGCTCATCTGTGTAATATTAACACAACATTGAAGATTCAACCAAAATGCTGTACTCTCCAAGCTCTTTGATGATAATCATTCTATTTTATATAAAAGCGAGCACAAAAGGCCCTAGGTCGCTCACCTGTTGAAAAATGCACCATAAACTATTTTTTTAACTTCTATTTTACATCCTCATAAATCAGTGATTAGTCAAGTTTGCAGACTAGCATGTTTTTGGATGCAAAAATGCCCTGGATGAACGAGAAAAAAAGAAGTCAAAATTGTGGCTATGCCAGTTATTACTATTTGAGTTTTAAACCCAAAGTTTTATATCTAACTTGACTAACATTTTGTTTAGATGATCATTGTGTCCAAGTTAAACAAGAGGGCCCAATATAGGTCGCTCACCTCGTAGCACATTGGTCTAGTAAAGTACAACTTACATTCTGACCATATTTCATTAAGATTGAATCAAAACGGTGACCTTTAGAGTGACCAGCCGGCCGGCCCCCATAACCCAGTTTTGAACTCATATATTTAATTCATGGAGAACAATATTTTGACCAAGTTTCATGAACGGTGACATATTCAGTGAACACAAGGTGTTCCTAAGATTTGACCTAGTTTTTGACCCACATGACTCAGTTTCGGACTTGGCTTAGATTTCACAGAGAATAACATCCTGACCATGTTTCATGAAGATTGGATCAAAACTGTGAACACAAGTTTTTTTTAAAAGATTGTACTTGTGACCTTGTTTTTGACCCCACATGACCCAGTTTCGAACTTGGTCTATATTTCACGGAGAACAACATTCTGACCGAGTTTCACTGAGATTGGGTCAAAACTATTGCCTCTAGAGTGCACACAAATTGTTGACGGACGACAAGTGATCACAAAAGCTCACCTTGTCACTATGTGACACGTGAGCTAAAAACAATTAGGTGAAGCGATCTGTTCATAGAAGTGTCATTTGGGGCATCTAAGGCACTCACCAACTTTTTCTAATCTTTGACATAGTGACCTTGTTTTTGCTTCATACATGGTAGCAAGCTGAAAAGTTTGAAAGGTGACCCATCTCCTAGAATATGGAAAGCCTTGTGAATGAATGGTAGGTCAAAACCCCTCCTCATCTGGTTTCAACTTCCGTGCACAGTGTAGCACTTAAGTCTTTGAATAACTAAACATTGACAGCAGACTAGTTTTCTAAACATCAACACAACATCATAGAATATTTCAAGTATTCATTGAAGTTTAAATTACTGGTGTGCAGGATTTGTTCTATTTTATTCACATTTACCAACAGAAAGATTCTTAATTCATATTGGTGAACTGAGTTATGAATGACAACTGTAGTAATGCCGTTATCAATTTTTGAAACACCAATATTTCATTAACCGGAGGGGTTTTGTCCATTTAATAAATGTTTGTCAGTGATACCATCACAACTTATATGGTTATAAGTAAAACAGAACTTGTATAAACAATATTAACCTACAAAATCATTTTATTACACCATGTAACATCGAAATGTTTACATAAAAATATTTACATGATCCGCATGTACATAAAAACAACACATAATAAAATGAGAAATGATTGCAAACTAAACACTGTAAGTTGTATCAGAATCAAAATTTAACTTTGAAGCCATACTTGTTGTCTGGTTCCCTATTGTATGCGCTTCTCTATTAATAACGCAGCTTGGGCACCAGTCAAATGGTTTCCTGTATGGAACACTATAGCTGCTATGTTTATACTTTTTTGAAATGGTGATGTCATTTTGATAAACAATGCAGTTGTTTTGTTATATTATTCTATAATCATCTGACTTAAATGTTAATAAGTCGTTTGAGCTGAAATCTGCTTGGGTTGTGAAATCCATAAAGGTACATGTACATACTTCACATTCAATTTCAAATGGTTTTTCACCTGAGTGCATTCTTCTGTGAATTTAAATGTTACTTTTGTCTGTGAAAACAGACCCGCAATTAAATGGTTTTCACTGGTCAGTATGTATAAGTCTTCTGTGAAGTTACTTTTGAATGTAAATGCAGATCCACAAACATCACATTCAAATTGTTTTTCACCAGTATGTATAGTTTATTCTTATGTGAATTTCTGTTTTTAC
Organism: Spisula subtruncata; assembly: GCA_963678985.1. Lineage (NCBI taxonomy): Eukaryota > Metazoa > Mollusca > Bivalvia > Venerida > Mactridae > Spisula > Spisula subtruncata. The sequence continues at coordinate 22,874,784 of OY787672.1, read as the reverse complement.
TTGTGAATATAAATGCAGATTAACAAACCCAATGATTTTTAATCAGCATGCATTCGTCTTAGTTCTACTAGTAAAACTCAGATATCCGTCGCGGTATGAATATGCCCCAGTACTGAGTTTTATCGCCCTATTAATAGCTCTCCATAGCAAAGTGTAATTTGCAAACTAAACCATTTATTCTGTATTTAACAGCTAACATGGTCATAGTAAAGCTTATTTCATTCATAAACTACAAAAACGTCATCAAATATACCTTTACACAACCAATATTAGATAAAACATTTTTCTGACAGCTGCCGTGAATCAATTTCAGTTGACCCCATTTTGGTTATCTAAAGTAAACGCACGTGTCTTAGACGAAATAATTAATCTGTACAGAGTAGTCGTTCTTGATTATCGTTCCGGATTTTATGTTCCGGATACCGGGTTTTAGCCACTTTTTTCGTCTAATCAAAATTTGCCATATTGTTGTTTGTCAACATTCTGGAAATTTCAGTAATTTGGCAGTGGAAGTGAAACTGGATTAATTTGTGCATCAGTGAGGTTAGTGTTCTAGCAAATATTGGTATTGAACGATAGTAAAGGTATTTATGAAGGCATGTGTGGTGTGCTTTAACTGTATATTGAATTTAAATGCTCTAAATCGGTCACCAAACAGCGACAAAGAATCGTGTCGCAAAAAGCTATGCACATCTAAGAGCCGCCATTTAGCACCCTAGTTTGTGAAACATAGTGTAGCATACCATGAAGCAAACACAGGGTCTACCATTAGAACTAGCATTCGTCTGTGACTTTCAAAGTTACTTTTGAATGTAAATGCAGCTCCACAAACATCACAATCAAATGCTTTTTCACCAGTATGTATTCTTCTGTGGCATGTCAAACAAAGTTTGGTTGTAAATGAAGATCAAATATCAAAAGGACTGCACCATTGATCAAAATGACATCATCTTATTAAAATCATATTATACCTTGCTAACTCAAAATTGTAAAACTGATTGAAGGGAGATAACTGTGAATACCACATTACTGTTAAATTTAAGACAAAGGCAGGTCACTCTTTGTGTTGGTAAGTTACTAGCTTCAAATGTTCAGATCATAAATGACACAAACAAAAACAAGCTGAAGCCAACCTTAGATTGATAGCTGAAGTTAAATTACGAAGGAAGTGCAAACGAGACATTCAGTAAAATGCAATCTTAAGTACTTGTATACAATGACAACATTCTCAACAGTTAGCATTCACTAGTGACTTCTAGTCACATTTAACGCTATTGAACACTTGCTTAATATCAAAAACATCTATTATACAAAACATAAAACAATCACAATATGAAAATGGATCGAATAACATCATGATCATCACACAAGTCAAAATGACTACATGGTCAAAAGAGAAAATACTCCATTCGTACGATTATGACATTATGATGTGCCAAATGGTCAGTTCCTTTGTTACACATATTCACAAACTCTGTGGATGAGTTACTGATGGAAATAATCATCACATGACGATCAATTTGTATTAATGAAAGTCTAGATGATACACAATGATATTATGATGGAAATGTTTGTATGTTTATCTTCTGTTAAACATTGGTCCACCACGACCTCGGCCACCACCACCACCACCGCCTCCTCGCCCTCTACCTCTGGCAGCTGAAAAGTACATTAAACTCAATTAAGAATAACATCCACATAAATTTATCATTAAAGTTAAAACTGTGCTGTAAATGACAGTGATTCATTTTGGAGCGCATCCAGAGTCCCTGACTCACAAAATCTGCTGGGGACTCATTAAATTTTGAAAAGACATTATTTTTACATAGTGGGACTCATTGATTTTCTAGGTTCAATGGAAAGGGACTCATAGTTTTCAAAACCGAAATGGAACACTGTAAATGTAACAAAATACACAAGATATAAATATTTAAACCACACAGAATAATCGTTTTTATCAGATTACTAACATTACTCGTTTATTGAAATATTACTATGTAGGTCAGATTCTCTGGATGGCACCAAGGTGTCAAAACTAAAATTGGCTTGACTAACTTTTTTACTAAGGCGCTACCAAGTGCTTTAATAAAGCCTTTATGGTACAAGTTTTAGCCAAGACACAGTCCTCAAAGCATACAGGAGCCGGTTGCTTAGCCAAGTTGCTATCAAGCGATTTTTGGTAACACACTACCTATACTGGTATAGGCAACAACATGCAAACACTTTACGAGCCCAGCGATACCGAGCACTTTCGTATAATTGCTGCAGAACACTTCGGTTCCACTTTGCTAAGCAACGGTACACTAGCCGCGAGCTATTATCATAATAAGTATTTTTTTGCTTTGTCCGCTACGAACTGCAATTTTGAAGCAAAAGGTTTTTTAGCTTACAGGGCTTGAAACTAACACTGGTCCCCTAGCCCGGGAAAACATGAAGGACCAGTGTCTGTTTTCTTTACAAATTTATTGCTTCCTTACTGTCCAACCAGTGACAACAAATAGTGTCAGCCCCTGGCTTATTGTTACGAAGTGCTTGATATAAACCATGCAACAGCCTCCAGGTTCTACCTAGGGACTGTTGCCTAAGCGCTAAATAGTTGACAAACAAAAATATGCTACCGAAGAGTGCTCGGGCTAGCAAACCATTAGTAGGACACCGTCACAAATTGCTGTGGTCGTCTGTCCTTAGTTTTCTAGTTCTACTTGTAAAACTCAGATACTCGCGGTATGAATATGCTCCTATACTGAAACATAGTGTAGCATACCGTGAAGCAATCGCAGGGTCTATCATTAGCACTATTAGTTTTCATACAGCTAAGTGTTACAAAAGTGTCATGACTAGGCAAAGGGCTCCTGTGCAGTTGTCAACTTGCTTAAAATACATACCTTGTGCCCTCAATATTGCAGATTTCCCTCTACCAGCAGATTGACCCTTGCCCTGGACCTTCTTGAACATGGGGGCATTTTTCAACATGTCAGGTAAAATCATGAATCTTATTTTGCTGCCACGAATATAAACATTTTCTAATTGTGCCACACGTCCATCTCTGTAAGTAACAGTAATGTTTGCCATCTGACAATTCATATTGTCTTCCGCTTCCACTAATTTTCCTCTGTATACTTCACCGGTCGTAGTTTCACAGGTGACAATATGGCCTTCAGCCTCATGCATTACCTTAATTGGAACGCCTATCGACATTTTAATGTCTAAACTCTATACCAAATATGATTAAAAGAATGTACACACAGTATTATTAGCAGATTCGGCGGATTTTTTGTGTTGTTTTGTACTATCCGAACAATGGCGCTCTACGTTTGAGCTTCGTTTCCGGTAAAACGGTACGCGTAAGAACGGGAGCCAGTCGTTTCGTACACTAGTCGTTTCGTATACTGTAAAATTCGGTCGTTTCGTATACTATCGGTCGGTTGCTTCGTACACTCCTATTGTATATAGTGTTAATTGATATATTAATTTGTAATTGCTCCATTATATGCATGTCTTTGTGTGTGTACTTGTTATTCGCACGAATTGTCACAATACAGAATGTATTACTGGCTATATTTATGGTATATTTCGAGCAATTAAATTGCAAACTTTATTTTTATTTCAGAAATATCACCGCTATTTAACGAAATATCTTGGGAAATATTGTAATTACTGTTTATTTTTTTCTTGAATTGAATGTATTATTGGTCACAATTTGACATATTTCAAGCGTTTCAATCTCATTATTTATTTCAGAAATATATATATAATTAATAGCCATGGATACTAATACTGTACAAACTACTACATGTTTGTATATTAACTTATCATATTCATAGTTATTTTTTAACTAATTGACGACGTATAAACAAAAAAGAATCATATAAATTTTATATTTTATTTCATTTTTAAATACATACACATAAAACATATATCAAATAACAATGAATACAGCACATAGTGTACTAACGTTGATATCAATCAGCATAATATTTTAATATCTGAAGCTGACAAAATGAACATGCAACAAATAAGCACATTTTAGCGTGAAATCAGCACATTTACGAACACATGAAGCCGTTAAAATACGCACATTTAAAGTGTATATAGCTGTATCGGAAGATATTTTTTTTAAAGTTTCAAAAAAATGAAAAACAATTATGCTTTCATATCCATTAGATCATTTTTCGCTTCAGTTTAACAGAATTTCTCTCTGTGATTTATCGGACATGCAAACTGCAGTGTCCATTTTCATATTCTAGAACTTCTATTATTCGACAATTGAATAGATTACACGGAACCCATCCAAAGTTTTAATTTGCTAAAAAAATTATACATGAAACATACATTTTATACATGAAACATACATTTTATGTAGAACACGTAACACACAGTTCCAGGAAGCCTAATTGTTTATGCACATCTTATAAGTGTAACATTGCATGGTTACTCATAATACGCTTGTTGAATTATTTTCTTTTTACGTAATTATATCATTGTGTGTACTCAATAATATGCTTTAATAAGGGAGATATTACATGTTCATTCACTATGACGTTACTTGTAAAATTATTTTATTTTTCTATAATTATTTATTCATAAAATATTTGATATTAAATAGAAAACTATTAACAAATTCAGAGTCGCGAAAAACATCTTGTAACATCGTACCAAACACATATTAATTACGCTAATTTTACCAATTAACACTATATACAATAGGAGTGTACGAAACAACCGACAGTTTTCAACAGTATACGAAACAACCGACCGATAGTATACGAAACGACCGAATTTTACAGTATACGAAACGACTAGTGTACGAAACGACTGTAATCCGTAAGAACAACACGTCGTGACAATAATATTTTGCGGGAATATTTACCGTTTATCATATTTGTCAAGAATGTCTGAGAAAATGGAGACTGGAGAGTCCGCAGTTGATCAGAATAAGCCTGAATCTAGTTCAAGTCATGGTGAAGCTCCCTGGTACATATTCTTCTGCATAATTGCCATTAATACTATTTGTCATATGTTTTCGCGATGCTCCATTCTCAAACTTTTTTGTTTACTTATTTACCTATGGTGTAATGAGTAAGTCTCGAAGTCTATGACTTGTTATATAGCCCTATTTTGCAATATTGAACCTATAAGATATTTAAACTTAAATCTGTTGCCTAAGCAATGTGTTATCTAGTATCCAGACCAGGTATCACGAGTATCCTTCTTTCCTATGATTTCGTGAATTCCTATGATTTCGTGAACCATGTTATGACATATTTCTGCCAAGGCAGTGGCTAGGATTACGGTACCGTAATCCTAGACCCACAGGCTAGGATTACGGAGGTTCCGTAATCCTAGCGAGTCCTAGCTAGGGCTGTCTAGAATATAGATATCATATGCGTCGAATTTTACTTCGTTAATATTTTCTCTTTGCATGGGGAAGAAAATAGAGGCAGTCCGAATGTTTATAAATTAATTAAAGTATGTGGTCGAATACACTAATGCAGTTCCATTGAAATTGATTGGCATGATCTAAACAAATTGTGTTGCTAATTTTGGTAGTAGATCTGATACGTTTGTTCGTCATTCGTTCCTCGAAATAAAATAAGTAGCTATAAATCGTTTGTTGATTCACAATTTACAGCCTACTACTTGATCTACGTTGTGACAGCGCGTAGTGATACGAATTCCAAATATGGTCATAGTTATAAATTAAATATTCGTTTTAATTTGTAACGGATTACGCTTTGCATGTCATTAGGTATTGTTTAAAATTAGAATTATGTAAATTGTAAGGTAAACAATCGATTATCAGTTCTCTCAATATATTTTCCATATTTTAATAACTCTATAAATGCGTAGATAAAAGTACAATACAGTATCAAAAGTATTTGCATTTGGATATTTTTCCGCCGACTGTATATCTTTACCATAACAAAAACTGATTATACTCGATGGTATAAATATACCAATATTTGTATAAATTCATGAAATATTAATGTCAACATGCAATATAAGGCGACATGCACGCTCAATTGCACTCGATATAAAAACTACCGTAATTCTAGACAGCCCTAGCTAGGACTCGCTAGGATTACGGAACTTCCGTAATCTTAGCCTGTGGGTCTAGGATTACGGTACCGTAATCCTAGCCACTGCCTTCTGCCAAATGTGCAGGTCAAAAATTATTGACAAACGATTGAAAAAGTAAAAAAAAGTTATTTATCATCAATTTTATGAACATACTTATCTTTATAACATATTTTAATGGAAAATTGTTAAAATACCCCAATATTTCAACTTGACTGAAAAGTAGACGACCCCACGTCAGTACTTTCACCATTTATGTGCCTCAGAATCAACACAAAGCCGCCATTTTACACACACACGATAATGGAACCCCCAATAATATTTTGCCGTGAACAAATAGAAACAGAGATTGCTAGAATGCAATTTACCGACCATTCAATAAAAATTCACGAAAAGATAGGAAACTTGTCACCTGATTGTAGAGGTGGAGGCCACTATGTAAGATGGCTGCTACTTGGAAAATACGATGATTTCTCATAATGTTTTGCATTCAACATGTAGAGAGGGCTTCAGGCATTTGTTTCTTTGTAAAAAATATTTTCTTATCAGCAAATAACTGGGTATGATTCAAAAACAAGTCTTACGTTCACAAAAACACAGGTAAGCAGGCTATGCTGTAACTCGCTGCTGGGCTAAATGGGTCAAGGTCCCCCTGGGTACTACTTCACCGTACTTTGAAGTTTTCTTCACTGAACTCCGGGTACTGTGTAGTATACTTCACCGTACCCCAGTATGCTTACAGGTAACCCACTTTTACAAAACAAAAATGAATTGCCAAATACAACATCTATAGATGAAACTTAGCTGAGGAGATTTCATTCGGGCAAAGACCTAAATTACGCAGATTGGAAACATGTACCAAATCTCAAGATATCTCGTGGCAGATCTTATGAAATTGCGAAATCTCGTCCATTTTCAATACCTTATTTCTCCTGTTTTATATACTAACGAAAAAACTAATTAGTCTATGTAATAGATTTATTATTCAGCTTTGAAATGATACCTCAATTAATGATATCAGTCAAGGAATATAACAGTAGACTACGAAGAGCCAGACTTACTCTCATTTTCATCAAATTGGTGTAAATTCCAAGTTTATCAGAAAATACCCGATTTGCCTCATTCAAATCCTAATTGTCTGAATTTTATAACAGATATACAAAAACGAGTTAATTCATATATAATGGAAGAAACTTAGCTCTTCAACATGATACATTGTCCATTAAAATCGGATGACTAAAAAGTGTTTTATGCTCAATAACTGAATCTGCTGCCTGTTATTTTGCGTTTTCTCTCAATGTTCAGTGTAGTGTCCAATCTGTGTAATTTAGGTCTTTGATTCGGGTGCTTTGACCCATAATATAGTTTTTATTTACCTACAAATGTCTAAAAAAATATTTGTCATAAAAACCGATCACGTGACTGCACTTGAATAAATAAAAACAATGATGTTCCTGACGAAATCTATTCGCGCGTGACCAATTTGCTTGGTGTACTTAAAAAAAACAAATTTAACAATGATTAAAATCGTAAAACAAAACAACCGCGGTCCTTCTTGGATTCAAACCCAAAGTACAAGAAGGCCGAAATAACATTAACAGTGATGAATGGTTTTCATTTACATACATGTATAATTATTTTATGACATCGATTTTTGGCCAAAGATCATCCGGGTACGGTTAAGCATATCTGGGTACTCAAAAGTTTTATTTGAATCGGGGTACAGTGAAGTATACTACAAAGTACCTGGGGTAAGGTGAAGTAATACCTGAGGAGACCTTGACCCATTCAGCACTGCTAGGGTGTGTTTGCAAGGGGTGTTCTGAACACTGTTTCGAATGTTCCAGTTCCAACTACACACAACTAAGGTGGCCGATATTGTTAGTTGCAGCCTTTATATTGGTTGAAGAAATATGCCGCAAGAAAATTCCCCATTGTGAAAGCTTGGTCATTTCCATTTTTCTGCATTGATATACTGAAAAATTGCCAAGGTGATCGGTATGACACATTTAGTAAAGTTTCCAGTTGTCAATGCTGTTGTTGTAATCATTTGACTGGTCTGGCTGTACCATCTCATTCAATCATTAATGCAGTCAGGTCTTGAAAAATGTTTAACGCTGTAGCAAACATGTCAGTAGTCTAAATTGTTGTTATATCGATGCCTGACTCTTATTATTATTACTTGTAGGGTGGAGAAATTCCGACCAAGTAAACTATGCGACATTGTTGGGAATGAACAGACTATTACAAGACTTGAAGTGTTTGCCAGGGAAGGAAATGTGCCAAATATTATCATTGCTGTAAGACATATTCACTTTGTTCATTAATTTACTTCGCCACCTGTTTTATTTTTATTTCTCTCCTGGTAGGTGTGCACTGTGAAGCTGACATCTAGTAAATGTACAGACACTGCCCAGTCTGCCCTCACAGGTTACAGTTCACACCTTGGGCAAGTGGAGCATACATGTGGGTTATTATTGCTCAGAGGAAGTAAGCAGTGGTCCAGACAGGCTTCAGCTCCAGATCTCTTGATCCTGAAGAGTGTGCCCTGCCTCTAGGCCACCACTCACTAACTCTTGTATAATCTGATTGCCAGACTGAAATGGCATGCTATTAAAGTCTTAAAGATAAATTATTATGTTTAAATATATGTAAATACCTTCTATTGTTATCCCCCGCTGAAGGCGAGGGGATATGGTAATGGTAGGCATCATTCCATCCGTCCGAACTTCTGTGTGCAACTCCTTCTACTTATTCGACCATTTTTGACAGAGTTATTGCCCTTTGTTGTTTTTTACATGTATAGATTCTTCTGTGTGAAACTCCTCTTACATTTCTTAAGGGAATTAAACGAAACTGTCACAGAATAACTGCTATGATGTCCCCCAGCGCATATTGTCAGGAGTTTTTTATTCAACCATTTTTGACAGAGTTATTGCCCTTTGTTGTTTTTTACATATAAATTCTTCTGTGTGCAACTCCTACATTTCTTAAGGGAATTCGACGAAACTTTCACAGAATAACTACTATGATGTCCCCCAGCGCATATTGTCAGTATTTTTTTATTCGACCATTTTTGACAGAGTTAATGCCCTTAGTTAATTTTTTACATATTTCTCATGGAATTTTGTCAAAACTTTTACAGAAGTACAATATGGTCAGGGTTTTTCATTTCTGCCATTTTTGAAAGAATTATGTCCCTTTGTTGATTTTTTACATATTAATTATCTTCTGTGTGCAACTGCTCCTACATTTCTTAAGGAATTTTGATAGCTTTCGTGATAATATTTGTCGTTTACCTCAATTTTTCCTTCGGCGGGGGATATGGCTGTCAGTGACTGCTTCTTGTTTTCCTTTAAAATGTTTGCCTGATTTTATTTTGATACTAGTATTAGTAGTAGATGCATTGCTCATTGAATCATGTCTGTCTGTGTACTGTATATCTATAGGGTCCTCCAGGAACGGGTAAAACAACCAGTATATTATGTTTGGCCAGAGCAATGTTGGGTCCATCATACAAAGAAGCTGTACTCGAGCTAAATGCTTCTAACGAAAGGTAAATACTGTATATGTTTGCAGCTTATATTGGGTGTTAAAAGTTTTTTCCAGAAATTACAATTCTTACTATCTGAGCTTGTTATGATGTAAGCAGTGTACACTTTCAATGTTTTATAACTTTGATCTAGTACCAGATAGATTAGAATTTATAATCAATAATGGCAGAAAACACTTGACTTTTATCACGGTCAAATAGTAGCTTGCATTGTCTTACTGTCTAGACACATAAATGTTGTCCAACCTGTCTGGATGTCACAAACTGTGTTTGGTTTGGTAGCTCAGTGCCAGTGGTTAGCACACCTGTGGCCTACATTTATTCTGGCAACCAGGCTCAAATACTGGTTGAGGTACTTTTATGCCTGCAATATTTCAGCAGAAGCTGACTCGGCTAGTGACAAATGAAGGATATGCTTTGTATTTTGTTCACCAGTACTTATTTACTTATCCTGTTCTTGCCCACTGGCACATAAGACTGCTGTTTCACCAGTAGCAGTCGTTCATTATTGATCAAACTTCTAACCTGTTGTAGATACCATGCATAGCTGTGTTTTAAAGTGTATAGAGCTATATAGAGTTTTAAAAATTGAAAAACAATTATGCTTTCATATCCGTTAGATCATTTTTCGCTTCAGTTTTTAACAGGAACTCTCTCTGTGATTTATTGGACATGCGAACTCTCCATTTTCATACGAAATTGTTCTAGAACACCCTATGAAACTATGAGAATCGTCTATTTTTCGACGATTGAATCTTAGTACACGGAACCCATCCAAAGATTTAATTTGCAATTAGGGTAGTGTAGTATCTTACTCAAAACGATCATCGGATGCAAGTAATTATTTTGAAATTGAATGACTGCTAAAATATAGCTCTATACACTTTAAGGTCAACAATGTTTTTATTTTGAATCTATGTTACCTAAAAATAAAATTGTAAGTTTCAGTACAATATATTCATGCATATGTCGGCTTTAAGTCAATTTGATATATCCTGTGATTGATTTACTTCATTATTGATTGCAGAGGTATAGATGTTGTGAGAAATAAGATAAAAATGTTTGCTCAACAGAAAGTCACGTTACCTCCAGGAAGACATAAGATTATTATACTTGATGAAGCTGACAGGTACGTATCTCAATCTCAGTACATTGTATATATGGAGGGACATGCTAGCAGCGCTCGACACTAACACTGGTCAGCTGGCCCGAGACAACTGATAATCAAGAAGGACCAGAGGAAGTCTTGAAGGACCAGTAACGGTTTTGTTTACAAATTTTATGCTGTCATTGACCAAAATAGTTTATAGTGTCTACCCCTGGTTAGTTACTGTAGAAATGACTATTTCTTTGGATTTCGAGGTACATTTCAATACAGACAAAAAGCATTCATTGAAATAAAGGGATAGATGCATGTTCAAGTTACTATTTAAGAAAACATGTTGAAATCAAATTTGTCTTATTATACCCCCAGATAAAAAGTGGAGGCTATATTTTAGTCATGCTTGAGGTTGGTCGGTCGTTGGTTTGCTTCTTTGTTGGTCTGTGCAAATTTTGTCTGTGCTATTTCTCTGTTCCTGTTGGTGGCATTTCATTGAAACTTTGTTGGACTGATCAGTAACAAGTCTAGATGTCCATGTTGTTGACAGACATCAGTCGGATAAACTTCAAGGGGTTAAAAATAAATTATTGACTACCTACCGACCCTATTTACAAGCTAATTTTTTTTGCCTAACACACGCCCACAACCAAAAGTTATTCAATTACCAAATGTCATTTAATTACGATGGTTCTATGAGACAGAGCTTTTACTGGTGTATATATTACAGTATGACAGATGGTGCACAGCAAGCATTGAGAAGAACTATGGAAATATATTCTAAAACTACAAGATTTGCATTGGCTTGTAACGCTTCAGATAAAATTATAGGTAGGTAATGTACTTGCTGAGCGTTGTATATGATCATTGTATTCACAACTTGGCCCTTAAAATATCCAAAAAAGAAATACTCTTGGTTCACTTAATAAAAATGTTTGTTGTAAAATTTCCAAAAAAAAACCAAGCTTTTGGTTCACATAATAAAAATGTTTCTTTTAAAATGATGTGAAGTGCAATGCCCAGTAACTCTGTGTTACTATTTACTAAATTTATTATTAGTACTGTAAATAACTTGTCTCTCCATACTTTTTGTATGATTAAAGTTCAATAACAATCACTGCAAAAATACGATAGTCAAGTAAGGATATTTTGACATAGCCATCTACTGTGTACCAAAAGATTACAACCATTGCATGAACGGGTAGAGTTTAGTTAAGCATTGACACCATTCAGCACATGTTTGTATAAGCCTTAAAGGCTTTACATTTGTTATTCTCCATAACGGTGGATTCTACTGCTGTGTGACTCTATTTGTACCCTAACTGGACTGTACATGTATATATTGAATGTATTGTACTTATAGAACCTATTCAGTCAAGATGTGCTGTGTTACGTTATTCCAAGTTATCCGATGCACAAGTTCTCAAACGCTTGTTGGAAGTATCTGAGTCAGAGAAAGTGAGCTACACTGATGATGGTTTAGAAGCCATTGTGTTCACAGCCCAGGGTGATATGAGACAGGTATGTGTCTTTGTTTTTCTTGCCCAAAGATTGTTTTAGGTTGTTTATTGAACTTGAATTAGACTGAATAGGGGAGGCATGATTTCATGTTTATTATCAATTACTACTAAAAATGGACATGTTTGTTTAGTAGATAACTAATATGAACTAAGGCATCGCCTAAATCGGTATTTAATAAATATTAGATAACAGCTAGGCTATATTTGAAGATATACAAACGGGTGCCAGTTGCTACTATATATGCTTTATCCAAGGGAGATAACAAATGTATGCAATCATTGTACATAGTCTGGAGTTTCTTCCCTTACCACTACGTTTGTAAACTATCATTGTACAAATCAATTCAATGCATTGAAATTGTCATAATTTGATTCAAAATCAATAAAACCAACGACATACCTATACTGTACTGTAATAGTGTAGGCCTACTGTATGAGGTTTTATTTTGTCCCGAAATATAGATAATTTCCAGCTTCCCAGGCCTACCTTACCATGTTTGTCTTTCGTCCATACTGTATCCTCTTGGAAAATCGAAGATATTACAAAAGCGACACCGTACGATATTTGATGGGGCCCAGGTATATATCACTAGATCTAGACCCACAACAAATATCACACAATTGTGCTTCGCAGCTTGCATACAGTGAGTGTGTAGACTCTCGGACTATCAGCTCATCCGGAACATGATTTCGCGACTCTCTTTCCAATTTCGATCGAAGCAAATTTACAACAACATCGAAGTGCTCAACCTGGTTGACGATTAATCCGGAATCAATCCATATAAATAAATATTTTATATACTTTTTCGTTTTGGTTACTTAACGTCTATAGTTGGCTAAAGTTAACTGCAGCACACGATGTTTTTGTTTTGTTTTGAAAAATGGAACGGTCTAAAACTCGTCGCTCCGCTCCTCGGAGTGTTTACTTCCCTTTGTTGATTCAATAATTTTGTTTCATTTCATAGAATATTTTTTAAAAATTGAAGAATACAAAAGAAAACATTTGGGCTCAACCGTTTCGAGATTAAGAATTTTCTTATTTTCCAAGATTATTCACCTCGGAAAACTGCCTGAAATTTTTGACCGGAAATAACTTTTTTTGAAAGCATTAGTACCGGCAGAGACTCGACGAAGACAGGCACGTGGACCCGTTATTGGTGTGGCTATTTAATACCCTATAACTATTAGAATAGTCCATACGAAAGAACAAATAAAGATTTTTAATCTTAGATTTTGACTCATAGTCATATTGAGAGTTGGAGATGCATGATACTGATATTGAGCTAATTCATGGAGCACCCTTTTCAGTCTGGACTGATGTTAGTACCAGAGTGGCATGTTTGTTATGTGGTTAACACTCTAGACTACCATTATCTGGTTATTACAGAAACACTTGGTATTTTCCCATCCAATTAGAGATGGACTGGTTAGAAACTTAGTGATAGTCTAGTGTGCTTCAGTGCTCTACAAGGTGCATGTGAAAGAACAAAGGAGTTTCTTTACAAATAGCTAGGGTTGTAAAATTTATACATAAAATTGTAGCAAATTGTATCTGCTGTGAAATTCATAATTAGACATCATTATTTTCCATCCTGTCTAGAGTGTTAGTTTTGTCAACAATAACACTATTACTTTTTGTAGGCATTAAACAACATGCAGTCAACATTCCAGGGATTTGAACATGTGAACAGTGAAAACGTTTTCAAAGTAAGATTCTCTTCATCCTTATATCTAATATTCTGTCAAGGTTACCAACTCTATACGGATGCTCATACTGTACTAAGTAGACATAGATTTTCAGTACTTGTAGTCCACCTTTATAGAATTGTCTTGTTACCTTAGTGTTAGAGCATCTACTTCTAGTGGGATATGTCTCAGTTTTTATCACATAAACATACAAGTTGTTCAAAATTGCACAATTAAAAAATATATATATTTAATATGTCCTTTGCTAGATGCTCAGCATAGTTATTTCAAGGTAACTGCTGCATTAAGCCTGAATAAACATTATTCTTATGTCAGGTATTTTCTTTTCAGTTCTAACCTGTACATCTATACAGGAATGTGTTCGTGAACCATTTACCAATGAAAGAAATTACATGTTACATATCTTAATGTTGTTAAATTTCTATAATTTTGTTCCTTATGTTACCAGGTTTGTGATGAGCCCCACCCACTTCTAATCAAGGATATGTTACAACATTGTGTTGTGGGTAATATTGATGAAGCGTATAAAGTGATGGCGTATCTATGGAGACTAGGGTATTCACCGGAAGATATAATCAGCATCATATTTCGTGTCTGTAAAAACCACGACATGCCAGAATATTTGAAATTGGAATTCATTAAGGTAAATGTATGAATATTTATTGTAGATAAGCCTAAACCTCATCCTGTTATCATTTGTTCTTCAACAGTTCAGTACTGTTATACCTAATATTCACTTGACTCAATATTATTAAGTCTGTCTATTTATTAACAAAATGGGAGTGCTAGCTGAAGTTGAATGTTCGTACACATATTACCAGTAATTCTGTTATTGTGCCCCCTAACTTAGAGTTTGGGACATATAGGATTGGTGCTGCCTGTCCGATGTAATGCAAATCTTGTCTGTTGAACTCCTCACAAACTGTTGTTTAGAATTTCTTCAAACTTTCACAGATTAACAAGTGAACCTTAATGTAAAGTTGACTGTAAATGAAGGAATTTTTGCTGGGTCAGTTTTTATCAGAGTTATGGCCCTTTGTTACTTTTACTTCATATCCTGATGGGGGAACCCGTGTCCCATGGATACATTACTAGTTCACTGCTTGATGATACTGTTACCTACTTCAGGGGTAAAAGTGTATAGAGCTATATTGTAACAGTCATTCAATGTCAAAATAATTACTTGCATCGTTTATAGTATGATACTAGACTACCTTAATTGAAAATTAAAACTTTGGATGGGTTCCGTGTACTCTGATTCAATCGTCATAAAATAGACGATTCTTATAGTTTCATAGAGTGTTCTAAAACACTTTCGTGTGAAAATGGACAGTTTGCATGTCTAATAAATCACAGAGAGAGTTTCTGTTAAAACTGAAGCAAAAAATAATCAAATGGATACAAAAGCATAATTGTTTTTCAGTTTTTGAAACTTTAAAAAAAATTATCTTCCTATATAGCTCTATACACTTTAACATAGCTCAATATTCATACTATTCATTGTATTCATATATTACAGGAGATTGGTTACACACACATGAGGATTGCTGAAGGAATTCATTCATTGTTACAAATGTCCGGCATGTTAGCAAGACTATGTAAGAAATCCGCTGAGCCCAATGTTCTAGCCTCATGATTTTCATGTTAACAACACACATGTGTGATCCCAGTATAGTGTTATGAATAGTGCTGCATCAGTTGTGCCACAGTGGACATCTAGGACTAGATTCTTCTGACCATGTGTGGTATTCAATATTGATCTTCAGATCACACTATATTAAACTCAGGTCAGTTACAGTGAACAGTGTAATGTTTCCACACTAACTAGTGTAGCAAAATGTGTCAATATGCTATTGTTTAACCTATTGCAGATTCAAAGATGTCTGTCAAAACTGCCATAACGTTCCACATCTGAATAGCTAATTGCAGCAAGTATAACCACTACGCTATAGGACCATTAGCCTTTTAATCATTTAAGTGTATTATTGATGGTAGAATTTAATCCTGACACACCTTAAATAATCGACTGGGGTGAATGTTTGTTTACGCGGTTGTGACAGAGATCTTTGAATCAACTATTAAACATGTTTCTATAAAGTTTGTTGGAGTTGCTATAACATCATATACTATGTTTGTTAAAATTATTGCAATTGATATTTATGTCCAAGGCATTGAATTTGTCTTAAAAATAACTCTTTGTTTGAATGCAAC
Organism: Spisula subtruncata; assembly: GCA_963678985.1. Lineage (NCBI taxonomy): Eukaryota > Metazoa > Mollusca > Bivalvia > Venerida > Mactridae > Spisula > Spisula subtruncata. Next base: position 22,858,616 of record OY787672.1, on the reverse strand, counting down.
GTTGTATTATATACATTTGTATTTGTACTGTACTGTCTTATATGTAATTGTATAGTTATAAATTACTAAATATTTTGATTGTTTTGTTACTCAGACGCAACCAGCTATTACATTGTGGGTATTTCATTAACTGAACTTTGGGATATTTTGGATATGGTTTAATTTTGGCCTAATTCACCACCCTGCCCAAGTGGCGAATAAATAATGTAATCTTCCAACACGACTTAGAAAAAAATGTTAAAGTTAACATACCACCTCAAATACAAAATAAAATTTATTTCTATTTTCTAAGTCAAAAGGTGCATAATTTTGTTGAAATGATTTGATAAGTTACCTCCTCTTGGATATAGGTTGGGGTCATGATGGCGAACAAGTGTGACAAGTTTCAAACCAATATGTCTATGGACTTTGACAATATTTGAGGTGGTATGTAAACTTTAACATTACGCCGGTGCTCGGGTGACTGCGATAGCTCCCATATTCTTCAAATATTGGAGCTAAAATGGTAACAATGACCTTTGCCCTCTAAGCCAATATTGATCATCTATTGTTGCTTGCCAACATCCATGTCAAGTTTAAATTGTACAGAAAGCATTTTGGTCTACCCACAGACTGACAGACATGTGCAAAGCATTATACCCCTCAAAGATGGGAGGGGCATAAATACATATGGGTATAAAATAAGAAATACAACAAACCTATATTACAGAGATCAAAAATTTTATTACAAATTTTGTTAAGTGACAAATGGCATGTATGATAGAAAGTGGACAAAAACATGTGGAATGTAACACAGTATAGACCCAGATATATGCAGAAACAGTTGGTCAGAAAACACACATACAAATCACACATTGAATATAGAAAACAGTGAACACTTAAAGAATATAACTTAGAAACAGTTTTCCAAGGCACTCACATTTATTAAGTTTAGACACGGACAAAACAGTGAGGTTTGAATTTCAAATAGCCAAGAATAAACTTCCATTTTGATAAGATAATTTGTATACAGTCCTAGAGAAGAGCGAAATGAATGATCAACCATGAAATCAAAATGACAATCACTAATCTAGATAAGTGGACAGAATGATGTGTGTCATACACAATTCAATAAAAGCTTATGCCCGGTGCAATTCTTGTCCATAATAATAAGTTAAGAGAATCAGGGGCCATAATTTTGTTGAAATGTTAGATAGTGTTGCATAGCTTTGACAATGCAAAGAGCTCATCATGGTGAGCAAGTAAGCCAAGTTTGAAAGCAATGCCCAGATGGACTAGTCTTATAAAATATTTGAGTTTCCACAACTTGATCCTTTTTGGAAGGACAGAGGACAATCACTGTATGCCCCAAGCAGCATTAAGATTCCGGTGCATATGAAATAGCAAAGTTGTATGTAACAATTTTCTAATGATACTGAATTACTGATGACTATTGGACGTAAATATCAAGCTTCTGAGGTACATGATACCAGTAATCATAATTACAGCTAAAATAGTGCAGAGATATCAACCTGAACCTGACCTTTAATGCATGAATACATTTCAAGGTTCTCGTGTCAAATATCAATTTCAGTGAGCTAATTGTGTGTTATGGATTTATAGGATTTGTGGCTTTTCATTTCAACGTAATATTTGTCATATTTCAAGCTAGTGAAATATACAACCAGGAGTCAAACATAGACAGAATATTCAAATTTGTAAGGGTCTTGTTAAAGTATGCTTCCAGAACTAAGATGGTAACAGGAACAGGGTTAATATCTCCACTCTTGGAATACAATTATGTACAATGCATCATGAAGCATTATAATGCTAAGTAACAAATGGTATAAACATGTTGAAAAAAAGATTGACTACGCTAACGAAATAAAGAACAAGAAGAAATGTAGAATGCTTTTAGCACCTGTTGAACATAGTCCTACAGTTAGTCTTATCTACGAGATTAATCATTCAATTACCGGTATGAACATCTACAACTAATCGCAATAAAATAGCACATTTTGAACAAAAATGCAGCAAGTCGACAGCACAAACTCATCCATAGTTTTCAACATTACAGTAAATGTCAAAAGCTTGACAAAATATTAACTTTGGTTTCTAAAATAACTGCAATGACAAAGATATCCAGTGAAATGAACAGATGAAAGACTTCTGATGAACAAAAGGTTAATATTTTGTGAAAGAAATGCAATGTATGTGTACTTACAAGGTACCATATCGGAGAAAGTTGTGATATTCTTGTATTGCAAGATTGGATTTATCTAATGCTACAAGATGAATTACGTCCCTTTAGCACAACAATGCCATATCTTACGATATAGCATATCGTGATATACAACCATGTTGCACCAAAGGGACGATTAGTTTCTAAGCAGTGATCAGTCTTTATGCATGGAACAAGAAAAAATTGAAGAAAAATAGAAAGAAAATAGAAATGAATCAGTGTCATGATTTCCTACTCTAGCTGTATGTATAAATATCAAATAATTTGTTGCATGATCTAGGGTCTGTTTATTATAAACAAGCTACTAACAAAATAATTGCACACATAATATCTGACTAACGTACAACTATCCAACATCTAACAATTGAACTTGACTTCATTGATAATTGACATTACACCAGTTGTCAATTAGCTGTAAATAAATTTTAAACGTAAACTTCAACGGTATGGTCCAATGACTAAATGTTTGCCAGCCTTCGACAAACATTAAGGCAGAGAGTTTTCTGCTCTGGCGTAATATCAATTACAATTAAACTAGGGCATAATTATCATAAAGCAGAAAGTGTCTACTTTGAATACAAGCACAAGTAGTTCTTTGACTTCTATCAAATGACCATCAAACACAGTCATGGTAAACATAACTAGAATTGCCACACAGTGACAAATAATAACCCCACAGCACAGCCTTGTCACAAAAACCATATTTTCATTGTTCTTTTTTAGTAACAGTGATCTTGACCCCACTCGTGAACTAGAGTGGCATATTCACATACCCTAAATTTCCTATACAGTTATTCCTAACTTTGGTTATTGTCTGGAAACAAATATTCCATATTACGTTAAGTGGCTGTGAGTTTGACGCATAATTGCCCCATTTTCCAACTAGAGAGGGGTATTCACATAAGCTCCCTATACTGAAAGTTCTTTACAAAATTAATATCTCATTACTAACTTACTCGAAACCAAAAACCAACCGACAGACACGCTCACTCCTATATACCCCGCTAACTTTGTTTTGTAGGAGGTATAAAAACATGGCAGTTATTATAAATGGTATCTACTGTATAGATAATGACATATTATAATTACAGGTACAGAAAGTCATCTAACATGCAAACAGTACACAGAATGCATTTTTTTAAAAGATATTTGGTTAAAAGCGCTGACTTAGAATGAGAAGGTCATATTGATAAGTACTTACGATCTTATTTATGATTATATAACACATATCTAAAATCAGCATCACAAGGCATTTCTTATGAGAATTTTTTCATGTTGACCAAACTGAAGTGTAAACAGCTTGTTTAACCATAGGTATAAAGAGTGATTTTCGGACATTTTTTTTGTTTTCTTAAAATATCGATTTGTACTCACAACCTTCTCATTCTTAGCCAGCGATATATTCATTCGCTAATTGAAGCTCTTGTTTATTTAAAACAAAAAGAACTATTAAAAGATCAAGTTCAACTTGAACTGTACGTTTATCACAGGCTATAACATAATCACAGAAATAAATATCAGGGTTCTGTTTTATAGACTGAAAATTAGACTTCTATTATGTTAAGACATTTAAAGGTCTATCAAGCAGTTTATAAGTCAGACCAAAGAATTCCCAATGTCATGATTTCACCTACAAAAATTCCCAATTTCATGATCTTATGCACAAAAATTCCCTATTTGACTGGCCTGCTGTAAATGAACCCATATATTTTGGACAAGTTAAATAGTTATTTATGACACATTTAGTGCAAATAGCTTATGAAAACAGTCCATTCTTAGCTAAGAGTAAGATATGTCTGTGAAAAGGGTTCCAGTATGCTGAATATAAATCATTAACAACTCATCCCTTTTGCTCCCTATTTAGTACATAGGGGGGATACAACCCTGTAGCATGAAAGGGACGGAATGTCACTGTATCTCAAACCTGGCCAGGTTTGGTACAATGTAACAATAATCTAAGAGTAGAGGGAAAGATTTTAATATGTGAATATTTAACACCACAAAGTGTGTAACAGTGAAACGAAACAAAGTATTCAATCACAAAACAATATGATATTTAGACCAACCTTAAACATAAAGTTAACAAGACAAAACAATAAAATTAGTTCAAATTTGATTAAAGTTCCTAAATACACATTCCAGAAGAGCATTTATCTAACGCAGTCTCCAATATTCAATAAAATTCACTGTTTCCGATTATTTCATCATTGATTCATAATAATTAATAGCAATTTAATCTTGACAGTGTATATTGATACTTACCTTAAAGCATCGTAGTTAACTACATGTGCATTCAAAGCTTAAAATATTTCAATAATTGAGTGTACCAGCAATAAATAACAGCTCATGAAAGTTTTACCTGTAGTACATTTTGTACTTTCAAAGAAATCAAATCTCAACCAACTAAAATGCCCCTATACCTGTAATCTTACATCAATAAACTATTTTTTCATACTTCTCCAGTCATTTATTGTTTAATACACATGTCCGAGCTACAGCCGCATAATGCCCAATCCTGTAAATACGACACAAGTTTGTTCAGAGGGTCATCTGCAATAACCCAACATCACAACACGGCCATTGCTCTATCGTTAAAATTCAAGGGACCATAGTTGAGTCAATATTTTTTTCTCAAAAAACTTATTTTTGGCAGAAAAATTCTGAATCTTTGTTTCTAGAGGAGCAATTTCGAATTGCAGACTCCTGTATAACCTACAAATCTGCATAAACTACTAGTGATGTTTGACCGTGTCGAAAATTTAGTACTTTTTTGCAAATTTTGAATTAAAACAAAAGAAAACAAGCACAATTCATTACAAAAACATAAATAACAGTCAATTAATGCTGCATCTTAATTAAATAAAACATTTCAATAATTGTAAAATTTTAAACATGGTTCCTATATAATGTCAGAAGCATTTACCGGTACTAACAAGTTTGAATTTAAAAAAAAACAAGTTTTAATTCACTTAATATATCACAACATCAACAATTACTTTAATTTTAAAATTAGCAGTGTAAATTTTAAAAATGCTTTAACAGTAATATACATATAATATCCCCAAAACATCCCAACATTAAGCATAGATACACATAATATTATAGATAACGACCATCGTTATACAAAATGTTTCTTACATTTAATTTGACAGACCATATGGTTCTGAACCAAGAGCAAAAATATTATACACATGTATAAAGTGTAAAATGACTAAAGACTAATATGTTGCCATGGTTACTGCATGACTTCTTTTTTCAATCTTGCTTTCTGTAAGATTTGTGTTCGTTTCTTTCTTTCTATTGCCTTATTACTAACGGTCTGCTTCAAGGCAGGAAGGTTGACTGTGTCTCGTTGAATATAAGCTATGTCGGGGCTGAAAATACACAAACAAACACATTTGAGGATCATTTCGTGTGTTACTAGATGTTGATTAATGTGAGACAGATGCACTAACAGACCTAATGTCAATATTGAGATAACCAAACTTAATTGTTTGTTGGACATAATTTTGGGATATTGTATGCCCAATATTGTAAGTCTGACATTGTTTGCCGGGCATTTTTTGTGTGACATTGTTTGTTGGATATTTACAAGTGAATCCAAAGGAATTTGGATTTTATAACCATGTAACTTCAATGTTTTTGCAACCAATATTAATTCTTTTTTTACATCTGGTGTAAGAAGAAAATAATATATGTACCAGTATGTATTATATGTTAATAACTGGAAATCAATTTTTAAACAAGAACTATCAGTAAGCTCGGACTTTAAGGGATGACATCCCCAGGTATAGTTATATAAGAATAGATACAAGAGTCACAGAAATAAATTATAGCTTTCATACTCTGTTAATGCCGAGCATAGCCTTTATTTGCTTAATTTCTACTGACACATGGCAGGCATATATATGTACCTCCACCCGGATTTGAACCCAGGTCGCCAGATTAGACGGCAAGCACACTAACCACTGAGCTACGGAGACAAATACAAAATTAAAAGTGTTTGTATGAACATAACCAACATATTACCAGTATAATGATTATTCACGATTAATGCACACTCAAGCAGTGCATATCATCGGCATACAATGGTTGTAACTCTGTGTAAGTACTGATGGAGATCTGCTCAAGAATTTTGTGAAAAAACCTTGAAGTATACTTATAAAGACGCTTTCCATTTAGTTTAAGCAACAACATGGACGTATGAATGAGCAGCCCGGACATAAATGCAGTGTGTGTATGTTCCTAATCTTAATACAGCATTTAAGTACAAACAGACAGCTTCAGACAAAATTTTTATATGAAATTTGCGGAGTTGGAAAATTCATACGAAAATACTAATTAATACAGTGCTACGGAGCTAACTAATTTTGCAATACTCATTTGACTGAGCGCATTAGCGGTGTTGTGGTCATTTTTGTGTATACAGTTAATAGAAAACTATAATATCTGGACATGCTAAGAAATGTCTAAGAATGCAAACATGATGATGATGTTAAGAGTGTACAGCAGCTAATATGCATGTTACCAACACCTTGAGGACACAAAGAGTAAAGAAACAAGAGATGTTTGTAAAATATGTATGCCCTGTGACAGTCCAATAGCCGGAAATGGTTTAGGTTACAGTGACCTTGGACTACTGACCTCAAAATCAATAGGGGTCATCTAATGTTGCTGGTCAAACACCATGTAAAATTTGAAGATTCTTGAGTAAAGCAATCTTGACCTTTTGAGCTGAAAACATTTGTTCTACTGAACACCAGACCAACATGTGCAAAGCGATATAACCTCTCCATCAAAGATGGGGAAGGGGAAGGGCATAACAAGGTTGTGGTCAAAGTGTTTTAAAGGCAATACTAATACCAACTTACCACCAAGTTGTCAAGCAAAACAATATTTAATGAGGCCGACTAGAAATAAATGAATGGTCCAATAGTAGCAGAGACATGCAGATGCCAAAAACTTAAAACAAGGTGACAGTAAACTCATACACATTGATGGATAATATCTGGTAATCTTACACATGTACAAACTTAATCTCAAAAATTTAGCTAAATGCAGTATTGAACATTCTTACAGACACCCAACACAGAAAAAGAACATTGAAACGAAAACAGAAAATGGAAATTGGTAAATTTTGTTTAATTAGACTAGTTATAAATCAGTTATATAACCAGGTGCTTGTTGCCTAAGCAAAGCGCTACCAAGCACCACTATTTAGTTACTTCCCGTTCAATTAAATATAGAAGGCATGGATTACCTCCCGTGGAAAGCACTAAGTTGTGCTTTGCTTAGACAACAGACACCTGGTTTTTATTGAAAAGAGTATGTAAAGAAGCATAATAAGTCTGAAAGCATGCACTGTGCTACATGCCAATAAAACGTATAGATATAAAACACTGTCACATTCCCCCTGATCAAACATGGTGCAAAACTATCCTATAGTGGTGTACAATAAAAATGTTCATTGCATATTGTATAACTTACGACATTATTTGAGATTCTATATCAATAGTGGTCCTGGATGAAGTATACAAGATGAGATAAATCACATGTTAGGTGGGAAAATTTTATACGTTTAGTTGAACATGGGTAAATAACTAAATATCAACCGGATCAGTTGAACAAGGGTAAATATCAACCTGATCAGTTGAACAAGGGTAAATATCAACCGGATCAGAGTGTATCAAGTCTATAGAAGAATTTAAAGAAGACAAAACACCTCATGTTGCAGTGTTAACAGACATGACTTGTTACAGCTACATTATCAGACATATTTGTTATGAGACTTGCACATAATTAGTTACACACAAATACCGCAACAGGGCAATGGGCATAGGGGTAAAGTGGTGACTACATTTGTATATGTATCCCAAAACTAGGGGTTTGAAGTCTAATTGGATTAACCTTATAACTGATTAAAAACTACAAACCCAATAATGCTATGAAAATAAAAAAGTAATTCTTTTGATCATTTTATTTTGCCAAAAAGCAACAGTACATTGGCTTAATGGCAGGCAATGCAGTGTTTGTAAATCTTCCATGCCTCAAACTGCCTTCGGACAGGGAAAATGGTTAAGCTTTCTACCTGTTTGAGTTATCTAAAGTTGTAATGTATGCTAGAACATTCTCGTTTTGCCATAACTGAAGATCCTGTTTCAAATTTCTAACCTGTTACAGACACAGAATTTCTACTATACAGCACTTACTGAATCAATGTGTTCCATTTATCAAGTATTATATGTTAGTAAAGCTTCAAGCCATTTAAAAAAAAACTTTCCACTTTTCACAGTCTTAAGTTATCAACATCAGAAAAAATGACAGAAAAGTTGGTATAATAAAAGAATGGACAAACTAGTTCACACACAAAATAAGCTAAGTTGTGTTCAACATATAGTCCAAAGAATTTGACAAGATCCTCGACCTTAAACTAGCATAATTTAACAGGTGAATGATATATCTATTCTACAGTTGCATATTTTCATAAGTATTGAGTATCACGAAGATGCTTGATGTGTAATACAAACACTAAACTATAGGACCGATATCACACAATTTTCTTTCGTAAATTTATACATTTTTGTAAATTCAACGCAGAACCTTGTAATTAGCAATGCATAAAGGTCAGGATCACGTCAAATTCTCAGTGCTATATAATGCATATATAATATGTATACATACAGTTTCCGTGACTGATTCTTCATTTGAAGTTTAGGAAGGGTTTTATCTTTATCCCCATCTTTATGTTCGTCATCTGCGACGTATGCCTTGGCAAGTAGATAGGCATCCGGTGTCCATTTGTGAGAGTATAATACATCACGAAGATCTGACTTCAAATTGTCCAGCTGTAAAATACATCAACAATGACTTCAATAAATCGCAACTATGTAAGTATACAGTCAGGTCTCTATATTGAATTTCGTAGATTATGTACAAAATATGAAATGCAATATTTTGGACAAACCTATCAAAAATGTAGCCAAAGAGTGAACAGTCATAAATTTGATATCAAACATTTTCCTGATTCCTTTGCTAATATATCTTCACACTTTAATTCACCCTGACATAGTATTAAGGATTTTTCGTTTATGCCAATTGATAAAATCACAAATAACTGGCAAAGATTACTAAAAGAATCTAGATGGATGTACCAACTTGGTACTCTCCAACCACATGGTCTAAATTCTAAAGTTCAATTTTAATTCTTAAATAATTTACAGTACTTGGCTATTTCAATTATCTGAAAATGTACATTATGGTATAACAGACTTTTGACGGTTTCTTAAATTTATGGAAATTTAAAATATTGAAAGAAATACCTCCTGTTACGCATTTTTGAGATCAATAGACAGAGGGAATTTAATTTTGCGATCAATTTCATCTGCAAAATTAATCAGTTAGAAATATTAATAATTTCAGTGTGCTGTAGGCAATATATACATACCTCATGTTGTTGTTGTTCATTAATCTGTTGTAGTCTACGTATAATAGCTTCACATTCAGCTAGAGTAGGTTGTCTACCACCGGATAGATTGAACAGACTTGGTCCAGATGTAATCTGATCAGCTAAACTAGCAGTACCACCTTGTGTCATCTGATACTTTAATGTATCTATTGTATGTTGTCTGGAATAAATTAATAACCATTACATTAAACATCTAATTAACCATGTTAAAACTATATATGATCAATATTCACTAAAACATCTAGATACTGGTATGCCTTGGTCCCACTGAGATTGTTTTGCCTCGGCGATGTACTCCCGATTTAGTAAATGGCAACGGAAGGCTTAAGGAAAATGGTCCTCATTGTCTAGGGGAAGCTTGGGCGCAATCATTAGATAAGTTTGTGATATCCCAGTTCACAATACCTCCGGAAGCTATTTTATTTAAATCGAGAGTACATCGCAGAGGCTAAAATATTAAAGAAAACCGTCAAGCACAAATTCTTCAATTTTCAGTTTTATTTCTATCAAAGCTGTGTTACAGTGTTCAGTACACTGAAATAGATTCCCAGTCATACCCTTCCATGAACATCTTACAACAATGTTGAATTTCTTCCACGCATGGAGAAGGTAAAAGTGCTGGCATGGCAATAAGGAAGATCTATGGCAAGTCAAGGGCACACATTAAAAAAGAATGTTGAAAAGCCACAGGTAATAATCATTTCAACTAAACCTCATGCATGAAAAAAGTTTCATTGACCTTAATAATTATATGGTTTACAGTAACTGCCCAGAAAGTTGGTCGTTGGTCAATTTAGCAAGTAAAAAACCTTAATACCATGACTTTATGATCATATCAAATTTGACTACAAACAAACATTAACTTACTGTTTCTTTTTGACGTCTTCATTTTGATCTATGACTTGATTGAGGTAAGTATTACGGTTCCTGGCTTCACGTAGAGCACGCTTTAACTCCTTGATTTCCTCCTCCAGGAAGATTATCTTTAATTCGTCTGTCTTATCTTCTACAAGAGAATTACATACCGGTAAATGCTCATTTTCTTGTATTCACTGTAAACGAATTCCCCTTTCGCAAATACTACATTTTACAGTTAGCCGACCGTGGGTTTAAAAGCAACTACAAATTTTCATAGTTTTAAATCAACTTTTAATGTCCACATTTATGTTTTAAACATTTTCGCTGCTACTTAATTTCATTTAATTCTGTGAAATTAAATCATGCCAAATTTCTTACTTTACAGTAATGCTAATTTATCTGAATGGTCAAAACGTCATACCTAGAACCCTTCTTAACAAATTACAGATTATGTGAAAATGACATGACAAAGTCATAATAGTTAAATTAATTTTATACCAATTCATTTTAGGCATCCCAGACCACCAGTCCTATATTACCTACTTAGATTATAAATATGATGGTGTAGGACACTTTTCACTGACAATTATGTCTAGATACAGTAAGATTAAGAATTAAACAATTTTAATATTTAACCAAATTCATAACCAATTTTAACCAAATGTTGACAGTTGTAACACAAACACAATTTTTTGGTGTGCACACATAAAACAATTGGATACAATACTATAGTGCTGTATGTAACAGTGTAATATATGAAATAATATCTGAAAGATCAGAAATTCAGAATATGATTTTCTATGATTATCTAGTATGAAACATGTCCAAAAGACAATTAATAGTTATTGTATTCTTTCTTCTCAAAGCTTTTATTGAATACCAGTCTACCGGTATATAACTATTACTTCTATTACAAACAAATAACAACAGTAAAATCTATAATTTAAGATTCTCCATGAAACAAGTGAACACATATTTTTACAGTACTATACATGTATCTAATTTGGAAAGTGAGATATACGGCACCCCACAAACAACCAGACAAAAGTGCAAGGGAGTGTACTACTAATTGTTTGATCATTTTTCCATATAATATATTTGTGCATTGTGAACATTATCTTGAACAGGTTTATGAAGAGAATCAGGTAAATTTGCAGAAGCAAAATTCTGACATTTCAGGTCCCCAACTAAAAGGTGTGAAATTTCATACAGACAATATTACCTCCGGATACAGATAGTAAATTATTTGTGGAAATCAGTGAAAGGGACTCCATCACCTCTGCTCACTGGGCGCTCCTTATACTGAGGTTCATTATAAAGTGCAAATTAATTTACAACATTGTCAACACAGAGCAAATTCACCAGGACTTCGAAATTTTCTCAACATAGGCCAGGTCACAAGTGCTTGTAATATTGATATTAAGTTTGAATGTACGCCTGATTAAGGACAAAGAACATGCTGGATGTAAAATAGGGAAAGAAAGAGTTTTCATATAGATGTAGATAAACTATCTATACTCTACTGGAATATCCCATGGTAATATCTCATGCACATTGATTTCTGTTTACATTTTTGTACACACAAAATACATGTGCCTTATCACTAAACACAAAAGTGATATAATGCTAAATACATTCCTTCAGTGACATAATACTATACTAGTAGATATAATATGCTACAAAAGTGATTGTGCTCAGTAACCTAGCAACCTTTGGCATGGTGATTGTAACAAACCTCTTGAAGTGCCTTCAAGGTTCTTTGAAAAGTTGAAAGTCCCTGATTGCATTGATAATGACGAAGATTCTGAAAATGATTTCAGATTCCAACGACATAAAAAATGATTACATCCAATGGACTGAGTTACTCAATAATATACATGTTTCATCCATTTTAAATACTGAAATCACACGTATATCTGAAGAATCCATTCTAGTTATCACTTCATAAATATTTAGTTTTTATTAACTCCGAAGGTAAATATAGTATAAAGAAGCGAGAGGTTTTAACAAGGGGCCATGAAGTCTAGTGCCAAAATGATGGTGTAACTTTCAAGTAAGTACATCTGTACTAAACAATAATTTAAATTACTAATAGATTGAAAAAAAAACATGCAATATCCTACTGTAGTTTTAACTCTCACTTATGAAGTCATCAAACTTACAATAAAAGTCTATGGGCTTGAAAACAAACATATTTAGCCTACTGCAAACATTGCTGAATTTGATTCTCCAGAAAAAATTTGTGTCAAAAAACCAAAAGCTTATCAAAACAAAACAAGAGTTGTCTGAAAGATGGCCAGTGCTCATACACCAAGAGCTTGGCTGTCTGAAGCTTGTTTGTAGCCTTAAAATGATATAAAACAAAGCTGTCATCACCTTTTTCCATTAGACGAGCATCCTTGCCAGTTTTACTGCGCCGACTACTAGCACTACCACCTTCAGGATGATGACGCTGTTGTTGTTGTTGCTGTTTCTGACTCATAACAATTTTGAAATGCAGATCTGCAAACATTCAATTTTAATTAAACTATGACATGTTTTCTTCCTTATAATTACATAACAACAAAGATCTTCAGTAAAGTGTATTTTAAAGCACATACGATATATCATTAATATAAACTACGGTAGAACTGTCCATGTAAATTATGGGGAAAAGGACCTGAATGATTTATATCAGAAAAATATTATTTCACAATTTGTAGATTTACTGTGATTAATTTTTCACATTTTGAAAAGGTATGGTACCAGGCTAACTTTTTTCACAATTAAGAGAATTTCGTGTTAACTAATTTTTCACAAAACAAAAGGGCTTGAGCCTCTTAACAATTCAGCTAAAAAAGCCCTGAAAGTAATCTGAACAAATATCAAACAAACCTTTATTCTCTTTCTTCAGACTGTCAATCTCATCGTGTAAGGATTTAAGCACCTCAGCATGTTGCTGTTTAAGGAACATAATGCTGCGTTCAAGATGGTGGATTCTTTGTGCCGGGTTTAATTCGGACAAGTCGACACCTCGTTCATCGTCGTCCAACCCGGCAATTTTATCAGTGGCAGGCTGTAATGAAAAGTTCAAAACAGTCAATATGAGGAACACAAGAGGTTCAAGTGAGAATAACGACATTGAAAGATTTTACCCTCAACAAAAGTGGATGTGTATTCCCTGTTGATGAGTCTAACATTAGCTGAATTATGCTGAAAGGCCAATTAAGCATCACTTATTCTGTAGCATCAGAAACATCATACACATATCTTGAAAATGAAGAAGTAATGTTGCTATTACCATGAGTTTGTCTTTTGTAAAAGGCTTGGGGTAACCCCCTCTGTTCAATGTGTTCACCCGTGACCATTGAGGTAATGTCCTGAAAAATGAGAATGAAGAAATATTTATAAGCCTCAGCAGAACAACCAACGAAAGCTGATTGTGACAACAAAGTGGTTCTGTAAAAATATCAAAAGTGTTCAAACTTAAGACAAGAGTACCTATCACTCCTGTAAACAATACGTTAAAATTGGCCAAACAGAAACATGTTTGGTGCAAGAATTATTGACAGCAGATTTTCATAATAGCTAATCACAATAGCTTACCATGATAACTGTAACAGGTAAAAGGTTTAAACAACAAATAATAATCTTATCTTCCTGGACAGCTTTCTTCCAAAGGTAAAAAGGAATAATAATTAAACTCATACCCGAGTGGAGGCAATTGATTCATGGAAGTGAGATCCGAAATCTTCTCTTGTACAACTCCTTGTTTCAACATGCTCCAGCCAGCCCTACATTCTGACCTTACTGGTCAATAAAAACAAACACCACCCGCTGCTGAAAGAGAAAATATTTTATGAAATACTTCTGAAGAAAAAATAACTTAAAATATACAGGATTTTATCAATGGTTGCATTTAAACATTTAAATAAGTAAGTTAGTAACCCTGATCATTTTCAGTATCATCATCTGCCGTTGACACTTTGTCTACACACGTTTGTTTATCCATTATTGTATTCCCCAAACTGTGGTATCAATAGTTTCTAACTCAGGACAGGGGTTCTAATTGATTGACCAGTACATTATGCACCTCGTAATTTTGTTCCCTGCCAAATTTGCACGATACCTAATGCATGGCCCTGGGGGCAGGGAGTGTACCTGGGGTTTGAAATTAAGCAAAAGTAAAAATCCTGCCATCCCCTGGACAGGGGTTTCAATTGATTGACCAGTACATTATGCAACAGTCAGTTGCATCCACAACCCTACATCCCCAAGGATGGGCCAGGATTTTAACTTTAGCGTTGTCAAAACCCCCGCCCTTCCAAGGCCCTGCAGGGGAAAGCTGATGGTAAAATCTCCAGTATTTCCCCAGCTCTTGACAACAATTGTCCGCAGGTATTGGTTCGGAGAAAACATTTTTCCAACAGTACGGGGCATCTTGAAGATAAAAGTGCAGCAATTTCCCCAGCTATCCGCTGCCCATCTCCAGGGGTGGGGCATGGGGCCGTGTTTTCAATTGAGTGCATTACTTGAACCCACAATCCCATTCCCTAGTGTTATTACTCCAGAATTGATCTAGATGGACACATGCCGTAAGTCAGTCTCTGAGTCAGAACGAGGTCGATGCGAATTTCAAGTTTTTGTTTTAATTAACGACGTCTGCATTCTTTGAACAATTTATGAAATTTGCAATTCCAACTTCATGGATTGGCGTTATACGCAGCTATGGAAACTGCTGTTTTAGGGAAAATATGATGTGTCAGTAACACCTTTTTAGAAAGAGAGATTATGTTCTAAACCAACGTACCAGCAATGCTAAGATAATATTATTTAGGGACACAGAAATCAGAAAAAAATCTATTGACTTCTCAAGTGTTCTGTTGCTACAGACGCCGCCATTTGCAACGGTTAGGGTTATAAGGTAAGTGTTTGCGGGAAAATGTCTCGGAGGGTAAGCGTTAGAATTCCTCGTCATCGATTTTTGCGTTCTATGTCGTTAAAGTGTGTTGATATTTTTTCATCAAAATTACTCATTATACTTGTATGTCATTAAATAAGTAATTTACAATGTTGAACATTATAATTTTGCTAACATTTACCCTTGAGACAATTTCAAGGTACCCTGACCCTTACCGTTTTAGACCATTTATGAGAGGAAGTACCCTGGCGCTTACCTTTTAGACCTTTATGTTGGGACCTATCCTGGCACTTACCCTTTAGACTTTTCATGTTGGGAGCCATCCTGGCGCTTACCTTTTAGACTTTACATGTTGGGAGCTACCCTGGCGCTTACCTTTTAGACTTTTCATATCGGGACCTACCCTAACGCTTACCTTTTAGACTTTTGATGTTAGGAGCTACCCTGACGCTTACCTTTTTGACTTTTCATGTTGGGAGCTACCATGGCGCTTACCTTTTAGACTTTTGCATGTTGGGAGCTACCCTGGCGCTTATCTTTTAGACTTTTCATATCGGGACCTACCCTAACGCTTACCTTTTAGACTTTTGATGTTAGGAGCTACCCTGACGCTTACCTTTTAGACTTTTCATGTTGGGAGCTACCATGGCGCTTACCTTTTAGACTTTTTCATGTTGGAAGCTACCCTGGCGCTTATCTTTTAGACTTTTCATATCGGGACCTACCCTAACGCTTACCTTTTAGACTTTTGATGTTAGGAGCTACCCTGGCGCTTACCTTTTAGACTTTTCATATCGGGACCTACCCTAACGCTTACCTTTTAGACTTTTGATGTTAGGAGCTACCCTGACGCTTACCTTTTAGACTTTTCATGTTGGGAGCTACCCTGACGCTTACCTTTTAGACTTGTCATGTTGGGAGCTACCCTGGCGCTTACCTTTTAGACTTTTCATATCGGGACCTACTCTGACGCTTACCTTTTAGACTTTTGATGTTAGGAGCTACCCTGACGCTTACCTTTTAGACTTTTCATGTTGGGAGCCACCCTGACGCTTACCTTTTAGACTTGTCATGTTGGGAGCTACCCTGGCGCTTACCTTTTAGACTTGTCATGTTGGGAGCTACCATGGCGCTTACCTTTTAGACTTGTCATGTTGCGAGCTACCCTGGCGCTTACCTTTTAGACTTGTCATATTGGAAGCTACCCTTGCCCTTACCTTTTAGACAATTCATGTTGGAAGCTACCCTGGCCCTTACCTTTTAGACAATTCATGATGGGACCTACCCTGGCGCTTACCTTTTAGACTTGTCATGTTGGGAGCTACCCTGGCGCTTACCTTTTAGACTTGTCATATTGGAAGCTACCCTTGCCCTTACCTTTTAGGCAATTCATATTGGAAGCTACCCTGGCCCTTACCTTTTAGACAATTCATGATGGGACCTACCCTGGCCCTTACCTTTTAGGCAATTCATGTTGGAAGCTACCCTGGCGCTTACCTTTTAGACAATTCATGTTGGGACCTACCCTGGCACTTACCTTTTAGGCAATTAATGTTGGAAGCTACCCTGGCGCTTACCTTTGATAGAAAATTCATGATGGGACCTACCCTGCCCCTTACCTTTTAGGCAATTAATGTTGGAAGCTACCCTGGCCCTTACCTTTTAGACAATTCATGTTGGGACCTACCCTGGCGCTTACCTTTGATAGAAAATTCATGATGGGACCTACCCTGCCCCTTACCTTTTAGGCAATTAATGTTGGAAGCTACCCTGGCGCTTACCTTTTAGACAATTCATGTTGGGACCTACCCTGACACTTACCATTAAGATATATGGAAGCTACCCTGGCCCTTACCCTTTACACTTTATCGTATATGGGATGGTTACTCTCTTCTAACCCTTACCCTTTAGACAATCGTTCTGTATCTTTATTTCTTTGTACAATTTTCATCGATATTTAGCAATGCATACAGTATAGATATCTACATGAAAGTTTTAGATAATCTAGCCCTTAAGACCTACCATATACGGACCGCCGTATACTCGTTTTCGTTTTAAACGTATAAGATAGTCACTAAATACTACCATACTATAAGTTATCGCATCGTACGGTATCAATTTTACGACAGTTTTGCCGTTTTACGACCATCTGATTTCTGGTACACCGAGGAATTCTAGCGCTTACCTTTTAGACAATTGGGGATTCAAACGCTTACCTTATAACATTTGCAACATACTTTTGAAAGCCTCAAACACAAAGCGATGTAAACAATATTTATAAAAGATAAATAATATGTTATTTAAATGAAAAAACGATTTACATATTTAAAATTAATCATTTATCAGATCCATATTTGCAATATTTTGCGTGTTTTGAAGATATAAAATTTGTTATTTTGAGACTATTTTTTGGGGTCAATGAAAAAGTCCAGTCCAGTCCGGAAACAGTAAGGCTAAAATCCACCACATTACGTACCGTATAAACGGGAACCAGCTATCAGAGACTTCCGTAAACAAGAATGTTCACATCTAGCGCCGAAATTTTGTTCGCATATTCTAGGTTTGTTCTATATGCATATACCTAATTATATTTTCCTTTACAACAGCACTAGTAAAGCTGAACGTCAAATGTTTAATAGACGCGGCTGTCTTGTTTTTTGCACCATCTGCACAACAATTTTGGATTCTTGATGAGTTTCGTACCCAATAATGTTCGTACAGCCTTCTACTTCTATGTTGATACATACCTGTACCTGTCAGTGGCCTACTGGTTATGTTGTGATAGACATTGTCGATATCAACATATCAAGATAAAACTCATTTTCAAGAATGAAACGATGATACGAATCTAATTTTGACAACCTTAGTCACAGGGAAAAGACTCCTGGTCCGATCCAAGACTCAGAAATTACTACTTGATTATGTGTGCCGATCCAACAAGGGATTTAGACAGTAAGCATCGTCTCAGAGTCCACCCCCACTTACCAATCAATGGGCTCATGTTGAAGATAGGAAACTACCTGGGAGTTACACTGAAAGCGAAACTGTCCAGGAACAGTCATATGGAGTCTGCAACCAAGAAGACTAATAATAGTTTAGCATTTCTGCACAGAAATGTGACACACTGTCCAAGATATTAGGTAAAGGCACAGTGCTACTCGTCAGACCAATCAATGTTTTTATTCTAATTTATTTGCATGTTTGTTTCAGATAGATAATGGCCTCTGATACGACTGTGAGTTTATGGGTGAAAGCAGAACCATTCAGTTATGGTGCATTTCATATTGCTCCCCATCCAAGACTCAATTTTAATGTAAGTATGGCATACATGTTCACATTCAATAATGACAATATATGTTGGCTTTTACCTAATTTGATTTTAACCTTTATACCTACTTGAATTTCCAAAACTTACACTTGGACCCTTAGATTTCATGAAAACTCACTTTTAAGTTAATGGTATTTTGGGCTTTAGAACCCAGTAAAAATCTGCTCCAAACAAATTCAGTTTCCTGTTCACTTGTTCTTATAAAATAAAATATTTTATCCTGTGAATTAAGTGTTCTTTTGTTCTTTTTATTACAGAATATTAAGAAGATAGTGATTTATGCTAAAAATAAAGGTGATACAGGCTTTCCTAAACTAAGGTAAGAAGAAACCCAACTATTTAAGAAATTACAGCAATTCAATTTCAAGTAGTATCTTTTTAGCTCACCTGACCACGAAGTGGTCATGGTGAGCTATTAGGATCGATGGATGTCCGTCGTACGTCGTCCGTCGTCCGTCGTCCGTCGTCCGTTCACAATTAGTTTGTTTACACTCTAGAGGTCACATTTTGGACTCAATCTTCATGAAACTTGGTCAGAATGTTTGTCTCAATGATATCTAGGTCAAGTTCGTATATGGGTCATGTGGGGTCAAAAACTAGGTCACCAGGTCAAATCTTAGAAAATTCTTGTTTACACTCTAGAGGTCACATTTGAAGCTTGATCTTCATGAAACTTGGTCAGAATGTTTGTATCAATGATATCTAGGTCAAGTTCGAATATAGGTCACGTGGGGTCAAAAACTAGGTCATCCGGTCAAATCTTAGAAAATCCTTGTTTACACTCCAGGGGGCACATTTGAAGCTTGATCTTCATGAAACTTGGTCAGAATGTTTGTCTCAGTGATATATAGGTCAAGTTTGAATGTGGGTCACGTGAGGTCAAAAACTAGGTCACCGGGTCAAATCTTAGAAAATCCTTGGTTACACTCTAGAGGTCACATTTGAAGCTTGATCTTCATGAAACTTGGTCAGAATGTTTGTCTCAATGATATCTAGGTCAAGTTCGTATATGGGTCATGTGGGGTCAAAAACTAGGTCACCAGGTCAAATCTTAGAAAATTCTTGTTTACACTCTAGAGGTCACATTTGAAGCTTGATCTTCATGAAACTTGGTCAGAATGTTTGTATCAATGATATCTAGGTCAAGTTCGAATATAGGTCACGTGGGGTCAAAAACTAGGTCATCCGGTCATATCTTAGAAAATCCTTGTTTACACTCCAGGGGGCACATTTGAAGCTTGATCTTCATGAAACTTGGTCAGAATGTTTGTCTCAGTCATATATAGGTCAAGTTTGAATATGGGTCACGTGAGGTCAAAAACTAGGTCACCGGGTCAAATCTTAGAAAATCCTTGTTAACACTCTAGAGGTCACATTTGAAGCTTGATATTCATGAAACTTGGTCAGAATGTTTGTATCAATGATATCTAGGTCAAGTTCGAATATAGGTCACGTGGGGTCAAAAACTAGGTCATCCGGTCAAATCTTAGAAAATCCTTGTTTACACTCCAGGGGGCACATTTGAAGCTTGATCTTCATGAAACTTGGTCAGAATGTTTGTCTCAGTGATATATAGGTCAAGTTTGAATATGGGTCACGTGGGGTCAAACACTAGGTCACAGGGTCAAATCTTAGAAAATCCTTGTTAACACTCTAGAGGGCACATTTGAAGCTTGATCTTCATGAAACTTGGTCAGAATGTTTGTCTCAGTGATATATAGGTCAAGTTTGAATATGGGTCATGTGGGGTCAAACACTAGGTCACAGGGTCAAATCTTAGAAAATCCTTGTTTACACTCTAGAGGTCACATTTGAAGCTTGATCTTCATGAAACTTGGTCAGAATGTTTGTCTTAGTGATATATAGGTCAAGTTTGAATATGGGTCACGTGGGGTCAAACACTAGGTCACAGGGTCAAATCTTAGAAAATCCTTGTTTACACTCTAGAGGGCACATTTGAAGCTTGATCTTCATGAAACTTGGTCAGAATGTTTGTCTCAGTGATATCTAGGTCAAGTTCGAATATAGGTCACGTGGGGTCAAAAACTAGGTCATCCGGTCAAATCTTAGAAAATCCTTGTTCAAATTATGCCCCTGGGGTCAAAATTGGCCCTACTCGGGGGTCACCGTTTTACATAGACTTATATATAGGGAAAACATATTAATATCTTCTTGCCTAAAACTACACTGCCTAGAATTTTGATTATTGGTATGTAGCATCATCTTGTGGTTTTCTACCAAGATGTTCAAATTATTCCTTTGGGTGAAAATTGTGCAGGGTTTATAATCAGGTGAGCGATATAGGGCCATCATGGCCCTCTTGTTGATAGTGTGATTAAAAACTTTTAATGTTTTTAAGTATCAATTAGCAGAGTATATCATATTTAATATTTTCTAATGAAAACAGAGAAATAACTTAATTTTATAGTCTAAATGGGATTAGATAATTTTTGTAAAACCTTTAAGATCAGTATTGAAAATCCCTGGCCTAATAAGTGTTACGGTACCTTATTTCATCAATAAAGGAATGGATGATTATCTGTGCCTAGATAATTGGGGCCTAATTGTAGAGTGTCTGCTTCGAATGCGGGAGGTGCCTGGTTTGATCCACAGCCAGGTCATATCATTGACAACATATAAATGGTACCAGAAATATATATATATAAATGCTCACCTGAGAAGGGAAATTGGCTTCTCTGCTCTCATAGTGTGGCAATTGAATGATGTGTCCAGAGTTATTAATATAAGTTTAAAAACTTGTTACACAATTATCAACCTTTAAAATTATTTTAAACGTTAAGGCATTATAACAAATAACTGTTTTAAGCTGTTAAAACATTAATGTGTTTTTTTTTCAGTTACTCAGTATGGCGTCATATAGCATGTAATAAACTTCATTTGTCAGAAGATTTAGCATGGTTGTAAGTACTGCTGTTTAGTTTATTTGTCACTTGCCCCCCTGACACAATGTAGGTCGCTTCATTCTTCTTTGTTACTCACATGAAGTCTTCTAATTTGTTGAATTAAACTTAATGGGTATAGAGTTTTTAATTACATACACAGATCCCAAATTTACTGCTATTTAAACATTATATACTATTCACAAGCAGAGCCTAAAGAAATACACAGTGATGAACATTCCCTGCAGTCTGCAAAATTAGGATTTGAAACTACCTACCCAAATTGGTAAAATTTAATAGTTTCCATATAAATATACTCTATTCATAATCACTGTAAAAGTAACTTGCCCAACAGCATAAAAATCTTGCCCCAATAAAAAATTACTTGTCCCAGACAAGTGCTATTTTCACAGACTGTCCCTGAAAATTTTAATCCTCAGAAAACCAGCTTATCATCAGAGTTTGGTTTACAGGGAGTGAACTGTACATGCATATATATTGCAGATATTTTACTACCTGTCATTTATTGAGTGAGAACACATCCCATGTCGAAAGATTGGAATGGGACCAAAAATTTGCAGCAGCATCTACAACTGTTAGAGGTAAATTTATACAAAGGTTGTTAGCGAGATAAAAAGTTCGAATAAATTTTAAATAATTTAAAACCAGATTTCAGTCTACACAATGATTACCTACTACCTTTCCAAGTTTCATAAGTTTGTGTAAATTAACATATTATACTTTCATAACTTGGAAACCTATCACTGGAAACTTGAAATGTGAGTGCATAAATCTTAAAAAATATTTTTACTGAAAATCAAGGTTAAGTGCCTTGTTTGTGACTTGTTGCCATGCAATGGTCATGTGACTTGTTGTCATGGGATCTTCATGTGACTTGTTGTCATGGAATGATCATGTGACTTGTTGTTACAGAATATTCATGTGTCTTGTTGTTACGGAATATTCATGTGTCTTGATGTTACAGAATATTCATCTGTCTTGTTGTTACGGAATATATATGTGTCTTGTTGCTACTGAATATGCATGTGTCTTGTTGTTATGGAATATTCATGTGTCTTGTTGTTATGGAATATATATATATATGTGTGTCTTGTTGTTGCGTAATATTCATGTGTCTTGTTGTTATGAAGTATTCATGTGTCTTGTTGTTATGGAATATATATGTGTCTTGTTGTTGCGGAATATTTATGTTGTTATGGAATACTTATGTGTCTTGTTACAGAATATTAATGTGTCTAGTTGCTACTGAATATTCATGTGTCTTGTTGCTACTGAATATTCATGTGTCTTGTTGTTATGAAATATTCATGTGTCTTGTTGTTATGGTATATATATGTGTGTCTATCTTGGTGCTATGGAATATTTAGGTGTCCTGTTGTTATGGAATATTCATGTGTTTTGTTGTTACAGAATATTCATGTGTCATGTTGTTATGGAATATTCATTTGTCTTGTTGTTATAGAATATATGTGTGTCTTGTTGTTGCGGAATATTCATGTGTCATGTTTTTATGGAATACTTATGTGTCTTGTTACAGAATATTAATGTGTCTTGTTGCTACTGAATGTTCATGTGTCTTGTTGTTATGAAATATTCATGTGTCTTGTTGTTAAAAAATATTCACGTGTCTTGTTGTTATGGAATATTTATGAGTCCTGTTGTTACAGAATATTCATGTGTCTTGTTGCTACTGAATATTCATGTGTCTTGTTGTTATGGAATATTTATGTGTCTTGTTGTTACAGATGAAATGAAGAACAGAGTTACTATTGGTACACTGAAATTTGTGTTGTTTCTGTATATACAACAACTACATAAAGTTTCTCTCAAGGCTTCCCTTGTTGCTGGTGACGAGTATCCTTTAGTTATTACTAGTAATAATCTGTATAATGCCTAGTTCAGGGTTCCTACAATTCTAGAAGTAAGAAGGGAAATCCGAATTTGATACACTAGAAAGAATGAACTTTTCTTCTGAAAACAAAGTTATTTGATGATAGTAGTAAAAGAATGGACAAAGTTAAGGTCATTCGAAGTGTCATAAGCAGACTTTTATAATAGAACAATGTTTTAGTGCAGGAATGTGTGCTAAATGCATCGAAACAGTCTTGCAACTCATTTTCAGGATTGGGCATTTGTGCCTAAGTAGGAAGCACTGCTAGGTTGACATTCAGATGTACCGGGTATTGAAACATTTGTTGGTTGTATGCAATCTTAGTAAAACAATGGTTATAACCCTTTAAGTTCAGTTTTCCAGGCCAATACCTGCCATTCCACAGGTCAGATATTCTTAACCTTTATATGTAGGTTAATCTTTAAAAACATGGTAATTCACAATATATATTTTTTTCTCTTGGATTTTATATTTCCATATTTGAATGTATTACAGCAAAAGTTGTAAAACACCTATACCCACATTCCAAGAGTAAAGTCCACTAGGATTATTTTAATTTTATTGATCTTATTATTATGTCTTGGTTGTTTTTGCCTTAACTATGTGTTAGATGGCCAACACGAGCGTCTTCACCTGATCTGGATTCTAGCGGTAGATCTACACCTAGAAGTAACAATAAGGTTTGTATTCTGTCTCTGTATTTATGTTAGGCCTGTATTAATCTATTGTAGGTTAACTTTACCCTCCTAATTCTTCATAAAGACTCTTTTGAACAATTTTGTACTTTATTTCCGAAAAATAACATTTTCATACTTCAAAAGTTATTTCACCAATTATTTGTAAAAATTAATAGTATTACTTACCCGATATTATTACATACTTCATTTCAGTAACTATTGAATTTCATGGACTTTGGGTAAAATGTGATATAATGGCATACATGAATTTGTGGAATATTTAACAAAATAATTAGACATATTTTTTGTACCCTATTATATATGTATGAAAATTATTTTGTCACAAATGATAATGAGTTTACCATTTAAAGTGTACTGGTATATATTAATATGTCCATGGTTGCAGGTATTAGATGATCATAGTCATGTGGTGTTTATGCAGAACAATATACATGAGATCCTGGAACTACTAGTGGAACATGGTAATCTATCTATGTATTATAAATAATCATTTCCACATAGTCCATTTATGTTATCAACAAGCCTTGTTTAAAAATAGAAATAAACAATTAGTATGCCCGGGGAGGCATGCAATGATTTGTCTGTCCAATCATTCATCTGTCTGTTTGTTACAAACTTTTGAAGAAAATTGACTTAGTTAATTTTATGGACAAGGGCATAGGCGTGTTCTAAAAGCAGTCTTGTCCCCCCCCCACCCCTAACTTGTATATGATGATCAATAGTAGACAAAAAGATATGGACTGATAATGTGGTATATAATGAGTCCCCTACCAGTTTTCAACCAAAGGGTACTTAAGGTTTGCCCTCCGTCCGTCAATAGAATATTGATCCTATCATGACAGTTTTCAAGCAAGGTTTATACTTATTATGTGGATAGGAACCCATAATGAGACGTTTCATTATTAATTCATTCAAACATAAATTGTGGTTGCCATGGCATCAGAAACATTGAAAACTAGACAAGGACTCCTGTATTACACATAATTTGATTATTCTTATTACTTGTTTCAGATAGTTACGGTATGAACCAGACAGATCCGTGTCTGACAGTCTCAGCTATGGAAGCACTCGGGTTTATCATTGCAGGATCTGTAGATAGGTGCAAGTAAGTCAAACTACAAAATTATCATTTCTATAAATTCTGCTGATTATGATGATGTGTCCTTCATATAAATGAAAATCTACAAATTAATGACCCCCAGAAAATTACTCTTTTACTTACGTCAGACGGCCACAAACATGACTCATCTAACAGAATTGAGAAAGTCTGCTTGTCAACAATGACCTAATTTTGTTGTGATCATGGGTGGCCTGTGAGGAAAGGTTTACTGAGCAAAGGTTTTTAATTACGATACATAAACAATAAGCTATGCTCCTCTTACCAGGGGTGTAGCCAGACTTGTTCTGATGATCATGCACATAAGCCTTGGGATGAATGATTATGGTTTGGGTCCTCATGATTGTGGAAATTTTGGACTTAAATGGCATTTTAGCCATATTTATATTTTCTATATACTTCTAAAAATAATGTAGTGCACTTGCTATTATCGGTATCGCTTGCTACGCCTAGCTCTCTCTCATTGTGCTATAATGATGTTTATATTGTTTTCAGAAGCCTTCTACCTCTACATGATATTGCTATGTTACAAACAGTACAACACAGAAGTGGCTATTCTAAGGTATGTTAAATGTTTCTACCGATATCTTACATACATCTATTTTACAAAGAAATTAGTTTAACACTCTTATAAATTAATTGGCATTCTACAGGTTTTACGGAGGGTGTTCCTCTACCAAGGTCAATCCAAAATAGGAGTGATAAAGTGAAACATGTCACAAGATGCACTAAATGTGATTCGAAAGGGATTTAGATGCATAAACAAGAAATATGGGACAGAAAATCATAAAATGAATCAAATGGACCTTTGTTCAAAGTTATAGGTGAACTTGGAAAACCAGAATTTATCAAAGAAAATTGGGGAAACTCCACTTAAATAGGAGTACTTGGCAGTTGTGACCAAGGTTATAACGTACATAATGTGTATGTGGTTGCTAGGGGTGTAACGGTACGCTCACCTCGCGATATGATATGTACCGTCAATTTTTCAAACGGTTCGGTATATTTCGGTATGATACAATATTCTCTAACAACGGCCTAAATACTTCAATTTTTAAGTGATAATGAATTTTATGCTTCTATAACAGCAATTATTATGTGCCTATCAACTATTTTAGGTGAATTAAGACAATATGAAGCATTTCTCAATACAATTAAAATGACTGATACATGGTAATTATACATGAACAGAAGGCTGTCAGGTGTTTTTGTTGTCTGAATATTATTTTGCTCACAAAAAAGCTCATACCGAACCGTACCAAATTTTAGAAGTCTTGTATCGTGAACCGTGTGGGACTGAAGTCCGCGGTATTTCGTATACCGTTACAGCTCTAGTGGTTACAGTACTTGTATATTTTCTGCAAGGTAACTCTCGCTTTCTTTATTCTAGTTAATGAAAAGCTTTTCACTACGATCACTTCAAAATTGGATCAAAGATTCCCTAGTACAGAATCCATTTGGAATATCAGCATGTATTGCTAGTGGTAGAAGACTGTCCTGGCCAATGGGAGGTTTGTTCAGGAGTTGTCTTTCTCAATGTTTTATCTTTTTACTCGTTTTCCTTGTCAGTGTAGACATACCACATGGTGTGTGAAAAAATTATTAGTCCCCTACAGGTTATCAACTGCAGGGGACTATTGCATCTGTCTGTCCATCAATACATTTTGGATCTTACCATAGCTCAAACAGTGTTCAAGCTAGGTTTCTGAAACTTTGTACTTGGATAGGGATCCAAATGGAGATTATGCATGTTTATTCCGTCTTTGATTTGGACACAATTTTTGGTTGCCACGCAAACAGAAACATAGAAAACCAGGTAGGGTTTTGTTACCCTTCTTTCTACCCCTGCTACCTTCAGACTTCTGCTTGCAATTCCTGATTACTTGTCTGTCTTAGACTGCAAATAGAAATCTGCCAACTACAAAAAGTTAAGAACAGCAAGTACTTTATTCTTGGAATAATTTAATCAAGATGCCCTCTGCACTCAAGCTGAAAATGAGTGCTATATGTGTCACTTAATATTGGTAGGATATAGTGGTTAAAGAAAAACATGTTGTATCAGGTTCATACCTTTAATCATACTCCAGCATAACAATCAGGAACGTCATTCAACAATATGGCGGGTCACGAGCTCGAATAGGTTTGCTCAGCCGGACATAATGTAAGTGTGTAAGTTTGCAGTTTTTGTCAGGTTCAGGTGGTTGAGTCCGTTTCAGACCAAATCTGGAACCTAATCTGGTGAACCGCGTTCAAATCCAGATGGAGGCAAACTTATGCCTGCCATATTCAGTCCTAGACTGGCAAATAAAGGCTATGCTCGGCAATTTTAAGAAAAAAATCTGTGATATTTTGTTAGTAGTATTATGTAGCAGATATATTTGTTGATTGTAGGAGAGGAGAATAAAGAAGCTAAGGAATCACAATCAAAGAGAGGAAGGATCGCTACCAATGCTCACGCTGTGCCAAAGGAACATATGAGAGGGTATATCATATTGTAAAATCATTAATCTTTGTGGGGATATAATTTTGTGGTTCACGTTCAACCACGAAATCAAATCCCAACCAACAATAATTTGGCCCTTGTATGTACTACCTGAAATTATGCAAAATCCACAAAATTTACATCCCATCGAAATGGTATTTTACCAAACCCACAAAATTTTGTCCCATTGAAGTTAAATTATTTTGCAGTATATCATATTGTATTGATTAGTGTTCTTATCTTGTCACAGAATGCAGCTTTATAACAGATTTTCATGTTGAATCAAATGTCAACTGTTTAGCAGATCTCATGTTTATTTTAGCCTAACAACATCTTGAGTAACAACTGATTTAAACGTTAAAGAGTTATAGGCCCTTGTTTCCTCTGACAGGTATAACTTATGTGATTATAAAGGTTTTATTCCTATTATTCACTGATAACGTGTTACTGTATGTTTATACATCATTTTAGGAACAAGATCATTATCATGAGTCAAGTTGGTAAACAAACAATTGCTCGGGTATGTACATCATTATTATCTTGTTGTTAATTTGAAGGTTTTTGTGTTGTTATTCTATAATGAGCTTTACCAAAATAGCTAAACTGAACCTACAGAAAACATTTAAACGTACAACTACTGTAAAATCATTAATTGTTTCACCTCAACCACGAAATTTAATCCCATCAAGCAATAATTTTGGCCCTTGTATTTATTACCTGAAATATAAAATCCACAAATTAACGCCCCATCAAAACGGTATTTTTTACCAAAGCACAAAATTGTGTCCCATTGAAATTAAATGATTTTACAGTATGCCAGTTTGATTATATTTTGTTCTCAAACTCAATTTATTCTTTCTTTTAAAATAGTATGTAAATGTTGATTCAAGGTGCAATTTTATAAACTTGTTCTGTGTTTAAATCAATCACTGTTGGATTGTATATTGCTAGAATTTGTCTGTGCTTTTCCTTACGAAATGGATGATGATGAATAAATACAATAACCAATGCATCAAAGTCAATATTGAATATTTGTGACAGTAAAATTGTTATGTATATCTGAACAATGGATAAGCTGAAATACATGACATATTTGTGATCAATTATACTGTATATTCTGGTATGAGGCCCACTTGGGAAGATTGAATTATTGTAATTATCGCTGGCTTGATGAATGAGAAGATTATAAGACAGATACATATTTAAAATTAGCATTATAAGGTGCTTATTTTCATGAAAATCGGAACTTGTGATGTTGACCAAACTAAAGTTGAAACAGCTTGTTTTACTGTTATAAGTAAAGAGTAAATTTCAGACAGTTTTTTCTTGTTTTCTCAAAATATTGATTTTGTGCTTATGACTTTCTCCTTCTAAACCAGCGATATGGTAGCTTCATATATCGTATATTTAAGACTTTACTTACTCTATACTTACTACTATGTATATATATTTGCAGAGTTCTAGTACATTAGAAAACAGCAGTGTCAAGATACATCGATGTCATTCTGCATTCCTTTATCTTCTCTCCCCTTTAAGGTTAGTTCTTTATCACCGGTGAAGCTATGCTTGAATTGATGTTACCCACACTAGCCTTGAAGTCGGTGGTAATGGTTGGGATCCTCTTTTCTGGTGTCTGTTGCCTAAGCAAAGCGCTACATAGTGCTTTCCACGGGAGGTAATCTATGCCTTCTATATTTAACTGAATTGGAGGTAACTGAATGAAGACCCTCGTTAGTGCATTGCTTAGGCAATGGACTCCTGATAGTTGAAAATTTGGGACTTTAATGCCAATTTGGTTATATTTCTATTTTACTTTTCAAATTAATGTTACACTTGTGCTTAAGACCATATGGCTGGCTATGCATCATTTTATTCAAATTTAAAGACCGCCTCAAATCAAAGGCCACATATTTTAGGTTCATTTTCACTGTTTTGCTGTGCATTCAACTGCTAAATTTAAACCAACTGAACTGAATTATAAAACCCTTTTCTAGGGTCTCAAAGGAGACCTTAGCACTAAGGCTCTATTATTTATAAACAGTTTGTTCGATTGATATATTCAACAGACAATGTATAACTATTGATTGTATGTTATTTAATACATAGTTGTAAATGCATAAATAAGAGAAATTGATTGGTTCATTACCTTTTAACAGACCAGAAAATTGCTAGTTTTAAAATGTTTAAGCCTCAATAGGAATTCTATTGTTTACACATGTGCACACATTTCAGATCAGTGACGATTGAAAAATGTCGTAACTCAACTATAGTACTAGGACCTGTGGAGACACATGTATATATGAGCCATTGTGAATCTGTTACACTGATTGCTAGCTCTAGGATTGTAACTATAAGGTGATTTATCTGTAAATTAGACTTCTTATTGTACAAGCTTTTTCTCAGTAATTTTGTGGTAATTTCAGCTTAAATTGATTACTGTAAAATCATTTAATTTCGTTGGGACGAAATTTCGTGGTTTTGGTTAAAAAGACAATTTCGTTGGGACTTGAATTCGTGGATTTTGCATTTCAGGTAATAAACAAGGGTCAAAATTGATGTTCGTTGGGATTAAAGTTCGTGGTTGAGGTGAACCACGAAAATCAACGAAATTTAATCCCCCACAAAAATAAATGATTTTACAGTATGTCTTAGTCAAGTGCAATGTATTTCATCTTCATAGTCTATGTAGACATCTATTTATGATAAAGGAAACAATGCAAGTTTTTTAGACAACTAGACGAAAACTGTAGCATGTCATGGTTTGGGCTGCTGAAAGCTTAGTTTGTGGGTTTAGACCCTGCATAAGACACAGTTGTTTCTGGAAAGTTTACTCAAGAGATATTTTGGGGATGTTGTTCAATACAAACAGAGCTTAAACTATGTGATTGAAGGCCTCTTGTTTTGCAAAGATGGTCAGCTGCATAAAAAAATATGATTTTCCAGATTTTTAATTTGGCCTTGTTTAAACCCTTGATGTGTTATAAAGTGTACCTTGATAACTATTTATATAAATATTCAATGTTTCAGTTGTTGTACATTATGTACGGTACATCTATTGACGCCAAACCCCCCTGTGATACTGAGTGGTAATGATTCCATCCTTGTGGCACCCTATCATACATACTACCCAAAACTAGAAGAACATATGGCTGAAGTTGGCATTGGTAAGTGTAAATTTTAGTGACATTGGAACACCTTCTGCTTTGGTATTACATCTACGTACCCGTATAAAAACTGGCATGAAAGGAGGTGGGAGGATAAGTATATGGGTTGAGGTTATTTTTGAAATGCAGAGAATAGCCTTTATTTGCCAGTCAGCTTTAAATACCCTCTAGTTCTAAACAGAAGCCATCCTGTATAAAACTACATGTGGTTACTTACTTTACATATGCAAACTGACCCGCCCTTTTTATTGCTAGCTCATTCTTACTGTGAAACTGCAAACTTCAAGAAGTTCGAAACATTTTCTAGAAATACAGTAATACACTTATTTTGCATACATGATGTTGTGTTTATTGTAGGGGCTGACAGGAATGCATGGGACCAGCCGTTGTGTATAGGTCCTGACCACAAAGAGGAGACGCCTGTGTGGGAACTACTTCCTGTCAATGAATTCTTCACATTCAATGTGCCATTTGAATTAGAGGGAAATACCCGGTCTATTCCTGGTGGATTACCTAGCAAGTACCAAAGGGCCGTAACTCATCGGCATAGACAAATAGATTCCTGGCAAAAAATGGTGAAAGATGCGGGACTCAGTAGGGATCAGCGCAAGGAGTTTCAAGGATTGGTAGAGAGTCGGTTTCATGTCTGGTTATCAGAATCGGGACATAAACGAGAACTTGACAGTCTAGTGGTTCCTTCAGTTGGAAAGAAATCTCATTGATCAGTTGATTCATTGTTTATTTTAATGCACAGGCATCTACTGATGCAGGAGACTGATAGTGACTGTCCTGTCATTTTGTTGTTCAGAAATGTGACTTTCAAGTTGTTGAAACTAAAAAATATAAGTCCATTAAACTAAGCATACTTGTTAACCATCATAAACGCTTGAAATTGTCAAAGCATGTAAAACTATCCAACATTTCAACAGAATTATGGCCTCAGGTTGATTTGGTTAGTTTTTATGGACAAGGCTTCCACCGGGGTATACATGATTTTTAATGCAGTTTTGTTGGTGTTTGTTTAACTGTATTTACTATCACAGCAATGTTGCAGAACTACATGTTGTGTTCTCAGGTACCTTGGATTCCCATAATGTACTGGTGATATGCTTTTATGGGAGTCCATGTTCAAGTTTTGATGTCCAATTTAAATGTTTAGGAGTTATTCATGCACTTGTATTTCTATGCAAAAAAATCAACAAAAGTAATGAATTATGTACTTCACTACAGTACCGGAGAACTTTAATGTCTTTACCTACCTTTGGGCTTGGAAAGTCATTCAAACCTCCAGGAAATCATCTACCTGTTTATGGCACCTTCTGTTTACTAGTACATCATCGTTTTGCCGAGATGGAAAGACCTTTTCAAGATTTCTAGGGTGTTCGAAATAATCTGTTGTATTCATGTGTACGCAACTAATCGTTAAGAATCAAGATATTTGATTTTTTTCTATCCCAGATGTATTCAATCAATGTATGTTAGGTCTACAGCCCAAACGAAGGGTTGTCCTAGTCAAAAGCTTATACATGAGGCCCATGACAAACCAATAAAGATAGATAAAATATCCACATTTTTGCCAAAATTCTAGTTTTGATTTGCATCGCACCATCTCTAGATCTGTGCATGATTATGAATCTCTTAGTTGTTTTGTCCAAACATAGCTTTTAAAAGTTAGTTTAGTTTCTGTAATTGCATAAAATGTGAATCGAAGGTCTAGTGCAGCTAGTGTACTGTCATTGGTTGTGTCTGCATTATGTGATATCCTTTTATTGTATACTTGCTGTCAAAATGATTTAAACTGGATAAAAAATGATACATTAGACACTGTTTTTTTTCTTTTTAAGCGAGTTAAGTTTTGTTCTAGTATCAAAGAAATTGAACATTCCGTTATTATGTAATACACATGTATGTAATGTATAAATGCTGTAGCCCACTGACATTCCAAAGCCAAATGGAAACAGCAGCATCGCCTAGATATAGCCTGGAGAATTTGACCTGATCTTGACCTTTTTGCAAGAATATATTTAATACAAGGTCCTTGCTTTGAATATATCAATTTCCACAAGCAAATCGTGCAATATCAGTATTTGAAATTTGTGTTTGTTTTACATCATGAGTGTCTCTGTAATACTGCCCCATTATGCAAACCTACAACCGGTGTTATAAATGAAGACAAGGTTTGCGTCAAATTTGCCAACTTATACCCACGCAAGAGTCAGACATAGAACGAACCATCCATATATCCAAAAATAGATAATTCAAGCAAGTCCATGTACTGAACCTGTAGAATATTGGAGAATACTTGGTCTGAGGCTACAAGGTGTCCCTCTTTCTATGTGTCTGCAATACTTCTGAAGGGGAAGTAACTCATGACAACTTAATATGGCTTGACCAGATTGTACTACACTTTTATTACCTCCCTTGTCTGTTATCAAAGAGTGTCCGAAACTCTGTTCTTACAAACAAAACGGAACAGTTTTCTGGACATGTCCTATCTGTTCCCAATGAAGAGGTGGTGCAGTCAGAACAGGTCACATGATTACCACAACAACAAGATAACTGGAAACTTCACGAAATGTGTTATTCATGTCAACTTGGCAATAGTATGTCAACGGGGAAAACGGAAATGACCGAACTTTTACAATGGGAAATCTTCTAGTGGCATTTTTCTTCAACCAATATAACAGTTGCAACTAACAATATCGGCCACCTTAAAAGTTATATTTCTTAATATTATTTCTTGAACATTATTTTTATTGTTGTTACTCCCTGTTCAGCGTTCTGAACGACGTTTTGAACACACCCCAACTTTTGGCAGGAGCTATTTCAACCAAAATCAAGTTCCACTTAGAATATGCCATGTCTCTTCTAGTTCAATGTGCACAGCTAGGTGAGCTATACAGGGCCATCTTGATTCTTGGTAAATTTTCCTTACGAGTTATTGCCCTTGATTTACTTTATTTATGCTCGTGTCGGCCTTTGTCATGGAATGATCAACGTCAAAGACTTTGAATACAGTAAAGTTATCGCCATAATGCTAAATTATCACCATTATACTAATAAAAATAATCGGTTGCCATGGCAACGACTTACATATTTACAATATTACCAAACTTGGGAAGTTGGCGTTTTACACTTTATATAAACGACTTATTAGTGAAATAAACGGAAATAGTGTGTTTCCTTAAGTTATCACTAGGCACACATGGCTTATTCCCAGATACGCACGTGCTCGTCAATTACCTAATTGATAACGAAATTGTCCGAGACATTGTGGATTTACGTAAACTACATTCGGAACACCTTTGCTAACATAGTGATAATTAGACTTAAGTACGAAGTATTGAAAGAGGAAAGTTTGTGTAGTGTTATCACGATTATTAAAGAATGACGAAGAAATCGGGCGATGCAATTTTGAACAATATTCATAATCCTAATGTAAGTCATGTTTTACACCCGTTGACAATTCGTCACTTGGCTAGAGAATGGCTAAAAGAGGACACGCCGAATTTTGATTACGGAGGATTTGTGGTTGGGGAAAAAGAAGAGACGGCCGTACTACTTATGAAAAGTCCAGGAATTCTAGCCGGTAAACCGTTCTTTGAAGCAATATTTAAAGAGTTAGACTGCACAGTTACTTGGGAAAATATTCTTGAGGGATCATTCCAAGATCCAATAAAAGCAATTGCAACTGTTAGTGGGAAAGTACGACAGATATTACTAGGAGAAAGGGTAGCCCTTAATATAATTTCTCGTGCTAGTGGTATAGCTACTGGGGCCAGTAGACTAAATAGCAAAGTTAAAAAACTTGGATGGCACGGTGAGGTGGCTGGGACTAGGAAAACAACACCAGGCTTCCGACTTGTGGAAAAATATGCATTACTTGTTGGTGGCATTTCGACACATCGGTACGACCTATCTTCTATGATAATGTTGAAAGATAACCATATATGGACAGCAGGTAGCATAACGCAGGTAAGTCTTCATTTCCTTATCCATACATGTGTCGTTAACATATATTGATGTGGTATTCTGATCTATTAACAATTCGTGTCACTGACATTCTATCAAAGAACACACCTGTACATTTGTAACATTACATAATATATAATTATATATAATATACTATTTGCAGCTGAATACTAGCTAGAGGATAAAGATGTAGATATTTAAAGCATTACAAAAATGTTAACGTCAACTATTAAACATAATTTAAGACCAGTTTTCCAGCTAATCAAATACTGACATACAACAGGCTACTGCTATTGGGTATTATAGTAGCTGATACTTTACTGAATTATCTGCAACTTTACTGACATATAACCAATGTACAAGCTTAGCTGAAACTTTACTGACTTACAACCAGTGTATAAACTTAGCTTAATCTTCACTGACATACAACCAGTTTATAAGCTAAGCTGAAACTTTACTGACATGCAACCAGTGTATAAGCTTAGATGAAACTTTACTGACATGCAACCAGTTTATAAGCTAAGCTGAAACTTTACTGACATGCAACCAGTGTATAAGCTTAGATGAAACTTTACTGACATGCAACCAGTGTATAAGCTTAGCTGAAAATTTACTGACATGCAACCAGTGTATGAGCTTAGCTGAAACTTTACTGACATGCAGCCAGTGTATAAGCTTAGCTAAAACTTTACTGACATACAACCAGTGTATGAGCTTAGCTGAAACTTTACTGACATACAACCTGTTTATAAATTTAAGCTTAGCTGAAACTTTACTGACACACAACCAGTGCATGAGCTTAGCTGAAACTTTACTGACATACAACCAGTGTATAAGCTTAGCTAAAACATTACTGACATACAAGCAGTGTATAAGCTTAGCTGAAACTTTACTGACATACAACCAGTGTATAGACTTAGCTTAAACTTCACTGACATACAACCAGTGTATAAGCTAAGCTGAAACTTTACTGACATGCAACCAGTGTATAAGCTTAGCTGAAATATTACTGACATACAAGCAGTGTATAAGCTTAGCTGAAACTTTACTGACATACAACCAGTGTATAAGCTTAGCTAAAACATTACTGACATACAAGCAGTGTATAAGCTAAGCTGAAACTTTACTGAAATACAACCAATGTATGAGCTTAGCTAAAACTTTACTGATATGCAACCAGTGTATAAGCTTAGCTGAAACTTTACTGATATACAACCAGTGTATGAGCTTAGCTGAAACTTTAGTGACATACAACCAGTTTATAAGCTTAGCTAAAACTTAAGTGACGTACAACCTGTGTATAAGCTTAGCTGAAACTTTACTGAAATACAACCAGTGTATAAGCTTAGCTGAAACTTTACTGATATGCAACCAGTGTATAAGCTTAGCTGAAACTTTACTAATATACAACCAGTGTATGAGCTTAGCTGAATCCTTACTGACAAACTCAGTGTACAAGCTTAGCTATAACTTTACTGACATACAACCAGTGTATGAGCTTAGCTGAAACGTTACAGACATACTACCAGTGTATATGCTTAGCTGAAACTTTACTGACATACATCCAGTGTATAAGCTAAAGCTTAAACTTTACTGACATTCAACCAGTGTATAAGCTAAAGCTTAAACTTTACTGACGTACAACCAGTGTATGAGCTTAGCTGAAACTTAACTGACATACAACCAGTGTATGAGCTTAGCTGAAACTTTACTGACATACAACCAGTGTATGAGCTTAACTGAAACTTTACTGACATACAACCAGTGTACAAGCTTAGCTGAAACTTTACTGACAAGCCTTAACTTAAACTTTACTGACATACAACTAGTGTATAAGCTTAAGCCTTAGCTTAAACTTTACAGACATTTAACCAATGTATAAGCTGAGCTGAAATTTTACTGACATACAACCAGTTTATGAGCTTAGCTAAACGTCACTGACATACAACCAATGTATGAGCTTAGCTGAAACTTTACTGACATACAACCAGTGTATAAGCTTAGCTGAAACTTTACTGACAAGCCTAAGCTTAAACTTTACCGACATACAACTAGTGTATAAGCTTAAGCCTTAGCTTAAACTTTACAAACATTTAACCAATGAATAAGCTGAGCTGAAATTTTACTGACATACAACCAGTTTATGAGCTTAGCTAAACGTTACTGACATACAACCAGTGTACAAGCTTAACTGAAACTTTACTGACATGTATACAACCAATGTACAAGCTTAGCTGAAACTTTACTGACATACAACCAGTGTATGAGCTTAGCTGAAACGTTACTGACATACTACCAGTGTATGAGCTTAGCTGAAACTTTTCTGACAAGAACCAGTGTATAAGCTTAGCTGAAACTTTACTGACATTCAACCAGTGTATGAGCTTAGCTGAAACTTTAATGACATACAAACAGTGTATAAGCTTAGCTGAAACTTTAATGACCTAAACCAGCAATCCAGCATATAAGCTTTACTGAAATCTTACTGACATACAAACAGTGTACAAGCTTAGCTGAAATTTAACGGACGTAATACAACCAGTGTATACCTGAAATTTGACTGACATACAACCAGTGTACAACAGGCTTTGCCAAGACTTAACTGACATGCAACTGATTTAAAACAATTAAACAAGGCAAACATTTATGGGCAAGGGACTGTTAATGTAGAAATACTGAAAAAATAGATAAGATGTTCAAGTACATGGTGTACAAAGTACTGGTCAAATGTTAAACTACAGTTATGTCAATAAAGCAATTTCTGTTAAACAAGTTGACACTAAATAGCTTAACTGTATTGGGTTTAACAAGGGACATATTTGTATATGCGGTGGCTATAAACCAAATATTAAGATTTTACACAAATATTTTCTATTTAAAAATCGATTGAGGTAATAAATTCTTTTGATGTAAGGGTTTAATAACCAAAGCATTGATAAGATATTCCAGTGTTTGACAAATTTCTATATGAAGTAGTTATCTACAGTGACCCTTGTGTTGAATCACTTATCGTTAATCTTCTCCTACATTAATAATATGTCTGCTTGTTTCATTTTGAATTGCAAGCCATTTACATGACAAGTAAATTGCATGTAAATTATGTATATTTTTATTTAAATGACGATTTAAAGTGTGAAGTTATTGATATGTTTGCCCATTTTTTGTACTTGGGTAAAATCAATATAACTTAACTGTTTGTTGAAAAAGCCATTGAACAGTATTTTAATAAAAAATATCAATAAGAAAAAAATAATTAAAAACAACATTTTTTTCAATGAATCAGTTGCTGGTGTAGGGAGTGAGACCAATGGAGTATTGCAATTCTTACCTCTCCCTTAAGTGAATGGTTATAGTATGAAAGCAACGAAAGGGAGATAACTAAAAATGAAGCCAATCTCCTGTGGGTGTACCATGAATATTACATTAACATCCCAACATTAAAAACGTAACTGTAAAACCTCAATATAAAGACCAGTCCTGCGATGAGACCATATGTCTCTCGTTATTGAATTGGTCTTGTAATATTGAGGTTCAATTTAAATAAAGTAATTTCAAGGTGGTCTTCAGGTTTGGTTAACTTTACTGTATTCTTGTTGCGTTTGTAGGCCGTGAGAGACGCTAAGGTAGTTGGAGGATTTTCTACGAAGATTGAGGTTGAATGTCGGAGTGTAGATGAAGCAATTCAGGCTGCCTCGGCCGGTTGTGATGTAATTATGCTAGATAACTTCTCACCTGAGGTAAGGTATTCTTATCAAATGAGAGGAGTATAAAAGCCCAGTTTAGTTATCATTTAGGAGCCAATTTCTGAGCGTTTTTGTAGGAAAATTGCCCAATACAGTTGGGCCTGTTGTAAGAACCTGTTACCTGGTGGGTCCGTTGCCAAAGCAAAGTGCTACCCAACGCCTTCATTCAGTTACTTCCTGTTCAGTTAAACATAGAAGGCACTTATCACCTCCCTTTGAAAGCACTTCATAGTGCTTTGCGTAGGCAACAGACACCAGGTACATCAAATATAGCTGCTTATAAACAAGTGGCTATTTCATCCATGTGAATAAGTTAACTTCAAATCCCATAAAGTGTAACCAAATACTGTCGTTTTACACCAGTTGGTCAATCAATAACCTTTATGAAATCAATCAATTTTAACAGGAAATTATAATCACTTGGTATGAGCATACTCCATGCTTGGTCCAATGGATGAACTTGAGAGCCTTCAACAAACAATCCATCAGAGCGATCTTTCGTTCTGGTATGAATGTCAATTGATTTTTAGCTTTATATACAGGTAATACTTATTTTATGTTTTCAGGCTTTGGTACCAGGAGCGGCTGAGTTAAAAGAGAAATTCCCTAAGATAATCATAGAAGCTAGCGGAGGAATAACGGAGGAGAATATAACACAGTATTGTGATAAAAACGTTGATGTGATCTCATTAAGTAGGTTAACTCAGGGTTATGAGACAGTAGACTTTTCTCTGAAAGTGAGAAAAGAAGGAATTGATCCCAGAAATCTTACTGTAAAACTATGATGATCATCTGCTGTGAAGTTCTATATTCAAGGTGTTAAATAAGTTTGTTCTCTGTTCAAAAGTTTAGATTTGTGACATCAGAAGAAAATGAAAAAAATTAATGGTCGAATTTAAATCCAGTTGATTCTACCATTGTTCTAATCATTCGAGCATTAATTGAAGCTATTAGTGTTAGAAATTAAAATTAGACATTGCGAACATTGCTCAGATACAAATTAGCACAAGTTAAAAAATATTGATTTCACACTTTTTTAACACCCTGGATACCGCTGGCTTAGAGTAAGAAGGTCTTAAGTACTACTTATGCTCTTATAAGTCTCATACACATAGATAAAATCTGCACCACAAAGCACTTTTTATGAGCCTATTTTCATAAAAATCTGAACTTTTCATGTTGATGAAACTGAAGTTCAAAAAGCTTGTTTTTCCATAAGTAAAGAGTAATTTTCAGACAATTTTTTCTTGTTTTCTCAAAAAAGCATTTTTGTAGTTACATCCTTTGCATTCTAAGTCAGCAATAAATGTATTAAATATAGGATATTTAATCTTGAAGTCTGAATCATTGATTACAGTATGGTATTTTTGCAATATTTTAAATTGAAATCCAATGTTTTTACTTCAGAATCAATTAACATTGTTAAGAGGTTGTTGATCTATAGAGGTTAAATTTATAGTAAATATCAAGTTAGTGAAATTTTGAATGTGTTGTTATAGAGAGGTTGTTGCTCTACAGAGGGGCACTCAGGAGAGTCTGAACTGTAGCTGTACATGCAATTATGTTTTCTTTTACAATATTGGCAATAATATTAATGGCATCATCCCAGGTTAAAGGGGTTAGTAGTAGAGATTTATATATGAGGCTTATGGAATTGCTACCGATTGTTTGGGATTGGCAACATGTATTTAGGGCAATATTATAAGAATGCAATATTTAATACATTTTTGTATTGAAATGTTTATATTTGTAATATTTTTTGCAATCTTGTATCACTGATATTTTGTATTATAATTCCATACCTGAAATAGATGTTTAGTTAATTGAACTATTTTAACTGAATTTTATTTTATATGGTGCTGATTGTTTATTAAAATGGAGAAATCATTTGCACTTGAATAATCATTATGAAGTCATTAAAGACTATATATGTGTCAACTAGCTGTTTGTTTTCATCTTCAGTGAATATGACATTACTGTAAAATTGTGCCATTGAAAAACTAGTCCCC
This sequence comes from Spisula subtruncata, assembly GCA_963678985.1. Classification (NCBI taxonomy): domain Eukaryota; kingdom Metazoa; phylum Mollusca; class Bivalvia; order Venerida; family Mactridae; genus Spisula; species Spisula subtruncata. Next base: position 22,817,847 of record OY787672.1, on the reverse strand, counting down.
CAACCCAGGGGAAGGGTGTGGAATTTTACTTTTTCAAACGCTTGAGTAAAAACTCGCCCATTTCCTCTGCTCTGAACAAGTGAAATGAAGCCGCGGCTGTATTACCCCACTGAGTTGGCATGGAACATGACAATCGTTACTACGTAGTCATTTCCGTAACCGAGAAATATATATGTTGAGGAGTTCCGTTTAGGAACATGAGCTCATATAGACAGGTCCCCGATCTGAATATATATTATATTTCGTCTCGAAGCAGACCACGGCACCAATCTAGAGTTCAGCACTCATAATAACCCTTGACTATTCCCGCCTTCCCCAGAGTCGGGAGCTGGGATTTCTATTGACAAGAGCATTAAATATAACATGTGTGCCCTCTTGATAAACCTCCAGTTCACCGAGAGCTAAGAAAGATAACTCCTGTTACTTTGTTGGCCATTGTATTGATTTCCGTTATACAAGTATAACTTTAGACCATGCCTTCATGTACTTCCTGTTGCTAGGCTGGTTCCCAGCGCTGATGTAAACAATGTAAAAGGTGATGGTAATCCCAATAAATTCTAAATATAGCTCATTGCGTCTTTCACATGGCTTAAAATATACATATAGTCATTGCCATTCAGTGTGACCTTTCAGTTGGAGCCGAGAAGTGGAAGAAGCCACAGTCGTTCCAAATCACCACAGGGAAATATGTAAGTAAATAAACAACCAATTAGCACTTATTATCCTCATTTCACATCTCTATAAAATGAAATTCATTAATTAGGGTTGTTGTTGATGTGTGTAACTGTATTAGTGTATTAATTGATATCTGGATTAAAAAATCAATTAATTAGTGAAATGTAAGTATACCTCCTTTATTTTAAAAGTAAAAAACAATATACCTAGTACTGGACAATTATAGTTATAATATAATAAGTTAATTTGTTGATACATTTCTTTATTTCAAGTTTTATTATATTGATACAATAGATACAATCCGGAATGTGCAATATATATTCAGGGTTTTCCGAAAATTTGCATGCGGTAACAAATAAGGTTGACCTTAATCCTTTGCTAATGCTATTGTGATTTAAATAAGCATCGCTCATTTCATTGGTTCATACATGAATATTTATCGAACGAAAACTTGGATAACGGTAAAATTTGTTTGTACCGCGGGATTAGTGTGGAAAAACCAGATTGCATTGAATTCCGGAGTATACCTATTTAATTATAAATGTTATGAATATTTCTAGAAATTTTGTTTTAAAAATCAGGAAGGTATATATATACATGTATACGTTCCTGTAAAAATCAAAGATTGAAATTTTATTAGACTTATATATACATATATTTTGACTGATAGCTAGTACAATGTATGTATGATTATATATACGCCATCTCTATAATTCAATGAAAGAGGCCTGATTATTTATTTTAATTGACTAAATTTAAACTCTGTATCATTGCATTTTAATAATTCTATTAGTTAAGACATACTGTGCCTGTGGTACAAATAACAAAACATAAAGTACAACAAGTTTGTAGGTGTTTAAAAGAAGGATTCGTTTAACTAGCATAAGTGTGTTTTAATGCAAATACTGGGTTCCCACTGTTATTATTATTTTTTTATGGTCAGGAAAACTTGGAAATTGAACAAATTTGGAATGTCAGGGAATTCTTCATTAAAGATGTCAATAAGTGTAATTCCCCATTAAGGAAATAAAAAACCTGAAAAAAATATCCTCTCGTTATGCTTGCTCAAGTCTAATTTTACATTATTATTACTTAATGTCAATCTATGGCCCTTAAACTGCTACCTGAAGCTTTTTGGTTCCATGATAAAGCAAATATAACCTCCTTTTTACTGTTTCTCTTGCGTTAGGGAAGACTGGTCAGGGAAAAGTCTGGGAATTTTGTTTTAGAATATTTGCGGGAACCCTGAAATACCACAGAGGTCACACTATGTCAGTAAACTTTCAAGACCACACTTGTGAGTAAATGCATATATTTAGTAACAGTTATTATAATTTGAATAAAGTCTCTAGTCAATATGAAAACATTATTATTACAGAACTGAACTTTGATGTAATATCATTTACAAAACAAATGTCTAAAACTACAATGCCTAGAGCTTTGATATTTGGTTTGTAGCATCATCTTGTGGTCCTCTACCAAGATTGTTCAAATTATGACCCTGGGGTCAAAATTGACCCTGCCCTTTTTACATAGACTTATTATATAGGAAAATATATAAAAATATTCTTGTCTAAAACTACAATGCCTAGAGCTTTGATATTCGGTATGTAGCATCAGCTTGTGGTCCTCTACCAAGATTGTTCAAATAATGGCCCTGGGGTTAAAATTGATTCTGCCCAGGGGTTCAAGGTTTTTACATAGACTTATATCCTATAGAGAAAACATACAAGAAATTGGCCTCACCCTAGGTGTCACCGTTATACATCAACTTATACAGGAAATCATATTAAAATCTTGTTGTCTAAGACTGCAATGCCTTGAACCATTATAATTGGTATGTAGCATCGTCTAGTTTTTTTCTACCTAGATTATGCCCATTGGTGAAAATTGTGCAGGGCTCCATTTAAAATCAGTTGAGCGTTATAGGGCCATCATGGCCCTTTTGTATTGAATTAATATACTATTAACGTTTCCGCTGAAGCCTTCTTCAGGATAATAATTACAACACATTATAATGAATTATAGCATAAAAACGGTGATTTTGCCCATACTTAAACGGGGGAAAAAAGGTACGTTATTGTAAAGATTCTCGCGCGCACGCGCTGTTGGTGTTCAGTTTTAAGTATGCTCATTTCAGGACCCAGCCGACGAAAATAAATGATTTACAGCGTTATATGAACTGTAATTCACATTCTAATTGTAACTACTAATCAATTTTCTATAATAGTAAAAAAATAAAAGTAAACAAACCCCCAATGTCACTGTTTTCTTGGTATTTGCCGATACCGGAAGTCGACGCTCATAACAAAAACTTGTGTGTGACGTAACGTTTGCTAAGCGACGTCGCGTTTGTTTTCCCGATGTCGCCCAAAATGTCCCGCCAAAATGTCATAATTTTAAAAAACACACTCATAAAGTGTTGTTTTTATGCTATAATAGCGTTTACGCAAGCTTTTTCGTGCTATTACATCTGACGGGCTTGGGCACCAACCGTCCCTCGGGACTCTGCAGATGTAATAGCACGAAAAAGCATGCGTTAACCCTACATTATACTTCATTTAGTAATTTAGTTAATTTCATCTGTGTGTTTTGAATATTTGACCCAACTGAAGCTATTGAAAGTGGTGTATATATGCAGAGAAAAGCCGTTACCTAAGTAATAGCGGACGGTAAAACATGTTCCCGAGTTTTCATCAATCATAATTTGATCGAAATGTAAGAATACTTCATCTATTCATAAAACATAGTTTTGTGATTAAAACGTCTATAAAACTCTTTTTTTCATTGAAATGGAGATTTCGCCCTGTAATAGGCTTCTTAGAATTCATGATGACTCTTTAAACAAATTAACATAAATTATTTCCGCAACATTAATCACTCCTCGTTCAATTTGTTAGTAGAATCTGTCAGTGAAATTCTTCTGAATTGTCTGTAAGGTTGATAAATCGCTTACATATGTTTAACATTACTATCTGTCTTTAAGCTTTTCTTGGAAATCATGAAACAAAAATTAACATCATAATCTGTCATTAAGTCTTTCTTGGAAGTCATGATGACCTTTTAAACGAATCACAATCAATCAGTTCTGTGTGATTAACTACTCTTTGTTTAACTTGTCAGTAGAATCTGTCAGTGAATGCTAAAAAATACGGAGCTCGAAGTCCTACTTTGTCATTCTCATTCAACCTACCTACAGGGTTCCCATGGTCAGGGAAAAGTCAGGGAAAAACATTTTTTAAGGTCAGGGAAAAGTCAGGGAATTTTGAAATTAGTCAGGGTAATTTGGAAATTGAGCAAAAGTCAGTAAAAAGTCAGGGAATTCTTCATTAATGATCTCATTCAGTGTCAATTCGTATGACGAAAATACCTTAAACTAAGAAAAATTCCTTGCTCGCTATATGCTCGCTCGGAATAATCTAAAATTATTATTACTTTGTGTCAAACAACAGCACTAACAGTGCTATCTGAAACATTTTGGTTTCATATAAAGTAAATATTACCTCCTTTTTACTGTTTCTATTGTTCTATTTTGCTCAAGCAAAAATTTAAGGCCCACTTGCTAAAAAAGTCATGGAAAACTGCTGTCTGTTCAGGGAAAAATCAGGGAATTTTGTCTTAGAATATTTGTAGGAACCCTGACCTACATAGTCCTTGTTGCGTCCGGAGGCACATAGTGCAAGGACTAGATTCTCATTCAACCAGCATATCTTATTAGTCTGGAGACTTGACTGAACACTGATTCATGGGGATGTACTTTGTCAACTTGTCAGTGAATTTGTCCTCTGCAAAGATTGTTCAGTGTATGGCCCTCGGAGTCACCCTTTTCAATACATAGACTTATTTGGTGAAAAGATATAAAAATCTTCTTGCTTAAAACTACAATGCTTAGAACTTGGATAGTTGGTATGTGGCATCATCTTGTGGTTTTCATCAAGATTTTTAAAATTGTGCCCCTGTGGTGAAAATTGTGCAGAGGCCTCATTTATAATCAGGTGAGCAATGTAGAGCCATCATGGCCCTCTTGTTTGTTAGATTATGTTTATTCCTTTGCCATAACTTAATAAGTATATTGGCATAATATAGCATGTGTCTGTAATGTTGTTTAATTTGGTTATAATGTACTGTTATATCATATTCCCATAAAAATCCAGACACTGTCCATTTTCAGACCTGTCGTTACACTCCCATGTATTGGAATTTTCCTTGTTCAAATAGATCCTGAAACTGTCAGAGTTATAATCTTGACCAAGTTTTATTGGACCGAGTCTGATACAGTGCATGAGTAAGTTGAGGTAATTCTAAGTTGTTGTAATTTGTTTTATTGATTGAAATAATTGATTTTGTTTGTCTTTGAATGAAGCTGTTAAATTTTATAGTAAAGTTGTTGCAGTGTTAATCAATGCTAGGCTGCTAGCTATGTCTGGTATGTTATACTAATGCTGACTGGTTTGTTTGTTTTATTGGGCTAGATGCCAGTTCCCATTGTTATCTTGGTACTCAGAGTTGACATACTGTACTACTGTAAAATCATTCAATTTCTTTATATTGGTAAAAAGACCATTTCGATGGGACGTTAATTTGTGGATTTTGCATTTCAGGAAATAAATACAAGGGTCAAAATTATTGTTTGATGGGATTAAATTTCGTGGTAGAAGATGAACCACGAAATCCACGAAATTTAATCCCCCATGAAAATTTATGATTATTCAGTAAATGAATTAATAGATTATCGTCCCTCCCCTAGTTTTCCATTACACAAGTCTGACCGTTGACAAGTTATTACAGGTTCGGACAAGTAACTTTTGCAGGAAATATGTCAGCAGTACATTTATTAAAGTGTATAGAGCTATATCGGAAGATATTTTTTAAAAAGTTTCAAAAACTGAAAAACAATTATGCTTTCATATCCATTAGATCATTTTTCGCTTCAGTTTTAACAGAATTTCTTTCTGTGATTTATTGCACATGTAAGCTGTCCATTTTCATACGAAAGTGTTCTAGAACACCCTATGAAGCTATAAGAATTGTCTATTAATCGACGATTGAATCAAAGTATACGGAACCCATCCAAAGTTTTAATTTGCAATTAAGGTAGTCTAGTATCATACTTAAAACGATGCAAGTAATTATTTTGACATTTAATGACTGTTAGCTCTATACACTTTAATATGTTTTGGGTAAAAATGAATATAATCCAAGTTGCATAGCTTCAGTTGATACAGAGTTTAAAGTTATTATCTACTGTAAAATCATTAATATTTGTTGATAATTCAATTTTGCAGATGACCTCAACCGAGCAATTAAATCCCCAATAATATATAATTATTCTATAGTATCTGACTTTATTGATAATGAATCCTTGAAATTATTGTCCCCACGAAATGGTTTTTCACAAAAACCACAAAATTTTGTCCTACTGAAATTAAAGGATTTTACAGTATTTGATAGCCACTGAGTTTATCAATATGCAGTATTCCAGTGTTTGAAATGTCATGTTGGTATAAAAATTCGGTCAGTTGACCTAAAGAAGAATGTCAAAATATTGAAGTTGATTGTATATCAGTTAAAGGTCTCCTTTTTCTGATGTAAAGTTCAAGTTTACAGTAGATTGTATTGTTTCATGTCAAGGATTTTATTATCTTTCCCTCTATTGTCCGACATAATTGAACTTACCTCAATACCAGTACTGCATGGTTTGTTTTTAAAACTGACTGACCTAAAAAATCAAGAGCCATTTGAGGCCTTTTTCTTTAAAAAAGATCTAACTTGTATGTATAGGTGATTTCTCAAATTGTTCAGTCTTGCTACAGGCCTGTAACTGGATTTACACTGACAAGTTTTTAGGATGGCACAGCCTTCTGTGTGACATGACCTAACTATGTAGAAGTAATTAGTACTTTGATATCTGTAACATCAAAGGACATTTTATGTAAAATATCTATGTAACATTTCAGCTTAATTAAGTAAAAAATACATACATATAATTACAATATCTGAAATTACTTTATAACAAGACCTGAACTTTTTTGTTCTGAAACTAAAACTGGGTATTCTGAGTGAGTTTAAGAATGAAATTGTTAGTATGGTGCAAAACACTTATCATGCCTGAAACACAAAAATATTGAATTTGCTTTACTGAAACTAACTACAAATGTATGTAACTTTCAATTCTCTGATGAAACACAATTCTATATGCTTAAGTGTAATTGATTACCTAACAATTAAAAAAATGAACATGTCAAAACAGGTTGTACATTTCATAAATGTTTTAAGTCCAGGTGCATTTTACAGTATCAGTATGTAGAATCATGTGATCAAATGAATAACGTTTACACTCAAATTGATTGTAATTTCGTCCGCTAATGGTGAGGTTTTTTTTCTTGATTATAACGATCGTGCACTTAATGTGATTATACTATACAGCCTAAAGAAGATCTTATGTAACACTAGGAAATTATCGATTTTGCTATATCTTTAGCTGTTGTTAACTGATGCTCGACCAAATTATTTTTATCTGTTGAAAACTGAATAGGAAATGCATTTGGCCGAGCATCAATTAAAAACGGCTTAATATGGAGCCAAATCGGTACTTTCCACATATTTTTACATGTACAAGTTATTCTTTAAATGCACCATCGTTATAACCAAGAAAAAACTCAGCGTCAGCAGACGAAATTGCGATAGTTTTTGAGTGTTAACATTACTAATTTGATCACTTGATTCTACACACTGAGTTTAATTGTTTGTAGAGATCTATAACAAAACAAGGCAATATTGTGTAGCCATAACAGAAATCAGTGTTTATATCATACTTAAATTACAGTGCTGACATCACGCCTTTGTTCTGTTGTTGTTATATACTGTTTGTTTGTAGTTTGAAAACAATAAAATATTGATCTCTTCCTGGTCTAATATATCTAAATTGAGAATTGAGTTTTGACTGCACTTTTAGCAGTATACTTTATATAATGATTACCAAAGGCACATGGTTTCAAATGATTAAAATTGTCCATCGTTCACGCAGGTCTTGAAAAGTACTTGAATTTAAAACTGCCAAAAAGTCCTTGAAAAGTATTTTAGTTAACTAGCATAGAATGAGTTTGCTGCTATTAGAAAACAGACAACAAGAACAAATCAGATAGAAGATGACAACAAAGGACCAGAAGATCGAGCAAAATCCATGCACAACCATGTTGACTCATCTTTTTACAGAACTGATACTACTGGATATAACCATGGCATGGTGGCATCTGATTTATCAAGCTTCTGTCTTTATTTTATTAAATGTAAAAACTAATATTTCATGTTTTTGCCTTGAGAAACCAATTTTTAAGTCCTTGAAAATGGGGAAATGTACTTGAAAAGTCCTTGAGAAGTACTTGAATTTTATTTGGGAAGTTTTGTATGAACCATGTTGTTGTGTCTGATTGAACGCTATGTAAAGAGATGGCGGCCATGTTTTACTGCAACAGATTTGACACAACAGGAACTGGTATCCATGTTTGCAGTGTCAAATCAGACAAGAGAATTCAATTTCCATCGTGGAAAACATTGTCACAAAATATAAGTAAATGTACATAATTTATTATATTTTCAGATCGCTACCTAAATATCCACAATGAAGGTGAAACTAGATGAACTCCTTGCTGAGCTTGGCAATCCAGGTCGCTATCAAATCTTCATATTCCTGCTTCTCTGCCTGAATTACTTCCCCTTGGTGTTTAACCATGTGATCATGGCCTTCTTTGGATCCAGACCCAACTTTGAGTGTCATTCAACTGAATTATTGCCTAGTGTTCTTGATTACAATGCAACCATTACAGCAACTCAGAATTTAAGTATTTCGCAACACATAGAAAGTTGCCAAGCGGCATACTCAGTTCCAGGAGTTGAGAATAAGTCAGTAGTGTGTACGGAGAGTAGTGAAGGTGTAGTAGTGTATGACGTGGAGGAGAATGAAGCCACTATTGTCACTGAGGTAAGTCAGTTAACTGTAAAATCATTCATTTTAGTGGGGGTAAATTTTGTGAATTTTCTGGTTCACCTTTAACCATGAAATCAAATCCCATCAAACATGAATTTTGACCCTTGTATTTATTAACTGACATGCACAATTCACAAATAAAGGTCCATGAAATTTCGGCCAAACGAAATTAAATAATTTTGGAGTATATGTCTTGTGTGTAGGCAGGGTCATGTTTGTCTTCTTATGATACTGTACTGGGATTTATCATTCTAATGCTAAAAGACAATGTATGGATGTATTGTTAGGATAAATGTAAACAAAGTTGCTTTGTGAATACTACTAACTTTTGCGTTTTGCCGATTTTCGGCATAATAGGGAATTAAAATGTTTGCCTTTTTTAATCTTTGGCGATGTCAACATATATGTTTTGAATATTTTCACAGCTATTTAATTTTGCAAATTTCTTCTTCTTGCGATATAATTTCTTTGTTTACAGTAACAAAAGATGAGTATATTATGTGTACTGTGTTACTTTCAGTGGGATCTAGTATGTAGTCGTACCTACCTGTCCTCGCTTGCTACAACCATCTATTTCTGTGGTGTAATGGTAGGCGGTGTTGTGTTTGGTCATCTCGCGGACAAGTTTGGACGTAAACCTGTCATGTTGCTGACATTGTACGCTCCAATCATCGTAGGACTTGCTACATCGTTTGTGCCGTGGTATCCCATGTTTGTAGCATTGAGGTTTATACAAGGTGTCCTCATGCAGGTTTGTAGGATATTGTTACTTCCCTGGCTTAGAATGAAAAGGCCATAAGTACAAAATTGATATGTTGATAAAACAAGAAAAATAAGGCTTATAAGAAGCCTCTTGTGATGCAGATTTCAAATACGTATCAGTTTTATAAGGTTGTAAGTAGCAGTTATGACCTTCTTATTTTAAGCTAGAGTTATCAGAAGATACTAATATTTTAACATATAATCATGATTTTCCAATGTAATTATTAAAAAAATGAGTCAGCGTCTGGTTATCGCAATAGTCATATAGGTTGAATTGCAGTCTCCAGGTAAATCATACTGTATCAGTGATTTGGTTTATCTAGCTTTTGGGGTTTATTGGCCGTTAATTTGTAAAACTACTGTTTAATATAATGTACTTGGATTACTTCTTTGATGACTGTAAATATCACTTATGTTACAGAAAAAAAGTTTTTTTTAATTATTAATTTGAAGTTAAAACGTTTAGAACATTATCTTGTAACATTTTAGGGTCTGCAAACATCCACCTACACTCTGGCTATGGAACTGTTTCTTCCTCAACACCGTAGTTACGCTGGAGCTATCTTGGAATGTTTTTGGGGACTCAGTGTGATGACGATACCGTTGTTGGCGTACTTAATACGCAATTGGCGAATGTTGCAGCTGGTGATATCATTACCAAGTCTTGTGGCCGCTTTCTATATTTGGTATGTGTCTTAGATTTCTAAGAATTTCTGGTAGTGCCTTGGTCACACTGAGACTTTTTTGCATTTGCAATGTATTCCCGATTTGATAAATGGGCATCTGAAGGCATGGAGAAAGGTTCCTTGTGGTCTTGGGGAAGCTTCAGGGTAATCTTTAGAAAATATGTGATATCCCATTTCCCAATGCCTCTCAAAGCTAATTTATTTAAATCAGGAGTACATCGCCAAAGCCAAAAAGTGCTCGGTGGAAGTAAGGCATAACATAAAACTTTTACATTTCAGGGCTCACACTGGCCATTTTAAATTAATAGCCACTTTTATTTAATCAACAAAAATGATAGCCAAAATTGACGCGAGCTTATTAATGCATGGTAGCGCAAGCATAGTTTAGGGTCATTTGTGGCATTTTATCCATGGGGGGGTCAGGGATATGCCCCCTGCATGCACAATTAAGACACCCTCTGGTTGCAGGTCAAAGACCAGATAACTTAAAATTTATCATCATTCATTGATCAACAAAATTAATATGGAATGGGTATTGTCTTCATACAAATAGATACCTTTATTCAGGTGGTCCAGAGATATACTCTCATGGTTTATAAAAATGTTGCAAGTGGGTTCTGGGCAGCTTTCAGGCTAAGAATCAAGAATGGTCAGCAGGCATGCCTCTAATCAATGTTTAATCAAATTGTCATTTCTTGTTGATTGATAACTTTCTAAAGATTTGAAGAATAACTTTGTAACAGCAAAATATTGATACATAAAGAAGCTGCAATGCTTTTATTACTAAATTATAGTATGAAAAGATATTAATTTAGTGTTTCAATAAACCAAAGCAAAATGAAATAAACTTTTCAATTGACCCATACTTACAGCACAAACAACTATGTGAAACCTCAAAAATGCTTGGAAACAGCAAATTTCATTAATTTTAACCTTTTGAAATGGGTAGTTTTATAAAAAAAATGTGTTAAAAATAATGCACTTATTTTGCAAATGACGAGTATCCGAATTTTGCATGTCCGGGTACTGGTCAACTTTGGTTATCTAAAAGGCCGTGAAAAATAAGTTTTATTGAATGATTTGGTCATTGTTTACCCCAAGCAGTCAATATTTGACAGATATTTAATGAATCACCTGTTACTAACTCTAAATGGCGATTAATTTTGTCTGCAGCTCACAAGCTTTGGTTGGTTGGTTGGTTGGTTGGTTCTCGGCCTTCTATAGCCGTAATATCGTCACAGGTACTTGTCTCATCACAGGTAGTTGACAAATAACGTCTCGCAGGTAGTTTACATAAAAGTACTTATTTTAAGCGGAGGTGAAGTATGATGATTGGATTTGTTTGGGTATGCCTTGATAGCTAGTTTTGAGTCTTGAATCTATTGGTTGCTGTCACAAATCGGCTAAGTTCACTGGTTATTGTATGGCGGAACTCCTTCCACGGATCATCAGGGCCAGTAGTGAGTAAGAGTTTTTCGGTCACCTCGGTTTGCCTGATACCAAACATGTTGTGAAGGGTAGCAAACAGCTCCTCCCTTTCTTTTTGATACAAAACACACTGGAGAAGGTAATGTTCCTCGGTTTCAGCTTCTCCACACTGACATGCTGGATCCACTTCAACCCCTACAAGCTCAGATTGCTCAAATTCGTCGGTGTTTTAGACCCTGTTTCACCGTCAATACCTTAGACCTATTCCACGCACATTGTTGACAGTTAATTACACCAATTAAAGGGGATTAAAAGATGTTATCACAACAAACTTTCAGCAATTAGACCCCTAATGGGATTAGTGGTGGTCTGCATGACCAACATGTGACGTGCCCTGGGGACTAAAGGTAATTAACAATGAGATTATATGGGTCCAAGTTGAAGTGTGAACACGAGAATTTATGAGACTTGTCAGGTTGGTGGAAGATTAAATACGAAGTTACACAGATTCATTTTAGAAATTTCTGTTGGATTATTACCTAGTCGACATTTTTTATCGACATTATGAAATAATAATCGCCAGCTTGATAAAACTACCGGTAAATGTCGACAATGTCGACCGACAGCGTGAGCCCTGCATTTAGACTTTTTTGATCAATCAATTTTATATCAACTTTACACCATAATCTCCAACAATTTTGTTAAATCTGAGTGTAAAACAATTTATCAAGAACTTGTTATCAATCAACTTGATTAATTTGATCTTACAAAGCAAGTGACATCTCTCCACACATGGAAGACATGACTTGCCTTTGAAATAAAACCTGTAGCTTAGGGTATTCAGTCAACTGAACTATCCGTTGATACATATCAGTATCAAAAAGCATTCATATGACATGTTCAACAAAAACTTATTTATGAGTTGCCTTATGATGGAATACACTCACTGCTGACTGTTATTTAAATTCTCTATCCAGTTAAATACAGTAATAAGTCAATTTCATGTCTTTGAGCTTTTAGACTGTTTTTTTTAGTTATGCTTACATGGAATGATTGAGATTTTTTCACCCATGCATAAACGTGAATGTAAAAATACTTAAATTTAATCTGTTGAAGGTATCATATTAATTCTATTTCAGTGTCATGCCAGAATCGTTACGTTGGTTAATTCTTAATCTGTTGAAGGTATCATATTAATTCTATTTCAGTGTCATGCCAGAATCGTTACGTTGGTTAATTCTGAAGAATCGAGTTGATGAAGCCGAGAACCAGTTGTATAAAATGTCATCATGGAATAAAATACAGTTCCCTAAACAAACATGGGAGGATATCAAACTACATCTGGGTACCATGGCAACCAACACCAAACAGTTCTCCTTTGTTGACACACTGAAAACTCCAAGGCTAAGAAAAAGAAGTATTGTCCTGTTCTATTTATGGTAAGACAAAATACTAAACTCCCTTTTGGCAATCCTTATAATAATGTTACATATTGACTATATTACCCATTCAAAGGAATGGAAGTAGGCCTAAATGTATGTGATTAAATTGGTCTGCACATATGAATACTTCATAAGACACATGTCTGATTGAATAAATAGAGAAAACTTATGTGAACAGTCTTCTAAATGTGTCGTGAGGTTGATCAAGAATGGCATACACCCGAATCCCTTTGATTTTTGAAGTCAGCTTGTCGAAGGTCAGGATTATTGTGACTCTTTACCATTTTGCTGCCATTAAGACGTGGGCATTAATCGTTGATTATATGGATGAATTCTACCTCAAAATTAAATTTCTGTGACATTGTGACCTACAAAGTACAATGCAAGCCTTTCCTTCCACATGTGTTTAAATCTCCATAATTACAACCTCAAGCAATAATCATTTCACCAAAAGCTTCACCAATTGCAAAACTGACTAAAACTGATGATTTCACAACCTGTACCAAAACTTATATTTCACATAGTTGATATTTATTATATTCAGGTTTGCTATATCTGTTGGTTACTATGGACTCACCTGGAGATTGACAAGTCTACCTGGAAACAAATATCTCAACTTCTTCATTGCTGCAGCCGTGGAATTTGTGGCCTATACATTGGTCATCTTCATTACTAAAAGGTTGGTCCTGATTGTACAATATTCTATGTTCTGAACCCTATTGGGTCCTTATTAGTTGACCAGCATTGAGATTGTTGGACCTATAATTATTTGTTGAAGGCTGTATGTCTGCAGTGTACAAATGATTTGACTAAGTTAAGCTGTTTTTCTTATGATATATTTTACCACTAAAATACAAATCTACACTGCCCTCCAAAAGTTCCTTCACATTCTTCTAATTATATGATTTGCTTCGATTGATTAACACCTATGTAGTAACAAAGGAAATCATATAACTTGAAGAGTGCAAAGGAACTTTTGGAGGGTAGTGTATAATCCTGTTGTTGGTCAGATACATGTCCCTTGATTGGCAATCAGTGATTTGTCCATTTGGATTAATGTACTTTATTTGGGACACATACTATTTTGATTATCAGTTTATGCTTGTTAACATGTTTATTAGATTTATTAATTGATTAATGTGCAAATATAATTTTTTCTTCCTGCTTGTTTAGTATAATTACCCTGTTAGAAATGTGATGTATATTACAACTCTAAACCTATTATCCTGTTTCCTGTTTATATATAAGTTTACAAAAGATATAGTTGAATCATTAGGATATGAGCTCTAAACATGTATGTCCCTGCCTTCAGTCACTACTCTCAGTATAAACAAGGAGAATTAATTGACTCTTATTTGTGATTGTGTAAAATTTATTAACCACACTTTGAAACAACAAGAGGAAAATTGATTGAATTTTAGCTGATCCAAGAGTTTGTGACTACGGGTGTATTTGACTTGACCTGTCTGTGTATAACATGTTTTAAGCAATGACAATGAACAAATTCATAATTGATGATTTTTGTGTTTTTATGCCCCAGCATGTACCATTGCGGAGTCATATAGTGATTGTTGTGTCTGTTCATCCGTCCGACTGTTACATTGGAAATGTTAACTGAAACCCAAATATTTCATAGCCCCCATGGCATTGCTTTCACATGCTTATTAAACATATTACATTGTCATCACCATGTATCACTATCAAACATATCGACAGAATTATGGCACCTGATTAGTTTGCTATTTTCCATGAACAAGGCTTCCATCGGGGCATAAGCATTTACTGAAAGTGGCTTTGTTTCTGATAGATTTGGCAGAAAGACTACCAGTGTGTTGACTTGACCTCAGCCAAACCCATTCCAAACAATGGCAATGAACAAATTGCTAATTATTCAATGGTGATTTTAGTTTGTGTTTTTCATGCTGAACTAATACCAATCTTTTTTCTCCCTACAGATTTGGTAGAAAGAAGCCATTATTGACATACTTCTTGCTTGCCTCACTGTTTATGATTGGTGCTGGAGTTATACCAATGGTTTACAATGCTGAAAACACGGTGTATATATCCAGTATATTAGCTATTGCTGGAAAGTTTGCCATGGGAGGACTGTTCAGTGTGATATTCCTTTATACATCAGAGCTCTACCCAACTATAATCAGGTAGGTGATCCTTAACCCTTTACTACATTTTCAGGGGCCCTACAATTCTGTAATAATTTGGAAATCCGGATTACTGCATTAGAAATAATATTGGTTGTTAGAAAGTTATTGATAAAAAATCCAAAGAATTGACAAAGTGATGGTCATTTGAAATTCCATAATCTAAATTGAAACAATAAAACAACGAAACAACTGAAATCCAAAATCCTTGAAATAACATCCCCACGAAAAATGAATTTTTAATAATTACATGCACATATTCTGAATATACATGTGGTATAATAATTTATCTGTACAGGAATATTGGTATGGGAAGTTGTGCGTTCTGGACCAGAGTTGGTGGTGTCATAGCTCCACAGATTATTGTACTGGTAAGTTGTATAGCATACTGAACTAACATAATAATATATTGCTGGCTTTCTTCTTACAACCTTTTAAACTGATAATATTTAAAATCAGCATCATAATGCGCTTCTGATGAGCCCATTTTCATGAAAATCGGAAATTGTCATGTCGACCAAACTGAAGTTGAAACAGCTTGTTTTTACCATGCGTAAAGACTAATTTTGTGGCAGTTTTTTTTTGTGTTTGTTCAAAATATTGATTTTGTACTTAAGACCTTCTCATTCTAAGCTAGTGATATAATTTTACCTTGTACTGTTGTCTTTGTTATTGTATGCAGTGGTCTGTTGGTATCAGTTATATTCTAAATAAACATCACAAGTTAAAGTCAAATATTCCATACAACTTCACCAAACCAGGGGTTGAAAAATATTTGTTATGTAACAATTTACTCAATTGCAATGTCTGTTTGTACCCATCCCTTGTCCGTCAGCAATCGTTCATGAGTATGGAGAGTAGACAATCCAATTACTGAAAATTGACTCATTGAAACACATCAAGGGAGATCATTCTTGATATTTGGGAGAAAAAACTGCACATGAGTTGTGTACACACAGGCCTGACCACTAATGGTGTCCCGGGATCCCGATGAACCCAAATTCTGGCGACAGACATCAGTCCTGACATGCTGGGTGTTCCACAAGGATTCTTAAATTTCCATTATCAAGTTTCAAATGAAAAGTGTACATGTTTCCTTTGTTTTCAGTTATTTCCCTTTATCAGAAACTGGGAGATCCCAAGTTTAGGTGAGAGACTCCTAATTTTGAAAGTTAGGTTCCCTCTGTGAAAAAAGTCAAAAAGTTAGTGTCAAGGCCTGACATATATCACCCTCTATTTTAAATGCCTCATTTTGTATGTGATGTTTCAGGACAAGTATGGAAGCAAATCGTTGTCATTGATCATGTTTGGTGTGGTTACATTGATTGGAGGATTTCTAACTCTAACACTTCCTGAAACACTCGGTCGAAAACTTCCTGACAGTATTGAGGATGTGGAAGAGAATGGGTACCAGCACAAAGCCGGCTCCCAGCTGGGTACCCAGGACGGAGAGGAAATGAAAAGCTTGAATTGCTGATCAGTTAACTCTGTAACATAATAACTGATATTAGATACATTTGATGGAAATGTTGATCTGTTTTGGTCTTTAAATGTGACCTTTAATACTTTTATTGTGAACATGTTATCTTTCAAAGATCTGATGAAGCTTAGGCCATACCAAATGGATCTAATGTTTAGCGTCAGGTCTGGCTTCCTGAAACTTAGCTACCTATTCTCAAAAACAAACAATGCAGATTCAAAAAAACATTGCCTCACTTGGATTTGTAGAGTTGCATTACACGCCGAGTGACAATGCCTGCCCAAATGGGTGTTAAGGCATGGAACATGTCAGTAAATGTATTTTTAGTAATATTATTGATGTGTTAATTAGAAAATTCAAATGAAACACAACTTTACCAGAGTGAAATACCTCTAGAGCTTGAAAATCTAGAAATTTATTGTTTTTCGAATGTTTTTTTATTTCGAAAATTACTCAAAACCTATGCGCACGATGACGCTAAACATAAAAACTGTTTGGTGTGGCCTAATCTTGGCATACTCTTTTTTTCTAGAGATAAAGGTTGATCTATTGGTTGCCGTAGCTACAAAGGCATGCCTGTTTGTTGATATTTGGGTGGTACATATTTTGCACAAATGTTTAAACAATTATTTTGTGTGTGAACAAATTTAAGAATGACCCAGATTTTGTGTGTTGCTTCATTATTGTAGTTTTTTTTATCTGAAATGTAAAGGATATCTTTTAGATCAGGGGTGGTATTCACAAATCATCTTAAGTGAAAACTTAGAATTTCCCCCAAACTCTTACAATTTCCTTGAGTGTATCATTTAAACAGGTAACATAAGGTTATCAACTTTTTACTTTGTTTTGAAGCGTTATGTAAAGCTCTACAATAATAACGAAGAAACTATCAGATATTTTTAGTTTCTTGCAAAATATGGGCAGTTTTAATTTTAAATGAGTAAAAATATTTAAGTTTTCCCTTAAGATGCTTTGTGAATACCGGCTTTGGTGTTGAAGTCTTGCACGATCTTGATAAACACTGATTTTCTCTCAACCTGCCTTCCCACTATCTGAGAATATTCTTGGTGCATGTCATGTGTAGTTCCATTAGTATCCTCTTATTTTCCATTTTCATGTCTTGCATAATATATTTAAAGTGTAAACTTTTTTTTTTCGGCTTGGTCATGCAGCCCATTTATTCTCCCCGTCATAGGTGGGAGGCTATGACTTGAAACTTGACTATGACTAATTTTTAATGTATTTTTTTACATAATGTTTGAATGTTTGTGTGAAAGTATTGAGATATAGTGCGCTGGTCTGGGGACTTCTGTTGTGATGAAGTTGGTATTTATATAACAGGTTGTCTATGTTATAAGCCGAGTTGTTTATGTATGTACAACGTTAGTTTGAGGAGACAATGATATACAATAGTGTTTGAACAGGATATGTACTTTGACATTGGTTTTAAAAGTTATGTCCTCCAGGTGTAGAAAAGTGTTCTATTGAACACTGAACAGCAACTTGGTGCTGATTGTTAAAAAAGTGATCAGGTTGGGCGATTTATTTGCCATACATTCCTGTGTATCCCATTGTCTTCACATTACTTATACCATAGACTGTGTTTTGTAATGCATGTACAGCTTCGTTACAACAGAGTTTAAAACAAAATAAATAAAAAAATAAATAAAATACAAAAAATCTTCGAAAAAAGAAGATATGCGAAGTCAGAGATTTTAGTAGCGATTTTATGTTTGTAAGGACATGGTTAAAGGTGGGTTTCCAGTTTGTTGTCAAAATATGAGGTACAATTATTCTGGACAAATTACATGTTAATGTCAATGACTCAACATACAGACATGCTGTGTAACACAGCCTCATACCTGTTTTTAAATGAACTTTGGAATTTCAACTCACAAGTAAGCATTAAGATGCTGCCACTATCAATTCTTGGTATGCAGATGAAAAATGAATAAAACGACCTGTGTTAGTAGCAAATTCACTGATTTCTAAATATTTCGACCTCTTGGTCTTCTACGGGAGCTATGTTACATTTAAAATAAATCTACATTTTTCAACACAGCTTATAAGTGTGACATAGATCCCGTAGAAGACCAAGTGGTGTAAATATTGAGAAATTAAGAGTAATTTTGCTTCACACATTATTGGGATCCCCTTTTAGGGATGTATTATTACAAAACCTACTTGTTTTGGATTTCATTTTTTTGGGAAATATTTTAGAACATATCTGAATGAAGACATAAACCATAGTTGTCTCATCTTGAAAGTATATTTTGACATACAATCTGTGCTTACCTACCTTGTAACATGACTTAGTGTGGTGGTGTATTGATTCAAACCCCTGTTTAGTTTGTTTCATGCAATGGTTTGATTTAGTTTGCTGTATGTAATGTTAACTTACCTGCGGCATGTAAAAGTTAAAAATGTATGAAATGTTTGTCATTTATTGCTCAACTTCATGGAGACTTTTTGCTATGGTTTAAATGCCTTCGACATATTGGCTATCATTACCTATTGGTTCCCGGTATCAAATGGTTTCAGTTACTTAGTTGGTCCTTATAACCGATTGGTTCCAGTGACCTATTGGTTCCCGCAACCCTATTGGTTCCCATTATCTATTGGTTTCCATAACTTAATTGGTTCTGATAACTGATTGGTTCCAGTGACCTATTGGTTCTTGAAACCTATTAATTCACATAACTAATAGTTAGATGGTGTTGTCTGTGATAGTTGACAAACATATCATACTAAAATGCTTATCTCTGACTATATCGATTAACCAGAGCAGTGTAATATATCTTATTGGGAGATTGTTTTGAGAGAGAGAAGGGAGAGGAAGATTTCATGAGAGCTTGGTTTTGTGTGTGAGGGGTGGGTATGGGAAGTGAGCAGGAGAGAGAGTGGGTGAAAGTTTTTTGTTTCAATGCATTTTGTATACCTATGCTTGTTATCCACGAATCTGCTTTACTAATTTTCTGTTTTGCTTATATTTACCTTTAAGTTGGCTTTATATGTATGTATTGGTTGTTTCATATTTTGTATGTTTTATTGTGCATTAAGTCATAATACTTTCGAATTTATTCTATCTTTATAATTGAAGGAAAAGGTTTTTCTTATAAAATGAAATACTTTCCAGGGCGATGAGTATTGCTCCAAAAAGGACCCAAATCTTTCCATTTAAATCATACTGGCACATTTTATAACAAGTTATTTTAACACTTGCACAAATAATGATGAAACATTTGGATGATAATCGAGGAAATTATACATACTAGTACAACATACTCGTACATTCCAGACCTTTGGTTTCCTTGATAGATTGTCCGAGAGGACGATCGGGTGCATTTGTACTTCAATAAAAAATTATAAATTTTAATAAACTTTTGTCTATAAAAACGGACACCCAACTGTTCAAAACATGCTTACTTATTCTGTTCTATACTATTTATTGTTGTTCTATTGGTAAAGTATTACTGTATATTAATTTTTTGTTTAAAAATGCATTGTAATAAACTCGTATTGTTTGCTGTGAAGGGATGTATGTTTTGTTGATTTACCCCACGTCTGCATGTCCAGGTTTCCTCCTAAATATATCAGCACTTTTAGGCACAACAGCATGTTTTGTTCAAGTAAGGCATAAAACTGAACGAATAGGGACTAAACATTACGTTGCAGTGGTCTAATTCACCAACGTCATTACTCTAAAATTCAGACTTGGACTTAAAGTTGGCAATATTTATATTCACTGTCATTTCTTTACAATTATATTTAAGCTTGTCGAATTGTATTTGATTATTTGTTGTTACACACTGAACATTTCTACCCATTTGTATCAAAATCGGTGCCTTGCTAACAACATGAGAGCGAATAGAATATTTGGCTATATAAAACTTAAAACGTTAGTGAATAAGGTCCAGGTTTAACCTAGTGAAGAAATGAGCAGTTATACTAGACCGCAATGCCACAAAATCAATATGCAAATAAGATATGAGGATTTGTTCATTTCTGGTTGCCCAGATCTAGTCCATAGAGCTAAAAAAAAAAGGTCTGAATCCGTCATGAAGGGATCGGTTTTGGCATCAAAGTCCTGTAAAAGTAGTTTGAATGTCGAAATCCTGACTGTTGGAAATTATCTGTTAGCCTAAACCAGGAAGAATTGCCACATGCATTCGCAATGGTATCCTACAAGTATCTCTAGATTATAAAAGCATATAAGTTAATCTGTAAATTATCATCAAATTTGACTGAAATTAATACAGCTTATAAAAATAACAAGTGTTCCTGGTGGAAAGGTCTGTGTACAAATTTCAGGTACGGATGTCTAAGGTTTCAGTTTCCACACCTTAATATAATCCACCTGCATTGCTGCGTCTTCTCCATTGTTGGTGTCTGGATTCCATGTAGGATACCATTGACCACGTGCGTTCCAAAAGTCACGTGCAGTGACGTCAGATTTGTCTTGCCATGGTTTGCCAGGAGAATACTGCCATTTGTCATTGAAGAAACCACCAGTACCACCAACAGCCACATTCATAATGAAGAAAAACTGAAAACATAAAGTTCAACATTTTGTGCCAGTTCAAAGCGAGTATGTTTATAAGAATATACGACAAGAACAAAATGTATGTCAGAACATTGCTTGTCTGGACGGAAGTTAACACAATTGGTTGTATGTCTCCAACTTTCAACAGTTCGGTGACTCCACTCCCGAACTCGCTACATCAACTCGATGTATAGCGTGTGCAACCTGTTCGAGTTTTCGAGGATGGTGTATCTTGTATATTGAGTTCTCTTATTTGTGCTTTCCGAACATTTTCAAAAGAAAGTGTATGAATTAATGATAACACATGCATTGTCCACTTTATATAAGGTTATAAAATACCTCTTGATCGAAAGGAGCCATTTTGGATCCAGCAGCCCATGGATTCTCTACACCGTCTTTATCCAGTTCACCAAATTCCCACATTGAAGTAGTTGGAGTAGCATTCATAACTTCGGTACCATCAATAGATATACTGAAATAAAAAGAATCTTCAAGACTATGTATATACCATTAACAAATTGTCATTATATTTGGTAATAAACTAAATGTACAAGGGACCAACAATAACAATGCAGATGTGCTGTCTGGAACTATTTGCACAACAGGAAGTTCAAATATAAATTTGAGAAGACATGTACGTATTTGTAAAAAAAGGTATGGGGAAATTAGACATACTCACAGTCTGTCTATGAATAATTTAGATGATGCGTTTGATGATAATCTGGTTACTTGTCTTCTAAAATGGTTCAAAACAATTCGTGAAGATTGTCTATTTTGAATACAATGTAATAATATCATTACTTCAACGATTGCATACTATATGATCATAGAATGGTTTCAAGCTTTAATATGTACCTCATATGGTCTTCGTCCCAGAATAGTTGATATATGTGGAAGTCATCTGCGTACGTTCCAGAGTCAGCTAGTCTGTAATGGAGAACTTCATTGCATTGAAGAATACATTCTTGTTTGAAACCTTGCCATAAGGCCATCTCTGATCACTTGGGTCGATGTTTCAGGAATAATAACTAATTGATTATTTGAAAATGGGTCATAGCTTAAGGTTAGGTAGGATGAAACTCCGCATTATGAAAGCATAAAGGTACAACTGGTATAGCTAGTTTGCAATAGAAAAAAATCGTGCTTTTCTAACTTTTCTGAAAATCTATTCATCAGAGTTTGGTAAAAAATTGCACAGAACTTCTACATATTCCTACCTACTCCCATTCCGAATTTCATTCTTCATTATACATGTACATTGAAATTACATGGGTATAGACAGTTTAAAGCAGGGAGGTAATCTGGTATCCCATTGATGATTTACTATCGATTAATCCGTGATCGACGGGATTGACATTGCTGTTATGACGACGAGACTTAGGAGGCCCGAATGATTCGGTTTATTTAAGTTTTCCGCTTGTAAACAATGTGCAACAATAGCATGTACTTCCTCAGATTCACAGACGGGCCTCACATGTGTTATATTAAGTAGGTTGCAAATACGTAAATATAGTACCGTTAGGCGTATCATGTGACCGTAAAATTGACTGTTGCAAGTATCAAGTCTTCTAACATATTAGAATAATATGTTACATAGAACTTATTATCAAAACTTTGTTCAACTCATTTCTGATGTACCATTGCTGAAATTTCAGTGTGTACTAGGTATGTATATTCCAGTTATTCGTGCAAAGTTTCATGCATGTAGGCTTAGTACTTACAGAGAAATGTGTAAAAAACACTATTTTGTTTTATCGCAAACTAGCTATATCATATTGCATTTTGATGAATTCATTTTTTGATATTACGGAGACAAGCACTAACCTCGCGATCCCTAAGCGTACAGATAAATGTTGCTACAGATGATTTTGAACAAGGCAAAAACACTTACTTTTCTCCATGTGCATGCATGTATTTATTGTGCCAGAAATCTGGTCCAAAATGAAGAGTACTTCCGGCATTGTCAATTCCTTGTGAATGTCCGTTTTCGTCATGAATATTCATGTTTCCTGTGGGTATCAATATGATCAATTGTATATGTATCAGTAACGTGTTCACATACACGTACATATTCTTATATTCGTACTCGTACTATTATGATCCTATTTGTTTATTACAATATTTTATCAATAATGCGTTTGTTGCACAAATTTATTTCGCCTTTTATTGACATTCTAGCATAAAATTCAATATTTTGCCTATATGTTAAAGAAACAATACTTTGGATAATATAGTAAATCACGGGTTTAGGTACCGACGATACATCGGGACTTGGCAGATGTTTGATATAACATAAAACATGTGTTAACCCCAAAAATATTAGGTTTTGGTTGGTGATAAATCTATGTGCCTGACAACTGTGTTCAGGCTAGGAAAAACACTGCAATGCGCCATTCAGATTAGACTCACCTCTTGTTTCAACAAGATCAATTTCACCGGAAGCTGGCCATCTTCCGTAAGAATTTCTCAAAGGTAACATCCAGATAGCTGTGAGCAAGAAACAACATACATTTACGACTTCCTAGTCAAACTTTTTCAAAATATTCGCAATTGCTATTGTTTTATCATAATACAGTATCGAAGTAAACACAAGCGAAGATGTCTTGTGGTGCTGTGTGAAATCATAATGACGTCCATGCGTAAGTGAGATCATGCCATAATATTCCTTGTTTTATCATATATATGCCAGATATAGGAGTCTTCCTATGTCTTAGTGATAACCCTTTTGGATAACAGGTAAAGAATAAGATTCATATGGGGCTTTTTTGGCTTGAACAGGCGAGTTATTTTTTTGTTACACGTGTTTCAACCAATTTAACGTTCATGCCTTGCAACTAATCGTTTACAACGTTGCAAACCAAATGGGAACAGAATGTAACACAACGTGCTGGATAAACAATGAACTCGAACAATTAAACACATTAATTTTACTATTATAACCATAATACATTGTATAGTACACCAAAGCTTACCTGGCCATATCCAATCTCCTTTCGGCATTTTAGCTCTGATTTCAACTTTACCATATTTGAAATTGAACCCTCTTGAACTTCGGAGCCTCGCAGATTGGATCGGGTTAATTATATGGCTCGGGGTCCCATCACGTTTACATCCCCAAAAATTATTTCCGGTGCAAAGATCGCCAGGCGACGAACCTTTGGAAACAAAATATTTAATATGGTCTTTGAAGACGTAAGCCGAACAATTAGTGAGCTCCCTAATCTAAAAGGGAGGTTTAAAATTTCATTCCAGTTAAATTAAATAGTAGAACATAACTACAAAATAAATTATTTTAAGCCTTTTGCGATGTGAAAACGATAATGATACATTGCAAATGAAAGGTGCAGATAGCCTTACCCCAAATGTTAAGTGCTCACCTGGTTCAAGTCTCATTAACTTACCCCAAATATCAAGTGATCCCCTGGTTAAAGCATCTGGTCCATCATTTAGTGTCTCTAAAGTCATTGTCTGAAGAGTAACAACATGTTTTATAAGTGAAATACGAATAACACAATACATACATATATAGCAAATGACAAAGTTTAACATAAAAGTACAATAAAGTGGTTACTTACGAAACAACGTACCGTTTAACATAATTGCAGTCAGCACCAAAATCGCTAGTGCTATTAGAACTACTACATAAATTTCATCGGTATTCCTACATGTACGTATATATGTAAATTCTATTCGCACATGGCGATTCTGGTTGACCAAGTTAGTTAATCAGGTGCAAGGCCGCCACGCATGGTTTTTGGAAAAGTCAATCTTGCTTACAACTATAGTTAAGGCACTACATTAGAAATACTAGTGCATGGTAACTCACCGGTTTAATGAAGAGTTTACCATCACGAACATAACTGTTGGTTCGGTTGTTAGTGTAGTATTCAAATTCCCAATTCTGAAAATATGCAGCATGCATTATAAGTATTTGAAGTAAAGCATTTGAGTAACCTGCTCTGACAAGTACAGATAATTATTTTTGTCATGTTAAGGTTTCCTGACCAATTATATCCCAAACATATAGGTATCTACTATATATATAGCCCTGTGCTAGGGTACCTAGCCGCCCAGTTATGTCATTCTAGTACTTTAACAAATAGTAAGCTTTATTTTACGATTTTATGGAATTTTAGAAAATAAATGCCCTATTTTAATTCTATACTTTGTTTCTGTTGTTCTTCATTCCAAACAAGTTCGACCCAGCTTGGGTCTACTCCCTCACACCTTGAACAATACATAAATGTCTATTATAATGATGGCATTTACAAATACACAGGCCCAGTTAGGAAAAAAATCTTTATATATATTAGTATAGGAAGCAAAAGTATAATCCAGTAATAGTCTATAATTAGAGTACTATGGGAGAACCTGTTCTGACAAATACAGATAACCCTTTTTCCATGATCAGGTTTCCTGACCAATTCTATCACAAAAATATATGTATCTATGCTATCTAACCCTATACTAGGGTACCCAATATGATATATGCACGTGTTGTCGAAGTCTGGTATAACTCATAATTAGCAAGAACACCAATTAAGGAGCACAATCGCGGACATAAACATACATAGTTATCTAGTGTATCAATACTTACCCCTCCCCCGCTAGCAGTTATTTCATGCTCCCATACGTCTAGATTCAAAAAGTCAAAATTATCTTCAAATATCAAGCATGGGAAGCTGGAACATGTGAGCTCTGATCCTGGAGGACGTGTTGAACTTCCGGTACAGCCACATGTTCCTCCAGATGAAGATGCAACTTGACTTCCGGTTCCGGTTTGTGTCGGAGTACTAGAACCAGTATCCGGACCTGAATTAGGTGAGCTTGTGTCGGTATTTATAACGATAGTACCATGAACAGTTGTATGCATAACGTTAAGGGTGGTCGGATTACCATTCAAGGTGTTTGTAGTTTGGGAAGCTGTGACTGGCTTTGATGTCTGCGCATGCGTGGAATGTCTTGATGTTGAAGTGCTGCTCGTCGTAGTGGCTGTATTAGTTGTCGTAGGACCTGAAGAAATACTTGAAGATACAAAAAACATCAATACCAGTTTTAGATGAACGATTGTTTTCATAACGAACAGTCCTCGGTATGCAGACAAGTGGTCAGCTTGCCGAAGTCTGTACGGTGAATGATTTGAATATATTATGACTTAATCAACTTAAAGGGTAATCCGAAACAAACCGCGTCTTAGTTTAGCTACTATCTATGTTCCTATTTTTATAAAGACATATGACCTAGTTACCTGCAGCGACTGCTGTCCAAGTTTGGTCTTCCACGTTATGCCCCCTTCCATCTTGTATGTAATAGTACCAATAATGTACTGTATCACCGACACTGACTGGAGCATTAGGATTTTCATGTATCCATTGATTACCTAAAAGAAAGAACAGAAAGGGTACAGCAGGTCAACGTCTTTGGAAAACATAATTAAACAAATTATTGCAGTGAAAGTGCATATGTTTCGTTCATTTGTTACATGAAAAAATATTTTTAGTTTTCATGTCCATTTAAATGCACTGAGTTTTGTAATTTGGTTTTTTAAAAACGAAAAGTGTGTCAATAATAGTGGATACTCTGTTACCTGTTTTAGTAGTAATATCAACAGCAAATTGTCCTGCACCCAGTCCCAGCACCCGTTGATTAATACTGTAATGGTAGGCAACCAGAGATATACCGGGAGCATCTGAAATATGTGTTAAAGTACTCCTCATACATGTCGCTGGCTTATTATGAGAAGGTCGTAAGTGCCTTATAAGAATAATGCATATTTGCAATCAACACCATAAGGCGCTTCTAATGAGCCTATTGTCATGAAAATCGGAACTTGTCATGTTGACTAAAACTGAAGTTGAAAAAGCTTGTTTTACCATAAGTAATGCGTGATCTTCAGACAGTTTTTTCTTGTTTTTCTCAAAATATCCATTCTGTACAAGTTTCTCATTCAATGCCAGCTATATGCAGCTGTTCAAATTCTTCACAACCTAATAACTATACAATTCCAAATAATCATTGCTTTTATTGTTACATCACACCCGAAGGGAAATAATACGACCGTTGCACATAGAAACCATGACATTTCATAATCTAAACATTGTATAATGTATAGTCCAGTTTAATAGGTTGTTTGAGGATGACGTATCCGTTTATGTGTAAACTATTACGAAGATAAGACCATTGCCTGAACGGGTAGAGTTTAGTTCAGCATTGATGAAACAATACATCGCTGGCTTTGAATGAGAAGGTCGAAACTACAAAATCGATATATTGAGAAAACAAGAGAAAACTTACTGAAACTTACTCTTTACCTATGGAAATACTTGTTTTTAAAGCTTCATTTCGGTCAACATGACAATTTTCGATTTTCATGAAAATAGGCTCATAAGAAGCGCACTGTGAAGCATATTCCAAATATGTATGAGTCTTATAAGGTCGTAAGTAGTAGTTACGACCTTCTCATTTTAAGCCATCGACATGTTTGTATAGATATTCATACCATCGTACACCACTGTGTCACTCTAGATATAAGTTCATCCTCTTACTGGACTGTAACATGTCAAGCAAGTCTCAACTCAAATTTCTCAATATTATATACGTACTTGTTTGCCTAACACTGTTCTGAATTCAATACAACAATACAAAAACCCATAGATTCCATAAGTGCTATAGGTTACCATAACCCCATTATTGTAATACTAGTAAGTACTTTCACATAGAGCTTGTAAATACAAGGATCTTAACTTACCTGGCATTACGAATCGGATTCCTTGGGGCTCCAGAAGACTCACATCCATATTTGGAGGAGACGTATCTTGCGACAACAAGAAAGCGTGTATGAACGACGCATGAACCAACAGGAGCGTAATGGACGTCCAAGTTAGCATCTTCATATTTCTGAAATTCGATGCTGGAAATTTGACAAGGCAACAATCTACCCAGCTAGAACATGCTTAGAAGTAGCAAGCGTAAAGTGTCACATAAATAGCTTTTCCAAAATCATTATACTAGTATACACATGTGAAAATGCTGCACATACGTTTTTCGCAGAAGTGCAGGGTAGGATAGTTATTTATATTATTAATTAATTGCAGAAAAAAGGATAAAACAATTTAATTATCTGGTCGCTGCACTAGTGACAGGAAAATGTTTGAGAAACCCGATAGAATAAATATTACCTTTCATTGCAATATGATAATTATAAATTCTTACCGATTTTCCTTCTGTCGTTTGATAGAATAAGATCCAAGTCCTTAAATGACTAGACATCTTCTTAAATATTATAATCGACGGGTGTATTCAATGATGACATGCATATGCATAGCACACTGTCAGTCAACGAAACTATTTATATGCACAACTATAAAATAATTGCATCGTTATGTTGACATCGTATGATGTCTAAGTGATCAATTCAAATCCACGCAATTCAACAATGGTAACACTGAATACACCTGTTTAAGGTAATTTATAATGAGAACATAGGATTCAATGAATAAATTAAGTTCATTCTTGGTCACCATAAATTTAAATTTCTAGTTAAACTCGACTCCCGTTATTCGTAGAAATTGTACAGAAATGATGTGTTATAATTGACTTTTGTTGAATCAGATGTGCAAAGGACAATTTTAAAGGGACTGTGTCACATTTCAGCGTATAGCAAAAAATCAAATCAAATTGTTAAAATTCACTATATTTTGGCATAAATGCCTGTATATCACATAAACAAGCACACTAATATAAAATATAACTTGTGAAACATTATGATTTTGTAATTATTTAAGTATTTTACCTCCAAAACTCTATACCGTATTAATACGGTATAGAATTTTAAACTACTCTCATTTAAATTGCCTGAAATTAACTCGCATGTGATTAAAAAGAATTTAAAAACAAACCAAATACTTCATAGATGTTTCGACTGAAGTTTGTTTATGGTATACAGACCTATCTAGTGAATACTATTACTCAAAAATCATGCTGAAAGGAAAACTTACGATGCGTTTAAAAGGAAAAACACGATGTGCGCGATGTTGAAAGTGGTTAAAATCGATTATTTGCAATAAATATGTCTTAAAGCAGCAGTCAAACAAAATCGCTCCATCTGTGAGATAGGCCCTTTAACTATTCACGTGTAGAAAGTAAAGTTTCGCCAACAATGTTATCATCTCCCAGAATCCTGATTGAATGCATCATCATCATAATAATTGAAGCGATCATCCTATTCAATAGTAGAGGCATCCAAGAAAAAGGGAGAACCAACCAACAGAACGGAAGAGAACAGTAATTGTACCTACACGCATACATAACCAACCGATGACCGTTATTGCTTGATAAAAATGCGATTTTTTATATTAGAATTCAGTCTGTAGAAGACGATGTGATCTCAAGTTTTATTGAGAAGGAAATTTATCAGAGCTTGTGTCATATATAGTCGTTTGAGCCTGCCAAAGTCCATTTAAATCCTCTGATGATACATGATGTCGCCGGACGTTACATGTTTATTCGACGACTGCTTTGTGGATAATACGTAGGCTTATTATTATATGTCTACATGGCCATACAATAAGTATGAATTCATGACAGGATTTTCCAACTGTTTGAAGTATGTTATATTGCAGTACACGGGAAAGCCATAGACCTGATTCTGTACAATACAATCGTTTTATAGCTTATATTATATAGTAAACAGAACCAGTGTGATACCTGGAATCAGTAGCCATGCTGCTGTCCTGATTGACACAAATACTTCTGCACGAATGAAACCACACCAACCACGAAAAATACACCTATACAACAAGGCTGACTGGAGTGGTCTTAGATCACACATATCAAACCTCCATGACTCCCTAACCAAGTCAAATAAATATTGCCTTAACGCAGTTGAAGAACTATGGCAAACTATTGCTAGTTTAATTAAGGAAGGGGTAAATACCGTTATCCCATCCAAATGGTCATCTACTACAAATAAGCTCCCCTCAATAAAGGTTAACCTGAAACACTTCTACAGAAAAAGATACAACGCATACAAGCAACATAAAAAGCAAAACACCAGTAAACCAAAACAAATATCTCACACTCAAACGCCCATGCAGGAAAGAAACAAAACTAGCTTATCAGAACTACCTTGAAGACATTTTCAACATAAACAACCAGTCACCAAGCATGAACAAACACAAAACAGACCAAATACCAAGAAACGACACTCTTCTCAAACTTGCTAAACAGGACTCTGATGGCATAGACTCACTCAAAAAAACACAACAAACTACACACAGCAGATCAAGACAAAGCAACACTACTAAATGAACAATTCCTATCAGTCTTCACACCTAAATCTCCTACAACACTCAAATCACTAGCTGAAATGAAAGTACAGGAAAACACAGATTCTGGTAGAGAGTCCCCCAACAATCCTACAGCCCTCATGACCCCATATCAAACATTGATATTTCAGTAAATGGTATTGAGAAATTACTCAAAAACCTTAACCCCCACAAAGCTGCAGACCAAGACTAAATTGAACCAATAATTCTTAAAAATACCTGTAAAGAAATAGCCCCCGTTATAAGCCCAGTTATTCAAAAAGTCCTTAACCCCGAAATCTGGAACATGACAAATGTTGCCACTGTCTATAAGAAAGGCGCCAGGTCAGACCCAGCCAACTACCGCGCTGTATGTTTCACCTGCATTCTGTGTAAAACTCTGGAACACATTGTCGCTTCTCATATCACAAAGCACTTTACAAAGTCAACCCTCTTCTACGAACTTCAACATGGTTTCAGGGAAAAACGATCGTGCCAAAGCTTCTATTTCTTATCTATATCAATGATCTTCCTGACTATGTTATATCATCAAGCGTTCGCCTCTTTGCTGATGATACATCCATATATCTTTCCTTATCACATGCATCTCACTCAAGCCTTCTTCAACAAGACCTAGACCAACTTCAGCTATTGGAGACCAAATAGGACATGAAATTTAACCCATCAAAATGCCAGGTCATACAAATCACAGAACACAAAACAGTCATTCGAACAAAGTACCTCCTACACAACACCACATTAGACACAGTAATTTCAGCCAAATACATAGGCATAACAATTTCAAATGATTTAACATGGAACACGCACATTGATTATATAACTAAAAAAGCAAACCAGACACCCGGATTCCTCAGAAGGAATATAAAAGCAAAATCACCAAACCTTAACATCAGTAGCATACAAAACACTAGTAAGACCCCAACTTGAGTACAGTTTTTCTGTCTGGTCACCACCACCAAACAACAGATTGAGGAGCTGGAATCTTTACAGCGCAGGGCTGCGCGCTGCTAAATGTGCAAATATGGTCGAACATCCAGTATCTCTCACATGCTAGATGCCCTTAAGTGGAGGTCTTTTGACCTACGATGCATAGACCAGCCCCTAGTAATGATACATAACATCCCACATGACCATATCCCCAACACAAGACCCTCTCGCACAAATTATTCCAGGGCATTCGAACAAATATACACTAAATGCGACTTCTACAAATTCTCCTTCTTTCCTAGAAACCTTAATCCACTGGAATGCCCTACCCCCTGATACAGTTATCTTGCCTGGCCCTGAGTTCAGTCTGACAGTCAGCCAGATTGAACATGTACCTCCCTAATTTCATATCTGCCCTGTTTTAAACCTTTTTATTCCTACTTTTTTCTCTCTTTTATACTTTTAACTCGATCTCTAAACTAAGTTTCTTTGTTGGTGACACGCGTCTCGGTCTATGTTCCCTTGCAGCGTTTGACCGTACCGGTAGATAGATAGATACATTGTAGATAGATATACTCCCTTGTGCTGAAAGTTGTGCTTTATTATAATATTCAATAAAATGTATATATGAAAAGCACTATCAATGAGACATACATGTAAAATATTAGCCATTACTTGTTTTAAACGCTTTCCCAATGGAATGATCCCCATAGTTCGGTTTGATGTATTGGTGTGATGCGATAGACATGTTCTTTTGCCTGACATGTGTATGGGCGGGATTGTGGTATAGCTATGCATTCGTATAATGTCCACCAGTATTGGATCGAAGACCACGGTTCGTGCAAGCTACAAGTATTTGTACTATTGTGACATTCGTCTAATTGTTTTCGTGTTACCAGTTGTATGTTTAATTCCAGGAAAATTAGACAGGACAGCAGCATTGGCCTTTAAATCACAAACGGTACAATCCCGTGAAAATCCCGTGAAAAAGACGTGTGTTAGACCCGATCATACTGTAATGACCTTTGGAGAGCTGTGAAATCGGCTAGGAGCATACATACAGCTAGCAATACCACATAATGAAAATAAAAGAAAATTCCAAATGTAACAGTACTAGAAGCATACGAACAACAACATCAAAATACCGTGTTCAATTATTTTATTAAATGATACAGTTCTAAGTATTTGATCAAGCATCATACACTTAAACGAATTTCTAATTGGCCACCCTAAAAAATATTATATCATCTGATAAATTATATCAATAAATCTTAGGCTGTGTTATTTGTTCATTACACGCACTTACTTATCTATTTCTGGAAAGAAATGGCGTATTCATATACAAAATCATCCATGCGTAACGGTTGGTGCGAAATTGCTTTTTTGCATGTTGGCCTCGTGCGCAGCTTGGAATAGTATCGTATTTGGTATACATTTGTTCCCTGTAGATCGACTTTTCTTTAAACACTATAATTTGTGAAAATGAGCCATGTGGAACGCGCTCATGACGTCAGATGCATGCATGCATTGAACGAATTTCTGATTTGCCACGTGTTTTTATAAATTTGTTTAAAAAAATGCTTTTAGAAGAATATAAATAATCGAAACCCCGATATTGTCCAATTGTATTGATAGAAAATATGTTTCTCGCAGTAATTCGAGCTAAACCCCACGTTATTATAAATATCGCTTTTTACAAAAAGACGTTTTCACGTACATGTCTGGATTTTGGTGCTGGTACTCGTCATTCTGACGGCCTCAGCGCGCCCCGTATTACTTATTCTCGCCAGTATTAACACCTTTCATCAAGTCAATCCACGGAAAATACAATTTGGCTGATTTCAAAAATCAAACATGTCGGGCACGTGAACCACGTGCACGTAAGCCATTTTGCACTAACTGTTCCGCATGGACGATTTTATACATGCATGCGTAATTTATTTCTTGAAATCGATAGATAAGTGCATGAAATGAAAATAACCAGAATTTTAGAAATATTGACAGAATATATCGCATAATATAATATTTCATTGGGTGGCCAATTAGAAATTCGTTTAAGTGTATACTTGTTAAATTTAAGTAGAAAACAGTTACGATTGTTCTGTGTGAAAAGGTCCTTCTCCATAATTCAGGTACGGATGTCTAAGGTTTCAGTTTCCACACCTTGATATAATCCACCTGCATTGCGGCGTCTTCTCCATTGTTTGTGTCAGGATTCCATGTAGGATACCATTGACCCCGTGCATTCCAGAAGTCACGTGCAGTGACGTCAGATTTGTCCTGCCATGGTTTGCCAGGAGAATACTGCCAATTGTCATTGAAGAACCCACCAGTACCACCAACAGCCACATTCATAATGAAGAAAAACTGAAAACATAAAGTTCAACATTTTGTGCAAAAGTTCCAAGTTCTGAATTCTTTCTGTCATCGGATATGTCTATGTATTCTTCAAGTACAAACACATTTTATTTTAGAACATTGCTCGTCATTTGTGTTTGCCGTGGACTGTTTTAAGTTGACACCATTAGGTTTTTCTCGGACTCATTCAAGTGCTTGATATGTGCTTACCGAACATTTTTGAGACACTAGTGACACACATTGCTTTATATTTTCTTAATGACAGTACATAAAGGTCCACTTTATATACAACACATAAATGTCCACTTTATATAAAACTATAAAATACCTCTTGATCGAAAGGAGCCATTTTGGATCCAGCAGCCCATGGGTTCTCTACACCGTCTTTATCCAATTCACCAAATTCCCACATTGAAGTAGTTGGAGTAGCATTCATAACTTCTGTACCATCAATAGATATACTGAAATAAAAAGAATCTTGACGTTGATGTCTTTACAATTAACGAGTTGTCATAATAATTTACAAGGAAATCACAATAGCATTGCATGAACATGAAACTCAAACATTAGTCAAGATGTAGAATAGAATCGAATACCAACTTTTACAACATTGAGAAGACATGTATCTGTGGTGTATTGACCGATTCACAGAGTCAATTAATATTTTAGATGATGCTTTTTGATGAATCGGTGATAATTTGTTTTCCAAGTGTGTCAAAACTCTTCGGGAATACGAATACATGAACACGTGGTTTGTCTATTTTGATAATGCGATTACAATTATAGTTTGTACTCGTTGTTACGATACGCCGTCTCATATGAGAGCAGAATGGTTTCAAGCTATAGTATATACCTTATGTGATCTTTGTCCCAGATAAGTTGATATATGTGGAAATCATCAGCGTAAGTTCCAGAATCAGCGACTCTGTAATAGATGATATACGCCATGTGAAAGTTTTTACATTGACGCTTACACAAGTATGTTTGTTAAATTAGGCACAATGTCACCGTTTGCTATTAGCAAACAACTGGTAACAGCATAATGTCGAAGTTTCAATTATAGCCGAAAGGAACAAACACTTATTCGTTATTTTAACTTGGTAATAGCTGTGTGCAAGGTATGAGGTAACGCCATATTATTAAAGTAAATACAGAAAACGTACTCCACTGGGACCATTTTATTTAATCTGTAATATTATGGAAACATAAATCGAATACCGGTCACGCACCACCTAAGTGTATGTTTTTGCTAAAGCTAATTTTGAACAAAATAAACCACTTACTTTTCTCCATGCGCATGCATGAATTTATTGTGCCAGAAATCTGATCCAAAATGAAGAGTACTTCCGGCATTGTCAATTCCTTGTGAATGTCCGTTTTCGTCATGAATATTCATGTTTCCTGTTGGTATCAATATGATAAATTGTATTTGTATCAGTAATGTTATTATATTAGTACATGTACTCATACTTTTACGATACTATTTTTCTATAACGTTTATCAATAATGCTTTTGGTGTATCAATTAATTTCGCCTTCTATTGACATTCTAGCTTAAAATCCACTCTTGCCTACACGATAAAGAGACAAAATCCTTGGGTAATAAAGCAAACCACGGGTTAAGGGTATATCGACGATACATCAGGACCTTGTCGATGTTTAATAAAAACTTAAAATCTGGATATGGTTTGGTTGACGACAAATCGAGTGTTCAAACGAGGAAACACTGCATTTAGATTAGACTCACCTCTTGTTTCAACAAGATCAATTTCACCGGAAGCTGGCCATCTTCCATAAGCGTTTCTCAAAGGCAACATCCAGATAGCTGTGAGTGAGAAACATACGAGCGTATGACCAAATACTGTCCGAAATATTTGCAATTGTTGTTGCTGTACTTAATACAATATTGAAGCTAACATGGAACTGCTGACATCAGCAGGAAACTGGTTTTGCTCTATGTGTTTTAGACAGTAACTGTTGTGTCGATGTAATTAATATGTCGGTTATGGTTGATTTATCCTCATAGTTATCTTGTGTTTAAGGCATTATTTGACTATCACGAAAACAACGAAATAATTCAGGATATTGAACCAATAAGCACATACTTTAATTCGAATAACACACAATTTAATATCAATACTAACCTGGCCATATCCAGTCTCCTTTCGGCATTTTAGCTCTAATTTCAACTTTACCATATTTGAAATTGAACCCTCTTGAACTTCGGAGCCTCGCAGATTGGATTGGGTTTATTATATGGGACGGGGTCCCATCACGTTTACATCCCCAAAAGTTATTTCCGGTGCAAACATCCCCAGGTACTGAACCTTTGGAAATAAAATATAAAATGTACGGCGATTTGGTTATTGAAGACGTACGTCGAATCCTAGTGAGAAATAAACTCAAAATAACATTTTGCGCATTCAATTTGGTACTAACAATGTTAGTAATCTAATAGTCCTGACATTAAATAAAAACTAATTCCTGTTAATAGTTAACTCTGAAAATGAGTCATGAAAAATGAAATGTTAAGATGTATATAGCCTTACCCCAAATATCAAGTGATCCCCTGGTTAAAGCATCTGGTCCATCATTTAGTGTCTCTAAAGTCAATGTCTGAAGAATAACAATGTTTGCATACTTAATACTACATATGTAATACAAACCATGTAATAATATTATTAATTTATTAATAGTGTTTATTTAAGCCAATCCGTAATGTTAAGCTTGATTGTATTACAGAATCAGAGCCAAGTATAAAAGAAATCAAGACAGACTCAATGTTACAGTTATTTGATCGGGTGCTAGAATCCTGAGATTGTCACAAAAGGCAGATCTTTATTTGGTGATGGATAGGGAATTATGTTTTGTATGTTCTATATGAAGTGGAATCAAAAACATTGTGCAACAAATACTTAAAAATGTGTTATTTAAGTTGGGACAAACAATCGTGCTTGTACTTGTATACATGTAATTGGAAATGTAAGACATGTATGTTTACCCACCGGTTTAAGGAAGAGTTTCCCATCACGAACATAACTGTTTGTTCGGTTGTTAGTGTAGTATTCAAATTCCCAATTCTGAAATTATGCATTATTTATTATTAGGATAGGAAACAAAACTCTACACCAGGAATTAGAGTAGCTTTGAGACATAAGGACAACTCTCTTTGTCATGACCATGTGTCCTGGTCAATTGTATGAACATTTTGTGAGTTTCTGATGAAAATGTTGATTACGTAAAGGTGGCATTCACAAAAAGCACATAACGTCTACGAAAAAAGATGTATGCCTACACTTGGAGTGCTATATATAATTCCAGGCCTACACTAAAACGTTTAAAATGTTTGGTCTGTTCAAAAAGAACTTTTATGACATTGACCGTCGTAACCAATATAACCTTGTTTGATTGGAAATTGGTGTAGAAGATGAGTCTACCCAGACTCCACAACTCTACGAGGACTAGTGAGTGTTGTTTGTAGTCTTGTTTAACTCGTAATTATAGAAGAAACATAATTATTATATATCTAGTGTCTCAATACTTACCCCTCCTCCGCTAGCAGTTATCTCATGCTCCCATACGTCTAGATTTAAAAAGTCGAAATTATCTTCAAATATTAAACATGGAAAGCTGGAACATGTAAGCTCTGATCCTGGTGGACGTATCGATTTTCCGGTACAGCCACATGTGCCACCGGATGTCGATGCAACCTGACTTCCGGTTCCGGTTTGTGATAGAGAACTGGAACCCGTATCCGGACCGGAGCTGGGTGAGCTTGTGACTGGCACAACGTTTGGTGCGGCAGTTATAGGGTTTTTATTTACAGGATCTGTGGCAGGCTGTTGTGTCTGAGCATGTGTGGTAGGTCTTGGTGTTGTAGTCGTAGTGGTTGTTGTTGTGGTGGTCGTAGGATCTAAATAATAATGGAAATAAACACACAAGCCATGTTCTTAAAATATGGACAGGCATACTTTATATCGACGAATTAGTGCGAAACTATGGTACATGCCTCTATAAGTTGATGTAGTATTCATAGTTTTACAATGAGCCCTCGATATACTACTATGTAAAAGCATCTGTGCAAAAACATACACTTGTGTTTTGAGATAAACATAACAACACCATATTTCAGTTGATGGTAACTAAATATCTCGTCGCAACTAAAACTACGTGTCATTTCTTTTGTTACCCAAAAAAATCGAACCCCAAGACACAACCTGGGTTCCATGTATTGGTGCTATAAACCTGGCATAGAACCGACCCGTATTAAATTAAAGCTATCACGTTTTGTATAGATAACATAATTGTTTAACGAACAACTTACTAGCAGCAGTCCATGTTTGATCCTTCACTACATGACCCTCTCCATTCTGTATATAGTTGTACCAATAATGTACCGTATCACCGGGTCTTACTGGTACATCAGGATTCTCGTGTACCCATTGGTTACCTTTCAAAATGATTAAACAAAATTAACAAGCATATGCACAATAATAAACAAGTACAATATTAACAGAGAAAAGTTCAAAAGCAAATGTACGTATATCAAACTGATAAATTCGACCACGGTCAACGTGCACATAAGGAAACTGAAACAATGCCAAACAATTAACTATATAACAGCACAGCAATATTTGACCATATGATATAATCCAACAAGTTCAAGTCTAAATTAAAATTTCATTTAATTTAAATGAGTGATGGGACTTTTTTCTTAGTATTTTATGCAACACCATTGCAAAAAATAATTTATTTCAACTTATCAGAATTTCTGATATTATGATACTGCCTTGTATATAATATTGATCTTACAAGTTTGACATAAGGATAAGTACAACCAATCATATCACACCATATTAAACTCGTGGTCAGAAACAGGGGATATGGTTGGCTATCCTTATTATAACAAGATCAATATTAAATTAGTTTCCGTGTGTTTACCAAACCTGATAGGTGGACGACTGGTTAACGTGGAGTATTCAAAAGTAAGACTTGCACGATACTGTACCTGTTTTAGTGTTAACATCAACAGCATGCTGCCCTGCAGCCACTCCAGGTAACGGTTGATTGACACTATAATGGTATGAAACCAGGGAAATACCGGGAGCATCTGAAACACATATACCATAAATATAATCGTGAAAGCTCGGCCATTTCCGTTTGTCTCCTGTAAATATGGGAGCATCTGAAACACGTACAACACAATACCATTGTGAGGCTTGGCCATTTCCATTTGTCTGCAAC
This sequence comes from Spisula subtruncata, assembly GCA_963678985.1. NCBI lineage: Eukaryota > Metazoa > Mollusca > Bivalvia > Venerida > Mactridae > Spisula > Spisula subtruncata. The sequence continues at coordinate 22,778,831 of OY787672.1, read as the reverse complement.
AAAGATATGCCGTATGAAAAAAAACAAACAAGAAAAGTCGATGATGACAAATCACTGCCTGGTCAGCCATAGCGGGTGTAAACATTTTATACAACAAATGCATTGTTATACATGTGCCTTGTTGTTCAAATAGTTACATACTTTAATCTTGACTATCTTACTGGATGTTAAAAACATACATTAAAGGGTCCGTTATTATATTATGCAATAGGAGCACATTGTCATATTGTTTAGTATGATACATAGTAATAAAACACCGGTTACCCAAATCCAAAGTGCTTACCTGGAAGTGCAAATCTGATTCCCTGTGGTTTCAGAAGGCTCACGTCCATATTTGGAGTCACATCTCTCGCCAACATGAACGCGTGCACGAGTGATGCATGTAACACCACAGCCACCAACAGGAGCATACTGGACGCCCCTCCTAACAACCTCATAGTTCTGAAATAAAACGCGTATAAATGGCGGGAAATCTGGAGTCGGCCCCTTTTGAGTGCACTGTCGTCGGAACGATCAAAATTTCAAGCCAGGCAAAACAAATGTTGTCAGTTGGGCTTGCGTAAGTGCAAGTTAGAATTGGTTCAGATAAGAATCCAAGTTGTAAATAAACTGACCGCTTATATAACAGGTTATAAATTTGTAGCAAATTAACGTTCTAACTTTTAACTTAAGAAAATGTTTATATTAGGATTCATAAATAAATTGTTCAATGTTAAAAAATAAATTCTTACCGATTTCCTTGGGTCGTATATTTGAATACGATCGAAGTCGTACACTGACAAGCAACCTACGTGCACAACTGGTTCAATCACATATGACAACGATATATGATCGGACAAACCATATCACTACCAAACTATTTAGGCCATACCATTCGGTTTTATGTTCAGCTTTGTCATGCACATAGGTTTTGTAGTCAATTTTCAAAATAAAAACATTCGAAAAACAATAAATTTCTCGATTTTCATGCTCTAGAGGTTTTTTCTAGTTAAGTTGCTTTTTATTTGAATGTTCAAACTAACACCAACATTAATGCTACTAAGAATGCATTTTAAAAACGGCTTGTTCCATGTCTAAACACCTTTTTTCCGCAAGTATTGCCACACGGGTGTGTAAAGGCAACTATGTTGATCCAAGTGAGGCAATGTTGTTTTGAATCTGCTTTGTTTGTTTTTGTGAATAGGTAGCTAGGTTTCAGAAAGCCAGACCTGACGCTAATCGTAAACACGATTTGGTATGGCCTCATATTAGCAATTGTAACCGGATTGTATAGTATCCATGTATGCAACTAATTTTACCGTTAACCCTGATCTAAGATCATCTTAGGTCATTCATATTTGACAATCTCATTATAGAACATGCACGTTTAAGTGGAGGCTACGGTCGCTACTTTTTTATAGTAATACAGGTTAGTACGTCAACGCACGTTACTTGTATGGTTTCCCTGGTAATGAGCAACTGTGTGCCTCGTGCGATGCCACCATGAAAAGTAAGTTGAACGCGTGTATGCAACGTGCGCTTACAGTGTACGATCCCCATGCGACATCGAGTGGAGACCGTACTTGCACGTCATGCTCACGTATGTTTGTCCTTAAATTGGCTGTAGAAGGCAACCTATCCGCACACAGTGCGCAGGTAGAATACAGCAAAAGTTCGTCATACCGGTGTTTGAGTGCTCCCAAATACGTACGGTAGCGATACTAACCACGTACGAATTCCTATGTTACCTTTGTTTTTTCACAGACAGCACGTAGGCCTACTTGCAAGTACGTTAAGCTGTGACCATCGCTTTACAAGACACTACTTATAATTTCGAGTGTTTACAATCAATATAGATAATACACTAAAATGGAAAACTCATATCGACAAAACCATAAAAAATGCAATACACAACTCTTCCTACTCATGCGAATCAAACAATACTTAGATGTTCCAACAAGAAAATTATTTTTTAATGCTTACATCCTCCCACACATAGATTATTGCTGTTCAATCTGGGGTAATACAGACAAAAAGATAATAAACGAAATCATTAAATTTCAAAAACGGGCAGCACGTGTTATTCTTGATGTACAAGACTTTGACACTCCCTCTGACGTTTTGTTCAATAAACTTCAGTGGATGAAATTTGACAAAAGAGTTGAATATAAAAAATCAATTCTAGTATACAAATCACTCAATGACAACCACTTTCCAAGATACATGCAACACAAATTCACAAAACTAAACCAAGTTCATTCATGTAATCTCAGATCCATAACCAATGAAGAACTATATGTACCATCACCAAATTTTGAATTCTCCAGAAAATCACTTGCCTACTCAGGACCAAAACTATGGAATGATATACCAAAAGCAGTACGAAAATCAGACACAAGAAATAAATTCCAAAATGCAAACATTAAATGGCAATACCCATAAACAAACATTGACATAAAACACGACTCATCCTGTTTATATATCTTACCTTTGTAACTATTACTTTGTTGATTATATTTGTATACTTATTGTTCATGTAATGAACTCTTTATATTTAATGTATATATGTTGAGGCCCATATGGAAGATTGCATTATTGTAAATATGTTAGCCTCGTAAAATAAATAAATAAAGACTTTTAATAAAAAAAAAAGATTAGAATTATGAATGCTACAAAACCACGAGAAATTTCACCAAAAAACTCAAAACAGTAGTAAAAAATGATAGAAATATATTTCCATAACGAGTCGGTCGAGTCGTCAAACCCTTAACTAAACACGAAATTGAGATAAAAATACTCGTTTTAAACTAATTATTTTGATTTAGATGATATTGAAGTTGGTGAAGAACAATTTAGAACATTCTATTTATTTTGTTGATATTATATGCATGTAAAACAAGAAACCACGATTTCATATTTTTTCGTCTTCTTTTTGTTCTTTCGTTGAAAATGTACGTATCATGTTTTCATCCTATAGCTCCGCTGATTCCGTGAAATTGCTGTTGTTGATCATAACAAACTGGACAGCACTCAACAGGGGTCGTAGAACACAATCGTACACATTAAAGTGTATAGAGCTATATTGGAAGATATTTTCTAAAAAAGTTTCAGAAACTGGAAAAACAATTATGCTTTCATATGGCATCCGTTAGATCATTTTTCACTCCAGTTTTAACAGAAACTAACTCTGTGATTTATTGGACATGCGAACTGTCCATTTCATACGAAAGTGTTCTAGAACACCCTATGAAACTATAAGAATCATCTTATTTTCGATTATTGAATCAAAGTACACGGAACCCATCCAAAGATTTAATTTGCAATTGAGGTAGTCTAGTATCATACTAAAAACGATGCAAGTAATTATTTTGACATTAAATGACTGTTCGAATATAGCTCTTCACACTTTAAATGAAGCATAAAAAGGACAATTCCATGTCAACTAGTACATTTGTACTCCCAATTCAGCCCGGGTAATAATAGTGTAACGTTATGAATATAGCCACATGCCTAACTCGTGAAACAAATGAGACCACATATATGGATACATTACAACGTATCTAATATACCACTGCTTATCAGTATTACAAGTTATTGTATCAATGTCAGTTAGTTTTAATATAACCTCAATATTTATATCAAAACAATGATGAAATGCTGATGACTTTAAATAGTGTACCAAACTTTTGGCACAGAAACGATACAGTTAATTAATAAAAGAAGATACGTCGTACAGGCCGAAGGGAAGACGAATTGCCGAGCGTAACTTATATGATTGTTTTGTACAATAATTACCAAACATAATTATTCATACATATACCGAGTATGTTGGCTTTTGCAGTATCTATTAACCTCTGTTATCCTCTTTCAAAGCGTTTTTGGTATATTTCTCATGAATCGCAAATTTCAATTATCCATGTAAATGGCAACACTAGCACAAAAGGATACAAATAAATGGTAACACTAGCACAAAGGAGATACCATGTGTTGCCATACATGTGTTGTGGTGTCTCCTTTGGGCTAGTGTTACCATTCTTTTGTTCAGGTTTGTCCCTTGTGCAAGCTAGTGTTGCTATGCATATGTTGTGGCTTGTCCTTTTGTGTTAGTGTTGCCTTCCATGTGTTGTGGTTTGTCCTTTTGTGTTTGTGTTGAAATTCATGTGTTGTGGTTTGTCCTTTTGTGCTAGTGTTGCCTGTCATATGTTGTGGTTTGTCCTTTTGTGCTAGTGTTGCCTTCCATGTGTTGTGGTTTGTCCTTTTGTGCTAATGATGCCATCCATATGTTGTGGTTTGTCCTTTTGTGCTAGTGTTGCCATCCATGTGTTATGGTTTGTCCTTTTGTGCTAATGTTGCCATCCATATGTTGTGGTTTGTCCTTTTGTGCTAGTGTTGCCTTCCATGTGTTGTGGTTTGTCCTTTTGTGCTAATGTTGCCATCCATATGTTGTGGTTTGTCCTTTTGTGCTAGTGTTGCCTTCCATGTGTTGTGGTTTGTCCTTTTGTGCTAATGTTGCCATCCATATGTTGTTGTTTGTCCTTTTGTGCTAATGTTGCCATCCATATGTTGTTGTTTGTCCTTTTGTGCTAATGTTGCCATCCATATGTTGTGGTTTGTCCTTTTGTGCTAATGTTGCCATCCATATGTTGTAGTTTGTCCTTTTGTGCTAGTGTTGCCTTCCATGTGTTGTGGTTTGTCCTTTTGTGCTAATGTTGCCATCCATATGTTGTGGTTTGTCCTTTTGTGCTAGTGTTGCCATCCATGTGTTATGTTTGTCCTTTTGTGCTAATGTTGCCGTCCATATGTTGTGGTTTGTCCTTTTGTGCTAGTGTTGCCTTCCATGTGTTGTGGTTTGTCCTTTTGTGCTAATGTTGCCATCCATATGTTGTTGTTTGTCCTTTTGTGCTAGTGTTGCCATCCATGTGTTATGGTTTGTCCTTTTGTGCTAGTGTTGCCTTCCATGTGTTGTGGTTTGTCCTTTTGTGCTAATGTTGCCATCCATATGTTGTGGTTTGTCCTTTTGTGCTAGTGTTGCCTTCCATGTGTTGTGGTTTGTCCTTTTGTGCTAATGTTGCCATCCATATGTTGTGGTTTGTCCTTTTGTGCTAGTGTTGAAATTCATGTGTTGTGGTTTGTCCTTTTGTACTTCATCGTCGGATACCCACAGTCGTTGCCTCCGCTCCGCTCCGTACATGTTTGTACTTGTGTTGCCTTCCATGTTTTGTTGTTTGTCCTTTTGTGTTTGTGTTGCCTTCCATGTGTTGTTGTTTGTCCTTTTGTGCTTGTGTTGCCTTCCATGTGTTGTTGTTTGACATTTTGTGCTTGTGTTGCCTTCCATGTGATGTGGTTTGTCCTTTTGTGCTAGTACTGCCATTCATGTGTTGTTGTTTGACATTTTGTGCTTGTGTTGCCTTCCATGTGATGTGGTTTGTCCTTTTGTGCTAGTACTGCCATTCATGTGATGTGGTTTGTCCTTTTGTGCTAGTACTGCCATTCATGTGATGTGGTTTGTCCTTTTGTGATAGTACTGCCATTCATGTGATGTGGTTTGTCCTTTTGTGCTTGTACTGCCATTCATGTGATGTGGTTTGTCCTTTTGTGCTAGTGTTGCCTTCCATGTGTTGTGGTTTGTCCTTTTGTGCTAATGTTGCCATCCATATGTTGTGGTTTGTCGTTTTGTGCTAGTGTTGAAATTCATGTGTTGTGGTTTGTCCTTTTGTACTTCATCGTCGGATACCCACAGTCATTGCCTCCGCTCCGCTCCGTACATGTACGGAGCGGAGCGGAGGCAATGACTGTGGGTATCCGACGATGTTTGTACTTGTGTTGCCTTCCATGTTTTGTTGTTTGTCCTTTTGTGTTTGTGTTGCCTTCCATGTGTTGTTGTTTGTCCTTTTGTGCTTGTGTTGCCTTCCATGTGTTGTTGTTTGACATTTTGTGCTCGTGTTGCCTTCCATGTGATGTGGTTTGTCCTTTTGTGCTAGTACTGCCATTCATGTGTTGTTGTTTGACATTTTGTGCTTGTGTTGCCTTCCATGTGATGTGGTTTGTCCTTTTGTGCTAGTACTGCCATTCATGTGATGTGGTTTGTCCTTTTGTGCTAGTACTGCCATTCATGTGATGTGGTTTGTCCTTTTGTGCTAGTACTGCCATTCATGTGATGTGGTTTGTCCTTTTGTGATAGTACTGCCATTCATGTGATGTGGTTTGTCCTTTTGTGCTAGTGTAGCCATTCATGTATTGCAGCGATTTTCTTTGTACAAGTTTTGCATTCTGTTGTGCTGTGGTGTTCTTTGCATGAGTGTTGCCCTGGTCTTCAGAAAGAAAGTATATTAGTATTAATCAGCAAAGATCTAGTTGTTATTGTATTAAATTAGAAGTAGGAAGGTGGTAACAAGTGGGTTCCTAGACAATATCATATCAATTAAGATACTATAAAGGAGACATTCTGATCACCTTGGTCTGCACTGCAATAGATGTTGATTTACCAGAGAAATAGCCTATCTTTCATGATTTGACCAAGGTGGTTTACACATTATGACTGAAACACTGTCAATGATCGCTGAAAAAACAACAAAAACACAAATTATAAACATTTAGTAGAAATTTAATCACACATGATCAAATTATATTTTTAACAAGAAATAAACATAGAGAGAATGAGTAAGTGATAAATAGAAAAGTGATCACCATATCACAGAATAGTGCTGTAACACAAAATATATACTTGGTAGTAAATACCTTGTAGAAAATGTACAAAAAACTATGTCAACCTCTAATAAAATAAGAGAACGAAATACAAGTAATATACAACTATGTGAAACATAACAACTATAATATTGTTCAGTATGAAATTATAATGTTGTTTTTGGATGAGGTAAATATATGGGTGGATGTATATAGCTGCTAGCTGCATAAGTGCATTAATAAAAGGGTATATGTGTGTAAGTATGTATGTCTTGTGTCGATTGTTATTATAAACACACTTTAGTATTGCAAATAGTTATTTTTAAAAAATGCCTATACAATAGACCTACATGGAAACATGAAATAAGTTTGAATACATAAAAAGCACTAATTTTAGGCCAAATTCATTTAAGCCTAAATCACACAGCAAAATGTTGGCACAATAAATAAAGTGCTATACTAATACAAAATAAGCATTTGATATGTAAATAAAGAAGTTTTGATAACAGACAAAAACATACTATTACTATAAAAGCATATCTATTCAACCCGTTTGCCAAAGATGCATATAATTCTGTTATCAAATTATCACATTTTGTTTGTTAAGTTTGTCATTTTGCATATATTATTTCAATAATTTCTGGTCCATTCTACATTCAGGCATTGATGAGAGAAGCATACACTACACACATACAACATACATACATACATAAAGCGCTTTGATCAGTTACCCTGCAACTATCAACTTTCATGAACATTGCACTCATTTTTAAAAGTTCCAAAAAAACATGAGAATAACAAACATATCGTTAACATACAGATGTACATGTATATATATATACAATATATGTTTGGATCTGTCAGAATCCATCAGATTACGCAATAATGATGATTAATTTCATTATAGGCACAACACCATCACATTATGTAGTTTAATTTACAATAAGTCTACCGAACCTCTCACAACATCAGTCATTTTTTGTTATTTTTTATAAATAAATTCTACACAAATACAAGTCATGTATTGCTTGCTCAGCAGTATTTTTGTGCAACGTTTGCTCAATCATCATCCTCGTCATCATCACGTCGGGAACGTTTGGCGGGAACAACCTGGCCCAAACCTCCGATAAGTCCCTGGGCGGTGTTGAACAGATTTACTGGTGTGGTGCCATCTGTGATCACGGTAGACTTCATACCCAAAGCTTGCAACATCCTGACTTGTAGATCAGGTCCAGCAGTAGCGATGGCTTGCAAAGTGCTTGAACCAATAGCGTCAACCATCTGCTTGAATTTAACGGTTTCAATCTCAGCGGTTTCCTTACTTTTGGAGAGTTCCATGTCATTCTGTTCTCTGACAAACTTGAGCTCAGCCTCTCTGGCACTGGTCAGTCGTTCCAATTCTGACTCTGCTTCGATCTTCATAGCTTGTGCCTGTAATGTAAGACAAAAATTGAAAAATATGCAGAAAAACGAAAATGTCATAATATGGCTTGTTGTTAAACTGACTTTAGATACATTTTGTTCATTAAACTGCATCAATAAATTGTCACTTTTTTACATGAATCAAGGTTTCTTGTACATGTTCACTGACAAACATTTATATGTACAAATAATTTGAAGAATAGGCTCAAAATGCGAATATAAAGTATGGGTTGTATTAGAGTAATATTTTGGGCTTCTATCAAAGGGCTTGTCTCCGTAGATAATAGTATAATATATGAATATAAGTGAACAATAAAATTATTCTGAAGCATTGACTAGTGTTTAGTTAAATAATATGCCAGGGATGCTAATAAAAGATACATTTTATATAACACAATTGTCCACATGTCCAATATCTTACCTTGAGTTTGGCTTGTTCAACAGCAGCTTCACCCTCGATTCTTGAAGCCTCAGCACGTGACTGAGCCTCAGCCTTAGCTTGACCAGTAGATTCAACAGCTGCACTGTGAGCTTGTAACTCGAGTAAATCTTTACGTGCCTTTTCAGCTTCAGCCTCATCACTGATCTTCTGTCGTTCCAGACGACCCTTAGCTTCCTGTTCCAGACGTTCAGCTTCGTGTCTGAAATAGTAATACACTGATAGTAAGCTGTATGTTTATAAATAGATCTATACATTTGCACACTATCATTCCCATTATATTAGTATGTACAAATTTAAATTTTACATCGTTTTAACAGAATTTGTAAAAACAAAAAATGTCCATGTCGTTTTTTAACAAACCTCAATAATGGAATTTTAATGTCTATCATATACAAAATAACAATAAAGAAACTGGATAAGTACAGACACTTTAAAGCACATTTTGTATTGGGTGCAAAAATGTTTTTCAAAATTTCCATTCAAAATTCTCATTGACTGCTTCTTATGTTACTAACCAGAAAGTAAAGATCCAATATTGTCACATAAATGAAGATTCAAACATAAAGATACAATCTCACGGCTAATTTGCCCTTTAAACTTGAGATCCAGGATTCAAATGTGAAGATTCAATTTCACCACCACCTGGACCGCCCCAATGGGGATTTGAATCTACCACCTACTGAAAGTTTGGTACTTACCTAGCAGCCGCTTCCTGTGAGTTGGTTGTGATTTCAATGGCAAGTTGTACAGATTTCTGCAATGAATCTCTGGTTCTCTGATCAACAGGTTCCACAGATTGAATATCAATACTGGTAATAATCAAATTGTTCTGAGCGAATCTAAATACGTCTCGAACTTTGTCCTTCTCATCAAAACCAAATACAGATGATCTGATAACACGGGCAGAGTTCTGAAAGATATCAAATAGTGATTAATACTCAGTCAGACAAAACTCATAAATATGTGACTACAGAATTACAGGCAATCTGAACATGTCATGCACGAAACACGCAACATATTATGCTGAGATTAGCTTTTATTTGCCAGTCAGCAAATATGGCAGGCATATGTCTCTTCAGCAACACAGCCTGTGAAATAAACACTTGCCTGATAGAAAGGGACACGTAATTATTGTGTCACAAAAACAAACTACAAGAAGAGTGTAAAGAGAATGAAAGTTACCTATAGATAAGAATAAGAGATTTCCAAAAAAATAGAATTCATTGTTCCCTTGCCTGGCTACCAGTAACACTTTTGTCTTAAGTAATTAACCTTCAATTTAACCTTCCTAGAAAAGCAACCTCCATAGCCTTTCAAAGGGTGGTGCTTTGAAGACCTGTCCTATATGTTCTAAAGAACACCATTCCTTTCAGTATACCCTTAAACCCTTAGTAAATAGTTGTATTAAAGGTGCTGCCTTGCTGGTGTGGTTAACATTACTATTGCTATTTTCCCACACATTCAGTATAATCTTAATCATTTAACTACAATAGCTGGTATGGTGTCATGATAGATAGAAATAATTATAAATTCATATGTATATCTATAAATGTATGTATATGTACCTTATGGAAATCATCGAAGGCTACTTGTGCTACGGCTCCTCTGACACGTGAAGCAATAGCTTTACAGGCATCACCAACAAAATCAGGAACACTGAACAGTTTGGCAGCATCTGCTGAGTCATCCTTACTCTTCACTTCAAAATGCCTGAATAAGTATAAAAATACAGCTATAAGTACTTACAATCAAAGGGAGATTACTCTATAGTAGTATTTGCCAGCAAAGGGGGAGACTAAACAATGACAAATAACGAAGTATAGATAATCAAAGGGAGACAACTATTTCATCATAAAGAAATACATAAAAAAATGTTATGGGAAAGAGGCTATTTTTTAAAAATGATTTATAAATATGATGCATTTTATGGTCATATTTATTTGTGATAGTCAATAAATCAACAGTATTCATAACAGTGACATGAAACACAACAATGTGTAAGTGCTTCCATCCAACAAGAGATGAACTGGTTGCAAGGTAACTCGAGATAGTCTTGCATGTATAGGTGCACTATGTTAACGATTCTATTCAGAAAAAGCAAGGAAAGCATTAACATGTTGATTGTATCACACAACTGTCATATCCAAAGAAGCTGGAATAGGCAAATTAGGCAGGGGAAAACCAGATGACCATGCCTCTAGGACTGTCTCAGTGAAATGCAAATGAACAAACTCAATAATAGAACTCACCAGTTGTATGAAAGTTGAAGAGAGAGACGAGCGTGATCGGAGGTTTCCACGACGACAATATCAGTACAGAAATCAGGTCCAAGTAGAAGACAGAGAGATTTGATGGCATTTGGTTTCTTTGGTTTACCACCTGACAGACTGAGCTGTGTAAACTGTTCATCAGGTCCCAACATAACCAATTCTGGACCGAACACAACTCTGAAAACAATCAAATAAAGTTGTTAACATATGGAAAACCTGTACTTTTCCTATTGTGCAATTCTTGAGATATGCGTATTGAGTACTGTAAAATCTATAAAATTCTAGGGGAGTGAATTCATTGGATTTCATGGATGATCTCAACCACAAAATTAGATCCCCATAGATATTAATAATTTCTATAGTACAAGTATATGACTTTTGGATAAGATATCATTTAAATTACGTCCCAATGAAATGGTCTTTTTCAATAAAGCCATCAAGTTTGTCCCATTGAAATTGAATGATTTTACATTATGTGATTTTTAGATCATAATGATGAAGAAACTTGTCATAAATATTTTAAGGTTTGCAATAGTTTCTAAAATGTAAAACCATGCAAGTGAAGTTTCATACTAAGATAAGATAAATAACTTCGACTAGTATTCAAATTTTCGAGCTCTTGCCCTTCTTCAGGATTTTTTTCTTTTTATGTGAAAGAAAATAAATACTGAAGAAGAACAAGAGCTTGAAAATTTGAAAACAAGTCAAAGTTATTTATCTTATTATATACTACTTTCCTTTGAGAGAGAAGCAATATTTATATATTTCATACTAAGAGTTAACACAGAAACCCATTTGGAAAGGTTATAAAAAGGTTTGTCACTCAGTGTAGTACCCAGTGTAGACTGCTGGAACCGTAAATATGGCATGAATACAGCAAGCAATCTTGAATAAGTATTTAAACAAGCAATAAATAATATTTTTTAGCTTAATTAGGCGGGAACAATTTGTCATACAAATGTTTGGTTAATTACCTGGCTTTTTTCTCTTTGTAATCATAGATCTGTACAGCAGCATTATGTGGCACTCTGAATGTAATCACCCGTGTCTTATCCCGTGCCTTACCGGCTTCCGGTGTTCGTCTGTCCCCTCGATCAGCTAGGGGATCTTTTGATGCCATCAACAGGTTTTCTACGGCAGGTGGTAATTCCTTGGCCCAGAGTTCTTCATCTTGGTTCAACATGTAAGTCTCACCAGAGACAGCTCGGACCTGGAAGGCAAACAATATAATTTTGACAATGACAATGACAATTATTTTATTTGACATCGGCCACTAGCCCATAACAATAATATAAACATATTTTCAGAACATACATAGTGCCATGTCCCTTTTGTGCAATAAGTTTATAACTTATTAAAATATTTAGTATATAGTGGGATATAACCTTCCCCCCCCCCCAAAGGAATGACAAAACCTTAAACGCTGGTAATTTTGTTACAGTACTGTTGTAACCACAGTGCTTGTTTCAAAACTAATGGTACATGTATTAGAAATCTGAATTATTAAAATCAGATTAAAGGAGAAAAGAGTAAACCATTGTTTCACTGCAGTCAGTAATTAGGCTTAATAAATCAAATAGAGTCAAATGTGAAGATCTTTTTTTTTTTAAAAATGCCAAGTATATCCAGTCAGCTTTCGGCTGAAAAATGGCAGTCATATGAGTCCCGCCACCCATTTTTAAACATGAGTCGCCAGATTAGGCAGCAAGCACACTAACCTCTAAGTAGAGCTATAGAAGCAAAACTTACCTTTCCAGTTTTGACGTCACGGACGTAGATACCCTCATTCTCATCGAGTGGTATAGCTTGTCTCTTCATGACTACCTCAACTTCTACAGGTGGTACATATTCCATAGGTCCACGCATCATCCAGCGATCACCAGGCTTCCTGTCTTCATCCTTTATCAACATAAATAGTACATAAATACCAAACATACACAAACATACCAATAGCTTCCTTCTAATAAACGTTTATGATTACTTTAAACAGTATTGGTTTTCATAAACCTATCACTGGCGGAGAATGGGAACTCTTCAACAACCTTTAAAGTTCCCATACATGTTTGAAATCTGCATCAAAAGGCGCTTCTTATGAGCCTATTTTCATGAATCGGAACAGGTCATGATGAACAAACTGAAGTTGAAAAAGGTAAGAGTAATTATCAGACAATTTTTCTTGTTTTTTACAAAAAGTTCCTGAACATCCTCATAAATCAGGGGTTAGTCAAGTATACATACTACCGTAAAATCATTTAATTTCAAATTTCGTGGTTTTGGTAAAAAAGACAATTTCGTTGGCACTTGAATTCGTGGATTTTGCATTTAAGGGTCAAAATCAATGTTTATTGGGATTAAAGTTTGTGGTTGAAGTGAACTACGAAATCCACGAAATTTAATCCCCCACAAAAATTAATGATTTTACAGTATCATAATTATCAGATGAAAAATACCCTGGTTGAACGAGAATGTCTCTAAAAGGCAAAATGTGTTCATAATTAAAGGTAGGCTATCTACATCAGTGATTGACATCACATCTACAGAGTATTGTCTATCAACTTACCCCGTCCTTGAAGCTTTCGTTGGCTCTCAGGATCAATCCTTCATCTTCACCAAGGATGTATACGTTCTGAATACCTCGTTCTAATCTCTCTCCAGGCATCAAGAAAAACGACTTCTCTCCCTATAATAATGCAAAATAAATTGTTACTCATCTATAAAACCTTACTACACGACAGTTGTACATGGCTATGCCATATCAATTATATTATCACATAAAATTAATTGTCTGTGTTCTTTTGGTACCGTAACATTTTACGTCATCATTTTTCCTAATTTTAGACTTCCAGCTTTCTAAGCAGAACTAACTAATTGCCCAGTTAGTAGTTGACAACAGTTACTGTCATACAAGAGTCACAGAGATGTTGTATGCACTGGTACATTAACTTTTAACCAATCATACACAGGAAGGCAATGGGAAGGCAGCACAATGGGTGTCTCTAGGGTTTTGGGAGAGTACAGTTAAACTTCACTATAAGACCATCTTAGAACTATGACCATCTTAGAACTATGACCATCTTAGAACTAAGACCATCTCAGAATTAAAACCGCCTTAAAACTAAGGCCATAACCTCCAGATCCATTTGCACAGGTTTGCTTATTAAAGTTATTATTCCACCTCCATATTAAGAGAAACACAGTTACTGATGGGGGTCTCAATGGTGGCATTGAGGTTTTACTGTATGAAACTTTACAAACTTGATAAATATTTAATTTTATACCAAAGGTTGATTATGTAAGGCTGCATTTTGACTATGCTTAGTATTGTCATTTTAACACATTATGTTTTTAATTGTTGTACTGATCATTAATTTTCACAACTTACAAAGTACTATATAATATCATTTATCTTCCTGGATGATTAATTTTTGTACACAACACAATCACTAAGTGATGCAATACTAAATGGTATAATTGCTTGTGTGAGATATAATATATAGCTATGGTGCGCAGTCTAACTTGCAGTATTCAATAATTTTATGTGAAGTACAAAAACATTTGTTGAGGGTATACCCCTTACTAAAAGGAGATGGAGTTTAAAAACATTATAGTTCATCTGCAGACCCCCAAACCAAGTTAAAAGACTCAAGCAAATATTTCATGACCAGCCTCCACCCCCTGCATTCTCTTTGGGAGTTCTTAACACAAATGGTTAGGGATTGACAAGCAGACTGGCGCCAACATGTGAAAAGCAAAATACCAAAATTACTATGTAAAAATCTAGTCACAGAATAACTTGTATTAGAAGAACTTTTACAATTCTGGCTACATTGTCGTAAAGTTGTAAGGAATTTGTCTGGAATATTTCTTAATATTAACTTATTGCGTGTTGGAGTGAAGTCACTAAGTGTGAGATTGCACATGTTGTTTTCCTTTCTATATTTTCTTTAATAAATTCTGTAAAATCATCAACGATTAATATTGGCAGATGGTATTTTACTGATTTAGCGAATACATTCAACCGCAAAAGAACAACTTTTTCAGGCACAAGCATAATGGTCAGAACCAGGTTAAAGTTTTCGGACAATATAGTTTAAATTAGTACTAAAGAAGGGATATAAAAAGGGGGATAACTCTTGACAATCTCCTGCCAACAAAACTAGCAGCTACATAGTGAAAACTTGCATAATAAGCACTGCAGGAGGAGTTGGTTAAACGTGTTATGGCCAACATGGATACAATTGTTAAATAAAAACATTAAAGCTCACAGAAGCAAACACAGGTCATATTGTTATTTGAACTGAATATTTGAAAAATTCTTGACTTAAACCACATCAAAAACATAAAAGTTAACATATTTTTTCATTTTAACATTGGCGCCAAATTTATGCCATTATTTTAACCACAAACATTGACAAAAACTTTTAAAATACCCAATTTATGCAACAGAATGACTAAGGTAAACATACCCTTTTACTGAACATTTTGTATTTTTGACATTCTATAAAAAACAAGTTAAGCACATACAGTGTATGCAGCTATTTAGTAGGGGTGCAATCAGTAGGCTGCAGCATGGTTGTTTTTTAGTTCATAAAAAGTTTATACCGAAGTGTATCGAAAATTAGAAATGTACCATGAACTGAGTGGGGCCGTAGTTCACTGTGTTTTGTGTGGCGAAGTATACCGTTGCACCACTACAATTTAGCAGTATGCATGGTCCTCCACAGCATCAAAATAGCTCTGTACATGACTCTTTAAATATAGCAAAGTTACAGCCAAAAACTTTTCAAGCCTACAAATGTGCATAATTCACGCATATTTTACCTCATTTCCACCCTAAAATACAATTTAAAGAAACATGCTAATTGACTTAATAATATTATGGTAATAGGAGAACTTGAAACCCTCTTGAAACAAAGCATTTGTTTGTACTTAATACTAGATTAAGAAGCAAAATAAAAGCAAAATTTTAATGTAAGGAGATTGTCACAAGTTACCTCCCTTTCTAAAGTCTTCTGTAGTACATAAACAAGGGGGAGACCATGTGTCTGTAGCCTAAGTAAAGCGCTACCAAGCACTTTCCTTCAGGTACCTTCCGTTCAATTAAACATAGAAGTCATGGATTACCTCCCATGGAAAAAGATATGTAGCGCTTAGCTTAGGCAACGGAGACCATTTTGATAGCAAAGGAGATTACCACAAGTTACCTCCCTTTATTAAGCAGCATAACAAAGGGAGATAATTGATTATTGTTAGATTCACACTCAAATGCAGTAGATAAGAGGCAAGAGTAATCGCTATAATCCCAAAATGCTTTAATACAAAGTTCAAATTAAATATTTATCAAGTTTATATTCACAGACAAGCTAGAAATGTAGTTAATTTCCCATCAAGCCAAGTTTTGTGGAACAGACAAATGGACGGACAGACACAATTCTACTATTTGCACCAACCCCGATGAAGTACAACATACATACCTTGACCAACTTTTTTCTGCCCAACTGTGGTCTTCCTTTCTCATCAACTGGATCCAGGATAACACAATAATGTCTGTTGCTAAGTGATGTAATGTTGACCACACCCACAACCTAGAAACAGACAATATTACAATAACTTCTAATTAATAACTATTTGTGTTGTCATGGTTACATTGTTATCATACCAATACTCTCAATATTACAATTTCTATTTGTTTAAATGTTGAAAATTTATCATTACAATGATAAGAACATTAAAATTGATAAGATTCTTTCATGTGCATAATTATGTCAATTTGCACAACTTGCTAAAATTTCCATGTCATTACCTTAAATCAGTTATACAGAATTAAAGTTGTAAAGATAACAGAGATATTGATTAAAAACAAACAAAATGATGTTTGTAAAACACGAATGCCCCCATGGCAGCTTGATAGTCAGAAATGGTAAAGGTCACAGTGAGGAAGACCTTAAAATCAATAGGAATCACATGGGAAGACACTGGCTATTTTGGTCACTGGCCCAACAGAAAAAGGGCAACATTTGTAAACAACGCAGTAACTAGTCTTTCAATACTTTCACAGGTCCTTTTTTATTTTCACTGGTCTCGAGCCAGTGGACCAGTGTTAGTGTCAAGCCCTGGATCATGTACTGTTACAGGCCAACCTCCATGTAAAGTTTAAAGATCCAAGGGCGAAGTGTTCTTGAGTTATTGAACAGAACTCACCTCTTCATATACGTTAGGTATGTGTGTTTCAGTCATATCCATGGTGATCAACCATTCCTCTCCATTCTTACGTGTCACACCAAAATCATCTTTAAATGTACGTAGTGATCTCATGTGTAGAGCTTTCTTTTCTGTCAACACGTAAGCATTTACAATGTCCACGACTTCCTCGTAAGCTCCGGGAAGGTATGCTCCCGTTTTATTGACCTCCCACTCTTCACCAGTAACTCGTGCGTTACCCTCACGGTCTGTGCATTCTTTACGTGCACGCAGTCTGATAGCCTGGTTTGGCTTGATAACCGTAGAACGAACAGTCTCCTCAACAACAACTTCTTTCCTAGGAATGTATGTTCCTGTAAGCAGTAAGAGAATTAATATACGAAGTACAAAGACAGTTACCCAAGTTTTCAAGTTAATGGATTTTCATTTACGGTAATTAATACAAAAGTCAAATTTAATATTACATTGGATTAAATTTTGTGGATGAGGTGAACCATGAAATCCACAAAATTAAATCCCAGACGAAAATTAATGCTTTAACAGCATATGTATGAGAGAATCCGAGAAGGAGTATGTAGTATAATTCTATTTACCTGGTCCCTCAAACAGCCATTCATCTCCAGCTGTTCTCTTCTCACCAAGTTCATCTTCAAAGTCTAGGATTGCACGAATTCTGAGAGCTGAATTAGGGGCCACTACTTTCAAAGGGGTCACAGCCTGTAAAGGAGAGATACTCAGTGTACAAATTGTATTATAAATTCCTAAATGTTTATATAAAATAAGACATTTATCATCACACCAACATTGAAATATATCAATTAATCATGGACATGCAAATAAAGAGGCTGGGGTGCTTGTCGGGTATCAAACAGACAAGTTTTATTCAAAAGAAATACAGTATGACTGTATCAAAAGTACTAACTTAAAGGAAATCACTCTGCCATCCACTCTACTAAGCCTTTATGGGTAGGTAAATATATGTAGGTATTTTTATTGTCAGTATCTTTAGTTTTCGTTTTTTTCTAATTTTAAAATTAAAATATCTTTTCAGATTGTCAATAAATATTTTTGCTTGGGTAGGTAGGGAAGGCAAAACAAACAAATATCTCATATTCACACACAAAAAGCTACTTCAATGAGGAAGATAAAATGTGTATGAAGATGAGACACCTGTAACAGGGAAGTAGGAAGCTGTTCATACAACTATCGTCATGCGTCAGGGGTATCAGACTACGTCAACAAGTTTCATTAAAAAAAGTTGCTTTATAGATATGCAAATGTACTTAAGTTTTAAACTTTTTTAAAAAAAAGTCATAGGGAAATCACCAACAATTTAAATGCAACTTAATATATCATATAAAAAAATTCAAAGACAACTAACACCTGAACAAAATACAAAAAAAGTATTCAAAATTTCCCTAAATTTATAATTATAAGATAATTGTAGACCCTGCAAATCCATTTTAAAACAACCTTTAAACAATGGCCAATATTTGCAGCTTTCAAAGAGTGTTGCTTTACAGAGGTTGTACTAGACACATGTATTTTCAAAAACTCAAACATACCAATTTTAAGTTTTCTCCAGGGTAGAGAGGGAATGGATCCTGTGCTAGTCTGATCTCCTGGTCAGCATGTAGGAGCTTGATTTGACCGCTCTTGTCTAGAACAACTTTACCATCATTATCTCTCACAGCTGGGTTCTCCACCGAGCAGTAATGCCTTGGTGGCACTGTGATCATCTTCTCTGGGCCGACCACCACCCTGTATAGAATATAGCACTAGTTACAGTATGTTCAGTTACATATACAGTGTACTTCCATAGGCATAATCTAAAAATTTAGCTAATGGTGCAATTTTGTGGATTTGTACTGGTAAATGCAGAAATTTTAAGCATAAGAAATATCAATGCATAACCATGTTAATGAAAAAGAAAAATCTACTTTTGTTTTTTAACTATTTTTAACTGGTTTATTCATATAAAGTATTGCTAGGCGAATACTGACAAATCAACAGACAGTGTCGTACAAAAATATAATTGACTATATAGTATATAGTAATTACCTTTCATTGTCCTGTCGAATGTAGGTCTGCGGTCCAACCTCCAATCTGGTAACATTTTTGTTCTGGTCGAGAACATGTATGTAGTAATATGGAGGAATCCTGAAGAGGGATTCTGCATCCTTTCTGGTTGCCATGGTTACTGTTTAATTATTCTTATCTGAAAATATACAATGGTACAATTAAAATATAAAATATATAGTTCATTCAGGTTTGCACTGCTTCTAACCAATTCTTCGGTTCATAATAACGGTGGTATATTCACCTAACCAATTTTCCTGGACTGAATCCTAACCAAGTGTCCATTGCCTAAGCAAAGCGCTACTTAGCGCTTTCCATGGGAGGGAATCATTGACTTCTGTAGTTAATTGAACGGGAGGTAACTGAATGAAGGTGCTCGGTAGCGCTTTGCTTAGGCGACGGACACTATTACTAACTTACCTTCCCACTTACACAAGGAACAGAACAAGACTGTGTTCAATAAACGCTTATGCCCCCGTGGAAGCCATGTCCATAAACAGCTGTAAGTCAATCAAGGGCCATTATTCAGTTAAAATGTTTGATAGTGTTACATGGCTTTGAACTATAAGGGACTTATGATGGTAAACGAATATGCCACATTTGAAAGCAGTGCCTTGATTGACTTCATGTGTGATCTGGTGATACAGGTGTTATGGTTCTTTGTCACTGCACTTCTCCAAGTTGCCACCAATTCATATACCAAGTTTCAAGTCAATATTTTAAATACTTTTGAAGATACGCTCCAGACAAACAATTATCATGAAAATACTGAAGGGGAGATAATTCAAAATGTAAGACAGACAGAGTTATGGTTCTTGGTCCATGCACTTCTACAAGCTACCATTTATTTATATATCAAGTTTTAAGGCAATATCTTAAACAATTTTGAAGATACACTCCGGTCAAAATTTTATTCTGAAAATACTAAAGGGGAAATAATTAAAAGTTTCAGACAGACAGAGTTATATTGCTTGGTCATTGCACTTCTCCAAGTTGCCATCTTTTTATATTCCAAGTTTCAAGGCAATATGTTAAATAGCTTTGAAGATATTCTCAGAGCAAAATTGACTATAAAAACACGAAAGGGGAGATAATTCATAATTTAAGACAGACAGAGTTATGGTTCTTTGTCAATGCACTTCTCCAAGTTGCCATCTATTTATATATCATATTTCAAGTCAATATGTTAAATAGTTTTGAAGATACGCTCCAGACAAAATTTTATTGTGAAAATACTAAAGGGGAGATAAGTCTAAGTCCAAAATTAGGTCAAGGTGAAGGTCAAAATGGAGTCAGGTGATACAGGTGTGTGGAGAGTGGTCATATACAACATCCATGCAAGTATGAAAGCTTTGTAGCAAGCCATATTAATGCTAGAAGAAACGGTCAATTTGGGTTAACCAAGAATTTGGCCTTTCAATAAGTCTAAGTCCAAAATTAGGTCAAGGTGAAGGTCAAAATGGAGTCAGGTGATACAGGGGCGTGGAGAGTGTTCATATACAACATCCATGCAAGTTTGAAAGCTTTGTAGCCAGCCATATTAATGCTAGAAGAAACGGTCAATTTGGGTTAACCAGGGCGGACGGACAAACGGACGGAAGGACGGATGGATGGACGGACGGACGGAAGCCCCCACGATCGCTACCTTAGGTGGTCATTCCATTGTTTAAGATCAAAGGAACGACCACTTAAAGGACAAAAAAATTAAGTGGTCACGGAATGAATTGAATAGATTTCTATTGTGTTAGGCCACACCTCCGACCACCTAAGGTAGCTTTCGTGTGTGCGGACGGACGGACAGACGAACGGACAGGTGCATTACTATATGCCTCCCGATCTATCGATACGGGGGCATAAAAATCAACAATTGTTGCTAAAGCTTATCCTTAGAACATTTAACCTGGCGCTAATTAGTTCTCGTGTGTTTTCGTTATTGTACAATCAGTGTGTCACAAAATATCATACCTGGTTTGACATGGACTGGGCACGAATATTAACAGAGGTCATATTAAATGTTCTAAGATACAAAAGACATGAATGGATGTACAGTCTGTTTAAAGTTAAATGAGAACGGTTATAAACATAAGCTCGTCCTTCAGGTGTACTATGTTCATCTGAGTTGAATTAACAGGGTGTAACTGAAAAAAACTGTAGTCCCCGCTATTCTTTCAAATAGGATAGTTCCCTCGTTAGTATTATACTTATTGAAAAGACAGTAAATAAGCCCATGACTTCATTAACAATAGAATTGATTAATGGAAAACAAGACTTTGACGTCACACTTTGAAATCAATCATGGATTTATTGATTATGAGTGTTTGATCAATAATTCACCAGCGTAAGTTTATAGACTAGCTGATAGAATGATGTGTTAGTGCAAACGTTTATATGGAGAATAAATATTGGTTTATGGTACCCAGATCGAAATTAACCCAGCTGTCTAAAAACTTCTTACTGTTAAATTCTGTGCAGATATTTTTATTGGTTTTAAGCCAAAATTATTCAACCAATATTCAGTCATATAGGAAGAACTAGTCATCACGCAGTCTAATTATTCATCTGTATGTGGGGAGCGGTGGCCTAGAGGTGGGACGCGCGCTTCGGGGTCGAGAGGTCCCGGGTTCGACCCCCCTCTGGACCACTGGTTAAAATCTCTGAGCAAGACCCACAGCTCCACTCCACCATGGTGTAAAATGGTACCTGTGAGGGCAGTGTCTATTCCTGGGCGCCGCAGATCGATGTTGGCTGCCACACCACAGGAGAGAAATAGTCTCCCCAGGGAGACACGAGTGTAGGTTTCCATATGTAGCCCAATGACCAGGGGAGTTAAAATGTCAAAGGGTGCTTGAACAGCTGAAAAGAGCCCTAGAAAATTGGTAACTTAACTTATGTTTATTCATGTTGGTTAATAATGCTGATTCTCAGCTTTTTTTTAAGTAAATTACCATTGTTGATTCAGCTAACAAGTTTTCCTGGACAGTAATTAACCTAACCAATCGTCTGTACAAGGTAGTATAGAAATATTGATCACAATCAACATACAAACCCAATAAATCTAATAAGAATGGCCTTTGTTTGACTGTCCTTGGATAATCTATAAGAGTACACCTTTATAGTTAAACAAACAAGTCGCCCTTTGTACCTAGATATATTGATCGACTCTGCATAAAAATCCATTGCAATTTTTACATTTATAATTCAGAAAACCAATAATTCAGTACATGTGCTGGTATATAGTTTCATATATAGGTGTACCTGAATAATCCTGTATTCATGCGTGTCGTAACGAGTCCAATATAATATACAAATTATATAGGAATGTTAGACTTATTACCAATGTGAATTATGTGATACACACAAATATAAAAGTTTGCCTCTGGTGTTAGCATAGTTTATGATGCAGGTCATAAGTTTAAGCAAATTATAAAAACATATCCCCCACAAACAGTAAGACAATCTTATATACAAAAACCTACAGTACACCCTCACTTAAAGGCCATCTGTCAAATCATTCCAGCCTTGGGGTAGCGGGCATATCCAAAACTTCTAAACTGGATCATATGGGAAAGAAACTAGGTTACCCAATCAATAACACACCTTTCAAGTCTATAAAACCACTGTGGGTATAATTCTAACTCAATACAAGCCTTTTTTCAATAAATGCTTACTGCCAAGTGGAAGCCTTGCCCATAATAACTAACTAAGTCAACCAGGGGTTGGTAATTATTCTGTTATAATAGTGCCGCATGGCATTGACAAAGTATTAAGGTGTGTATGACGGTTAACAAGTATGCCAAGTTTGAAAGCAATGCCTTGATAGACTTAAATAATTTTGAGTTTCAAAAACTGGAACACTTGTTAACAGACACACAGACAGATGGACAGGACAATCACTATATGACTCCTGCACGATACATGTCAGGCCATTAAAAAAGAGCAGTTCCAAGGGTGGTCCTATCATCGAGGTTGTACTGTATGAACTCACTTGAAGTAGATCTAAATTTCTACCACTATTCATTTTCTGTTCATGAAATTGGAATGAGGCCAGAGTCTATGATGCTAGAGTACAGTATCATTAATAAAGAAACAAAATGAATTCAGTATGGTGATCCCAATTAACTATATTTTGTGATACTCAATTTTACAGTCCAGTTAGGGTAAGAATAGAGTGACACAGCAGTTGATGTAGTTACCATGGTTTTGCACTGCACCCTCGCATTGTAAAAGCTTATACAAGCATCTCAAGGTCAATGCTAGACTAAAATACTATTTACGCTCAACCTGCTTTGGAAATGGTTCAAGAAATCTTTGGTATAACAATTAAACACATGAACTAGTCACTTGCGCAATATCATTACTGGACTGTACTTTTTATTAGGTAGAAGAAATTGATATGATAGGCCGACTAGTATTAGGTGTATTTGATACATTCAACAAGTAGGCTTGTAACGTTAATGTTACCTGAGAAAACAATGATGTTTCCCCTAAACACACATATTATACACATATAAAAATTCCGATTGAAGGCATTCATATGCTTACCATTTTTTAGCAGAGAACTGATTGGCAAATAAAGGCTCAGCAATGCTTGGCATTCTTTTTTTTAATTGCAGTAGTTTAGTATTTTTTTTCACATTTCCATAGGAAACATCATGTTACTTTGCCAGAAAAACAAAATCATGAAATTAAATGTGAAGTTATATTTGTACAAGAATGTATAAGATTTAAAGTTACCATAATTTAATATTTCAATTACATGTAGTTATTATGACAGAACATTATAACAGTAGCTATTATAGTATGATAAATTTGTAATAAGAAAGTATATCAATATACATGTATTACACAATGTTAAATTAAATTAAACTATACTGCAATGTTGTAAAAAAATATAGTTTTTAATATTAGCAGGTACATGTATATACATGTATAAAATTAACAGAACTATTTACAGTATTGTAATATTAAATTATATTATAAAAAGTTCCCCACCTGTACGTGTTTAATATCCCCGTGGTAGTACACCGGTATTTCACAACCCTATAGTAAGTTACAGTATATATACCACAACCCAATCTACGTAAACCCTGTGACACATATAATCAATTGACGGTAGAAACTGGTAATAGATAAAAATAGAACTGTCAACTTCACAAACTCTATACTACTTGACTTCAACAATGAATAAATGTTAAATTACACATTACACAGCTTAAGGTTTGTAATATGTAAATATAAACTACTGTTGATTCAAAAACTTATACTAATGAGGGAACTATCCCATTCAAAAAAATAGTGGAGTTGATCATTAACTCAATTACTACTAGTTAATTAAACCTATATCAACATAGTTTTCCTGATGGATGAGATTATATTTACAACCGGTATCATTTAACTTTGAACAGACTGTAGAACAGGATGTCTGAACTGACTATATTATGTTACATAGTCACATGATCAATAATTTATGTACTGGTATATATAGATATGAACTATCTTCTATCCATGTACCTTTAGCCTCATCACTGGAATCCCAGATTTAGATTAAGACAAGATTTCGCTCATCCTCAACAGCTCTATTCTTTTAAGACTGCCCTGGCCCTATGTTTTATCGAATCAACATCCAGCTATCGCAATAAGTGATACAATTGAAATTGTATAGTCTCTCAATAAGCCATAAAGTAACCGGAAATAACAGATGCTTTTACTCCCAATAATGCATACAAGTTGAACTGTATCCCAATAAATCATACAGTAATCAGGTTTACATGCTGTCATCAAGGTGGTTAAAATAGTTCAAAAGCTCCTAAAAGTCAATAAGGGGCAATAACTCTGTTGAAACGAAATAGATACAGTTACATAGCTTTGACCATGTAAGGCATTTATGACGTTCAACAAGTATAGTCCAGCTAGGGTATTCAGACAGTGACGTCATTGTTTATGTGTACCCAAAAGATTAAAACCATTGCTTAACCAGGTAGAGTTTAGTGTGGTATTGAACTGTTAGTATAAGCGTTTATACTTGTTTTTACAGTGTACTAGTGGATTGTTCTACTGCGTCACTGTATTTTTATCCTAACAAGTTTGAAAGTAATGCCTTGATGGACAGTTTGAGATTTACAACTTGAAAGTTTTGGATAGCATTTTAGGATAGATAGACAGATATGACAATCCCCATACATGACCGGGCATTTAGGAATTATTTCATCATGGCCTTACAAGTGAGTGAGGAAGATATGTATATAGCTTGATATCTTGGCTATCCATAAAACAAAGGCTTTTATCTGTGTCCAGTTTCACAAAATGTAACAGATACAGTGTAGGTCGGCTTTTGATTGAATACATCTAATTCTTGGTCACTATGTCAGAGAGAGGGATCAGACAGATGAACAGACGCCTGACTGACAAGCTAAAACAGTATACCCCCTGGCCCTCACTTAGAACTTCCATGGTGTGGGAGTATAATAAATAATGATATGAAAATTGAAATAAATATATTTATAAATCAAAATAACAAATTGACAATCAATACACCAAACTAGAGAAATATGTTTATACATGAAATACAATTTTATCAGTAACACCAAATTTATTTTAAATATTACCTCAGAGTTAGAGCCTCTAAACTGGCTCAGTCATTCAGCCATTCAGTCACACTAATACAGAACAAAACTGGACAAACTTTTATACACTACACTTGAATGCAATGTCAGCACAACACAGACGCAAAAATAGGCCAGGATAAAAATAGTGTGTTACTTATTACCTGACCCACCTCACTGATTTTCATAAAAGGCGGATAAAATTACAGTGTCTATGGCTCACAGTTTTTTCATCTTTATGGCATGATAGATTAAACTGAATACCTTTACAATAAGAACTTCAAATTAAGAATACAATTTTCAGATATGTTTTACTGTTGTGCAGTTTATCATTTGAACGTGAAATCACTTAGACAAGAAAGGTCTTACCATAGAAGCTTTACTGTTGATTAAGAAACCTATATTGTGTTTAAAGATTATTCCAGCCATAAATTATGGCATAATACAGATTAAGAAAATTTCAGAATGTTACAAGGAACACATATACCAATGTAATTATTGTTGGCCTAAAAATCAATATTGGGGCATTTCATAACCAATAGGTAATGTACCTAGACATAAAGTATAGAAATCCAACCACTGTAATAGCTATGTTTATACAGATTTTGTACTACCAGTGCTTATACAAATTTATAGTCTTGACTGACTTAAAAGCATTGATCCAATTTTGAATTGAACTTATTAAATATGAGCTGACAGGTCTTTTTCTAAAGCACTCATTTTTATTTGAAATTATGATACAAAAATGTAGGAGAGTCACCTGGTTTAAACAGATACATTTCAACAGTGCACAAACCAAATCACTGTATGACTTATTGGGATACTATAAAATTCAACTTGACTCAGAACTACAGATAAGGTTCTAGTCCATTTGGTTATTTTATCCCCAATTTTAATTTTTATTCGGTTTTGAAAACTTTTATTTGGGTATTGAATCAGATTCAAAGGATAAATTATCTTTAACTGTTTTTCACTATATCATCTTTTCTTTTTGAGTATTTCAGAATGTCATTGCTTTTTCTACGAAAGTATACGTTCGTGCTTTTTCTTACTTTCTCTCAAAATCTGTCGGGTTTTTAAGAAAATTAATTGGGTAATTACCCCAATAATAAATAGCATGTTATCTGTAGCTCTGACTTGTATAACTTATTGCGATTCAAAGCACATATAACTTCCAGTCACTGTATTAATAATTGAGATAGAACACATTTCAATGTGTATGCTTTATTGCATTAACTGGAAGTCTACTTGTTACTACACTTAGCTAACTGTAATTTATTGCAGTAGCGTAGCTGCCGCTAGGCCATTAGGCCTGGGCCTACACATCATTTCGAGAAAAAATAGTATATATATAGATTTTTTTTAAGTTTAAATTGAGATTGATCTCCTAAATATACGTCAAAACGCACCAGTTCCTTTCAAGGAATAAAAAAAATCCGGGGGAGCATGCCCCCGGACACCCTTACTTCTTTCATCTTTACCTAAGGGCCTACACGTTGCTAAGGTCCTAGCTACGCCCCTGTCTTGTCACTGATTTTGAACATAGACTTAATTAGATATTGTATCTCATTCCATGTTTAGAATTAAGATTATTATGATTTGAATGGTCATTATTTGGGTTATCACTTAATTAAATTGTTCAACATAGAATTTTGATCTATGCAGCATTTTCAATACTTCTAATAAAAGTAACACACCATTTTGACTTTTCCTGGAAGGTGAAAACCTTAATATTATGGCCATGAATCTAGATTATATTTATAGTGATACTCAGTGGTTGTGAGGTACTATTATCTAAAAGGGCCTGGGCCAAGAGGAAGTGGTATTCCAACGGGGTCCATTTCTTACCCATTGAATGAATACAGACATTACTAGTCAAAACCTTTTTAATACTAAGTTCATTATCATGTTAAGACCACTTCAACTAGAAGATCAAATAATTTTTATGTGGTTTTGTGGGTGATCTTTGTAATGAGGTTATAATAAAAGGAAATATCATAAAAATAAATTGTGGGTGGTCTTAAAATATAATTGTAATGAGGTTATGATTAATAATGGGAAACTATAAGGTATGCCCATGCATGAAAATCATAGGTTCAGATAGGGCAAAATATACATGTAGGTAACATACTGAATTTCAGAAATGAAACAGTATGCGGTGGAATTAAGAACTTTTTTAAAATAATGTATAGACTCAATAGGAGAAACGTACTAGAACTGCAACATTATTTAGTGTTGGCCTTACAATTACAAAACTACTGTACTTAAATCTTAATAAATGGGCTCATGTTGAAAGTTGCACAAGACATTGCCACACAATAAATTAATCCAAATGTTGATTTAGCAAATTGTGACGTTGTTCGTGTTCAGACAGGAATAAAGCGAAAATAAAAATAGACATTATCGGGTATTTCACAACAGCCGTGCAACGGCAAGATCCTGTTTTTGCAAGTTTACACATTTTCCCATAACAACGTCCGAATCAATACAGAATAGCATTCATTAACGAACATGGCAGTTCTTGATGTTTAGTGTTTATGCAAAAACATACATTAAAGCTTATTTTCGAATAAATTACATAATGACTTACCAAAAGTAAACTTCTAAATTCTGTCGATTTTTTCTTTCTTGCGAAATCTGCCGGTCACTTCCTGATTACCGATGACATCACGTGAATATAAATAAATAAAAGCCTGCACCCGGTTTCGAATATTGTTTGATGTATAAAACGGGGAACCAATAGGTTTATTTTTAGATTGACCGGTTCATTCATGAAAGTTTACTTAACGTACACATGATTATTTATACGTACCAGCTAGCACGATGACTTCGTGCAGGCATAATACAAAACATGGAGTGGACTCGTTGAAAAGTTCAAATAAGCACTTAACAAGTCAGCAAATGATACCAGAGTCACTTTTTCCTGATTAGAATTAACACAGTGACAAATAAATTATGCAAAAATATTGTTTTAAATTAGCTTATTAAATTTGTTTAGATCTCTGTTTGGAACCTAGACATATCTACATATATGTCTATGTTCCACGGTATTTTCCCAGGTATATGTGGTTTGTAACCTGGTTACAAGGTTACACTATATTCTACGCTCAATAAGAGGCCATTTGGAACTTGTAACCAGGTTACAAACCACATATACCTGGGAAAATACCGTGGAACCTAGACATATCTAGATCTCTGTACTGGTGTTGCCATTTCTAAACAATCTCCTGGTTAGATCGATCACGTTAGTCTCTAAAGGTGCGTACAAAATGTACGCACCTAAAGTAATGAATCCTAATTCAAAGCACATAAGAATAACGACAACCTTAACTTGCGGAATCAATGACTTGTTGACTGGGCTGTGCCCATGTGCTGAACTCCTCATGTTCTGAACACATCACATGGACAAAGTCATTTGATGTCAGATAACCATGCATGTCCCTGTCCTTTATGTAGATCTCATTAAATGTTAGACAGTCACATATGTCCTTCTTGATTAACAGCAGGACATTGTCTATAAATATAGGGTCCCTGTTAACAATTTTACACTCTGCGGACACTCTGTGGACACTTATGGCATCATGGCCGTAACTAGGGGGGGGGGGGGGGGGGGGCGTCGGGTGCGAACGCACCCCCCTTTTTCGCCAAAGTAGTCTTTTTTCAAAGGGGGAAAAATATTTTCACTATACAACATTCTATTTTTTCTGCCTCGCTACGCTCGCCAATTAACATTAAAGATACATAACCATGACTGTAACTAGGGGATGCGTCGGGTGCGAACGTAGTCAAAGTATTTGTTTTCCTATACGGAGGAAATTTATTTACATCGTATTTTTGAAAACTCGCTTCGCTCGCTAAACAATGAATAATAGTCAATATCATGAAGTTTAGACTGAATAATTTATGTGGAATGCTGTTCTATACACACTGAGTTCTTCGAGCTCACACTGTTGTAAAAGTTTAATAGAGCCAGTAGCGTAGCTGCCGCTAGGCCATTAGGCCCGGGCCTACACATCATTTCGAGAAAACATAACATATTTTTTAAGTTTAACTTGAAATTCGATCTCCTAAATATATGTCAAAACGCACCAGTACGTACCTTTCAAGGAATAAAGACTAAAAAACATCCGGGGAGCATACCCCCGGACCCCCCTACTTTTTTCATTTTTACCTACGGGCCTACACATTGCTAAGGTCCTAGCTACGCCCCTGAGAGCAGTCCATATTTTCAAGCTCCCTTCCCCCAATCAATAAATTCATCGTAGATGCAGTATCAACAGTTGAATGCTGTCAGGATAAAACTACATATATATGCATATACGTTGTATCTTTCTGGCATGCAACTATGAAAAATAAGGCTTTTTTCTGGCTTGCCTCGCTCGCAAAATACATTAACAAGTTAATAAATCAAATATAGAACAAACGTGTGTAGCATGCAGCTGGGACATTTAAATTTTTAAACACTGCATTGTTTCTGGTCCGCTTTGCAAGCAAGTAACTTTAATGTTCCTTAATATCATGTAAACAACGGCAAGTTTGTATGGCCTGCAGCTCGAACTAATATTAAATAATGCATTTTTTCTAGCTCGCTTCGCTCGTCAAATATTATCTAACAGGGGAACGAGTTTATGAGGCATGCAGCTCGAACTAATAATGCATTTTTTTAGCTCGTTTCCCTCGCAAAATATTTTTTAATGATTAACAATATCTAACAGGGGAACGAGTTTATGAGGCATGCAGCTAGAACTAATGGTGCATTTTTTCTAGCTCGCTTTGCTCGCCAATTATTTTTATGATTAATAATATGTAACAGGGGAACGAGTTTATGAGGCATGCAGCTCGGACTAATAATGCATTTTTTTCTTAGCTCGCTTCGCTCGCCAAATATGTTTAATGATTGCCAATATCTAACAGGGGAACGATTTTATGTGGCATGCAGCTAGAACTAATAATGGCAAATGTTTTTATGATTAACAATATCTAACAAGGGGACGAGTTTATGTGGCATGCTACTCCGCCAAATAACTTTAAAATGATTGATAACTTAGTAATATCTTCCAGAGAACGAGTTTTTTGGCATGCAGCGTGGACAAATAGTTTTTCTGGCTCCATTCGCCCGCCATGTAACTTTAATAGTTTATTATATTAGGTAGAAAACTAGTTTGAGTGACATGCAATTAACACGAGTTTGTGTGGTAGGCTGTTTAGATAATATGCATTCTTTCAAAGCTTCAACGTTTGTATGTAACAATGAGTACAATGTACGTACACTATACCCCTCAGATAAACCGTGTATTTAGCAAAACTAAGAGAACACTTAGCCACAACTTCGTAAGAAGGATAGGTATTTCGTCTTCTAACGTCTAAACAGCCCGGTACTCTACAAGACCCGATCATTTCGCACCCCCTGTGAAAAATCCTAGTTACGGCCATGCGCATACTATATATAATGTCAGCAGGAAATCTGAATGATTGTTAACATTAGACACATGACCAAGAATTATCCTTAGTCAAACTCCTAAAAAAGGGTCCAGCCGAACAATATTTTAAAAAGTCAACAAATGACTCTTCAAAATGATACTTGTGTAAATAAATACGGAGTGCATCGATTCCCTTCTTGAGGTCAAAGAGTCTTAGAAATTGCCATTATTTGTTGAGTATGCGTTTGCATCTTAAAGTAATAGAACAACAATACCCATTTTATCAATTGGTCGTCCTAATTAAAATATTTGTGACATTTGAACCTAAAATTGTGATCAACGGTATCAAATGCTTTTTTTTGGAAATCTTCAAAAATATAATAATGACTTGGGTGTGAATGTAACGCTTCAAAGTACAGTAGTTTGTGTCATATAAAAAAGACCAGGGCCCGGAATTATATAATAATATTATAACCAATACTTACACTCAACACTCAACACTCAACACTCAAATATTGAATTTGTCATATTAATGAGCTTTTATTTGTTCAAGATTACTTATCTAGGTGGGGAAATGTATAGAATTGTTAATTGTATGTTAAAAATAATGTTGGATACATACTTTGTACTATTTATGAGATAATAACGTAATTATTGAATCTGAGTGCACTCAGACTGGTAAATTACACATATAGCTTACACATTTTATACACTAGATTACAATATGATCGAAGTAGGCTAAAAATAATATTTAGTATCTATTTAACATTTTTTCAACTTCTTGCTCTCAAAAAATGGTGACCATAAACCTCAAAATGATTAAATTCAATATTTGAGTACTGAGTGCAGATTGTAAGTACTGGTTATAATCCTGGGCCCAGATGAAAGAGTTGGCATTAATGTTCTATGTGAAGACAATATAGCCTTCATTATAAAAGAAAGAAACATTCGTGTTAAATATTGTTCATGACAATTCGACGGAAATTTCGTCCTTCATTAGATGTACATACATATCTGATGATACTGTTCAGACCCTGTACCTATGTTTCAAGCTATTTGGCATTCAGACAATATTTCTTCTAAATTTAGAGAAAATTTGTTAAATTTGATTATTTAGCAGACGACATGATATTATCGCTGTATGTATGATGTTATGTAAGTTAATTATGTAATTTCCGGAATAGTAAAACATTAACAAGTTTAGTACAAACGAACTTTTATCAATAAATGCAACAGGAACGTTTCCATTTCATCCTTAACTTTTTATTGCCTTGTATCTCAACCATGTATCTATATATACATGCGTGATCTCAACATGCGAATTTATTGATCAAAACTATTGGTGCCGCAGATTATTACGAAATGGCCGCGTGTGTACGTTTTTGCAAAAATTGACAGTGGCATATTGATGTCGTTAATTGGATGAAAAGTCACGGTAATTTCACCTTTTATGAATTGCAGTCTTTCTTTGCATGTTGCAGATGTAGTAATTGTATCCGTTTTGTTGAAATTTGATGTTTTCTAATGTAGTGGTCATTTATGCAATTAATCAATTTGCAGTGTTTTCGGACAATGAATTTTCGGATGATTCTGCTAGTACTGTATAAACATTTAACTTAGTTATTTAGGATTCTCTTATACAGTCACGAATCCATATAAAGTACAAAATGTCATAATTGCACTGCAACTTTACAATTTTTATTTGTGAATGGATTAAAATTATTTAACCAATTAATTGCCAATTAAATGTCAATTAAGAAGTTAAGGACTTAAGTAAAATGCCAGCATCTAGCCAAAATATTGACTACAAGATTATAGCACCTGATCAAACATTTTAATCTTACTGTCTGGTGGGAATTTAATTTCAATTGAATTTGCATTTAACATTCACTTTTGGGGTTGTTTTTGCTTTAGAAATGTTGCAGGCCTACATGAAAAAAAGCAGACGATTATCTGAAAATCACTGATAATCTTATTTATTTTAATCAGCAAATCTGTTAAGAGCTATTGTACTCATATATGGAGTCGGCTTGGTTAAGGTTTTTTGTGCATGCTTTTATATTACTTCTGTATCTTGCATATTACCATTATTATAGCATTGGAACTTGATAGTCTACACACTATAGTTTGGTCAAGCGCAATAACTCCATTTTTATTTGCTTGGATTGGAGTGGTTCCTTTTTAGCTCAACTGAGCACAAATTGATTAAGGTGAGTTATTGTGATCACACACTGTCCGTACGTCCGTACGTCTTTACTTTCGTCTGTATGCCTGTCCGTCCACACTTTCAAATGACATCTCCTCTGAAACCGTTTGGCCAATTTTGATGAAATTTTGCAAGATTGTATGTGGCATTGTGGGATTTAATATTTGTTCAAATTATGGCTCTGGTGTGAAAATTAGCCCTGCCCCGTAATGGCTACCCGGGGCAAATTTGACGTTACGTCGTAGAAATGGTCAAACTAACCAACACGTTGCCCCCAACCAAACAGCTTCCAATTAACTAAGACCTAAAATTACCTCATGGAACATTTGTGAAGGGCAGTATAACATGATTTTGGTCAATTTATGCCATTGTTTAAATATTCACACTGTTGTGTTATTTGTCGCTGTATTATGATCACTCGTTAAATGTCAGTAAATCATTGAATTTGACCAGTTTTTGTCTTTTTGCAGGAAAATTAAGACTTGAAACTGTAGATTTTATAACCACTGCCTGTTAAAAACATTGCATGCCACTGGGTAGGATGTATGAATAGTATGAAAGCTTTCAGACTGCCAGTGGTTCTGTTGCAGTTGATCACAGGAAGGTATGGCCTGTTGTGAATCAGACGCTAGACGTTGCGTTGGACGTTTCTGCTTGATTTTGTGACACTTGCGAATGCTTTGCAAACGGACCCTGGAAGTGCATACCTTGAAGCGAGGAATTTAGAACATAAAGCATTGTTGTTGTTGAATCAGGTGAATTTTGTGTGCCCTTTGACTGACTGAGTGAGATTTAGTCAGAATATGTTAATTACATACGGACAGAACAAACGTTGCCCTGGGTAGCCATTACTGACGTTACTATGGCAACCATGTACTTTTGTGCGACACACCCTAATGCGTTCAATTCATAGTACACTATGTATCATGCATTGTTCTATTAAAATGCAAAGTTTGAAGTAATTTGACCATACAGTACCATAAATATCATAGAACACTTTCCTGGAACTTTTGAAACGCCCTACATACAACACTTGTTTTACCATTATTTTTCAACAAAACTGGTCAAATACAATAACTCCATTTTGATTTTAAGTAGAGTTATGCCCCTTTCTTCGTTGGAATTGTTTTGGTTCACATTTTGCATGTAAGTTATATTCAGACAAATAATTATCTTGTATACTATCAATAATATTGCATTGAAACTAATTTGTGTAGCTTATAGCCTGGTTTGATATAAGATTTATGTGACAGATGGCTGTCAATAGTCTAGCACGCTTGCTTATGGATGTAATGACTTGTGATCGCTTTGTAATTAATCTTCATCCGGCGTTTATTAGTCTGTCTACAATTTGCTTGTGTAGTCACTAGAGATCCAAATGTTGACGTAATCTTGACTAACCTTGGTCACAACAATGAATTGAATACCGCAACAAGGTCAAGTTTAATATCTGGGGTGAAAAGTTGGTTTAATCATTGAAATCAAAGAAAATCCTTGTTGAGTCTCTAGAGGTCACATCAATCTTCATGATACTCTGTCACAATGATTATCTCAACAATATTTAGATCAAGATCAAGGTTGGGTCATTCGGGGTCAAAAACTAGGTCAAAAATAGAAACCTTTTGTATAGGCTCTAAGAGGTCCCACTTTTTGCCAAAATGTTTATGATCTTTATGCAACTTGGTTAATATGATCATTCAATCATAATTTAGGTGAAGTTTGATATTGGGTCAACTGGAGTAAAGAATTAGGTCATTAGGTCAAAAAAGAAAAGCCTTATAAATGAATGAGGCAGGAGTTTTCACTTAATCTTCGTGAAAAATTAGTCAAAATGTTCAGTAAGAAGCAAACAAAGCTTAGTTTGAGCATTGCTCATTAGGGATCAGGTAGGATGAGGTAGGTCACTTGGTCAACTCATAGAAAAACTTCCAGGTCACCATTGGAGCCTGTCTGCATGCACTACTATGACAGATGAGCGACATAGGGCCCTTAGGAATCTCTTGTTTAAGTTTTTACTGGAAGTCACTGTTTTCATTCTTTTTGTCAGTTATTGTTTGTTTGGCCACACTTATATGTACACCGTAAGGGGCAAAATATCTCACTGTGTCTGTTCTTTTTACATATATTTTTCAGGGAAATTCCCTTAAAACTTAATTTCTTTAAATTGTAAAATAGACGTATTCTGATGCTGATAGGTCAAGAAGGATTGAAACAATGTCCTTTAAATATCATGGATAAAATTGATATCAAGACTGATATAACTGCATATTTATGGCCTGTATGAGGTGAAGCTGTGTGTTTAAAGTTTGAATATTATCACCGATTTTTCCCCTTCTCTGTCTAAGGTACCAATAAAAGGTAATTTCAGCTACCATCCTGAAAATGATCCAATTTCAGAAGGAGGAACAAAAATCTCAATCAGGTTCAGTGTTGCATCTAGGCCACACAATTCATACTAAACAAATTGATTGGTGTACACAGAATTCACAGTTGCCTTTAAATCCCCAAAAAACAAAAGCAATATTAATTTCACTTTCAAATACTATCTACAATTCTCATAAAACCAACAGTGAGTACACTCAACAATGCAAAACTTAATACTGTAAAATCATTTAATTTCAATGGGACAAAATTTCATGGTTTTTGTAAAAAAGACCATTTCGATAGGATGTTAATTCGTGGATTTTGCATTTCAGGTAATAAATACAATGGTCAAAATTATTTTTGATGGGATTTCATTTCATGGTTAAAGGCCAACCATGAAATTTAATCCCCCACAAAAAATTAATGATTTTACAGTAATAGGATTTTCAGAGACAGAAAAAAATAAATTGTTAGGAGTTCATGTTGCTAATAACTGGCAAAAAAATGGTTGAACATCTGCTTTTGATAGCAAGTCTATACTCTACCTACTTCTCAGAATAAAATCAGTCCTTAATAAACACCCAAGAATCCTCTTCTTCAATACATACATATTACTTACTATTCCTTATTGACTGTCGCTGTACCATTTTGGGAAATTGTAATAATGAGCTTCTCAATACTCTGTACAAATGTCAGAAAAGAGCTGTTTGTATAATACTAGACAAGACATAGACATTCCATCACATGATCTCTTTCAAGAACTCATTGACAAGTGGATGACTATACATGAAAGAATCTACTTCAAAAAAGCTATTTTTGTATAAAAATCTTTACCAGTAACAACCTTTTTCCTGAATACATGTCAAACTTATTCACATTCTCAAATAATCTTTCACTAAGAGCCCACTCTCGACAATCCCTTAAGGTTCCAAAACCAAGACTAAATTTTTGGAAAGCCCTCGCTTATTCAGGCCCCAAACTTTTGAGCACAATGCCACTACACATAAACTGTCAGAAATTTTGACTGTTTTTAGCTCATCTGCTTTTTGAAAAAAAGATGAGTTATTGTCATCACTTGATTGTCGTCGGCATTTGTATTGGTGTCGGCGTTGCATGGTTAAGTTTTATGTTTAGGTAAACTTTTTTCATAAACTATCAGAGTTAATGCTTTGAAACTTTCAACACTTGTTCACAATCAATACCTGAGTCTGTAAAGCAAGACCCATAACTCTGATCTGCATTTTACGTGAGTTATTGCCCCTTTTTGGACTTAGTTAATTCCTTGGTTAAGTTTTGTGTTTAGACCACGTGTCCAATTTTCTCATACACTATGTTGGCTATTGCACTTGTTAACCATAAAACACCTGACCATGTCAAGCAAGAACCATAACTCTGATCTGTATTTTGTGTGAATTATTGCCCCTTATTGGACTTTGAAAATTCCTTGGTTAAGTTTTGTGTTTAGGTCCACTTTTCTCATACACTATTGCTTTGAAACTTGCAACACTTGTTCACCATCAATACCTGACCATGTCAAGTAAGAACCATAACTGTGATCTGCATTTTACGTGAGTTACTGCCCCTTTTTGGACTTAGAAAATTTCTTTGTTTAAATAAAACTTTGTGCATTCAAAGGAATAAACCATATTATGATCTGTAATGATGACAGTACAGAAAGTGTTTACATTGAAATTGTATACATGGGTATTTATTATATTTGATGGAGATTATTTCTCTATCTATGGTCAAATTTGTTTCGTCAATAGCTCATTAATCTGTCTGCTACGCCATGAAGAAATGATGAATATGCTAATGTTGTAGAAATCTGATAAATGAATGTTAGGCTGAAGCATATTGGATTGTCATCATTTCTGGAGCATTTTGTGACTGACATGTCTTTGTACACGGTCTGTGTCCTGTAAAATTCTCCTAAATTACTGCTGTAATGAATACCAGTATTTTCTCTACTACCGAATCACTTGATAACATTGATTTGTTGATCTGTGATTCAGATTCTGATTATTGGAACAAATTTGTCCATGCCCAAGAAATATGCATACAATAATACCGGTAATGTATGGGACAGTCAGTGACAATTACATAATGTAAAGTTTTTAAAGTACTGTAAAATCATTTAATTTTGATGGGACAAAATTTTGTGGTTTGGGTAAAAAGACCATTTCGATAGGACGTTTAAATTCATGGATTTTGCATTTCAGGTAATATAGAATACAGTGGTTAGTATTATCGTTCATTGTGAACGTAATTCGTGGTTGATTTAGGTCATCTACAAAATCCACATAATTAAATCCCCCACAAATATTAATGATTTTACAGAAGCAATTTTATTTTTCAGACAAATCCCGATGACATATTTTTGAAAACATTCTTGGCTTGTGTGTCTATAGCTCAGGGACTAACAGACCTACGTGTAGACTGTTCACAGAACTAACATTTTCTAAGCATGGCAATATGAGAGTAAATCTACAAGACTAGAGTATATATAAATTTGTGATCATCTGTGTCAAACAAAGTTAAAGGAATCTTCGCTGTTAAACACTTGCCATCAAAATGTTTTCGCGTCTTGTAAAATTACGTAAGACGGAGGATTATGAAGACTTGGAAGGTGTTGATAGGGTTGAGATGGATATCACAGATCCAGCCATGCGTGGCTTTGCTAGGATGGAATCCACCGAGACAAGAAGTCGTGTAGAACCAACAGAGGAGCCACCTGAAGGTTAGTGATTCTGATAGTTAAATTTTTGGCAGAAAAATATTGGTTAAACTTTGAGAATTTGACACGATCATGACCTAATGCGTGAAAATATATTACAAGGGTCTTGTGTTTAATATACATGTATAAATTTCTGCAAGCAAATATTTTTAGACCAAAGAATTTGAGTTCAATTACTCAGAAAGACAATATGCCTTGGGATATTCAAACTTTATATGGAGCTTGACCAGCAACAGTATATACGACCTCTATT
This sequence comes from Spisula subtruncata, assembly GCA_963678985.1. Lineage (NCBI taxonomy): Eukaryota > Metazoa > Mollusca > Bivalvia > Venerida > Mactridae > Spisula > Spisula subtruncata. The sequence goes on along the minus strand of OY787672.1, from coordinate 22,740,175 downwards.
GATTTTGAGGTCAAAAGGTCAAGGTCACTGTGACCTTAAAGATTTCTACCAAGGGACATTTTTTGTTGACATGTATTTTGTTATACAATGAATGTGATGATGTTATTTCAGACACTTTCACCATACAAGAAGCCATAGATAATATAGGATTTGGAAAGTTTCAAGTGAAGTTGTCAATCCTTACAGGAATAGCATGGGTAAGTGGGTTTATTTGTTGTCAAGCCTGTTTGCAATGAGCAAGAGGATATGACAAAGTCAGACAGGGAAGGCAGCACTCAACTTAACCAGCCGAGTACAAAAAACTCCATTTTAGTCATTGGGCTTGTATCATGATATAACTTTATGTAAGCATTGTTTTGATTGGCTGATGGAACTTCATTTTGCAATTATTTCTGATTGGTTGATGTAACATTATGTAAGCATTGTTTTGATTGGCTGATGGAAAGTCATGTAACAATTTTTCTTATTGGTTGATGAAGCTATACATATGTAAGCATTGTTTTGATTGGTTGACAGATGGCTGATGCTATGGAGATGATGATTCTATCTATATTATCACCAGCTCTACATTGTGATTGGCAGATCAATGAATGGAAGCAAGCTTTAATCACTACAGTAAGTTAAATTCTAATTTAAAGAAAAACATGGTAGAGAAGTCTTACACAAGGCACTGGTTTCCCTAAGCACCTCTTCTCAAATATTTTCATGTGTCTTTATGTTAATTTCCATAGGACACTTCAAATAAGCATCACTGAACAAACAATAGTTATCGGAGTTTATTACCCAGTGCAGTACAATTTCAAGAGCTTCAACCTGAGATTTATTTCTAATTGCGACTGTGATTTTAGCAAACTCTCAATTTGAGTTGAGATTTCTACTTGAGGTGCTTTGGGAGATCGGGGCCTTGTTTTTCCACAAGCATCTCCATATGAGATAAATCTCATCTCAAATATTTTATGTGTCTTATATCATAATTTCCATGCGACATTTAAACTCAACTCACAAATGGAATCACGAAACTGAAGCAGTATTCTTAGTTTATTGCAGTAAACCTAATTCTTTCAAAAGTTCAAACTTCAGATTTATCTCAAATTCAGAGCCTGATTTGAGCAAAAACTCTACCTGAGATGCTACAGAAGATGGTGCCATCCTGAGTGAATTAGTTAATTGGACCATTTTGAGACACACCAGTAAATTGCAGGTTCTAGTTTGGCATCTAAGAAGTGCTTATTTAGTTAAATGTCATCCACTTATCATTTGATTTTGTGTACCTAGAATCCTCAAACTTGATATGCAAGTTAGTCCTGACCAGCAGATGACCTTTCTTTATTTTGAGGTCAAATTTCAAGGTCAAGGAAGTTGAATATATTTGGAAGTATAATTTACCTTACAGATTGTGTTCTGTGGAATGATGTGCAGTTCTAGTATATGGGGAAGTATATGTGACAAATATGGTCGTAAGTCTGTAAGTATATTGAATGTAACAAGTTTATATCACATGATTTTCCTTGTATCTAGGTTAGTATAACGAGATTGTATAATCTTTTACATAACATGTGTAATATAACATTTAAATGACATCACTTTATCTCCTAAATCAGGGCTTGACACTAACTACTTTGATCACTGGTCTCCCAGACAATAAATGTAAAGTTTGTAAACTAAACAGTTACTGGTCCTTTAAAACTTTTAGTGGTCCTTCGTGATTTTCACTGGCCTTGGACCAGGGGATCAGTGTTAGTGTCGAGCCCTGTAAATGACACCAAAGTTTGATGAACTTAAAAAAACAGAAATTAGTAATTAAAATAGGAGCAACTCCACTTTTATAGGAGTACTTGGCAGGTATGGTATAATGTGGAAATCTCTTTCTCCCTACAGGAGCTGATCTTATGTTCTGTGTTCACTTGCTACTTTGGCTTCCTTAGTGCGTTTGCACCTAATTTTATATGGCTGTTGATTCTACGCGGTTTGGTCGGCTTTGGAATCGGTGGAGCACCTCAATCGTAAGTATAGGAACTGGCTTTTGGAAACATGAATTTAAGCTTTGAACAAGGAATTTTATACTTTGCCAGTAAAGTTTGATTAGTTGCGGCCATGGTCTTGGTCCTGCTAGTGTGCTGGATTTGTAAGCTTCCAAACTTGGTTCGATTCCTGGTTGTTGCTTTGCTTGTCATAGACTTCCATAAAAATTTACCAACAGTGTTGATTCTCACCCTCATGTAAGAAGTTGCTGCCTCCTTGTGGAAGGGTAAGCCATTATTAACTTAGATACAGTCCAGTAAAACAGTTTAGGTAGATCAGCCACCGTATATGACTGAATATTTCTCTGGAAATGTTGTTAAACTTGAAAAATAAACATATAAAACAAGTAAAGTTTGAAGTGACTTGATTACTATGTTGTAAACACGCTTTTCAAGCCTTTTATGGGTATTTCATACCTTGGGTTTTCATACATTTTGTTATCTTACTCTTATATTTTTCAGAGTCACTTTATATTCAGAGTTTTTACCCACTGCATCCAGAGCTACCTGTGTGATACTAGTTGAAGTGAGTTTATATTTCAAACCTTAACATTTGTGACTCAACTAAATTTAAAATTAAAATGTAATAATGACTTTTTCATTATACTGCCTCGGGGATTCATAATACATTATTGAAAGATAGAATATTTCGGCTTGTGAAGCAAAAGTTTTTTTGCAGTATTAACGCCTATACATGTCTATTTCTATACTTACAGCAGAATGCCATTTTGGTCTGGGCTACATGCCGAGCAAAGCCTTTATGTGTGAGCTTTCTGCTGAAATATGGCATGCATATGAGTGCCTCCACCTGGATTTGAACCCAGGTTGCCAGATTGGGCAACAGGCGCCCTAACCACTGAGCTACGGAGGCATAATACAGAATAATCACTAGATTTTACATAATTAATAATCATTAAAATACAAAAACCACTGAATATTTACAAGCTTGTAAATAAATGTCACATGACACAGATTATTTTGAAATAACATACCCGGGTGAATTTTTTATTCCGTATCATTTACCGCTCCTGTGTTATTGTTTTTGTACAGATATTTTGGGCTATTGGTGCATGTTTTGAGGTAATACTAGCACTTGTTGTCATGCCGACATTGGGTTGGAGATGGTTACTTGGATTTTCTGCTGTACCACTACTCTTCTTCTCATGTTGCTGTTTTGTAAGTATCACTGCTCCTACAATTCTTGAAAAATCCGGATTCGCTACATTAAATTGAATGAACATTTGTGCAAAAAATGAAAGTTATTTGGTGAAAAAATTCAAACAATTGACAAAGTTATGGTCATTTGAAATTCCATCACCTGAATTGACATAATAACAGAGCAGAGACCGCTTCACCTGATTGTTTGTTGAAGGTTGCTTGGGGAAAGTTTTCAAGTTAATCCATTGTACCATGTGGTTATAATTTACTGTTTAAATTGATTTTTAAAGGTATTGATTGACAACTGGCGTAATGTCAATTATAACAATAGAACAGAGTTTGAACTAAGTCTTGGTGTGGGATGCTAAAGATACTCAAAAGTTTTCAGTCTTATGATACATTTTCAAGATTAGGCATTGTGCCTTAGAGGATTGATCCCTGAAGTATATACAGGTTGTTATAATATTCAAACTGGTGGGAAAATAGCAAGTTTTGAATAGCACGAAAAATGGAATGCAGAAATTTTAGTGATTTTAGTAGAAAGTACATACATATACTAGTAGGTTATGCTGTTTAAACAAAGAAAATACTAAAGGAACTATTATATAATTTCATGAATTCAGAAGACAGAGATCATTTGCCAATCTGGCAGGGAATGTACTCACATGTATTTACAACTGTCCAAGTCAACCACAAACAAACAAACAAATGCGAGTCCACATCCTAAATGAGCAGTCTGGGAAAACACTGTCTGAAGCCATTTGAATTTCTGGCTTTCTGATGATTTTCTACAGCCTTGGTTTGTATTAGGACATTGATTGAGAAACGTCTAGGCAGTTAAACTTGTACAACATGTATCTTTCACCCTTCAGTGGCTTCCAGAGAGTGCTCGATTTGATATGACCCGTGGTAACAGAACACGAGCATTAGCTACCTTGGAACGTATAGCACATGAAAATGGAAAACCAATGCCTTTAGGAAATCTTGTAGAATCATCAACTAAGGTTTGTTATGTCCTTGATTTGATTCAGAAAAATGTATATGTACATATTTAAATAAACAGCTAATGTTGTTATCTTCTAGCCTGCTTTGTAGTTGAACCAATTATGTGTTGCATTTATGTATGTTTTCTCAGCGACCACTGAATAAATCTGCAAGACAATTTTAATGCCCCGGCATAGACTGCTCCTAGAGACGTATATTGATATACCTGTGCATTCATTTGTTAGTTATTTTGTCCGTCCGTTTGAAACTCAAATTTTTTTTAGGCCCATCAAGGCATTGCTTTCAAATTTGGCATACTTGTTAACAATCATAAACACATAGAGGATATTTGTATTTTTCCGTGTATGATCCACATGCTTCAAATAGCTTAAATGATGGAAATACTCCACTATATATACCTCAAATGTTTTGTGTGACGTCGTTTTCCCGCCATGCACGCGTCGAGTTGCAATCAAGTAGTTCTTCTGCAATAGCTTCAGTTTTGTCCATTTGTTTTACATGTATGTACATATAATGTTCTGTTAATGTTTAAAGATTAAGAGAACAAGTTAAAATTGCTTATTATTATATTTTTGGCGGCGGGGAAATTTGTTTTAAAAAAGTAGTCTGATTGCGTGAAATTATGAACTGTGAAGTTATGGACTGTGAAATTATCGGGGAATAATCCACCGTTATTCCTCCGTAAACCACCGATAAGCATGAAATAAATTACATTAGTCTCATGTAACACTATCCAACATTTCAACAAAATTATGGCCCCTGAATGACTTAGCCATTTGGACCAGGCTGTCACTGGGGAAATTATGGCCCCTGAACGACTTAGCCATTTGGACAAGGCTGTCACTGGGGAAATTATGGCCCCTGAACGACTTAGCCATTTGGACCAGGCTGTCACTGGGGAAATTATGGCCCCTGAACGACTTAGCCATTTGGACAAGGCTGTCACTGGGGAAATTATGGCCCCTGAATGACTTGGCCATTTGGACAAGGCTGTCACTGGGGAATAAGCGTTTACTGAACGAAATCTTGTTTTGTATGGAGTAAAGTGTTAGTTATAGCCAGATGTCATGTTTGATATTGTGCATACTCACATTTTCAGGGGATTAAGCGAGGCAGTGTAAAAGATTTGTTTATTCCTGAACTATGTCGAACAACCATCATATTATGGGCAATATGGTAAGTGTAACATTATACATAACAATTATATACAAATGTCTTGATAATCTATGACAAACATTGCAACAAACATGCAATGTTATTACCAATAACAAGGTTTTCGCTTTAGATTAATGTTGCCACAATTTTTTCTCAATAAATTGCATATGTCCTCAACAAAGATATGAGAAATGATCTGAATAATTCTGTACTGGTTTGGTGAAAATTTTGACTGTATGCAAAATGTCATTTCTGTTGCAAATTAGCAACACTGAAAATAGAATTGTGTGCATCAAATAGCTTAAAATGACATTTTAATTTTAAGACAGACTTCAATCTGTAGCCATGGATAAAAAGGATTAATATCCAGTTATTTAGTGCCTCTGTAGTAGCTCAGTGGTTAGCCCACTTGCTGTCCAATCTAGCGACCCAGGTTCTAGTGTGTCAGTGGAGGCAATTATCTTGTTTCAGCAGAAAGCTGACTGGCAAATAAAGGTTATGCTTGACACTTGTGTGTCATTGTATTGCGATCTAACCGTAACATGTATTAGTAATGAGATTAGGTGGCCGTTGCCTAAGCAAAGGGCCGGTTTGTACTTTCCATGGGAGGTAATTTATGCCTTCAATAATTAATTGAATGGGAGATTACTGAATGAAGGCGCTCAGAAGTGCTTTGCTAAGTCAAGGGACACCTTGGGTGGTATTCAATATTGATTTTATTTAATTGAAAAATGAGAATAGCCAATCATATAACCTGTTATTGACCAAGAGTTTAATATGGTGTGATCTGATTGGTTGCCCTTATCCTTAAGTCAAGTAAGATAAATATTGAATACCACCCTAACTTCTTTTATGACAGGTTGGTGTCAGCATTTGCATATTATGGTATTGTCTTGATGACCACGGAATTGTTTGAATCACCTGATGGCTGCCATGGTAATCATTTTATTTCTTTACTGTATATACATGTACATCTACTTATTCTCATTATATCTCAGAATATTTGTTGATTTATCCTGGGTCATCCTTTTACCACTTAAGTTTATACATGTTAAGTTTATACTAATATATTTAAGGTCCATTGTGAAACAAGTTTTTCCAACTGATATTAATAACTCTCGACACCTCATTCCTAATGCTCTCCATCGCTACTAGGGTATTAGAGAGGAGAAGCCAGTTTCCCTTATATGCTGAGCGTCTAGTAGTTCTGGTACCATTTTGATTTCATCGCTGGCATAACGTGGCCTGGATTCGAACCTTGGGCCTCCCGCACTCGAAGCAAACGCTATCTCAACCGCTAGGCTATCGAGGAGGCAGTAAGATCCACGTCAGATGTTTTATGTGGTCTAATTCGTTGAACACTCTATTTGTTATCTAAATTCCAACGGAATTACAACCAAAATGTTGATGTTTACTTGTTTGTTGATCATTCGGTGTGTGATTATTGATACACAATGTTATTTATTATCTCAGGTACAACAAAGGATAAAAGTCCATCAGATCCGGGATGTTTTGTTCATTGTAAAACATTAACAAGAGATGACTACGTAGATTTAACATGGACTACATTAGCTGAATTTCCTGGTAAATATTGCAATCATTGGTCTTTTATAGACAATATGTCTCAAAGTGTAAAAAAATATTTTCCTGTAAATTCTTAATTCCCATTTTCAGAAATATTATTTAAAATCAGACTGCAAGATTATTCTGTTCAATCAAACACCTGTGTAGGTATTAAATATTGATCTTCTTTAATAGGAGAATAAGGATAGCCAATCATGTCACCTGGTACTGACCAGGAGTTTTATATGTTGTGATCAGATTGGTTGCCCTTTCATCCAGTCAAGTAAGATCACATTACCTTAACCAAACTTTCAAGTTCTTGAAACTCAATTATTTCCAAAGTCCCTAAAGGCATTGCTTTCCAATTTTGCATACTTGTTTACCATTATAAACAACTTACATTGTCAACATCCGTAACACTACCAAACATTTTAACACAAATTGACAGTTTCTTCTTACATCAATATGGCTTGCTACAAAGCTTCCATAGCCTTGAACCTCATGCAGCCGGTGCATCAAACGAAATTGACAAAATAAATATAAATCACTAACTCCTTGACACATATTTTGTTGGAAACTGCTAAAATGACCTTTAATCTTTAATAAAAATGCAAAATCACATCAAATGACCTTTGGAATCGGAAAAAAATACATGTCAACAAACACCAGGTAAAATTTCAGGAAAGGGAAATAACCCCATCCATCAGGTGCAACAATAACTTTTTTTCAAGTATATTTGGTCCAGTTTGTTGACAAGTTGATTTTTTCCCGCCAAAAGTTGCACACGACCCTTTTTATCAATGGATGACGTCATAGCTGTCAAAATTATGTTTGATAAATAAACAAGCGAGCATTGAATACATGCATGTCAAACATTGCCGATTAAATAAGGATTTACTCGTAGTGAAGGCATGGTGTAAGTTTTTGTTGTGATTTCATTCAGAAATTGCTCCATTTCGTATTTATTTATTTAATTTACTCGTCAGTTATTGTAAACAACCCTGCAGGCAATGTCATGAGAAAAAAATCTACAATTTCATGAGAAAATTACATACACCGGTACCGTGGATACACCGGCTTCATGGGGTTTCACTATACTTGTGAGGATGTTGTATTAGAACACTCTGAACGCACATATATCACCTGACCTCATTTTGACCTTCACGTTGACATATAATTGTGAACTTAAACTTACGAAAATATCAATTTCTTTGATTATCCTTATGGATCGACTCTTCCATATAATGTTAATCAAACTTTTTGTAGACAAGGCTGTCACCTGAAGTAAGTGTGAATCAGTAACCTTATGTGCCTGCATTCAAGTCATTTATAGTGGTCGTCTTTATTTCAGGGTTATTTTTAACAGTGTTCATCATCGAAAGAATAGGAAGAAAGTTCACGATGGCCGTGGAATTTTTCTTCTTCTCTGTTTTTGTATTGCTGGCCAATATATGTACCATAAGGTAAATATTGATTGTTGTTGTTGACTTAGAGATATTTGGTTTCTGTTCAAGTCATGCAATTCAAATACCTGTAAATGACTGATGCCCTATTTTTATGTAACCAAATTGTCATGAAAGTGTAGTTCATATTAAGTATTTTGCTCTTTGACTATGACATTGTATTGTTGATATATATTCAAAATAATTGAATTGAAAAATGGTTGAAAAAATACTTAGTCTAGGTTGTGAATAACAATATCTGATAATTTTACATGAATAAGGATTACATATTTAGCTGTATATTAGTTGTGAACTCTGCAATAAGCTGTGAACGCTGCATACACTCACAGAAAATCTCCCTTTGGTCAGGGAAAGTCCGATGTTTATCTTGGAATTATATTCTTCGTTTTATGTGGCCTCCCAAGTACCGCAAGAAGTATACACAGACCATGATTTCTCTTTCAGGCCTGTTTTGACATTCTTCTTATTTGTGGCTAGAGCCTTGATATCTGGAGCATTCCAGGCAGCTTATGTATACACACCCGAGGTAAATGTCATGCTTTTATCCCCACCCAGTGCACATGTCGCTTAGCCTGTTGGTCAGTTGATCAGACGTCTGTAGACCAAATGGTTTCTTATCAAAACCTTAAGACCGCTTTACCCTAGGATCTTCAAACTATACATGGACTTGGCCAAAAACAGAAAATGGCCCTTATTGATTTTGAGGTTAAAAGTCAAGGTTGCTACGACCTTCACCATTTCTGACATTTGGGCTGCCATGGGGGCATGCATGATTTATAAACATGGCTTGTAATATACTATAGATGTTTGGTTTAATATCATATGTCATGTGGAGATATTAAATTTCAAGGGCTCTGTGAAAAACTATGGTACATGCCTCTATAAATTAAGGTAGTTACCATAGTTTTGCACTGAGCCCTCAATTTGGTTCTCTTTTAAATACAGCTGGAATCAAAGCACAAACATTTGAATAATATCATTTATGCCTACATATGAAAGTACACTTGATCTGATGACTGACCATGGGTGGTCTTTAACCTTGACTTACACAAGTTACCAAGGCTGATAAATGTTGAAAATACTGGGACTCCATAAAGCAATATTGTATGAATATATGCATCACACTGAAAGAAGGTTGATTTAAACCTTTGTTTTGGTTAATATAATGTAATATTTTGTAAATTAATTTTAATTGGACAAAATTTCACGCTATTGGTTAAAATTAAGATTGGGATGTATTTTCAACTGTTATTGTATTATGCAGCATGAATTTATATACTGTAAAATCATTAATTTCGTGGATTTCGTGGCTCATCTTCTACCACGATATTTAATCCCATCGAACAATAATTTTCACGTTTGTATTTATTACCTGCAACGCAAAATCCACGAATTTATGTCCCATCAAAATTGTCTTTTTTACCAAAGCCACCAAATTTCATCCCATTGAAATTAAATGATTTTACAGTATGCAAGTAAATTTCTCCAAAAACCCAGTCTCATACCTTTAATACTGTAAAAATACATACAATCTTTCGTTAAGGACTTCATTCCGTGGTTGAGGTCGTCCATGCTTGTGTTAAGAGTCACTGAACTATTATTGTAATTGATGAGTGTCCTGTTTTCTAGGTATATCCCACCTCAATGCGTGCAATAGGTCTTGGATCATGCAGTGGAATGGCAAGAGTCGGTGCAATAGTCACACCTTTTGTAGCTCAGGTAAGTTTGTTTTGTGTGCATAAACAATTAGTGCTGTCTCCGAAGCTCAGGTAAGTTTGTTTTGTGTTCATAAACAATTAGTGCTGTCTCCGTAGCTCAGGCAAGTTTGTTTTGTGTGCATAAACAATTAGTGCTGTCTCCGAAGCTCAGGTAAGTTTGTTTTGTGTGCATTAACAATTGGTGCTGTCTCCGTAGCTCAGGTAAGTTTGTTTTGTGTGATAAACAATAAGTGCTGTCTCTGTAGCTCAGGTAAGTTTGTTTTGTGTGCATAAACAATTAGTGCTCTTTCCGTAGCTCAGGTAAGTTTGTTTAGTGTACATAAACAATAAGTGCTGTCTCCGTAGCTCAGGTAAGTTTGTTTAGTGTGCATAAACAATTAGTGCTGTCTCCATAGTGCTGCCTAATTCGGTGACCCAGGTTCAAGTTCGGGCGTAGGCACACATATATCCACCATATTCATTAGAAAGCTGACTGGCAAATAAAGGCTAAGCTGGGCATTAAAAAATTAGAAGCTAAGCTTGCTGCTTCTACTGTACTAGTATAGATTTACAACAAATCTTGGAGGCGTGACTAGTAAGTACTTTGTGTATTCTATTTCTAAAAAGGTCAATACCTAGAGGTCATGAGAGATCTATACACACGTTTAACAGTGTCTATGAATGAGATAATATGTACAGTTTTATAATGCTCTGGATCAAGGTCAAGGTCACATTTAGTTCTTAAATAGTTTCGAGATTTAATAAATTACAATATGATACCGGTTTACAGTCTTAAAACAGAGCAGAAATATGGGCTATGGATAGTTGATGATCACATTAGGATTAATGTCAAAGGTTTGCAGATCAGCTGAAATGCTGAAAGCGGTCTTGGAACTTGGTAACTTTCTTTTAAATCATTAAGTTTATGAAACACTAGTTTAAAATCAATCATTGACATTGGAGACGATATGTCATTCCCACCGGCCTTAAATATGATAAAATATATTTGAGAGTTGTTTTTTAACTAGAAATTTTCCGAAATATTAAAGGGAAACTGCAAGATCATGCAATAGTGTATTATTTCTTTATCAGGTGATGTTAAAAGTATCAGCGTATTTGGCAATATCTACTTACGGGGTCATGTCCCTTATAGCTGCTGTCGCTTCCATCTTGTTGCCTATAGAAACCAAAGGCAGAGAAATGAAGGTTAGTTCTTTTTATCCCTCCCCCTCCTCCCATCTTTGGCAAAGGGGTATGCTGCTTTGCCCATGTCTGTCGGTCAGTCAGTAGACCAAATGTTTTATGCTTAATAACTAAAAAACTCTATGCCCTAGGATCTTGGATCTTTACATGGAAGTTGGCCAACAACACAATGAGAATAAAGGTCAAGGTCACTGTGACCTTAACCATTGCTGGCTATTGGGATGTCTTTTGGGCATATATGTATTATTATGATGTATATTTTTTCATGAATTATATAAATATAATACATAATAAGTTGACATATTCTTGAAGCCTACAAAGTACATATTTAGTTAATTTTTACAGTACATGAACGTAATTTATACCAAAATGATCGTTGAATGATCAGGAGTATAGATTTTATATTTTTAACTAGGAAATGCTTTCTATTTTTCAATATTCTGAAATATCTGATTAATTTAAATATTGTTTACAGAAAAACAATGTAAATTGATAAGTTGCACAGGTGTACATGTAAGCCACAGGGCATTATAACTTGAAAACACTGAGCATTGTTTCAGCTTTAGTTTGATGTCCATCACAAGACAGTTAGGCTGAGTTCAGGTCAATAAATGTCTTTTCATAGAAAGTATGACTATTGTATTAAAAACTGAAGCTGTCAAAGATCAAAATTATTTATTAAGGTAATGTTTGAAGGGAAGCCTCTTCTGATCCAGCCTGCGATTGGTCAAATAATAATTCTTTTGACCAATGAAATTAATACATTCTGGAAATGACAGAAGACATAAAACTGAAGTGTTTCTGGGTAAGGTCATCATTCTATTGCCAACCCAGGAATAAACACGTTAACTTAAACGCTGTCTTTGTTTCATTTCCAGGTAAGTCAAATTTACATATGTTAATTGTTCTTTTGTTAAGCTTAAAAGTAGGATTTTCACTTAAAAGTTGAATGATATGTCATTTATGCTCAATTTTTGAATTCAAGTAACTATTCAAGGTGTGTATGTTTAATAATTGTGAAACTATATGTATTATGTTTAAGTGACATTTTGAACCTAAAATATTTCAAGTAAGATTAGATGTTTTATTGTGAATTATCAGATATTAAATATTTCGAGTAAGATTAGATGTTTTATTGTGATTTATCAGATATGCAATATTTCAAGTAAGATTAGATGTTTTATTGTGAATTATCAGATATTCAATATTTCAAGTAAGGTTAGATGTTTTATTGTGAATTATCAGATATTCAATATTTCAAGTAAGATTAGATGTTTTATTGTGAATTATCAGATATTCAATATTTCAAGTAAGATTAGATGTTTTATTGTGAATTATCACATATCCAATATTTCAAATAAGATTAGATCTTTTGTTGTAAATTATTTCATATTCAAATACTTCACGTAAGTTAGATGTTTTGTTGTAAATTATTTCATAGTCAATATTTCAAATAAGTTAGATTTATGGTAAATTGTTACATAATTAATTCGTTAAATAAACTGAATGTTTCCTGTAATTCTTTCAGTTTAAATATATCAAGTAGATTGAATTTGTAACACAAATTGTAACATTTTAATAAGATGATAGTTTCCAAACGAAACATTGTTTTAAGTAAAGTATATTTGGAAATGTATTCATACAAATTGAGTTTGAAAGTTATATTTAAGTATTCTTCGTACCTTTTACATCAAGCGAGAATTCCCCATTCTAATATTTAAATATGATTTGTTATCTCACTCAATTACTTGTACTGTGCATGAATCAATGTTGTTTAATTGATTGTAATTGTATGCAATGATTTATGATATTGATTATATCTTTGTATCATCATTCTATTGCCAACCCAGGAATAAACACGTTAACTTAAACGCTGTCTTTGTTTCATTTCAGACGAGCTAAGCCTAGCTGCTGTAGTCACCGGCTTCATTCGTATACTATAATACACGGGTCCCGTGCTTGTTTCATTCGCAAACGGGGCGCTCGACATAAAAGTCACGGGACCCATGTATTATAGTATACGAATGAAGCCGGTGACTACAGCAGCTAGGCTTAGCTCGTCTGGAAATGAAGATAAACATATATACAAGCGCGCATTCAATTTTTTTTTTTTACATTATATACACTATGCATAGATTTTCTAGTATTGAGGGATTTATAATCAACCTTTAATTTCTTTGTCATGACTTTTACGCTAGCAATTTTTCGTAGACCATTTTAGGTACTACACATATAATAAACATAAACAAACATAAATAAACAACAATATGACATGTACATGTATGGTAGGAATCAACATATTTCTCACAGGATTATTCTTTCAAGGTTTGAACTTGAGACAGGTAACCACTATGTTCAGTATGAATATACACAAAGAATGGGTTCTTCAAAATTTTGGCAAGTTTACGAGCTTGAAAAATGCTAATTGGAACAATTTTCGGGACTGGTGCAGTTTGATCGGTTATAGGGTTTTGAACAGTAAAGTCAGTCCATGTAATATGAAGCATTGGTTTAAACCATGATCCTTTAACTTTGAGATCAGAAATGGAGTCTGGCACTGTAAAATTTGACTAAATATGTACTTTGTAGGCTTCAAGAATATGTCAACTTATTATGTATTATATTTATATAATTCATGAAAAAATATACATCATAATAGTATTACAAACATCATGCATATTTAATTTCTTTTGTTGAAATTTTAAACCAAAGCATTTTACCACTAGAAAGCGGTCATCAAAATTTGATTGTATCTCCAAAAAAGTGCTCTATTAGCTACATTCATACAACATAATTATCATTGGCAAAGTTTGTACCTTACTATTTACTTATCACTACAGCAGGTGTTAAGTGCAGTGTTGTGGCTGTAAAAAGTCGCCCCATACTTCACTTCAGCCAAGTTATCACTTATAATTACCTCCCTTTATGGCTAATTATGCACAAAATTCAAAGTCCAAAGTGTGTCATTCATTGCGGGGTGAGCATATAAGGCTAGTTTGAAGCATCCATTTTTGGGGATGTGGATGGCTTGTACTTTGTCTGACTCTTGCATGTGTGGATAGGCGCTGCCGCCGTAGCTGTGTGGCTTTGGTTTGTACCTTACTATATACAAACATACAATTATAATTATTATTTCAGGATCATAGCCATGATGTGAAAGTTGAAAAAAATGAAAAAGTGGAGAAAACGGATGAATAATATTATTGAAACCATTGTCACAACTACAAATCTTACCTTTAATGTTATTTACGTATCGGAACTGACTGGTTGATAAATACGCATTTTCTTCCTTATTAATGTTGTTAATGATGTAAGTATGTTGTTTTTGTTGCAAGATTGCATGGATTTGATTGGCTATTGTCTCTGTTTCACTATTGTTAAGATGTTAGCACGTTTGCAGTCTCTTCTACCAATCAAGGTCCAAATTTGGTTTAAGAAATGTATATGTATGCCTTACTGATTTCAGAAGAGAGCTGACTGGAAAAAAACTATACTAGGATTTTTTAAATGCGTGACTTATTTTATGGAAACCCCACCAACAAAAAACTGCCGCCACTAATAATACATTGAGATACTCTGCAAACCAATTATGATGATGTTCCGTTTCCACTAACATTTTTGACTGGAAAAGCCCTTGGTTGAATTGAGCACTAAAATATGCTTAGGCTTAATAATAAGTCTGCCAAATGACCATTCTAGAAATCTAACTAATATCCCCAAAATAGTTGCCCCACCCCTTTTTGAGACCAAAAACAAAAATCGTAAGGAATCGTCAGCCCTAAATATGTCCATGTAACCTAGCCAAATAGTGATAAACAAATATATCTATGTTATCTAGCAACATGGTGATAAAAAAACATGTCCATGTAACCTAGCAACATGGTGTTAAACAAATATATCTGTGTAACCTAGCAACATGGTATTAAACGAATATGTCCATGTAACCTAGCAACATGATGATGATAAACAAATATGTCCATGTAACCTAGCAACATGTTGATTAACAAATATGTCCGTGTAACCTAGCAACATGGCAATATGCTAGTTTGTCTTTGTAACATACCCAATATGACAATATTTACTGTTACAAATATGTTTCTGTTGTTTGTTTTATGTTGTGTTTGAACACCAATATAACCATGTTTGTTTCTGGTTTTATGTTTAAACAAATTATGGGTAAGGTAGATTGGTAGGTTAGTTGTTGAGGGTAAACATTCATGTAGATGGGTAGCGAGGGGTATATTTTTTAAAAAAGCCATTAAAATATGTTAAAATCCACAGGACTGAATTTTTTTAAGGTAGGCAATTTTCAATTTTTTATTTTCCTGTGGCATACAAAATTAATGTTCACCGTCTCACATAAAAATACTTTAAATAAACTGCAGAATTAATTTTTATATATGAAATGTATTAACACCTGCAAAAAGATATTTTTGAAAATTTACCGTCTGACATAACAAAGGGTAGTGTTTCTTTATGCTAGATCAGATGATTGTTTATTTATCAGTAAGATACTTAATTATGTATTGTGTTCAATGTTGTTGTTATGTTGAGGTTTCTATCCATGTCAAAATATCAAGTTTTACAATTGTTACATTAATTACATTGTTACTCATTGTTTTGTTGCTGTGAAAACTGTGAAATATTGATAACTAAATTCAAATATTTATCTCTGCACTTAAAAGTTTATACATATCACTCTCTCCTCTTGAATACTATTTCTTGTTAGTATCATTTAACAGTTAAAGCATACCTGCCAAGTACTCATATTAAAGTGGAGTTACTCCTATTTTCGTTGTTAATTACTGGTTTTCCAAGTTCACCTAACTTTGAACAAAGGAACATTTGATTCATTTAATGATCTTCTATCTCATATGTATAGCCAGTTTAATTAATACATTCCTTGTTTATGAATGCAAATCCCTTTTAAATCACATTTTAGTGCATCTTGTCACATGTTTTGCATTATCACTCCTATTTTGGATTTAACTTGCTTGGCAGGTATGGTTCAAGTTGCATTGGTTAAATTTGACTTGGGAGTTGGGGTCCTGAACTTTGAAATTTCCAATTAGCTACATTTCGACCCTCAAGATTTTGGTTCGGAGGGTTATTACACTCTTCTAATCATGGGTAATTTGCCTATAAAATGGCAAAAAATAGTCCAAAGAATCAAATGACCCTTCAGTTTCAGACGCTAGTAGAATCCCTGAATTCTTACTATTTCTTTTTAAAGTGGGTTTCTGTGTATGAATATGCTGGAAACTTGAGCAAATATGATTGTTATTTATACATTATTTAACTTGCCGGTCCATTATTTTACTTGACAGATCTTTTTGCCTGTTGATATATTTACAATTTCGTCTTATTTATTAACATATACATTTACATACATTCCAATTATTGCTAATTTATTTCATTATATTGATTATACATCACTTTGTTGCATACTCTTTTCTTTATGTTATTGTATTCTGTCTTTCAATACTTTATTATACAAGTAGGGTTAAATTTTATGTGTTTATATAGCTCGGTGAAATTGACACGACTCTCAACCTTCTATAGCATAATTTAACAGCAAATGTCTATATTTACAATCATGGACCATAATGAAAATTGGTTTACCAATTATGTTATCCGCTGGAAATGAAGACGTTAATATTATTACTATTATTATGGTAGTAAGTTATCATAAGTGGGAAGTATCACAAAGACGCTCAATGTATAATACCAACACAATTCTAAAGGACTGATTATTGCTGAAGTTTCCTGCAGAAATTGATATATTTAACCTTTTAATATGTGTATTCATGCATAAAGGTCAGGATCGGGTCAAATTCTCCAAGCTATACTTCTTTACATGACTGTGATGTGAGATTGAAAGAAATCAATTAATAATCTTTTATCTTTTCGCGAGACTTTGTTAAGAAAAAAAGTCTTGCTAATGCGTTCGCTCTTGTTAAGTTTATTATTAGAGTCAATTTCTCAAAGACTAGCTAAGCTATCTACGTACAATCAACATAGTTATTCACCAATACAAGGCAAGTTCATATTGACAAAACTGATAACACTGTGACCTATAATAATTGAGTTATCTGCCCTTGTCACTCTTAGAGTTTTCACTTGAACATGTGTTAGGTTAAGAAGCTAGTAGCAACTGCTTAATCTGTTGGTCAATGTGTCCATCCTATTATTTGTGTTAAAACTATTTCTTATAGACCACTACTTACAAATACATGTTTGTAGGAGCTTATCAACTTCCTAAATTCTGTGAAGTTGATTGGAACTGAAGTTGATTAAGATTACTTGTTTCCAGGTGAGTTTTTCATTATATTTGTTTGAGGTCCTCTACAAATAATGCTGTATATTTTATCCTAATCACATGGGTATCAGAATCATGTAATAATGACAACATAGAGACATATTTTCTGTTTCATTTTCATTGCAATTATTCATATTACATAAAGTTTAGCCAATTTAGTCACAAATTAAGGTAATGATGTTTTTCTGGACGATTATTTCATGTGTTATATATGGTTACTTGTAGGTCCACTCAATTTTTAGCTCACAAGTCACAGAGTAACAAGGTGAGCTCTTCATTTGTCTATCCCCCATCAGCAATTTGCTTGGGTGCATTCTAGAGGCAACAGTTTCGAATGAGAATGAGGACACATTCGAATCTGGGTCATGTCAGGTAAAAACTTGGTCACTAGGTCAAATATTAGAAATTACCTTGTGTTTACTCCAGAGGTCACAGTTTGGATTCATTGTTCATGAAATTTGGTCGAAGTGTAACTCTCCATGAAAACTAGCCTAAGTTCAAAACTTGGTCATGTCAGATTTATAACTAGCCCACTAGGTCAAATCTTTTAAAAAAAACTTGTGTTAACTCTCCAGGTTACAGTTTTGATCCAATCTTCATGAAACTTTGCAAGGATGCAGTTCTCGAAATAATCTAGACCAAGTTTGAATCTGGGTCATGTCAGGTAAAATACTATGTCACTAAGAAAGCTCTATGAATAAAACATTTTATTCTTTCTAAAGATCACAGTTTTGATCCAGTCTTCATGAAATTTATTCAGAATATTAGTATTGGTAAAATGTGTGTAGGCCAAGTTTGTTTCTGGGTCACGTCTCGTCAAGAACTAGGTCACTTGATCATTTTTTTAAAAAGCCTTGTGTGCACCCAGAGGTTACAGCTTTTTTCCAATTTTCATGAACCTTGGTGAGAATGCACCTCTTCATGCTTCTGGGTTGTATAAGGTCAAAAACTAGGTCATTAGGTCAAACCTGGTGTTAATTCTTGAGACCCCTATTTTGACCCAGTCTTCTTGAAACACTGTCAGAATGTTAGTCTCACTGATATATTGGCCAATGTTTAAACTGGGTCATGGTGGGTAAAAAACTAGGTCGCTGGGTGAGATCTTATGAAAGAAATTATATGCACTCTTTAGAGGCCTTTTTGATCCTATCTGCATGACACTTTTTACATGCTGTAAGTGATTTCTTAAGTCACAGTAGGTGCCTTCCATGACAGTTTCCATGACAGGTGAACGACCAAGTATACCAAAAAAGGGCCCTCTTGTGTATATTTCTATATCAATTTTAAATTCCTGTGATGACATTCCATTGTTATATTGTGTTATTATGTCCCCCTCTTAAATTCTTTGATAATGGGTTATATTTCTTTGCACACGTTTGTCGGGTTGTGGGTATATCAAATAGTTTCCATTCAAGAATGCTTTGCCTTATAGGAACTTTAAACTTTACACAGAGGTTGAACAGCAACAGAAGATTAACCCTATTGATTTTTAGGTCAGTGTGGTTAATGTCAAGGTAATTGTGACCTTTACTATTCCCTACCATTTAGCTGCCATTGGGACATAAATGTTTTACAAACATCTCTCATTTATTTAACATTCTATGTACTTTAGTGATATCTGCATTGTACATTCCCTTTATTGCAATTATTTAAACTCATGTAATTCATTGTTGATTGATTTGTTTAAATATTTTATAGTCTATTTATAACACCATTCTCATTTGATAGTGACATGGACTTTCTTGCATAGGACCTAAATGATTAATACGAGTAACATCATTTCATCTTTTGTGTGCATCCCTTCAGGGGCCTTATTCACCAACATTGTAAGTCTAAAACTGAGACTCAGACTTTATATTGCCAAATGTTTGCTCACATGTTGATATAAATGTAACTATTTTGATATAAATGGGTTAACATGTTCCGTGGTTACCAGTAGTCAACAAATGAGCAGAAAAGATTTCACATGTTTAAATCTAATTGCAAAGAAATGACATCGAAGTCTAAGTCTGAATTTCAGTCTTACAACTTGGTGAATTAGGCCCCAGGTGACTTAAAACGGTAAAATATCAACACAGCCATGTCTCCTGCTGATTGGACAATTTTCTTACATGTACTATGCTGATATTAACAAATCAGAACCAAACATTCAAATTGTTTGGATTCCTTCATTTATTATTGCATAATTTCTATTTATTTCATTTCATAAATATTTTACATTTCCTTCATATAATTGCATTTTGTTCAGTTTCTGCTGTACGTAAAACTGATTACGCAAACTTTTAATATAAAATATTCAGGATCAAGTTGATTTTTACAAATTATACATAAGGTAATGTTTAAAAAAAATGGGGTAGGGGCAGTTATAAGAATCTCAAGTGTGCAAATGTTGTGATATTTATTATTATGCCCACATCCCATCATTGATGAGAGGGCATATTGCTTTGCACCTCACGTCGGTCTGTATGTATGTCTGTCTGTCTGTAGACCAAATGGGTTAGGTTCAATTCATGAAAACTTTGCCCTCAGATCTCCAAACCTTACATGGACTGGTGGTTGGCTTGCAACAGTAGATGATGCCTTGCACTCCTGAGGTCAGTAGGTCAAAGACCAAGGTCACCTTTAGACTGTCCTTGGACTGCCATGGCGCCATGATGGGGGTATACATGTATATGTAAACGTCTCTTGTTGATATATTTATTTTTCTTCACTTGTTTTGGTGATGCATTTATTTATTAACAGTAGTTAACTTGTAGTTCAGGAAAATAATTTTTGGAATTCTATTTCCACCGGAATCTCAAATACAGGTGATGCTCATGATATATGATCAGATATGTATTACTTTATGTTTGTATTTGACAATAGAGGCATATCCACTGATTGCAATTAAAACATCTATTCTATTAACGAGATGTCAGATAGACCTTATATTTGTACATGTGTCATGTTCAAGATCTTATGCTGGCTTAAATAAATAGGAAATGCTATAAATCTTTTCAAAACTTTTGACTCCCTTCTCAAGTGAATTATTATAACTGATAAATGCCAGAATGACATGTGGCTCAATGTATTGTGATAAATCGAACAAGTTATTGTCAAACAATATTCTGCGATATGATGCAACTACATTTGTTATATCAAAGGGAATAACATTTATAAAAAAACATATTTACAAACATTTCGTCCCTATTAACAAACGTTTTGTCCCTTTGGCGCAACATGGTTGTATCTTTTTATAGATTATATAGAGAGATAGGACATTGTTGCACCAAATGGACGAAATTTTGTTTACTGCCAAAACATCCTTCATGTCTGACATTGGATAACGAAATAGAAGTTAAAGTGTATTGAGCTATATCTGACCACATTTTTTTTAAAAATTCAAAAACTGAAAAACAATTATGCTTTCATATTTCGTTCAGCTTTAACAGAAACTCTCTCTGTGATTTATTGGACATGCAAATTGTCTGTTTTTATAGGAAAGTGTACTAGAACACCCTATGAAATTATAAGAATCATCTCATTTTTCGACGATTGAATCAAAGTACACGAACCCATCCAAAGGTTTAATTTGCTATTGAGCTAGGTAGTCTAGTATCACACTAAAAACGATGGAAGTAATTATTTTGACATTAAATGACCGTTAGATATAGCTCAATACACTTTTGTAGATGAAGCATATCCTGTGTATTAGTGCAATCATTCTGATCACCTCGGTTTTTATCCAATGGATATTTACTGGAGACAAACGGAAATGGCCGAGCTTTCACAATTGTTAGTGCAATATTTAAACTAATGGTCTCGTTTCAAAGGTGAGATTATGAGCTTATTGTAAGTTGTATAAAAAGTCTTTAAAATGAGGCCGACCTTTTTTGTTTGTTATTGAAATGAACATTCTTATAGTATTATATAATATTATTAATATACCCTATTTTGTTGGTATTTCTGACCTACTTTGTGACGTTAACATCATTTGTTTCGAAAATGAATTGTTTGTAATTATGTAAACGTTAAGTAAATTTTATTTTAAAGATATGTCTGTATCAAATAAAGTTACTCCTACATGGCATAGCTAACATTTGTTTAGCGCATTTAATATTTTATATTCCAAATAAAGGACTTTTTGCCAGTTACTTATTTATAATAGACTTAAAAGATGAGCTTTTTTTATGTTTTGTCTGTTCTCCGTGGTATTAAAGTCTGCTTATTCAGGACAGTCACATGTTAACAAACATTGCAATATCATGAACATGAAAACCTATATAGTTTACATAGTTTCTTTAAGTCACATAATATTTAGTAAAATAAGAAAACTGTAATGTTATGTTCACACTGTCATGTAGCTGATTAATTGGGTTATTTTGCAGTTGTTCTGTTGATAAATTTTATGATAATAATTAGTGTTTGTGTTTAGGTTTGAACCTATTTATTTTTGTACATATTTATTGTAAATCTTTACATTGTGGCAAATAAAGCATTTGCTAAATAAAATGTTAAGTTATCTTTTATTGCCATGGTCATTCATTCATCTTAATAAGCCCTCAATGATAAGGCAAACCTCAGGATGCTTGAAATAAAACATGGTCTTCGTATAAACCTGACAAAAAAATGACAGCTTGGGCATTTTTAATTTTCCTCGTTCTTCAACAAATTCTTCCAATGCTTTCTTCTCCTAATCCATTTGGCAAAAAATGTAAAACTTTGGAGGAATGTTCCTTGGGTGATCCTATACCAAAATTCTTCAAATGGTTCAGGTCTATGGATTAAATGGGTCGTGAGACTGATAAAGGGGGTTTTAAAATGCAAACTACCAAGATTGTTCAAATTATGCCCCTGGTCAAAATTGTCACCGCCAGTGGTCACCATTTAAAATAGACTTATACAGAAAAAACATCTTTTTGTCTAAAACTACAATGCTTAGAGCTTTTATATTCGGTATGTAGCACCATCTAGTGGTCCTCTACCAAAGTTGTATGAAATATGGCCCTAGGGTCAAAATTTGCCCCGCCCCAGGGGTCACTTGTTTTACATAGACTTGTATAAAGAACTTCTTGTCTTAAAGTACAATGCCTAGAACTCTGATAATTGGTATGTAGCGCCATCTAGTGGTCCTCTACAAAGAGTGTTCAAATTATGCCCCTGTGGTTTAAATTGGCCCGTCTCGTGGTCACCATGTTACACAGACTTGTATAGGAACAACACATGAAAATCTTCTTGACTAAAACTACAGTGCCTAGAGATTTGACATGTAGCATCATCTAGTGGTCCTCTACCAAGAGAGTTCACATTATGCCCATGGGGTCAAAATTTGCCTCACCCTTGGTTCACCAGTTTTACATAGACTTATATATACTCACATGCAAAAGTTTTGCACAGGGTTTTGAATCTTTTTTGATATTCAACAATCACGATAGAAGACCATAAGTTGATGCTACATACCGAATATGAAAGCATTGGACCTTGTGGTTTCAGACAAGAACATTTTTGTCGAGCCCAGCGGTGAGTGAGCGAGTGTGTCCGTCCTGATCCTTGTCCGGGCTGTATAATACACTCCCTTATGCATTGACACTTTTTAACAATAACTTGGCATTAATGTTAAATACCATAAGGCGATGTGCAAGATCCAGGTCTCTAGCTCAAAGGTCAAGGTCACACTTAGAGGTCAAACATCAAAAATGACAATTTTATACCTTGTCCGGGCTGTATCTCACTCATGTATTGACACTTTTTTAAATAACTTGGCCGTATTGTTAAACACCATGAGGCGGTGTGCAGTGCGCAAGATCCAGGTCTCTAGCTCAAAGGTCAAGGTCACACTTAGAGGTCAAACATAAAAAATGGCCATTATATACCTTGTCCGGGCTGTATCTAACTCATGTATTGACACTTTTTTAAATTACTTGGCGTAGTTGTTAAACACCATGAGGCGGTATGCAGTGCGCAAGATCCAGGTCTCTAGCACAAAGGTCAAGGTCACACTCAGAGGTCAAACTTCAAAAATTACCAGTATAGACCTTGTCCGGGCTGTATCTCACTCATGCATTGACCCATCTTTCTTATATTTGGCATGAATGTTCACCTTCATAAGACAGAGGTTCATGACAGACCCCAAGGTTCATATCTCAAAGGTCAAGGTCACAGTTGAAGGTCAAATTGAAGCTTGTCCAGACCATAACTTTGTCATGGATTGAGCAATATGTCTTACATTTTACATGAATGTTCACCTCCATAAGTTGGAGTGTCATGCTCAACCCTCAGGTTCCTATATCAAAGGTCAAATTCACAGTTGCAGGTCAAATTTCTAAAGAAGCTTGTCTGGACCATAATTTTGTCATGCATTGACCAATCTTGCTTGAAATTGCCATGAATGTCAACCTCTATTAATCGGAGTGTCATGAGCAACCGCTGGTTCTTTTCTCAAAGGTCACAGTTAGAGGTCAAAGGTCAAATTGAAGTTTGTAGGGATAATTTATTCTTTATGCATGCTGGCATTAGATGTAACTTAGCACATTTAAGTCAGTGCATTTCTTTCAATGTGCGCCAAGGCTCGACATAATTTACCCGAGGGCACAAATTTACAGTTTAAGTTTGCATTTCAAAACCCCCTTTAGGGCCTCATGACCTTAATAATCAACAGATCGGAACCATTTGAACAATCATTGTACAAGACCACTCTATAGATGATGTTATATACCAAATATGATGACCCCCTGGGGGAATTTTCTTTCCTTCTCTCTTTCTTTCTTCGGTGCTATTTGCATTTTAAAACCCCCTTTCAGGACCTCATGACCTTATTGACCAAAAGACCGGAACCATTTGAACAACTTTGGTAGAGTTCAACCCAAGGAACATTCCTGCAAAGTTTTAGCAAATTTGGCCAAGTGGATAAGTAGAAGAAATCATTTGAATAAATTGTTGACGGGCGACGGACTCTCTAGCGATCACAAAAGCTCACCTTATCGCTCACTATGTGACAGATGAGCTTAATGTTGTCGAACTTTTGTCAGTACTAGATCGTCTGCTTGTGCGTTTGTCAAGTCATATCTACTTGAAACTCAACGAAGTTATTCTGATACAATCACAAGGGGAGTCCATACTGACAAGGCCGATAATAACACCGTCATAGGTATTAAAGGCACAAAGCTACCTATACGCCAGTACGCGGCTGAATTCACATGACTTTGGCAAAAAAAACTTTCTGGCAAAATCCATACACAATTCACTTTAGTCACGTTTTCCTCACTTTCCATTGCATTCGTATTGAAATTATCCTCAGAAACCGAACAGGTTATTTACGCAAGTGTTTTAGCGTTCCGTGTAATTATTAGATGCACAGTCAGTATCCTAGGGATCGACTTTATCTCTCTTATCATTGTTGCTGTTGGGTTCATGTTCCAGATTGCTAGACCACTGAATAAACGTTCACAGAAGCAAACCAATGGGTTGAAGCAGTAGGTTCTCAAAGCATCGTTCCTCACGTATTGGGGTCGCAGCCGTTTGGGGAGGAGAATTGTATGGCATTTGCGGTTATATGACTATATTGCAGAAAGTGCAGCATGCAACGCTAAAACAGCTCAACACCAACAACACTGTGACATTGTTTCCACCGACTCCATCTCGTAATACTAGAAACGGGCACTGTTCTTAATGCACTGTTGTGTTGTTGTGAGAGTTAGTACTATGGGAAGGACAAAGGAATTGTATAGGATAACAACCGAATGTCTGTCTAGGCTGGCAATTTTGGATGCTAGTAGTAGAAGCTGCAAACTTATGGACATTGGTTGACAATGTAATCATACAGTTCGCTGTGGCAACTAGACTTCTATGAGAATATCTAAATATTATGTAAAAATATCAAAATTGCTCTCGGGTATTCGTTTGATTTAGATTTTAGCTTTATTTAAAAGAAATTTTATGTCGGGTTTAAGCATTTGTTTGCAAATTCATTTTCCTTAAATTGATGTTTTTACAACTAAGTAAAGCACCACAAGAATGCATGAAACGCACCAGATTACACCGTGTTTTTGTCATCATCAAATGTATACATGTAAATATTTCTTCAATTTCACTCATCGTTAAATTTCATATATACTATTTATTTCTTGTGTAAAGGCAGGTTGCCTGTTTTGCGCGATAAACTTTGAAACTGACCAGGCTGATAACCTTGTAGTGATCATTATCCAGTCACGCCCGGCAAAATTCGGCCCGACACCAGGGTGCCGATTAACAATATCCTCCACAAGATCCGCCTGTTTGTCTCTCTGTCTGGGCGTTCGATACTTCTTTGTCCGGATGATATTTCTTTTTCGTCTGTTTTTGTACTTTAAAACAATAGAAATACTCAAAATGTCCATCTGTGGGAACGTTCATTTATGAATGTGTTCGTTGTTATAATTCCAGCACAAAAGACCAATGGCCAAGTACAAGAAGTGTAGTTAGCATAGGTTTTATCAAGGTATCCTAGAGGACCACTATAAAATAAAATACTAGTTGATATTATTTATTATATAGAAACATTTATACAACTAATAAAACTGTCCAAAATAAGAGTTACGTATGTGTGAATAATAATTATCACATGAGAAGAAATTATTCATTGAAACGGATAGGACACACAGGCACACTTTGAAGAAAAGTATATGTAGATCTATTAGACTATTTATTGGTGACTATGGATACAGGTATATTCAATTGGAACAACTCGGACATTCACAGAGTGAAATCGCATATCGATGGCTTAGAACTAGAAGGTCGTAACTACCAAATCGATATATTGAGAAAACAAGAGAAAACTGTCTGTAATTTACTCTTTACCTATGGGAAAACACGTTTTTAAAACTTCATTTTGGTCAACATGACAATTTCTGATTTTCATGAAAATATACTCATAAGAAGCGCCTTTTGAAGCAGATTTCAAATATATATGAGTCTTATAAGGTCGTAAGAAGTAGTTACGACCTTCTGGTTCGAAGCCATCGATATAGCAGGGCATATTAAATACTATTAAAAGGACGATGTTTTATAACCTTAAATGACGTGCAGTAATTCATTACATAATCTAGATGTAATTCACACCATTCAGAATGTATTTATGAATACTATAGTATAGGATCTACAAAGTTTTTTTTTTATATAGGTTGTCTCTATCTATATTGCTGATTTTGATGAATGAATCAGACGGGCGTCATTCGAGGTATTCCAACTGGTAGGTTTATCTTTATATTTATAATTTTCGCACGCTTCCTGCAGAACTGCTTCGGTCAGCGCTAGAGCCAGACTTCATGGATTGTGTAGAGGAATTTGACCGAAAGTGATCCAATTTTGAACGATGCCCTTTCAAATATGGTGACATGCCTATTTTCCTGGTACCAACAAATGCACACGCCATCAATCCACATACAATAGCAGCAAGCATACCAATGGAAGCAGTTGAGGCAACGAAAGTGGTCGATTTAACACATTTTTCGCAGACAGCTGAAGAATAAGATGAGAATTTTTATGTAAACAATATAGCTTTGGAAGATCAAGCCAAGACAGTTTGGACCATAAAAACAGACCCCGATCTCTAGAAGCATCTCAAGATGCTGAAATTAACATTTGAAGTTCGGATAAGCCTGTCTAAAAGAAAAATATATATTTTACAAAAAAAGTTGTGATCGCGTGGATAGTCTTGATGACGAAAACCGCAATTTGATGACGATAGTAAACTGCATGTTCTGGAGCGGTTATCGTTAAAAACATGGACCATCATATAATAAACACGTTTACAATGTATTCCAAGTGTTCAAAGACGTGTATCCATGGGTAGAAATCGAATCATAATGGATATCATAATCACATGTGATGTTTGTATTTA
Source organism: Spisula subtruncata (assembly GCA_963678985.1). Classification (NCBI taxonomy): domain Eukaryota; kingdom Metazoa; phylum Mollusca; class Bivalvia; order Venerida; family Mactridae; genus Spisula; species Spisula subtruncata. The sequence goes on along the minus strand of OY787672.1, from coordinate 22,712,735 downwards.
CTGTGACTTTTGTGTTGCTAACTTGCTACCCTACGTCGTTTGAAGTTAATTTACAAGCTGTTAGCACGTGTTAATTAAAACCATTTTTGGTATACACTTGACGGATGTTCTAAGTACATGTACACACTTTAAGAACTAGAATAAATCAGTGTAATACTCATCCAAACTCAATAGAACTTCTTCTGCTCTTACGAAAATAATGAACATTGGAGTCATTTGGGCGTGCCTGAGTATTTACAAACATCTTTGGTGGAAAACATTTTTTTCTTAAAAAATGAATTCTCCAAAACAAGTCAATCAATACGATTGATTTTTGCAAACGTCCAGGCTTAAAAGTAAATATAGAGTAAACTACTGTAACGAAGTGGGCCATTCATTCACATGTACTATTGGCGTAAGACGATATCAAGGTTTGTCACCTTTTATTTGCAATGTATTTGACTGACTTTTATAATATTTTTTATCTGAAAAGGCCTAAGCGAAATTTATGTCGAGTACTTCAAATTTATTCTTTATGCGGATGACATGGTTATTTTCGCAACTGGCGCGGCTGAGTTACCAACTTATTTAAAAATCAGATATTCGGAGACATACATCACACGGACATACTAGTGATGTTTTAGTATCACGGTTAAATACTGACTAATGTGACCCCATACACTGACCAGGATTGCCCTTGTCATATATTATTACGAATTTACGATATTTCCAGTGGTTTGAAAATAACAAACGTAGTATATTTAACACTTTAAATATAGCACAATGTCCGTTTGGGTCACATTCTATACTTTCAATTTTTAGAACTGTTATTTATGTAAAACAGTGACGTTATACGTATACATAATTATAGACTAAGGCTACTTTTATAATATATGCAACATTTTTGGAAATTCCGTGACATGGGTCCGTAGGTGCTTCCCTTTTCTTTGTTAAAGGGTAGCGATAATGACTGTTAATGCACTTCAGGGTCTGGCCGGAAGTTAATAATAAGCCGGGCATGAATAATCATCATTGGGCCGTAGCCTTTGGTGATAATTAATTTTCCGGGCTGATTATCGCCTTCCGGTCAGACTAACCTCTAATTATCGATTGGTTTGACAGAGTAAAATCAATAACATAGGCATGCTTTTTGAAGTTGATTAAAACCTACTCTCGTTCCTGTAGATGGACAATGATGTCCTGAGGGTCATGTCCGGTTTTCTAAGGCTCCGTTTTCTTCTACCCTGTGCGTTGCACGGGACCTAAAAATATGTGAAGCGATAAGAAAATTTTTAACGAAATCTTGAGTAGCATCATGTCTGGGAATAATTTCAATAATTTCAACAAAAAGTTCACCCTTGTGTTTCGTAAACTACAACAGGTGAGGTAACACTTGGGAATGAATACATTCACATGGTCCGGACATTACTGAGAAATTTACAGTTTTAAGGTATTACCAGTACGTTATTATTTTCATTCAGCATTTTCACCGAATTCTATTTTTTATATAATGTACCAAAATATTGTACTCGTATAAATGTATCTTTTTTCTCATATAATCAATTTAATATAGAACAACTTTACCTTTATATACTTCAACTATTAAAACATATTATACATGGTATTGTTCGTCTCTCTTATAGGAAAGTAGTTTATGTATTATGAGAAATAAGTGACTCATGATTTATTTTCTTCAGCACAAATTCAAGAAGTATATATACATTTTTTTGTTCTTGAATTTGTGCTGAAGAAAATTAATTTGGGAAGTAAAAACTGTAGTTTGTGATATAATTTCAAATAAATACTACGGTATATTGAACGGATGAACATTTGGGAAGTAATGTAGTTTGTGATATAATTTCTCGGGCCTGTGGTCCGATATACATGAATGCCACGTAGACAAAAAAGTGAACACATGCATATCGTGATGATCTATAAAGACAAAATATTCAAAATTGAGGTCATGATCGACTTAGAGGCGTTCCCTATAACTTTGGTCGTTTAAATCGATTCAGGAATAGTATACATTAAATGAGAATCATTATTGCTTAAACTCCTCAAATATTCATAAAAAAGCTCCCACCAATTACCGAGAAAAAATGAAAATATGTTTCCGTAACGAGCCAAAAGAGTCATGAGTTGTTTCCTTTTTACAAATTAATAATAAATCGCTGGAAGCGATAAATAATTATTGGTGATTTGACCATATTTTTGACGTTATAGAAACATATTTGGGCACACCTTCTTCTGACAAATTATGATAATTGATAGTTCTTTGTACATTTAGCTCAGCAAATGTGACAGAACAGAAAACTGTGCTAGGTATAGAGAATGCCTCTTATGGGAACTACATATAACAAATCTGACACGAATACACCCACGTGATACTTACGTCACAACTATCGTCAAAACAGTAACGCAAATCACACATGAACTCGATAGTAGTTTTATCATAGGGCTTAAATCGCACAGCTTCCATGAGGTCAGTTTCTGTTACGAATGTAAGTGTACCACCAACCTGAAACCAAATATTGGACATACAGTAGAATTACAAATTTACTTTGCGTCATCATGACATGACTATACATGTTTTTAATATTTCCCCTTACAGATCGAGGCCACAGGTAACTGTATCGTTGAAAACGAAAAAATATTTTTTAACGATACAGTTACCTATGGTCGAGGCAGGTGTCTACGTCATGTTCGACATAATTTCACAAGAACGCTTAATCATGCATATCAAAACAAGTGAACTTAATGCCTTAACACAAGAGGCCTACTTACAATGTAGAGGGTGTTTCATAATAGAAGTTCAAATTACAAACGGATGTCATGAGTTCATGCATGATCTCATCTGATAGCTTCATATACCAATGAAAAGCCAACTTTTCAAAATGTCATTCAGTACGCAATATGACAATGTAACTACCAAAGCAACGAAGGAATTAAACTACGGAATCCCGTTTGTGCCAATATACAGTTTCGCCTTTTAATAAAGTAATCAGAAACGCGAAAACACGAAAACACGAAAGTACGATGACGAAGATACAAAAGTACGAAGACGATGGTACGAAGGTACGAAGACGAAAGTATGACAAAAGCAAAAGTACGATGATGAAAACGCGAAACAATTTCTTATCTTCATCTTCGTACTTTTGCGTTTTCGCGTTTTCACCTTCCGGTGCACGTGGGCAAACGGATGTTCTCCATTTGAAAATCAATCGGAATACCTCTGCCGTAAAAGATACATCTGATTCGGAGACAGAGAACGACAGTAATCACTTTAATAAATAGTTAAGGATAATTGTATATTATATTTTACGGAATTGAATATCTGTTGTTTAAATACATCGCGAAAACATGAAAACACGAAAGTACGATGACGAAGATACGAAAGTACGAAGACGAAGAAAGAAAGTACGAAGACGAAAACGGCGCGAAAACGATGATGAAAACGCAAAACAATTTCGCATCTTCGTCTTCGTACTTTCGTATCTTCGTACTTTTGTATCTTCGTCTTCGTACTTTCGTATCGTTGTCTTCGTACTTTCGTATTTTCGTATCTTCGTATCTTCGCGTTCCAGATTACATCATTCATAGGCGATAGCCCTAACGGAATTCCGTATTAAACTCCTTAAAAAGTGTCATTTATTCGACTTATTTCGGCTGATTTCAAAATGACGCCCATATTGAGTTTTCTCCCCAAGTGGGAATTACATCGCTTGTATTTGCAATCAGGATTGTACAATACTCGTATTGTATAATATAACTCTCCACACACCTACCTCATAGTGCAGCTGTTCAGTACTTCGTGCTTTAAGATATTTCTGACGAGTTCTGGCTTGCCTGTTCCCGTGGTTTGTTATGAATGAATTGGATTTTGGTAAAAAACCAAAACGAATGTATGTAAAAGAAGTTTTGATTAAAAAGTGCCCAAACTAGTAATAAAATATAATAATAAAATATTATTGTAATGTTACCGATGATTCGCCATCATTCTTGCTTGCCCCTCTGGTAGTGTACATGTTGTCAAATACATCGTTTTTCTTCCAACACCTGAATAAACAGAACAGAAAAATATTATGTTGTATATTTCAGATTTGAATTAAGGAGTAAACTAGGTCATCGTCTTTTCCATTTCATTATTTGTAAGCATGCATATCTATATCTTACAAAGTAGCACACATGCTCATCATGGATAGAAGTACCGACACGATTTGCATCTGCCTAGTGAAACGCGATAGAAGCATAAATGACTCTTGTCTATATACTAAAACCCCAACTTTCCCTTCTGTATGACATGTAGCTTTTTGGTAAATCTGTGTATGACCATTATTAAACTATGTTTGTTCTTGAAAGCAATGAATAATTCCATCGAATTTAGAGAACTTTAATAACATGTTTATTTCCGGCATTTCATACTCGTGCACTAACTATGAGACGAATGGCGTGTAATGTTTGTAGTGTGTTGGACGATTGAAGAGATATATTGTTGTCGATAGACAAAATGTGAACTACCTATCTCGCTACAAATTGGCATCCCAGTGCATGTATGGTCATTATTCACCATTGGACTGAGCATTTCTTCGTTGAGTTGATAGGCGTTTGCAAGCATGCACAAAAAAAACAACACATAAAACATCAAAATATTTATCAATCCTCGATTCGAAATTTAGTTAATTAGTTTAGTTAATTATAAGTCCCAACAATGTATCACACATATGGTTCTGTCAGCAAGGCTGAGAGGGACTGAGCTCACCATTTCTGGTTGGAATTATCACTCGTGACTTTCACATTGAGGGTGTCGCTCTTTAGAACCAGACATTTTTGTTACTACGCTATCTATAAACTGTAAGGTTGTGTACTGAATCTATCAATGCTTGAAAGCTTCTTTAAAAAGCTCGACGCTTCATGCTATTCATTTTGTAGGTCTAGATTTGCGAGTCTTCAAATGAAGTCAAACTTTGATTTAGTCTAGTGACTCGGATATAGAGTCGGCAGCTATGGATAAGTCGGCAGCTATGGATAATTTTAATGTTTATTGGTTTTTGATTATGCATTGCCAGTGTATTTATCCGTGCTTATTGGTTTATTTCTGAGTTTTTCGAAAACGATCGATCCGTGAGTGACCCGTATGAATTCAAGAAAAACAACAGTGACGTAGTCCTGGCGAAGTATCATTGCAAACATGGGTTGTAAAACTTAACTTTGAATAAATAATAGCTGATAAATGCTTATGTTGGTTGTATTAAATGATTTCTATGTCAATTTTAGACGGAATGACAAATTGCACAATAGTCCGTGATTTATGGGTGGAGCCAAAAAGTGTTCTGAGAAGACAGTGTGTTCTCAGGCCATGTGCTGTCAGGCAGTTACCACGGTAGTTGCATGATAAAATGACGTAGGGCATATTTTGAAGCCCGGTGTTGTTGACGTTGCGTTTCTTTTTCTGCAAGCAGAAGTCCCCTACCTGGTTTTCAAGTTGTCAAAGTTTCGATTGCCATGGTAACCCCTAATTTGTCCAAATAAACAAAATCAGACGTACATAATCTCCTAATTAGTCCCGAACCACGTATCAAGTTTCATAAACCTAGCTTGAAAACTGTAGGAGTTATGGAAGGATCCTGCTTTCGTAGTATTTTTTTTTAATATTTCCGTATCCATAGCAACTATATTTTTTACCAAATCAACAATGTATTAGACTTACATAATTTCCTTATTGGTCCCTATCCACATACCAAGTTTCATAAACCTAGCTTGAAAATTCTTTGAGTTATTGCAAGTTACCAGATTTTCTTGACGGACCGACTGAGGGCAAACCTATAGTCCTCTTCTGCTGAAAACCGGTAGGGGCCACAGGTAACTGTATCGTTGAAAAGAAAAAAAAATTTGAAAATTTATAATGTATATAGAAAATATAAATTTTCAAAAAAAAAATACTTTTTCGTTTTTGTTTTCTTTTTCAACGATACTGTTATCTGTGGTAGGGGCATAGTGCGTAACAAAATGATAATTTCTCTGTTATTTGCCAATGTCATGTTCACTGAAACGCAACGTTATCCATTGAATTGTATTTACCCAGTAGAGTCTATGATCTCTACAGCTGAAGCATCAAAATCATAGGAATCATCGACAAAGCAAGAGACGAGTTCTGCTCCCATTATATCGAGACCACCTGAAACATATAAAACATATTTTACCGACATAGTAGGTGGTAAAGTCTCTTCTTGATATTCATGCACTGTGTACGTTTTGGTGATCACGTGTAATAGTTCGATTCTGCTTGGAATATAATAACAAGGGATCTTTGTAAAACACGTATGCCCATAACTTCCAAGTGTCGAAAATATTAAATACTGATAGCTAGAATCTCGTATCCAAGAACTAGGAATGCTTTAGGATAGACAAATGCCGAGAGCTGGAAAGTCTTGTCCGAGAACTAGAAATGCTTTATGATAGACAAATGCTGATGTCTAGAATCTCGTTTCCAAGAACTAAACATGCTTTATGATAGACAAATGCTGATTGCCAGAATCTCGAATATAGGAACTAAGAATGCTTTATGATAGACAAATGATGATAGCTAGAATATCGTTTCCAAAAACTAAAAATACTTTGTGATAGACAAATGCCGAAATCTGGAGTGTCGTATCCAAGAACTATAAATGCTTTATGACGTTTTTATGTGATTTGACTTAGCGGTCTAGTTTTTTACTCGGATGACCCAGTGACTGACAAGGACAAGATTTCATAGGCACAAGCATTGTTACCAAGTTTCAAAAGGATTATGTGAAAATTGTGAGGGTGTCAACAAGGGTTTTCAGTAATTTGTCCTACTGACCGACTGTTTTGAATCAGAGGAGTCACTTGCAAACTTCACCTAGATTAGATTTGAAGTCTCCGTAATGAGATGTCCTTGGAGATCAACCAACATTTCTTACAAGAGTAAAGAAAAACGATGGTTAATTAGCAGGCATTAATAAAAACAATTCGTGAAGAGTTTAAGAAATGATGATCTCAGACAATGAATGACGGATTCATTTTATCACATCACCATAATCAATGAGTCAAAACAATGGCAGAAAAAATGTTCCGTCATTTTTCCTCGCATAGAATATCACGGCATTTATGTGATAAAAATATTGTAACCAAGTTTCATAAGGATATAGTAAAAATGTGACATCTAGAGACTAGTTTGTTAAGAGTCCATCTAGGTGAAACAAAAAGAATGATTAGTCATATGAAAGTGACAGACCCATGTCCAATGTCCTTTTGGCTGTCCATATACATGTAATAATTGAAAAAGAAAAATGTTTGATCCATCTAACGGAAGTTGTAATAGTTTGCTGTACATTCTGATATGTTCAACTCAATTTAGTTGTGCCAACGCGTGACGACATTTCTTAGGAGATGTCATTAAAAAACTTACAGGACTGGTTCTAAAACTAGTACTTTATTTTAGTAAAAGTTTAGATGAAACTATCGACCCATGTGAGAAACTTACATTAGCAGAAGTTTTTTTTCTGTTTAATACAAGTTACGTACCATTTACGTCCTTTTTAATGATGTGTTTCACAATAAATTCCCCCAAAAATATTTCTCGCGCTCCTTCCAATACTAGCACTATACTTTATAATAATAAAGTGACAACTGTCCGTATCTGGCTCATAGTTGCTGACCATCTATTTGAGTATGCTGGACAGTTGTCGTCTGTCCGAAGAAGCTTCCGTTCCAGATGTTTACATTAGCTGTCCATTCATATACGAGTAACTGTTCAACTTTCCACATTTATTTTTTATCTCTACATTCGTATAACAAATGCACCAACTGTCCGACGTTTTTATCCATTATGAATGTTCACCCTGCATGTCCATATTCCTATAACTGTTCAACTTCCATACATGTATCTGTATTTGATAGTTGGTATGATCAGAAAGTATATTTGATCCTGCAAATTGTTCATGGACCATTAGGTGAAAAATTAACTTCATTATAGCTTGACTAACTTTTCATTGTAAAATTGTGTGATACAATACTATCATAGAACACTTACTATCAAACGAAGTAATTGTCATGGTGTACCGTAACCTAAATGGATTGCCAAGGGGGATTGAAGATATGGAAGAGTCTCCTTCGTCCAGGATCTCCAAATCATCAGACATACTTGTTGCCGGTGTCACATCAACAAGGGTTGCAGACTGGGGACCGACGTAGCTGAAAATAGACAAGCTTACATATATCCGGTTAACAAAGTAGTAAGTTCATATTTTATTTCAAGCAAATGTAAAACATCTTTTATTACTAAAGCATAACTAGCAGTAGATTTGACGTCACCTTAAAATTACGATTAAACAGGAATGACATTTATCAATCCACTAATAGTCTGCAGTGTGCATGTATAATGTAGTTTAAATTATTTTGAAATTTTTTTTTTATATGCATTATAGAACCTTTAGATTAAACTGTCTCAATCCCTTATTCCCAGTTATTTAAAAATGTCGCGAATACTGGATAGAAATCTGCAAGTATAAACAACCATATAAAACTATACATGTATATCATTCCCCTTACGAGCTGTATCGGCGAAATGCATATAGGTTTAATAATAAATAATAATGTATTTAGTATTCATTTCGTCAAATTTTATTTTTGATATACATGTATAATTATATGTATACGTGTAGATAGACTTAATGTGATTAAATGAAAATAACAGTATATTAAAGTTCATACTCAGCCGGGACAGACGCTGGCGCTGTAACATCATTTTGATCGCTAGTCAAGTCAACAATAAACTCCCTATCGGCTGCGTCATTTGTATTTATCTGTTTCACCGATCGTATATAAAACCGGAAATCGTCACCGCCTAGCTCCTGCAATCGTTAGAACTCATTAGCAGCAAACACTAATATCGGTCTTGAACCCACGTATAGTTGATTCAAAGATCTCTGTCACAACCGCGTAAACAAACATTCATCCCGGTCGGTTGTTAAAACTGTTTCGGGATTAAATTCTACCATAAATAATACACTTAAATGATTAAAAAGCTAAAAATGGTCCTATAGCGTTGTGGTTATACTTGCTGCAATTAGCTATTCAGAAATGGAACATTATGGCGGTTTTGACAGACATTTTTGAATCGACAATGACTGTAGCACTGGTAGACACCGTACAGCGGAAATAGCCCCCTATTTTGGACGAAAACGAAAGTAAAAGTAGTTATCGATTTCGGAGGACGGTAAGTTTTTAACCATTTGTCTGTAAATATGTATGCGATTCACTTGAAGTGAACTGATTTAGGTAGTGTAATGTTTACTTTAAAGCTCCAATGTAGTCATTGGCTCTGTAATTTCGTTAACTCTTGACAAACAGCACCGAAATGTACCTCTTTTGGCGGACGGTGCAGAAAAACGTACATTTTTCTTTTATCGCAGCTAAATTATACATTTTCCAAGACCCTGTTAAGATTTAAACTTTTACCTGTCATGTTCTTTACCTATGTTGAAACCCTCGTCAATAAACATGCACTTACAAGCATGTAATTGAAGAAAAACAACATTGCGTTGTGTACAAAGTCTAGCCTTTTTAAGAAATTTAATGTACAGAGTCTAGTTTTTTACTGCACTGGGTCTAGCAGTCATGTACAGGGTCTAGTTTCCTAATTTTGACTATATTGACAAGAACTAATCGAATTAACCAAAACTATTGCTTTGTTTAAATTGTTCAGTGATATCTTTATATTATAAAAATTATTGCGGACGAAAATGTTATTTGAATTCCTATAGGTCGTGGGTTCAACCCCCACTAGAGCCAAAATATTTTTATTCTTTTTTCTTTAATTTTTAGTTATAAGACAATGTTTCGGCTTCGTGACATGACTTTATAGTGTAATTTGGAGAAAAAAATTTTTTCTTTAATTTTATAGTTTTACATTTTTATTTTTATCTTCTTCATAATCAGACCAAACATCATTTTTACACTTTTGATTGAAGAAATAATCATTATCATTAGATTTGAACACACTATTGTTTTTATTATGTCATCTGTTGCAGACTTATTTTATTTATCATGCAGTTGACTCCATTTGTTTTTGCAGTACTTTCTTACGCTGGGTGTAGGGAAATAAAAATAGTAATTACTCTCTTTTTTCCAAGAACTTATAATGATAAAAAGGTACGTAGTTTGCATTCATAATTAGTAATTAATATTTGACTTTCACATTTCTATCAAATGCCTACATGCTCCGATGTAACGATCAATCGAAGAACCGTCGTCTTACTCTGGCTCGCATTCTAGCACAGAAATGAGCTCTTTATAGAATTGGACTGCATGTAAATATGGCAATATTTCATGTATGATATCCAAAGCATGCTCTACATGAACGAAAGTATCAAGAATATCATACAAATGTAGTTTACAGGTACATGTATACGCTTTATCTTCTGTACCTTCGTTGAAATGCTTCAAACAATGGCTATTTTTATATAAACTATCCTGATGTTTGTCCCCAGAACGTTCAAATGAATATATACATTGAATCGGTGACACAAAGTTATTTTTATGTTCATAGACAAGCATGTATGAATAACCACACGGACTAAACCTGAAAATTAATCTATATTAACACTATTTACACACAAAAATACATAAATGTAACGAGAAATTCAAATAAATAACATTAACTAGACCCCGTACTCCCGGCTAGACCCCGAACACTTGTTATGTGAATAAAAACTAGACTCTGTACAGACGGTAAAAAACTAGACCCAGTACACAACGCAATATTGTTTTTCGTCAATTACATGCTTGTTAGTGCATGTTTATTGACGAGGGTTTCAACATAGGTAAAGAACATGTCAGGTTAAAGTTTAAATCTTAACAGGGTCTTGGAAAATGAATAATTTAGCTGCGATAAAAGAAAAATGTACGTTTTTCTGCACCGTCCGCCAAAAGAGGTACATTTCGGTGCTGTTTGTCAAGAGTTAACGAAATTACAGAGCAAATGACTACACTGGAGCTTTAAAATAAACATTATACTATCTAAATCAGTTCACTTCAAGTGAATCGCATACATATTTACCGAATAATGGTTAAAAACGTACCGTCCTCCGAAATCGATTACCACTTTTACTTTCGTTTTTGTCCAAAATAGGGGGCTATTTCCGCTGTACGGTGTCTACCAGTGTGTATCATTGATACAACAACAAACTATCCCTAGGTGGCTCCACCTGTAGTTACCGGAACCTCTTCGGTGTATAATATTTGGCCAGAGTGCCATTCGAATATGCCGAATGATCATAATGCCGTTTTTATCATTGGTTATTCCTGTTTATCATTTTCCCGCCCTTAAGTACGCCTTATATTGGGGTAAATATAGCATAATAAGCTAATGGGAGACCATAAAATCATCACAAAAAGAAAATGCCGAATTTCTGTTAATTTTCATTTGGGGCGAAGAAAAGAACGAATATCAGTAATTCCGTTATATTTATTATTCGATACCTATTCAATGGGATGTTTTGCGTATATAATTTAGTTCTATATTCAATGATTTCTGAAGGAATTTTCGCGCCAGACTATTACAATCCTAAAAAATGAAATCCACTAAGATGAATTTACTCCCGAAACTGACAACACAGAATCTATACACTCAATGCAAATAGTTCCTCCTCATTAATCAGTTTTGCAAGATAAGAACATTCAATTTTCATTGTTTCATTTATTCTGTTCGATTGTAATATATTAGTTTCTTCTTGAAATGGAAGGAAATTGTATGAAATTAAAAGAAAAAGTGTTTAAAGGCGTTGCTAATTATTAATACGCGTTACGAACGCGATATATAGCGCGGCGCATCAATGATTTTATTATGTTAAATTATTTAGGTCAACATTCTCCAACGAGATCGTGGTCGAGTGGTTTAGCAACTCGCTTAGTAATTTTCTGATGCTAAGGTCCAGCGATCGAATCACGGCGGCTCCAATTTTTTTATATTTTTAAATTTTTTATTTTTTTATTTTTTTGTTAAGTCCTGCACTTACCTCTCTTTCGACTTAGAAAACCACTTGATTTTATATTACTTGAAAAGCTATTGTTCCTTAGTAGTTCGTCAGCCTGTCAGTACTTTCAGTACTTTGATTGTCATACGGTATCACTCCGTGTATCCCGATAGTATGTGTTAACCAGAATACTGTTGTTCTGTAGCAAGAGCGGAAACTGAAGACGCTTGAGGGGTAATAATTATATTGTGTGCCTGTTTCAATTTTTTATCGACCATACCAGTAAATCGATGAACATGTACACTTAAACGAATTTCTAATTGGCCACCAAATAAAATATTATATTATGCGATATATTCAGTCAATATTTCTAAAATTGTGGTTATTTTCATTCCATGCACTTATCTATCGATTTCAAGAAATAAATTACGCATGCATGTAAGAAATCATCCATGCGGAACAGTTAGTGCAAAATGGCTTACGTGCACGTGGTTCGCGTGCCCGACATGTTTGATTTTTGAAATTAGCCAAAATGTATTCTCTGTCGATTGACTTAATGAAAGGTGGTAATACTGGCGAGAATAAGTAATACGGGGCGCGCTGAGGCCGTTAGAATGACGAGTACCAGCACCAATATCCAGACATGTACGTCAAAACGTCTTTTTGTAAAAAGCGATATTTATAATAACGTGGGGCTTAGCTCGAATTCCTGCGAGAAACATATTTTCGGGGTTTCGATTGTTTATATTCTTCTAAAAGCATTTTTTTTAAACTAATTTATAAAAACACGTGGCAAAGCAGACATTCGTTTAATGTATGCATGCATCTGACGTCATGAGCGCGTTCCACATGGCTCATTTTCACAAATTATAGTGTTTAAAGAAAAGTCGATCTACAGGGAACAAATTTATACCAAAAACGATACTATTCCACGCTGCGCACGAGGCCAACGTGCATAAAAGCAATTTCGCACCAGCCGTTACGCATGGATGATTTGGTATATGAATACGCCATTTCTTTCCAGAAATAGATAAGTAAGTGCATGGAATGAACAAATAACACTGCCTAAGATTTATTGATATAATTTATCAAATGATATAATATTTTTTAATGTGGCCAATTAGAAATTCGTTTAAGTGTATGTATGCAGCGGTTCTTCCTCGATATGTCGATGTATTTTTTCCGACAATGAACGTCAGATCAGATTTTAAACTTGATAAATGCGTCCAAAAGTCCATAGTTAAGTCTTTAAAAAATAATAAAAATACTTCTAGACGGTAGAGATAATAGTAGCATATTCTTTCGCAAAGAAATATTCACTGGTGTTAGTATCTGTACTTGAAAATAAGGTTTCTACACTTGGTGTCACTAAATTGGTACTGCTTGTGTTTTATGGTAGATACGGTATTTTTGGTATTTATTTCAGGGATAAATTCAGGCACACTATTGATGATGAAATAATTTCTTGGGATTAAAGCTACTCTAGTCCTAACAAGAAATAAGTGACATTTTCTGAAAGATACAACATTCGCCTATGAAAATAATATACTGAACAATATTGAAATCGGACAAATATCCATTCCTTCATAGGAAATTTAACCAATAGGGGTATGGCACACTGGATTTGCGTCAAAATAAGGCATATTGCTAATCGAAAGGGATGATATCATAATTAATGTTAATAATTTCTAAAATGTTTACCCGATTGATCTAAAATTTGCACAATAATTATTAATGTCTCACGTACGTACTAAACTGGTGGTAAATCATTTTGTTTGTTCGTATAGTACAGGCACGGATCCAGGCGGTGGGCCCGAGGGCCCGTGCCCCCCCCCCCCAGTTGGCTGAGATTTTTTTTAAAAAAACTTTGAATAAATAATAAAACAGATATTGATCAGACACACTTTATTTTGTTCCTAATGAAATGGAAGAAAATAACTTTAAATACATATTACGACTAGTCTACAGAAAATGAAGTTATTAATACGCCCTATCCCCACCTTAATCAAAGTTTGCGAATGGTACTTCTTACGACGAGCCCAGATTGTTCATTATTGCCAAATATTTATGTCACATTTGTGGTTACTTGTGACGTCTACAACATAACCACTGGTGGCTGTTACACTGATTCACGGGGGCCCCAAAACACCTAAAGAATAATGTGTTGAAAGCGACTGCCACAGGCTTTATAGGTGTACATCAACTACTATTGTTTGAAATGTGTTTTTATTCTGTGCCCTTTGAAGAATGTTATGACTCTGGCGATAAAAACAACGTTTCTATAAAACGGAACTGATATAATTCTGTCTGAAAGACATATGTACATGTACATAAAAACAGCATAGGTATCATTGTTCTATCGTATTATGTGGGTTAATTAGCTGACAGTATGTCTACAAAACTTATACTTATAAACTGTAAATATATTTCACCAGAAAAAAATTAACTATTTTGACTAAGCGAATGAGCACTTACAATATACGAAAAATGCTTCTGAATGTCACAATTCATGGGTGTAGGAGTCATGTGACCTGCAGGGGTCAGGTCCCCAATGTCAGAACAAGGAGTCATACATAGTTTTGCCTCCTCTATAATTCATATCAAATGTATAATGTTCGGCCTAAACTAGTCTTACATATCTCTAAATAATATGGGTACTTTTTCTTATGTTCTAGATGAAAAAGTATTTGTAGGATGGGCATTTTTCGTGCGAGCGATTTTTAATATACAATGTACATGTATGTGTTAATACGTAGCTGTTGCATGACAGAAATCAATTACAAGAGAAATTTTGTCCTAGCTCATTATATTACCTTTTGATTCTTAAATAATCATTACTAACCCATTAAGGTTAACTCGCGGAATTAAGAAAAAAAGATATTTCAGGGCTCCCAGATAGGCTTAGAATGCACTAGATTCATCCATTGTTTTGAAAATTTTCCCGGGGGGTATGCCCCCGGACCCCCTTACTTATGTTATAATATTCCAATGGTCAAAGGATTAAAGCTGCTATATAAAATACTGTATCTGAACACTTACTAATATGAACGAACATACACAATGTACATGTTGACGCTGATAACATAAAAAGGTAACTATGGATTCCCCCACATATACAAATGTATCCCCTTCCTGTGCATTTTCACACACATATTAAGCAATTAACCTCCCCCCAGAATCCCGTACATACCTCGTGCCCCCCACTCAGAAATTTCTGGATCCGGGCCTGTAGTATAAAAAGCTTTATTTGTCATGTGAACATGATATTTTCCAAATACTCATGAAAACAGCATTTACTCGATCTGAACCCAATGCGACGTTATTGTATTGTACTACTCGATGTACGTATTTAATAGAAAGTGCAAACATATATATTTATTTAAATATACAAATATGTTATTGTTTTTTACATAAAAAAAATCGGAATTGTTCAGAATTTGTCCTTAACAACATTTCAAAGAATGTGACCACGTGATCAAAATATACGTAATTTAGATGTATGACGTCTTATCTCTAATACAAGAAAAAGAAAAACTAAACTAAAACCCCCAGATATTAATTTCATATAAGAAAAAAAGAATTGAAATGTGCAAATGGGGTGATAATTCTCTTTTTTGTCATAAATGAGCATATAACATTACCCCACCTACTTTTTGAAAAATGGGGTGGTATATAACGTCTTGATATGAAAACAATATTTGAGGTGAAAATCATTACAAATGCCCGAAAAATGAAACCAAATGGAAACTACATATCCTCATCTAGCAATTTTGGCATATTCAGATACAATTGATGTTTATTGAGCAAACATATATTTAGTATAATTTACTATGTACGTGTGGTATTTTTGGTTCAGATGCGCCTTGTTTATATTGATATTGTTTAATGGTCATTGAATATTTTCAAATGTACGGATTGCCATTCAAGAGTACTATCAATGTGTATTGCAAATAATATTAATTTTATTTCGATCAGCCTGACAGACATGTGACAACAGCGCTCAAAAATCTAATGAGCCAATATGACGCAATTTTCTTACGTATATCATGAGAGATTTTTATCAGTGTATGAAACTTACCCTGTTTGAAAACCAATAAAATGGAAATGCTTTCATGTTAAATGTTGAAAATACTACGATTGTCTAGCTGAGAGATAGATCTTCAAGAAAATATACACTTTTATATAGTCAGAGACACTGATGTTAATGTATCTGTCACTGACCAGTACTTTTAAGTGGCCCTGGTATAAATGAGGCAGTGACTCTCTTGAGAATCCAATGTCTCACTTGCGCTTGTGATAGCAATGTATATGAGATAACTTTGGTACTGTGTATATGCTTTTATTTTAATGATGGAAAACACTTGCGCGAGGAGCCTGTGCTAGCTAAGCATGAATCTTGGAAGTGGGTATCTCGTGTAGCGAAGGAAGTTTTTATAATTGCTTACTTAAGCAAAATCTGTGCATACATAGTACCGGACAGTACACATCAAATAAGTTTGTTTAACAATTGTCTGGTGCGCTCAATGCGTAAAGCAGTGGTCCTTTAATCGAAGAGTCTAGAGTGATCAAAGACATATCGAACATTACTCAAACCATCAAAAATCAAAATAATAGAATCCACAATACGTTCACTTTCGATGGTTCGATTAAATTTCTTATGTATCGATGTTTTTAAATGTGAATTGATAGTTGATCGGCTAAAATATTAACAGCTATAGAATTGTCACTGACTGGTTGCATCTGACTCTGGTCAAATATTATACACCGAAGAGGTTCCAATAACTACAGTCAGAATATCTGCATGGCATGCTAAATTGTTCGTACATATAAAATTCGCAAAATAGGCTGCGCCTTAGTTCATATTAATAAATCCAACGCAACGAAAGCTGTTCTACACTATGCGAGTGAACAGACTATCGAGTATGATGTGACTGACGTGTAGAACTGAAAAAAAACACAAACGCGAAACATAAGTAAGTGTACAGTAATGTACTTACCACTAGCGGACATTCTGTTGAACTGTAATCCGAGTGTTTCAAAGTCTTCGCATCTGTGTCCACGAAAAATTGCATTTGGAAAAGAACCGAATTATAAGTAAAGCCAGCATTATTGGTGTACCTGCGACATATAATAAAACGATGTTTTAATAGACAACTAAAGAAACATATATGGTACAACTTAAACAAATACACACACACAGAAGCCATGCTTGTACAGCCGACACCTTTACAAATCGTACAAAAAACAGTCAAATCACTCAGATAACTTAATGTACCAAAACAAAATGATTGACTACAGACAATGTATTCAACATAAGTTATGAGAATGTTTGGTTTGTATAATGAGTTCAGGTGCATTATTTCTTTACGCAAATCATTTAAAATAAACACATTCATATAGAAGCAGAATTTACACACATATAAGGTGACTTTGACCTAACCAGTCCAAATTTCAATCCCACGTTGCATTTCTTACTAATGTTACCAAGTATAAACTACTGTATATATCTTTAAAGTGTATAGAGCTATATCGGAAGATATTTTGTTTTAAAAGTTTCAAAAACTGAAAAACAATAATGCTTTCATATCCATTAGATCATTTTTCACTTCAGTTTTAACAGAAACCCTCTCTGTGATTTATTGGACATGTGAACTGTCCATTTTCATACGAAAGTGTTCTAGAACACCCTATGAAACAATATGAATCGTCTATTTTTCGACGATTGAATCAAAGTACACGGAATCCATCCAAAGATTTGATTTGAAATTAAGATTGTCTAGTATCATACTAAAAACGATCCAAGTAATTATTTTGACATTGAATGACTGTTACACTTTAATTAACTATGGCCTCAAATGCACTTTCCTTTCGTTAATGGTAAATGTCGTCTTCAAATTAGATATGTATAATAATAATGTATATATTATACAAATGTATATAATATACAAAGGCCAGACGACAAGTACGCTCCTGCTGTCGCTACATCGTTGGTGTGGCGATTTCGGGAGTGGAGTCACTACGCATTTTACGAGGGCTTCGATATTTGTTTTGTGATAGATATATATATATATATATATATGAAAACCTATGATATATATATATATCGTAGGTCTTCATATAACATATACGATTCGGTTTGACCTTACTGTGTACAATTTTAAAACTCCATGAAAGGTCGTGAGTGTTCGTTACGCTCCATTCCTTAAAATTATTATGACAACCCTTTTTATGGCTATTTATTTGACTTGCTTTGTTGTATTTTGAAAACGATAGTTTGTTCGTGAGACAACATTAACATACTAGTTATATAAATTAATTTTGTCGGCGTTTATTCATTCCAGACGACAATACATCCAAACATTCCTGTGTATAACTCTAACGCGGTATTGGGACATGTGCCACCTAAAGTAAACAGGTACATCAGGTAAAACAATATAAGGATATTGGAAAAGGGACTATTACTCTGGGTTGTAAGAGCCATGAATGTTCACATGGTGAATAAAGCACCAAATTTGGCACAGTTGCTCTATAAATCAGTCTGATGAAAAAAATTCAAAGAGACAATCATGAGAGGCCCTGTCTCTTGCACAAATGAGGCCCGAAGGGGCATCAGAATCTCCACCTACCCGTCACTATAAATACATGATTATTTGCCTGATTGTGAAGCAAAACTCATTTAGCAACATTATACAATGTGATGAATATGAGTGTTTCAAATCGGCTGCTTTTTGTAATAATAAAACTTTGAATAGAGGCCCCATTGGTGGTTTTAACAAAAAATGAGGCCCGAATTCGGGAAAAAAAAATTAAGAGCACGAATGTTCACATCATGTATATAAATCACCAAACATAGCATAGTTGCACTTTAAGTCGACCACCTATATAAAAACCAATAAAACATGTATGTGAGGCCCCGTGTTTTGCACTAATGAGGCCCAAACGTGTACTTGATTTCACAAATTCATCTGTATATAATATACACATTATCATTTTCTCAATTGTTACGGAAATAATCTACAACTGTGACGTGCATTATTTTGACCCATTAGACTCACCATCACAAAACACAGTCGTATATTATATAGATATGCAACAAATGTTGATAATAAACGATAAAGATTGAGTTACATTGGTAAGTACAGTGTATAAACAATCTGCATTAAATACGTAACTATTTCATTTGATGAAAATGAGGCCACAATAAGGTAAATTTATATAAGAAAATCACAGAATGAAGTAATTATATTTCACAGAATCGACCGGTTAAATAGTATTATTTTCTCTCCGCTGAATGTAGGCATATCAGTTGTGCTATAATAATGACCAATAACTGTAAAATGTTAATTTGAGGCCATGTTGTGGTTTAAAGAATGTGTATTTGAATTGATAATCAGAACTTAAGGTCATTATAAGTTAAATTTAAATGTGAAAATGGAGGCAATTACTACATTTTGAATGTTTTGTTACTGAGTCAAATGCTTTCATAACCTAATACATTATAATGAGTTCTTTATATTGTTTTTTTTATAAATTAATCCGCATCAATACATTTAGAACATTAATTTTAGATACATATAATGTGGAAATCGACTTTTTTTTAAGATTTTTTTGTGGCCCGTAATAAGGGATTCATTTCTTTTTTATGCATGTACATGACCTTATCATGTATTAGCTCGGTGTTGACCCTCACCATGATCATGAAAAGTCAACGAGATACTGCAAAATATACAGCTATCAAATTGTTGCCGATGGTGAACGGTATAGAGGTAGGGCGCGCGCTTCAGAATCGAGAGGTCCCAGGTTCAACCCTCATCTGGACCACTGGTTAATTTCTATGAGCAAGAAATACCCACATGCTATACTCAACCAAGGTGTAAATTGACACCAGGTCCTGTAGGGTAGTGTTTATTCCTAGGCACTGCAGATAGATGTAGGCTGCCACACCTACAAAAAGGAAATAGCCCAAGGGGGACTCGAATGCAGGTTTCATTAGGTAATTCAATGACCAGGGAAAGTTTTAAAATGTCAAAAGGCGGTTAAACGGCTAAACTATGGGTTGTTATAGCATCAAACCAGGCAAATATTACAGACTGATGTACACAATTAGTCTGATACATTATTTCAGATTGTTCTTTGTTTTGATTTCAATTACTGTAAAAGTGTATAGAGCTATATTCTCGTAAGAAAATGGACAGTTTGCATGTCCAATAAATCACATAGAGAGTTTCTGTTAAAATTGAAACGAAAAATGATCTAATGGATATGAAAGCATAATTGTTTTTCAGTTTTTGAAACTTTAAAATAAAATATCGTCCAATAAATAGCTCTATACACTTTAACATGCTGTATTCATTTAAGCTTGTATTGACCCTGGTCATTTGAGGTACTCAATACTGCCGAGCAGAGTCATTTACTGTACTTAGATACTGTTGATACCACAAAGTACAGTCATACCAAAACATGGTGTGTATCCGTAATACCCATTACGTCAATTCCATATCTGAAAAAGTAACTCATGACAGGCAGTTCAGATCTGGTGTGATTAAATGTTACAAGCTACAGCTTTGCCTGACCCAATAAAATACTCTCAATCACCAATTGCATTGGTGCAAGTACTCAAGACCATATGGGTATTCCATGATATAGTGCCGTCCTGCAGGTCCTATATATGGGTTACTTACCTCTAAGTTCGACCGTCTCTGACCTGCTAGAGAGCAAAGCAGACAGTAGAAGCTTCTAGTATACGTGGTCCTTTGAAGTACTCACCATCCTCTTATTCAACCATTTCTAATGAATACCAGTGTGTGAAGTGATACCTATGAGGACAGAGGGCCTCAATGATGGACACACACCAATCAGTAGATAATCAGTCTCAACATGGAGACTCGAACGCATCTTTCCTTAGGCTAATGATCAGAGAAAATTAAAATGTCCGTTAAAACGTGGACCTATGGGTCAACTGCTGAAAGCGGCCATTGTAAGCTGATATATCAACGTTTAACTGTACTAGGCACACCCATGCCTCTTGAGGTACCTCAAATTTTTTGGCACATTTATTTCATACTCTGGCTCTATGGGTTACCTTTCACTCATCGACACACATATTTCAGGTTAAATTGGGTATATACAACTTATTGTCACAAGTTTCCTTGTCTACGCTGGGAACCTAACTTCAATTGTCACAGTGAGGCCATACCAAACCATTTCTTCGTTTAGCGTCCGAGGACGGATAGGTTTGAGCATCTTGGGAAAGAAAAATAACCAACAAAAATTGTAACCTCTTACACCTTGATATTGCTTTCATACCTACCATACCAACATATCGCCAACCCGTACACAGCAGTAGGTTTCCCACAAACACATTTTCAGTTATTTCTTTACACAAACACATTTTCAGTTATTTCTTTAAGTTATTATGATTGACAATGTTTGAAAGCTATATTTGTTAGCCATGTAACAATGAGCAAAGAAGTCGTTATGACTTTTTCCCCGAGTGCTTTGTTTTTTGTCTCAGGATAGCTAGATAGGTTTTCGAACTTAGGATGGACGCTGAAACGATGAAACGATTTGGTATGGCCTTACTCTTATTTAAATGGAGGACCTGTCACTCTTTGGCACATCCTTCAAACTGTATTAGCCACCTACTTCCCATATTTGGCACATCTACTATCTGGCTCAAAGGGGTCGACAAACCTGCCTTGTTAAATCAGTCCTCACTCTGCGAGTAATTGCAAGGATTTACATATAAGGATTTGAAACTCCCTATACAGTACACTGACGAGATTAGATTATCCTCGCCGTAGAAAATATCGTCTGCTTATAAACTGATAAGAGTATGCTCAACGGGGCGCAAGGAATTTAATGAGCGTAATCACTAATAAGCGGAAAGATAAAAAGAGCGAAAAGGATTTTCACGGCATTATACAGCTTTTTATGCGATCGCTAATTTAATGTGTAGATCTACGTGTTTTATTACGTGCGTTTATTTATTGCGCGGTGATTAATAATAGATTATTGAAATGATTCTTTTTATGAAACCTTTCCGAAATTTTGGCCGAAATAAATATAGATCTAGTTACGTTTTTTCTTTTCCAACATATTTTTGCAAAAAGATCTAAGATATATACGATGATATGCTCGTCATAAATAATGTTTATTTCTGCCTAGCCTCTCTCTGTTGTTTCATTTTTTTTGTTTACTTCTAAGCAATTAAATTATCTACCAGGGCTGTATCCGCGCTTAATAAATTCATTAATAGGCCCGCCTATAGGTGCTGGGTTATTTGGCAAAGGTGTTAAGTACTGTCTTGTGTTTGGTACCTCTGGAACGTTAATCGTTAATTGATAGCCCTGTGTTGTATGTATGATAATTAGCTATTGATCAGTACAAATTGTTAAGGCAATTAACAATTTAATTTAAATTTAATCGTCCATTTATTTATATACCTCCGTGGTAATTGTTAGGGCCTCATGTACAGATAGTCTGGGTCCATGGTATGACAAACATGGTCAAATAATACATTAGTAGGTGCACTGCCAATGAAGAACATAGTTGTTTTTTGTGGTACCGGGGGCATATGTCACTACTTCATTAATTCATGGCCATGGGACACATGGGACACATGGTACCTCATAAATACTTTACCAGGTACTGAAATCCATGGCTCCATGGAGTATCTGTCGGGTCGGGTCATTCTGGGCCATAAAATACATCCTTTTCTTGCGGAGTACCGACCTCCAGTAAACAACTTCATTTACATATACTTTCAAACACAACAACAATCGTTAGGAAGAGCAATGCTAGTGTTATATGATGTTTTAAATTATTCTCTATACAAATATCTATTACAAAATATAACTACATAATGGCAAATATTGAACATACACATTCACTGTACAATACACTATTATGTTTTATCTGATCGATTTGTGCAATGAATATTCTGTGTTAACATGCATGCGACATGTTAAAAATAGATTATTATGCATATTGTAAGGAATAAATGCAAAAAATGACTTTGATGAATCATTTGCTATTTACCCGCTTATGGGCTTAAGTGAAGTTTAAACCACATGTGGGGCCTCATATCCACAGTAACTATTTAAAAGATGGTATAGCTCATATGCTAACATTCAACATAGTGTTTATTTCTGTCACAGATACTTTTATTAATTCTTTAAGTAAATATATATTTTTAATATTGTTTCTCTACATATGAATTTAATCCTATTTTTCAAAATAGATTTTACCCTTTATATGGCCTAAATTCAATAAATGTAATCAAATATTAGTTATTTACTGTATTTTTATACTACTTTATTATTAATTATAATTGGTATGAAATATGCCTTGTATTTGAGTATTAAATCAATGCACTGATGTATTTTCTATTGTGTCTTATATCAAGTAGTGTGTTTAGTTTCTACCCCTAATGTGGCCTCATTTTCACATTGGAACTATTATTTAAGTATCAATATGGTAAATTGTCACATACAATAAAATATAAATCAGTTTAACGAATTATTTATTGCTCATTTTAGAGACATTTATGTGCCTTACAGATTGAATCGTGAACATCTTAATTTCATCCACCTTTTCATTATCAAAAATGTCCTCTTAAGGGCCTCAATAAATTAATAAATTGAATTCAAATGAATTAAATTATATCATAAGCATCACTGGGTCAACTGGGCTGCATTTTATTGTTGTCTTGTTCAACTATTCATAATACTGAAACAAAGTATACAAACATGTTTTTATTTCTAATAATTTTTTCACAAATGCCCCTTTCGGGCCTCATATTTGCAATAAAACATGTATAATAGTGAAATTTATAATACAATATATCAGATATGTACTTGATTTGGACATTCCAAATCAAATTTTGGTAATGTTTTAAAATGTTTAAAAAATTTGAGCGTTTTCATATTTTTAGTGTGCAAATCAATTTATCTTGATGGACCCTATTTGGGGCCTCATATATGCGAAATAAGGGGCCGAACAAATTGTCTCTTTCACTTTTCTGGAAGCCAATATATTAATTGTTATTTTCTGAAAGTTTGGTGCTTTATACACCTTGTGAACAAAATGACCATTTTTTGGTTCTTACAACCCTGAGTATATCTTTACAATGTGTACCGTAATTTTAATTTACTTGGTGAATAAAAGTGAGCAGGTAAAATAAACTTCTACTCTCCCTAAATCGATGTAATGATCAGTGATTTCTGTTTATATTGACATTGCAGAATATATCGCGTTAGAGTTATATATGGTAATACCGTTTATCAATAAAACAATAAATAAGATTCATGTATAATACGTACTGACAGTTAGCATCCATAATTCCAGTTTCAGCGTCAATTATACCTATGGTATCACCAATATCTATTTCACCATTGGTGTGAAACGTCATATCAATAGTCCATATAGTACCGGACAGCGCTCTATCGTACTTCACTAAAAACAAATACAATATGTATATTAAATAAAGAATAAATACATGTACTATCAATTCAATACGTAAAACTAATGAGGGAAATATCCAATCTGAAAGAATAGCGGGAATTACAGTCAACGCATGTATACACAGTTAAACCTAGATAAACATAGTTTACCTCACGGGCGATCTAATATTTACAACAGCTATCGTTTAACATTGACCAGTCTAGCCTACTGTTTTAAAGTTGGTTGCTTAGATACACACATACGGAAAATTTTGTACTAAAGTAACACTGATAAATCGTGTTCACTCCAGCAATTCACCTCATGGCTCATTCTATTTTTTACAGCCCTTCACATTATCCTGGGTGAACTATAGCTCGGCGACGATAACTCAGACCTTGTAAACAAGCAAATATTACCCATAAACCCCGGAAGAGTGACGGGTTGTTATACTGTACACTTATGCACACTCCTGACGCAACACTTCTATATTTCAGGATCACTCAGTTGTTTTGGACGGGCTTTTGTTCAAATTTGACATTTACGTACATGCATATCTTATTGATGTTATTGTGCTTTTTTATAAAAATAAAACTATGGCAAGACAAAAAGAATTTCCAACAAACCCGGTCATGTCTGATCAAATAATTGGTCCCTGGGTCAAATCTTAGAAAACTCTATAGAGTCCACCTTTTGGTTCAGTTTTCTTAAGTCACCGCATGTGCCTTCTTTGACAGGAGAGTGACATATGGCCCTCTATGTCCTCTTGTATCGGGCACTCAGGTTTATATGCCACAGGTGAAAATGTGATATTTGGCAATTAATCATACCTGCTAAGTACTCCTATTAAAGTGGAGTGACTCCTATTTTCGTTATTAATTTCTTGTTTGCCAGGTTCACCTAACTTTGAACAAAGGTACATTTGATTCATTTTATGATCTCCAGTCCCATATGTATAACCACTAGAATAATACAGTAATTAAGTGCATCATGTGACAAGTTGTGCTTCGTCTCCTACTTATTCTTTTTAAATGATAATCACATTTCACAAATGCCTAAACTGATATCATATTATATGATGTGTCTCGCGAGCATGGTCATGTTATTTGGCTTTTAATTGGCTATTCACTAGTGATTCAGTTAGACAAATAGAAAGAAGTTAAACCCATTTTGTCATTTGTCTTTGTTGATTTCTGAACTCAAATGTAATTCGTTTGTTTTGCATGTTGCATGGTCATGCAATAGGAACCAAAGTCAAACATTGC
The DNA here is from genome assembly GCA_963678985.1 of Spisula subtruncata. Taxonomy (NCBI): domain Eukaryota; kingdom Metazoa; phylum Mollusca; class Bivalvia; order Venerida; family Mactridae; genus Spisula; species Spisula subtruncata. Next base: position 22,687,054 of record OY787672.1, on the reverse strand, counting down.
AATACACGGTGTTGTGTGAATTACACGAGACATTTGGTGTAAAAATAATTTCTAGGAAATATCACTGCGGTGTGGAATGGCCGCCCACTGCCTGGATTTTAATCCATGTGCCTTCTTTCTTTTGGACTATCCGAAATCGCTAATGTACAATGAGTGCACAACGTGAGAAATCAGACTGACAAAAATTGTGAAAACGGCGTAAATTGCGTCAAAATGATGTCGCGGACAAAATGAGGTATTTTTAGGAAATTGACATTTTTATAAAAAAATATTCGAGTCACAAGTTTCAAACTGGTACCCGAAAAAGTTTGCATCTTTGGTCTAACGATGTGCAAATCTTTGCAATAACAGAACGTTAATTTTTTATAAAAATACCCGAAACTGTATATATACATACTTTCTTTTTGGACACCCTGTATGCAAGTAATGCACCCAGTCAATTGAAACCACGACCACAACCCCAGAGTTTACTTTTGCTTTTTTCAAACACCGGGTAAAATCCCTGACCGCTCACCCACAGTCATACAGATGGTAAAACCTAGCATATTGTCCACACCTTAAAAATGTGAAATGATATTACGGCTGTATTTTCCATAATTTGGTGCAAAATAAAAGCCCCGCATTGACATGACGGTGCGGTGTAGAACACGAGACTGTTCCTCCGCTATCCCCGTACTTCCCCGGGGTTTAGGACCGGGGTTTTAATTTACTGGTACATTACAGTGGGCATTAATGCTACACAAAATATGAATGCATAGTTGCAGTTCTGTAACAATGTCCTTCCACTTCATGATAAAAAAATTAATGTATATCTACCCATGAGACAGACAGTAGCAGAAAATGGGAGATGTGATATTTAGCTAAAATGGAATCTTGAGAAAAGGAGCAATTTTCATGGAACCAATGCGTGTTTTATATGATCATGCTACTTACGCCTCTGATCCACTGCGTGAACGTATGTAACCTACAAACAAACAATAGAATATTATATTGAATAGCATAGTCATTCACATTTTATTAAAGGGACTGTGTCACGTTTCAGCGTATAGCAAAAATCAAATAAAAAATGTTAAATATTCACTATATTTTGACATAGATGCCTGTATATCACATAAACAACCACACTGATATAAAATAAAACTTGGGAAACATCAGGATTTTGTAATTATTTAAGTATTTTACCTCCAAAATTCTATACCGTATTAATACGGTATATAATTTTGATCTGCTCTCATTTAAATTGCCTGAAATTAACTCGCATGTGATGAAAACGATTTTTTTTAAAAACAAACCAAAATACTTCATAGATATTTAGACTGAAGTTTATTTATGTAACAGACCGATCTAGTGAATAATATTACTCACAAAACCTAAAGGAAAACTTACGCTGTGTTTAAAAGGAATAACACACTGGTGTGTGCGATGTTGAAGGCGTTTAAAATCGATTATTTGCAATAAGTATTTCTTAAAGCAACGGTCAACAATGTTCAATTATATGAATACTTGATTTGGTAAGATTTTTTTTTAAAAGACAGGATCAATTTTATAGGTAATCATGATTATTAGTTCTAAAAGATTTTTTTCATGCAAATTTATCAAATCGATAACACAGTGTGCCTGTGATTAGGGTCTGAACACTGGGTTATATTGACCGTAGTTATTTTCCGGTAAATATTGAAATGTATGGTAAACTATGTCTCTAGAATACTTACCAAAATGGCACAACATTGGGCCAACAACAACGATGAAAACTTCATCTGAAATAAACACGAGACTTTAAAGAGGCATTCCCTATGATTACTAGTACCATATTTTTCTCCACTATCACATTAAATGAGCTAAATGTACAAAGCACTATCAATTATTAAGTATCATATTTTATCAGAAGAAAGTGTACGCAAATATGTATCTATTATGTCAAAAATATATTCAAATCACCAATAATAATTTATCGCTTCCAGCGATTTATTATTATGTGGTCAAAGGGAAACAACGCGTGACTATTTTGGCTTGTTACGGAAATATAATTATAATATTTTTTCTCGGTAATTGCTGGGAGCTTTTTGTTGAAGATTTGAGGAGTTTAGGCAATAACTATGATCATTTAATGTATAATATTCCTGAATCGATTTAAGCGATCAAAGTTATAGAGAACGCCTCTTTAAGTATACACTTAGCTGCACTTCTAACGCTGCCTTTATATATTTCAGTTTTCTTTAAAAGTCCTCAATGGATTATAATGAAATTTGGTATACTTGAACATCAGTATTTGACACAGGTTCTGGCGAATTTTCCGCTCGGTTTGACGAAAGACTTTTGCACGATACGTCTTTAACTGACTGAATACTTATATTGAAAGTCGCATTTTTATCACTCAATATCGGCAATCTGATTGTTATGTATGCGTGTAGATGTCCCTGATTCCTATAATGGTTGTGCATATCAACATTTTGTTTGTTTATGTTTTTAATAGGTATTAACAATATTAACCAAATTGCTAGAAAACGAAAATTGTTGGTTTTGCTGCAAAATATAGTGTTTTCCGTACCCATAGCGTGTCTGCTGAGAAAATACGATTCTTGCGAGTAACGCATGTGCGCTCAACTTGAAATTTAAATTTAGGGTGAACTTTTTTTATATTAAACTGAATAAATTCAACTTTAATGCGTACTTTGAACATTCGCTATTCAGAAGAAGTGTGAATTTTACCATTCAAATAGCGTTATTTGAGATTAAACGTTTATTTTAAACGCATCGGTTTTATTTTCAAATTATGAGCTGATTCTGAGGCGGTCTAAGCTTACCAACTGCTATTTGGTTACCTAGGAAATTGTAAGGTAGATGAAATTTATGAATTATTTTATTGTGTACACTCATTACATAACACTTGAAGCTGTGAAGGAATAAAATATTGAAAATACTCAATTGATCCCTAATAAATACGCAGTTTAATTTTGTGACTTTGTAATTCCGGGTGACGTAAATTACGCTTTTATCACGCATTTACATACCCACCTATTTCTAAAGTAACACATGCAGCAAATGACACATGCCTTAAACTAAAACTGGTGAAAATTTGATAAAGTTATCTCAAACGGTTTTAGAGATAACTAGAATAATCAAGTGGCAGCGTTAGAAGTGCCGCCGAGTGTACGTACATAGGATACTTAACGGATTGAAATCAAAGTACCGAACGTATTATACTATATTATAGTGTGGGGGTTCACAAAAATCGATACCAAGTCGTATTTTCGTTTAGCGTTCACCATAAGTCCGAAATCCTATCTAGCTATCCTTTGACAAAAAACAAAACACTCGAAAAAAAGTCATAATTACTTCTATCATCATTATTATAAATGTAGGCATATGGCTAATAAGTATAGCTATCGAGCATTGTAAATCATAATAACTTTCTGAAATAACTTAAAACGTGTTTTTTTGTAGAAGCTACTGCTGTGTAGGGGTTGGGGTCATGATGGAGAATAAGTATGATGGGTATGAAAGCAATATCTCGATGGATTTTGAAGATATAACAGGTAGCATTTTTTTCTTTCCCAAGATACTCACACCTTTTTGTCCTCGGACGCTACTAGCGAACCAAGAAACGATTTAGTATGGCCTCGGCCTAAAACGCGATAGTACTGTTTCTTATATTTATATGCACGCGATAGGTTACCATTTTGATCCGATCTTTACCCAATTCGGTTGCAATACATCCCCACATACTATATGAGCTTTTGGGTATTTGGTCCATGGGGTCAACTATAAGGTCACGATGTTATATCATACTCGTCTGTTCACAAATGCTCATTTAGTTTTCGATTTTGATGCATTTATTTATTTTAGTACTTTTAGTTTTTGAGGGATAGTGCATGATACAGAAGATGCTCCAATTCCAGAAGCATCCCTGGTTCTTTTACATGCCAGGTGTAAAGCACCCACACATGGGACCTCGGTTTTTTAAGTCTCGTCCGAAAGACTATTAGTAATTTTAGTTGGCCAGCCCGGGATTCGACCCCACTACCCCGAGATCAGTAGTGACTACTAGTCTAGTGCTCTACCGATTGAGCTAAGTGGGCTTGTTGCTCATTTAGTTACAATTTCTAGTTATTTTATACAACTTGGTCACAATGATAATCTCCACAAGATCTAGGGTAATGGGTAATCTGCGTTGATGTCACAATTTTGGCATAATAATTAAAACTTGTCTTAAATGATACTCCAAACAAAAACTAGATATTTTGGTCAAAGCATACAAACATTTTGTTTAGTCATCTTGGCGTTATAATGTTGGCCTAATCTTTATCAACATTAATCACTATGACCATTCTAACAAAATATAACTCTAACGCGATATTCTGCAATGTCAAATAAACAGAAATCACTGACCATTGTATCGATTCAGGGAGAGCAGAAGTTTATTTTACCTGTTCACTTTTATTCGCTTAGTAAATTTAAATTACGGTAAACATTGAAAAGAGAATCCCTTTTCCAATATCCTTATGTTGTTATACCTGATTTACCTGTTTTCTTTAGATGGCACAGGTCCCAATATCGCGTTAGAGTTATAAAGTATGATAACTATTGTGTTATCCGGAGTCGAAAACTAGGTCATTAGGTCAAATCATAGAAAGTGTTTAGGCACAAGAGGTTATAATTGGACCATTTTTATGAAACTTGGTACACATGCCTTTAGACTTTTTACAATACATTTCGAAATAAAGTTTCTTCATCAATGATATATTTTACAGGTGTACCGAACTCGTATGCGAATTTCATTTGTTCTTCTCATGAACATGCCTGTGTCAAAACCAGATTGTATATACCACCATAATAGTGTCATAACTTCTTCATCGAATTAATATGTTTATGATACGATCAGCTACGTTTTGAAACTTTTTTTCTGATTTTGTGCCATTTGAAAAAAACCTAGTGTTAATCGCATATAATGCTTAGGCCTAACTCAAATGACGAATGCGAAGATATAAGGAAGGCGGTTCATATGTACTCTGTTTGTTGCTTTGCGCTTCCAACGGCATATACATTCGCGCGGACAGATTTGTCGGACGGCAGATAGTACATCACATGTATTATGTTAGAATTAATCACAACGAACCGTTATGTCCCTGTCATTTGCATCCATGGCCCCGTCCCCGGGGATCCTCCGGGATAGGCGAGGAAACGGCCGTATTTTTACCTTCCAGGTTCCCCGCACTGCCAGGGAAATGTGATTGTTGGACACATTTTCTCCGAACCAATACTCCGGAGACAATATTTAGTTGTTAGGGTGCCGGTTAAATACCATCAGCTACGTATTCCCCGGCATGGCTGTGAAGATGCATTAAGGTGCATTAAGGTGTAATTTAAATCTAATTTAACTTAAACATTCCGTGTGACCATGTTTTCCATCTACCTGGCTAGTGCAGTGATGATAGCGCTTGTGACGGTTCGGTTCCCCGCTCCAATGAAGTCCCATGGCGTTCGGAAGAACTCATTGGTATTAATAGTTAATTCAAGTAAAACTTTTAAGTCAAAACTTCACCGCATTTGACGATAATAAGTCGATATAAGAACAGAAAGTCCGGGGGGCCAAAAAAATGATAGTTTTGTGCAAGAAGATTTGTAAATTTAATATATATTTTCAGAGAGTATATAGGAAGAATACGAAAATATAAATTATAAAAATGTGAAATAAATACCTTTGCTTGCGAAATGTATCCAAATCTGATTTTGGTTTCATACACGCCTGACTAAATTTATTAAAACGATCCACCCAGTTTGCTTGTTACGGTAGAGGGCTTCCATTACCGTATATACCCATTTCTACCTACCATCAAAGCTGAATCGGTTTCTGGCAAAACGACTGTGAATTTTTTTCACGAAATACTATTTAGTATTTAGATCACAGTTTTTTGCGAAAATTAATAGTTCTTATGTTGTTTTAAACGTTAAGTTGACATATTTCCTCTGTCTTTGCAAGCAATTACGTCACCATGTACGTGGTATGACCACACTCACTGGAGATGGTTAATACAGATGTACATCTCATACTTTGAGACATGGAATAACAGCTTTAAGCATTTGCCTAGACGATATTTGAACCCGGGACCACTCGGCCACAAAGCGCGTGCCTTTTTGAGAGACCACCGTTCCACACAAGTAATGTTGAATTGCAAAACTAAACAAAATGTTGAATGAAGCTAGTCGATTTAAGCCATGTTCAGTTACCTCAGAAGCGAAAAAAACTGACTTATAACACTAGCCCTTCGTGACTTTGGTACAACAATTTCGTAAAAGGCACCTATGATGTTACTTGTGTGTTTGCGGATTGTGTGAGGTGATCGTACAAAAAGAATACGTGCATCAGGATAGACTTAATATCGGCTTTCCATCGGGTCTCTGACTGTGGTGCGGCCTACCGGAGTACATCGCCATGGCTGACTCTCTAGATGTCTTCAAAATATCACATATCGCCATTCTGTCGAAGGACACCATGGTGGTATTCAATATTGATCTTACTTGACTTACGGTTAAGGTTGACCAATCAGATCACACCATATCATACTCTTGGTAAGTAACATGAATTATGATTGGATATCATAATTCTTCATTTTAATGAGATCAATATTGAAAACCGTGTACAAAACGAAGTAAATTTACAACATACCAGTAGTAGGGGTGTCAACGGAGCCAAATTTAAAATCAGGAAAATCATAAGCGGTCAAACATTTTTGAGAAACAGGAGGCCTTCAACCACATTTGTCTATATCAAGAAATTCCTTCAAAACAATATTAAATGGACTATAACGTTGCCATATCTCAAGATATTTTCATCAAATAACTTTAATTTTAGTCAGAAATCATGGCTTTTTCTGGACATGTTATATCAGGAAAATTGACACCCCTGCAGTAGTCATAGCTAGGGACTATGTCTATCCGTGTCTATGTTGTCGACTCTGTATACGTTTATTTCATTTACATCATCATGTATGCGAGTTTCTTGTAAATAAACTAAAAATGATTCTGCAAAGAATTATCCAAAGTTGCTCTTATATTAAGGTATATACGACAAATTTACTTCAAAATTGGTTATATTACGTTACCCATGGATTAGCAAATTTCATACAAATAACTCGACCGTAACTGTACACAAAACACCCAAAACATATATTTTACCAGCGAAACGATACGGTGGCTGAGTTTTGCAGTTCATAAATATAATATCTCTTCACGATTCAATGAACACAGTTTCAAGTAAAGGCATACATGTATAGTCGATTCAATAAGTAATACTAATAATACTAATGAGGGAACTATCCCATTCGAAAGAATTGCGGTAAATACCGTTAACTCGAAACCACACGGCAACCCTCTAAATGTGATTGCGTGTTGTTCTAAAGATGTAATCACAGTATCCATGACGTATGACGTTACAATCGGACATTATGATACGGCATTGTGACCTTATGATTCGACATTGTGACCTTATGATGCGACATTGTGACCTTATGATACGACATTGTGTCTCAGTTTGGCAGATTACGTGATACACATGTATTACAATTCGACATTGTCACGTTGCAATTCAGCAGTGCGACATTACAATACAACATTGTGACATTACAATACAACATTGTGACATTACAATACAACATTGTGACATTACAATACAACATTGTGACGTTACAATACAACATTGTGACGTTACAATACAACATTGTGACGTTACAATACAACATTGTCACGTTACAATACAACATTGTCACGTTACAATACAACATTGTGACGTTGCAATACATCATCGTGACGTTGCAATACAGCATTGCGACGATGCAATACAGCAGTGTGACATTACAACACGACAGTGTAGTAACTATATGACATTGTGACATAACAATACAGCATTGTGACATTACGATACGACATTGGTAGATTGACATTGTGAAATTATAAGAACACGTTTTGCAGTTAACGCGGAGAAGAGAACGCAGTGTGATCATCAACAGGACATGCCATAACACAAATATTCACATGAAGAAGGGTATATACATATACCTAGAACTTTGTTTGAAGTTTCATAAAAGCATAACTAGAATATGTGCGATTGTAATGGTTAGTAAAGAGGGAGGGTGTGGTCGACATTCACACGCTTGTGATTTTTCTATTTAATCGCTATCCTGTAGCATAATTATGAATACTTTTTGGTAAGAATAAACATAATTTTTCCTTTAGTAAAATAACTAGTAGTTGAATTTCAAACGAAATTGAATGATCTAAAAGGAAACGGTTCACAAATAGCTAATTCATGGCATATACTTTTTCAAACAATACAAATGCATGTTTCTCGTAATTATTGTTCTTGTGACTTTAACTTTTTAATATAATCAACAACTCTCTCTTGTGAGTACATGTATTGTGCAAATTGAACAAGACGGGCTGATGAAATTTTCTTTGTTTAATATATAAACAATATTGTAAATGTATACAGATATAATTCTTCAAACTTTGATATCGCAGTGCTGATAAGCCAAATCTCTCTTAATTTGAATGTTTGTGGTGCCAGAACTATCAATACGGTTCAGTTTGACATTCTGGTCTTACACAATATGAGAATAAAAGGAACAAAAAGTCCACGTAATGGTTGCCACGTAGGTCCCTCCTACCAATAGGGATTATCATTTGACTGGACAAATACGACATGAAGTCAATTATATTAATGATTACGTATACCAAATGTATGTACTGTTCTGGCTATGTATGTATATATTATGTATTATTTATGCCAAATAAACTAATGTTTTGTTATGTACACTACCCACAAGTTCTAACCCGCCACCTTACATTTTTCGCCATAACTTTTTTATTTAAGTATGTACCCGCTTGAAATTTTGCATACCCGTACTTTAATCCAAGATGCAGTCAATTATAAATTTATTTTGGACGGCAAACGATTATGTTCGTTGTCACAGGCGTGTTACGTAATGTGGTATTTTTTACCAATTCACAAAAATACCCAAACTATTGATGGCAGTGTGCATAAATCAACGCGTGGAAAGCACGTTTTCATGAACATTTTGGCATAACTGATCCCTGTCCTTATACGAAAATCACGTTACATGCCGTGATTTACTAAAGACGAACTCTGCCGAAGAGTAACAATCTTCGAACAAAATGAGAAAAAAGGCTTTGTCAAAACGGTTGGTTTTTCAAAATCACGTTTGTATGTCAATATCTACAAAGCTAAGTTTGTTGTTAATAAAAAACGGAGATATCCACTTAAACTTCAAAAACAAACAAAAACATAAAATAATATTCATGTGAAATTAAAAAAATAAGGGCCGCGACTCTAACCAAAGTCATAACATTCTGACAGGTCTGGCGCGTTCTCTACTGATACAATTTGGCTTTTAATGTGTTTTTCGCGTAGGATATTCATCCTTTTAATCAAAACCGTTCGTGAACACGTGATTTCCGTTGTTTATTTCTTACACGTGTAAACATGCTATATTACGTAACACGTCAACATGGTAAATTCAACTGCAAGTAGGCCAAATATCAACACATATTTGAATTTAATACATCTTTATACGTACGTATGTGGATGTTCATGCTAATAAATGCATTATAAAAAAAATATTTAAAAAAATGAAACATTGACACCTACGAAATGTGTTCCAGTGATTTTTCGAAACCCTGTGAGTGTTCCTATCGAGTCAATTTCATGATGTAAAGTGTTTTTCAAGATAAGCAGTCATCAATAATGCCGAATTCGTTCATGTACACTTAAATGTTGGTGCACATGCAATGCACGTGCAAAAATACGTCATTACGCAATACGCCGACTACACCAAGTTTAGCCACAATACCGCTAAATTAAACTAACTATCAGCTGCATCTACTAAAAATGTATCGATATGCGAAATCTCAATTGAATATACCAATTTTTGACACTACAGGACTGAAATATCTAAGTGGCGGGTTAGCACTTTTGGGTAGTGTATTATAATACGTTTTTTTTTAAATACCAGCAAATAAGATGAGAATTTCACATTCCATGTGAACAATGTACATTTGTATTTGCACACTTTTCTTTATCGGTTCTGTTTAAAGTTAACGCACTTCTTTGCCGACATGAACAGCTCAGTATATAGAAGAAGTGCATATTGCTTTGCTCATGTCTGTCAGTCAGTAGACCAAATGGATTCCGTTCAATAACTCAAGAACTCTTCAAACTTAACGTGGAGGTTAGTCAGCACCAGCAGATGACCCTTATTGATTTTGAGGTCAGTAGGTCAATGTCGCTTTGACCTTAACCATTTTCGACTATTGTGCTGACATGGTGGCATACGTGTTTTACAAACATCTCTTGTTATTTCTTAACCCTAGTATGCCTTATCAAACTTGGAGTAGTAGGTGTGGATTTTGTGTTTCGTGTGTTCCGTATTGCGCCTAAAGTACCCTGCTGTTTCTGCTAAACACGGCTGTCTATTCCATAAGCTCATGTTTCTGTATTTGTTAAGTCCTTTTCTTTTTCATAAACATAGACGTTCCGAATTCAAAGATAGGCTCCACTCAGATAATTTGAAACCACGTGCATATGGTCTAGTATCTTGCTTTGCATTTCAACATGAACATAGTGCTGGGTATCCCAAATTAATTCAAAACATCGTCAACAATACTATTGAGTGATACTTTTCAAACTTTTTTATTCAAACAAAAGTTACAAAACCCTATTATTTATCAGTTTAACCGGGACATAAAATCGTGCAGATCAGACATTCGTAATTGTTCAAGCATTCGTGCTCAGTTACTAAGACTAAGAGGCATTTGTGTGTGAGTGTTTCTTTTCCTGTCCAATTTGTTACTACATTTGTATCTTTTTATCAAAGAAGTCAGTGACAATTCGTTGCGTTAAATAAGAATGATTGTATGGTATGATTTCATAGTCGGCAAGGATACACACTATGTATACACTACCCAAAAGTGCTAACCCGCCACTTATATATTTCAGTCTTGTATTGTCAAAAATTCATATATTCATGTGAAATTTCACATACCGATACATGTTTAGTAGATACAGCTGATCATTAATTTATTTTTGGCGATATTATGGCTAAACTCAGTGCATTCGGCGTATTGCGTAATAAAGCATTTTTTTCACGTGCGTTGCATGTCCACATAAATCGACTTGCGCATGAACGAATTCGGCATTGTTGATGACTGCTTATCTTGAAAAACACTTTTGATCATGAAATTTTATCGAGGGGAACACTCACGGGATTTCGAAAAATCGCTTGAACACAATTCGTTGGGGTCAATTTTTCATTTTTTAAAATACTTTTTTGATAATGCATTTATTAGGATGAACATTCACATACAGACGTATAAAGATGTATTAAAGCCAATTATGTGTTTATTTTTGGCATATTTGCGGTTTAATTCACCGTGTTAGACCTGTTACGTAATATAGCATGTTTACACGTGTAAGAAATGCGCAACGAAAAGGACGTGTTTTAGAACGGGTTTGATCAAAATCATGAATTTCCTATGCGAAAAACACCTTACACCCTGCGTTTGACACACAAAGAACGCGACAGACCTGTCGGAATGTCATGAGCTTGGGCAGAGTTGCGGTCTTTATTTTTTTAATTTCACAGAATTATTTTGGGTTTTTTTTTGTTTGTTTTTGTAATTTTGGTGGTTATCTCCGTTTTTTATCAACAGCAAACTTCGGATTGCGATACAAGCGTGATTTTGAAAAATCAACCTTTTTGACAAGGCATTTTTCTTATTTTGTTCCAAGTTTGTTACTCTTCAACCGAGTTCGTCTGGAGTCAATCACGGCATGTAACGTGTTTTTCGTAGTGAGCAGGGATTAGTTAGGCCAAAATATTTATCAAATCGTGATTTCCATGCGTTGATTTCTGTACGATTTCACAAACGGTTTTGGGTATTTTTGTGAATTGGTAAAAAAACCATCATTACGTAAGACGCCTGTCACAGCGAACATAACCGTTTGACGTCCAAAATAAATTGATAATTAACTGCATCTTGTATTCAAGTATTGGTACGCAAAATGTCATGAGACTACATATTTTAATAAAAAAGTTATAATGAAAAATGTGAGGTGGCGGGTTAGAACTTTTGGGTAGTGTACATGTACCGGTATGTAACATTTAGATTTTATAAACTTAGGCGTTGACTGACTTGCCTTGCTTGGCTGGTGGACCTTGCAACAATTATGGGAACAGTCATTTGCGAGCGTGATCATGTTCTGGCTCACTGAAGCGATGGTTAGAACGTAGTTAAAATAGCGAAGCGTTCACTGGTATTGTGTATAATGTTCGACAGACATCCGTTCAACATCCAGAATTATGTCCCTTCATGAGAAAAAGCGCATAATGTTATATGTTGTAGATAAAAAACTGAGTTATAGCATAATATAACATAACACGGTGATTTCACCCATACGTAAACGGGACGAGACACATGCGTAATCAAAAGGTTTATCACGCGCAGTTGGTGTCTAGTTCAGGTCCCAGCCGACGATAATTAATGCACCAGTCAGCGGCATCCACGGTCCTCCAACCCCGATGATTGGCGGTGGACAGCCGTGGAAATGGCCGTGTTTTTACCTATCAGCTTCCCCCCACTGCTGGGGGAAATGTACAAATACCCCGGGGGAAATATTTAGTCGTCAGGGGGCCGGGGAAATACCGAAGATTTAACCATCAGCTGTCCCCAGCAGGGCCGTAGATGGCGGGGGTTGCTACAACCTAAAAGTACAAATCCTGCCCCATCCCCGGGGTGGGTTCGTGGATACAACTGACTGATGCATTAGAATAGTGAATTAAAACAAACCCCTTATATTCATGTTTTCTTGGTATTTGTCGATCCCGGAAGTCTTCGCTCAAGGCATAATGATTGTTGTCATGACGTCGCGTTCTTTTTCGCGATGTCGCACTACAAAGTTCCCGCCAAAGTGGAATTATTTTGAAAAACATACTCATAAATTGATGTTTTGTATGCTATAATAGAGTTTATCGTGCTATTGCATCTGCAGAGTCCCTGATGGGCTTGGGCACTAACCCTACATTTGTCATTATAAACTGATTAGCAAATATTAAATTACCTCAATTTAAAACTAACAAAGAGGACTCAAAGTTCTAGGTCGCTCACCAGTCGTTATAGGCACCAAGGGTGGCAGAAGAATTTATTTACAACTTCTAAGTAAGAAAATGCAGCCTCTGTTGCTGGTACAAGGTTTTCATGTAGTCTTTACCATGCAGCAACCTAGTTATTTACATCAGATCAGCCATGTTGTCAGATAAGGCCATATTTGGGACCTCTAGTGTACACTACATAAGGTGTTTCTATGATTGACCTAGTGCTTGACCCAATGACCCCAAAACCAATTTGTCCTCTATTTTTGTTGAGATGGTCATTGTGACCACTTTTCATAAAGATAAGGTCAAATTTGGGACCTCTAGTGTCTTCACGAGGTTTTTCTATGACACCGAATGACCCAATAGAGAACTTGACCTAGATTTTGTTGAGATGATCATTGTGACCAAGTTGGATAAATATTAGGTCTTACATATGTGACCCCTAGTGTCTACACATTTTTTCTATGATTTGGCCTAGTGACCTACTTCTTTTATCCCAGCTGATCCAATATCGATGATTATTTTGACCAAGTTTCATAATGATTAGGCCAAAATTATTACCTTTAATGTCTACATAATGGTTTTGTATAATTTGACATAGTGACCGAGTTTTTTTACCCCAAACGAACCTATGTTGAACTTAGTCTAAACATATTTATTTTCCAAAATATATAGCAGTATATATACAATTTACAATACAAAAGAACACAATATCGAACTTGACCTTTATTTTTATACGTTCATTTTCATAAAGATTAAAAAAATGTGACCTCTAGCGACTCCAAAATGTTTTTCTTTTCTTTGACCTAGTGCCCTAGATGCTGACCCCAGCTGACCCAATTTTGAACTAGATTTTGTTTAGATGATCTATGTGACCAAGTTGCTAATGACCAGGCCAAAATTGTGACATCTAATGTATACATTATGGGTGTCTATGATTTGATTACACATTTCAAGCGACTGTTTTATGATTTCAGCCCATCACCCTCAGGTTTTTGGTACCATATGCCATAAACTAGGATCTTAGGAAACATAAACGTTATCTTAGAGTTTAGATGGGTAACAGCAATCACCAGACTTAAATGTGATAGAATATTTGTAGTTTGACATTGTAGACCTATTTATATATATTTATATACATGTTGCTACAAGAAAAAAAACAAAGAGATACGTCAGTAACAGCCTTTATTTTCTAATCACTTTAGATAATCATAACATTATTGCACAATTTGCAAGTATAAAGGCCTCCTGCATATACTGCATACAAATGTATACATACAGTGAGTAGACATAAACACAGGTAACTGTATCGTTAAAAACGAAAAAAAAAATGATCATTGGAAAACGTAATAATAGACATAGGGATAACTATATATACAAACCAAAATCATGGATGATACACTATAAACACTTGTTTAAAATTATGTATTTAAGAACCATACTTTGCACAAAACAGTCAGAATCATACTCAGTAACAATGACATTGCCTACAATAAACACAATCATACAATGTCCAAATTCTACAGACCCCAGGCTCCTGAAACATCTCAAGTAGAAATCTCATCTCAAATTGAGATTTTGCCCAAATCAATGTATTGAGTATTAGATAAATCTGAAGTTAGAACTCTATTAAACATATTGTAATAAGCTAGGAGAAGTGTTTGCTGTTTTGACCATCCTCTCATGGAAATTATCCAAACGACATATGGCAATCTTTGAGATGAGATTTATCTCAGTTTGAGATGTTTTGGGGGATCAGGGCCAGATTGTCAACAGAGAAGAAACGTTACCCTGGAGGATACAGAATTTTATCCAAAATACACCAAGGATTTTCAAACATACAACCACTAAATTCTACCCCTGAGATGGTGTACTATGTTTGGTCATATGTAACCAATACTTAAACACCATAGACATGCAGTCAGACTAAATGAGAAATCATTTTCAAGCCTGTTAAAACATGTTTGAAAGCCTGAAACTCATCTTTTCAATATAAACAAAGAAAGCAAACAGTGGCCCTCTGCAGAGCAACAAACTCTATATAGCAACATACTCCAATTTCCCTCAGCCTATATTTTCTAAAAATTTAACCTCTAACAATTCACAACTGCTAAACAAAAGCCAAAAGTTTGCACCAAAAAGGAGTTGCTCTTCAGAGGTTGCACTGTAATATTTATGGGTGTCAAATTTGTAAAATTGTCCTTTATTAAAACATCTAGGAGAAATGTAGTTTTTTTGCTTCCCAAGAAATTGCATTGTCTCTCCTGAAAAGTATTTATTTTGCACTTAAGTCCTTGTCAAATGACTGAGACAATATAAGTTCTTTGATACTGTAAATCATTCAATTTTGATAGAACAAAATTTTGAGGTTTTGGTAAAAAAGACTGTTTCAATGGGACGTGAATTCGTGGATTTTGCATTTCAGGTAATAAAACAAGGGTAAAAGTTTTGTTTGATGGGATTTCATTGCGTGGTTGAATATGAACCACGAAATCTACGAAATTAATCCCCCACAAAAAATGATTTTACAGTAACAAACACTAGGTTTGGCCCTCATGTGGAGAAGTTCTCTGGTCACAAAAGAGAAAATCAGTACTTAAACAAAGAACTTATTAATTATAAGAAAAAACAGGTAAGACCAACAGCACAATGAAAAATGGTTGAAAATGGCAAAAAATCCAATGAAATCATGATCATATACATATATTCCTACATAGCCTTTTATTTCACAGCAACAGCAAATCAAAGCAACAACAACGTGATGTCATGACGATATTTGGCAAGGCCTTATGGAAGATACATTTAGATACATGAAAAAAACATGCTATCATTTTTTGAAAAAAAATCTAATAAATAAATACATTTTAATATTTTACTAATCTCAAATGTCTGACTCGGGAATGTTATTCATATCAATATTTTCATTTAACATTGGTTGTTGAACTAGTATAGTTTTCACAGGTGAGGTAGGCGGGGTGGCCATTCTTAATGCAGGTGAAGTTGTCTCCCTTGCAAGTTGTACACTACCATTACCAGAGTTATATGTGGTGGTTATTATTGAATGATGACTTGGCGACACTGGTGCATACTGTCTGTGTTCTGCTGACTCATTCTTGGGCATCTTCTTTCTCTTCCTGAAAAATCATTCAAATATAATTGAAACTATAGCAGGTTTTTTGACACAAAAACAATGTATGTCTTCCACATAGCGCCATAACTCTGACAAAAGATCGTCTACCGGTACATTAAAAATTCCTGACAATAAGCACAAGTAGGCTATGTATTGATATGAAACTCTATCAATGGTTAAGGAGAACAATAGGAGACATGATTTGTGACATTTATCCATCCAGACATCAAGTACACAAGATGCAGTCACTGACAGCCATATCCCCCGCCGAAGGAAAAATTGAGGTAAACGACAAATATTATCACAAAAGCTTCATAAAGATGACCACTACAGTTGAATTGTTGTTGATGATGCAAGATTATATAGTGTACATGAAGACTGTTTTGTATTGAACATAATTTTATCCACTTTTCAAAATTCAGTAATGGTTGGACACATCTATTTTCTTTACAGATTATTAGCAAATTTGATGAATGCTACAACTAAAATATTGTTAGAACAATGAAAGCTGCTTAAAAAGCGGACATCTAAAGTGCTGATAAGATCAGGAAGGACATATCACAGGGTATGCAATGAATGAATCAAAATTTCATCAAAATTCCTTAAGAAATGTAGAAGCAGTTGCACACAGAAGTTAATTAATATGTAAAAAATCAACAAAGGGCCATAATTCTTTCAAAAATGGCCGAAATGAAAAAACCTGACGATATGCGCTAGTGCACCTCATAACTGTACTTCTGTAAAAGTTTTGACAAAATTCTATGAGAAATATGTAAAAAATTAACAAAGGGCATTAACTCTGTCAAAAATAGTCGAATAAAAAAATCCTGACAATATGCGATGGGGGACATCATAGCAGTTATTCTGTGAAAGTTTTGTCGAATTCCCTTAAGAAATGTAGGAGGAGTTGCACACAGAAGAATTAATATATAAAAAACAACAAAGGGCAATAACTCAGTCAAAAATGGTCAAATAAAAAATCCTGACAATATGCGCTGGGGGACATCATAGCAGTTATTCTGTGAAAGTTTCGTTGAATTCCCTTAAGAAATGTAGGAGGAGTTGCACACAGAAGAATTTATATGTAAAAAACAACAAATGGCAATAACTCTTCTAAAAATGGTTGAATAAAAAAATCATGACAATATGCGCTGGGGGACATCATAGCAGTTATTCTGTGAAAGTTTTGTCAAATTCCCTTTAGAAATGTAGTAGGACTTGCACACAGAAGTTCATACGGATGGACTTACGGACGGACTGACGGACGGACGGAATGACACCTACCATTACCATATCCCCTTGGCCTTCGGCGGGGGATAAAAATCCTTTTCAGATATTGAGGAACCGGTCCTATTAGTTGACATGAGCAATAACTCTGTAAAACAATTCATGATAGAGTTATTTCTATTGTCAACACACAGGTGTCATCAATGATTAGGGGATAACAACATATATTCAAGGTTTCATTATAACCGAATAAGGTGGAAAATCAAAATAATGGCACCTCACTCACTTCATTTTCCTGAAGCAATCACAATGAATATGATGACAGATGCCACAAGAACCAGTCCACATCCTATACCAGCATATTGCTTACCTTTTCCTGAAGCAATCACAATGAATATGATGACAGACGCCACAAGAACCAGTCCACATCCTATACCAGCATATTGCTTACCTTTTCCTGACAGCAATCACAATGAATATGATGACAGACGCCACAAGAACCAGTCCACATCCTATACCAGCATATTGCTTACCTTTTCCTGACAGCAATCACAATGAATATGATGACTGACGCCACAAGAACCAGTCCACATCCTATACCAGCATATTGCTTACCTTTTCCTGACAGCAATCACAATGAATATGATGACTGACGCCACAAGAACCAGTCCACATCCTATACCAGCATATTGCTTACCTTTTCCTGACAGCAATCACAATGAATATGATGACTGACGCCACAAGAACCAGTCCACATCCTATACCAGCATATTGCTTACCTTTTCCTGACAGCAATCACAATGAATATGATGACTGACGCCACAAGAACCAGTCCACATCCTATACCAGCATATTGCTTACCTTTTCCTGACAGCAATCACAATGAATATGATGACTGACGCCACAAGAACCAGTCCACATCCTATACCAGCATATACACCTCCTGATATCTCTGTATTCTTCACCGTCTCACTATTAGACTGACGTATAGGCACATGTTGATAGTCTGGATTAACTACCAATAAAATAACAAACATGCATTAGTGATGGAATATGATTTTGAAATCTGCTCTTTCAACGGTGCACTTTTGGTTTTATCATAAACATATATTAAGAATTTAATTACCTCATGAAACTGTAATATATTTCGAAACACCCTGTACTTGAATGATTTTATAACTCAACACTTTTATTTGTTAAATATCTCTGTAAGTGTTACTTAATGGAAGACAGCTGAAACTCGGTATTTGAAAGGTTAGATTTGTTTTCTGGTTTAACCAAGTGTTGTGCATGGTGCAGTGTAATTGAGGTATGTGATGTTTGTTTCATGTTTTCTGTGTTCGGCTGTTTATGTTACGTGCTGACTTTCCTGTCTGTTTTTCTCTCATCTTTTTTTAATGAAATTATCTTTGCTGTCATTGTCCATGATCATCAATGATTAGCCTTGAATAAAATTGAGCTAATGCAAGTTTATATTGTGTATACAAGATGCATATCCATTAACAATGCAGTAAGAACTGATGTGTAGCACAACTTTAAAACAGTATTGTAAACAATTATTTTGGATACCTGAGCTTAAAACTTAAACAAGAGATTAGAGTTTGCACAAATGTACACATGGTATCATAGAAGCAAGAAACTAGATGCAGTATATATATATCAATAACAACAAATTCTAGAAATATGAGAAACAAAGCAAAAAGAATACAAGTCCATGCTCTTAAAATACAATGCAGCCTGTGCATGTCAAGCTCACCATGGCAACATCCTTTGCGATATACATGTATATACACTCGAGAACTTTTGAAAAACCTCAACTGACGTAATAAGTCAAATATTTTTAAAATTATTGATTTGATTAAAAAATAAACTTTATGTATATAATTTATTATATTAATTGATATTTCCAATACAGAAAATTGCCAATGTTGAATTGTGCACAGACAGTTGACATTATTGCTGAAGAGAAGATTGCATTGGAGAGGTTCGTCAATAAACAAAGTACATCCAGAATTGTCACATATAGGACAGCCCCCTCCCCTGGATGCGCCTTGGTAAGGGACCTTCAATGTTCATTTCCGATGAGAAAGACAATAAAAGGATCTAGGCTACAGTTTTTTTTACTACTGGTTGGAAATGTTTATCTCTACTCAGGGGTACAATTTGACTCAGGAGTAGGTGGTTTTGAACCTTGAGAATTCCAAGAATTTCAAACCATCTTTGACCCTCGAGACTTTGGTTTGAATGGGTGATTTCCCCTTAAATTCATTGGTATTTTCACTATTTTGCCTAAAGAATGGTAAAATTCAGTACAAAGCATCAAAAATATTTTTGATTCATGACCTTTCAGATTCAAAAGCTACTGGAACCCCTTGGTTCAACTATTGGCCTGTCAGTGTCGTAAACAGGCATGTACAAGGCAATTTAATATAACAATTCTTTGACAGGAGACATAAACAGAACAAGTACCTGAAGAGGGCGGTGTCTTTGGCGTGCTAGCATAAACCATGCCTGGTTGTTTCTCTGAAAATAACAACACTCACACTACATGCCAAAAGAAAAGATAGTAACACAATCATGCAGTATACAATGTACAATAAATAACAAAAGCTCAAAGAAATACAAAAGTTATTGATTTGTTCCAAATGCTGAGCATAGCCTTTATTTGTCTATCAGCATTTTACTGAAATATGGCAGGCAAATGAGTGCCTCCATCGGGATTTGAACCTAGGTCAACGGATTAGGTGACAAGCACCTTTACCACTGAGCTATGGAGGCAGAAAGTAAAAGCACACATGAGAATAATAACAAAACAGTGGAGATAGTCCTAAATCTCTCACCAGAGTACCATAGCCAAATGAACAACAAGAACAAAATGTTACTGAGAGAGTGGCCAATATTTACTGATAGATATCCAAAATGTTCAAAGTTTTCTTTAACAAGATTTCTAATAAAAGAAAACATGTTATTGTAAATCATAATGAAAATTGGTTGGCCAATAATAATCTGTATCCACAGAAAATAAGGATGTTTTTTTTTGTTATTACCAGTATAATATTTCATTGTAACTCAAAAATATAAGTACAAGAAGTTCAGGGCAAGAAGCATTTTTAATATTCATAATTTTAATATCTATTTTAGCTTTGTTTGGCCTACTTTTACAATTGATCGAAATCTTAAAATATCAGAATACCGTTACTATGGAAAATAAATCTTGAAGCAGTATGACAGTACCAGTATCCAACCCTATAGATGATCCACAACAGACATGTTTCATTCCTAATTCAGTACTTAGATAACAATCATCTTTTACTAGACGTGGGTTAATCGATTAAAGTAATCATTTGCTATTGTGAATTTTATCGCAAATTCAATATTTGGAACCCTCAATCATGAAATAAGTTCAAAACTGAAAATCACAAAATAAAACTCACATGAATATAAAGTAATTAACAGTTTCAGTTTGGCACAACTGATCCATTCTAGATTGATTGGTTGATTGATTAATTGACTATCGATTATTTCCCCATTACGAATTACGTTATTTCAATTTGAAAAAAATTATCAGATCTTTGCATCAAAAACAGAACACAGAAATTCATGAAGTGCATAATATCATAACTAAAGATATGTTACGGCAGTTTGCAGACTTCTGTCCAAGTGGCATACAGAAAATTCAGCACAGGCACAATGAAGAAAGTCAAAACAACAGAAATCAAACGACATCAGATGGATACAACATTGCACAACAAATGATACGAAAAGTAGAGCAAATCAGATATTTTTGAGACACAAATTTCACATTTGCATCAAAATAATGCTGTTAAATAAAGTTCTTTATTAATTAAGTGTTTATTAAACACAATGTGGTAATTACAAAACAGCCAACATTTGATCTTGCCAAATTAGCATATGTTATAATTTCAAGGCATATAGTATCTGAGAAGTCTATAGCCCAAAACCTGTATGTTGGTTACTAGAAATTTTTGTTGAACTTTCAAAATACTCAAACATATGGCCAACCCGGCAACCATAAAATCACTGCAGATTTATATTTATTAGAGTCAGGACACTTGCCTAAAATATCAGGTTCACAAAAATATCTGATAAACAGTATACACTATATATTACAGAGTGCTTAATGAATGTTGGCAACTATAACACATACTTATACATGTTCCATCTGCTGCCAGCATATATCCTTTACAACAGTCAGTTACAACATAATATAACTTGATTGTCTCATTCACTCTCTTGTCACAATATGTATTCCTGTAATATATCAAACAATAACCTTATATCATAATTATGTGTAGGTTGATCAGCGCTTTCACTAGGCTCCAAAAATGAAGAGTCAAAATGACTCCTGGCTCTCAATTTTCCAAGAAAATTTGTATTAAAAGTTTAGTAAATTTGACTATTGAGCTTAAATTTTCAAGAGTCAAAATAGACACTTTTTTCAAATTCAAGAGTCAAAATGCAGTTTCAAGAGTCAAAGGAAAACCCTGGTTGATAGTGAAACAAGTTACTTGTAACATCATTAGTTTTCATGGGGGGGTTAAATTTTGTCGTTCACTTTCAACCACAAAATCAAATCCCATCCAACAATACTTTTGGCCCTTGTATTTATTACCTGAAATGCAAAATCTACGAGTTAACATCCCATCAAAATGGTCTTTTTTACCAAAACCACAAACTTTTGACCCATCGACATAAATGATTTTACAGAATCACCATGTATATTAATCCAGGGGTGTCAACAAAGGTGTCAGGAAAATCATACACGGTCAACCATTTTTGACAAACTAGAGGCATTTATTCAACTACATAGTTTCCATATTTAGATCAGTTTTTTATTAAAAATGTCTTCAAAACAGAATAAAATGACTTATAAGCATTTCTCAAGATATTTACATCAAATAACTTTTATTTTGGTCAGAAATCATGACTTGTTCATGATCTATAAATCTGTACACCTCTGTTAATGAACTAAATAACTCTCAACACCACATGACTGATGGTACACATTGCTACGCGAGCATGACTCTTTGAGAGAAACCAACTGTTCCTCAGACCTTATGTGCCGAGTGAATGCCAAACTAGCTACATTTAGCTAAGGCATTACTGGTACCATTAAAGGCATTTTATCTTGTCTTTAGAATCACACTACTGAGGCGGTTTACAGTTTTGTTGTATGAATATTCTACCATAATTATTTATTTAAATCTTAAACCGTTGTGATGTCATCACTTGCCCCTGATGTGTTTTATGCCCTGGGCAATAAGTAAATAGAAGTAGAAGAAACATTCTGAAAATTGTTTAAATTACAATAGTTACAATAGTATTACAGTACAGGTTGTATATACTTACGTGTAGAATGTACAATAGTTCAAACTGAGCCAACCACATCGTGCAGTATATGACTGTACACATGGATGTTTCACTACAACTTCTTGAACTTTATCCCGACTCAAAACATTGGTACATTTGTTACAACTGAAATTATAGAAGGAAATATGAAATGTATTAAAGTGACTGACAGGTCTTTATCGACTCATTCAACTCACTGTGGTTGAAACCCAATAAAACAAGACTGCGTTCAATAAACGCTATTGCCCCTTGGGAGCCTTTTCCAAGTTTTATTGAAATTACAGTTAGTCAATCTATAAGGATTAATTATCAAAGAAATTGATATTTTCCTAAGTCGAAAACTTACGAAAAGTAGGTCAAGGTGAAAAGCTGTTATTGGATGATTATAAGCACCAATGCATTGATGTAAGGCTGTATTCTGTATCATTATTAACCCCATGGAACTGTCAAGACCACATGGTTTAGAAGTCATGACGGTACATAGAATTATGTTGTGGTCCACGGAGGTACTTTAAAATTCATTCCTGAATAAAAATAATAACTTCAGTCAAGTTCAGTGTAAGTGGGGGTAGTTTAACTTTATTTACTGCCGAACATCACAGGTGGCAGTATCAGTCACAGACTTAAAAAAAATTATAGTAAATAGTGACAAAAAAATTAAGTCTATTTTTTAATAGTCTATGACTGATACGTATCGCCACCTGAGCCGAACCTAGATTTTATTTGCCAGTCAGCTTTATCAGTTTATGTTGAATGAATGACAGGCATATGTGTGCCTCCACTCAGATTTGAATTCTGGTCGCGGGTAAGGCTCCTATAGGCACACTGATTTATTTATTGAAGATCCTATGGTTAGTCAGGGATATTAGTGCTAAGTTAGGCAAAGCCAAAGGGCCCTGGCATGCCACAGTCATATGATTCTTGGTTTGTTGACTATCTCACTTCCTGCTTATTTCATTATTTTGTCATTATTATTAATCCTTTTGTAGCTGAAATAATAAGCACATGGCTTGCCTCCCATTATTCACGATTTGGTGAAAGAAAGTTTCAAACATGTGAAGTCAAATTCTTACCTCACCCAGCCAACTTCACACAGGAATAGGCAGAGCGAACATGTCAATGTGCGTAATAATCTTGTCATATTTAAGGTTAAATCACAACACTTTGCGTTATCAATCAGTACTACATTGATAACACGAGGGCGTGTGAATATCTGCTGATCATATAATGCATAATGCTGTATTTATCATCTGGCAATTGAACTTTGGAGTCTTTGTTTACAAAATTTCACTGTGACCTTCACCTTGTAGTAACGAGCCGAAATATTCTTTATCAACTCAACGGATATTTTAATACAAGAAAGTATCATTTTGAACCAGTCTGCCACACGTGTTTGATGTAAACAAACGCATTTTAATCAATCACAGCGGTTGAATTCAGATTTAACTATGGCAGAATTCAAGTTTAGCGAAGATCCTTCTTTAGAGAAAATGTAATATTGTTTCGATATTTGACGATGCAAATTTAGTTTTTGTTAGCCTGTTCGTACTCAAATCATTCCGCTCCCACATATTCGCTCTTTTATTAGCGACATGACTGGTTGTGTAGGATTCATGTCATAGTGATTTCATTGTTTGGTGCAGAGCGAAGTCTTACTATCCATCACTGTTCAAGATATATAAAAAGTGTTTAGTATCAACATATTTTAAATGCAATCAAGTTTTGGCATGAATTGTGTGGGCCTTTAACCAGGGCAGGGGTATAACTCTAACGCGGTATTGGGACCTGTGCCACTTAAAGTAAACAGGCAGATCAGGTACAACAACATATAAGGGTATTGGAAAAGGGATTATCTTTTTCAATGTGTATAGCTTGGCTACTGTGACATGAGCCTGACCTTTATGCAAGAATATATTACAAGATTTTTGCTTTGATTATATCAATTTCCGCATGCAAATCGTGCAATATCGGTATTTCAGATTTGTGTTTGTATTACATCTTGAGCGTCTTCGTGATACTCCCCGATTATGAAAATATACACTCGGTGTTGTAAACGTAGACAATATATCGACTGTTAAATTATGCTAATCAATAGGTCAGGCTCATCTCAATGTGGCCAAACTTTACCGTTATTTTAATTTTCTTGGTGAATAGAAGTGAGCAGGTAAAATACACTTCCGCTCTCCCTAAATCGATGTAATGGTCAGTGATTTCTGTTTATATTGACATTGCAGAATATCGCGTTAGACTTATAGTGCTAATGTTAGACCCTACCAGAGATCTTATATATACTAGATCCTGACCCTATGTATGTTTCACAGTATGATACTCGAGCATATTGATACCGTGTCAGATATGTATGAGTTTTAGTCTAGAACTAGTGCAGGGGAAGCTATTTTTGCACTTCTGTCTGGTGATATCTTGTTTGCCAGTAGCCTTTCATAATACCTTAGTAATGTTTTATTCAGACGACAGATACAGAGAAAGTTTGCTGGAGACCGAGATTGGAACCAGTATCATACTCCCCGCAACCTTCTGTTGGCTCTGGTTGGAGAAGTTGGGGAGTTGGCCGAAATTTTGTAAGTATAAATTTCAAAGTTGCATCACAGTATCTCTAAACATGATATTTCATAATTGTTCTGATGGCCCAAACACTATCTAAAACTTCATGTTATACTGACAAGCGAATTCATCAAGTTTGGTAGAAAGTTGGCGCTGCACTGCAGATACACTCAATCGCTGTTGAGGTTAAGCAGTCTATTAAAATTGGCTAGTATGATGGGGGATGTATTTACACACATCTCTTGTTAACTGTGTAGTCTACTTGTCTGTATATTTACATTTCATTTGTATTGCAGTCAATGGAAAGGCGAAGTGAAGGATGGCTTACCAGGTACAACTTTTATTACCCCCCTTGATTTAACATGCATGTATACAGTTTCTTTGTAAATGATAATTACCTCCTTTTATTTAACATACACATATACAGTTTCTTTGTAAATGATAATTACCCCCTTTATTTAACATCCATGTATATAGTTTCTTTGTAAATGATAATTACCCCCCTTTATTTAACATCCATGTATATAGTTTCTTTGTAAATGATAATTACCCCCCTTGATTTAACATACACATATACAGTTTCTTTGTAAATGATAATTACCCCCCTTTATTTATCATCCATGTATATAGTTTCTTTGTAAATGATAATTACCCCCTTGATTTAACATACACATACAGTTTCTTTGTAAATGATAATTACCTCCTTTTATTTAACATCCATGTATATAGTTTCTTTGTAAATGATAATTACCCCCTTGATTTAACATACACATATACAGTTTCTTTGTAAATGATAATTACCTCCTTTTATTTAACATCCATGTATATAGTTTCTTTGTAAATGATAATTACCCCCTTGATTTAACATACACATATACAGTTTCTTTGTAAATGATAATTACCCCCCTTTATTTAACATCCCTGTATATAGTTTCTTTGTAAATGATAATCACCCTCTTTATTTAACATCCATGTATACAGTTTATTTGTAAATGATAATTACCCCCCCCCCCCCTTGATTTAACATAAATGTATACCGTTTCTTTGTAGTTGATAATTACCCCCCTTGATTTTATATACATGTATAGTTTCTTTGTAAATGATAATTACCCCCTTGATTTAACATCCATGTATACAGTTTCTTTGTAAATGATAATTACCCCCTTGATTTTATATACATGTATAGTTTCTTTGTAATTGATAGTTACCCCCCTTTATTTAACATCCGTGTATACAGTTTTTTTTGTAAATGACAATTACCCCCTTGATTTAACATGCACATATACAGTTTCTTTGTAAATGACAATTACCCCCCTTTATTTAACATGTACATATACAGTTTCTTTGTAAATGATAATTACCCCCCTTGATTTAACATTCAGTTGGCCTTTTGTAGTTGGTCTGTTTTGATTATAATCAACATAACAGAAAATCGTCTTTATTGCAGAATTTTCAGATAAAGAGAGAGAACATGTAGGTCAGGAAATGAGTGATGTGTTAGTGTATTTGGTACGCTTAGCAGATAAATGTCAAATTGACCTTCCATTAGCTGCGGTGAGAAAAATGGAACAAAATGAACAGAAATATCCAGCAGATAAAGTTTATGGAAAAAGTGATAAATACACAGCATATTCTGAAAATCATCAACAACAGAGTTTGGACAAAGGTGATTCAGGAAGTAAATCATAGACTGTGTCCAGTTTGTTGGTCAGGATGTCTGATCTAGACTATGACTGGTATTTTGTTCAGGAAGTTAATCACGATCACAAAGTCATAGGCTGTGATCAATGTGGTAAGGAAGTGTGTCATAGACTGTGATCAATGTGGTAAGGAAGTCTGTTGTAGACTGTGACCAATATTATCTACAGAAAATCATAGACTGTGACCAATGTGGTACATAGGCAATTTCGCCACATATGATTCTCATATGAAAGGATCTGCATATGATACTCATATGAGAATCATATGATTCTCATATGAAAATGCGATCATATGATTCTCATATGAAAGGTTTCATATGATTCTCATATGAAAGGTTTCATATGATTCTCATATGAAAATGCTATCATATGATTCTCATATGAAAATGCTATCATATCATTCTCATATGATAATCATATCATTCTCATATGAAAGTATTGGGAAATAAAAAAATCTCAAAAAAAATTTTTTTTTAATAGACAAAATCAAAATAGACTACAAAAATGACTGTTTCTGCTATCCTTACCAGCCAAACACTAAATGCTAAATGTTTTATGGCTTTTGGGGTAAAAATAACACAGCTGTCGATCTACTTCACATAGTTCCTGTGTAAGTACTGTACCTGGCATGAAAGATAAGATTAAGAGATTATGTTGTTGAGAGAACAGTAGCCTTTGTCTTTAAATTTAATAGTATCTAGCTATACTGCAGTGCTTATATACATGTAGAATCTCTATATAAGGCCTACATGATCTAGATCCTAATCAATAAACAAAATTCTTCTAGATCTATCTGTGAAGTTTATTTCTACTCTATATTAGGAACATAAATGGTTTCAAAATATTTACTGTGCAGAATAATATTCTTCGTGTATAGCAAGTACATTTTTTAGTCCGTACTGCGTACGTCGCATACGGATCATTTGTCATTGGCGAATCTAACTTCGACACCGTTATACTGTCGCGAGCGTTTCCTCTTTCGCTTTGTTTCACGAGATTCACGGTTGTTGCACAGCGTCTGCCGCTTGTCTGCTTGTTGTGAAACGGAATGAAACTGATTAGATGGATGTCTTTATCGAATGCAAATGCTGCAGAATGTTTGTAAAGAATCAGTTTAATATGCAGGTAAGTATTTCCGTAATTATAAACAAATAAGCATCACAAAAAAACACTTTTTCGAGTGTGTGACCACGAAGTTTCGTAAGCAAATCATAGTTTGTTTTGCAAACTGATGAAATAAGCGTTTTTCTGAAACCTCTTTTGGAATTATGCATGCCAAATTTTCAAAAGATAGTCCGTCTGGCGTTTTGCCCCAATCTGGCAATCCGTTCAATTGAAGAGAATTGTTCAATATTTTGCCGGGTGGGGGGGGTGGAAATTGGCTTGTCAGTTTTATTTTTATAATTATATGTCTAAATCCAAACCCAATGCTTACTTGCTGTCTAAATCCCCTGGACAGATCGTGTTTTGAAATGTCTTTAATAATGTCTAAATCCAAACCCAATGCTAACTTGCTGTCTAAATCCCCGGGACGCATCGTGTTTTGAATTTGGACCAAAGTTTAGTTTCCGGGAGTTGATATTTTTAAGGTTTTCAGATTCCAGTCTGTTGGGAAGATTCGTCTAATTTCATGATTTATCCTGTATCCCTACCTTCCCGGGCTGCCACAATATTGAGTCAATGGCGGATTAGTGCATTGCGCCGGTCGAATGAAACTTGATATTATGCAAGATCCGGGACCTAGTGAGTCAATATTCTAGCACTTTAATATAAATTAATTAGGTAAGCCGCGACCTGTAGCATTGTAGGCGGACACTTAACCTCATCACTAAAGAGTTAACTCAACAGCTGCAAGTGGCCATATACTTACAATCAATACACGGTACACCCCTCCCCCTTTTACTTATAAGAGCTCACCAGCTCCTGTTTGCTACTCCATGCCTCGCATGAGACTGTCAAACACTTTTGACACCATTTAAGTTAATTAGGGGAGCAATAAAAATTGGGTCTCCACCAAGGATCGAACCCGCGACCTCTAGCATTGTAGGCAGACACTCAACCTTATCACTAAGCATTAGCAAGGCTGTTGGAAGTGGCCATATACCTACAATCACTACAAATATATATTTTAAATACCGGGCAGGGACAGGTTTCCAATTAAAGTAAATAAGGGAGGGCTAAAAATCCGATCCACACCAGGGATTGATCCCGGGACCTCTAGCACTGTAGGCAGACTCTCAACCCCATTGCTAAAGAGTTCACTCAACAGCAAGGCGGTTGGAAGTTGCTATATATACCTACAATCACTACACAATTTATGTTCGCAGTTTACTCTGAGCTGAAAACCAGAAAGAAAAAGCAGCTACAAAGAGATAACAAGCATGCTAGGTCCCTGGTCAGATCCTCGGCAGGGACACTTGGCCATATCTGAAACACAATAGTTTTAAAGGTAGTCTTGCATGTACTCAATTGCACCAGTGCTGTACCAACATGTTATATTTTAATATTGCAGAGTTATGTTGAACACCTAGCAGACATCCCACAGTGTGAAATAGTATTTTGGAGAGTGTGAACAATACCATATATTGGTGAGTTATTATTGTAACTGTGTAAATGTGTTGTAAACTGTATGTCATGTTTGTCTATTTGTTTAAACATTATACTTTTATTGGTTGAATACTATATTGAAGATGGAGGCCACTATACACAAAGAGCGTTTACTCCATTTGTTATTATACAGTCATGTGTTTATTGTAGGTTGCCATAGCAACATATTTATTATACTAAGGATTGTATATTATGTACTTCCAGGTCACCTTGCTTGAGAGAGAGATAGTCTAACCATTTACAATCCTATTCACATGTCAGACTGACCAGTACATTGAATAAAGTTAAATGTGTGTGTGTTTTGAATATATTAACAACATATATATATTACCTAAAAAAGGCAGACAGTAACATAGTGATGTACAAATGTATGATTTTTATGATATTCGCTGATTATCTTATTTATTAATTTATAAGCCAATACCTGTTTTTGGGGAATGCTACTTTTATTAATTTGGATGATTTGTTTTCTTTACAGCTATAATTTTTTTATTCAACCACTGGAACCT
Organism: Spisula subtruncata; assembly: GCA_963678985.1. NCBI lineage: Eukaryota > Metazoa > Mollusca > Bivalvia > Venerida > Mactridae > Spisula > Spisula subtruncata. The sequence goes on along the minus strand of OY787672.1, from coordinate 22,656,783 downwards.
CCAAAATCAATGAGTTGATACTATTGGCACCAGTATTAACAGAACTGATTCATCAAAATGTGTGTCTAATGAGTATTGAGGATGGCAGTGGACCTTTAAAAGAAATCAAATGCAGGTAAATTATTTTTTGCTCGAGTTTTTGAAAACAAGAAGTACAGACGGGAATCGTTGGAGTGATATTTCTAACTGATTCTGTTTGTGTTCACTCTAGAAGCAACAGTTTTGATCCAATATTCATGAAACTTGGCCAGAATGTTGTTCTCTATGAAATTTAGGCAAAGTTCGAAACTGGGTTATGTGTGGTCAAAAACTAGGCCACAAGGTCAAATCTTAGAAAAAAACTTGTGATCACTCCAGAGTGATCGAATCTTCATGAAACTTGGTGTTGTTTCCATACACTCTATTATCTATGCCAAGTTTGAATCTGGGTCATGTGGGTCTCTGGGACAAAAACTTGGCCAAGAGTAGAAATTTTAGGAAAAACTTTCACTCTAGAGGTCCCAGTTTTGATCCAACTGTCAAGAAACTAGGTCAGAATGTTACTCTCAATGAAATTTAAGCCCAGTTTGAAACTTGATCATCTGGGGTAAAAAACTAGGTCACTAGGTCAAATCATAGAAAAACCTTGTGTTCACCCTAGAGGTCAAAGTTTTGATCCAATCAGAATGTAACTGAACCAGAATGAAATTCTTCATAAAATCTATGCCAAGTTCGAATCTTGGTCATGTGGAGTCAAGAACTTATTCACTAACCGTTTGCTCTCTCTCTCTCTAGAGACCCGTTTTGATCAAATCTTCATGAAATATGGTCAGAATGTAAGTTGTACCTAAACCACTGTGCAACAGGTGAGCGACCTATCATGGCCCTTTGGGCCCTCTTCTTTATAGTATTCTAGTTACAAGAACCTGTCACATACCTGACTGTTGTCTTTGAGATTAGTATTTCTTAAAGGTCACTAGTTCAGTAAACCCTTATGCACTGGTGTAAACCTTGTCCATAATTACTAGCTAAGTCTGTCAGGGGCCATAATTCTGTTAAATGTTGGATAGTGTTGAATGCCTTTGGCAAAGTGAAAGTTGGAACAAAAACAAATTACTTAGCATGCCATGGACTTTAAAACAACATTGCGTTTTCTTGTTTAAGAAATATTGATCTCCAAAGACTACTGATACCAGAACCTATATATATATATAATATTATGAAGTTGCAGTGTTTTCTTATCTGTGCTATTTCTAGATGGCATTCAACAATACCTAAAGTCTAAGAGTGGCTTAACAACTACTACCAAGTTACTAACTATTCAGGTTCAATAATATGTATGCAGTCATGATGAATGAAATATTGGACACACAGTGGTTTGCCTCTACCATAAACAAATATATATTTCAACATTTCAGATATATTTTCTGTGGTAATAAAACCTCATTCTTGGCAGAAAAAGCAGCTGTTTGGAGAAGTTACAATTCCTGTGGCCAGCGCTTTAATATGTTGAATTTGATGAAGTGTGTGTCAGATCAACTGAGCTCAGTTAACAGAGGCTTTTAAGAGGTATTTTAAAACTCAATTTGATAAAAAAAATTGTATATTGGTGTAATGTAAAGATTAAATGATGTCACATCAAGTCATGAATGTATTTTATCACATAGCCTCCAGTTCCCGAGTGGCATAAAGCTGTTCCGGAAATATCGTTTGATACTCCCAGTCTGCTACATAAATATTTAAACTAGTCTGATGTAAAGCAAGTCAATTCATGCCTTGATCGGCCATGACATCAGGCAGGATAACATAGATGTTGTCATGACATTGAGCTCTTACGGCTAAATTTTTATTGAAACCTGTATAGCATGCATGATCATTTTGAACGAAAATGAGCGTTCGCCAATGTTATATGATAAATGGAATCTTAATGAGTGCAAATTAGTATTACTAAGTTTTATTAAATTTGTCAAAAAAACTCTGACACATCGGCAATGCCTTGTGTCATATTATTTTGTCCACTTGTTTGATAAAATTTGTATGCAAGATTCTCGTTATGTGAAACAAAAGGTTTCTCTTTAGATCAGATTTTGAAGTTGGTGTACAGCTTATGCCATTTCCCTGGTATCTTAGTTGTCCATATCTTTGTCTTCTGGTAGTTATCAGTCCCCTACCAACTCTCAACTGAAGGGGGGCTATAGGTTTGCCCTCCATCCAAAATTCAGTTTTATGCCAAAGTAAATAAGTCAGTTTTGCAGAAGATTAAGGCTTATAAACTCAGTTCTATAAATCTGTTTTATTATCAAATTTCTGTTACTTTGAATACCGCCTTTACTTGCATTTCTTGAGCTGGATGTAGGTAATATACTGTACAATTTGAAGGATGTTTATTTTGCATGTAGTCACTCATGTTCTCATGCTGTATCAGACACAATGCATTTGTAAAAGTGTGACATTTCATAACAAGTGTTTCAAGACAGCAATCAATTTCACAGCATAAACTCAATTTCACATGTTTTCTTTCCTGTCTTATAGCTGATGTCAAACAGAGAATCATTCATAGAAGTGTCATTCTTTACACATTGAACATTCTATGGTAGTCTGTCCAGATGTGCTCAGTAAAGAATGTCAGCAATTGTGTTTAATGCTGGTAAGGAATCTAAAATATATTTTGAGTCTTTGATTAGATTTTAGCACTGTCGGGACACCTTATTTGACATCATTTACCTAATTTGTCAAACTGTCAAATAAAGAAATACTGTTATACATTGTCGTCCTGCTTGGCATGCTATAAAGTTGAGTCTAACCATTCAAGTGCAGAAGCTATTCAGCTAGCTTACAGTAGGTCAATACTTATAGCTGGGTGCCTCACTGTAACTGTTATAAATTATAAGCTTGGTGAGGCAAATTTGGCTTCATAGTCTGTGGATGTGGGAAAGTGGCCATATTTTCATGAGCTGTTTTGTTTAATGCTTAACTCAATTAAAAGACAAATTATTATGTCCTTACCAAATATCAAAATTTTTAGCTCACCTGCGCACAAAACCTGTGCCCATGGTAATCTTTTATGATTACCCAATGTCCAAGTGTCAGTCCAAAAAATAAAAAACTTGTACATTAACTGCATTTAACTTAATTTATAAGATATCTTGTTGATTTGGTTTGAGCCAAACCTGCATACAAACTCACTTCACTTCCGTGTAGTTATCATTTATAATTGCCTCCCTTTATGGCTTATTATGTACAAAATTCAAAGTCTACCGTGTGTCATTCATTGCAGAGTGAGTATATAGGCTTGCTTGAAGCATCCATTTTTGGGGATGTGGATGGCTCATTCTATGTCTGACTCTTTGCGGGTGACAAAGTGCTGCCGTCGTAGCTGTGTGGCTTTGGTTAGTGCCATACTATTTGTATAACTACCAGTAATAAGGTATTTCTTGCTTGATCAGCCATATCCCATGATGCATTCCAAAGTTACGTACCCTTTAAGGGCGAATATATGTGCAGTTAGCCATGTCTGGGATTATGACCCTTAAAGAACAATTACCATGTCTGCAAAATGAGGTTTCAATCTTGATTTGATTTAAACTAAATTGACTTACTACTTGTATCATTAATACCCCAAAGTTTCTTTCTTTAACCAATCAGAATTATGTTGTCGATGAATACTGTCTTAATGGAATTCTTTTTTATTTTCAGTAGTTTATCCTCTGTGCGAAGAATGCACTGTACAAGGAGGATTTTAAGGCCTCCTATCAGGAAGTCAAGATAGACCACCCCCAGACAAGTGAAATGTATGGCCCAGAAAGAAGACGTTTGTCCTGCTACGGAAATGCAGAAAATCAAATGAAATGTATACTTTTTAACAGAAAATAAAGCATTGTAAAGAAGAAAAATGGCTTGTTACAAATATATTACCGGTATGAACACCAGTTTTAAAGATATTATTATCAGACATTTGTAGTCATTGTAGCAGTACTCAACAAAGATTTACTTCAAATAGAACGTCTTCTGCAGTAAATGGACCAGAACATTGGGCACAGTCAGATAAATCATCTTCAACTAAAGAGAGAGAAAAGAAGGCATTGCTGATCCAGTTCCTGTCAGTTTCAATATTGAAACTTCAATCATGCCATAGATCTACTGATTTACACCACTATAATACATATATATATATAAGCATCTTTTGCATGGAAGGATTTGCATATGATTCTCATATGAAAGGATTTGCATATGATTCTCATATGAAAGGTTTCATATGATTCTCATATGCAAATCCTTTCATATGATTCTCATATCATTATCATATGATTCTCATATCATTATCATATGATTCTCATATCATTATCATATGATTCTCATATGCAAATGCTTTCATATGAGAATCATATGATTCTCATATGAGAATCATATGAAAGGTTTCATATGAGAATCATATTGCCCACGTTTCATATGAGAATCATATGAAAGGTTTCATATGAGAATCATATGAGACTCATATGAGAATCATATGTGGCGAAATTGCCTGTGTAAGGAAGTCTTGTCATAGACTGTGACCTATGTTATGTTCAGAAAATCATAGACTGTGACCAATATTATCTACAGAAAATCATAGACTGTGACCAATGTGGTAAGGAAGTCTGTTGTTGACTGTGACCAATATTATCTACAGAAAATCATAGACTGTGACCAATGTGGTAAGGAAGTCTTGTCATAGACTGTGACCAATATTATGTTCAGAAAATCATAGACTGTGACCAATGTGGTAAGGAAGTCTAGTCATAGACTGTGACCAATATTATGTTCAGAAAGTCATAGACTGTGACCAATGTGGTAGGGAAGTCTAGTCATAGACTGTGACCAATATTATGTTCAGAAAATCATAGACTGTGACCAATGTGGTAGGGAAGTCTAGTCATAGACTGTGACCAATATTATGTTCAGAAAGTCATAGACTGTGACCAATGTGGTAGGGAAGTCTAGTCATAGACTGTGACCAATATTATCTACAGAAAATCATAGACTGGGACCTATATTGTGTTCAGAAAGTAAAAAATTATATTGAGGAAGTCTGTCATATACTGTAACTTGTGTTTATTCCATAACATAAACATTGTCGTGCTGTGGTGCAAACTCATTAATGATTTATCTGAAGATACTATCCTAATTGATTCCTGACTTTTGTATGTATGAATGTGTTGAAACTAGAAAAGGTAAAGTTGTCTGTGCATAATACACTTAACAAACAACTGAAAATGGTTTCAATATTTATTTTATGTCATATTTATATATAATGGCAAGAAAAACAGTAAATAATAGTTTTAAAAAATATCACATATAACCTAAGACATTATGTACACATGTATGCATAAATCGTAGGACACATGCTTGGGTTAAGCCTAGGTTCCACTGAGCATTTTGCCTCAGTGATGTACTCCCAATTTTATAAATGAACATCACGAGACATCTGAAAAAGTTTCATTGCGGTCTAAGGGAAGCTTCAGAGAAGTCATTAGGAACTTTGTGAAACCTCTGTTCCCGATGCCTGCCAAAGCTCATTTATTTGAATTTGGAGTACATCACAGAGGCAAAATTGCTCAGTGGTACCTAGGCTTAACAAATCCAACAAAATATGCGTCACTAATACCCAGCAGTTAGTAACATATATTGTTTATTTTTAGGTTGAATGTGTTATTATTATTATTATAATACGAATGTAAATGACAAGTTCAATGACTGAGTAATAACTATCCATATTCCATCCATGGTGTCAAAAGTATGAAAGAAAAGAAGCCAATTTTTTTAAACAACCAGCATCAAGCAAGGAAATATTGCAACAATTTTTATCCTGTCTTCAGTATGACATCCGTACATGAATCCCTGACCTCACAAACCCAAAGCTGGCAAACTACTGGAGATATATAAATCTTGTTGACAACAGATAAATTCAGATTTGTATAAAAATATAGCACTATTTTACCATACAACCCGTATGAATTTAAAGTACGGTTAGTATGCTTCACAAAAACATGTTAATTTAGATCAATGAACAAACTACCAGTAGTAAACAAAGCGCCAAGATGGCCATAAAACGTTCGTGTGGCATTTGCTATAGTACAGTAGTCACAACAACTGGACCATATTTACAAAATAATGACCAATAGGCAACATAATTTATCAGCTTATTTCAAATGCCTGGATCAACATGGAGTTTATGCTAGACTTTATATGTGCAAATCTACCCTGAATTAGTTTAATTTATTGCATAAACAAACGGAACACATATCATATAAAAAATAATGATATTCCAAAAACCCTTTCAGCCACAGGGACTTGACAGTTTTCATATATTTACTGAGTTTAGTGGACATAAAGTTTTTCAGCTACCTGCTGTTCTTGCAGTTTTTTGCAAAAAGTTACTCACAGAGTAAAACAAACAATAAAACAAATAAGACTATGTTCAGTAAATGCTTATGCCCCAGTGGAAACTTTTCCATAAAAAATGTCATTCAGGGGCCATACTAGTAGTTCTTTTGAAATGTTGGATAGTGTTACATTGCTTGACAATGCAATGTGTTTATAATTGTTAACAAGAATGCCAAGTTTGAAAGCAGTGCATTGATGGACTTTACTAATATTTGAGTTTCAATATTTTGTGACGAACGGACAAACAGGTGCATCACTATATGCCTCAGCATCAGTAGATGCTGGGGCATTAAAGTAAAATGACACAATAAAAGAAGGGAAATAAAGAAAATATAAAATACTCTATTGCACCAACATAGTTGACATAAAATAAAACATATTACACACTATACACATGTACAATCTGTATTTGGTAATTGAACTTATAATCTAGTAAAAGAAATTATCACAAAAGAATATTCGAACAAATGAACCCGATCATCTGATAATACTGTTAAATCATTCAATTTCGATGGGACAAAAGTTCGTGGTTTTGGTAAAAATTACCATTTCGATGGGATTTGTGATTTTGCATTTCAGGTAATAAATACAAGGGCCAAAATCAGTGTTCAATGGGATTGGATTTTGTGGTTAAAGATGAATAACGAAATCCTTTAAATTTAATCCCCCACAAAAAATTTATGATTTTAAATTATTTACAATAACCTGTATCAGTATAATTGAACAGTACTGCTGGTACTTGGTCTTTTATTCTACTTTATCATTTCATGATAAATAATCTGCACAAATAAACATAATAAGAGTCGCTCACCTGTCATAGTAAAAAACTAGTATGCATCAATGGTGACCTAAGAAATCATTTACAAGTTATAAGAATTAAGACTAGATGTTGCTACATAAAAAATATGAAAGCTCCAGGCAAAGTGGTTTAGACTAAGAAGTCATTAAAAGAAATTGTTGACGGACAGACAAAGAGTGATCACAGAAGCTCACCTGGTCACTTTGTGACAGGTAAGCTAAAAAGAAAATATCACAGACAGTCTTAATACAAAGTTTAAGATTACATTGAAATAATGAACAAACATTCATGTTATGAATATTAATTAGATGAAGATTGATATGCCATCATGAATATTCATTACTTCACATTAAACTACACATAAATTAGGTGAATATTCATATTTTGAATACGAATATTAAACCTCTGTTCAGACAAGACATATTGCTATAGTTTTGAGTATTATAACACTTCAATATGAGAATGTAAAAAATTATAGCTTGGCTATTTTCACCTGAACCTGACCTTTCTGCAAAATATATTACAAGGTTCTTGCTTTGAATGTATACCTCTGTCTCATAATTTCGTGCCTTCTCATGAAAACCGTAATTAGTTGAATTCAACTCTTCTTTATGTTCTACATAGTCATTTTGGTAAAATTATCCAAATAAATCATCCAACAAATATCCTTCATCAATTGAGGTCATTATTTTGGACGACACGCCATAGCTGTCTCCTTGACGACCAGGAACGATACACCTAGTAATTATTCCAACTGATATTTTTCAACTGGTGTTAATTTTTTTTGCATCCCGTTTTCATAACGCATTATTTTTATCACCTAAGACTTTACGACTCAAACTGAATACGCATTTGGATAAGCACTACTCCAAATTTATTTAATCTAACTGCAAATTTGAAATTCACTCACTTCAAGCCCAAATACGGACCCTTTTTAACGGAGGCACGGATTTCATGGGAAACAGTCACCAGGATTCAGAGCATCGACCTAGACATAAAAAAAGTTTTAATTTTACTAGTTTTCGTTATCATTTTTAATTTTCTTTTTCTTATAAGTTAAGTTAACATTTTTTCTGCAGATAATTTTAAAACTTGTATGGGCGAGTGCGCATGCGTCGCTGAAACTGTTAAGGAGCACGGTGATACGAGACAGCAGCATATCAATTTCTGCAAGCAAATCGTGCGATATCGGTATCACAAATTTGTCTTTGTATTACATCTCACGCATTATCATGATACTCTCCGATAATGAAAACATACAATTGGTGTTGTAAACGTAGACATTTTATCGGTCGTTAAATTATGGTAATCAATAGGTCAGGCTCATGTCAATGTGGTCCAGCTATAACACATTCTGTTTTAAATTTTGGAATAAACAATACTAACTGGGACAAGACGGCAATGACAAGAAACATGGCAATTTTGTGAAGACTAGGTTTACAAAAAGGGCTCATCAATGATGTGTGAATAAGGCCCCAAAAACAAGAAGTTTATAAATGTTAAACATTATACTGTAAAATCATTTAATTTCAATGGGATGAAATTTGGTTTTGGTAAAAAGACCATTTTGATGGGACATAAATTCATGGATTTTGCATTTCAGGTAATAAATACAAGGATCAAAATGATAGTTCGATGGGATTTAATTTTGTGGTTGCAGGCCAACCAAATTAATCCCCCGTGGAATTAATGATTTTACTGTTAATGAATTGTATCACATTACACCATTATATGAGTTTGCAGTACTTCTTCTATGCTGTCTCATTTCTTCCAGACCATGAATGATCTCTTCTCTAGCAGCTAAATCTTCCTCTATCCACCCCTGTAATATTATACATTATCAACTTCATACCAAATACTTAGCAGCCAAATCCTCCTCTATCCATCCCTGTAATATTGAACATTATTAACTTCATACCAAATACTTAGCAGCTAAATCTTCCTCTATCCATCCCTGTAATATTAAACATTATCAACTTTATACCAAATACTTAGCAGCTAAATCTTCCTCTATCCATCCCTGTAATATTGAACATTATCAACTTTATACCAAATACTTAGCAGCCAAATCTTCCTCTATCCATCCCTGTAATATTAAACATTATCAACTTTATACCAAATACTTAGCAGCCAAATCTTCCTCTATCCATCCCTGTAATATTAAACATTATTAACTTCATACCAAATACTTGGCAGCTAAATCCTCCTCTATCCATCCCTGTAATATTAAACATTATCAACTTCATACCAAATACTTGGCAGCTAAATCCTCCTCTATCCATCCCTGTAATATTAAACATTATTAACTTCATACCAAATACTTGGCAGCTAAATCCTCCTCTATCCATCCCTGTAATATTGAACATTATCAACTTCATACCAAATACTTGGCAGCTAAATCCTCCTCTATCCATCCCTGTAATATTGAACATTATCAACTTCATACCAAATACTTGGCAGCTAAATCCTCCTCTATCCATCCCTGTAATATTGAACATTATCAACTTCATACCAAATACTTGGCAGCTAAATCCTCCTCTATCCATCCCTGTAATATTGAACATTATCAACTTCATACCAAATACTTGGCAGCTAAATCCTCCTCTATCCATCCCTGTAATATTAAACATTATCAACTTCATACCAAATACTTGGCAGCTAAATCCTCCTCTATCCATCCCTGTAATATTAAACATTATCAACTTCATACCAAATACTTGGCAGCTAAATCCTCCTCTATCCATCCCTGTAATATTGAACATTATCAACTTCATACCAAATACTTAGCAGCTAAATCCTCCTCTATCCATCCCTGTAATATTAAACATTATCAACTTCATACCAAATACTTAGCAGCCAAATCCTCCTCTATCCATCCCTGTAATATTAAACATTATTAACTTTATACCAAATACTTAGCAACCAAATCCTCCTCTATCCATCCCTGTAATATTAAACATTATTAACTTTATACCAAATACTTAGCAGCCAAATCCTCCTCTATCCATCCCTGTAATATTAAACATTATTAACTTTGTACCTATTAACTTCAATCTGTTTTCAACAGGGGTAGTCTTGAGGGAAGCAGTGGCCTAGAGGTAGGGCGCGCGCTTCGAAACGAGAGGTCCCGGGTTTCATCCCCCTCTGGACCACTGGTTAATTTCTCTGAGCAAGACCAGGGATTTCCCCAGAATTTTTTCCAAGCGCAATAAGCGTGGGAACGGTAGGGGTGTCTCGTCCCATATTTTGAAAAAAAATCAAATTTTGGGGATGAAATGGTTCAAATTTGGAAGGTTATATGGGCCATATCACAGATACAAAAAAATCATCAGACACCAACTTTTCCACATGAAACAAAACCAATTAACACGTTCTTGAATGTGATGCATTGTTTGTAAGACATATTTAATTCCTCAGGTATGACTTATTAAGCGCAATTTTAAGCGCAATTCAAATTGTAAGCGCACTGGCAAACAGGATTTTTGAATCCAAGCGCACTGGGCCCAGACATTAAAACGCCCTGGGGAAATCTCTGAAGACCCACATGCTCCATTCCACCATGGTGTAAAATGGTACCTGTGCGGGCAGTGTCTATTCCTGGGCCCCGCAAATCGATGTTGGCTGCCACACCCACAGGAGAGAAATAGTCTCCCCAGGGAGATACTAGTGTAGGTTTCGATATGTGGTCCAATGACCGGGGTAGTTAAAATGTCAAAGGTGCTTGAGCGGCCTAACAGCTGAAAAGAGCCTTAGCAAATTGGTAACTTAACTTTTTAGTCTCGCGCTTTTCAGAAGGTGTCTGAGAAAGCAAAATTATTATGAGAAAGTAAAATTAAGTGCCCTATTCTACCTTGGCATTAAAGAAAACACAAATGATCAGTCACATTGTACTCTCATACTCAAGAAAATAACTAAATGGATAAAATGTGACATTTTGTGGCTTTTTTAGTTTTCCTGCGCTTTTGAGATTTTCCATGCCTCTGCATTTGAGTATACATACATAACATGCCCATACCTTGACTTCATCACTATACATCTTCAGACTGAAATCCTCTTTGCTGCGATTTCTTTCACCTCTGTACAAAATAGGCGTCTGTCGAGAGAAACAGTACACATGGTTGAGATTGTATTGTTCATGTTTGCTTTTATCCCTTTAACCACCAATTTACAACAATTCTTCGGTCATTTATATGGGATAATGTAAAATAACAGAATAGATGCATGACGTTGTTCATTATTTTTTATGTTCAATTCCGGGTTGAGGCACTTATAAGCCTGCCATGGCAAACAAAGGCTATGCTCAGCACTTCAGGAGTGGAGAGATGACAACATAGTTATTCAGAATGCAATTGCCTAAAAACTAGAAATGTGTCCAGTAAATGCTTACCAGATATACCCCTGTGGCAGCATTGTCCATAATAACTAGCTAATTCAATTGACTTGAAAGTTTTGTAAGGGACAGACAGACAAAAAGCACCAATGCTATACATGCCCCACTTAGGAATAAGTGAAGGGGTGACTATTAAAACAGAATTGGTGGACCCTTCAAATTGACATTTATATGTGTACCTTGTTTTCAGCACTTGTATTAGCCTGTGCTATGATATGATTGGCTGTCATTGTTCGTCGATTATCTTCACACATATCTAACTCCTCAGCACCAAGTACTAAATCTCGCTGTATCTTTAGATGATCTGCAACACAACAACATGATTCATACAGAAATTCCCTAAAGGAATTCAAGTACTTCTCAAGAACATTTGGGTTTACTCGGCAAAATAAGCAAAAAGTATCTTAAAATCTTGAAACAATGATATAAGCTTGAGCAATCAGAAGCTAAATGTCATCATGGTCATAAAATTATAGACTTTTATTTGTCAAGAATGAAGATGACAAAAAGCTGATAAGTTTTGAGCAGATTCAAATTCAAGTACTTTTCAAGTCCTGGACAATACTGTATTCAGTGTTATTATAGCATGGGGCATTTGTGCTAATCCTGACCTTTATGTATAATTATGTTACCAGGGTCTTGTGTTGAATGAATAAAATCGTGCAACATCAGTATTTTAGATTTATGTTAGAATTACACCTTGAGCATCTTCGTGATACTTACCACTTATGAAAACATAGAGTTGGAGTTATAAATATAGACATGATATCATGATAATTGACGACAATTAAAGGTTACATATATATAACACATTATATCAAATTCTTGTACTATAGCAACATGGAATTGATGGCCAATTTTGCGAATTTACTAAATTTGTTATTATTTCATCGAGAGTAAATCGTTGCAAACATAGAGCACTACGAGGAAAACTTAAAATTGCACCAGAAATTCCCTTTCTAGACGCTCAGCGTAAAAGGAAACTGGTTTCTCTCCATACGCTCATGGCTATGGATAACATCAGGAATGAGGTGTTGAGAGTGATCAATATCAGTAGGAAAAATTGGTTTCACAATCGACCCTAAATAAATTTATAAAGACCTGTACCTACCTTCAATATCTTCTAAATTTAATTTCCTTCTGTAATTTATTCTGAACATGAATAGTTCTAAAACAAATGCCACCACAATGTTCATAACAACCTGTAAAACAAATAATAAAGCTACAGAAGATGATGTTTGTAAAACATGTATGCCTCAGTGGCAGCTCAATAGGAACTATATGAATCTCAAAATCCATAGGGGTCATTAAATGTTACTAACCAACCTCCATTTAAAATTTCAATATCCTAGTCCTAAGTGTTCTTGAGTTATTGAACTAAAAAGATTTGGTGAGCTGACCTACCGACATGGTTAAAGCAATATACTCCAAGACTAAAACCTTGTGACCTTGAACCGGCACAGTTGAAATTTGGGATGACTCTATGAGTTACATTTAGTGATTTGGTAAGAGTTTTATGGGAAACAAAGCAATTTATCTGAGACAATTCTATTTCAGAAGCTGTTAGCGGCATGGGAACCAATTAATTATTACTGTATAAGTGCTTAATAATAGCAATGTGGATATATCGGGGAAATTATGCGGATTAAACTTCCTCTCACTTAAATCTATTTGGAGTCTGTTGCCAAACCTAAGACCTGCTAAATGGTCACTATCTTTGAAACAACTTTTTCTGCACAAAGGTCAGCTATCTATGAGTGCATGGTAGCACTTTATCTCATGTGAACACTACTTTAAAGAGTGCAATGAGGTCAGAGACAAATCCAGACAACCTATACTTCAAGGGAAACCTGGGGTGATATTCACAAAGCATGTAAGTGAAAATTTAAATATTTTGACTTAAGTTAAAAATTGAGCTTAACATATTTCCCAAGGAACGAAGAATGAACCATATTTTTATGTGATTACTGTAGCTATATACGTGGGTATATCCAAAAGTAATGTCACTGATGCTATAAAATCGTATATAATGTCAGTAAAACCACGAAATTATTCACACCGTAACTTCAGTCTAATTTGAATATGATGACCAAAGTTCACAACAATGCACATACTAGTTCTGGAAATATGAACATTTTCATGAGACATACTTACGAACATCGCCGCAAGTCCGACGTCAACGAGGTTAAAATGACGTTTCTTGCTGACACCTACTCATCCAGCAGAAGTTCATCCCTTGTGATTTCTAACGACTCATAAACCATGCAATCATTTCCAAGACCTTTAAGAATGTGTAACCCACCAAACACTTACTCTCTGCGAAATCAAATTATTTTTAGGTGTCCCCTAGATAGTCCCACAGCAAAATATTTAACTCACCACATAATGATTGCAGTTTTGAACGTCGAATTGAATTGATGGCGTTAAAAAACTATGGGTGTTCTTTTCGGATCTACTAAAACCGTTCATATGACTCTTTATCGATAATGATTTGGTGATATAAGCCCCCTTAAAATATTATACTACATACACATGAGCCTATGATGCCGCCTTGTGTAACTAAAGTTTAAGTAGGTGACATTTAGTAACATTTAGTAAAAGTGCATTTCTACGTGCAGCGTCTTTTTATCACAAATTTGCGTGTTTTCGCTAAGTAATCAATGCGTTGAAGATATATTACGAGTTTCAAAGTTGAGGGACGTTATTGAATTTTTAGCAACAGACACAAAACATTTGTTTCATCACGTCACAAAAGTATTGTCTGCTTTCAAGAATTTTTTTTTATAAATACGCATAAAAGAAAATTGTTATGATAATGAAAAACAATCGTATTTTTCGTGTGCGGCGATATGACGTCATAGGTATATTTTAAATGTTCATATAATCCAGTTATGAAAATCGAATAATGCAGCACGTTGTATATTAATCAGAATTGAATTGCTGAACATTTTGATATCATATTTATGGATATCGACCTTTAAACAATTAAACCACGGGAGGAGTGACATTACTTTTGGATATACCCTCGTACATAATGCTTCTTAACAAAGTAAACATTTGTTAATCTTGATTTTCCTGTTTAGCTGATGCACTTTAGGATTTTTTTTAGATTTTTAGAAAATTCTAAGATTTCACTTAATATGCTTTGTGAATAACTGAATACCACCCCTGGCTACCTATAGAGATGGTACAAAGTATTAAACACTTACCATCATGACAATATAAAATGACATAAAATATAATCTGGTCCATTCACTGACATGGTTAGCGTAACCTTCCATAATGATAAACCAGTTATTCACCACAGTAAGTTCAAATAATGTCACTGAAAATACAAACAAACCTAATTGTATCTTATATATCAGGGGTCCTACAACTTAGGAATAATCAAGTTTTGCTGCACTTAAAAGAATGATTTTCTTGCAGAAAATAAAAAGTTATTTGATGTAAAGATTAATAGACTTGACAAAGTTATGGTCACTTGAAGTTTCTGAGAGTATATCCCATTAAATTAAGTATGCAATCAATTAAGTAGGTAATACACTCAACCGCTTTAAAAACGCACCACTATTGAAAATAGTCAAATTTCGTCAAAATACTTTTTTTGCTAAAATTGATAGTTTACAGGGTTTGTTCAGTTCATAAGCTTGACCTAAATAAAGAAAACGATTTTTTTTTCATTCGGAATACCCCGCCCAGAGAACTATTTTTGATTTTGCATGTTTTGCGCGTGTAGCTCGATCGCGTCGACCTACGTGATCAATATTAACTTTAAACTGTACGCTGATGGTTTAAACATTGAAAAAACAGCATAAACAATACTTGCTAATGGAATTTTTATGCTGCGAATATCTCAAATATTTGTTCTCGAGGATTGTGCCTTCGACTCCAACTAAAAAGAGCCTCGGTGCATTAGCATAGCGGTTCAGCTGCCACCATACAGTGATTGTGGGCTTAGAACATCGATTCCTAACGAATAGCACAGTCACAGACCGACCTGGATGAAACAAGCTAAAGGTATTGAGCCCGAGCTAGGAGGAAACATGACACATGTTGTGTCACTGTAATTGGTTCCGCATGGCTGCACACAGTTTAAAAATTATGCTGGGTGTCAATCAACAAGCCATAAGTACATTAGTGCATTTTCATAATTATTTCTTTCAAAATTGTCAATAAAAAGGAAAATTATTTTAGTACATTTTTTAATGAGTTTTCTCCCGTTTAGAGCCTAAAGTCCCAACTTTTTGTCTTCATGCTCCTTCATAGTGTTGATTTGAGGTGCCATAGAAGCACAACGGGATATGTTCTGACAGTGTGATGCTCATAACCAAGACTTCAAGTTTAAATAAGGCTTGAATCCATCTTAGGTTTACATAATGCGCATATCTGAACCGCACTCGGTCGTATGGTATTAGCCAGACAGCCATAGCCACATAACATTTATAATTCAAGTTAAGCATTGCTTGAATGGTGGGAACCATCACGTCAAACATCAGTCTATCCTATTACGTAATTAATGTTATGCTTTAGGAGGAGATACCATGTGCATGCATCAATCTAACGGGCTCTTATACTTGCTTTTGAAATTGTGACTTTCACTTCCATGGGTCTCCGTGTTATCTATATCATAATTCATTTCAAACTCGTAATAATGGCATGAAAATCACACATCTCGTTGAAAATAGACAGAAGATTATTAATCCGAAAGTAAATAACCATAAATTAACGTTTTCATCACTTAAACCGATATTTCATATGTGGTGCGTTTTTAAAGCGGTTGAGTGTATGATATGTGAAGTACTATGATGATTATGACATAATTTTCTGAATGCCTCCATGTCACAGACCCATTAATCTAAGCTATGGAATCAGATAGAGGTCATTGGTCAATCTGGCTGGGAAAAAGCCCAAAGACCACACATTTAGGACTGCCTCAGTTAATTGTAAAAAACAAATAACACAAACTTACCGCCTGAGAGAAATATGTTGTTGAAATTATTCAAGTAATAAAATCCCTGTGAGACGTTGGTCTTCATATAATATGACTCAACACTGGTATTCCTGTAAGTACAAAGTAAAAAAGGGGTATTATTAGTGGTAATAGTAGTAGTAATTATGATAACTAGAATTGATTTTTGTCACAAAAGCATAATATGTTTATGTTTTCAACATCTCAAATTTGACAACCAAATAAAAGGTTCATAACTCGGGCAATAACCATTCAACCTAAAATTCATACAGTACAGTACCCACAACTAGGTTTTGTGCCAACTAATCATGTTTGATTGAAATTGGACTATTGGTTAAGGAGAACGAACACAGTCAAACTTTGATACATACATCAGAACAGTTGTCCAGCACAAAAACACTAATCTCTGATAACATCTATGTCATCCCGTTCCTCTTCAATGGAAATATTATAATAATTGTTTTTCTAAGTGACTAGCATTACGTTAATTTTCCAGTCAGCTTTCTGCTGAAACATGTCCGAAATATCAGTGCCTCCTTCTGGATTTGAACCTGGGTTGCCATATTAGATGGCAGGCACACTGAGCTACGGATGCTCTGAGGAACTATGTCCGTCTACAGGGTAACTTTAACAACTTGTTTTGTAAGAATCTGAAGTCAAGTGCTCGATATATTATGAAATATGTATTTGTATATGGCATGTATCTTTTATTGAGAAAGAATAAGTATACCTACTTGCAACAGTTGGTTAGATCAGTGTTGAGGTAGACTTCCATACCAATGATGGCGAAGAAATAATACACCAATATTATTATAATAACAAGTCTGAAAAATAAATAATAATACATATTAACTGGAAAAAATGTTGAGCAATAGCATAATAAGCATTAAACCTTATCAACAAACAAAAGAATAAGACTGCTTTCAGTAAAAACTTATGCCCAGGTGGAAGCCTTGTCCATTGCAAATAGTTAAGTCCTTCAGGGGAAATAATTCTGTTGAAATATTTGATAGTGTTACATGGATTTAATACTGTTATGTGTCAATGATAGTAAACAAGTATGCCAAGTTTGAAAGCAATACATTGATGGACTTCATAAATATACAATTTTCAACATTTTGTAATGGACAAAACGAAAAGACGAATCGTAGAGGTGCATCACTTTATTCCTACTTATCAGTAGATGCCGGGGCATAAAAAGAATCTGAAAGGCATGAAAAAATTGGGACAGGAATGACCATAGGGTACAATATTTTATAGTTTCTACATTTTGTAAAGATTGAACAGTTGCATGGCTATATGCCTCTATAGGCATAACAAAAAAATATCATCCTGAAACTGTGAAATAGTTATAAATCATACATGTAAGGCAAACTCACGAAAACAAAAGCATATCTGATTGACACCAATAGTCCCAATACACTTCACATCTGAGGGAACAATTACAAAATTGGTCATTTCAGTATTTGGTATTTGTATTAGCAACTCACATACCCAGTTAGTCTGTTAATCAACATAAACAATGTACCCAGTACATCTCTGTATCTTTTCTTCATTTTAAATAATCTGTAATCAAGCA
Organism: Spisula subtruncata; assembly: GCA_963678985.1. Lineage (NCBI taxonomy): Eukaryota > Metazoa > Mollusca > Bivalvia > Venerida > Mactridae > Spisula > Spisula subtruncata. Next base: position 22,638,644 of record OY787672.1, on the reverse strand, counting down.
AGAGATGTTTGTAAAACATGTATGCCCCTCTATACGACAACATGCAGCAACATACTCATATATGTTCAATATACAGTGACTATCACCTTTAAACCGCAGACCATCCTCAGTGTTTAAGGATTAAAATATCAATTGGTTCAGTCTTGAGAATGACTTAGATGAACCAGAATAACAGAATTATTTTCAAACAAAACAAAGCAGTATAATCATATCCCTAACAGGGGATCACAGTATCGTCTGTAGCAAACCACTCTAGACTCTAATTTTCTCAATATCATAGCTAATTTGGGTTAAGAGTGTTTTTGCTAAAGACAAAGCAATTTGTGAGGAAGAATGGATGATATGATTGTATACAAGATTCAAGTTCCAGTTATCATTATAAGTCATACATGGAAGGACTGGAAATCACAGATGCTTTTGCTCACAATAAGTCATACAAGTTCAATTGTAATGTATCCCAATAAGTTGTACAGAGATAAGGTTTAATTGATGTGATGATAATGAAATGTAGAAATTCTTTTAGCTCAGTCCATCCAGAGTAATAATGTAAACTAAACAATCTTACCATAGTACATAAAGATCGAGGGGTCATGAAACATATATGTGATGGTGGAAGGAATGATAAAGTACACCTTATGATATCACAATAAACAATAAACTTACCTGAGTAACCTGAATGGTCTGAGAATAATGACATAGTAGAAACTGTCAGAATATGCTTCCCCTAGAACACCAGCCAGGCTCACTATAGTTACCAGAAAATCAAACCTGGCAGTGGAAAATAAAAGACAAAATTACATTTTCCTAAACCTTGTTACTAAAACTACTTAGAGACTTGTTATAGTGTAAGGTGGCTTTTGGTTAAAAAGTGTGGTTTATCTTATCTAAACTTTACTGCTGTACAAAAGCACTCATAAATTGACTTGCACCGGTAAGTGATTTTTATAGTGTGTTTTTCTAAAGCCTTAAATAAGTCACAAGTTGATTTTTCTTATGTAACTTATTTTAGGCTGATTGCAAATGTAGTTCAACATCCAAGATGAATAAATAAAATATGGAATTGGATTATCATCCACATACATCATCATTCGGAAGTATTTGAGAAGTGCTATGAGTCTGCTATTGAAACTTCAGTGAAGCATTTGACTTTGGAAAAATATTCCTTAACAAAAAATACAAAAATACCAAACTTTGCTACTCACACATCCCAGCCATTGGTAAAATATTCATATGGTCCCTTCCCTAGAATTTTGATCATGGCTTCCACACAATAAGCTGAAATACAACATTAAGTTCAGTTTAGTTTGTAGAATGTTTTCAATGTTTAGTTATATGCAAAGGTTCAATAGTTAAGACATCGTATGATAACTACCTTAAAATCTATATGAATTATTTACTCATATCGATCAACCAACCTACTTATTATGTTTGAAGATCCTAGTCCTAACAACCTATTACTAATCTCATACCATTGGGTCAACTGAAAGACCTACTGACCATCTGGCCGAACATAAGCATATCAATTTACATCCCTCATCTTTGATGGGAGGCACTGATGCACATGATCACAATTGAAACATGATGTAGAGTGAAAGTATGTGCTTACTTCTAATGTCAAACTATGGAAGAAGTTTGTGCCTCAAGTTTTCTACAATGAACCAGAACAGACTGACCAACCAATTCAAAACAAGTTAAATGTATGATAAGGAGCACTAACAACACATAGATGTACTTACTTGCAACAAAAGCGATAGATATATAGGACAATGTGTATGTATGTGAGCCAACGACCACACCCTTTAGAGATAACTGAATTGTCTCAACTAAGATTGACACAAAGTTAGCGAATATAATAAAATCTGAAAATAAAAAGATACAGGTCAAGAGAGACATTATCATCTGATTTATGTTTCAACATTTAACACAAGCAGCCAATTAGCAAAGCTCCGAATTAGCAAGGATTGTTTTCTAACTTTTAAATATGTTTTTAAATAAATTTAAAAAGGGAAACAACACTATGTATACTATACAATCACATATCAAGTTCAGGAATGTCAAGCTTATGTAATTTTGAGCTAAATAATAGTATATAAGAACTTATACATAAGTCAATAATTTGCCTACCGGTGTAACGGTCAGTTTTATCCCCCGCCCAGTTTATCCCCCGGGGGATAAAACTGACGGGGGAAGACGGGACCTGTTAGGTGTAACGGTCTGTTTTATCCCCCGCCCAGTTTATCCCCCGGGGGAGAAAATGGCCCAGCCCGGTTTATCCCCCCCTAGTCCTTTTCTTCCCCCACCCCAGGCCTATTATTCCCCCACATAAGCAATGTATATTTTAAGGTATTACTGATTATAATGCTGCTTTGATTAAATTTATGTTGTTTCAACCTGAAAATGTGGTTTATTTGTTCTTGAAGTGACTAAACAGTAAAAACGGTTTGATCAAGATTTGGTTCATTATTGCCATTATTTTGGTCTTATTTTATCCCCTTGCCTAAGTAAAGTTAATATGATGAGGGGGAAGAAATGGCCTAGTCTATTTTATCCCCCACCTGAATATAGTTGATACAATGATGAGTGAAGAAATGACCTGGTCTATTTTATCCCCAACCTGAGTATAATTAATATGAAGATGGGGGAAGAAATGGCCTAGTCTATTTTATCCCCCACCATGGGGGAAGAAATGGCTAAGTCTATTTTATCCGCCACCTGATTATAGTTAATACGAAGATTGGGGAAGAAATAGACTAGGCCATTTCTTCCCCCATCATCATGTAAACTATACTCAGGTGGGGGATAAAATAGACTAGGCCATTTCTTCCCCCATCATCATGTAAACTATACTCAGGTGGGGATAAAATAGACTAGGCCATTTCTTCCCCCTTTATCGTATTAACTATACTCAGGCAGGGGATAAAATAGACTAGGCCATTTCTTCCACCATCTTCGTATTAATTATACTAAGGTGGGGGATAAAATAGACTAGGCCATTAAGGTGGGGGATAAAATAGACTAGGCCATTTCATCCCCCATCATCATATGAGCGCTGCTGTGCGATTTCCAACCTGATATCAAAATTTCACATCTTCACATTTTGGTAGGATTGCGTAGAGTTATGTTTAAGGATTCCAAGAAGGTATACCTTTTCAAAATCGTTCAACCTAGTGACATGTTATGACAAAATGAAAACTAGAGGCATGAAATTACAAATGACGTTCAAAATTACGTTATTGACGTCGAAAAAAAATAAAATAAGTTGACGTCATATAATTAGTACAAGTCCTATTATAAGCGCCCTATAAGAAAAAGGAAATAAAATACACATATTTAATTTGTTAGATCATGACACATCAAGGATGTATTGTAAACTAAGTTGATATTTGATTTTTTTAGTAACCACAGGAAAATAATTAACCAATTCTCAAAATTCTCACTTTTCGTTTATGTTTTACACTATTTTACGCCAAAAATACTATCATTTAGCAAAATATTCTGGCACTTTAGTTTTGATATCTTAAACTGCAAGGCACTATGTACCTACCACAATTAAAAAAAATCTAATATATTTTTTTATGACATTGTAATCAACCGATTCCCAAAATTCTCGCTTTTGTTTAGATTTTGACAAGTTCTGTCCCAAAATATCGGATTTTAGACAACGGTCTGAAAAATGATTTTTAATATCGTAAACTACAAGTAACAATATACCAATCACAATCTGTTTGTATCCCATAAAACTGTAAATGGTGATGTGGGTTACTGATTCCAAAAAATCCTGTTTAGCTTTTATATTTTGTAATAGGGTTTTGCCCCAAAATAATAGACTTTCACAAACATGTGACAACCTAGATTTTCAATATGTTACAAAACAAACATAGTGTGACATCATCAAACAAAAACTATTTTTTCGCATTTTTTCTCACAAAAATATGTTCTCTAGACTAAATATGAGTTTCCCAAAAGACAATATTTTATCAAGCGGTTGGAAATCGCACAGCAGAGCTCATATTATCTCTACTCAGGCAGGGGATAAAATAGACTAGGCCATTTCTTCCCCAATCTTCATATAAATTTTACAAAGGTGGGGGATAAAATAGACTAGGCCATTTCTTCCCCCATCTTCATACTAATTATACTAAGGTGGAGGATAAAATAGACCAAGCCATTTCTTCCCCCATCATCATATTAACTATACTCAGGTGGGGGATAAAATAGACTAGGCCATTTCTTCCCCCATCTTCATATTAACTTTACACAGGCAGAGGATAAAATTTACCAGTCTATATCTTCCCCATCATAATTTTTTTGGGTGGGGGAAGAAGAGGCCTGGGGTGGGGGAAGAATAGGACTGGCGGGGGATAAAACTGAATGGGGGAAGACGGGGCCTATTACATGTAACGGTCAATTTTATCCCCCGCCCAGTTTATCCCCCGGGGGATAAAACTGACTGGGGGAAGACGGGGCCTGTTACACCGGTACCCAGAGAGGCAGCGTGTAACACAGGGGGAATTAGCCATTTTCCTTTTTTTGGAGGTCTAAATCCCCATTCTGGAGACAATGCTTACTGGCTAAATCCCCTGGGTTGGGACACATAACCACATAGTAGTTCCCGGGTCTTGGAGTCTACTCCCCGGGACTAGGAGGCAATAAGGTTGTCAAATTCTGGCAGGTCAAGTAGACTTGTCTGTCTAATTCCCCCTATATCACCCCCGTATGGGCATAATATTGACTGGTGCATTACAGACCTATATTGAAATGATAGAATATAAGAACTTACAGACAACATAATCAAATATCTTCCATGTGACTAGTTGATTAATCTCTGTAAATATATAAAATATCATACAGTACAGGTTACTATTTACTATAAATTTAACCTCTGAAAAGCAACAATCTATAAACAACTGCCAAAATATGCAGCTTCAAAATGGTGCTGCTCTACAGAGGTTGTACTGTAGGTGCTGTAAGATCATTATAAATTAAGAGGGCTTGGTGCAAAACTATAGTAACTACATATTTGTACATTAATTTATATGTGGGGAGCAGTGGCCTAGAGGTAGGATGCACGCTTCAGGATCAAGAGGTCCCGGGTTCAACCCCCTCTGGAATACTGGTTAATTTCTCTGAGCAAGACCCACATGCTCCACTCCACCATGGTGTAAAATGGTGCCGGTGAGGGCAGTGTCTATTCCTGACCGCCTCAGATCGATGTTGACTGCCACTCCCACAGGAGAGAAATAAGTTTTATTGTTGACCCCAATGACCAGGGGGGGTAAAAATTCAAAAGGCCATTACCGGCCAAACATCTGAAAACAGCCCTCAAAAATTAGTAACTTAACTTTTTTATACAAGCATGTACAATAGTTTCACTGAGCCCTCAATATACTTCAGTGATCGATCAATATTGCAGATTTTTGGAAAAGTGCTAATAGTTAGGGACGTAAATTCATACTTGACACTAAATGTATTAGGTCGTACCAGACATTGTTTTGCCCATGTCTTGATAAAGCGAATGGGGAATATATTTATTTCATTTCCTTTTGTCAATTTTGTAAATGTTGGAACGATGCACTTTTATTTTTGAAAGTAGTGTAGTACCTAATGACAATAAAACACATCAATCAATACAAAACAGTCAACAAATTCTAAGCAAGAGGCAAATTATTTGATGCTGCACAAAACAGAAGAAGTACAAATACATTTAAAGGAAATGAAACCAGATCATAAAACTATATCATACTTTTAAATATTTTATTGCACGGTTGTCGGAAATGTGACGACCATAAATCCTCATCAACATTTTTGGCCTGAAAAAAAACAATAGAATCAAAACTGTTATAAAACTTCTGACACAATTTCATCCAATAACATCTTAATAAGGAGAAAGGAGTGCAATAATCTAGGAAATAATTTATTCTGGCCTATAATACATATTTGTCAAAAGATATCACCAATTTCATGAGATTTCTATGAATAACCAAGGCTCTCTAAAAGCCCCATTTAATTTTTTCAGATGGTACAAAAATGGGGTGAATTTTGAAAATCATGTGCGAATAAGAACGTCAATGGGTGACAGTTATGACATCATTATGACTGAGCTTAATTATGAGATTTAAATTGCACATGGTATGTGTATGGTGGTTTATGTATATTTAGCTCACATACTCGTTCTTTTATGTGTTTGTAACTCAACTGCCAACACCTGTATGTTACAGACAGGAAGCAAACAGGATACTTCAAATCAAAGTAATTAATACCTTCCATTTTAGATCACAGACTTCAAAAATCTCATAAAACTCATCCAAGCACAGTTTTCCATTTTGTGACGTGTTCAAAGCTTTAAACATCAAATATCCTTCCTTCCTAGCTACAATAAATCATAATAATAGATTCATAATACTTGTTACTGAACTTAATGTATGCACCAATTTTTTTATGCTTGTTGTCAATTGATAAATCAAAGGCTAGCTTAATAATATTTCCAGAACCTGTTTAATAAAAGTTTATATCAATGAACAACTGGAGAAAGATCCTCTAAATCGCTTAGGTATCAATACAACTTACATTCTGACCATATTTCATTTAGATTGGATCAAAAACTTTGATCTCTGGAGTGTACACAAGGTTTTTCTAAGAATTGACCTAGTGACTTAGTTTTTGACCCCAAATGACCCAGTTTCGAACTTGGCCTAGATTTTATGGAGAACAACATTCTGACCAAGTTTCATGAAGATTGGATTAAAACTGTTGCCTCTAGAGTGTACACAAGCAATTATTGTTGGACGACGGACGGACAACGGATGGACAAGGGACAAAGAGTGATCACAAAAGCTCACCTTGTCACTATGTAACAGGTGAGCTAAAAATGATTAAAATCAACAAATTTAGTAAACAAGCTGGGCACTATGGGTGTAAGGAAGTATTAAGACTAAGACGGCACAGTGGTCGACTACTGCCTGACTACTGATCGAGAGGTTCCGGGTTCGAATCTCAGCCAGGGCACTTGGTCATTTATGACACGCTTTTCAGTGTTTCCCACCTAACTAGAGATGAACTGGTTGGCAACTCAGAGGTAGTCTAGTGTGTATCGGTGCTGTACACTAGGTGAATGAAAGAACCAAAGAGTCTGTTTGGCAAGAGCTTAGGACAGCTCGCCCAGATTCCTAGTATCAGACCACTTTCTCTTCTACTCACTGTCCCTTCAGCAAAAGCACAGGACGTCATTGGTAATAAGTGCTTGCACTTTTATGAGTTATCCTTGATCGCCAGGTTAACATAATTACACAAGACTGGAGAGAAGTATGTCAGAATAATATGCCTGTATAGTTTCAATATGACTAAAATCCTCAAGACTTACAAGCAGAATACAGTATGTTGGCACTTACTAAGACTAGGTCTGAAGTTCTCTAGAAGTCCAAGAAATGAGATCAGGCTGATCAAACTTGGTTCCTGTAAAATATCACATATTATACTCCGATACGCCCTGTGACTCCATTGATAAAGTGTACATTATTTTCGTAAGTGTACACTTTTTTGATTTGTAAGAAAGTTGTTTGTACAAAACATTTACTCAGAAAATAATTGGTCAATCATGACAAATCCACTTATAACTACATGAACAGTTAAAAAAATGACATACTGTAAAATCAATAATATTAGAGGGCCATTTAATTTCGTTAATTTTGTGGATGATTTCAACCACGAAAATCCTTTAAATTACATTGAACTTTCCACGAAATGGTCTTTTTCACCAAATCCACAAATTTTGTCACATTGAAATTTAATTATTTTTACTCGTCAAAAACATGTAGCTAGAAAATTGTAAGTCCACCCAAAGAAAGTGCAATATTACACTGTACTACTGTAAAACCATCTTATTTGTGGCTTTTACTCGAACCAATAGTGTAGATAACTAAATCATGAATTCCAATATTCTTGATTTATTTAGGCCAGAACAAATTTTAGAGAAATTGTTTATTGTTTTGTAAACCGCAAAATGGGGAGCAAAATTTATATCATTGTAATGACCAAGAAAAGTAGAAATTAATTATAGCAATTGAAGCAAAGTTACAGAATATTCATACCAAGCAAAATTTATTTTCTTATTATTCCCAAGAAAAGCAGTGCTTTCAGTATTTTTTAAAGTATTTGTAACAATTTAAGCGAATTTAAGATTTAGCTGTAAAAATTCATTGTGCAATTAATTACATGTACAAGAAACCTGAATATATACAGAATACAAATAGTTACTATAATTGTCTATCAGGTGAACTTTATTCTATATATTAATATGACTGTGAGCGTCAACAAGGGCAGTACGAATATAACCTTGTTATGTGTATTAGAAATAAAACAATACCAATATTTTCATAGAAATATGACAATTGTGAAAATAAGATGCATAAATTTCTACCTTTGTGCACTAAGTCCTTTATCAATGAATGAAGAAAACTAGATGCAAGTGTATTATAAGCACTTATAAGGTGTATAAACACATTGACACTTGTGTGAATTTTAATCACAAGCTAATTAAACCTATGAATGGACATTTTTGGACAGTTAACTTAATCCCTTAGGTACATTATAGGCCAAGCACATTTTTACATTAGAACTATATTTTCTATGCTGCGAATGATGCTCTGTTCATGGATTGTGCAAGGAACTTTTGGATAACCATGGTCTCTCTGGGGATCATTTTCCTTTTTGTCGGAGTATAAGTCAGATACAGAACTTGTTATCGCTCAAAAGTGTCTTCTTACAAGTGTTATTGTACAGTTTCGGAAGGACGAACAACAAATTATCCTCGGCTTCGCCTCGGACAATTATGTTGTTTGTCCTTCCGAAACTGTACAATAACGCTTGTAAGAAGACACTTTTGAACGAAAACTAGTACTGTATCTAATACTTACATTCCTGACAGCACAATATTATACACAAATACAATATGACAATATATGACCTTTATAAACTCATATTAAATCAGACTCAGATTCTCCACAATACTAACAATTTTAACAAACACATTGTGAATATTTAGAATTTTAGTCTTTAAGCTCTAAAATAAGCCAAGCACTATCACCATGTATCAATAATAAACCTAGTAAGCATGCTATTTCATCCACATGTCCCAAAAATTAAGGCAGACAAATATACACCCCCTTCCCCTGATATTCATAAATTCCTCCACCATACCTTTTTCGTTGTCAGCAGTTTGAAGGCGTGTCTACATCCTTCTCTTTTATGGAAGAAAAGTTTTTTAAGTTTCTCTTTTTCAAACCCTGAGAATGTGTCATACACCACAGCTAAAAACTGAAATAATAATATGGACATGCTTAATGTAAATGCACACAGAATACATATACAAGAGATGTTTGTAAAACATGGATGTACTCCTTGGATTATTCTAGTTATATACGGCAGCTGATCATCCTCACCAGTATTCCTGGACCATATTCTAATTAATATCAACTGGCTATTTCACCAGGAACCAGCAAGCACTCCACAAGTGAAGCCTCGTCAATATTGATGTCAAACTTTCATAGAATGGTATGACCTGCTGGGACCAGAAATGTAACCAACACTGCCAAGTTACAAATCCACTAACAATGGACCACAGCCCTACCTGCGGAACCTTGAAGTACATTTCATTAAACAAAGGGAAGTAATTATTTTATCCCACTTACCAAGTTCATAATAAAATACAGTTCCAAGGCGAGATAAGCAATGAAAAAGAACGCTGAGAATCTACTGTCATTGTATGCCGGCATCATGACATCTGGATAGCTGTAAATGTACAGGAATCAAATAATAAAATAAAATGAAATAGAGGCATAAAACAATTTCATGAGAAGAAAATAACTCAGTAGTTTTGTTGTATATTGAGCATCTCCCTTTGGGAGTAGCAAGTATTGGCCATTACATACAGGTTTTTACTCCACAGAGGCTAAATCATATAGTAAATATCAGTTAGGGGAAATTTTGAAGATGTTGTAATAGAGGTGTTTGATCTACAGATGGCTGCACTGGAGAGGTTGCACCCTTATATGGTCAAACAGAAACCTGTGTTAAGCACCAATTTAATGGAAAAAAACAAATGTAATTCTTTAAAGCAAGAGTCAGTTTACTGAGTGTGCACTTAGAATAAAAATCAGCCTCAATTTGGGTTCATTACACATTGGCAGTTTGAAATGTGGCTGAAAATGAGACTTCTGTAGCAATAAATTTCACTCTCATTTGACCCTAAAAGCAAACCTGTTGCGAACCTGACCTATACTTTATGAAAATACACATTACAAAAGTTTCATTAAACGAGGCTCAGGTGACTGAAATAGCACACCTTATTCCTTGAATAGTGCAACTAAAAATATGTAATATAGCTCTGATACCACTAAGCTGCTATATAAATTGCTGGCTTAGAATGAGAAGGTCGTAAGTACAAAATCAATATATACTGAAATTTACTCATTAGCTTTGGAAAAACAAGCTTTTACAACTTTGTATTGTATTGTATCATATTGTATTGTTATGTATTGTATTGTATTGTATTGTAACTTCATTTTGGTCAACATGACAAGTTCCGATTTTCTAGACAATAGGCTCATAAGAAGCGTGATATGATGCATATTTCACATATGTATAAGTTTCAAAAGGTCCTAAGTAGTAGTTATGACCTTCTCATTCTAAGCCCGCAAAATGTTTGAGAATAATAATTACTTACTTGGCTGTGGTTAAGAGGATGAACAGACTGATAAAACTGTCCTTTAATGTGGCAAAGTACTGAAATAACAATAAAAGCACTGAAATAATACTTAACTGATAGAAATAAAAACACTAAAATTCACAAAAGATATTAACAAACAAAACCCTTAGCTCTATATTCAAGCCTTTTTTACTATCAATAAAGACACCAAAGTGTAAATGTAGCCTTTTTCTTCAGTGAAAAACAAAACATAAACTACATGGTAAGATGTGCTGATCAACATTTCACCCAGCAGCCACCATATCTTACATGTTTGGATTTCTTCTTTGTATTTTAATAACTTTACACAAAACCATTCAATATACAAATTTCAAACAGACCTTGACCTTTGACCTACTGACCTCAAAGTCAATAGGGGTTATCTGCAGCTTATGACCAACCTCTATGCAAAGTTTGAGTTATTCAAAGGAAACCATTTTGGTCTACCGACCAAACAACCAGCTGATTGACATGTGCAAAGCAATATACCCAGGGTTCTCAAATTGACTGCTTAAAAGTTATTTTGAACCGGCTAAATATGTGAAATTTATACACAATGTGAAGAAAATAGTTGCATTAAGAACCTTATCAGACCTGTTCATTGAGCATTTTGGCCTACTAGGCTTAAAGTTATTGAGAACACTGTATACCCCTCATCAAATATCATATAGGGGGCATAATAAGAAATACTCACAGGATTGTTTGGCACTGTAGAAAAGAGGTAGAAACCTGAAAACAATAAGTAATTCTGGGTCACCAACTCACCATCGCAATTGATCAAACAAAGAAAGTAACTGAAGGGTACCTCCGTAGCTTAGTGGTTCGCGTGCTTACTGTCTAATCTGGCGACCTAGGTTCAAAATCAGGTGGAGGCACTCATATGCCTAGTACAATGTTTCAGCAGAAAGCTGATTATCAACTAAAAGCTATGCTCAGCACAGAAAGTATGACTCACATTCTGATTAGTTGGTTTTCAACATAATTTGAAATTTGTAATATCTAATTAAAAGTGATAAAACACTAATTAATTGTTTGCTTATAAATCAAGGGTAAATCGTAGTATAAGATTCCAACTTTTTAAACTTACCTAATACAGAAAAAATCAACATAAAAAATAATAGCAACAGTAACATGTCAAATATAGGTGGAAGTGACTGGAACGTCTGTCTTGCTAGTCTGTAAACAAATGAATCATAGGTATAACCAGACCGGACAAGTACTCCTATTAAAGTGGAGTGGATAGTAAATATGTATGCCAAGTGTAAAAGCAATACATTGATCGACTTAAATTTTCAACATTTTGAAACGGAGGAACGAACGAATGAATGAACAGGTGCATTAATATCAGTAGAGGCCAGGGCATAAAAAGAATTTGGAAGGCATGAAGAATTGGGACAGGGATAACCAAAGCGTACAAAAAAGGAATAAACAAGACTATTGCCAAGCAATGAAAGTCCCCTACCGGTAGCCAATTGTAACAGGGTAGTGTGAGGTTGGCGCCGTTAAACTAGTTTAAGCCTCCTACAGTTCTCACCAGACTGTTCCAAGGTGTTTACCCTCGGAGTATTTTTGTTTGTTTTACGCTTTGTATAGTGAGTGCCTCACTTGGTGTGCCAATTTTTGGGGGATTTGGGGAGGGGGAAAAGGTTAATTAAGTTAATTAATGCTGTCGAGCTTTAACGATTGGCCCCCTGAATAGTTTTATTTGAATTGTTCCCGAATATAGAAGAAAATTTCATTATTCTTCAAACACACTAGAACGTACGAACCAATGTCGTCTGCAAGGTCGCTGAAGTGATGTTTTGGACTTCATAGTTATCCAAATCCGAGGCGCATTGCGTTTTTGCTTCATTTTTAAATAATTAGAGGAATAACTCAACAAGAGGGCCATGATGGCCCTATATCGCTCACCTGATTATAAATGAAGCCCTGCACAATTTAGACTAACAAAGGTAGAGCGTAAATATAGAAACTGGTGACCCCCGGGGCAGGGTCAATTTTGACCCGAGGGGCATAATTTGAACAATCTTGGTAGGGGACCACTAGATGATGCTTCATACCAAATATCAAAGCTCTAGGCATTGTGTTTTAAGAGGAGAAGATTTTTATATGTCTTCCCTATATAAGTCTATTTAAAACTGGTGACCCCCGGGGCGGGGCCTATTTTGACCCCAGGGGCATAATTTGAACAATCTTGGTAGGGGACCACTAGATGATGCTACATACCAAATATCAAAGCTCTAGGCATTGTAGTTTTAGAGAAGAAGATTTTTATATGTCTTCCCTATATAAGTCTATGTAAAACTGGTGACCCCCGGGGCAGGGTCAGTTTTGACCCCAGGGGTATAATTTGAACAATCTTGGTAGGGGACCACTAGATGATGCTACATACCAAATATCAAAGCTCTAGGCATTGTAGTTTTAGAGAAGAAGATTTATATACGTTTTCCCTATATAAGTCTATGTAAAACTGGTGACCCCCGGGGCAGGGTCAATTTTAACCCCAGGGGCATAATATGAACAATCTTGGTAGGGGACCACTAGATGATGCTACATACCAAATATCAAAGCTCTAGGCATTGTAGTTTTAGAGAAGAAGATTTTTATATGTCTTCCCTATATAAGTCTATGTAAAACTGGTGACCCCCGGGGCAGGGTCAGTTTTGACCCCAGGGGCATAATTTGAACAATCTTGGTAGGGGACCACTAGATGATGCTACATACCAAATATCAAAGCTCTAGGCATTGTAGTTTTAGAGAAGAAAATTTATATACGTTTTCCCTATATAAGTCTATGTAAAACTGGTGACCCCCGGGGCAGGGTCAATTTTAACCCCAGGGGCATAATATGAACAATCTTGGTAGGGGACCACTAGATGATGCTACATATCAAATATCAAAGCCTTAGGCATTGTAGTTTTAGAGAAGAAGATTTTTATATGTTTTCCCTATATAAGTCTATGTAAAATGGTGACCCGCGGGGCGGGGCCAATTTTGACCCAAGGGGCATAATTTGAACAATCTTGGTAAGGGACCACTAGATGATGCTACATACAAAATATCAAAGCTCTAGGCATTGTAGTTTTAGAGAAGAAGATTTTTATATGTTTTCCCTATATAAGTCAATGTAAAACGGTGACCCCCGGGGCGGGGCCAATTTTGACCCCAGGGGCATAATTTGAACAATCTTGGTAAGGGACCACTAGATGATGCTACATATAAAATATCAAAGCTCTAGGCATTGTAGTTTTAGAGAAGAAGATTTTTATATGTTTTCCCTATATAAGTCTATGTAAAACGGTGACCCCCGGGGCGGGGCCAATTTTGACCCCAGGGCCATAATTTGAACAATTACTAAATCCCCCAATGCCACGTACATCCTGGCAAAATTTCATCAAAATTGGCCAAATGGTTTCAGAGGAGATGTCGTATGAAAGTGTGGACGGACGGACGGACGGACATACAGACGGACGGACGGACGACGGACGGTGAGTGATCACAATAACTCACCTTGAGCACTTTGTGCTCAGGTGAGCTAAAAATTAAGTAAGGCAGAGTTATGGTTCTTGTGCACTGCACTTCTCCTAATTGATATCTATACACATGTGAAATTTCAAAGTCATAGCTTGCTTAGTTTTGAAGTTATGCTCCGGACAAACTTTTGTGACAGACTGACGGAGCGCAAACCATAAGTCCCCTCCGATTTCACCAGTAGGGGACTAATAAACTTAAGACTTGATGTACTGGAAGAGGCAAAACATACTGATATCCATACCTGACAACTTCACAATCATTGTGAGGGTTGTTCTTTTAATTTCACGAACAACAAATATTCAATATTTTGTCCTATAAAGAATAACTCTGTGTTCAGTAAACGATTATGCCCTGGTTGAAGCCTTGACCATAATAACTAGCTAAGTCAATTTACTTGAAAGTTTGTTACAAACGGACCAACAAACAGACAAAAGGGCGAATAGGACAATCACTATATGCCTCCGCATCAGTAGATGCCAGGGCATAAGAATTTTTACAATATCAAAACAGTGCGTGCATTGATTATTATACCTTCTGACGCCCCGACAGTAATGAGAGTTGAGTAGAAATAAAGGTCGAAGTCCTCGTGTAACTCTGAAATGGTTTGTCTGTCGTATCAATACTACAATTGCTTCAACCATCATTATACATAATATCACACTCTGAAATAAAAATAAAATACCATGTAAATTGGGGAAGTTTTATGATGCTTCGTTCATTTACAATTGACTATGACAGTTGTTAGGGTGTGGTTCAACCGTTGTTGGGTTTCCCTGTCATATTGGCCAATGACCTCTGACTTATAGGAAAGTGACAGTTAGTTGTGAGATACAATGTGTCCCACTGTGCTATCCTAGCACTTTCAGAATAGACTTCTTGGTTCCTTACATACCCATTGTATAGCACCAATACACACAGGAGTACCCCTGGGTTACCAACAAGTCACTCAGAAAAAAAAATCAGAAATGACCAAGTGCCACGGCCAAGACTCGAACCAGGAACTGATAGGAACTAAAAATCTTTGTAACTGATAACCGGACAGAAATTAATTCAGGTGGAGTAGGAGACAAACGTTTGGATGAGAATTAAGCAATGAAGTAAGAATGGCCTAACTTACCTTCATACAAGTTCTAGGATGCTTGAAATAGACTTTCCATCCTAACCATTTCATTCGTATACCAAGTTCTAAACTCAACAATAGCAACATAAGTATCTCCAAGGAACCATGTACCTGAAACCATAACAACAAGCAGGGTTCCCATAAATATTCTGAGACAAAATTCCCTGACTTTTCCCTGACTAGTGTTCCTTCACTTTTTAGAGTGATCGGGCAATTTCGTTAGAGCAAAATATGGAAATATTATACAAAAAGAGAAAAAAGGCTATTTTTGCTTTTATTTTTTTGGAACCTAAAAGTTTAAAGTTACACTTTGAGGGCTGTTGGTTTACAAAGTAATAATAAAATAAAGTTGTTGAACAGAAACCATTTTGTCTACTTATTGACATGTGCAAAGCGTTATATCCCTCATTAAAGATGTTCACATCATAACAATAGGATGGCATGTGTTCCAAATCTTTTTGAACATCCCTTGAGGGGCTCATACTTACCCCTACAGGAAGTTTGAGGAAATTGACTGCCGGTCTTTCACACGCAGCGAGAAGAAGTACAAGTATAGCAGCCAATAAATCCAGTAAGTGGAACCATGTATTATGTGCTATAGCATAGGCCGGCAAAGCCTCTGGTTTCCTGGGGTGTGTGTAAAACTTGTCATTATTTTCACCTTCTTGTAAATATATAGATGCTTCCTGTAAAATATCAGTAAGTAAACTTGATAATATTCTACATATCAGATCTAAATTTTTATCACATGACTTGTATGCAATAAGTGTATGCAGGTTAAATATCATGTAAAATCATAATTTTTGTGGGGGATTAAATTTTGTGTTTCATCAACCACGAACTTTAATCCAAACAAACAGAATAATTATAGAAAAGATAGATCTTAGCTAAGAGAAGTCTATGAAACTGTAATCCTGACAGGGGTCCTACAATTCCGGAATTATATGAAAATCCGGATAAGTTGCATTAAGAAGGACTACGAAAGTTATTTGATGAAAAAAATTCAAAGAATTGTCAAAATAATTGTTATTTGAAGTTCCTTACTTTCAATTT
The DNA here is from genome assembly GCA_963678985.1 of Spisula subtruncata. Classification (NCBI taxonomy): domain Eukaryota; kingdom Metazoa; phylum Mollusca; class Bivalvia; order Venerida; family Mactridae; genus Spisula; species Spisula subtruncata. The sequence goes on along the minus strand of OY787672.1, from coordinate 22,622,196 downwards.
TTAGACTATAAAAGGTAGGGTATAGGGATGTTCTAGCTCAGTAATAGCATCCTAAACAGACTTGCGACTCGTTTTCAGGAGTGAACATTACCGATATGTCTCTGTAGAACCCCTGACTGTAGATAGGTTCTGAGCCTCACCTCTTCCTATACCGTTGCCATGGTAACCAAAACAAAAGAACTTGATACTAACCACATAATTCCTGTTCCACGCTGAAGACCGGGTTCTATGAATGGGTACCTGAGATATATCTGGCGTGTTCAATTGGAAACTATCAGTATCAGCACCCTCTGAGCAGTTTGTGGAATAATCTGTAAATATCAAACATTTCAACTTAGAATAGTTCAACTTACATTTATAAGAACCAATTAAAATTCAGTTTTCTTGTATCAATACTTGAAACTATTACTGAAAAAAAAATTGTGGGGGATTAAATTTTCGGGTATTTTGTGGTTCACCTTTAACAACGAAACCAAATCCCTTCGAACAATAATTTTAACAATTGTATTTATAACCTGAAATGCAAAATCCATAAATTAACCTTCCATCGAAATGGTCATTTTTACACAAACCATGAAATTTTGTCCTATTGAAATTAAATGGTTTTACAGCATGTTAATTGCTCTATGTAGATACATCATTTTCCATGACGATGCAGTCTGTTTGTCAATTATTTGATTTTATGTTGATTAACTGATCTGTGGCATTCATTTATAGCGAAAATAAACAAAAATCAACAAAAATCAACAAACTTTTACAACACCCCTTGTATATTATTACTTAAAAGAAAAATAAACAACTGTCAACCCATTCCAGTGTTTTATTTTTGCAAAAATATATGGAGATATTAGGCCCCTTTCCCCTCTCTGCAGAGTATATTATATTTTTTCCCTAAAATTTCGAAATTTTCCGCTTCGAGTCTTGCTCAATATTTATCCACATAAATACGAGTAAATTGATTTGATAAATGAATGCAAAACTAACTGAAGTAAGTTCGTTTGGCCTCCCATGCGTAAAATATACCACCAATAATCAATTAAACAAGACATTTAAGGAGATTTCAACACTAATTTTAAAATTCCCCTTTTAGCTCTCGGCATGCGAATCATCACCCCCCTCGACCAATGGGACTGGACCCCTTTCCACCAAAGCGAAATGAAACACTGCAATTCCACCTACCAGACATATCTGCTATATGAACCTATAACACACAAACATCCTCAAAGCACTTAATTCACAATATTTAACTCCAACATCAAATCACAAGAAAAATGTGTACAACCAAAGTTAATAACACATGATCTAGTCATTAGTACAATCCTAGTTCATTGTATTTTCCTCAAATTTCTGTGTAAGAGCAGTCACTGTTACTGGTACACTCTGGTACAAATTGTTTTTAGTTTTGAAATAATCACTGGGTAGTACCACAGGTAACTGTATCATTGAAAACGAAAAAAAAAAAATCTTTACAAAATTTTTCTGTTTCGTTTTCAAATTGTCTTTATCAATGATACAGTTACCTGTGGGTAGTACATGTATTGTTTATATTGTCAATACCGGTATATAAACAGACAAATACTACAATACCACAATGTAAATATGATCTCATATATTTGTATCATACAGATATTAACACAGTGACATATCAATTGACATATCTGACAGTTATCATATTTCATGATGTTGATAAATGAAAGTACAGATGAAATTTTAGTCAAACACATGAGCTACATTGTACCGTGACCATGACCAAGTGGTTAGGGTGGCATTATGGGTGGCTTGGTCGTCGAGCGAATAGCCTACTTGACTACTGATCGAGAGGTCCAATCCTCGGCCGGGGCACTTGATCAATTCTGAAACGCTTTTCTGCGTTTCCAACCCAACTAGTGATGAACTGGTTGGCAACCCAGAGGTAGTGTCGGGTGTATCATTGCTATACACTGGGCACATAAAAGAACCAAGGTGTCTCTTTGGAAAGAGCTAGGGCAGCGCACCCAGATACCTTGTATCACACCACTGTCTCTTCCACCTGCTGTCCCTTCATCAAAACACAGGATCCCATTGAAAATAAAAGCTTGCACTTTCATGGGTTATCCTTGACTGAAAGGTTTAAATAATTACATACACAGGGCATTCGCCTTGGAAGCAGGAGGTCTAAGGTTCGAATCTCGACAGAAGCTGCGTTGGAACTGATGAGACCGTTTGGTGAGCAGCCAGATAGCTAAACAATGTTTACCATAAAGCAATCACAGCCAGACGCCCAGCAATACAAGATGGGATTCAAGAGGTTGTGTATGCATGAAAGATATGAGTCTATTAGTCAAAGTCGACTGACCCATTCAAACTTTACCTATTTGATAGAAACTGGGTAACATTATCCAACATCAAGAACTATAGTTAATTAATCAACATTAAGAAAATGTTAAATTAACTCTAATATAATGATGATCAATATATACATCGCTGGCTTAGAACAAGAAGGTCGTAACTACCAAATCTATATATATTGAGAAAACAAGAGAAAACTGTATGTAATTTACTCTTTATCTATGGGAAAACACGTTTTTAAAACTTAATTTTGATCAACATGACAATTTCTGATTTTCATGAAAATAGGCTCATAAGAAGCGCCTTGTGAAGCAGATTTCAAATATGTATGAGTCTTATAAGGTCGTAAGTGGTAGTTACGACCTTCTGGTTCTAAGCCATCAATATACTGGGACAAGAAAAGTAGAAAACTCCAACAAGAGGTTGTCAATCAGGTGCCAAGTATTTATTCACACTGATAATAATGTGACAGAATCTTGTGACAGTAACTTAACTGTGTTTTGTTTCCATAGGAAACAATGGTTCAATTAGTTGTGTCACTTAATTGCCACCTTTTTCGGCCTTTATCGGCGATGGGGGCATAAATATGGCTGGGTAGGATGCTAGCTTAAATCCACACAATTAAATATAGAGCTTGGCAGGATCTTAAATTGCACAGACTAACATCTGATAAACAAACAGTGTTTAAGGATGGCCTAGTTATGAAGGACATAAATGACAGGATGTATCATTAATGATATGATATGACAAATATTTACCTAAATATAGACAGGATAGATATACAGAGCTTTGTGATCTGACTACCTTAATAACCGCAGTAGTTTACATTATATTATCTGTTTATCATCACTTAGATCACTTCAACAGTCTACCGTCAGCATTGTAGGCCAGTAGAAATTCATTGTTAGAATACCTGTACCACAATCAGTCAAACTTTAGTTAAAAGTGGGGACGGAACAGGATCTCTTTTTCAAATACAAAATAAGACCACACTCGGAACACTTGAAATATGCCAGGGTATTTTAATCAAAGTGAATATCTGAATACCTATAAATAGTATTATACTTTTAGGATTTCTAGAGCTCTAAAATATTTTAGGGTATTTAAAACCTGTTTAGATGACTGTGTGAAGTATCAGCAATCATTAATTTGGAAAATATTCTCGCCAAACTCACTCTTGTTCACAGAAAAATGTTGTGAAATGTGATGTAATAAATTACAAATTACTGAACTACATTCACAATATCTGGTGTATGGCCTACCACAGTGGATATATAGAAGTTTAAAAATAAATTTAACATTGGGATATTTTAGCAAAATCTTATATAGCCTGCTTTCCTGTGATTTCGTGAACATAAGACTTGTTTTTGGAGAGCGCTCAATTGTTTGTTGATTTAGAAACATTTTTCCACGTTGAAACTAATGCCTGAACCCCTCTCTACAAGTTAAAAAGACCAAACATGATGAATGATGAAATTATAGACATGGGGTCATCTGCTTTTCTGTCTAACTGAATTTTAGGGGTATTTTATAATTTGTCCATTAAAATTTGTTTTAAAGAGCTGTTTGCTCAAAATATTTATGGAAAATAATTTTTTAACTTCTTCAATCATTTGTCAATAATTTTGGACAGGTCTGCACGTTTGGCAGAAATATGTCAAACAGGGTTCACGAAACCATAGGAATTCACGAAATTATAGGAAAGAAGGATAATATAAATTTAACCAATATTTTAAAGACAACAATATATTTATACATTTTCTTAGTTTAGAAACATTGACAAAGGATAATAGTAAACAACTGTTATTATCCAATCAATGTGTGCTGGCCGATACTGTAAAATCATTTTAAAATATTTTTGGGGATTTAATTTGTGGATTTCGTGTATGACTTCAACCACGAAATTTAATCCCATCAAACAATAATTTTGACCCTTGTATTTATAACCTGATTCTGAAATGCAACATCGACAAATTAAAGTCCCGTTGAAATGGATTTTTTTACGAAAAAAACACGAAATTTTGTCTTATCAACTTAAATGATTTTACAGTATACTATTTTCCGCTAATTATGATGGCTAGTAGCTGAAAACAGGATATATATATATTCTACGTGAACTTGGTACACTAAAGAACGAACTTCCAGCACATGAAGTAAAACAAACTTCTACCTTGGTAGTGACCTCCCTTGTTGCTAGTCACTGCCACCTCTGTATAAACTTGTAAATATTTGGGACAAATTGTCATGTAGTTATTCCCGGGTCTTGGAACCAAACCAAAGTCTACTCCCCGGGACTCAGAGTTGATAAGGTTGTCAAATTCCCACCGGTTTGGAATGTTTGTCTATCTAATTCCCCCTGTATCATCGCCGCCACCCCAACTCCCCCACCCCCTGGGCGGGCATTACATTGACTAGTGCATTAATCCATCCTCGAAAACCCAGAGGTGACTCTACTCCAGAAATCGCTACATCAATGATAGCTAGTATAGGAGCCTGGGTTTTCGAGGATGGCATTAATCCATTGTTTGTGCCTTTTAAAAAGAAGCAGGGTATTTTTTGCCAATAAAGATACTTGTAGTAAATCTTGGGTATAGAAAAACTTCAAAAAATGGATTTGACCTATCATATTGTGATTATCAAAGACCTCAATTATAACTTTTGTCTTTGTTATTATAAAGAAAGAAGAGATCACTCATATAATTACTAATTTACTTAATTACATATAGCTGAGCCTCATATTTCACAGGTATCCATAATTCAAAGGTATCAGATATAAATTTTTGGTGTGCCACCTATATTGACGCACACAGGTCTGTTAATGCACAAGACAAATTGAAACCACAGCCCAACCCTGGGGAAGGGCAGGGGATAGCAGGGGAATTATACTGGGTGTAAACCTTTCCGATGTCCCGGCAGGGGGGTGAGGGCAGGGATTTTTTCCATGCCAAAATAGTAGGGAAATATATAGCTGTGACATTTCTCTGGTTTAGGGCAGGGACAATGGGCAGAATTTTACTCAGGGTTTGAAAAAATATAAGCCTAAAGTCCCACCCTACCCTGGGGAATAATTCACTGGTGCATAGTTAGAGCATAATTTCATAAATATCATGGACATACACTTACATACCTAATTCATTTAATTCCATATAAAGCATATATGGAAAAAAGAAAATGGGCATTAATCTTGAGTAACAACATAATAATGCACCAGTCAGTTGTATCCTGGCCCCCAACCCTTGGGAATGGGTGGTGGATAGGCGGGGAAGTAGCCATGCTTTTTTACCTTCCAGCTTCCCCTGCACTGCCGGCGAAATGTAAGGGATTTTATCTCCGAACCAATACCCAGAAGACAATATTAAGTTGTCTGGGGCCGGGGAAATACCGGAGATTTACCATCAGCTGTCCCCGCCCTGCGGGGAACAGACCTTTTTCTTGGTATTGTGTGAGGCCAAATTTCGGCCTCAAATTCCATTCCCAATTGGTGAAAAAAATTCCCAATTGCTGAAAAAAATCCCAATTGAAAAAAAAATGCCAAAAAAATCTGACCCAAAAAAGATTTTTTTTTTACTCCAGAGCGAAATATGTTTATTACTAAATATAACACGATATACCAAATATCTAAATATATTTTGTTAAAGAGAACTTATTTATGGATATATAAGCATGGTTTTAAGATATTTTAAAGGGAAAAAAATCCCATATTTGTCATTTAACCTCTTATTTTTTTTCCCAATTTGTAAGAATCTGCGACACAAAATTCCCAAATTGGGCAGGGGCCTTTTTCCCAATAAGGCAAGAAAAAGGTCTGGGGAATGGCAGGGCATTTGACAACCAAAAAGTCAAAATCCTGGCCATCCCCACGAATTGTTGTTCGCGAGTACATTTTTCTAAGTAGGCTACTTCTTTAATCTCCAGTAACAACTGGATTCCTTCCTGTTTATGTTACATCGTCTGCTACAGTTTGCGACATAGAATGATAGATCAGTAAAATTACTCAAAAAGTTTTTGAATTTCAGCTTGATTTCTAACAGTTGTGAGTATATACAATGCTATTGGCACAGGGTTTTCCCTAGGATTTTTCATACGAGGGTTGCAGGACCCTTAGATTTATATTTAGGGAGTCCCTGAGAAATTTTGGGGGTCCCTTCACCATATAGTAATGCATTTCAAGCTCATTATTAGTGAGTATCAAATTTATAAATAAATAAAACAGCAAATGCAGATTGCTCAATGCACCACAAGACTTAGCGCAATAAATAGCAGAAAGAAAAATGTTCTAGCTGAAATAAAAAAAGTCTGTTCAAGGGATCCTATTGAGGGTCCCAAGGATGCACAGTAATGCAGAAATGAGGGTCCCAAGCCACAAAGTTGCGTCAGGGATGCAGAAAACCTGCATCAGGGAAATCCCTGTTGGCAATATATATAGTTTATTTATATACCTTGGAATTATGACTATCTGCTCTTCAAGAATAGACATGAGTACTCAGTAGGCTATGTTTTTGGCTAACTTTAGTCTTTATCGATATATTGTTTATGTTTTTGCCAAATATTATTGTGATGTGAAGAGTTAGAAGAGCTAAATTTATTATATCTGTCAAAAGATATACATGACGGTAGAATCATATGAGATTGTGAGTCACACGTAAGTATACACTTAACTAAAAATTATCATCTAGAATTAAGTACCATCAATGGCATTATGATTAAATGTGCAAGAAAAACATCCGAATTATGTTCCATCCGAAAATATCTACTTTATCGAAACGTGTATTATCTTTGAAATATACCGCTTAAAGCAAACTAGCATTCATTATAAATAGATAATTTCATCTTAGATAACTTTATAAAGTTCATATTTACTTGGAGACAAGCTTTCCTGTGAAATTTCATGATATTCTGTCACAAGAATGTTTTCGTCCATAGTTAGGGATAATGTCCAGCCTTTACCGTTTTTTCCGTAAAAAGTCATAAAAAATATGAGCAGCAATGTATAGGCCTGTGACCGTATGTACAAATGTGAGATTTCGTTACTGTGCACATACGTCTGTATTTGAGATTTCATTATAGTTATGTGTTAAGATCACGATTATTGTTGTTTTTATAGAAAGTACCCCCCCGTAGTTGTAGAAGCACTCCATTTAAAATGAGCTTCTTTATAGAGGATGAAACAAAAGGAATTCTTTCGTCTTTGGGTCCCTTACTCTTCTATATTAGAACATATGGTAGTGAGAGACCCCAAACGAAAAAAACCCATGGGGTGAATTTGCAAGGGGTGTTCGATAACTATTAAGATATACAACTGACCAGGTGAGAAATTATGTATACATATATATGCTGCTTAATTAGGGTCTCTGATCTGATTCTAACTTTTTATTGACATAATCATTTACAATGGAGCTCACAGAAACCCCCTATTTCATATTAAACGCTCCTTTACACCAGGAGCTCTTCAATGTATATTTATAGAGAAAATCCTGTTTATAGAGAAGATCCTGTATATATATTGTCAACTGAAGTTACCAGTGGTGCTGCTGCTGCTGCTGACGGTGGTGGTGGTGGTGGTGGTGGTGCTGCTGCTGCTGCTGCTGCTGCTGCTGCTGCTGCTGACGTTGCGAGTCGTTAAGTTGCTGAGGTTGCCGTGCTGCTTCTGAAGTGTGCTAGTGTACCAAGATATTAAACGAATTATTCTAGAACCAATTATTCAAAACCGGAAATACGGTCTTTATATCGTTTGGGTATTTGATTATCAAGGGAAGTAATTTATTTTGGAATTCCAACATGTCAGACATGCTAGCTGTTCCAGCGACAAAATGCATACATAATGGACGCAACGTGTTGCTATTGGATTAAATTTGAATGTAGTCCACTGATAATAATGTTATCTGAAACAGGAAATGTCAAATCACATAATCTGGTAATTTATTTTGCATTATTTACAGTATATAATAACTGTATTTTTGAAAACGAAAGTAGCACCGTAAACCTCTGTACGTGGGTGGGGTTACGAAACTTAAACCATTTTACTGTTAATGCGTATTTCTAAGATATTGGCAAGCTCCAAACTAAACAGACTAATTATATTATATGTAACATTTGTATGTAATCTACGATTTAAGCATTTGATAGATATATGCATTGCGTCGCCGTTATGTACTTTCGGTTTCAACTATAAGAAAGAGTTTGTTCTTGTTACAGAGATCTATCGTTTCATGTTCTCATCGATACTTTAAAGTCTCGAGGCGTTCGTGATCTAACATTAACACAGTGTGTGATTGTTCAATATGTGCTAAATAAGACCAATATACAATACCAACCATGGTGTAACTATATACGTTTATTCATTACATTCATTATATAGCTATGTATATGGTAATGATTCCAGTTATGAAAACAATTTTGAAACAACTCATTTAACTGTCTGGTATTTAACTTCAGCAACCGGAGCTAACAACGTTAGTAAGAGAAACTTAAGCATGCAACGTCAAACATGTGATTTGAATGAGAACATCATGTCTGGTTAGTGTGTTGTGATAAAGGTTAAAACATTTAACAAACTTAACAAGTTAATAATGAGGCAAGTGACTTTTGTTCTGTTGTAGAAATTAAGATCTTGTTAACAGAAGTAGAACTGATTCCCTGAAGTGATGGCCTTGTTAGACGATTTTGGTGATATAAATGAAGATCCTAGAGAGGTTCACTACCTACGACTTCATCTTTTGGTAGTGAAACATGCAACATACGTACTAAGATGCAAGTTCGACCAGTTGATACCTCCGAACCAACTTCATGCTGAGCTTAATAGTAAGAATAACATGAAGACGATAGTATATGCTCTGAAACACAACAAACTAAACCAAAGGCAAAGGTCACGACTATATCCTCCAAACGGTCCTCCGAATTCACAAGACTTTGATATCTCCTTACTAATGTATCTGTTGAGGAACATATGCGGTCTATCAAAATCTGAATGGTGGAAACAGATATATGAAGACAACAGCAAAATACCTAGGCACAGCCAGGATGTGGTGGCAGATATAGTTAGACTTCGAAATCTTCGAAATAAGGTTGGTTTTGCTTATTTAGCACCAGTATGCTCCCAATCAGAGTATATGCTATATACATTTCCCCTCTTTGATATCCCAGTTATGCATGTGAACATAAACGATTAGAAAATTATGTTCGATCTGATTTAGAAGCTCAAACCCGTCAACAATAATAATCTTCTTAATTTAACTTAATATTTACAATGTAATTAACAACATCAACATATTTTCATAAACCTTTGTACTTTAACCACTGGCTTCTTCCATCCTTTGTTGTTTCTATTGGATCAATTTGTTACAGTCAGTATGTACTACAACTAGTTTCACATAATTAAGTATAACTAAATAAAATTCTTATGTTGTATGACTTGTTAATCAGTCAGTATTTCCATCTGCGTCCGCCTGGAATTTTGATATGTAGAACACCAGCTGATAGTATCGAATTATCTTCTTTACTTTCTAACCATCGCTTTTAAATCACCATTACAGCTCAACCACACACCCACCGCGTCCCTTGAGGAGAACGAATTTGAATCAGGATGGGATCTCGCAGAAGAGGTGACTATAGATAACTCTATTTATATACCTTGGTTTTATGAAATCAGATGTTTCATCAAAACATTGTTAGAAATTTAGTCCCAGAACTAGTTTTAAAAAATCAGCAATTCCATTCAGCCAATATACCTACTGTGTAGTTAAATGATAACATGTGCAGTTAAAAGATGACTACCGCCAAAACATTAAAGCTTTCTTTTGCTTATTCCATTTGTTACGATTTGACAGCCAAATGTTCATTACTTCCAGTCTGTATAAGGCGTTTGTTTTACTGATTGCTTACTTATTTAATTATTTCTTCACCTTATAACGTTACACATGTGTGTTATGTTGGTATAGGTTATGCTACGATTGACTGGACAGTGTGGGATTACTGATTTCAAGCAAAAAATTGATGATGTTAAAGTTTCCAAACTTGATCTTGTATCAGCAGAACTGAAAAATATCAGAGGTAACAGAATTGGATGAAACATCTTTGAACATAATTACATCACGGTGTTTACCCGTATCAGCATCCTCTCTGTGCAAAACGCTGTATCGGCATCCTTTCTGTGCAAAGCAATGGTTTTTGAGGACACCAGTCGACCGGAGAGATACGAAAATAATTGATTTTGCCAAAAATAAATATCTGCTTAAAAATCAATAGCCCACAGAACAACCCAATGATTAAGCACTGTTGTTACATTGTCATATTAGTTGCCACAAGTTTGCACTAAGATGGAATGTTGATCGGGGTACTTGTTCGAATGAACTCGAGAGTCCTGTTTTTGACAATTTAATGCGATTTTTCGTCAAAATAGGAAATATCTCCCACCTCAGATGGAGAGTCCTTGAACCAACCTGGTCACTTAATCCTTTTAATATGGCAACTATCATCAAATTATGGAAAAAACAGACTACTTTCAGCTTCGTTGTTGCACCCACACTATTTCTGTTCTGGCACCGGCACCCTCTCTGTGCTATGGTTAGTGTGCGTTATTTTAGCTGTCAGCAGTCAACACATATATAGAGAGGGTACGGGTGCCACAACGAAACCGAAAGTAGACTGTGTTTACATTATTTGATTAAAGTAATCATGTTTATAACATTTAGAGGCCAGATTGATTCAATGACTTCATCTGGTGTGCGAGATATTTCCTATATTGACCAAAACATGCATTTACGTGACATAAATATGACTGAGTGTACATTCGAACAAGTACCCATGTCAACATTCCATCTTAGTCTGAACTTGTGGCAACTGATAAAACAAATGGAACTACATGAAGGCAGTAGTTAAGGATTGGGTTGTTCCGTGGGTTATTGCTTTTTAAACATATCTGCATTTTTGACCAAATAAATGATTTTTTTCACTCTCCTTCATCAAAGTCATTGTTTTGCACCGAGAGGGCGCCGGTGCCAACACAGAGAGGGTGCCGGTGCCAGCACAGAGAGGGTGCCAACACAAAGAGGGTGTCGATACGGGTATACATCGTGTTTGTAACATCGTCTTTTTTTAAACATGTAAAATGCTTTTATACTGAGCATTCTTGTGCAAATTGATGGGAGAGTTTGACGACGTCATCCTGCTTGCTTCTGTGGCCCTCATGGAAAGGTGGGTCCGTAACCATGTGAAAGATAAACTCAGCCATGAGAACCATGATAAATAGCCTTATCATCTGGATTTTTGAGAACGCAAACACGGGAAATAACCTGTATTGACGAGCCAGTAAACAAACCCCTATTTCGATGTTTAAAATATAAACAGAAGCCATCTTTGAAAAAGTTCCCTTCAACAGCCCTTAATCACTAACCAGTCTCAAATTAGTAGTTTTACTGTTCGTTTTTACGTATTAATCTTTGGTCTTATTTATAAATACATGTAATACTTTACACCATTCTCTAATTTAATATGTGTTTCTTTTTCATTTCAGTGTATAGTTAGGATAGCTGAGACTGTTATTACTACATAGGTACATGTATTATATTTTGCAGCAAACACTGCGATATTCCTTGAAGAATACCAAGATGAACAGTTGTTTGTGGAGACAAATGCTTACAAAAGTGCACTCCAAATATTGAAAGAAAACAATCACGTTGTTCTTACCGGTCATCCTGGAGAGGGCAAAACTACTATGGCAGCGAGACTAGCTCTGAGTACAACAGAGTTAAGAAATTGTCTTGTACTTAAACATCCTGCTGACTGGCGCTATGTTGATTTAAAGTTAAAGATTATCAACACTATAATTATTGATGATATATTTGGGGCCGGGTCATTAGATGAAAAAATGCTTGGCCAATGGAGACATTATCTACCTGATATTGAGCGAGCAGCTAAAAAGAAAGTTATACAAGTAATTATCACCTCTCGGCATTACATTTTTGAAGAATCGAGAGCGGAACTTGGTCCGATTCCAATGTTCGGTAATGGAGATGACACAGACCCGAGCAACGCAGTGATTTTATTAACATCTGCAAAACTTTTGAAGATAGAAAAAGAACTAATCTTCAAATCTCAAGCGAGACGAAACGAGCGAGATGTGCCTATTGAGTTGATAAAAGAATGTGTTATGACATCAGCTGAGGAAAGACCAGATGTTCTATTTGGTTTTCCAGAATGTGTGTCTATGTTTGTAAGACATAATACAATTTATGACAAGGGTGCTGGATTTTTCAAAAAGCCCGTAGCCTTGTTCAAAAACTATTTGTTAGGGTTGTACAAGAGTCGCCCAAAGGAGCTTCATGACAAATTCTTAGCGCTTGTCCTGGTTTGGTCAAAAGAAAACAAGGTTTTGTATGAAAAGGAGTTTCAAAGGGTGAAAACCACATCAGAGCATGTAAAACGAGTGGCGGAAGTTTTTGATCGAGAGGTTGACTTTGACTTCCTGGAAACTATCAACCGTTCACTGACGAGTCATGTTGGGGGCTTTCTTAAGTACAGTGATAAAAGTGGACAGTATGCCTTCAGCCACAACGTCATTGGGGATATGGTGGGTTTAGTCATCACAGACAAGAAACCTGAGCAAGCTATTGAGGTATGCCCCAGAGATTTCCTCATGGAATTTGTGGGTATAGGAGAACAGCAAGAAAACAAAGTTACATTGAAAGAAAGGCAATATGAGTGGCTGGCAGAAAAGATGGCCAACATGATACTGAGAGACAATTGCAATGAAGTTCCAAAAGTATCTAAGGATGATTTCCACTCGCTCATGAGAAGTGGCAAACGACAGAACACTGTCGAAGTTCACAGTACACTTGATTTTGGCCTGATCAAACATAGTGCATTCAAACATAAGCAGTTTATGGACCTGTTTATCGCATATGTTGTTCAAAAGAAATATGAAGAAAAGATGTTTCAGACACCTGTTATGTCTATGACAGGATTCTTCTTTGATTATGGCATAAGTATGGATCATCTTGATATGCTGTTGCTAGATTATGCTTGGTTTATTGGAGCTCGTAACTTTGCTACAGAAATCTTCAAAAAATGTCTTGTAGAAATTGTAAGCAAAACACCAACTGTAGCACTTCTTTTAGCAGTACATTCGCGCGACATTGAGTCTGTTCGTTATCTGTTGCGAATTGGGACAAAAGTGACAGGAGATGCAATATACATTGCAATACACAACAGACTGCATATATTACATGTTTTATTGAAGCATCCGGATACTGATGTCAATCATCGTGGGAATGCAGTACATGGAAATTATCCACTTATTGTGGCTTCAAGGAAAGGATTTACTGACGCAGTGAAGTACTTACTGCAAAGTGGAGCAGATCCTGGAGTGAAGAATACAGCAAATATGACCGCTTTACATAAAGCCATCATCTATAAAAGGAGAGGTATAATTGAAGCATTGGTTGAGGGACAAGCACCGCTTGATGTGAGAGGAGGCAAATTCAAAAGAACACCATTGCACATTGCAGTTGATACAGGGGATCTCGAATTGGTGAAACTTTTCCTGGATAAAGGTGCGCCTGTACTCGTCAAAGACCACCGAGGACATTACCCTATACATATTGCAGCTATCAGGGGAAATCATGAAATCGTTCGAACCTTACTTCCTGTGGACAGAAGGCAGGAAACTCACAGGATATCATCATACGGAAAACGGTCAAAAATAAAAGGGTTCTTTCTTTACCATATCGCAGTCTGGAAAAAAGATGAACCGCTTTTAAGAATACTAATTGAAATGGGAGTAAATCCAAATGGAACAGATTGGTACGGCCAAACCGCACTTTATGTCGCGATAATGGAAAAGAAGAAGGATATTGCATTGTTACTGTTGGATAGCGAGCTAACTGACAAAAAGAAGGCACAAAAACAGGGGTTTACACCATTGCATGCTGCCATTTATCAACAATTAACTGAAATTGCTTTGAAATTAATTCCGCACTCCAATGTGAATGCACAAGATAAATTTGGCAAGACGCCATTGCATGTCGCATGTGAGAAAATGGACACCGGTGTGATCGATAGATTGCTTGAAAATGGCACTGATGTCAGGATGATAACTAAACGTGGAGATACAATATTTCATATACTTAGAAGAAAGATGAGAAAATCTAGCGCAGATGCAACAGAAGCCAGATTAGTGGAAATATATTTTGCTATGTATTATCCTGATCTCGTACAACAGTTACCGAAATTGAAGAATAAGTCTGGTATCACAATAGCAGTACAGCTGGCGGCCAGTGATGAAATACGTCAACCCTTGCGACAGTTCTTGCAAGATAATATGCCTGCTCAAAGTGAAGATATCTTCTTATCCTTTATTCAACAATTAGGCAATGAGCTTGGGCTGCAGTTCGTTAACGATTCTAACGAAAATAACGATTCTGACGAAAACGAGGCTTTTGACGAGGTGATTGGTTATGATGATGGTGTCGATGACGCAGATTTTGATTTAGACCTGTGCGATGTTGACGACACAGACGATGATTTTTATGACTACATGTAGTCATTACGGAAAATTTGTTGACTTACAACCTGTTTTTAGATTTCATGAATGTAGACAGTAGAGATACGTCAGTGAGGTATATGACCGGCCGATAGATGTAAAGAAGTGAGATAACAAATATAAAAATGTACCTTTCATTTTGGATAATTAGTTTCTAAGTGATCAGTTTGAGTGTACATGTACAGTTTAGTTATGTTGGCTGCGCGTTGTGTTATAATGATAACAATACATTTATACTTCTAAACCAGAACAAGGACAGGAACTAATGAGTTTTGGATTACGTGTTAAAAGGTAGTTTTTATGAGTGGAAAATGCAGAATATGGAAACTTCATTTGATTGCCGATGTACATAACTTGAACGTATATCGTTCAAACACTTTGAATAGTATTACACATTTTGCTTTTTGTTTTTTGGCATATCTTTGTGAAACTATGTTGTCCAGCTCTTTCACAGCTGGGATTTGGGCTTTTTGTTTTTTCGTTAGGATATGCATAAGCTAGGGCATTGTTTCGTGCATTGTACGTTATGTACAAATGTTGTACTTGTTTCTGTGCTCGGCTGGCTAAGTTGAGTGCCTCATACCCTTTTGCTAGCAAATATGTATATAACACAAGTATGTCGGATACGAGCTTCAAGCTTATGTTGTTATGTTAAACATTACCGACGTTAAAGAAAGATCTTATCACGAATAATCACTTAACTTAACCTTGAATTGTACATTTGAACAACAAATCGATCGCAGTTTTAGTTTGAAAACCATTCGACATGTCGATCGATCGAATATTTGCACGTAACGCTATGTACTGTGTTGGTGTACTTATAACCTTTAATAAGTGTATAGCTAGTTTGCGATAGAAAAAAATCGTGTTTTTTTAAGATTTCTGAAAATCTATTCATCAGATTTTGGTAAAATATTACACATAACTACAATAACTTCCTACCTAGTCTCATTTTGAATTTCATAATTTTTAGTCACCAATTAAAAGATATTTATTCTTTATTACATATTGAAATTACATGCGTATTTACAGTTTAACGCAGGGAGGTAATCTGGTATTCCATTGATGATTTACTATCAATTATTTAACCGTTACAATCCGTGATTAGCGGGGTTGAGATTGCTGTTATAAAGACAAGACTTAGGAGGCCCTTGTGATTCGGTTTATTTATGTGTGTCGCTTGTACACAATGTGCAGCAATAACATGTACTTCGTCATATTCACAGACGGGCCTCGCATGTGTTAAATCAAGTAGGTTGCAAATACGTAAATATACCGTTATGCGTATCATGTGACCGTAAATTGGCTGTTGCAAGTATCAAGTCTTCTAACTTGATTTTTCATACAAAACTACAAAAATGTTACATAGAACTTATGAACAAAACTTTTTTAACTCATTTCTAATCTTGCTGAAATTTCGGTGTGTATTAGGTAGATATATTGCATTTATTCGTGCAAAATTTCATACCTGTAGGTGTAGTAATTACAGAGAAATATTTAAAAAACACGATTTTTTTCTATCGCAAACTAGCTATACTATAGTTCAATTTTGAACCCTGAGCCATGACCTTTTAGACGAGTCTATTTGTGCGGGTAACCCGTGATTTATTGATTTCAATAGTCATGATATAAAGATTATGCTACTTGCTAATGTGTGTTATATACATATCTGAATAGTCAATCCCACGCCAATCTTTATCGGCGAATGGATTAAACTTTAAAAGTGCAGTCACGGCTCAATGCTCGAAATCGAACTATAGATAATAATGAGGATGGTACCATTATGCTAGTGAAAATATGTTGTTTTATCAATGAGTATTCACATGTACCTACTGCCAAGGGAGATGATTCCGGACAGGAGAAGTTCCGGACAAACGGTCGTAGACGGTTTATTTAGTTAAATAATTCATTGATATTGGTATCAAATCACTCAGGTGCGTATTTAAAGGAAATCTGGAAGAAAAAAAAATCAAAATAAACAAATAATTACTCATATACCATACCGAAAATATCGTCTGCTGTTGTGATTTTGACATCAGCACCGCCGGGGGTAAACAAATTTAGTGCGCATGCGCAATATAGCGCGTGCACAGCGCGAGCGACAATTATTTTATAGTGTTCAATTATTTTGTTCTATATTCTGTAACGAGATCGTGGCCGAGTGGTTAAGCAGCTCGATTAGTAATCATCTGATGCTAAGATCCAGCGATCGAATCACGGCGGCGCCTAAAATATTTTTCTTTTAACTTTTTTTTCTTCCAGCATTTACTTTAGCGCAATAGACGGAAATTTGTCCTCATTATCTGTTGAGAATTTTTTTTGGATATCTTGTCAATAAATCTGAAAAACTTTTTCCACGTTTTGTTTCGATTTTCGGCCGGTAAACAAGATACGATATGGATTGGAATTTAACCTGTCACGAGCGCCCCCTGGGTTGAAAACATGTGCGTCACGTGTTGTCATGTCGTAAATATTGACATATTTTTGCATGATTGTGAAGAAGGAACCCTGTTCTAAATATTTCCTGGTAATCTGTTTCTAAATATTCGTCGCGGAATATTCGAAGCAGACTGTCCGGTATATCTACGGTAATATCGTTGAAAATAGCACAAAAGTGCCCCTTTTCAGGCCCCGATATTTTGCTGTTCACGTGACGTCATTTTTCGGGAAACCTATTTTTAGCAAAGATCCTGAACCAAGGTATTTGTAAACACAAAAAAATCTGAGAAAAAATCTATTTTTAACTCCAGGGGAAGCTTTTTATGCGATTTCTGTCCGGAACCTTCTCCTTTGCCAGTATAGGCCACTAAATTGTGTTATGGTGTTGACGTAGAAACTGATAAACTTACGAACCGGTTGTTCCAATTGTTCCAGTGGATATCTAAGGCGCCATGTGTGGTGCTACGATACAGTTATATCGGTTGTTCCATTACACATGTATGTTTCCAAATTGTGTACTAGTATTTATTAGATAATCGAAGTTGAACCAACGTGTAACCGAAATAGTAATGATGTGATTTCCTTGATCGGATCTTATTTTTTGAGACAATGTTTGGTTAAAGTGTGTTTACAGACATGTGTGTACATTTTTTGTATTTCTACATTTTGTGTAAATGTTCATTATTATAAACAAGTTTATGATTTGTGTGTTCGATTAAACAAATTGTATATCGCTGGTGTAGAATGAGAAGGTCGTAAGTACAAAATCTATATTTTGAGAAGACAAGAAAAACATTTTGGTTAAGATGACAAGTTCTGATTTTCGTAAAATAGTCTCATAAGAAGCGCAATATGATGCTGTTTTCAAGTATTTATCAGTCTTACAAGGTCGTAAGTAGTACATGTAGTTACGACCTTCTCATTCTAAGCCAGCGATATAATTCTGACATTAACATTCTACTGTACGTGCCATACTAGTAATTGTAAGTGTATTGAATTATCAGTATTGTCAGCATTATCTTTGTCGTGCATAACAACACTCATCACAAGTATGCGTGTTCTGTGTACTAGTATAATGTCTGAAATAGTGTTAGCTGTTGATGGTGTAAACTTTCATTAATTATGTGTTGTGTTTGATAGATTGAAATACAAAAATTTAATTATATACTAGGTAATTAAATCTTAAAAACATGATGCATTGTTCTTCTTAAATTGACTTATGCAGACATGCCCTTTATGCAATGACAATGACACTTGTAAATACATGCAGCTATCCAATGCACAATACAATTTGTATATGTATCCAGCTACCATATACACAATGACACTTGTACATGTATCCAGCTACCATATACACAATGACACTTGTACATGTATCTAGCTACCATATACACAATGACACTTGTACATGTATCCAGCTACCATATACACAATGACACTTGTACATGTATCCAGCTACCATATACACAATGACACGTGTACATGTATCCAGCTACCATATACACAATGACACTTGTACATGTATCCAGCTACCATATACACAATGACACTTGTACATGTATCCAGCTACCATATACACAATGACATGTGTACATGTATCCAGCTATCATATACACAATGACACTTGTACATGTATCCAGCTACCATATACACAATGCCATTTGTACATGTATCCAGCTACCATATACACAATGACATGTGTACATGTATCCAGCTATCATATACACAATGACATTTGTACATGTATCCAGCTGCTATATACACAATGACATTTGTTCATGTATCCAGCTACCATATACACGATGACATGTGTACATGTATCCGGCTACAATATACACGATGACACTTGTACATGTATCCAGCTACCATATACACAATGACATTTGTACATGTATCCAGCTACCATATACACAATGACACGTGTACATGTATCCAGCTATCATATACACAATGACACTTGTACATGTATCCAGCTACCATATACACAATGCCATTTGTACATGTATCCAGCTACCATATACACAATGACATGTGTACATGTATCCAGCTATCATATACACAATGACACTTGTACATGTATCCAGCTGCTATGTACACAATGACACTTGTACATGTATCCAGCTACCATATACACAATGACATTTGTACATGTATCCAGCTACCATATACACAATGACATCTGCATGGTTAAGTTTTGTGTTTAGGTAAACTTTTTTCATAAACTATCAAAGCTATTGCTTTGAAACTTGCAACATTTGTTCACCATCGATACCTGAGCCTGTAAAGCAAGACCTGATAACTATGATCTGCATTTTGTAAGAAGTATTTCCCTTTTTGGACTAAGAAAATAAAATGCCTTGGTTAAGTTTTGTGTTTAGGTCCACTTTTCTCCTAAACTATCAGAGTTATTGCTTTGAAACTTTCAACACTTGTTCACCATCAATACCTGACCATGCCAAGCAAGACTCATAACTCTGATCTGCTTTTTGCATAAGTTATTGCCCCTTATTGGACTTTGACAATTCCTTGGTTAAGTTTTGTGATTAGGTCCACTTTTTTCATACGCTATATGGGCTATTGCTTTGAAACTTTCAACACTTGTCCACCATCAATACCTGACCATGTCAAGCAAGTCCCATAACTCAGGCCCCGATCTCCCGAAACATTTCAAGTAGA
Source organism: Spisula subtruncata (assembly GCA_963678985.1). NCBI lineage: Eukaryota > Metazoa > Mollusca > Bivalvia > Venerida > Mactridae > Spisula > Spisula subtruncata. The sequence goes on along the minus strand of OY787672.1, from coordinate 22,602,215 downwards.
AATCTCATCTCAAATTGAGATTTCGCTCAAATCATAGTCTGAGTTTAAGGTAAATCTTAAGTTCAAGTTCTTAAATTTCTACTGTTATAGATTAAGAAATGTGCCTTCTGTTTTGCGATGCGTATTTTGAGTAAGGAGTCCAAAGGAAATTATCTAAATGATATATGTCAAAATTTGAGATGAGATTGAGCTAAGATTGAGATGTTTAGGGAGATCGGGGCCTGATCTGCATTTTATGTGAGTTATTTCCCCTGTTTGGACTTTGACAATTCCTTGGTTAAGTTTTGTGTTTAGGTCCACTTTTCTCATACACTATGTATATGTGGGCTATTGCTTTGAAACGTTCAACACTTGTTCACCATCAATGCCGGACCATGTCAAGCAAGACCCATAACTCTAACTGCATTTTACGTGAGTTATTGCCCCTTTTTGGACTTAGTAAATTTCTTGGTTAAGTTTTGTGTTTAGGTCCACTTTTCTCATACACTATGTAGGCTATTGCTTTGAAACCTTCAACACTTGTTCACCCAACAATGCCTGACCATGTCAAGCAAGACCCATAACTCTGATCTGCATTTTACGTGAGTTATTGCCCCTTTTTGGGCTTAGTTAATTCCTTGGTTAAGTCTTGTGATTAGGTCCACTTTTCTCATACACTATGTGGGCTATTGCACTTGTTCACCATCAACACCTGACCATGTCAAGCAAGAACTATAACTCTGATCAGTAGTTTGTAAGAGTTAATCAACACCTGACCATGTCAAGCAAGAACCCATTTTTGGACCCATTTTTCTCATTCACTATGTGAGTTATTGCTTTGAAACTTGCAACACTTGTTCACCATCAATACCTGTCCATGACCCATTACTCTGATCTACATTTTGCAAGAGTAATGGCCCCCCTTTAACAGTGACAGATATCAGATGAGCGTCTGCACCCGCAAGGCGATGCTCTTGTTTAAATATTAGTACACGCATGATTGAACTGTCCAAATTAAATTTGTGTTGAACTATCACTTAATTGGCGTCACTTTGTAACTGTGCATGAAAATCCCCTTTAGATGGTCAGGTTGAAGAGCTCATTCTTAAAGGATGCCAAAGAATGAGCCTCAGCAATAGATGCTGGAAGGTTGTTCCACACTCGGATACAACGCAGGAAGAAGCTGAACTTGAGAGTACGGTACTTGACATTTTTACGGCAGTCATGTTTATTGACTGAAGGAAATAATATACTGCTTAGTTGAATGTCCATGTTCACATGTCTTCTATTTGGACAGGCGTGGTATTTCTTGGCAGCATGGTCTCAAAAATAACAAAGGCGAGATTTTACATACCTTCGATGTGAGTTTTCTTCCAAATAAAAGTAAATACCTACCTACCTAAGTCTACCTAAGTTGTTCCAAACGCAGGAGATCAGTTCGCTCCTCTATATTTGGCTCTGTATCTTCTATTGTTTGTAAATATCTTCTTCCGGTTGTATATATATCTCCGTTATAGGGGATATACGAAATGGTATGTGTTTCAATGCATAAAATTATTACTTCAATGTTATTTTTGATATAACAGAGCTGCATAAAGACGTCATCTATGTCGTTTATATATAGACTTAGTAAATACAAATATATAGCCTACTGTATAGTAACAAGTTTTGTCACCGTGGGACGTCATTAAGAAAATCGTGTCGAACGATGGTGACGTCAAGAAGCATGTGAAAAATTGATAAGTACATGCATAATTCTATGCATGGCTTATTTCTTTGTACAACAATGAATTCACACGCATAATCTGCACAGTTCAAGCTCTAGCTAGGGCTACAAGGGAAGTAACTATTGCGCTGATTGCTGGAACACCTACAAACGGCTTTGCTTGAACTTTAACCATACTATGTTTCCGCTTTCGATTTGATGACACATTGTTTACTCATAAATTCCAAATTTACTGTCAATAGAATAATTATGCCTATCACAGTTGAACAATTGAAAGAAAAGTTACAGGATAGAATTGGAGCAACACATCTGGTAAATATAATCATGTTTAATTACACAGGTGGTAGGTCTAGACTACAAAATGTGCCCTAAATCAAAGACATCATCTGATCATGATTCATTCATCACTCAGTTGAAAATCATCTGACATAATGATCAGGTACAGTACTAGTAATTTACTGATTTATATACCATTGTATACAGTGTTGTAGCAGTACAGATGTCAGAACTTTGTGATGTAAATTCTTATGCATGTGTGAAGTGTCTTGAATGTAATCATGCATTAGGCCTATGCTGTTGACAAAGAGGACCTCTTTGGCTGTTAGTAAAATTATTTTCATGACAATTGACATTGAGTGATCTTCACAGTATTATGCACCAACAAACTAGACTCATATAATAACCTGTTCGATGGAACGAACTGTCAGAAATTTAAAAGAAGCTCCTAGAAGACCTGCCTGTCTATATCCCCGTGGTGTGGGAAATGCCGCACTTTAACAGTTTACATGGTCATTTTGTTTTATAAATTAAATATACATAATAAAAGTCGTTACCTATGGATAGTCGCATTCAATGGGGACATTTTGACACTAAATATTATTTGTTTACTGTTTCATTGCATATTTTACATCCATTATAATGAATGACATACTCGGCATATTTTGTAGCGTCTGTGGTATATGAAATGGCGCACCTACCGTCTAGGTTCCAAACGGAACAAAAACTAAAAGAAATCATGATGAAAATGTTTTAAATTTTATTTTACGTCCACATAGGTCAATTTTACATAACAGTTGACTAACTTCTGTTGCATGATCTTTGATTATAAATCAATAACAAATAGCACAACAGAATAACACTGGTTGAAAATAGCCATGACGTAATTGACTAAACAAGTCTTGAATGTGTCCTAACAAAATGTAATTATCTTTTACAACAAGGTAAGCATTAGTGATGGCATCTGCATGATCAGATCTCAGAACAACAGGATTTTGGAAAGTCAAAAATGTCAATAACAGTAATTATTTCCAATACTGATCAAACCAATTATTTCCGATTTTGACCAATTTTGTTAGTTTTTGAAGATATCTGATAAGAAAATGACATCCTTCTGGACATCATACCATGAGTTTTACAGGTGTGTAGGACATTTTAATCATGTGATCTTATGCTTACATGGATGCTAGTGGTCTCTATTAAAACAAAAAAGGATAAATATTCCATTTCTCAAAATTGTGGAATTATTATGTTGGAGGAAAAAAGTGACATAAGAAAATAACAACAAATATTCGTAGGGCATACATTTTGAGTTCTTAAACCCTCATCTTTCATTTAATGTCTAATTTATTTACATCATAGATAGAAAACATCCTAACTTTCAAATATATACAAGTAATCTCTGTCATATTGGGTGAAAAAAGCACTTATCTGAGGTGCGCCATTTCTGATACCTCGCCTCAACCCATACTAACACAATATCCATTAGTCCATTGAAACCTTGTCCCCCAACGGAACCCCATGCATAAGATAAAATTCACCTGCCCTAAACCAGTGAAATATAAAGACAGTCCCGGCTATACATTGCATGTCTCGTCTATTTATGCACTGCTGGGAGAGTTCAGGGACATCGGTAAGGTAAAAACACAGTACTTTTGCCCCGCCCCAGGGTTTCATTTGACTGGTGCATTACATCTAAGTGTGACAGTTTGAAATTAGCCTTGGCCATTTTGGCATTAACCACATGTCATTGGTGGGTGATTTTAAGACTTTAAAAGTCTTTAAAATGTACTATTATTCCTTGGTCATGTTTATTTGTTTAAAAATGGTTAAACTAGCCTTGTGCTCTGGATACCGTGGGGTCGTCTGACAAGTCTGACTGTATTTTCTGTTACATTGTAGGACATCCAAGATACATCAGATGGATGTGGTGCCAAGTTCCATGCTGTCATTGTTTCTCAACAGTTTGATGGCAAAAAATTATTAGAGAGACACAGGTAATTAGATAACCCAGTCACTTAACTTTTTTTGACCTTACAGGAAACATTTTAATTTATCACATAAATAACGTGATATTCCATGTGATAACAAATGGCAGAGCAATGTTCTTCAACGTAACATCGCCCATTTAAATTGTTTTGACTGTGTTACTAGGGTAGTGTGATGAAAAGAATTGTTCATTTGTTGTCTTTGTGATCAACTTTTCTGAAACTCGTCACGAAAACATTATTTAGCTAGCTAAATAACTTGTGTTTTCTAGACTCGTTTAAGAAAATTTAATGTTGATGTCCAAAGACAACTCATGTCGGATCCTATATGTATTTTACACTGAGTGTATGTAGATAAATTTTTAAAATCCCTTTCTATACCCAGCCAAATAAATTTTTGCTGTGTAACTCCAAACAAAGAATGTTTAAGGTCAACCTTTCAAGTATTGATCAACGATCATGTGAAAATGTACAGTCCATTCAAAATCAAATAAGAACGGTTTGTAAATACACTATCGTCCGGCAGGTAAAATATGTTTATCTAGGTTTAACTGGGTATACCTGAGTCAATGGTATTCACCACTATTCTTTGGAATGGGATAGTTCCCTCATCAGTATTACTTATTTAATTGACTATAGTATGCATATTGTTTTCGCTGGAACAAAACGTTAACAGTTATTTTAATTTACCTGTTCTGTACTGTTTGTAATGTAAGTTAATTGTTTCTATTCACAGAATGGTAAACACAGCTATTGAGGATGAGATGAAAGAAATACACGCCTTTCAGATGAAAACCTTGACACCAGAACAGTGGGATAAACAAAACTCATAATTCTGTGATAAAAAAAGATCATCAACTTGTGTCATAATTATCATTATACATTTTGTATTGTACAATGATATTATTCAGTACAACCTTCCCAGAGAAATCTTCCTTTCAACAATATCTTCTCTTTAGTAACATTAGCATATTGTTTCAGTGGTAAATGCATAGGGGTGTAACGGTACGCTCACCTCACGATATGATACGTACAGTCAGTTTTTCTAACGGTTCGGTATATTTCGGTATGATACATTATTCTCTAACAGCTGCTTAAATATTTCAATTTCAAAGTAAGAATGAATTTGTTGCTTCTATAACAGCAAATATTATGTGCCTATCAACTATTTTAAGTGAATTTAGACAATATGAAGCATATCTCAATACAATTAAAACGAGTGATACATGTTTATTATACATAATCAGAAGGCTGTCAGGTGTTTTCTTGGTCTGAATATGATTTTGCTCATAAAAAAGCTTATACCGAACCGTACCGAAATTTAGGAGTCTTGTATCGTGAACCGTGTTGGACTGAAGTCTGCGGTATTTCGTATATCGCGGTATACCGTTACAGCCCTATAAATACATGTAGTTTACTATTATTATACATCTCCATAGCAACAACCTCCATACAACAACCAAGTTTAGCTTTTCCCACGTGTTGCTCTAGAGAGGTTGTACTGTATATATGCAAAATAATTCCTTGAATTCCATCTGTTATGTGAAAAGCTTTATGTAAGAAATCATCATACAACATAAGACAGACTTGCTTTTATAGACTCTACCAGGTCTTGTTCCGAACTAGTAAACTAACTCGAGTATTTGGCTTATCCTTGAGGGATAATGGAGTTTTACCGTAATGTATATAATTCTATAAAATCTTTATAAGTTGGAAGGAGATGTTAGAAATTTCATTTCTGTAGTTTGTCATTTATTCTAATAAGCACCCTATTTTTACAAAAAAGATCGGCCAAAAAGGTCATATTTGAACCAAATGTAAGACATAGTAGACTTATAATACATGCCCACACCAAGGAATACAAAAATAACTGCTTGTCTTGATGATGATTATAAGTATGTTAATTATAAATGTTATAAGTTCTTTATTGTTTGTCATTAACTGTACCCGATATCAAGGTTGTGAATATACTAATCATTGTCAGTTGATCACTTTCTTCAGTAAATTTTCATTAATACCCTGATAACTGACCAATGTCTGGCTTCAGGACCAATTTGCAAACAAATTAAGGATAGGATTTGTGATCCTGATATTAATTGGTAATAGAGCAGGTATATTTTCATTTCTTGAAACATTGTGAACTAACTATATGAGCATCCTGATAATGTGGACTGATCATGTTTTTGATACTGTGCATTTCATAGTACAGTTGGGCGGTTTTGTTGTTCAATCATAAAATTTTGTCTCACTGTGTTATATATATGTAAAAAAGGTACTGTGTGCGAGTTGATATATTGTACTTTCATTACCATATTTGCTGGACATCAATAAATAATCAGCATGTAATCTATTATTGTCCTGTTTTTCATAAGTGCGAAACACTGGTGATTTCTGCTCCTGTGTTTATACTTCTATCCTGTATGTAATGACCTTGCAAAGAAACAGTAAAAAGCGGTATTTGTTGACAGTAGGCCATTCTTTACAGTTTTATAATAATAAAGACTTAATTTTAAGAGGCATCACAGTTGGGTATCCCCAGTTTTCCCTGTGAGCCTCATAATTATTTTTTTAAACTGGTTTGATGATAAATTGTGGTATTTAAAGTCAGGCTTTGCTCAAATTTTCCTATGTGGCCAGGTCTTTTAAAGGTGAAGGTCTGATATAAAGTTATTCCTCCCAGATCATTGAGTTGCCAGCAGTATTTCACACGCTGCACTACAGGCCGCTACAGCATATTGGCTTGTAAAACCTCCAGGGATCTATTCATACACCTGGATGAAACGGAGCAGCGAGGATATCCTAATCAATGGCCAAGACGGGGATCGAACCTTGGAGTGACACATCTAAAAACCCAAGGTGTGTTGTACTGTAGACCACAGCTCCTCACTAACACAGCTTTGACAACCCTGGTTACCGTGTCCAAATTATAACAATAACAAAAGAACTCCAAAATTTCTTAAATAACAATATCTTTATTAATAGAAAATACACTTTCATGTTTTTGGCCAGACTAAATGAACTCTTAGTATTCATACCTTACTGCATGACTTTCATTACAGAGAAAGTCCATCAATTCAAATGACTGGTATTCAATCCAGCAAACCCCTTTTATAAAAGAAAATCCCACACACTGATTTTAATATTTTGGCTGATAATGTAGCCGCAGGAATTCACATAATGGCCTTATTCACACTTAAGTGATCAGAAAGTGTCTCAGTACTATGCATATCCTTAAGTTAAATGTTCACAGCAGTAAAATATATCAACAGTATTTTAGTTACAACTTACAGTCGCCATAACAATGAAACATCTCAGCCAAAGACTGACTAAGTTAATGGTTGAGCAATACCAGTAAATGTGGTAACTGGCTCAGGTGACCATAATTTGATGTACATGCCCTTGAAGTATATAGAATGTGACATTGTCCCATAGGAGTACTGCAAAATCATTAATTTTCTTGGGGATTAAATTTCGTGGTTCACCTTCAACCATTAAATCAACTCCCATACAACAGTAGTTTTGACCCTTGTATTTATTACCTGAGATGCAAAATCCATGAATTAATGTCCCATCGAAATGGCTTTTTTTACCAAAACCATAAAATTTCTTCCCATCAAAATTAAATGATTTTACAGTATTGAAACATCATTTTCACCTTTCAGTCCATACTAAAAAGGACCTATGTCATGATACAGTCACCTGTGTTTATAGGCATATCAAATTTTGTACAGGTTTTACTTCTCATCATTACTCATATTAATTGCATACCAGGCACAACTGACTGAAGAAAATTACATTTTAAAATGACACAAATAATCCTTCATATAAGTGTTCAGCACAAATTCTCCAAATAATCTTACAACAGTTTTAAGACAAATAACAATAGGACTGTAATACTGTGAACATGATCAAAGCGATCAAAGTTACAATACAGATATATATATCACAGTCAAGCTTCATACAGACATTCACAACAAAACAATCACATTTTCACATGTTTCATATAGGATAATTATTCTTCAACCCTTTACTTCATTAATCCATTTCTTAAACTATAGAAAGAAGAAACATGTTCATCAAAATGCCTCACTTTGGCAAAGGGCCTTGTATAGTCTCCATTGTATTAGTTCAATACAAAGCATTCATGTGAAGGAAAATACGGTCAGTGCACAAGATTAATAATGAAGATATCACATAAATTTATTCCACTGATAACGTTACACTTCTTGTATAAAAAGTACTGTGTGTTTTTACATTTAAAAGCATTAAAGTGTTTTCTGAAGTAAAAATAAACACAGAAAGCTGGACTGATGTCGCAATCTTCAAGTAGTTTACTTCTTTTTCTTTCCACCCTTCTTCTTTCGTGACTTGAGCGCTTTACGAACTTTGAACGATCTCCAGAAAGCTTGTATGGTAGTTGAAGCCTTGACCATGAGGGCAAGTTCACGCTCAGCCGCTTCCCTGCGTTCTCTGGCTTGTTTCCTTTCTTCCATGATTTGTTGGTACTCAGATTCCAGAGTCTTGAACCTTTCTTCAAGTTCATGAAGTTGTTTCTTCTCCTCTGTATACACTGTGTCTATCTCTTCATACTCATCCTAGATAACAATTACAATAATTTATACAAATAGGAAAGGCCTGCCCTGCTAGCACTGTCAATAACACATAAAACAGTCACCATACAAATTTCTTCAAATAAATATAGATATATTGCGGCTTCAGAAGGCTCAGAACCAACAAATTTCGGTCTTCAACATTTATGCTTACATTTACTTGCCTAACACGTTCAGCAGGTGCTTATTACCATTTCAATGAATTTACCAATACATGTTTGTAAAAATTGAAAGCACAAGTTGGAAATAGCCAATTTTTCATAATCCAAGGGAAGTAACTCCAATCTGAGCATCTTCCTACAACAGTACTTTCAAAATTTCCCTCAGCCAATGTCTACTATAAATTTAACCTCTATAGAGCAACAACATCTAAACAACAGCCAATATCAATAGCCGTCAAGGGTTCTTCTTAACTAATCTTTATTTATACATTGTATGTTTCTGGTAGCAGTCATCCTCTGAAGTAAACATATATACTGGAAATTGGCTTTGTCATTTATGACTGCTACATGTTCTTCCTGCCGAATCGTCCGCAATTTTCTTGAATTGATTCTCTACAGAGGATTACTGAATAATTAACAAGTTTACAATCCTAAATGAAATTACACTAGAAAAATATCTAATATTTTAGTGTTAAGAGTAAGTTACCTGTCTTTCTCCCATATCTTGATCAAATCTCTGTATCCAGTTTTCCACCTCTGTTTCATACTTGAATTTTTTCTGAAATAATTTATAAGACAGATGTTTACCAATAATTTCACTATTAAACTTAACAATAATGAATAAACTGTCTTCACTGAATACCTAATGGGATTCACATTTCAGTGTTTTCACAAAAGCTATGCTTTGATTTTGGTTCATAAGTAAAAGCAAGTCTATCAGATTTTCACTCAAGACAAAAAGAAGCACTGGTAAAAGAAGTAATGCTAAACCCTAGGTTCATTTACTACTTTTTTAAAATGAAAATATCACTAGCAAAATATTTGTTAATCATTTTGGGTTCTAAAATAAGTACAACTTATTCTAAGGTGGATTTATTTGTAAATCTGAAGTGGGTGAATTGTATTACCTTTCGTAAATCTTGTTCATTTTCTCTATGTTCAGTAACCAAATTTTGTAACTGAGTTTGAAGCTGTGTAACTTCTTGTTGTAAGCGTTGCTTACGACCCTCACTGTTCTTTTTGTCGGCAGCTTTTTGTTTATCAGCTTCTGCATTAACCCGTCTAATATGATCCTCAGAAAACTTCTGTATCTGTCGAAGATCAGCTTGCAACCCTCGTATAACATCATTCTTCTTTTTGATCTAAAAAGTTACAAAAGAAATTAATAACTCATTAGTATTTTCAAGGAGGTTTGCAATGTATAATACTAATTAATTTAGGTCAATAGTTAAACATGTTTTTACAACTTATGTAAATCACATTGGACGCCTCATTCCTGAGTGTATCCAAAAAAAACTATCCATTACTATCCTTCAGTAATAGAAGATACTCTTCTCCTTAGACTAAGCTATCAAAAGGAAAGGCTTTGCAGATATATACTTTTGTAGATTGCTAATAACAAGTTGCATCTATATTTATATGAAGTGTAACAAATGTTTCCCCTTTCCAGTAAGTAGGATAAACAAGAGACATATATACCTCCTCATCTTTATCATCCTGAGCAGCTTTAAGTTCAGTCTCTAGTTTTTCAATGACAGCAGCATTGTTCCTCTCTCGTTTAGATATCTCTTGAAGATAATCCATCCTTTCCTTTTCCTCTTCTGGTGTTGTCAGTAATTTATTTAGAAGAATATCTTTCAATTCATTCATGTAGTTGATGAACTCTTGAGCTTCCTGACCTCTCTTGGAATATTCATGTTTAATAGTGTTCATAGCAGATGGATTGGTCTGAAATGCTCTGATTACATTCTTGCAGGAAGTATTCAGCTGTTGTGCAACCATAGTAAGACTTCTTATCGTACGCTCCATTTGACTGTCGATACTGTAGTTAGAATCAACACTTTGAGAGCTGGATGGTCGCGATGATATACCACTTGCTTGAGAACCTCGCCCGGAAGCACTTCTTTGGGAGCTAGCTCTGGAACTTTCCTGTCTAGACGGTGCTCCAGACCGGGTTGAAACAACATCGGCAGCATTTTCATCCAGCATCTGGTTGCCCTCGGGATCATTAGGTGACATTGTTGGTGAATGAGATTTACGAACAGGCTTTCTTTTAGCAGCATTTCTTTTCATTTGTCGATCCAATGCCTGTTTAATATCTTCATAACTGCTTAAAATAACGGCATGTTGTTCCACCAGTTCCGATAGTTCTCCACCCAAAGAGATTCTGAATCTTTCTAGATTTTCGACTATGAACGGCATCAAGGAGATGATTTCAGATTTTAAAATTGTGTCCTCAAAAACAGACATCACCCTCTGTGCTTCAATTGTTGCAATTTTCTTCCTGGCTGGTTCCAACGCTCTGGATGGATCCAGTCTAAGTCGATTTCTGAGCCTGTTATTCATCATTCCCATGGCTTTACTTTGAGGAGGATTTGGTAGTTGTAACCTCATCTGAAGGGTAGGCTCAACGGCCACCGTCTCCGTTAAAGTTCTGGCCATAGCAGCAGTAGCCATTTTCAAGTTTGTGTTTTTTTTATATAAAATACAACAAAAACTAAGGTTTATTGGAACAAAATACTACTCTTTCTAAGTGATCAGATGTGAATTACACTAGTCCATTTGGTGAATACGGTATGTTTGCTGATTACACAAGAGAAATGAGGGTTTGTTGCTCAAAATTCAACATCAGCACCGTCAACATCCGCCATGTTGACCTAACAACGAACAATGTTTTTTATTCTTTCACGACGACAAAAGGGTTCCGTTATTTTCCTTGCAAAACTGAATATCACATCCCAACAGTTTCAAAAATTCATTGATAATTGTTGATAATACATCCCTTTATATAAGTTTGTTATTTTTATCAATAAATGATAATTATAACGGTTTCGTAAATGTGGCGTAGTAATAAGCCGTTGTCAAGCAAACTACTTTCCATCGGTATATTCCGTACATTTCCGGCAAAGTTCGACAAAAGGCAAGAGGGACATAAATTTATTTTCACGTTGATCTTGAGGTAATAATCCAATTAACCATAACATTCTGTCAAATAACAGCTACATATTTTAACGTTTAATAGAAATTCTTTCGTAATACATTAAAATAACTCCTATCACAGATAATTGACTTCAAATATTCATGTGACAAGTTCGATGTCGGGTTTTTATATCAAAATATACCTAGTATCCGGATAGCATTTTCGGATAAATTGTAAAATTTCTGTTGGTGGTGCAAGATACATGTATATTTTTGGAACTATTAAATGGAGAGTGCTGCAAATGAATACGAAAACCATATTTCATGGAAACTACAATTTATCTTATCAGACCGCTGAAAACAGGACCAAGGTGTCGCCAAACTAAGTTCTACCTAGATAACTTGGAATTGAACATACATACACATGTTATTTAATCTTGAAAAGTGGGAATTGAACATGCTTCTACTCAGACAAATGGGAATTGAACATATCATTATGTATATCAAGATTACTTGAAATTGAAGATAGAACTAACAAGATAATTGGGAATTGAAAAAAACACATATGATATACATCAGGTGACTGGAATTTGAACATTTATATATATTTAAGTGACTGGGAATTGAACGTAAACAATTATAATAATATTTACAGCTTTATTGTACAAAGGTTATCCAAAATCTAATAAGATGACTGAAAATTTAACTTAAATCCAATTATCTATCTAAATGACTCAGAATTGTACATAAATCTATCCAGGTGACTGGGAATTGAACATAACTCTATCTAGGTGACAGGGAATTGAACTTAAATCTATCCAGGTGACTGGGAATTGACCATAACTCTATCTGGATGACTGGGAATAGATACAATCCGGAATGTACAAATTTGTGGGTTTTCCGAAGATTTGCATGCGGTACAAATAATGTTGACCTTGATCCTTTCCTAATACTATTGTGATTTAAATAAGCATCGCTCATTTCAATGGTTCATACATGAATATTTATCGAACGAAAACATGGATAACGGTAAAAGTTGTTTGTATCGCAGGATTAGTGTGGAAAAAACAGATTGCATTAAATTCCGGAGTATATCTATTAAACATAACTCTATCCAGGTGACTGGGAATTGAACATGACTCTAACTAGGTGACTGGAATTTGAACATAATTCTATCTAGGTGACTAGGAATCGAACATAAATGTACTAATATTACTGGGAATTGAACATAAATCTATCCAGGTGACTGGGAATTGAACATAATTCTATCTAGGTGACTGAGAATTTAACATAAATGTACTTATATTACTGGGAATTGGACATAATCTATCCAGGTGACTGGGAATTGAACATAATTCTATCTAGGTGACTGAGAATTTAACATAAATGTACTAATATTACTGGGAATTGAACATAATTTTATCTAGGTGACTGGGAATTGAACATAAATGTACTAACATTACTGGGAATAGAACATAATTCTATCTAGGTGACTGAGAATTTAACATACCTCTATCTAGGTGGCTGGGAATTGAACATAAATGTAATAAGATTACTGGGGAATTGAACATAACTCTATCCAGGTGACTGGGAATTGAACATAACTCTATCTAGGTGACAGGGAATTGAACATAAATCTATTCAGGTGACCGGGAATTGAACATACATGTAGTTCTAAAATGATGGCTGGAAATTAAACATATTTCTAACAACTAGGAAATGAACACAAATCTTATAAGATGACTAGTCTAGGAATTGAACAGAATACATCTACATTACTGGGAATTGAACATAAATTTATCTAGGTGACTAGGAATTGAACACAAATCCAATAAGAATTGGACATAATTCTAACCAGATGAATTGAAAGAAGTTTACCATGTTGACTTATAATGGAACATAGATATACCATGGTGACAGTGTTGTTCTAGTTGTAGGCCTACCAACTGAGTGACTCAGATGTGCCACATTAAATCACAGTGCTATTCTAATATTGTCACGTTTGCTGATTATTCATGTATTTCTCTATTGATACAGAGTTTCCAGGTGGTTTTTGTGTTGATAAGGGTTGCATATGGTAAGACAACAAGTTCTGCAAGTCCTAAGAGGCTGGCCTTCTTATAGTAAAGTCAAGTTACTCAATCCATTGAAGAGAAGTTACTCATCTTCCAGCAATTCAGACACAGCAGTAAATGATATGGATCTATCTACTGTTGTTAAACGGTAAGAATGAAAGATAAGTTAACACAATCATGCTTTAAAGTTTAATGCCTTTCACTTATTACTTAGTTTATACTTATTATAGCTTTCACCCTGATGAAGGCTAAAGTGATAAGCCGCAACATTGGTAAAAATGAAATAGATTAAATACACCTGTTGTCAGTTGTTAGCACGACATACTTTTTTATTGGTTTCAATTATTATAGTTTTGTTAAATATTAATTACACTTGACACCTTATTCCTGATATTGTCTATCACCACAAGGCATAAAAGATACAGAAGTCAGGTTCCTTTTTATGCTGAGTAGTGAGCATTGAAAAAGCAGAGATTATACAACTAGACTATTAAATTTCTTATCATATTACTTAAGGTTTAAGCCAGGTTTTCCAAAACAATCAATTTTTTTTGACAATTTTTGTACATGAGTCCTTCAAAAGGGACACTATTAAGGCCTAAAAATCATTGGTTTACAGTAACATGCTCAAAGGTCTGAACATCTTGTTGTTGCATAGAGAAAGTACATTTGTGTATAATATACTGTACAATACCATTTGAAAAGTAGAGAATTTTAATCATTATGGTATGAATAATGTAGGGTTAATGCATGCGTTTTCAAGCTATTACATCTGCAGAGTCCCGAGGGACGGTTGGTGCCCAAGCCCGTTGGTGCACCAACACTCCCGAGGGACTCTGCAGATGTATTAACGCGAAAAGGCTTGCGTAAACGCTATTATAGCATAAAAACAACACTTTATTAGTATGTTTTTCAAAATGATGACATTTTGGCGGGACATTTTGGGCGACGTCGGGAAAACAAACGCGACGTCGCTTAGCAAACGTTACGTCACATACAAGTTTTTGTTATGAGCGTCCACTTCCGGTATCGGCAAATACCAAAAAACAATGGCATTGGGGGTTTGTTTACGTTTATTATTTTACTATCATAGAAAATTGATTAGTAGTTACAATTAGAATGTGAATAACAGTTCATATAACGCTGTAAATCATTTATTTCCGTCGGCAGGGTCCTCAAACGAGCATACTTAAAACTGAACACCAACAGCGGGTGCGCACGAGAATCTTTACAATAACGTACCTTTTTCTCCCGTTTAAGTATGAGCAAAATCACCGTTTTTATGCTATAATGTCAATCAGCATATGTTTTGAGAACCTGTGATTTTGTTTTTTGCTGGAATAAATTTTCAGCAGTGTTGTGTCCCTTTATAATTTTTTATTACACAATTTTTATTGTTGTTTTTTAGCTTACACAAACTAGCGTCACCAACATTGGCAGGAAGTTGGGACAATGTTGGGTTACTTGTAGAACCAACAGCTCCACATCAGGTGAACACTATACTCCTTACCAACGATCTAACACCACCAGTACTGCAGGAAGCTATTGCCAAGAAATCCGACATGATTATATCCTATCATCCCCCGATATTCAGTGGAATGAAGAAATTGTCACAGAAACAATGGAAGGATAAGATTATAATACAATGTATAGAGAATAGAATCGCTGTGTATTCTCCACATACTAGTTATGATTGTGTGGTAGGAGGTGTCAACGATTGGCTCATCAGCTGTTTTGGTGAGTGTGACCAAATATATGTAAACCATTTGATGTTAAATACTGTAAAATCGTTAATTTTTGTTAGGTAGTGAGGCATTATTCTACATCAATAGACAATATATTGTTTACAAAATGTCACCTTTTTCAGATGCAAACTATAACACAAGTGTAATTTTCTTGGGCAATTATAGTGCATGCTGATTCATGAGTTTAATTTATGCATGAAATTACAGTTTTGGACTGAAAAGGAAGTTTTCGTTGTGGAGGATTTCGGATTGGAGAGGTTTCAGATTGAGGAGGGTTTTTCATATACTGGCAAGAAAGACAAGTGGGGCCAAGAGATAGTTTGAGATTGTGGAGGATTAGAGATATAGAGAGGTTTCGGAATAGGGAGTTTCTTCTGCGCTGGTATACAAACTTATTGCACCAAAGGGACAAAATGTGTTGTGATTTGTTTTTAGCCGAACCGAGCTGAGCATACAAATGTAGCCTTTATTTGCTTTATTTCTACTGAAATATGGCAGGCTTATATATTAGCATAGTAGAACAGTACATAGTTATATAAATAAGTTACAAAAAGATGATTTTTTTCCTGTTAAGTCATTTATAAATCGTTATAACATTGATTTTAGTCAATTTTTAGGGCAGTTGGGATTCTAAAAAAAATTTTGTGTCTTAATGTATAAAAGCTTAGGCAGAACGTACTTCATTTATATTTTGAGGTGACTTCTGTGTTAATGTAGCAACCAATAATGGTGGCACAGGAATTCCAAACTTTCGAAGTCTAGAAAGTAAAAACAAACTCATGTGATTGATAGATTTTGTCAGTTTTCCCCTAAGGAATCATATTTTATTTTCTCTTGAACTTTCAGACTGTAAAGAAACAAAGCCAGTAGAATTGTTTGAGACGTTACCGAGTTGTTATAGTCACATGATCCAGTTTACTGTGAGTTCTGACCAATCACAGACCATATTGCAATCTATTAAACAAATACAGCAGCTTAAAGTCATAGACTGCACTAATAGGTAAATTCTTTGTTGCTTTGATATTTGTCACCATGGTATAATATTCTTCAAATTACGTACATGGGGTCATAAATAGCCCCATTCAGTGCTTCAATATTTGTCATAAAAATGTAAAATCATTTAGTTTTGATGGGAAGGTCACGAAATTGTTTGTTTTTGGTAAAAAAGGCCATTTCGATGGGACGTCAATTTATGGATTTTGCAGTTCAGGTAATAAATACAAGGGTTAAAATCATTGTTCGATGAGATTCTATTTCGTGGTTGAATGTGAACCACGAAATCCACAAAATTTTGTTCATGTTAACATGGGGTCAGTTGATACAAAATAATAAATGTGATCCAACTTAAAATTACAATTACTTTGATTCACATGAGCAACATAATTATAATGTATCATATTTTGTTGACAGATCAGATGAGAAGCAACTAGTCAGTGTAATGTGTGTGAAACCTGTCATACCACAACTTTTATCTTTATTAGAACAAAGCATGTCTGTTGAGAACATTCTGACGCAGCAGTTGTCTGAGGTTTGTATTATTCAAACACATCCGTAATTATCATATTTGCAAGGAATTAGGTTCCGAAATTATATTCCATTCATTATTAGATCTTTATTTTATTTTTTAAATAGGGGAAGTAGGAAAGATTTGGTTGTCAAAAATATTTTTTCAAGACAAGTTATCTCCCTTTGAATAGTTTCAAACACATTTATTTGCTTGAAAATGGTTAAAAGTATAAAACTTGTTTGAAGATGGATATTGGTATATACTTAGCAGACAGAATTGAAAGTGAGAGCTTATTGAAATTCACCCCACTCCCAACAGTTTAGCACCTTGTGCATGTTTTTGTACTAAAACAATGCATTAATGTTTTGAAACTGGAAAAAAAGGTGTAAAACACACAATTGATGTTTTATAACAGTCTGTTGGTGTTCTGTATTGAGGGTGAATACATTTACAGCATTCTCGTTCAATCAGCGTAACTGGAAACTTGACTAACCATTGATTTATGAGAATGGATTACAGTCGATTAATGAAATTATCCAAGCCTGTCATCTAACATTAATGTTTTTTGCACTTATTTCATTGTCTAACGCTATTGTAGGTACCGAAACCGGGGCATGGTTATGGAAGGAAAGCAAAGTTATCAGAAGCAATATCACTAGAGAAGGCAGTAACCATAGTTAAACAGCATCTAAAACTAGAACATGTGCGCTTAGCAGTGGCTCCAGGTAAAGTACTATATTTGCTCTTAAATATTACCCTAAAATACTATTTTCTACTACGACTTCAGTTTAGAATTGCTGAAACAAGTTCTAAAATGTTAGCTACCAACCAATCATCCTGATGTCACCAGCCGCTGGGCCTGAAAACTAGCAAATTGACTTCCAGGGTTTTGGGTTTTGCTACCTATATAATTAAGGGCAGCTCGCCATATATAAATGACAACCAACGCAATATTTTTGTGTAGGAACAAACAGTCCAAGCAGCGTTAACTCAGCCCTTGAAAAAACCAGTAAAACCCAAATGATCAGACCAATTATGGAATTATTGAGGTCTTAGTTACGTGGGCATGAACATAATATAGCAAAGTGGTGCAATTAATGGCCTAGAAAATTCTTCCTATTTAAAGTTACCTTCATTATAAAGCAGTACAGAATAGAACAGAACAATACATCTATTGATGAAGACTTTTTACAAAGACATTGTTTGAATGCTCCATATTTCTAGTATTAATGCAATGTGTAAAATGAGAGGTTGTATTGTTGCCATGATTTATTGTACCAGTATATTTATGGAGTGTGTGATTTGACTGAATATACAGGTGATGGTACGGTATCAAGTGTAGCTGTATGTGCTGGATCAGGTGGTAGCGTACTACGTAACGTGACGGCTGACCTGTATGTGACCGGCGAGATGTCACATCATGAAGTCCTACATGCTGTCTATAATGGATCGTCTGTGATACTATGTGAACATAGCAATACTGAACGTGGCTACCTACATGTACTGAAAACAAAGTTACACGATTGTTTAGATAAAGACACAGACATTATTGTTACAGAGGTTGACTCGGATCCTTTAAAGGTGGTATGATGTAGAATCACTACTAGTATGTAATGTTTTCAAACCTGTATAATAGAGCGATTCTCATTAAATTAACTCCTACAATTTGTTGTGTTCAGTCTTTTTTCCAGCCCACCAAGTTAGCTTGGTTAGTACTAGTTGGTTAACCAGGATCACCGGGTTTGGTCAGTCAACCAGGATCGTCTAGTTTGGTTGGTTATCCAGGATCACAGAGTTTTGTTGGTCAACCAGGATCATCTAGTTTGGTTGGTTAACCAGGATCACCAGGTTTGGTCGGTCAACCAGGATCACAGAGTTTGGAAGGTTGACCAGGATCAGAGTTTGGTAGGTCAACCAGGATCACCAAGTTTAGTAGGTCAACCAGGATCACCGAGTTTAGTAGGTCAACCAGGATCACCGAGTTTAGTAGGTCAACCAGGATCACCGAGTTTAGTAGGTCAAACAGGATCACCAAGTTTAGTAGGTCAACTAGGATCACCGAGTTTAGTAGGTCAACCAGGATCACCATGTTTGGTAGGTCAACCAGGATCACCAAGTTTAGGTCAACCAGGATCACCAAGTTTAGTAGGTCAACCAGGATCACCAAGTTTGGTAGGTCAACCAGGATCACCAAGTTGAGTAGGTCAACCAGGATCACCATGTTTGGTAGGTCAACCAGGAACACCAAGTTTAGTAGTTTAACTAGGATCACCGAGTTTGGTCGGTCAACCAGGATCACTGAGTTTATCATCAACTTGATTCACAAATGACGAACAAAATAAATAATTAAAAAGTTCTCAGAAAGAAATAGCAAGACAAACACGGAGCTTAATTAAATGATTTATTTCATGTAATCTATAATGTAAATTACTGTACAGTGTTACCAGTAGGTTCACCCAAACATACACAGGAAAGTTTACATTGACTGTATGAAAGAGGAATGTTGTTGCTATCACTGATTTCAGAAAGCCATTTTAAGACTGGACAATAAAGCTTCAAGGTGTTATGATAACAGTGCTGTCTCCATATACAAGCATCGCATTGGTTGATTCCAACTGTACTTTTTGAAATTGACCAATGAGAAGACTGTATTTTTAGACTTGATTTACAATCTCAATTTATTGAATTAAAGTCGTTAGAAGTGTTAATATTGTTTCGCAAACTCTGCATCTGTGGCAAAAAATCATGTTATTTTTAATGCGGTAATAAATAATAATGTTGAAACCGCTATGATAATCATGAAACATGTATGGTAAATGAATATTGGTTATAGATAATGTTTGTTGAAAATCTCCAGTGACCAGCCTCCAAATGCATACTTTAGTTTGAAATGATGTTAAAATGTTTCCTAGTTTAGAGTCATTAACAGTAAGAGCGTCAAATGTTTAACAACATCTTCTAGCTAAATTGGGATTGCACAGTGCACATTCAATGTTCTATGTATGTGGAAGCCAAATCCTAGTTTAAACAATTTCAGGTTAATTAAGATAGAAACGGATTCAAATTAACTAAAAATATTTTAGAATGTAAGATTTACAATTACAAAACCCTTTATACTAAGCACCTGTCGTTTCATGCTCCAGAATAATTTACCAATTAATTCCTAATTATCAGTATGGGAATGAATTACAAACAACAAATGGGTTAGAAGTGTATGGAGTAAAGGATTAGTAGACACAATCTTCTGGGTATGAGGAGAAATAAGATGCCTCCCTTTCTAAATTGCATACAGATAACCTACTATACCCCAATCTTACAAATTATGCACCAACTCGCTCAATATATTGCTGAGAAACTAATCAAACACAAATATAGACTGTCACATTGTTTTTCAAGCTTCCTACAAGTTCAGGGTTGTCAACAGGGCTAAATTTAAACATCAGAAAAATTGTATGCAGTCGAACATTTTTGCCATACAGGAGACCTTCAATGACATTATTTCAGTTTGTATTAAAGAAAATCCTGCAGAACAGATTAAATTTACCATAACTTCGCCATTTCTTGAGATATTTTCATTTTATTACTTTATTATTTTGGTGGCAAAAGATTGCCCTTCCAGAACTGATAAATCAGGAATTTCGGATTAATCAGGAAAATTGACAACCCCTGTTATTTTTCATATTTGCCAATACACATTCTATCATACATTCCACTGTACTATTCCCTATCACATTTTACTATCTGGAATTTCCGTAAATTGAGTACAATATAACATACCAGTATTGGTATATCACATGAAGCACGTAACTTTGTTTATACAGGTGCCTTATTCATCAACATTATTACAAAGATTCAAACACAGAAGTTCAACTGAGGCATAACACCCACTCTAGAAAATAAGATGCATGTCTATTTGGGGCGACATAAGTTCACAAGCAAACACCATAAGTTTGTTTCAATTATTGTTCAAAAAATATTGTCTGGGGAAATTTTTGAATGTGTTGTTAAAGACAGGTGGTTCTCTTCATGGGGAAGAGGTTGTACTGTATATTTTTCGATGATTACCATAAATTTTGAGTTTCTGGCTTAAAATGTTAGTGAATAAGGCTCCTGGATAAGTAACTTCTGAGCAACCTTAGGCCACAATAAAATAATTCAAAGATTAGGCCACACCAAATTAATTTTTGGTTCTACGGATTTTTTTGGGAAAAATTAGGGGCGAGCGAGCGAAATATAAATTTAAATATTTATTTTTGAAAAACCCGTAATTGAGAGCGAGCGAAGGAGCGAAATAAATTTTTTTAAATTTATTTTTGAAAATGCCATTTTTGAAAGCGCGTGAAGGAGCAAAAGTGCCCTATTCATTTCTGATGCACCCATTTTTAGGAAATTGTGTCAATATTGAAATTATTACAATAGCTTTAATAAGAAATGAGGCCAAATAAATGATTGTTTGTATTTCTTGCTATGTTGTGTAGGATTTATCAAATTATTTTACCAGAATACAGGTATTCAAGGTAATTGTGGGCAGACATGGTCACATACATATAAATGATAATGAACACAAATGCACTGAGTGACAAGTGGTTAAAGATTCAAATCAACTAAGCATCAAGCTAGTCAGTCTCAATGATCACCATGTACAGTTTTGTTCTTGTAGTGACACATCATGATCAGACGGCTGTTTATTTAGCACTGTTAGTAGCGCACCGATGCATAATGCTATGCAAGGTCAGAGCTACAGCTAGGATTGAAGAAGGGCAGGGTGCTGGGCCCAAAAAGGTCGCGGGGGAGGTTGCGGGAGGGGGTGGCCCCTTTGGATTTGTAGACCTTCAAGATTGCTTCTCCTGTGTTTTTTTTTCCTAAATAAAAGTGAATTTTGTGTGACTGATTATGATGGTGTTTATATTTAGTTATAATTTATTTGAGCAAGTTTTCCATTAGAATGCTTAATTTTTTACTACCTATCTATCTATAGCTATGGCTTGATGAATACCAGCCCAGATCAACAGCTTTTCTGTTTGGTGCCTTTCTGTTTATACCTCACTGCTATATTTGTTGAAATTGTAGATCATTAAGATGGCTCCTCTTGTTTTCTTACTAAATTTGGTGTAGTTGTAAGACAATATGTGTAGCAAATTTCATTTAAATCTACCCCCCCCCCCCCCTCATTATTTGGAGGGGCAAAACAGAACAAATCTATACAGTGACTGTGTGTTTATTAATTTATATCATGGGTCAATTAATATTTAACAAGTTCAAAGGTGGCATTTTAGTATATTATCTGTGTATGTACTTGAAGACTGACCTTGCTGACCTGGGTTAACCTTTTAAATATCAGTTACAACAGCTATAAAATGCTGGCATTTACTCTAGGGAGTCATTAATCACAGAAATCTTCTCTCTTGTGTGTGGTATTTCTTTTGTGTTGTGTTGTGTTGCATAACTTTCAAGGTTATGGTCAGACTTCTCCTACATATTTCTTAGATTTTGTGAATGATTCTGAAGTGTGATTTTTTTGTTGAATAAAGTTTTTCAATTAGTTGTCTGCCCCCTCCCCCCCCCCCCATTATTTTCTTGTTTTCATGCCATCTTGGACCACTCAAGCACACACTGCTAGTCCTGTCATCAGTAATTGACGTTGCAAACAAATAGGTATCAAAAGTTTAAACATAATTGACTTTTAATTATTAAAGATCTAAAGCAACGGAGGCTGTTACGTATTGTTGCAAACGTTAAACAGAGTGTTTCTCACGCTTGTAAAAATTACACGCAACACTGTTCACAAATTGACAATCAAGAAAAACAAAAGTTTGTCTGCTAATTATGTCTCCAGCTGAGTAGGTATACAGTATGACATGTATCCATAGGTGTGAATGGGGCAATAAACTGGTCAATCCTCGTTTACAGCGTGTTTTTCCTCCGTAATACTAGGGACTTGACTATACACTGATTCATGAGAATGTGGATCTGTTTATTGATGGCTATCAGTGACATAATTAAGTCCGGAAGAGGGGTTCTTATAAAGGCTAATTACGTGAGACGGTAAGTTAACACTTAGGAAAAAAATCACATGCGCGTGGTTTTCCCAGGTGCGGGAGCAATAATTTAAATTTAAATATTTATTTTTCATTTTGGAAAAATCAGGAGCGGGCGCTCCCGACGAACGCATGATCAATTTGTTGTGGCCTTATCATCCGATATAAAATAAAGATAACCTATGTATACAATCTTCATGGACATGTGCCCTTCCCCGTCTATTTTACATGCCAACCTTTGGTCAATGTTTCAACACTATTTAAAGCAAAGAAATCATTTCAAAATCGAAGTAAGAACACAAATAATATCAAGTTTTCTTCTAAAATAAATAATAAACAAAGTCCCCCTTCTTGTATTTTACATGTGCGTGAACTATCTTCATAATAATCTCGAAATTAATTTGTTATGGCCTAAACAAGAAATAAATCATAGTTTCATACCGTCTTGGCAGAGAATCATACAAGTAAACTAAATCACAGACTCTTGAGAAAAGAAAATATTATCTTATATAACATGTGTACATTATTACATGCATTGAAATAATACAAACAAAGTACCTAGACATAATTATGTAAAATTATATGCTACAATTTTAACACTTATTTCAAGAACAATAGTAGAATAGATCAACAAAAGCACAATGATTTTTTGCAAAAAAGACTTAAGAATGAGTAAACAAGGTAACAAAAAGAAATTACATAAATCAAAAGTTTTCACATATGAAATCAAAATAGTTAAATAAATGTCTGTGTATTAAATTGTACCATACAATCACATGCGGCATTAAACAAGACGTTTTTTCATGTTTATGAACTTTCTTCAAAGAAACTTATCCGAAATTATTTTCATTGAAATCCATGAAATTTAATACAACAGGAAAATTAATGATTTTACAGTACCAACAATTACAGTATATATGTAGCATAAAATGTTTCACGGAAACACTTACATTGCTACTACCTAAGTAAAGTGCTACCCGTTCAATTAAACTTGTTGGCATGGATTAACTCCAATTGAAAGTGCTATGTGGCAGCATTGATTACCTCCCATTGAAAGTGCTATGTGGCACTCGCCTATGTTCATGGTCTCCAGGCAACTGATCAATGATGTAACGGATTTCTATGATACTTAAACTAGACTCCATACCAATATCTACTATGAATGAATATTACACAATTCTCATGTCAGATGATAGGTTGTTGTTGTATTATATCCTTCTACAATGTGATGTTGTAAATACAGTAAAACTTTGACGCCTCAAACTGCCTTTAAATCAGGGGATGGTATTCAGTATTGATTTTACTTGACTTAAGGATAAGGACAACCAATCAGATCACACCATATCAAACTCTTGGTCAATAACAGGGGGCAATGTGATTGGCTATTAGTTAGAGCTGTCTACCTGTGTAAAGAATCTACTGTATATTACCAGGACCAAAGAACATGTTATGATGTTCTTTGTTTCTGGGATGTTTGATATGAAGCTATTCAAGGTACCGAAGTTTCGACTGTATTTCATACTAAGGCTCTACATTATAACCATAGAATTAAAAATCCCCACAGAAAATAATGACCAACATAATAAATTACTAATAATATAAACATAGAATTTATATAACGTTAATAGCAATTACTATAGCAACAGAATTTCAAAGTTGTACTGTAAATCAACAAATTTCCTTGTGAAATTACAGCACTATAACTAATATACCATCAGAAATGAGGTGTTGGGAGTGACAAAATCATACCTGCCAAGTACTCCTATTAAAGTGGAGTTACTCCTATTAGCATTATTAATTTCTGGTTTGCCAAGTTCACCTAACTTTGAACAAAGGAACATTTGATTCATTTTGATCTTCTGTCCTATATTTATAACCACTAGAATTAAACCATTCATTGTTTATGCATCTAAATCACTTTCAAATCATATTATAGTGCATCTTGTTACATGATTAGCTTTCTCACTCCTATTTTGGATTTAACTAGCTTGGCAGGTATGACTAAAATTGTAAGAACGTTTTTCAGTCTAATCTAATTAATAAGATAAATTTTCTTAAATTTAATATTGATAAATTAAGAAAAGAATTGTCTTGTAATAAAATAAACTACTTGCTACTTGGTATAAACCAATTTTGTATGTATTCTGCAGGACTTTCATTTGACTCTTGAAACAGCAGTTTGACTCTTGAATTTGACAAAAGTGCCTATTTACACTCATGAAAAGTTAAGATAAAGAGTCAATTTTTTTGCAATATTTTGATGATTTGAAAATTGAGAGTCAGGAGTCATCTTGAATTTCCACAGCAAATTGTTTAATGTGAAGATAGCAAAGTTTAGTAGAATGCCAAAATGAGTTGATTTACAGTACAGACAATCAGAGAGCAGTGGTTGTTTAAATGATTAAGTTTATGGTAAGGTATAAAATGATCAGAATCTTGATAATGAAAATATGAGTTTTAATGAGTTCACAAAGCTAAACAAAAACAATATCCAAGAAGTAACAATATAAAGCTAGCTCAGAATTCTATCAATAGTTTTGACGGTCTAGGTTTAGTAACTTCACAAACTGGTCACAAGAACTCCGAATATTTTGTTTGCCTTCATCAATAAATAGACTGTAAAATCATTGTTCTTTGTATGGAACAAACTTTTGAGGATGAATTCAACAATGATATTAATCCCCTCTGTAATTTGTATTTGGTATAATCATGGAAAATTACAAATACTTCCGAATTTCAAATGATTTGTAAATCTACAAAATTGCACTATTACCAAACACAATCTGATATAGATCTCTACCCACAAATATGTATGATTTTACAGTATTATGAGAGAATGTTATAACAATTGTGTGTTGTGTAATTTGAATTTTGGCCCCCAAACTCCCGAAACATCTCAATTTGAGCTATATCTCATCTCAAATATTGCCAATCTCCAAGGAAGGATGGACTCGAAATTAGCATGTAAGCAAACATTATTTTTATTGCTTCAGTAAATTTAATGAGTTTTAACTTCAGATTTATTTTAAAACCAGACTTTGATTGGAGCAAAATCTCAATTTGAGATTTCTGCTTGAGATGCTTCAGGAGATCGGGGCCTAATACATCATCAGAAACCTTTAACAATTTACATACAACAGTATGGCAGTAAGTTCACACTTATATCATCTTATATATAACCATTCAGGGGCCATAACTCACAAACAATTCAACACTTCAACTCTCAAGACTTTTGATAAAGCGTTATTTTTCCAAGCTTTATAAAAATTTCAAATAAAAAAATACGACATATTTTTCTTTTAGTTACAAGGCATAGAAAGTATCTATGCTCTAATGAGCTTTTGAATCAACTAAAAACTTGGAAACAGACAGAAAATGAAGACTGTAGCACAAGAATTTTTGGTTATAAAGTGGTAACAATATGGGACAAAGTAAAATTAATATGGAAATTTTAATTGCAAATCTGTTATTCTGTATTTCTGTCTTGAATTATTTGTGAGTATGACTGGAGTAACATTTGTAGATGAGACTTTCACACGTTTGTCATCACACATACATAATGTTATATTCTAGTTGGAAGCGGCAGCAGCCAAGGGACTGAGTTCACTAATCCCATTGTCCATTTCAATTACTGATTTAGTGAGTAGCATCGTTAATTTACTATAGCACATCTGACACACTCTCTCATTCGTGTTGATCATCTGGTGTGGCAACGGGAACGTTTCTTTACAACATGAATGGCAGAAAATCTTTCCACAATTTCTGTAAAATAGAAATAAAATTTTGCATTTTACTTTAATACTTCAGATTTTATTAATATCAGTATGCTAAAACATGAAAGAACAAAATTGCATGAAAGTTTTCAAACAAGGTTTATAACTCAAACAAACCTTCCAGCAAAGACGACTCCCCAAAGTGGGGCCAAGACCTGAACACGACTTCAAACAATGTGGAATAAAAATTTATTTAAAATTACATCCAATAAATTTACATCATTTAAAAATTTAAAAGATGTAAAATACTTTTAGAGCTACATTGTTGATGCCTGGAAAAAATACCAATGATGGCAGATGCAAAGTAAAACCTCATGGCAGAGTTCTAATATGTAAGTGACAGTATATAGTGTGTTGTACCTGCAATGATGTTTTCGTCTAAAGGTTGAGAATTCACTCTCACAGGCAGCACATTGTGTAACAAGATGATCTGGTACCCAGCGTGTTACATTCACCTCTGGATCATCCATCTGGTCCCAGCTAGCATCTGAGGCGTTACTGTATGTACTCTGTATAGACTGTAGATCACAGCTACCCGGAGACTCCTGATAACATATAAATATACACATGTACATAGCTCTGAGATATTAATCGGATCCTTAAAGAGGCATTCCCTATAACTAGCATATTTTTCTCTACTATCACATTTAATGAGCTAAATGTACAAATCACTATCAATTATCATAATTTGTCAGAAGAAAGTGTGCGCAAATATGTCTCTATAATGTCAAAAAATATGGTCAAATCACCAATAATAATTTATCGCTTCCAGCAATTAATTATTATGTGGTCAAAGGGTAACAACTCGTGACCATTTTGGCTCATTACCGAAATATATTTTCATTTTTTCTCAGTAACTGTTGGGAGTTTTTGTTGAAAATTTGAGGAATTTAAGCAATAATGATTCTAATTGAATGTATTTATTCCTGAATCAATTTAAACTATCTAATTTATAGGGAACGCCTCTTTAACTTTATGCATGAATATCTTAATCTGATCCTAAAAAATTAAACATGATTTCCCTGTCCGATTTCCTGATATATTTTTGCAACAATGCAGGTAGTGCACAACAGTCAGGTCAGGTCTATATGAAAAAGACAATTAGCTTAATTGTTTCCATATATATATATATATATATGAGCCGTTCTCCAGGAAAACCGGGCTTATTGATAAAATTGTGAAAATATTGATAATTATATGGTTAGAAAGAGGAGACGTTTATGAACAGATTCTGAAAAATTGAACAAATTATTCCATAAACTTACAAAGTTAAAGACTTTTTAAACCAACCACTACCACCGTCTTTATAAGTGACGTCGCGAACGTCATTCTCTACGTTATTGACGTAACGTAACATGGCATTTCAATGATTCGGTATCTGATATATTTTTGATGTAAACTTTCAAAATTGTGGCAGATCTTATAATCATATTATTATTTTAATAAAAACGTGTCCAGTTTGTAAGTATTTACTTCCAGGGAAAAATAGCAAGTGTTTTTAGCCACTTAACCCTTGTTTTCCTTGATATGAGTACTTTTTAGAAATCGATCACCATAGCAACAACAGACGTTATTTTAACACGATTTTAAAGAAAACTTGAAGCTAATGGATAGTACTATACTATCCAATTACTTAAATATGAAATCAAAGGGCACGATTTTTTCTCATTTCAGACATTTTTCTAAATCTTATTGCATAATTACAATGCAATGTCGTTAAGCCCGGTTTTCCGGGAGAATGGCTCATACATATATCTAAATCGGTTTTTACTAAAAAAAAATTTCAAAACAGATTAATTTTGTCATTTCTCGGGATATTATCATTAAATTCTTAAACTCTTATTTTATTGAGGAATCATGGCTCTTTCAGGATATGTAAATCAGAAATTAATCCTGAAAATTGGCATCCCTTAACTGTACTTACATTTCCAATCTTATAATCCATATTACAAACATCACCGTTACATGCTGATGCATGCTGAGCTAACAATTGTTTAAGATATGTCATGTTGTCTTGTAGACGGCTAATCTCCTGTTCGTATCTCATCTGCATTTTAACCACTTGTTTCTGAACAGGATCATTGAATTTCGTCAGGCCATCAATGTCCAGGTGTCGACTTAAACCAAACCTTGGAACCGACGAATCCAGAGACTGAAATTATACAGTAGATGTTTGCACAATGATTTAGTATGCCATTCTGCTGTCAATAAGACATTTCATGAAACAAGTCACACAGACCTGGAATTGCCAAGCTAAAAAGGATTCAGCTCTAAAATAAAATATTTTTGTTTCCTCTTGGGTAACCAATGCTATTTAGAGTTGGATAGGGATCTTTTACACATTTTTAAAGAAGTAATATGTTAAAGACATTTATATTTTGGTACATTTCCACCCAAAAGTAGGATACATTTGCCATTGGTCATCCAACAATTTTTTTATTGGCAATCAGAAACATTTTTAACTGGGGGCTACTTAAACGTTTTAACTTAAACCTAGTTGTCTCAAATTCAATAGGGGTCATTTCAATACCTGTATATGATCAATAAACTATCAATTTGAAAGAAAGATCTACTATTCTATCATTGTACTATAGGCTAATACATTATTTAGTAATTGTGCAGAAACCATTTGATGTACTGATAGATGTGTGCAAAGCAATAGCACAGACACTAGCTTCTGAATCAGAAAGGTCAATTTGAAACTTTCAACTAAAGCTTACCATTTTATAGACATAAAATTATATATAGGCATGATTCTAAGAGAAAATGACCCTTCAAACCAAAAGATTTGAGGGTCAAAATGTGGGTTTTTGATATTTCAAGGGGCAAACCCCTACTCCTGAGCCTAATGGAACCACTGGTTATCCCTCTGTCTTCAAAGGAATGGGAAATAATAATATAATTTTGATATTTAAAAGTTAATACTTACTCTGCCATCACTGGTAGCTGGGGTAGGTGGACATGTAGAGTTTCTAGACTGTGGACTAATTGGAGTAGTATGAAGGGGCGGAGTCATACAAGTATCAACATTAACCCCTTTACAAACTCCACTGGAACTTTTAAATGATGTCTGGGACAATACACAGCGTAAACTCAGACTAGTAGGTGATGGGTCCCCGACATTGAGCAATAATCCATTCTCCAAAATACGAGAATCAGTTAAATCACTCGTGCTAGTACTAATACTGCTAGTATCAACATTATTTAGTTGATTAAGAGTAACTTTATCACATAATGATTGTAACGAAGCAACCTTATACACCTGGCGACTCAATGTACTAGGTGATGAGGTTAAGGTATGATTACTGTCACAGTTCTGTAGCTCCTCTGTCACTGTGTCCGTAGAACTCTCTAACGAATAGTCATACTTATCACCGATATGATTCCTTTGTTTTAACTTAGTAGCTAAAATTCTACTGCTAATTAAATCAGATTGATGGCCATTCGTAATGTCTTCACTACCTGATGATGTTAATTTAGCATTCGATTCTTCAAGCGTTCCGTTAGATTCTCCATTAGTTACAGGACAATGTTCACCACTATTAGTGTCATCGCTCTCAGAGATTGTCTCTATAGAGGTCTCACTGTTTTCCTCTGTCGAGATATCTGGACTTCCAGTATCTGAGTTCGGACTATCACCATGACCGTTCATTACATGAACATCATTGCCATTTTCTATGTCATTTTCATTTTTATCACTATTTGTTAACGCCTCAGGCTTGTTTTCAGTTGTGTTAGCATCAAGATTGTCATCAACTTCTCTGCTATCACCATTTGTTAGTTTAATATCCCCCTCATCATTGGATGCTGTTCCATTTTCTACAATTGAACTATCTACCCCATTAGAATTATCATGATCGGGTTTTTCACTTTCAGATAAAACTCCATTCTCAATATTATTTTCATTAGAACTATAACCATTTTCACTATACTCATTACTAACTCCATTTTCTATAATTGCTATTTCTCCATTTTGAACAGGACTATCTAAATTTTTCATAGTTAAATCTCCATTTTCACTAATTGACCGATCGTTTTCAGAACTCTTGACTGATTCACTGGAGCTAGTATCACCCGACATTGCATCTTTAAGAAGTTTTTGAGTCTGTTGTTCGCAATGCTCCATTGCTATGTTTGGGTCACTTTTCCTCCGACTAAGACTAGAATTTAGGTCATTGGTCATAAGTAAGTTCTCACAAGATCGTGTTTTCTGTAGACCCATCATTTCACCATTTTCCGATACTGGAACACTCTGACCTGTGATTTCTTCAGGACCAGCGAACGAGGAGTTATTTGACAGATACACAGAGGTCCAAAGCCTCAAACTCTGAACATGTGTGGCAGGATGAATCACCTGTAAAAGAAACAATACATTCATTAATTGACTCTCCTACCAGTGGTTCGTGCACTTGACATCTTATCTGGTGACCGGGTTCAAATTCGGTTTGACACACTCATATTCATATGCCTGCCAAGTTTCACGGAAAACCGATTGGCAAATAAAGGCTATGCTTGGCATTCTATTTCAACGCTTGCTTGTATAACCTGCCATACATTTACTCCGCAACAACCAGACAAGAGAAGTAACACTATTGAAGCTTAGTTCTAGCTAACACAATACACCTGCTGCACACATGTTGACCCTCGGACGAAACTGAGATGTTAAATATCCTGAGTTCTGACTGAAGATTATACAAGTTGTCTATTTAGTAAGAGCAATATGAAATCTGTAAAAACCTCCAATGAAACTGAGACATAGTGTATCTGGTTTACCACTGTGAACATTGTTTTATCTTTTAAATTTCAGCAAGGAAATTCCAAATTACTGTTACTCACGTCAATAATATTCAATTTGATTTTTTTTCAACCAGACAATTTAATTTTCTGCAAAAATATTAATTCTTTCAAGTGCCCCAAATCAGTAATTGTATGACCCCTTAATAGAGGATTCCATGGTGGGTCCTGGTCCTGATCTCCCTAAACATCTCAATCTGAGCTAAATCTCATCTCAAATTTATCAATGTGTCATTATGATAATTTCCTTGGGTAGCTGGATTCAAAAATTGCACCTCAAAACAGAAAGCACTAAACTTTAAAGAGCTTGTACTTTAGATTTATCTCAAAGTCAGACTCTGACTAAATGAGATTTCTACTTGAGATACTTCGGGAGATCAGGGCCAGATTTGAGAGGTCGACAAAGACTAAAACGTACCAGATGATCAGAGGATGGATTGTAGAGTAGATTATGAAAGCTCTTCTCATTGAGTAAACTCCATACAGAAGCTGTACATTGTTCTAGTTTAACATCACGACGTTCCTGTACTGTATTACATAGGAATGTACCAAACAAACACGAGTATGTATGCTGTAACAACTTGATCTGTAACATACAAATGTAGCAAATATAAACAGAATCATAAAATAACCCACCTAATTTTTTGAATTCAAAATGTTTAAAGCCACAACATGACAAAAACAAAAGCAGTAGTAACATAAGTATTAAATACTGTACAAGAACCAGAAAATTCAAAGCTCTGCAGAAATGACTGCAAATGGTGTCTCCAAACTCACTTTGAATTGAGAAAAGTTGTTAAATAAATACTTACAAGATAAGCTTCAGTAAATTCAAACTGACACGGAAATTGCACAATAAGTTGATATACACATTCTAACCACTGTAGAAACACCGGACATCGTTCGTTTGGATCGTCAGCATGTATACCATTTCCACAACGATCAGCAAATTTATGGCCAAACTGGAGCCATTCTCTTTCCACTAGCACTTGAAAGCCCTGCAATGTATTCATGATATAAAATCGCAATTAAATCAATGTAAGTGATCATTGGAATTAAATAGTCCCCTGCCATTTTTTAAATCAACAACCAATCAACAATCTACCATATTTATATTAAATGAACATATGTTAAACAGCCACTTGTTACTCACTGGCTCTCGGTGTAATTTCAGATTCTGACAAATTATTTTTGTACTTAGTGTATAGAGAAAATTGTAAGAAATCTAATATTTTACCTCCACAGTTCTGTAGTAAGGATCCAACATGAGTTCAGCAAGGGAGATAATCTGTGGTGTTCTATCCCAACCATCCGAACAATGTACCAGTACCGGTCTCCCTTCTTTCTCATTCACACTCACCACCAGGGTGGCAGTTTTCAGTAAACTAGCCAGGTTATGTAACCACTTGGTATTCTCTAAACCAGATAACCAACTGTAAACAGGGAGAGAAATATATCATAATTATACACTAGAGAAATGTTTTTGAACACATATTTTTGGTTGCCGAATTTCAGCCATAAGGAAACTACCCCACGAATATTATCCCCCAATTCCTCGACACTAGGTCAACCAGCAGTTACCTGGAACTACCCTCATATGACAAGCGTCAAGAACAGTAGATATACAAGTGTTAGCATCATAACTAAACTGAATAACATAAAGGACAATTTATTGAAATGTTAAATCTAGAGACTCCTGATTTCAGCAAAATCTTATTGTAAACATACTATAGTGAGATGCTTCAGGAGATTTGGGTAGTAGACTGATAGTTTTAGAACTTACCTGGCTTGATCCACACCTGTACTACAATGATGCCGCAATGCTAGAAAACTCTTCCTTATAGCATGTATGTTTGCCAGATTCATGAACTGAACCTCACAGCTCTGGTAATACTCTGTAAAGTATAACATACAATTTACAGTACATAATGTTTCAACATGACTTTCCTGACAATGTGCAGAACAAGGCTTGGTATCGCGAAGTTTCATCCATCCAGACAGATGTCCAGAATGTCCGCCAGTGATATCATTAAGTGTAATTGATTTATAGCTGTCTACTGAATGATAGAAAGACGGTTGACAAATATGCAATAAAAAATTTGGCAAAGAAACACTGTAAACCAAGGAGTTTGCAGATATATGGCAGAAATTTACAAAATTAATTATCTGCGAAAGTGTTCAAAACATTAATATGGACATCGCATGAGAATTAAAAACATGAAAGTTTGTAGTCGCGAATATACTGACAATTGTCAAACGCAAAAGATAATTGGTTTACAGTATGTATAAGCCTATAAGGACTAGTATAGGATACCTGGGTCAAAGGGGACTGACAAAGGCTTAAATAAAAGTAATTCAAAGTCAAATATAATACCTGGACATTCCATGCCTCCACCTTTAGCTCTGTTAGCAAATGCAGCACTATATGATCTACAGTCAATTATCAACATCTTCTTTGGTTCTACAGGTTCTGTAGTTTCCACAGTAGACGAATCTGCAAAATACAAATACATACATACCAGGCTTTTCAGTAGAATTTCATGTAGGAGGTTTTTTACATTTGAGGAGGCCAAGGTGCCTGAGCACTGAAGATGGAAGGCAGCTGGGTGTAAATTTGAGGTGACCCAAATATCATTTGAGGCAGTCAACTCAGCCGTCTGCCGCCTCCTAATGACAACCCTTCTTACATTACACTGGTATTTTTACTTGAAAGCATTGTGCACCAAATCATATTTAACCTCAGTCTTAGTGGTGAAACATTGACATAAACGGAGAGGATACATATCTAACAGACAGTACGATTCCTTGTGTCCAGAAACACACTTTTCTGCCTTGTACTATGTATGTACAATAATTGGTTGTCAAAATCAATTTATTCACCAGGATCTATCTACTGCTCCAGCTGAGCCGAAATATGCAATATACATTAGAAATGTGATTTCAGTAT
Organism: Spisula subtruncata; assembly: GCA_963678985.1. Classification (NCBI taxonomy): domain Eukaryota; kingdom Metazoa; phylum Mollusca; class Bivalvia; order Venerida; family Mactridae; genus Spisula; species Spisula subtruncata. Next base: position 22,567,677 of record OY787672.1, on the reverse strand, counting down.
AATATCATGAAGGATCAATAAACATGAAGAAATTCTGCAGAATGACTTTTTGACTCCAATACTGAAGACTATGTACAGACATTCAGTGACCATAGATACACATCTAACATCAAGATAAACGTTTCTCAACTCGGTATAATAATTTGATAATTTGTCTAAGAAATTTCAACCACTGTCTGGTTTGCTTCCCGTAAACCTGTGATAAGTTATGTGATTCTAGAACTGGGCTTTGAACCTCTAACCAAGTGAGTACAAGGCATGGAGCCTCTTACAAGGCGAGTACCAGCAGCCTGTTGCTAAGCCGAGAGGCTTTGGAGCACTTTTTGGAAGCGCTTTTCCTACGTCTATGCAACAACATGATGCGAGCAGTGTTCGCTGATAGCATACAATTTCTCAGTATGATGCTAGAGGACCGCTACTTAGCGCTCTTTTATGAAATGGAATGCTTTGGTAGCACTCGGTCTGCTAGCCCAGAGCGCTCACAGGTAGCATATAAATTTTTCGCTTTGTCTGCTACATACCACAGCGCTTTTTTAAGCAAGCCGTATCCTACCATAGCGTTATTGAGTGCTCTGTAGCACCTTGCTTAGGCAACAGGCTCCAGGTTTGGAACATATAATCAGGAGATAAGTAGAGACTTTACAGCATAAACATACCATCAGAACTGAGATCAGACCCGCTACCATCTTCTTTTATCTTGGGTGTATTTTTAAAGCCCGGATTAAGTGAACAAGCTGCAGGAATGGCGTTCAGTAGATTCTCATCATCTGTGTTTCTCCAACCCAAGAATCCAATCTCAGGTTGACTTGATCTAACTATCACTGCACCATTTCTTGAATTCCTGGATGAAAACATAATAAAATATTTAGTTTTCATGTTCAGTCAATTTTGTTAAAGTTCTCTTCCTCATAATTAATTAAAATTAGTTGTTTTCACTTTAATTGAGTAAGAGAAGCAACCTTTATGATAAGGTTGATTAGTTCTCAGCTTCTGTAGTCCAAAGATCTTCAAAAGAACTTGAATTCTAGGCCATGTTAATCAGCATACCAACCTCCTTCTGAGAAACAATGTCATTTAAATTCTCCATATTCTAGCACTTTACCAACTATGCTAGCCAGACATCCATGTCCTATATTCATATTTTAGCACTACATCTATAAAGGCTTTATAAGTTATAGTCTACTTCATTCAGGTCTCGATACAACAAGCTGTTTCAATGGATCAGTGCAAAATTATGTTATGTGCCACTATAAATTGATTTAGTTACCATAGTAAAATTAGTTTTGTTCCCAAGCACCCAAGCAAAATTTTGTAATAACAATTATGTCAGTATATATAAACATGTCCAATGACTGGGTGTCATTTAAAAGAGCCATGATTGTACAAAAATTCTATCATTATGTAATTAATATTCTGTCTCCAGACAAGCAGGAAACGGTTCATACAACAAACATACAAGTTAAATAGTCCCTGCGGCCAATTATTTACAGACCAGTCTTGTGAGAGACATTTTTTTTTTAATTTTAGAAACTAGAACTTTTTAAAGTGTTAATAAGGCTTGATAAAAAGGTATGAGGAAATCGGACAGGGGAGGCAGCACACTTCACCAGCTGAGCAAAGACTCGCATCAGTAACATCACAACACATGTACATTGAGCAATGCCTTCACGTAAGTCAAAGAAACAATTAAAAAGTCCAAGTCCCCGCCGAAAAATGCGGAATTTTACAAACCTCTCTGATTTAGTGGGCTTATGTGTGTTTGGGTATATTTATTTAGTATAATTTACCAAAAATTGGTGTAATTTTCATTATTAGTAATTCAAATGCGTAATATAGTTTATTTACGACAAATAGTTTATTAAATACAAGTATTTGCGTAAAAAACGTTCATACTTGTGCACATTTGGGTATGGGTGCACGCAGAGCGTAAGAATGTAAATAAAGCGATTCTCACGACGTGCAAATAGTATGGCAACACAGGTTCGAAATGATACTGGGCCGAGTGTTGCCGAAAAGCTTGCTAGTTTACGTTTATTTAGTCATCACTGGTCATTAAAATGCGTAATATAGTTAATTAACCCCATATTGTTAGTTAAATATAAGTATTTGGGTAAAAACGTTACTATTTGGGTAAGATTTGGGTATATTTGGGTGTTTCGTGCTGCTGCGTCGGCCTGACTGACCTAGTTAACGTAATGACCTAGGGGAGGTAATCCAGACTACAGGTGCACGTCAAAACACATATCGAAACACATTTTTTTCTTATTTTTAATTTCTTAAAGGGGTAAAAGAAATAATTATGGTTATTAACGTACATTTCTTTATTTTAAAATATACAAATAAAAATAAATAGAAAAAATAAAAAAATAATGGTGTTAGTCTGGTTCACGAAATTCTCAAAAAATGCTTATTTTTTCGTAATTTTTTTTTTGAAATGGTAAACCATCCAGAACAGGTCACGTGCCCCTCCTTAGTCTGGTTCACGACATTCTTAAAAACTGCTGATTTTTTTGGAATTTTTTTTTGAAATGGTAAACCATCCAGAACAGGTCACGTGCCCCTACATGGAAATTTTTCTTGTTGCATACAAATATAACCTGCGGCTCAAGGCCGCAGGTTAAAAAAGCAACCATAAAACTGTACCTCCAAACAACAGAAGGAAACCTGTGTAGTGCTCGAAACCCTGCAACTTTCTTCAAGTTCTCATCAGTAATAGCTCTAGGAACAATATGTTCTGATGGATAGGTTTCACACAGACTGAAATATATAACAAGAGATGTTTGTAAATCATGTATGCCACCATGGCAGCCCGATAGTCGAAAATGGTCAAAGTCACAGTGACCATGACCTTTGAACTATTGACATCACAATCGATATGAGTCATCTATCGTGGCTGGTCAACCTCCATGTGAAGTTTCAAGATCCTAGGTCAAAGTGTTCTTTAGTTATGGAACAGAAACCCGTCTACCGACTGACCTACTGACCAGCATGTGCAAAGCATAATACCCCTGGTCAAAGATGGGGGATAACAAAAGACATATTTAAGATTACAATGGTTGATTCAAACTAGATGATCTTTATCATATTCATTTTACATATCCACATTGGATGCATATGAAGTCTTATAAAACCGTATATTAAAGGTTAATAATAATCAATATGTTTCTTTACAAGGTTGGTGAAGTATGGATTACTCAGTCTGCAAAGCATTAGACATTAGTATATACATTTATGTGGTGAGTGACATTAGTCTAAGGTGTACATATCGCTGGCTTAGATAAGAAGGTCGTAAACACTACTTACGACCTTATATAAGACTGATACATATTAGAAATCAGCTCCAAAAGGCGCAACTTACGAGCCTATTTTCTTGAAAATTTGAACTTGTCATGTGGACCAAACTGAAGCTCATTTTAAGAGCAATTTTGTACAGCTTTTTCTTGTTATCTCAAAATATTGATTTTGTACTTACAACCTCTCATTCTAGACTATGCAAGCGATATATTAGGTGTTAGACATTGGTCAAGTATTGACAACGTTTTACAAGTTAGGTGTTAGGTTCTCTCACCTTACTTTCTGTTATACGTAACATACTTCAACAATATTGTAACAGAGAAATATAGTTGTCATGAAACTGTTTGAACTTTGTTCATATAACTAAAGTACTTTTCTCTTGACTTCTTCCATGTAAATACTGTAGTACACAGACAACACAAAGCCACACAATTGCAGTAAAGTTATATCCCTAACAGGGGATCATAATATCGTTTGTAGCAAAACCACTCTAGACTCAAATTTTCGACCATGCGGTCTTTTTCAAGAGATATGATTCACTTATAATTTTTCTACATTTTTAGTACAGCTTCAAGTCCTTGCATTGTAAGTTGAAAGTCTTTGCATTGTAACTGTGTACTAAAAATGTAGAAAAATTATAAGTGAATCATATCTCTTGAAAAAGATCGCATGGTCAAAAATTTGAGTATAAAGTGGTTTTGCTACAAACAATTACAGTAAATTTGCCAGCGTTGAAATAATGAAATTGTCATAGACTATAAATATACAATGCCTTTGATTGTATTAATATATACATACTATGCTTTACAGTACCAATTCCACATAAGATAAACTAAATATATACCAATACTACCATACCTTATAAACTATATATAAACTTACTACTTAATAAATAAATAGATAAATAAGAATATAAATTATAATAACAGCTCTATTTTGCATACTATATAAACCCATATTTTCCCTATATGTCCACTATATCCAGTCCTATATAGAGTGTTTGACCATATAAACTTTTATACATCTCTAACCTATAAACCGATGAGGCTACCTATATTGTATGCTTCGGTGCATTCTAGTAATAGTACCCCGTCCTACGGACGTGTACTCAGTATATAGCCACATTGGTTTATTTGACCGTTTGATGTAATAAATAATTAATGTCTTTGACATTGTTGTTTCATGTTAGTTTTGTATTTTAGTTACATTTATTGTCCTAAAAGCATAATTGTGTTTCATGTCTATTTCGTTTGTTAATTCGACTTTATATATTTTGTGTAAGCCACGTGTCTCACTGGTCTTCGTGTTCAATACTAACGAAGTGTATACATGTATGTAAATTTATGTTATTGAATGCTTTGGCATTCTAGTAATAGTACCCCGTCCTACGGACGTGTACTCAGTATATAGCCACAATGTTTTTGAACGTTTGGCGGAGTACAACCTGAAGATTAAACCTTCCAAATGCGAGTTTAACTTATCTGGGACACGTTGTTTCAGATGAAGGCATTAAGGTAGACCCTTCAAAGACTAATGTTGTGAGGGAATGGCCTACTCCAACATCTGTAAAAGATGTTCGGAAGTTTCTTGGGTTTGCTGGCTATTATAGGCGTTTCATTAAAGGTTTTGCCGCTATTGCTAGGCCTTTAAATGACCTGCTGATCGGTCATCCCACAAAAGTTGGCAAACAGAAGAACCCCAAGACAACAAAGAAAACGCCATTCAAGTGGGAGTCTGCTGAGCAAAGTGGGTTTGAAACACTTAAGGAACAGCTAGTCAATCCACCAGTGCTAGGCTATGCAGATTACAACCAACCTTTTTCTTTACATGTTGACGCATCTACCATTGGTCTTGGTGCTGTTTTGTACCAGAAACATGAAGGAAAGGATCGGGTTATAGCCTTCGCCAGTAGGAGTTTAAAGCAGAGTGAAAGGCACTATCCTGCACATAAATTAGAGTTCCTGGCATTAAAGTGGTCCGTCAGTGAAAAGTTTCATGACTATTTGTATGGGTCACAGTTCCTGGTAGTAACTGACAATAACCCGTTGACCTACGTCAACACTACAGCTAAACTGGACGCAACCAGCCACAGGTGGTTAGCAGCCTTGGCTAACTATAACTTTTCTTTGAAGTACAAGAAAGGTTGTACACACTTAGATGCAGATGGGCTCAGTAGAGTTGTTCCGAGTAAGGTAGTGCATGCTATCAGTGAGTCTGTGATCGTTGACAACATCCCTCTCGTAGAGACCATAGGGAACCCAGAAACCGCGCCTAACAGTGATGTACTTGTTCCACAAGAGCTAGTCAATGCGCATAGTCTTTCGTCCAAAGACTGGTCAAAGTCGCAGCATTCAGATGATACCATCTCTAAGATTTTCCAACATTTAGAACGCGGTAGCACACCGGTTCGGCCGATTGACCGCAGGTTATCGGCATATCTTAGAGAATGGAATCATCTGATTGTAAACCAGGGAGTGGTATACAGGAAATCTTTTAACTCGGGTGACGAACGCCTACAAGTTTTGCTACCCGAAAACTTGCGCAGGGATGTATTCAGCGCGTTACATGATGATCTTGGTCATCAAGGCCGAGATGAACCTTGTCTCTTTTTAAAGAACGGTTCTATTGGCCTGGGATGGATGGAGATGTGGCCAACATGGTCAAACATTGTGACAGGTGCATCAGACGAAAAGCCAAACATACTAAAGCTGAATTAGTTTCCATTCAGTCAATGGCTCCAATGGAGATTGTATGCGTTGATTTTCTCTCCCTTGAATGCTCCAAGGGAGGATATGAAAATATTCTGGTGCTGACTGACCATTTCAGTAGGTATGCACAAGCGTATCCTACACGGAATCAAACAGCAAAGACTACGGCACGAATATTGTTTGATAATTTCGTAGTCCATTATGGTTTTCCAGCCAGAATTCACAGTGACCAGGGTCCGAATTTTGAGTCATCCTTGATTAAAGAGCTGTGTAATTTAGCAGGCACCGTTAAATCTCGCACAACACCGTATCACCCTATGGGTAACGGTATGGTTGAGAGGTTTAATCAAACTTTGCTAAAGATGTTAGGCACTTTAGAGGATGATCAAAAGTGTGATTGGAAATCACATGTACCGAGTCTTGTTCATGCATATAACGCCACTCGTCATGAGAGCACGGGCTACTCCCCATACTTTTTGATGTTTGGCAGGCATCCTAGATTGGCAATCGATGCATTTTTAGGTTTACCTACTGATAATCTGTCTGCCAACAAACAGTCGGAGTTTGTTGGTAAATTGAAAGACCGTCTCCGGTTGGCTTATGACAAAGCAAGACAAACTGCCAGAGCTACGTCAACAACGAACAAAGTATCATATGACGAAAAGGCCAAAAGTTCTGTTCTGGTTCCCGGTGACAGGGTTTTGGTAAGGAATGTGAAACTGAGAGGAAAACAGAAGTTAGCAGACAAGTGGGAGAATCAGCCGTATGTAGTGGTTTCGCAGCCAAACGAAGATATACCAGTATATGAGGTTCGGGTTGAAGGGTCCAGACACCGCACTAGTAGGACACTTCATCGCAATTTATTGCTGCCCTTCATGGCTGTGAATGATCCTGTTGAGCAACAAGATGACACGCCGAGGTACGTGATACCGATGAGAAGAAACCGTGAGGAGCAGGCTGTCGCACCACCATCAAGACCAACGAGAGCCAGGCAACAACCAAGATGGATACAGAGTGGTGACTTTGTGGTGTGAATGTTTTGATGAAGTTTTGCTGAGTTATCAGACTGTAATATAGCTTCATAGTTTGAAATATAAACTTGTCATACTGTTGATTTTGTTTGTTACTACTTAATGTATTTTGGTGATGTGTTCACTGACATACTTACAGTACATTTTCGTTTATTCGCTCGCGTGTAATTTTATCGTTGCGTTACTAAGTAACTTCGATTACGTTAAGGTTTTGACATAGTGTTATACCGCTGTATTTGTTACACGTACGAGTACTTAAATGTCGGGACGACATTTATTTTGTAGAAGGGGGTGAATGTCATAGACTATAAATATACAATGCCTTTGATTGTATTAATATATACATACTATGCTTTACAGTACCAATTCCACATAAGATAAACTAAATATATACCAATACTACCATACCTTATAAACTATATATAAGCTTACTACTTAATAAATAAATAGATAAATAAGAATATAAATTATAATAACAGCTCTATTTTGCATACTATATAAACCCATATTTTCCCTATATGTCCACTATATCCAGTCCTATATAGAGTGTTTGACCATATAAACTTTTATACATCTCTAACCTATAAACCGATGAGGCTACCTATATTGTATGCTTCGGTGCATTCTAGTAATAGTACCCCGTCCTACGGACGTGTACTCAGTATATAGCCACATTGGTTTATTTGACCGTTTGATGTAATAAATAATTAATGTCTTTGACATTGTTGTTTCAGGTTAGTTTTGTATTTTAGTTACATTTATTGTCCTAAAAGCATAATTGTGTTTCATGTCTATTTCGTTTGTTAATTCGACTTTATATATTTTGTGTAAGCCACGTGTCTCACTGGTCTTCGTGTTCAATACTAACGAAGTGTATACATGTATGTAAATTTATGTTATTGAATGCTTTGGCATTCTAGTAATAGTACCCCGTCCTACGGACGAGTACTCAGTATATAGCCACATTGGTTTATTTGACCGTTTGATGTAATAAATAATTAATGTCTTTGACATTGTTGTTTCAGTCTATATCTCATCCACCATCCAGTTTGACAGAACCCACTACCTTATAAATATCGTTGTACACAACAGTACACGGTGGTACAAACCCACGCTACCGCTGAGTCCACCCGTGACAAAATACGCTTCAGGCATAAACAGCAGAATAATCAAATAATATCAAACTACAAAGGCTGGTAAATAAGATTACACACAAATTAAATTTCAATGTCTGAGTAAATAATATTCTGATCCAGACTGAACAGCTCTAAGAGTACATGAATAAAATTAAAGGCTAGATAGGGACAACCCTTGTTGCCGTCATCTGAGATGGTAGAATCAGAATAGTTTGAAAATTACCATGCACTGCTGACATTCTAAGTTGAATGCAAACAAGGCCTGGTTGGAAGATTTCAAGTTAGCTTGTGTTGTATCAAAGCATTTGCGTTAGTTTTTACTTGCGATCAAAAATAAACTCTTGATCATTCTTCAACAACTAGTGAACTACAAATTGGAGGAGAGATATTTCAAAGTGTGTATTCATTAAATGAAACATGATTAATATTGAGCAGAGCACACCTCTTTATAACAATTTTTAATTGTTAAACAATGACAAAAAAAAATAAAATTTGGGCTTCACTTTCTGTGAGCAAGCCTGTTTGTAAGTGCTTTGGTAAAAATTAAACCGTGTCCTGGTATTGAGGAGAAGAGAGACACAAAGTATTAAATACCACATTGTCAATAACAATCCATCAAACATACCTGTGAGTCTTGTTGATTTCAGTATATCTCCAAGCAACCTTCAAATCAAATTGCATTCTTTCTGTTTCCTTGGTAAAACTGTATGCATTGTTCCTCTCTGCAAACATACAAAACACAATAGATATTACGATTTACAAATTAAAAGTAAAAGATTATCTTTCAAATTCTATTAGTATTATTAGTAAAATATACCCATCGGGGTAAAATATATTCACCCGGATCAGTACTTGACCACAAAAGCTATCAAAGACAATTTCCCTGCCAGCATGAAATTAAAGTTTGAATCAAACAAAAATACAAGTTACCTGAACAGAGGATTTTTTATTACTTAGAAATGTCAAATAAAAGAGTACCAGTATTTTAATATGCAAGCAACAAAGCAATTGTCAAAAGCAATAAGACTTAATCTTCCTTTCATACTTATTCAAGAACAAATTCAATTTTTTTTAAATCATTTATGGGTCTTAATTACCAATATGACGCGCTGCTTGGATAAAGTGAAACAAAATGTCTGATGTACAAACTAATTTATCAAACAGAGTGATAGGTACCTACTTATGTCATGTATTAGTGTCAATATAAAAGAAAGAAACAGCCAGACATTTTTCTTGAAAGGTTTTTTCCCTGTGCTTATCTTTATTTAGCAGACACCATATTAAACCTTGAATTATTGACTAAGTTTGCCAGACTGTAAGCAAAACTTAATAGATAAGAAAATGTCAAGTTGCAAATCTATTATAACTTCTACTTAAACTGGTTACAATACCCAACATTCAAACAGATAAACACATGATGGCAAGTTATGAACAATACAAAAGTACAAGACAAAACCTTGTTCTAGTAACATGACGACTCATATCAGCAATCAACTTTCACCGACTTCTTATTGTCAATATGAAACAGACAACACTGGAGGTCTCACGACGCGGACAACACAGGAGGTTTCACGCCGCGGACAACACAGGAGGTCTCACGACGCGGACAACACTGGAGGTCTCACGACGCGGACAACGCAGTAGGTCTCACGACGCGGACAACACTGGAGGTCTCATGACGCGGACAACGCAGGAGGTCTCACAACGGACAACGCAGGAGGTCTCAAGATGCGGACAACGCTGGAGGTCTCACGACGCGGACAACACTGGAGGTCTCACTACGCAGGCAACACTGGAGGTCTCACGACGCGGACAACACTGTAGGTCTCACAAGGTGGACAACACAGGAGGTCTCACGAGGCGGACAACACAGGAGGTCTCACGACGCGGACAACGCAGGAGGTCTCACGACGCGGACAACGCAGGAGGTCTCACGACGCGGACAACACTGGAGGTCTCACAACGCGGACAACACTGGAGGTCTCACTACGCGGACAACACTGGAGGTCTCACAACGCGTACAACACCGGAGGTCTCACGATGCAGACGGCACCGGAGGTCTCCCGGCGCAGACTTCACCGGAGGTCTCATGACGCAGACCATACAGGGGAATCTCATGGAATAGCCAAAGTTGTCTGTATCACAAGTCCTCTAATGTTATCTCTATCACCTAGGTGCTCAATGAGGCCGTCTCAGATGTTGTTGTGTGTCATCTGGATATATTTATAGTGAAAATTCTAGTAAAACTAACCCTTGACATTATGTAATATATGAGTACTAGTACTTCATACTTATACCACAAACAGTGTAAACCATAACAAGTTTATGTACTAATAATAATGTAGAAAAATCACAGGAGTATATCAGTGTATATTACAATGCCTACAGTGATATGAAAATAGTTATTGATTAAAGTCTAGTCTTTACTGTGTTCTGATATCAGCACTGAATCATGTTATTGTTTTCAAATTTTATCAATTAACCGAGCCAAATTGTGTTCTGTACTTTAATATACGTTTATCTTTATGCTACATTGATTTATAGTTAAGCTAGAAGTATACATAAGTTACACAGGCGTTTTTATTATGTGCATACTGACTTGAATTTTACTATGATTTCACCTCAGATATGTGAATATGAAGACTTCAGGTTGTTTCAGATATCTAAGGTCACTGGTAGGGAACGTACACCGGATATTGCAGCTAAGCGAGCCGCGATTTGCTAAATCGGATGGAAATTATCGTTGTCCAAGGTTAGTAAAAGTGATATTTCTCTTACTTTATTGGGTTTCTGTAAGTGATAGGGTATTAATATAACTATGTACATAATATATCAATCTAAATATATACATAATTCGATGTAAAATGTTGTTTTGTGGGGCAAATATCGTCATTTGTGACACGGGCTCGCACAGAAAAATACGATCCTATCGCATATTTTGTGATTTTCTTTACTAAAACATGCAGAAACTAAAAATTGTGAACTGGGCAATCTCTTCGAATATCATTCATCTAAGTATACTGAAAATTTCAGATTCGTAGCATAATTATTGGCGGCGTTATGACCTACAATCGAGTGCATGTATATCAACATTGGTGTACCGAGTATTGAATGTTAGTGTACTGAGGACTGCAAAACATAAAATTTTGGTGTACCGAGTATTGACAATTGAACGTTGTTTGTTTTTCACGTTTAAATCATGTTATAAGTAGAATTGACATATATTTTGAGTATTATTTTGTAAGATCTTACCGATGAAAGGTGAATCATAAAGTGTAAATTATTACAAATAAATTGTATTGTCATTATAATATCACATAGTTATTATATTTCTGTATACGTATACAAATGATATAAATCAAAATATCGCTGTTAAAATTCAATTAACTTTATTATAGTCTCTGACATTTTGATTTTATACTTCCTTTCTATATTTCAGATTCACGATGCTGTTACATTGTGTGCAATAGCTGCGACTTTACAAATGGAAGATATACATGCAAATTCCTGATAGACCATCTCATAGAGGCTTACACAAATGACGAATTAAAATTTAAACGTATTGATGGCAGAAGAAGCAAGTGCATATAGCATATCTGTTACACACCATGGCTGAACTTTAAAAAACCGAAATGATTTGTACTGAATTTTACAACATGGTGATAAATAACAAAGACATGTATAAAAGTCGGGCATTATTTATTTGTATACACTGTAAAATAATAAATTTCGTGGATTTCGCGGTTCATCTTCAACCACGAAATCAAATCCCATTGAACAATAAGTTTCACCCTGAAATGCAAAATCCACGAACTAACACCTTATCACAATTGTTTTTTTTACCAAAACCACGAAATTTCATCCTTACGAAATTAAATGAGTTTACAGTAACCAGTTGTTGTATTTCATTGACTGAAATGTTCAGTCGGCGATCTTTATCTGATCGTTCAGTTAGTTTCGACGATATTTGTCATCTTGTCATCAATATCATACACCTTTTAGTTCTTGTGTTAATTATCTTCCAAATCCAACACTATATAAGGCACCAAAAGGATTTAAGCCAGCAGACATCCATAACCTAGCCCCTGGCATTTTTTCTTGCTGGATTAGAAGGTCATACATGTATTAACATAATGACGTGATAATGAACTGTACCCTATTAATGATTTTTGCCATGTGAACATTTCAATAGTGTAATGTTAACATGTGAAGCCACAGATATGAGCAAATTCTGCAAGATGATTGTTTTTTCTTGTGTAGTTAAGGCCAAACGAAGATTTGAACAATTTCCCAAACTGGTCACACACAAGTTCATTCTTGGCTTTAATCGATGTACTTGTTAATGTTGGTGTGTTGTCACCTTTCATGTGTGTTTGACGATGCCTTTTGAAGTTTGAACTTTTGTAAACCAGCAGATATCACATTCGTATGGTGCAGTAGATCTATTTTGTACAACAGTTACTGAGCTTCCTGTGTCTTCAAGAACGGAGGTTTCCACTTCCTTAATCATATCGAATGAATGGACCGGTAATTCGATCTGCAAAACAAAATACAATATTCACATTAAAGATATATGAATGTTTTATTTCAATCGCTAGACCTCTAACTGCAGTTTTATTAAAAGCCCACTGGAGCCTAGATAGCTATTACAATATATTTTAAGGACACTTGAAAATAGGGCGATTTCCCAAACTGGACGCCATCGAGACCACTTAACTAATATTTTATTCGTTTGATACAACCTCGATCGGACAACTTGTAGGGGTATGCACATATTCTATAGACAACTTGCACATGTACACTGACCGAACGAGCTCTAACCAGATAGGTACAGTTTACGCTCTGACAGAGAGCAAAAGAATGGAAAATAGCTTTCTAACTCAACATCTATCTGATTACAGAATACACAATGTATTTGACAATGGAAACATTACCGACTCTTGTTTACTAACATTTGTGAGCCATATAATTTCATAGTGCATATTGGTTCAAACCTAATAAACGGTATGTGCTTATTATTATTATTAATTATCAAATTGACATTTATGTTCTTCCTTGGAATATTTTTTTTCAAAAAGAGGAGCACATGCGTAACTTAAAACTCATATAAAGGCAAGGATACATATTTATATAATATAATACTCAGTACACCACACTTGCAATACTCCCGTACACAAAAATAATGAGATATCAATCCCCAGTACACCAATGTTGATAAACATGCACTCGATTGTAGGTCATAGCGCCGCCAATAATTATGCTACGAATCTGCAATTCTTAGTACACTTAGTTGAATAATATTCAAAGAGATCACCCAGTTTACATTTTTAGTTTATGTCTGTTTAAGGAAAATAAATCACAAAATATGCGCTAGGGTCGTATTTTTCTGTGCGAGCCCGCGTCACAAATGATGATATTTTCCCCACAAAACAACGTTTTACATCGAAATAGGTACATATTTAGATTGATATATTATGTATATAGTTATATTTATAACCTATCACTTACAGAAACCCTTTGAAGTAAGAGAAATATCATTTTTACTAACCTTTGACAGCGGTGATTTTCATCCAATTTAGCAAATCGCGGCTCGCTTAGCTGCAATATCCGGTGTACGTTCCCTACCAGTGAAGGTGAAATCATACAAAACTAAGGGAATTCCTTAAAATCTTAGGTAAATCTATCAACCTAAGGAATATTTCCCCCTTAGGAGCTTTATGAATACGGGCCCATAAGTCCATGGTGTACAGGGCTAGCAGACGAGGTATATCATTTCTATGATTTACAGAGATTTAAAATGTTAGACTAACACAGGTTTTCCCTTGGAATTTTTAAACGAGGGTCCCAGGACCCTTAAGTTCTATATTTAGGGAGTCCCTGAGAAATTTTGGGGACCCTTCGTTATACGGTAATGCATTTTAAGTTCATTATTGGTGAGTATCAAATATATAAATAAATAAAACAGCAAATTCAGATTGCTCAATGCTCCACAAGACTAAGTGCAATGAATAGCAGACAGAAAAATATTCCAGCTGAAATGAAAATGTCTACTCGAGGGATCCTATTGGGGGTCCCAAGGATGCAGAGTAATACAGAAATGAGGGTCCCAAGCCACAAAATTGCGCCAGAGACGCAGAAAACCTGCATCAGGGAAATCCCTGCCTAATAGTTATATCGCAGGTTTTGATGTGGTCATGTAAGTAAGTCTATTGAATAACATTACAATGGTTTTGTAATCAGAAATGTTAATTTAAATGCTAACACATCTGAAGCCTACATGGGTTATACAGAGGACATCCAGGACATATAGGCCACCAGTAGGTAAATAGGTCATTGACCGAAGCTAATTGTACAAATTTTGTCAATTTTACACTTCACAATAGGAGAATAGTCAGAATACCAATAATGTAATAGTATGTAATACTGAACGTCGCTATAAATAGTTGACATAACTACTGAACTTCCTAAAAATGTATAAGAAATAATCAATAAATGTTTGTGGTCAAAGTATAGCTTGGCTATTTTGACATGAACCTGACCTTTATGCAAGAATATATTACAAGGTTTTTGCCTTGAATATATCAATTTCCGCAAGCAAATCGTGCAATGTCGGTATTTCAAATTTATGTTTCTATTACATCTCGAGCGTCTTCGTGATACTCCCCGATTATGAAAACATAGAATTGGTGTTGTAAACGTAGGTAATATATCGACAATCAAATTATGCTAATCAAAAGGTCAGGCTCATGTCAAATTAGCCAAGCTATACAGCCTTCTTGTTCATCCTGTGATATAACTAGAATGTAAATTGGCAGTTGTATTATAACACTGACACCTATCAGGAGAGACAGTATCATTAGATGACCAGAGTAAGACCAGAATCAATAGCACTTTACTGTAGAGGACATTGTACCATCCTGTGTGCCCTCTATTTAAATGCATGACCACTTTAATAAGTTCTAGCCAGAAGGTAGTAAGTACTCGAAGGGATCTGGACCTCATGAAATGTTGGCAAACTATGGTTGACTAAATATCTGTATGCACATATGGTTGACCGTATCTGTATAATATGGTTGTGTGTTTTTTCATACATGTCTCATTTCACCTATTCTCATGAGCTATGTCATAGAACATAGTTTTACAGGCTTCCAGCAATTTTTGTCTTTTTGCAATATGTACCAGTTATAGTTGTAGACTACATTTCGAGGGATCAGTGCAAAACTATGGTACATGCCTCAATAAATTGATGTAGTAACCATAGTTTTGCACTGAACCGTCAATTTCATCTGAGCTAAAATGAATACATAAAACACTGCCAATTTCATAGGAGATACCACTTATTTTCCTAGTTCAATAAGTAGCCAGCATAACCTTACCATTCCAAACCTAGATAAGAAGTAAACAGTATAATTACCTAGTGGACACAGTTGATAACTTCCCATGTCTGACATACATTGATCTGCCAAGCTGTCATCTACACATTGAGCATGAAATGCGAAGGCAAACACATCCTCTATCTTCTGTATAGTGGCTATCTTACTGAGAAGTCTCTTAAACCAATCCTGACACGCTTCGTTCGTTGGAAATGCACACCTAAAAACAGAAAAAGTAAACTAATTATAAAAGGTGCTTGTCTTACTAGAACCCATTTCAATTTTTCAAATAGGTTTTTATTTCATTTTTTATAATCTGTTGTAAATTAGTTATATCTGTATGACTTCTGTGTACAGACCCTGACATCGAGGCGGACATTTCTGCTAGTGTGCATTAATCTTAAATATAAATAAGTTTATTTAATCAACTAAAGCCCAAACTTTCACTTTTTTAAAAATATTTTATTTAAACAGAAATTGGTTACAAGTGCGGTTTTATATTACCTGCGCTAAATTTCTGTTTAATCACTTTTTTGTCATTTTTGAAGCATTCTATTTTTCATCGGGATGTAAAGCATACAATGTGAGCCTTATAAATCAGTGCACGCCATTCAAAAAGTCCTGTTTGCATTCATACAATTTAAAATAAATATGATGTATTCTGATCACAAACAGTACTAAGCACTGAGTAATGGCTTGCACAGGTTTCAATGTGAAAGAATTTATAATATGCTCTATATGAATAGCCCATAATATTATATGACAGGTAGTAAATAGATCATAAATAATATAGTTAGGTTTTACATTTTACCAGCTTCTTAAATACCAACAATACGAGTAATACAAGCCAGTCCTGCGTTTAAGGTAGAATCACATGCTCATCACCATTTTTCAAAAAAAAAAACTTGGGGGGAGCATGCCCCCAGACCCTCTTAGATTTTGGCCACCATGCCTTATTTTCTTGCCTCCTATTTTATAAATATAGAAGGCATGGAATACCTCCCATCACAAATGTAGCACTGGAGATCAAAGAATATATGTTGAAAAATCGCTTCCCTTAACCTGCATCTACAGATGTACTCTACACCAAGCTACTAACCTTGCCACTGTAGCATCCTTGCAGTAGACGTGAAGATAGAATATGTCCCTCATCTCCACCGCTTCAATTAATCCCAATGGTACATTGATGAACGACTCCTTGTATCGTATAAGTACACGATAGTTTGACACTACGATAATCCCATCAGCCGTGCGACCCAGAAATTCAGCATACTCTCCACTGAGGAGTGGAAATGGTACACGCAGGCTGTTGTCTTCCGATACCAACATCTTTTTCGGAAACAAATCCGACCGTTTGACGAGCTCCATACTTGTTGGCTCCATTCTGAAAAAAAATGTAGACTGTTATCAACATTACACCAATTAAAACATAAGATTAGTTATCAATTTTCGAGGACCCCTTTCAGCAATTCAGTAGTTCAGTCACGCTTGAAATCTAACTTCCCCTGGTCAACAAGCTACTGTACCTGTGTACAGAAATCTGCTTTCGAGTCAGCAGATATCGAGATACAGCATCCAGGAATACCAAACAAGCTCAGACATCACCCTCACAGGTACCAATTCACCCCATAGTCTTACTCAATGGACATTTACCCACATAAGAAACTCACAATGTTTATATAAGCATCAAGTAAATTGATAGATGCTTTCATTGACAATAGACTTTTTTAGCAAATATCTATAAGTTTACATGCCATGGTAATAATTTATTAAATTCAGTATTGAATCTAAGAACAACATTTTCCCTTGAGAATCAGTGAAAAGCTGTATTGTTGGCTATGAACAATAGGACTGCTGACCCTTGCACATCCAGCATAATTTACATCCTGTAACTGTAACATTATAAACATGTCCTCATCCTACACTTAAAGTTCTTATACAGTCATTTAGTCATTAACCAGTGCTAAATGCTATCTGCAAGCAGCTTAAAATGCACAAATCATTATAAAATGGTTTACAGACTGATGTTACTTTTTGTTTTTTACTTTCAAATTATTTGATACTAACTTTCAACCTAATTAAAATAATACTAACTTTCAACCTTAAAAAAATACTAACTCTCAGTTCATGAATGATCATTTTTAAGTTCATGAATTAATTAATACTACCTTTAAGTTTGTGAATACTAACTTTTTTTAGTTCATGCATATTGAATAATAAGTTTTTTCGTAAAAATAAAACTTACAAGTTCAGTAATGAAAACTTCATGTCGAACTTCCACATACAAGAATTTAACTTCCTAATTTACAAACAATAATTACAGGCCCATAAATGGTAACCTCAAGTTAGTGAAGTACAACTTCCAAGTTAATAGATTTAAATTCTTAAATTATTAACCAATGACATCTGCAAAAGTCCATTAATCAAAAGTTCCTGAATGACAACTTGATTGAATGATTCATGAGTTGTCCAAAATAATTTTCAAAATAATAAGTATAAACACAACATACTGGCAAATTCTCATAAAATGATAATATAGCTATTAAATTACAATTTTCAATGCTAAATTACCAGTACATACAAAATTTATGGCGCCCCAAAATTACATGGCTTGGCATTTCATTAATGAAAAAAAATGAGTCCAACATATTGGGCAAGATGCCAGTTTTCCATAGTATATTTATACATTTTCTGCCCAAGGTTACTTATAAGAACGAAACTTGAATAAATCAATTATGTACCTTACATGTACAGAAACTGCGTCTTGTACAACATTGTAAATTATACCTTAACCAATCCTTAATTGTAAAGTTTTAAACCTTTAGCTAAATTTGGACATGCTGCCAACAACTAACCAATTGACAAGTTTGCGCAATACAAACAAACATAAAATACAACCATTCACAAATACTGTCCTTATGGCCTTGAGATAAGACAGGAGAAAGACGTAGGAAACGTCTCGTCTCGTAATCTCTCGCTGTGCATGAATCTGTATCAGACATATTTCATACCCCAAATAGGAAAATAATATATCGGGGTACTCAGCAAATAAACAAGAGCTGTCCCCAGCTGACACTGACAGTACCAGAGCTTTCCTTATATTAATAGACACACTATTTGTGGTATTGACATATATCCAAAAATATAGAATTTTCTAGGTTCAGAAAGGAGGACAATTTTGGGAAAAACGATGACAGAGTTACTAAGCTGGTTCAACTTCTCTTATAAAATATTTGAGGAAGTACCTTAACTGTGTGGGGGTTGGGGTAATTGAAGGTGAACAATTATGTAAAACCCCACCTTAAAGGGCTTCATTAAAGCAGTTCAATCAATGAAATAAGAATAAATCTCAATTTAACAGTCATATTTGCAGATATTTGCACAAAAGTGCTAAAATAATGTATTCAGTCTTTTATTCGGACACTGTAAGATACTTAAAGAAACAAATTTAGGCAGTCTTTGAAGAAAATGATTCAGAACAAGCTCCAATTGCATCAGAATCAGAATCCATGCCCATGCTAGTACATGAAACTGAAGATATTAAACCAAAGTCCAGTTAGATAAACACTCTAAATTATATAGCTACGTGCCTTGGTGAAGCACTAGTTAGTATCCTCAACAGGAACATATAAACCAGGATATAAAATTATCTTAAACCGATTGAATTAGTAAATTAAATCAGTCAATTACATGGACAAATTTAGACAACTGGTAACTAAAATAATGGAATGATCTTCCATGATCATGGAGAGAAACA
Source organism: Spisula subtruncata (assembly GCA_963678985.1). Classification (NCBI taxonomy): domain Eukaryota; kingdom Metazoa; phylum Mollusca; class Bivalvia; order Venerida; family Mactridae; genus Spisula; species Spisula subtruncata. The sequence goes on along the minus strand of OY787672.1, from coordinate 22,548,378 downwards.
TCCAACTTGCAGTTAAGAAGAACGACTCTGTACAGTTCCACGTTAAACGGTTACCAGAGATTTGACTGTAATAGTTATATCACTCCAGTAACTATTTTAGTAGCTATCACTACTTGTCCTTGAGACAATTAAAACGCACACAGTATTGATTATGTTCCTGTATATAAATATTATTCATCATGTTGGAATATACATGATATGATTTATGTAATATCATCCTTAATGTGACATCTGTTACTATCTAGACTCATAAACAGACTGAATCTATTTTTTTCTAATCATGTATTTGAAAAAAAACCAAGTAGGTCGAAACAGTCAGAATTATTTTATGAAAATCCAGTGAAAAATACAGCCACAGTACTAAGCATACATACTTTACATGCTTAAATGACCTATAAATTTACCTGAGGTGACCTTTTTTCATTAATCAACTCATCATAACATTGAATTTGATAGAAACAAAGTTGAACTATTTCAAATATATTTCATCACTGTGGCTTTTACAAAGGTTGCCAATGTTCATAAAGATTAAGCTAAAATTGTAATATCTAGTCACTCCGCTAGGTTTATCGATGGTTTGACCCAGTGACCTTGTTTTTAGCCCCCCCCCCCTCCCATCCTAGATGACCCATTGGCCATTATCAATTAAACACCCTAGGGAGCCACATTCAGCAAAATTAATGCCTGACTAAGCAGACACTCTGAATCTTCACATAACCTGAGTTTGCTCAAACTCAACAAAGAATTATTAGTTCAATAAATCATCTTCCAAATAGCAAATTGACAACAACATTTTACATTCTTGTCTCAATGAGTATAAACCTTCAGTCCTTTGATTCAAAACAAACCAGAACATTAAATAGTGTTTGAAGATGTTTCAAGGCCAACACTTGTCGAAAGACAACTAAATTAACATCAATATATCAACCTTCAAACAAATGATCATTGTAGACCAGTTTAAAGGTACAACACAAATAGTCATGATTTCTGAAAGAGAAATTTGCAAAAACATTTATTTAGAGGCAACGCAAATGCCGCCATTGAGAGGAGACGCCAATGCTGCCATTGAGAGGAGACGCCAATGCTGCCATTGAAAGGAAAGGCCAATGCTGCCATTGAAAGGAGACGCCAGTGCTGGCTTTGAAAGATGACGCCAATGTTGTCATTGAGAGGAGACGCCAGTGCTGCCATTGAGAGGAGACGCCAATGCTGCCACTGAGAGGAGACGCCAGTGTTGTCATTGAGAGGAGACGCCAGTGCTGCCATTGAGAGGAGACGCCAATGCTGCCATTGAGAGGAGATGCCAATATTGTCATTGAGAGGAGACGCCAATGCTGCCATTGAGAGGAGACGCCAATGCTGCCATTGAGAGGAGACGTCAATGCTGCCATTAAAAGGAGACCTTAATATTGTCATTGAGAGGAGACGCCAATGCTGCCATTGAGAGGAGACGCCAATGCTGTCATTGAGAGGAGACCCCAGTGCTGCCATTGAGAGGAGACCCCAGTGCTGCCATTGAGAGGAGACAGCAATGCTGCCATTGAGAGGAGACCCCAGTACTGCCATTGAGAGGAGACAGCAATGCTGTCATTGAGAGGAGACGCCAGTGCTGTCATTGAGAGGAGACCCCAGTGCTGCCATTGAGAGGAGACACCAGGGCTGCCATTGAGAGGAGACCCCAGTGCTGCCATTGAGAGGAGATGCCAATGCTGCCACTGAGAGGAGACGCCAGTGCTGCCACTGAGAGGAGACGCCAGTGCTGTCATTGAGAGGAGACGCCAGTGCTGTCATTGAGAGGAGAAGCCAGTGCTGTCATTGAGAGGAGATGCCAATGCTGTCATTGAGAGGAGACACCAATGCTACCATTGAGAGGAGACGTCAATGCTGCCATTGAGAGGAGACGTCAATGCTGCCATTGAGAGGAGACGCCAATGCTGCCACTGAGAGGAGACGCCAATGCTGTCACTGAGAGGAGACGCCAATGCTGTCACTGAGAGGAGACGCCAATGCTGTCATTGAGAGGAGACGCCAATGCTGTCATTGAGAGGAGATCTATGCCAATGCTGTCATTGAGAGGAGACGCCAATGCTGTCATTGAGAGGAGACGCCAGTGCTGCCACTGAGAGGAGAAGCCAATGCTGTCATTGAGAGGAGATGCCGCCTTTGAATAATGGAGCTTAAAATTAAGTTACTTACCGAGCAAAGAGTACTCCAAACTTCAAGTATTATCTACTTTTAACAACGAATATCCAAGACAGGTGCATCATTGTAAATCATTATAATGAAATTGGGTTAAGACGTTTGATCCACCATATGAAAGAGTCGAGACATTTCAATAAGATTCAACATTAAAGTCAGTGAATAGTTAGGCAATGTCAAGTGTATCCATCGTTAAATTGACAAGCTTATTTCCCGGCTAATACATGTAACATGTATTTTAACTGTCAGTCTTTAACCTAATTATCACCTTTGAATATCACTTATTCAGTGAATTTTCAAAATTAATTAAATCAGTTATAACACATATATATCCAAGTTTATGAGACTGCCCCATATACCGTATCCATATTCAATAATTCTATACCAAATATAGACTACACACAATCGAATGTATAATATTAGTATACCACTTAGGTAAGAATAAGGTCATAGAATTTCACACTTATTTGGACAGGTATGCATAACTTTATATACCATACATATACCTTATACATGATTATAAACATTTGTAGTGCGTTTGATATTGACATTTAAGATTGTTTCAATACGGTGTTCATACGTAATTGTTAAGTCAAATAAGTGATTTTTGAACTTTTGGACTCTTAACTGGTTTCAGGTATAGTAAATTGGTAACTTAATACGATAACATAATACAGGTCAAGTTATGGTTATTGCAAAAGTCAATTCTTGTCTATTCCAGCTAATGACTTTAAAATTTAAAGGGCATTCTGGTTATTAATTAAACTATATAATTAGATGTGATAGCAAGCCTCTAAATTAATAAAAAAAATCTATGTATTTAAAGTTTTTGACATGAACAAACATACCAGATATAACTAATTTTCAAGAAAATCCTATTATATATAAACAAAATATGCTGATTCTGCAAAAATTCCCACATAATCCAGTAAAATTATCCCTCAAACTAGCAGTTACATTCGCATCAATTATTTAAAAGTTTTTTTTTCTCAAAACAAATTAATTTCTCCCAAAATTCATCAAAGGGCAATAACTCCCGCACAAATCATCTGACCAGTCACCTTAAACTCCTCCAGACAATATGCACAACTAGGCTTGATACTAAGTATCGATGTGGAGTTATTTGTACATTGAAATCCAACCAATCATTGAATGGTAATATTGGTATTAGAAGAATATAACATGACGTGGACAACCTTTGTGACAGAGTCACACATTATTTCAAACAACATGCAAAGAAGCAGTCAGATTCCGCACAAAAAACAATATGGCGTAATGCCTCCCCCACTGTGTCGGTATGATGCGGGAGACGTAATTGTGACAAGTAATCATGACACTGATGATGACATACACTCATTGCCATTAAACACTTTACTTTTTAAGTTTTTTTTCCTTAAATTCGAAATCGTTTTTACCTGTGAAGTTGTACCAAGATATAACATACTATGGTGTCACCGGTGTTTCTTACAGCAATGTTTATAAACAAGATAATTTAGCACAAAAAATAAAGACCAGTTTGGTTACAGTCATGAAATAGTGAGATTGTACCAGAGAATACAGTAAAACAAGGAGTGTCATTTAAATAACAAACTGATTTTATCTGCATTCCTCAAGTGACAACTCCACCAAATACAGTTTAAAATTACAACATATTCTAATGTTTTGCAATATCATAATTCACACATTCAGTCAGTCAATGTCACGACCATAAATCTGAATGTTGTTCTAGATTCTATATTAATGGTATCATTTAGATTCTGATTCTGCAACCTCCCTGAACCCAGCCAGATTTAAAGGGGCTGTTACACAACAGGTGCCTGACTACCTGGATCTGCTGAGGATATATATATATCTCAAACCGTAACAACAACACATTATAAAATAGTAAATGTATATGAAACATAAATGAACAAACTTGACATTATGAAAGAATGTAACATCCAAATAATTAATTTAGTTATTCTTTAAAACCCCAACCAGGGCATCTCGCTTGGAAGTGGGAGATCAAAGGGCCTATTCCCGGTGGAAGATCGGCTAGAACTGATGTGGTCAGTAACTGTTGGTGGGTGAGTCACAAGCTGCTAGTTATAGAACGATGACCCATAGACCCATTTCTGCTAACCGACAGGCAGACACTATAATAATAATCAAATCTAAAGCCAGGGCTTTCAGTAGGTTTCAAAACCCAAGAGTCATGAGTCTTGGCCCCAAAATTCCAAGAGTCAAAATGACTATTGACATGAAAATTCCAAGAGTCAAAATGACCAATGACATCAAAATTCCAAGAGTCGATTAAAAATACATAGTCGATTTGTATCCGCGACAATACTTGACATACTTGACTGACAACAAGTAGTTGCATTGTTAAGCAAGGTAACAACAATGCACATTTTCCAAGTATTCAATATACATACATGTACAGATGTACATGTATTCACTTTTAAAAGAACAATTGAAAACTTTAAAGGTGATTAGCCAATGAACACTTGTAGGTTTTACAAAATATTGACAAATAGACATTTTAACAAAAGACAAACTAACTAAGGTGATTAGGCTAGCTAATGAAAATTTTACAAAACATTGACAAATAGATCTGTATTTAACCAAAGCTAATTTTGTAATATAAGTTCAATTTACGTACCTCACTGTGACAAGTTCCCTTTGACCTTGACACTTCAACACGGAACGTATACACTGATACAACGTCACCTCTTGTGCCACACTATATTAGGGTAACCAGATAAAGTTGCAGCACATGTGAGACCACCACCATGATCACATGACCGGTGGAGGACTTTCCTCGGACATTGTGAGAACTAGTGAGAACTCTTCGTGTAGATTTATAGTACCACCGGTATGTGTTGTCAATCAATATAAACCCACTCTATGAGTCCTCCTTCTAAACGTTTCTTCTGTATGTCCTTCACTGTCCTCGCACAATAGAAACAACCTCTAAGTCAATAAAGATTTTCTTTATTATATTCCGTTTCGACACGACACTGATATTTATGATTTTTCACACAAGGTCAAGTTTTATGTCTCCAACGCCTAAAACAGGAAAAACCAGAAATAGGTTCCTGTTTCGTGTCAATCAAAACATGGACAGTGAGTAATCAATACCACGACTAACAAATCACTCTGTAGCATTCTGGTTGTATGTTTCCAATCAAGAATTCAGCAGAATATCCTTGATATACGATCAAACACAGATCTACACTATGTACATTATGTTATCAAACCCACACAAGGTTTCACGTTGCGAAATCCATTACATACATTGACCTTGGCAGAAGTACATTTAAGTATGCTAAACAAACTAAAATATGCACATATGTAATTGATCTAAAGTTGGTATATAACAAACCTAGTTCACCCCTTACAAGTTCAGTGTACAGAGTACTTAATACAGATCCAATCATGTATACTGGTACTATTGAATTTGTCCACTCCACACATATAATTCCTTACATACACTTTCTTTATAGATCTACCACAGTACATATATGAACTCGGCACTCGCCTGTCAGAAAAACCAATCACCAGCCAGGCATGTTACAAAACAAATAGACCAGCTGTTCACGTGTCATCTACCGTTTTTCCTAATCCGAAAAATGTATATTACCACACAGAGTAGGACAAGTTATATAACTAAGGATATATACGAATATTCCACCAGAAAACCAATTACACGACACTCCCTCCTCGTATCAGGTCTCTAAGGAAACCACAATTTGTCTCCGTGTTCCAATGATTCTCATAATCTCATCAGAATGATTCGAGACAAAAATGGAACAGCCATTAAAAACGGGACAAATTTAATAGTATTGTATCTGCGTCTATTGGTAGCTAGACAATGGTGAAATCAGAGGCTTGTCTCATCTCACACAATCACAATGGCATCATCCAGTCGAATTACTTCTCCTGAAACTAAATAAAATACTTCAAATTAAATGATGTCATGGTAACAATATGTTGAAGCGAAGAAATGTTAACAAAATTTATTAAATCTCAAACATATTAAATGAATCTCAACCTCTGTGTTGACTTCCAGACAATTTGAACGAATGGCACAAAGTAGTAATTTTAAAAATCACTAGACTAAAATTTAAATAGAGAACTGAAACACAAGGTAACCGTTATCTCTATCATTCTGTATTGTATAGTTATTGCACTCATTTCCAATTAAGTATTGCAGTTATTGCACACTTTTCTAATGAAGTATTGCAGTTATTGCATTTTTTTCAAATTTGCAGTATTGCAGTTATTGCACTCTTCTCCAATTAAGTATTGCAGTTATTGCACACCTACATGTAACCATCATAACTAAAATAGTTATACAATAAATTCATAAATTACCTAAGTTTATCGTCAACATATATTATGAAGGGAATAAATTTGAATTCTAGCGATTAATCATATGATGACCTTAGATTGAAATACTATCTTAGTAGTACATTGAATTTAAATTGTGTGAAAACCATTAAAGGTCATTGACCTTTAAAGTATATTATTTATAATTTGGACTGACACCAACTGTTCAGATAACATCACCAACTGTCAACTAAACACTTGTAACTAACTGATGTGTATTAAGTGGCCCTAAGTTTCAACAGTGAACACAACAATAATATTGAAGCTTCTTTCTTATTGGAAAATAAAAGGTTACAAAGATTGAATGAGTAACATATTATATACTGAAAACTTCAAGTTCAATTCATCTTTGTGCAAATAATATTTCGTTGATTTTAGTAACATTCATTTATCAAGTAAAAAATATGGTTAATAATCCTACTGAGAAAAATATCATATATGCCGTTAAATATCAAGTAATTCAAAGGTAGATCAATCATAGGTAGTTTTCCTTAACAGGTACAGTCAAACTTACTGTAAAATCATTTAATTTCGTTGGGACGAAATTTCGTGGTTTTGGTAAAAAAGACAATTTCGTTGGCACTTGAATTCGTGGATTTTGCATGTCAGGTAACAAACAAGGGTCAAAATCAATGTTCGTTGGGATTAAAGTTCGTGGTTGAAGTGAACCACGAAATCCACGAAATTAAATCCCCCACGAAAATTAATGATTTTACAGTATATCTTATGTCTATGTACTGGACACTGTAGTCTATGGAAACATGAAAAGACTTGAGTCTTGTGTCAGTGTGGGGCCAAGGAGCAGTCACTATTTGTAGATGTTCACATACAGTTTTACTGCAAATCTGCCCTAGTCTGGACGAAGCACAACAGAAAGTTTGCCCCATGGATAAATTATTCCTTCGAGAAAAAGCTATGGAGAGGCTGTACCAGCAGTCTACAGAATACAATAAAGCTCATCACCACATCCAAACTGAAGACATAAACGAACGTAAAAGACCGAACTTATAAGATTATTATTTGTTTTGGAGGCTAATCAAGAAAATCAACAAGAGGGCCTGAAAGGCCCTAGGGCGCCCACCTGTTGCACATTGGTCTAGGTATCAGTACAACCTACATTCTGACCATATAAATTTCATGAAGATTGGATCAAAACGGTGACCCCTGGAGTGAACACAAGATTTTATTAAGATTTGACCTAGTAACCTAGTTTTTGACCCCACATGACCCAGTTTCAAACTTGGCCTAGATTTCATAGAGAACAACATTCTGATCCAGTTTCATGATGATTAGATCAAAACCACGACCTCTGGAGTGAACACAAGGTTTTTCTAAGATTTGACCTAGTTACCTAGTTTTTGACCCCACATGACCCAGTTTCAAACTTGGCCTAGATTTTATAGAGAACAACATTCTGACCAAGTTTCATGAAGAGTGGATCAAATTGGTGACATCTAGAGTGTACACAAGGTTTTTCTAAGATTTGACCTAGTGACCTAGTTTTTGACCCCACATAACCCACTTTTGAACTTGGCCTAGAGTCCATAGAGAACAACATTCTGATTAAGTTTCATGAAGATAGGATCAAAATTGTGATCTCTGGTGTGAAAACTAGGTTTTCTAAGATTTGACCTAGTGACCTAGTTTTTGACCCCACATGACCCAGTTTCGATCTTGGCCTAGATTTCATGATGAACAACATTCTGACCAAGTTTCATGAAGATTGGATCAAATTGATGACACATAGACTGTACACAAGGTTTTTCTAAAATTTGACCTAGTGACCTAGTTTTTGACCCCACATGACCCATTTTCAAACTTGGCCTAGATTTCATGGAGAAAAACATTCTGATCAAGTTTCATGAAGATTGGATCAAATTGATGACATCTAGAGTGTACATAAGGTTTTTCTAAGATTTGACCTAGTGACCTAGTTTTTTACCCCACATGACCCAGTTTCAAACTTGGTCTTGATTTCATGGAGAACAACACTCTGACCAAGTTTCATGAAGATTGAATCAAAACGGTGACCTCTAGGGTGTACACAAGGTTTTTATAAGATTTGACCTAGTGACCTAGTTTTTGACCCCACATGACCCAGTTTCGAACTTGGCCTAGAATTCATTGAGAACAACATTCTAACCAAGTTTCATGAAGATTGGAATAAATTGGTGACATCTGGAGTGTACACAAGATTTTTCTAAGATTTAACCTAGTTTTTGACCCCACATAACCCAGTTTCGAACTTGGCCTAGATTTTATAGAGAACAACATTCTGATTAAGTTTCATGAAGATTGGAACAAATTGGTGACATTTGGAGTGTACACAAGATTTTATTAAGATTTGACCTAGTGACCTAATTTTTGACCCCACATGACCCAGTTTCGAACTTGGCCTGGATTTCATAGAGAACAACATTCTGATCAAGTTTCATTAAGATTGGATCAAAACTGTTGCCTCTAGAGTGTACACAAGCCAATTGTTGACGGACGACGGACGGACGACGGACGAAGAGTGATCACAAAAGCTCACCTTGTCACTATGTGACAGGTGAGCTAAAAAATCTATCATCACAAATATTAACAATTTTAGAGTATTGATTTCAATAGAGCATTTAACAAGCCATTACAAGACAATTCATTAATCAAGAATTAATTAACCAGTCACAGGAGGTCAATACACAATTACAATAAACAGATGACAAAAAACACTCCAAGCTAGTCTACATAAGACAGACAACTCAAGATGACATTAAACTGCGACCTTGAGTCCTTGACACCAACAAACCATTACAAATATTGTTACAAAAAGTGATATGTAAACAAATCATCCGAGAATTTTAAAGGACATTGAAGGTAGAAGATAAATTCACATAACCTTGGATATCACACAGACCTTTGAAGCATTTGGCCTTCAGGAAAACTTAATTATTACTTATATTGATCACAATACAATTCTTAGAATTACATTATAGCATATTTAATCAATCTATGAGGGTCATTCAATATATAATACAACCTATCAATTATCTCTTTAAACCTTTTGAGAAAATTTGATAAAGAAAATTAGGTAAAAAATTATGTAGATCTATTCCTGATTTTGACCAAGTTCCATTCTTTTGGTACCCCATTGTTTGACATCACCAGCGATTTATTTGTGAAATTGTGACAATACATTTCAATTTTGTTAAGTATAAAATAAAAGAATATCAAGGTAACTCAAGATACAGGTACCAGATTAAGTATCAGGTGACACTGTGACAGCCTCCTAAAGGTATATAAATGTTCAATGCAACCTGATATTGATCACATGAATGTGAGTAATATAAACAGATACATTTTATACACATTGTATAACTGTATTATAGTCTGTAATGATAAAACGAATGTTATCATCGGTATTGTATACAATGTAATTACAAAACATGATGTGATCAAGCAATGCAATCTGATGATATCTAACTACATACTAGTCTTCTCTTCTGAAACATAATGACAGTGGGATTTACGTACTAGTCAATTGAAACACTGGCTCCCCAAACCCAAGGACGGGGATTTTAACAGTTGCTTTTTCAAACCATTGGTAAATCCCTGACCACCCCCAGGGCCATGCAGTAGTAATATCCCTGCCCATTGCCCCCTAGTCCCGGCTCTATTTTCACGCTATTTTGGTGCTGTATAAAATCCCTGCACTCACCCGACAGTGTGGGGACCTCAAACTTTTTTAGGTAAAATCATGTGACCATTCCCCACTATCCCCAGATTTACAATTGACTCATGCATTATTGCTCTAATGTATGTCTTTTGATATCTCTACATTTACTTAATGACAAGGAAGTGGTAATATGCAGACCACTTGACCACAATCATCTTGGATAATCACTAACATATCTCACACCACTGATAACATAAATATTAACCAATCATATTTCACGACAATAGACAGTAAATTAGATCGCTATCTCATTTTTATCTCTTAACAACAAAAACACACATGTATATATTATTATTTCAAACATAATTCAACTATATTTTGACTGTCCATAAACCTTACTTAAGTTAAAGACAACCTCAATAATGACACTATTAAACTGGAAATTTAGACAACATTTTCCCTGTTTAATTCTTAGAATTTCTGCTACTGTAGTTCCATCAAAGCACAATGAAAACAAAAAAGCTCAAACAGAACTGAAAGGCCAGGCCGCCTTGTTACTATCTGAGGATTACTACCATGACAATGTCATGATTATGATGAACTGGATGGGACTAAAAGCAAAACACTTTCTTGGCAAAAATGCCTTCTAGGAAAAAATATGGTACTTTTATTGAACTTAACTAGTAGTATTGCTTGTCAGCTCTTTTTTGGTCACTTTGTATGTTTATTGTACTACCATCATAAAATTTAGTCAGATTTTGAAAATGACGAAAGTGGAACAAATATTTCACAACTAATATATAAATAAAGCTTATCTCATTGCATCATTCAATTGTCAGGTGACAAACATACAAGCAATGTTATCTAATTAGATACAAGAAAATGAGGATATAAATTGTTACACGCCAGGATATTATCAAACTGTTTACAAAAACGATCAAAGACACAACAGAGGAAGAAGCCACTGGGCCAAGCAGATTCCCAAGCAGTATATGACAAACACATATCCTTGCACTGACATCCAATCTGAGAGCATGACTTTGACATAAATTTCAAGATTATCGGTACTTAAATTAGTTTGTCTAGACATTGGTAAAACGTACTTGAAATTCTGTCAGAGAATCTGTACATATCCAGAGTTCCATCCTTCAATCTGAATACTTTAAACTACAGTTCAATGTAGAGAAGATTGTCTGAATCTTGATCAAGGACAGGAGTTTGAGAACCAGTAGGAAAAGTTTGATCACAATACCTTTCCTCAGTTCGACATTTTGAATACCGTACCAGTTACAAATGTATTCAAGTACACACAAATGCAGTCAAATTTCACGTTCAATATAACTTAACCACCATGACATGTAACATTGCGTAATCAAAATAATGAAATCCCATTTCATGCAAAAACTGCTGACTACGCAAGTATTCCTACCTACCGGTAACTGATAGCGGAGCAAAAAAAAACAAGATTTGTATGAAAAATCAATCTAGTCGAGTGAGCAAGTTTGTCAACTTGCTGAATATAATAAATGACAGTCTGTAATGACTGTGTGATTTAAAACAGCAGTCTGGCTTGTAGAAGTACACTGTCGGCCAAGGCTTGACTAATTTTACCAGGTTAAACCATGTCAAGGTCAAAATATACTTATTACTATACATTGCACACCTGAATGAGATCAAATTTGGCAGAGTGCCAAAGCCTATAAAAAATGAGTACCGTACCCACATAAATGACCATTTTTAGTTTACTTTAATCTACGTGAATAAAATGATGGTGTTTACCTAGGATATTACCCGTAAATTACCCCCAGCAACTAATATCAGGATAAGAATTGACAGTATTTTGTGAAATTTCAAGTAATTCAGGTATTTAAATCACCAATTTTGACATACAAAAATCATGGACTGAAGCGATCTATTGTCAGTATACAGTTACCTGTAGGATACACATCTTTATTTATTATATGACTTTATACATCTAATTCAGAGGACCACCATATTTTTATCTTTCATTTTTGTACTTCACAATTAACATAACACCAGAAATAGTGAACTATAGTATTAGTTACATAGTATGTGACATCAACAACAAAATTTGTTAGATAGTCTAGAGGTACAATGTTTCAGAAAGAATGACGCAATGATTTCATCAGGGAGTCATTTTGGCCTTAAAATTTTGATTCCTGGCTTTTTGTGTTCATTCAAATTTAACTACACCCAGAAATATACACATAGACTTGCAAGTTTTAAAGTTGCTTGCTTGTAAAATTCTGTTATGTTAAACATTTTGTGACAGTTAAAGAATCTTTTCCTCATTTATAAATCTACAAAACATCATTTTTATAAAAAAATATCATCTCTAATTTATTCCGTAAACACAGACAGTATGACATCATCATGACATCACTATCAAGTTCACATGTAACACAATATCATCATGATAAATATTGACCAATCAAGCAACACAATGGCAACCCTAATAAGTAACATTAACAAAAAGACCTGATGATATTGCTTGATAAGCAAGATATCTGTTCAGTCATCAGATACCCAAAGCCAAATTAGGTACATTTGAACGCAGTCTATCTGATTGAAACTTTATGTTCAATAATTATGGGCTTGATACCAATGAAATACATTTATTCTTAGTTATCATACATAAATAGGACCAGGACGATTTCAATATTTTGAAATGGGTTAATCGTTGGTATGAAATCGAATCAAAACAGTTAATCGGCCGCCATATTGAAAATGGTCTTTCCTTTATTGAAGACTGTATCAAGGTACCTTCAACAGCTGAACTTAAAACATGTATATATTGTATGCTTCTTAGCCAAATTATAAATGTAATTGGATTGTATTTTTTTTTAATGTTCTCAGTATATCTCCATCATACTGTTACAAACTGAGTCAGACTATCAGTTCCAAATATGCCAGGACCTGATGACCCCTAAATAGAAGCAGAGAGCAGCAAGAATAATCATTCTTTGAATCCCAAAGAAAAAGTACTGGTAGATCTCATATGATGATTAGCTTCTTTTTTAAAAATGCCAAGCTTAGCCTTTATCTGGAGAACGGCTGATATATGATTTGAACCTAGGTTGCCAACTTGCCAGATTAAACGGCAAGCACACTAACCACTGAGTTACGGAGGCATTTGTATTGTCTTTCTTTTACTTGCAGTATTTGTAAATCTTAGAATAAATAAATATGTATACATGTACTTTTAAAGTTACATATTAAACTGAAACATTTCCATTTGGACAGACAACCATTAAGCAATAAAATAATTTTGTTTGACATTTAAATGATTTTATCACCATAAAGAAACACAGGAAATAACATGTCAAGATAATGAGTCTACATTGATATGAAGTGTGTAATATTTTGAGAGAATTAACTCAATCCATGCACAATTCATGCACATTAACAGTCTTCATGAAAAACTTTTCAAAGTACACTTCTAGCCAGTCAGGCTACCAACAAGGCAGAACTTACTTGCCCGAGAAGAAATTTACTAGTCAGACCATTAAATTATCAAAACTATCATAAGTTTTCACTAGACTTTCAGACTAGTCACCAAGAGAAAATTACTAGCCCGACCCAGTTTTAACTAGCCTCGGCTTCAGGCTAGAGGCCAAATTCGAAGACTGCATTTACTTTAAAATAAATATTATATGGCTTTAAGAAATAAATTACTTGTAATTCACCATAGAGCATGGCCAGGGATTTCAACCAACACATATGGTAAACAAATCAACAAATACTCAGAACTCAAATATACAAAATCATGCTATAGATACATGATATGAATCATGATGTGGCCTGTAGGAAGATTCTAGGTCAAAAATCTGAGTGCCAAATTCAGTTAATAAACCCACTTTCAAATTTTGTATATTATAATCATGACAAATAACACAATTTTTGACCTTATTTATGATTTACGCCTTGTAGTTAAACTGCACTGATATACTGATAATTCAACTACATGTAGACGACTGACGTTTATTGATCACAATGCATTTCTGGGAAACCTGACTGATATGGGTCTATTTTTAGCAGTTTCACAATATTTTTTGCCAGCACTGCAGAATAGTACTTTAAATCAATAGGAACAGGCCGAACAATATAGAACATCAAAAACACTACGAAACATTTCCTCAAAAAATTATTTTGTGAATAGTGTATACCCCCCCCCCCCAATACTTCCTGAAATTATATATCTACCATGTATTTGTAACCGGTTGATATTTTATGTTATTTAAGTATTTAACTTTTAGTGGTGTTTGACCTATTTGATAATTGTGGTTTTTAACCTAAGTAAGTCTGTATGGATTAACTCCCTTGTTTGTGTAATGAAAGATCCAGTTTGACTGTGTTTTGTGTAATCACTGGTTGAGTTAATCCCTGAGTTCAGGTCACATGACTGATATTCTGTGTCAGTCCATATTTGCTTTTGTTGGAGAAGGTTGTCTTGTTTGAAGTCAGCAATTTACTATGAATTATAGTGGAATCGTAAGAGAAGTATGTGAGGTTTGATCTTATTCTTTATTATGTTGTATTCTTATATCTGATATTCTTGTATATATCCATAGGGACCTGTATCTTATTTGAGCTTACTTTAATTGTATTTATTAATACTAAGAAATGTGTAAATGGGTGTTGGCCCTTGGAATTCAAGATGGCTGTCATGTTGTTGTTAAGTAATAGAATGGTAATTGGTAAAAGTATTAATCTTGTAATTCCTTCTATTTGCTAACACTGTTTGTAACCATTTACAGTAACCATCACAGTGAGAGCTGAGTTGATGTACAGAGATTGTTGTGGGAGTTCAAGATCCGATCCATAATCGGTATGTAATTATGTGTGTGATTAGATGTTGTAATTGTACCTTTGTTGTTTGTCATTGTTTATCTTGTTGTATATCATGTAATATGTTCTTAACTGATTCCTAGATTAATGTATTTGTAACGTTGAACTTGAAAGGCCAATGATCACAGGATTTATAGCGGGTAATCGTATATGTTTTATAAGTATCATTGTTGTAACTTATGTAGCATTATAGTTAATGCTCTTTATTATTTGTTTCAGGGCTTGAGTTAGTCCAGTTAGACTAATCAGTTAGTCTAACCTGAAGTGAACCTAATATATAGTGGAACCATCGAAAACAGTCTTACTTGTTTATTCACCCGTAACCCTGTGGAAATCCTATATCATATTGAGAGGGAAAGAACCAGCGGTTATATATTCTCATCTTCTCAATTTACACCAGGAAAATTGTTGACAAATAAATACAATTGCCTCATATGAGATTTATTATATCCTGTATTTGTAAGAAACTGCATTGTTTATGTGTTTATGAAAAGAAACTATTCTGTCCCATTCAGTTCCTATAGTTTCGATGACACAATACTGTAAAAAATAACTGTGGTTTTACCCAGTGTTCATAAGTGGAAGTTAAAAGATTAATTACTATCAGTAATAGTACCTGATAGTTTCCAGAAATTTTGTAACATGACCACATTTGTTGGTTCTTTAATATGCTCTGTGTATAGCTGTTGTTAGCACTGATCAACCAGAGACTACCTCTGGGTTACAAACCTGCTCAACTTTAGTTGGATTGAAAACACTGAAAAGTGATTAAGAAATAGAACAAGTGTGCTGGTCTAAAATAGAACTAAGGACCTCTTGATTAACTCGAACACTTTACCACCCTGCTGGTTTGGTATAACACGTCACATTAACATTATGGGGCTAGTGACAAAAGGGCCACAGACTAGTTATAAAATATATACAGTTCCGTTGTATGTAACTTTGAATCATTCAAATAGAATTACATGATAAATATAGTAGCAGATAACACCAATTTTATAAATTCAGGGCTTTCATTAGGTTTCAAAACCCAAGAGTCATGACTCTTGGCCCCTAAATTCCAAGAGTCAAAATGACTCTTGAAATCAAATTGCTAAGAGTCGATTCAAAATACAAAGTCGATTTGTATCCGCGACATGCTTAAATTATGTTTTATCCATAGCCCCTGACCTTGAAATAAATTCACTTTCAAACATGTATTTCTTGTTTACCTTCATCTTTCTGCTAATAACACAGCTGTGTGAGAAGTAAATAGTACAAACTGAGTCTTCAAAGGAAATGCCCACACAATCTATGTCATTTAAACTTTACTCATGTATGTCCACATTGTACTCATATGGGTAATCAGGCATCTCCCAATCACTTATCAACACTGCTTAAATAATCTTAAACATAAAAGAAGAGCTCGTCTTGAAATCATAGGATTCTAGCTGAACTTACTCTTTGTATTTAGCAATAGCATGCTCTCTTTTTGTTTACTGTCAGACATGGCTGCATCAACAGAAGTACATGATGTCATCATTGGTAAAAGTATACCCAACATCTTTTCACCATATTCTTCAAGGACAACATTCATCTTCTTCCAAATTATTTGCAGGGCCCACTCTGGAGCATTATTGCTAGGCCTGATTATCGCAAATTAAGAAAAAAAGGTGATATACAAGGAATTCGAGTGGGTTCCTAAGCTCATTTCTAATAGATTCCTTGGTTCTTTAATGTGCCTGGAGATAAGCACTGAGTCACACCCAAATACCATTAGAGTTTAAAAACCGAGAAAATAGTCTGTGAATACGAAATACGTAGCAGTCAAAAATCACAATTTTTTGGTTCAAAACATGTATTTGTAACTGTCATCGTATCAATATAAATGTTTGTAATCACCTATCCATGCCTATATTGCAAGTAGCAGCCATCTTACATAGTGGTCTTCTACTGTTTAATCAGAAGACAAGTTTCCTAAAGTTTCGTGAATTCTGATTGGCCGGTCAGTAAAAATCATCCAGGAACTCTGTTTTTATTGGTTCACAGCGGAATTCCATTTGGGGTTCTTCTGCCATGTGTGTTCACAAAATGGTGCCTGTGTGATGATTCTGACGCACATAAAATTAAAATGATGAAATTTATTTTTATTATAGACATGTGGTCATCTGCTTTTCTGCCATAGTGAATTTTAGGGGTATTTTATAAAGTTTCCATTAAAGTTTGTTTTAAAGAGATGTGTGCTCAAAATATTGATGGGAAATAATTTTTTTAACTTCTTCAATCCTTCGTCAATAATTTTGGACCTGCACGTTTGGCAGAAATATGTCAAAAAGGTTTCACAAAGTTTTAGGAAAGAAGGATATATCTAGAGTAAATAGAACTCCCGACTGGCACAGCATTGGAACTTCACACCCCTAGACTGTCTTTGAAAACATCAAGGCTAGAAACCACGGAGATTCTGTCACACAGTGCATTACAGATCTGCTAGCACCCTGATATAAAGACAGCTTCCGATATTTTGTACCGCTCCACAGGATGATGAACTTGTCATGGTTTCCTGTAGTTGCACTGTTGCACAACTGTGGCGTGATGGATATTGGCAGGTATGCTTTTCTGTAAAAACGTTAACCTGCGATGACATCTTTGTAATAAGAAAGTTTGTTTTCCGAAAGGCGTGTTTCTTCTGTCTTGAGAGTCGCTTGATGCCTCCCCACAATGGCCGATTACTGGCCAAGTTAACCTGCTAGTCACCAATTGTAACAAAACTAATTGATTCATGCATATAACTAAACATAAATACTTTGACAATAATTAGTTTAAATACATATGCGTCTAGCATAAAGGCTAGTTCTACTAGTAAAACTCAGATACTCGCGGTATGAATATGCTCCTATACTGAGTTTTATAGCTCTATTAATAGCTCTCTATAGCAAAGTGTAATTTGCAAACTAAACCACCTATTCTGTATTTAACAGCTAACATGGTCATAGTAACGCTTATTTCATTCATAAACTACAAAAACATCATTAAATATACCTTTACACAACCAATATTAGATAAAACGTTTTTCTGACAGCCGCCATGAATCAATTTCAGTTGACCTCATTTTGGTTATCTAATGTAGACGCACGTGTCTTAGACGAAATAATTAATCTGTACAGAGTAGTCGTTCTTGATTATCGTTCCGGATTTTATGTTCCGGATACCGGGTTTTAGCCACTTTTTTCGTCTAATAAAAATTCGCCATATTGTTGTTTGTCAACATTCTGGAAATTTCAGTAATTTGGCAGTGGAAGTGAAACTGGATTAATTTGTGCATCAGTGAGGTTAGTGTTCTTGCAAATAGTGGTATTGAACGATAGGAAAGGTATTTATGAAGGCATTTGTGGTGTGCTTTAACAGTATATTGAAATTAAATGCTCTAAATCGGTCACCAAACAGCGACAAAGAATCGTGTCGCAAAAAGCTACAGACATCTAAGAAGGCTGGATTAGCACCCTAGATTGTGAAACATAGTGTAGCATACCGTGAAGCAATCGCAGGGTCTATCATTAGCACTAGCATAAAGGCATGCTTAGCTGAAAACACTTTAACATTTTGTTTTCATGACAATAAATCAGCTGACACAACAAAACAAACTGCAACATTCACCATTGGATTGTAAACTGGTACTGAACATTTGTCATACTAAACTACAATTTCGACGAAATATAATATATGTGTAATCAACAAAACAATGAGAAGATATGCGCTAAGAAACGATATTCTTAAGGGAAAATGTAACAGCGTAGATCTTCATGCAACATGGGAGACATTTTGACAGACCAAAAACGAAAGTTGTGCACCAAAAAATATTATTTCTACGCGATATTGTGACATTTTACTAATTCTAATTGATCACATTTGGTGTACAATTTACTTACAAAATATATTAAACTAAAATCATTACCATCAATGAAGGCTTGTGCGAGAATATGCAATATTATTATGCATTTCAGCCACGAATTACGTCCATTCTGAAGACAATATGGCGGACACTGTCAACATAAATGACGTCACAGGAGGTGTAACTCGGTCGGTTAAGGTCAATCCGCCGTGTATAAAAATACGTTTCCCGTACTTCACTATAGTACGGGCGAAGTAGTGAATATGTCCATATGGATTAATTCCCTTATTGCTGCACGTTGTTTGAATGTTTCACATTGTTTAAATATTTTTTATGATCGAATAGCAAAGAATCTCACACGAGAAAAAATAAATTAAACGATTTTGAGCACACAATACTTTTATGAAAAGAGTTGTTGCTGAACAAAAAATTACATTTGAGCCACTCTCCAGGAAAATCAGCTATTTTGACAAAAGTACATTTTTAGACATTTCTTAGTTTAAAAGCATAATATGTTACTGAAGCAAATTGCTAAAAAGTGTCGATATCACGAGTTTAAAGAAGTTACAGCTGTTTTTGTAGAGTAGAGTATTATATTCAGAGCATTTTGTCTGACGTCGCATGACGTTACGTCATTCAAACGCAATTCGACGTTACGCTAACAAGTCTTTCATAATTTCACGATTTTATCAATTCTTGTTATAAACTGTTCAAAAGAGCATCACGATTTAGAATTATTATTTTAATTTCTAAAATATATTTCAAAATCAAAATTGTTTGCATAGTGTTTTTAACAACTCTCGAGCTTATTCAAGGGGTATAACCTAAAGCATGGAGATTGGTGGTTTAAGTAAGACTTTCCATGGAGATTGGTGCCAATGGCCGATATTTTGATGTGTTTTTTTGTCACCTGACGGACACATTTCCACCAAAGTAAGTTCATTGTCTTGTTTTATATGCGGCGTGTATGCGATAACCACCTAGCCATAAGTTTAAGCCACCTATCGGCGGTCTGTTTTAGTCCGTCAGTGCAGCGATAAAAGCCTGAAAGAAGGGATGGTGACATCGGGTATCCGTAGTCCGCATCTATTTTTATTAATTCTGATGTATCCGGGGCATTCTGGCTGGTTTTATTGTGTTTGCTAGGTACTTCATGCATGATTTTATGGTTAAAATACTGTTTCTGCTTATTTAGGAGGCTCCATGTGCATATTTTTAACGTTTAAGACTATTTCATGGAGATTCGTCAACTTTAAGACCCAAACTGTGGAGAATTAAATCAATGTAAGTATTCTGTTCTAAAATGTTTTGCACCATAGTGTGTTATCTTCAATGATTAAAAATATAGTTTCTATTTATTCTTCAGACTCCTGGTTTGAAGAATGCGTACCAAAAAGACGTTACTTCATTCAAGGAGGAAGTGGCAGAAAAGAAAACGAAAGATAAATTTTAATGAAATATCTTTGCCTAATGAAAGTGTAACTAAAAAGCTTTGTGTCGCAAATTAAATACGCCGTCACCATTTAGATATTTGTCATCAAAAAGAAAACGATTAACTTCAGCATCACCTTGTCATTTGTATCGGCACGAAGAACCCCAGTGAAAAGCCAGAAAATAAATATAGAGTAAAGACTCATGAAAACACTTTATTCACGTAATTTAATACATGTTCAAGGTTATGATTCTATAAAATTATAAAAGAACATGAAATAATATGTTTATTTTGTTTTGTTGGATTTTGGTTGTATTATTTGTTTTTGTTTACTTTAAAATTAATGTTATTGTTCAACAATGCTGGCTGAATATGTTAAGATACTGCCTGGAACATTTTGGTTCACAAAGCATCAGATCAAACTACCTTTATAACATTGATCATCTGCGCTAATGAGCCTTTAAAACTACAATTTGTAAATAAAAATATCAAACAAATTTACGTAATTATTACTATATTGGTCGTACAAAAAGTGACCATCGGTCTACTATGACCTCTCGGCAATGACCCCTTTATAAATACAAATGTAGTATACAAAGTATTTACTAGGGTAACACTGTGGTCGAGCGGATAGCCCGCTTGACTGCTGATCAATAGGTCCCTGGTTCGAACCTCGGCCGGTACACTTGGTTATTCATGGAACGCTTTTCCGTGTTTCCCATCCAACTAGACATGATCTATTTGGAAGGTAACCCAGAGCATGCAGATGTAGTCTCGCATGTATCAGTGCTGTACACCAGGTACGTTAAAGAACCAATGTCTGAAGGGCAGTGCGCCCATATACATGGTAACACCATACTGTGTTCTCTACTTGCTGCCTCTTAAGCAAAAACAAATGACCCATTTGAAATAAGTGTCAAAGGTACAATGCATTTAACAAGATGAAAGCGAATATTGAATTTTACTCTTATGAATGTAGCAAACAATAAAACTTCACTTAAAGACCACCTTAAAATTAAAACCTCCAGTTCGAAGTCAGTTCCAATGATTACATTTTGTACTCTTGATTTATAATACAACCAACTCTAAAATAGGACAGTTTCAAGTATGATAAGCCTTTATTAATATATAAACAGCGATGATAAGTATGTTTTAAAATAAATAAGGGTGGTCGGATAAGTGAGGTTTCATTGTGATGTTTGAACATTGACATGCCACTTATAAACTGCTGCAATGGTTAACGCGCAGTGTTTGTAGCCACCAATATTGGTTTGATTCCTAGTTGCTTCAATTTGTCAATGCTGGTTTTACTCCACATGTTGAGAAGTTGTTGGTTCCTTGTGGATTGTACGTAAGTGCTTGAAAGAATACTGATCCGAAAACTGATTCCAAATCCTCTATATCATAAATGCGATGCAGAAAACGGTGGGTGTTTCTAATACATGTATATTTGAAACCACAATCTACCAAATTGATGTTGCCTGTAGCACACATTTCCGAAAAGGATAATATCCATCTAGTAGAGAAGACGGCTACTACTAGGCCTTTTGTCAGTTCAACTGAATATCATTACAGATACACAATGCACCAGTCCATTGAAACCCTTAGCATGGGGGAAGGAGTGGTTGACTTTTTAAACTATGGTAAAATCCCTGCCCGAAAACCTTAAAAAAAGGTAAAAATACCGCCCTTATCAGTGAAACATATTCCCGGTCTACGTAT
This sequence comes from Spisula subtruncata, assembly GCA_963678985.1. Taxonomy (NCBI): domain Eukaryota; kingdom Metazoa; phylum Mollusca; class Bivalvia; order Venerida; family Mactridae; genus Spisula; species Spisula subtruncata. The sequence continues at coordinate 22,526,262 of OY787672.1, read as the reverse complement.
TTAGGTGCGGAGCAAAAGTCCTGCTCTCGATCAATCACCAGTGCGAGGACACCAAAAGTTAAAAACTCGTGTCTATAACCCGGGGTTGGGGAGTCAGGGTTTGATTTGGCTGGTGCATAAAAAACAGAGCACACAATTAAAAAAAAAATCATCCTTTATTATTATATGCATATCTTTGAAGTACAAATAAGAAAATCACAACAATTATTGCAGCCAGGTGGTGTTGTCACTGTATACTATTTGGTTCCAATAATATGTTACTCGCCAAGTCAAGACCCTCTGTTAGACAGTAGCCCTAAAATTGGTACAAAATAGAGATTACTTCCATGATTATAATACCATCACATATTGTTTACAAAGTAATAACAAGTCTCCATGGAGAGAGTCTTAAAGTTGACGAATCTCCATGAAATCGTCTTAAACGTTAATCATATACACATGGAGCCTCCTAAATAAGCAGAAACAGTATTTAACCATAAAAACATGCATGAAGTACCAAGCAAACACAATAAAACCAGCCAGAATACCCCGGATACCTCAGAATTAATAAAAATAGATGCGGACTACGGACACCCGATGTCACCATCCCTTCTTTCAGGCTTTTATCGCTGCACTGACGGACTAAAACAGACCGCCAATAGGTGGCTTAAACTTATGGCTAGGTGGTTATCGCATACACGCCGCATATAAAACAAGACAATGAACTTACTTTGGTGGAAATGTGTCCGTCAGGTGACAAAAAAACACATCAAAATATCGGCCATTGGCACCAATCTCCATGGAAAGTCTTACTTAAACCACCAATCTCCATGCTTTAGGTTATACCCCTTGTTATTATGAATTTTCATCTCACTGATATAAAACAACATACGTATTTGAGTCATTTAGCCCACCAGGGATTCTGTTCACATTCTAACCATGCTTAACTTACGTTTCCGTATGTTTGCAGCTCATCTTCAAATTTCTTATTTAAAATATAGGTCTATATACCAACTTCAAAACACAAACTCGATGCCATGCACGTAAAAGACGTGGTCTCTACCTGTCACGGAGAAAAATCTAAATAAGAGGTTTGGCAACCAACAGCAGTTGAACCAACCCCAACATCAGCTTCCGTTAGCAAATCCAAGCATCTAAATCTAAGTGATTTCTTTAGATCAAAACAGCTAGACCACAGATTTTAATTGTAACAACAAGACGTTCTTTTAAAAAGAAACCAGTACATGTATATACATGTATAATTGCATCACTGCTGTGTGAAGATAATTAATACTCGCGATACTCAAAGTGAGGGATGTGATAACTGTAGATGATGTGTGTTGATGGTGGTTGTGGTGGTGACCTCGGCAAACGGAACAATTCATGGATATCTCTACAGAATCGTTTTATGGAACAGATGGGTAGAGTAACATATTCCGGAAAAACTGGATGTCTTTGTCGATTACGTTATAAAGTTTGTCGAGAGTTCTACAAAGTCCACTGAACAACGTTGTGTGAAGAGATGCACACATTTACATAATTTGATAACATATATAACTATATAACAAAACATTACGCCATTTTAGTCGGCGTGTTGTTTCGTGGTCCAGACTCCCCTGGATTCTTGAAAAGGTGTGCTTATCTTATACTTACACTTTACGCTGTGTTTTGTTGTAGATAAGATTCTCTTAACGACAAACTACCAAGAAAAATAGTAAGTCACTAGTGGACCCCTCTAAAATAGCAGCAGCTCGGTCGGCATTCTGGACTGAAAAGAGTCTGGATCCGCGAATGTCCCAAATTATACTGCTAATAGCAAGTGTGTGCATTCAATATAAAATGACTAATCATGTTTTATAATTTATGTAGTGACTTACTCTAACTGAGGTTTGGTTGTACGCATATGAACTCCAAACCGTGATATATTCGCCGGTATATCACGGAAAACTAAGATCTATTTCCTAAATTAACTTCTTATTGTTCAAACAATTTCTTTGATATTTCACATATTTATCAGTGAAAGATCAAAATTTAATTATAAACAATTAGTTTTCATAATTTGTAATTTGCCGTGCCGCTATGAAAAAAGTCCTATTAAATGTGGAACACCCCACGTATATGACCATTGCATTACATTACCTGGTAACGTTTTGTATTACTTCACTATCATACAGAATAGTCAACCTGATGGCGGTGGTCACGAATTGGTAGAAGTACTATGACTATGAGACTACCCACACCTACCTATCCCGTAGCATAGTCATGAAACAAATCACCGAGTTTACTAGAAATGAGGGATGAGATTTCAAGTAATAAATTTTGTTCCCAGCCCACATTTGAACGTTTGTTAGCCATTTACGGATTACTTTTGTCTCTGAATTGAGTACACGTTCTTTAAAAACGATGTTTAAAACGTTTGATCTCGTCCAAAAATAATAGTGAAATCTTGAATATGGATCCATGATTCATGCTAGCTACTCCATAGGTATGGTTTGCGCCATTTTAGGGCAATGCGTAAGTCGGTTTCATTTTCATGCACCACCGAATGTATTCAAGTGACGCATGTTTTCAATAAGACGCAGGATTAATCACGTTTTTTGCAACCACGTGGTTAAGATTTTTTAAAACAATACAATGAGCGATGACATAAGAAAGGCAGAGATGCCTATCAATCAACGTATGTGAAGTCACTGTACGTAACGTGAACGAGTACGTGTATATATTTTTAAAGTGAGTACAGTATACCATCTGGAGAGCAACACCCAATTGAGCAGCAAATATTGACCGTTGTTTAGAGGTAGTTGCCCAACAGAGGTTAACTTGAACAAGAGATTTGATAACACATATTCTCAATTAATGCATATGTTTACTCAATTCAAATAATTTCAATTCTAGCCTTATTCTTTGGATTTTTCGTTTGTTTTCGTTCGACCACGTAACAGTTAAACGTGGGTTGTAATTTAAGTTCAATGGATGCGGTTCTTTACGTTTTACGTAAACTTGTCTCATTCTGTACCTCACGTTCTCAGCCAATAATAAACGATACTCAGCCAATTAAACAACAAAACCGATTAGTAATTACAACTCCGCTATTAATTTTGTATCGTCTAAAGTACTTGCCTTAAGTATATATGTATTTAATTGTTTGTATTTTGAATATTCGATTCATTTGTGATTTTTACTAACATTTTTGTTATTCGAGATATGAAGCTTTATTTTATAGCAATAAATGTTTGTTTGATATTATTTATTTATTCATATGGAGTAGATGGTCAAGGTTAGTGGGTTTATTTCAACGATAATGTTACATTGGAAGGATGTTTTTTGTACATAGTTAGTTTATAAGCGCAAAGTCACTATTTTGACAGACGATGTATAATTACATAGAATTATTGTGCTTACATAATAAATAAGAAAATAGTTTTTGCGCCTACAAAAGCACGAGCGATTATAAGCACAAATGTTACACGTGGTATAAAAGACAGACTCCGGACCAACTAGTTCCGTCGTGAGAAGTGTGTACGTGTACATTTGTATGTATTTTGAACCTAAATGTTTTTGATCTTGTTGTATTGTATTGGATTAGCACTGTCTTCATTAACTAAAATAATAAACTTTATTGTTGTTTTCTGACTTTTCCCCTGTCTACAATACTAGCTTCTCGGTTTGTGGTAATACTAGCATTCATAAATTCATAAATTGTCTTCACTTAAATGATACGTTTGTATTATTACTAGTGCATATACTTATTTCGTCAATTGCATGAAACAATTGAAGAGAATGTTACGCTTGACACAAATTGACAAAAACATGAACATGTACTTCATTTTATTATTCATAATGTATCTTTAGATTTTTGAACTGCCAAAACTAACATTTTCCCTCGGGATAAACTAGCGCATATATGTATGTATGTCCGTCATCTATGATGGCCCGGTGATCTAACATGTTTTGCAAAGTTTTAAAATTATTGACCAATACTAACTTGCTGTTTCGCAAGAATTCTATACACATATGGAAACATGATCCTAGTATACGTATAGAAAAACATAACCTCTTCTTCTTCTTCTTCTTCTTCTTCTTCTTCTTCTTCTTCTTCTTCTTCTTCTTCTTCTTCTTCTTCTTCTTCTTCTTCTTCTTCTTCTTCTTCTTCTTCTTCTTCCTTCTTCTTCTTCTTCTTCCCATGAATGGTCAGGAGTCGTAATCCAACTGTATTATGACATGTAGTCAGGGAATCTACCTAGTCGGGGGTTATAAACTTCCAAAATTATTTTACTATATAACTGCATATTCCTCTTCAAGTAAAAAGAGAGTTAAATCTATGTTTACACAATTGACTTCGCAGGAAGGGGTCGAAGATGGAACAGTCGCAATCGCCAGAGACAGGGTCGACACTTTCAGAGTACTGTCCCAGGTAATTGAAAATAAGTTATTTTACTTAAAATTTAATTGAAAATGAAATAATTTGACAAGATAAATTCATATTGTATTGATGTCCATGTTTTAGTAGGAAAGCTTCCAAGAGTGGATAAAAATGGGGTATTTTTTCTGTCATCTTGTCAATACCATCGTCGGATACCCACGGTCGGTGCACCAATCGTGGGTATCCGACTATGGACAATGCGAGCAATTGGGTAAAAGGTATACATTTGTATATTGATAGGACACCGTGTTTAAGTTATATGCGGTGGCAAAATAACTGCAAACTAATTTCAAGAAATTATTATCAATGTAATATAGGGCCTACCTTGCTCTTCCTAAAGCAACTGACTACGGTATCCATACCCACTTGTGGAATACATGTCAGTAGCAAATGTCATTTGAGAACACCTGATAGATATGTTTAGGTACCAATATTCTACCAACTGAGGTAGCAATGCGATCAAATTTCTTTGGAATATACATAACTAATGCAAAGACATTTGATCTTTGTACTATTTCGGATGTTCTTATTCATTTCTAAGCTTTATTTTAAAGGTAGAAGTTCAAGATTGAATAGCGGTTCTCTTCGTACCAGAGGAAGAAGTCCGAGAATCAATAGTATTACCAATTGGCGAGGACGGCGGCTTCCGCCTGGTACTGTCTCAGGTATAGACGTATTCTTTATTTCAACTCTAGATAAAACTGAGCCACATTAATAAACCGAGACACGTATAAAACAGGTTGTTCATATTATTATTCGTATAATCGTGCATACATTTATATGTGGCATTGCATGTGTGTATTCATACATGTGAAATCTTGAAGGACACATTGTCTTTAATTTTCGAAAAGAATTCTACACGCAAAGATATAAAATTTTGCTACATGTTTGCTACTATCGTCAGGTCAACTGATATTTTCAGTCATGATAATCAAATATAATTCATATTTAAAATTCCATGTTTAAGAAGTAAATGAGTTTATTTTTACTGTATTTTCTCAAATGAAGGAAGAGTGGCTCGGGGAGAATGGAGAGCACTTAAGAAAAAAACAGTAACAACAACAACAACAACAACGACGACGACTTCGAAGCCGCCTGTAAAAACAACAAAGAAGACAAGACCACCTGTGACGACAACAAAAAAACGTAAGATAATAATATTATACTATTAAGTAAATCTATATTTATGATGTAATTGTTCTTGTTATATACATTTGTATTATGTCCACTCCTCTATTTTTGTGTATAATATCACCAATGTCGGAGCCAACAGGCACGAGTGCCAATACCCAGTGATACCTGTGTCACAAACACAATCTAATCGACGTACGTCGGTAATTCAATAAATTTATTGACAAGAATAATGCACAAGGCACGTCCAAAACACAGGTGTTCGACCCGACTTTTTTTCACCCTCTACTATAATAGGCATCGAATAATAGTCCGGTCGAACACCTGTGGTCCAAAATGCAATCACGCGTACACATAAACATAATATATTATGTGAATGCACGTTTCAATCAATTAAATGAAGACTTTATTTACTTGACGAATTGTTTTGCATTGTAATAACATTACATCCGCGTTCTGCTTGAACTGAGGCCAAACTGAAATACAGTTAGAAACCGAAGCTCAGACCGAATGACGTAAAACTAACAATGGCAATAATAATTACATGTATGTTAACAAGTAAACAAGTCGTTAAATTTCTTATTGACAAACATGAGGGCAATAGCCGCTTGGTACACAAATTTGTAACTTTACTTTTCCATGTAATAACTTTATTAACAACAAAATTAAAACCAATGCAACCGATATCATAGTTTTACGTGGTGTGCATAATTATAGACTTGCTTGAAGTATGCGGGGTTTTGATGATATAGCTGGTTAGTAAATGTTCTTTGTCTGACTCTTTGGATTGTCTGAGGACTACCGTATTTATAATTTATAACCAAACGGTACATAAATGTTTCAGAACTTACACGGCGTGAACAAAGGCGACTAGAAAGAAAGGAAAAGCTCCGTCTTACAAGATTGAAACGCATTGAAGAGGCTAAGGCGAGATTAGCAAAGAAACAGAAAGAGGAGAAGATGAAAAAGAAGAAAAAGAAGGCGACGACAACAGGTACAGCGTGGTTTGTGTATAAATATATGAGATACAGCTTCTTGTCTGACAACTATTGGACATTGAGCAAAGCAATTCAAAATGATATACTAGAACATACTAGTACCTAATCTAAAGATTAAAAAAGCTTGGTTGATAAACATGAATTACCATAAACAGTACCACTGTCATAAAAACAAGTTAGATCTACTTACTAGTTTGAGCTAAAGATTCTTACCACCGCTCTACCAAAGCATATAGAAAGATGTATAGTATTACAGAAAAAGTGTTAGAATACCCTGTTATATTGTATCTACGAAAGTTATTGAAGGTTTTTTTAAATAAATTGTCCATTGTACACATTGTGTACATGCATTGGCCATTATATTGACAATATTTTTAAAACATTTCTGCATTTTATCGAATAACAATCCGAATGTGTTCCAGATAAGAGAATTAAGAAAAAGAAACGGAATAAAAATAAATTAAAAAATAACCCGAAATCGAAGCAAGCCAAACAGAAACTGTTAAAATCAAAGAGCAGAAAGAACAAAGAAAAAAGGAAATTAAAAAAGTTAAAAAGACAGAAGAAGTTGGAGCTACAGTCTGACATCACAACAAAAGGTGGCTAACACATCATGTTTCGTGCTTTTGTTGTTGTCTAGCTTAGTAACGCTTTGTTGGAGAGTTCATGTTAATTGGAAATTCGCAGCTAATAAATTAGCGGCGTGTCAGTCAAATGTATAGCATGAGCGATTGCATGTGTATATTTATCGTGAGTAGTACAGTTAGATGAAAGGCTTGCCTGTCAGCATATTTATATAGATGCTTGCTTATTATATGAGAGCTAATAAATGTTTGCCCACAGAAAATGCCGTCAGGGTAACACTGGACCATTGTAATCATACGGTGTTGAGGATTTTAGTCCATTTCATTATTGAATCAATGACGTGGTGGGATTTCATGTACACGACGTGGTGGGATTTCATGTACACGACGTCTCCTTCTTTTCGTCACTTTTTGACAAATGCACGTGTTGGTGTGTTGAATAGACAAAAGCAAGCCCAATTCCTCGTCTTAGATTGGCTGGTAAATGAACTGATTGCTTATGAGTGTTTTATGCTTTTTTGCATGGTATGTGTTTTGTTCTGGTTGCATCGGTTTAGACGAGATTCTGTGGGAGCTTCAATTACATTTACTTACATCTTTTCCCAATAGTGACTACAATCATTTTTGGAAATATGATTAATGAAGTCGTTAAATTAACCCCAACATGGTTGTCATAAAGCCTCCAAACTTTCATCAATTTGCTGTATCTACATGCATCTAGATATAAAAAAGTATAAAAATAAAAATAACATATTTAGGCCAACGATGTTCGTTTGTAGCATTGGCATAAAACAATTCTCTGTAAGACTAGCGTATAAAGGACTGAAGTAAAAAAGTAGGTAATTTATTTATAAGTTATATTTGACGTCTATACATGTATAGACACCCAATCTTCAGAAAGTATTATATAGTTGTACGACTAAGAGGACCCGAAGGCTTAAATTCAGATGAACACTCAGTTACACACATCCGCATTTAAAGGATACATATTACGGTATTATGATAACATAGACATAAACCTTTATTCACATTTAAACATTTTTGTATCATTTCATGTATGTTTCAGATTCACCTTTAACCACAACTTTAAGCAAAGCTCAACAACAACTGAAGATTGAGCAGAAAAAGAAGGCTAGACAAGCTCGATTAGAGAAGAGACGACTGGCTAAAGAAAGACGACAAAAAGAGCTAGAAGAGAAACTAAAAGCAAAGCTAAATCTCAAACCAATAACGAACAAAGTAACAAAGACACCGGTTGAGACTAAACATCTCAGTCAAATAGACGCACCAGCAATAGGGACTGGTGAAAAGGTCGGGGAAAATACAACACCCGTCTCTGTTGAAGTTCCGGTCATTCCAACAAAACAAATTGTTAACACTCCGCCTGGTACGATATCCTCGGGTATAGATATACAAAATCTCAAAACAACTGATTTACAAGAAGCATTGGAACCTCTCAATAATGTCAAAGTCAAAGACGTTGGTGATGTACAGCCTGGAACACCGTTAAACGAAATTAACAGCGACGCTGATATTGGTACTATGGGACAACCCCTAGATCCTAATATGGGGACTCCTCTGGGACCTCCGTTCGGTTCAACTATGGGACAGCCCTTAGATCCTAGCATGGGGACACCGCTAGGTCCGCCATTCGATTCAAATATGGGACAGCCCTTAGATCCTAGTATGGGGACACCACTGGGGCCGCCAATTGGTTCAAATATGGGACAGCCCTTAGATCCTAGCATGGGGACACCACTTGGTCCGCCATTCGATTCAAATATGGGACAGCCCTTAGATCCTAGTATGGGGACACCACTAGGACCTCCATTCGATTCAAATATGGGACAGCCCTTAGATCCTAGCATGGGGACACCACTAGGTCCGCCAATTGGTTCTAATGTGGGACAACCCTTAGATCCTAGCATGGGGACACCACTGGGTCCGCCAATTGGTTCTAATATGGGACAACCCTTAGATCCTAGCATGGGGACACCACTGGGTCCGCCAATTGGTTCTAATATGGGACAACCCTTAGATCCTAGCATGGGGACACCACTGGGTCCCCCACTTGGTCCTAATATGGGACAACCCCTAGATCCTAATATGGGTACACCACTTGGACCGCCAATGGATCCTAATATGGGAATGCCTTTGGGCGCCGCTGATAATTGGATAGATCCTGAGCTAGGTGGTGGAGCGGCAGCAACCTTCCAGGAAATCGATTTAACAAACTTCTTTGGATCCAGTGATAGTGCTAGTTTTACAGACAATCAAGGACCACCTCGCGTCGACAATGCAGAGCCCACTGAAATCATCATGATGAACGGTGAAGTGATGCCAAGAACCAGCCAGAGTCGGGCTGCACCAGCAGAAACAAAACCCGCTACACAACCAGCACCATTGTGGTCACTGTTTGGATTTGCTTCAGATATAAGTAGAAAGATTAGAGGAGTTAAGTAGCAGATATGTCACATAGTCTTGATTCTAATTCTGGGTTAAAGAATAAAGAAACAGAATGATATGTTACATGTATACTTCATGGATACCAAATGTCAAAAACAGTTGGCAAATTTGATAAATCTAGTCTAAATATTAATACTGATTTAGTGATTATGAAAAAATGTTACGATACTCGTATTTGCATACATGTACGTTGTGTAAGGTTGGCCTGACACAGTTTATCAAAAACCATTGCTTACCTGAAGACTCATATTCAAACAAACAGCACGACGTTTGCATGATTCTATGTACTTAAGAAAACGTATAAAGGTTGTGTGTTGTTTATGTTGCCATTCACATGCGCTAGTTATTCATCAGTTGTTTATATGTTGTTGTCCGTTGAATTAAGTTCATGTACTAGTACCTGAATTTATTTATTTATTAAAATATTGAATATAGAGGTTCGTTGTTGCTTGCTATTTTAGGCATTTGTAAAAATATTCTGTTATGTATTGTAAATATTGAAAAATTGAGGAAGACAAAACTGTAGCTTGTGCTGTAATTCCGTAGGCCTGTGATACCCATATTGTCATACTGGCTTCCTTGAGTCAGTTAGGCAAGTTTATTTTCCCACTTCAGATATAAAGAACAAACGACACTTAATCAAAATAATAAATTCGTTGACCTAATCTACTTTCTGATCAACCGACGACTGTTTCACGTGTAGTACCAAACTCGACGATCACGCACAGTAAAAAACCTATATAATTTTACAAAGAGCATTACACTTTTGTTCATCCACAAGCAACTTACCACTTCTCACAACATGAGGGGGGGGGGGGTACTAGTGCTGTCGTAGCCAATGTCACAGTAATTAATTAATAACCTGTTCAAAATAAAGCAATCGATCCGTACTGTTAACAGTTTGATCAAAGCACTTACGCAAATTGGGAAGTTCAAATTTAAATTCTTAGTAATACTTCAACACTGCCAATGGAGTCAGCCATATCATTATTAAACGGACTTCTACAATCCATATCTGTCCCCAATTGACAGTTGTCAAATGAATTAGTAAAAAATTGAAAGTAACAGTAAGTTTTAAAAGTGCGTTGATAAAGCGGTATCCGTGAGTCTACAATCCAACCTGTTTTAACCTATCGTGAAATTGACTTACAAGTGTCATGAAGATTAGGTCAAAATTGTTGTATGAGCATTTTCATGTTCATACTGAAATTACTTACCACAAATATCTGCACTATCAAGGCGACTACCTAGTCACAGGGCCATGACAAGGGTCACACAAGCATATATATTTACGTGTCCAGTCAATTAACTTTCACGTGTCTGGTTGGTAGTGGTAACTTCCCACAAATGACATAAATGGCAAAACAGAGAAAAAGGAATTGTGCAGTCTAAAGAAGTTGTATTCTTGTTATGTGGGATATATTTAATAGTATGTTTTTCATCGAAAGCATTTGAGTAAATATATTGAGTTTGCTTGGAAAAGTGTACATCATTTTCAGGGCTTGACACTATTTTTGGTCACTGGTCCCCTCAGCAAAGAAACATAAAATTTGTAAATAAAACAGTTACTGGTCCTTCAAAATTTTCACTGGCATCAGACCAGGGACCAGTGTTAGTGTCGAGCCCTGATTTTGATAAGTGGTTTCACCAGCTATTACCAGATTAGGGTAACACGATGGTCGAGTGTGTAATGCTCTTCATTCATATCAAAAGGTGGTGTTTCAGGTCAGGGGACTTAGTCATTTTAGAAATGCTGTCCAGTGTTTCTCATCCAACTAGGTCAATGATGAACTGGCTAGTTACACAGAGTTTGTGTCATGTGTATCAGTGTGGTACACCAAACAAATAAAAGAACTAAAGGGCCTATTCGAAGAGACCTAGAGTATCGTGTCTGGTTTTCTTGAATCACACAAAATTTCTGTCTCTTCCTCAATGCATTGTCGTTCAACCAGCGTGTTATTCATCCGTAATAATAGTCTAGGGACTTGACTATACACTGATTCATGAGAATGCCTCAATGTAGGTCCTTGGGCAATTAGGAACACTGACTTAATCCGTCAAATGCAAACAAACAACAGAAGAAATACAACAACACACGGATGATTTGAAATTTTATACAATACAAAATGTATCCTACACAATAAACACAAGAATTGTTCCAAATGTGTATTAGTATGTACATTATATGCTCTGATGATATATACAAGAAATGTTTACATGATCTATGGGTGGGGGATATAAACAATAGACAACTGAACATTATCAATCCTGAGGGTTAAGACAGCATATTGTCAATTTGTTGGTATAGTGTTCGCCGAAAATGTAATGCAAAAAAATGTAACAATAAATATGGAAAGTCGATATGAACCAGGAAATCAAACATGGGCCATAACTCTACTGAAACCAGGTTCCACTAACAACAAAATCAGGGTATTTATCCTGATAACCGCTTCGTAGCCCTATCAAAGAATAGTACTATTTTCATATGAGGGAATTGAAAAATGATATAAAGACCTGACGAAACTCACATATCATGTATCTGGAGTTCTGTCAGAGCTTTACAACAGTTTTCAGTTCTGTCAAAGTCATATGAAAATAGTACTTTTTCCAATGGAACTGAGAAGCGATTTATCAGGACTAATATCGTGAAAACCTCACATACAACTTCACATGCTAATTAACATTCCTTTATGACCAAAGACTTTAGGAGATGAGTGAAATACAAGAATATTGAAAGTTACATGCCCACTGAATTCACCAATTCAATATTAAACCATTATTTCCAGAAGAAAAACAGATTAAGAATGTGTAACACAATAGAAGTTGAAATGAATGAATGTGAAGACAATGGTTTGAAGATACTGTGCAGCAAATATAGTGTATAGTACTTGCTGACATCAGTTTGCACTAAAAATGTTACATAGCACTAGGTCTGTTGTTTGGTATTATAGTTATGTTACAGGAATTGAAACAAATTGTGTCAGAATAATAATATGTCCTAACAAAATATCATTCAAACTGAACAATAATTTCCATTAAAAATAAATTCCTAAAAATATAGGTAAAATACTGCCAAATAGTTGCTTCAATTGTGACATGATTACATATAGATTATTAGATAACACAAGTTCAGACAAAGGTATACTTTAACAGAATAATTGAACCAAGGGAACATAATGTAGTCTCTGAAAAGAGAACTAGCTAATTAATAATAATAACTACACAGATTAGTAAACAACATTAAACTGAGACTCACCAAAACTTGACCGACCGTATTGCTGGCTTAGAATGAGAACGTTGTAAGTACTACTTACAACCTTATAAGACTAAGACAAAAAATTGGAACTTGTTACGCTGTCCAAACTGAAGTTGATACATCTTACAAGTTCACCATAAGTAATGAGTAATTTTCGGACAGTTTTTTTTTGTTTTCTCAAAATATTGATTAAGTACTTACGACCTTCTCACTCTCAGCCAGCAATATGCTTGGAGTCTCATTTTAATGTGGTTAGACAATACTAACAGAAATCAATGCCCTTAAATAATAGAGAAGCAGTAAACAATCCAACAGTTGTTAGTAAGATTCAAATATCAATATCTTGTAAAATTCAAATATATGTATTAGATCCAATAGTGTGTATTGGTATGATCCGACTTAATTATATAATTATACCGTAAAACTGGACTTGTCACATTTTGGCTTGTTTACAAATATGAGCAAAAAAACTTTTGAACATAAATCTAAAGGACTGACAATTTAACATTTTCTCTATGAAACTGATACTTTCTTCATACTAGTAAACTATGTTATAAATTCGCACATTGGCAGGACATGAATACCATAAATCAGGAAGTCATTTTTTACACCATTTAAGTTTAGGTATCTTGACAATACTTTTAGTCTGCCAGTAATATACAATTGAACAAAACAACAGGGTAACAAATGATACAATGTATTAAATTGCACTGACATACCCAATATGTTTATCATCAACACTTCAATGCAGTAACAAAACAAATGTTTAGGCCATTTATGAAGGCATTTCAACCATCTACAGTCTCTTGTATGAGAGATGTGGTCAACTTTCACCAAAATAGCATCAGTTCAAACTTTCACCATATAATGTTAGAAACAGAAAAATAATTATAGATCAAAATGCTTGAGTTATCTGCTCTTAAAATAGAAAAAAAAATATTATAAAGGGCAGATAACTCATACACAAGCTTCATGGTCTATGATTATTTTGCATTTTCTTTGATTTCTAATATGATATTATGTTCATATATATAGTTTGAACCAATTCTATAACTGTGAAATAGTTTACCGAAACTGCAACATACACCCTTAAAAAGAAGAATATCATTGCATATAACATGATATGATAGTTGTTGACAGGAATTTAATTTATTTGCTTTAACTGTAAAATATGACAGAAAAAGAATGCCCAGTGAAGTATAACAATAACCTACAAATGACAGATTGTAATTAAACAAGATCCGCAGTATGTGTACTATTCAGAAACCAGTTTTGCACCGAGCCCTCAATTTCAAGTACATGAAAAGTCCTTACAATCCAAACCAATTTTGAAACATGAATGTGTTTCTCATAATTCATTTTCATAATCAACAATACATATTTCAGTTCCATGTAAAGTTACTGAAGGCTCATCATAATCAAGTTTATGCAAGATTTGTGAATTTCATGCATATAACAGTGGTATAAAATATTTGAATAATTTTTGCATTTCTAAACTGGTGATGTGTAGTAGATCAGGGTTTAAGAATCACACAGCAATGGACTTTTGGTATCTTTCTCCTATCAATTATCCAAGCCAACCCAAGCAAAAATGGTTTAAGTTGGCTTTGATTATTCGGCACTGACCGTAACCAAATAATACGCCTGGGCAGCTGGGCTAGGTACTACCATGATAGAAATAGGTACAGTTTTACCGAAGCACTGACGAAAATATCTTTAGCTTACATCCAAATTTAAATTCCTTCATAATCTTTTTAACTACTAAAATTATGGCAAAGAGGATCTTCAATATCTATAATGAATGAGCTTATGATCCCTGCACATCATATCCGTCCCTTTATTGTAGTAGGTATTACAAAGAATTTAAATTTGAGAGTATGACAGTGTGTGTAATATTTGCGTAAGTGCTTTGATAAACTGTACCTTAAACTCATTTAAATATCTCATACTGTTACATATATCCAGTAACTATCAACCTTGCATTGAAACTCTGTTAGGGAAAGGGGATGCACAACAAGTGACACATATCAAAAATCTTAAAATTCCAAGGGATTTAAACTAGGTCACAATACAAAGTAAATCACTATTAATGAATATGATCTAATTTGAAGCAATTTACAATATACAGATCATAGAAAATGTTAACAAACAACATTTGAGATCATTGGAAACTGATAATCATGAACTAGAAGGGGGGTCTAATATTAATTCACCATGTAACATCAAAACGACATGAACAATGGACATTAACAATCATCAAGGCTTCACATTGACTTCAAGGATAATTTCAACAATAAACTCTTATTAACAGAATGGAAAATAACAGGGAAGACTAGAGTTATCCAGAACTTTGTTTTCACTAACCAACAGTTTTGTCATTATTGTGCAAAATATGAACAAAAACAGTATGCACATTTTGTAAATGATTGAGCATGTACACGATTACTTTAACTGTAAGATGACCCAAACATGATATAATGTATGAAGTCTTATGTTACCGGTGTTGGGCCGGGGTGCACCTACATATGTCGAGTCATTAAAGGTTAAAATTCTATACATTGTTCACGATGATATATCATTTTTATCTTTGACAGAAAAGAATTTGTTAAAATTTATATCCCACAAAAAGGGCCATAACTCCAGCAAAACTTATTTGCAATGCATTCCTGTGAAGTTTCAATGAAAGCGGACTATTGGTTAAGGAGAACAAGCACAAACAAACTATGCAACATCCACCTAGACATCCAAATGTTCAGCACAAAATCAATAGGTCTCCCCCACTCAGTGGTGTCAACAGAGCCAAATTTACAATCAGGAAAATCATATGCGGTCAACCATTTTTGCTAATTAAGAGACCTTCAACCACATTGTTTCCATATTTAACTCAGGGTTTATTAAGAAATTCCTTGAAAACATACTAAATTGACCATAACTTTGCCATTTCTCAAGATATTTTATTCAAATAACTTTTATTTTTGTCAGGAATTCCGGATTAATCAGGAATTTGACACCCCTGCCCACTGTATGTGAGAGAAATATTAACCAGGTGATCTATAATGTACTGTTGACAGATGTAGCTATATCAAGATTCAAATCATTAACAAACCTAATGTTAGACAGCTTATGCAAGACATAAGTAGGGTTCATATAGGACTGAAACCATCGTGTGTCAGAATTGCTGAACATTAAATACAAGATAAAGAGCTAAACTTTGTAAATTCTTGTGGGTTTTTTTTTCACAGAAAGCGTTCTTTATACAGGTATCGAACAACATATTAAACACAGTTTCATAATTTTATGGTTTATATAGCTTAAAAATAAGAATAAAAGATAGATGAAAAAATATACCCTATCAATTTACAAGAAAATATCAGAACTACTAAATGATACAGTTGAATGCAACAGACAGAATATCTATACAATCTTCAACAGTAATACTCTTCAACATTTACCATAAATAGATCACATTGCTTGAAAAACTTTAAAATTTTATAAGATCTAAAAACAGCATTTCATCAAAAAGTGAGAACTAAAATTATTTAAGAGAATTAAAACATGGACCAGTCGCTTTTAACATTACATGACATTACATTGTAAGAGTGTTTAAATTTGCTATCATTTTATAATACACCAGTATATTTCCTGCAGGTTTAATTTTGGTGATTTACTCTGGTCTCCAACAATAAATACCTGTTACCAAACAATATGGTGTGTAAGGTGCACCTTACTACACAATTTACCATGCAAAAGATTTGTGGTCGGGTGATGTAAACCTTGTATTGATAGGTAAATCAGTTGGTTCTACATTATTGACTACCAATGATTAAACAAAATTTGAGAGCTTGGTGCCAAACTATGGTAAAATACCTGATGTTATATAGGCAGCTAACATAATTTTGCACAGAGCCCTGAGAAACTTATTATTGAACAATACTAACTTACTCCTCTGAAAGCAATTAAAAGCTACCTCACATGTGGAGAGTCTATGTTTTAAATACTTTGAGTTTAATTTGAAATTCAGCAAATTCCGTAGTGATGTCATTATTTACAATGTGATGTCATGATAACATAAAGTAACTGGGAACAATGGGAGAGATAATAATATGCTATGGTACTCCTTTCAGATGAGATTTCAATAATGACATGGGTTCTCTTTTAACACCAGGTATAGGCTGTGACGTGGCATGATCCACAATGCTGAACACAAACTGTATACAGCCCACTTTAATGTAGCTACCATGATGAAGAATGGCCGTGCCTTCCCAGCCGGCTCCACTTCCACCTATCAGATTGGAGCTGCTTCCCTTACAGCAACACTGCACTCTCAGCTGTAATATAAGATACAATCATTACATGTAAATCAATCAGTATCAAGGCTAATATTGTTCCCGAAAATAAATGAAAGTTAACTTTTAAAATCCCAACACAATACATTAATAAAATTTAGGTTATAAGAGTACGAAATAAATAATCAAGTCTAAACTATTTTTTTTCATTAAAAAAATGTCTGCAGTTCTTTCTCTTGAGTGAAATCTGGAAATACATGATGCCTACCCAATCTGCTAAATTAGCACTTGTCTTGTTGTCTGTGACAAGTAAATGTAGCAGTAATTATGCCAAATATATAGGAATTGTTCAATTTTGCCAATTCAGACAGGTTGTTACAAATTCCTTAATTCACAGACTGCCCACCGTCATCTGATACAAATATCTATACTGACAAAATTTCTTGATTTTGGTAAAAAAAGACCATTTAGATGGGACATTAGTTTGTGGATTTTGCATTCCAGGTAATAAATACAAGGGTCTAAACAATTTTTCGATGGAATTTGATTACTTGGTTGAATGTGAACCACTAAATCCACAAAATTAAATCCCCCACGAAAATGAATGATTTTACAGTATATAAGATTTGGATGTTACTTACATCATGTGGCCGAGCCATGAGAGTTAAACGTTCATCAGCTTTCATCTTAGGTTTATGTGTTTTGTTTAAATGTCTGACTGCTGCTACAACAGCTGATGGTTGTGGTGTGGTGACTGGTTTGTCAGAGAAATCACATGAGTAAAGCACATTATCTACCGTTGTTCCATGCTCACTATAATTCAATAGTTCATAATGCTTGCTAGTCTGAAAATCAGAAATGTTGAATCAGTTAACTTTGACCTAAAAAAATTTTTTTTCCTGAAACCTTACCGACCCTCCTAATTTACCGCCTACCCAAGCTTTTTCAAACTTTATCAGGCTTCAGTAGACACTCTATTTACAAAACTTGGTGTCTAGGTGCATAAAAAAGTCGAAACTATAGTACTAGAACACTCATTTCTTTTATCTCATTATTACCCAGGTATGAAAATGACAACAAATGAAAACAGAGGAACAAATCATATTGGACGTATTACAAGGGCTTTTGTCACAAAAAATTGCCTGTGTATGTCACAAAGAGCTCTAGTGATATGCTTTGCCAAAAAACAGGCCTTCAACCATATTATATATCAAATAAGTTTATACTGAATAAAATTATTCAGAGCAGATTAAATTGACTAGAAAGTGGCATAACTTTGTAATTTCTTTATTCTTTCAATCTCTTTTATATTGGTCCGAAATCACCACTTTTTTAGGATACACATATCAGGAATTCTGGAAAAATCAGGAATATTGACATCCCTGATGAAACAGCATGATGTACACTCTTACCTCGTCATAAAATATGAAAGCATGTTTTGCAGATATAAAATTGCATTGTCCATACTGGCCAAGACAGACATCCATATCAGCCCCTGAAAATACCAATAACATCATAAAATTTCTTCTCCCTTAACTTTTTTTTATATTAAACTTATATTGAAACTGAACTTTATTCTTTGTTAGGAAAAAAATATTAACAAGGAATAACTGAAACAATAATGGCTAAGATTCTTACAACAAAATTCTTTAATTTAATATAACAACTTAATGTTAGAGTGATAAATACCTGTTCCTATAGATAGAGTTCTGTACGGCATCGGTATTGCATCGCCCTTACCGGAGAGTGGACAGAGAACCGCTCGAGCTTGTACATCTTGCAGACCTATAAATAGGATATTTTACAAATATAAATTGAAGTTCAATTGCTCTGTCCATATATGAGGTAATAAATTCATCATCTTAGTCAAGTTCTAAGAAAGCAAACAAAATAGATTACTTCAATTTTACTTCAAATCAATTAGTCTTTTTTACAAAAGAGACAACAATCTCAGTTAATTTTCAGAAATGCACATGCTAAATTAGATCATGGGGTTATCTACTGCTGGCCAACCTCCATGTAAAGTTTAAAAGATCCTAGGGCAAAATATTTTTAAGTTATTGACAAGAAGCCATTTTGGTCTACCCTCACAGACTGACGACCAAAATGTGCAAAGCAATATACCCGCTCATCAGAGATGGCGGGAGGAGCTAATAACTTTTGCCGTTTCTTGAGTGACTTTTATCATTCAGGTAACTCTTTTTTTGGTCAGAAATTATAGCTTTTTTAGGATGGAAAAATCTGGAATTCCTGCTTTATCAGGAATAATGGCACCCATGTACAGATTACAAGAGAAACATTCTAGTATAATACCTGGTGCAGTAAGGAGACCATTTATTGAACCTGAGTGTTTTCTCTGAGACTCTCCATTACATTTTGCTGCTGGCATTAATTGACGAAGTCTCTGCCAAGCCAATATCTGTATCAACTTTTCATCTAGTTTACTCAGTTCCAGATCTGTAAATAAAAATATAAGTTCTTAATTGGATTTCTTAAATTTAGTCAGTCAATCTGCCTTTTATTTTCACATACATGCACATAGTTTTAGTTCAAACAGTAAATAGTAGATGATTGCATCAACAAAATAAGACATAAGCATGGAAAAATCAATAGCCTGCCTGAAACAAACTAGATAAAATATAATTATATAATAACAAGAAAGACTCCTTTGCAAATTGAAAAGACAATCAACAGAGCAGTTCAGTCTTTACAGATATTGAAACAAAGCATAATTTTCTATTTAAGTGAAGACCTATGAAGATAAATAATGGATACATTAATGGAAGTTGCAACTGAGTCATTAGCAAATGACTATTTTATCTTGTTTACTTTAAAAGTAGGTTGTGAAACCAGCTTTTTCAACACCTCAACCATGATGTTCTCCATCGCCATAAGGGAGTGAGACAGTAGTTATTCCATGACATAAAAGCAGCCAGTTTCCATTTTTAGCCGAGTGTCTACTGTCTAGCAAGGGAATTACTGATACAATTATTATTTCCTCCTTGATATGACATGCCTGTGATCGAACCCGAAACCTACCATACTCGTAGCAATCACTCAACCCCCAGGCTATCAAAAAGGTGGTTACATATATCTAAGCACTTCCCCAAGTCTTTCTCGACCTTTAATTTATTAATTATGAGAAATTATATTAAATACTATATATTGGTATCAACTAGTTAAAGGTTCAAACTATATTTACCAGCAGTTCCTTCTAAGCATTGCTGTAATGTGTTATTCAATGAGATTATTGCAGAAGAAGTTTGACTCGATGATGTAGAGGGAATCGTGGATGTCTTGCCTTGGGATATTGCAAGTTTTGATGCTGAAACATGAGAAATAGTTATAACAATTATTTAGCATTTTAAGTAGTATACCAATATTTGAATAAGATAATAACATCACATAAATCATTTCCAAGATGTAAGTCCAGTGTTTTCCTTTACGATGTTGATACTGGATTTGGAACAAATAGCAACACTCACTGTGATTAAGGTATCAATAAGATATTTTTATATATCTATTTTTAGCACCAGGTACCAAAAATTATCATTTTATTTGGTATGTATACTACATCCATGTGAGCGAAAATATTCATGACAATCGGTTAATACTTATTGAGGAAGAGGGAGGATTTGTTCAAGGAAGAAATCTTACCTGATTGAGACTGATTCACAGTAATGAGTTTTGTTGAAGAGCTGCCTGGTGTGACGTTAGACTTGAGTATAGTGCTGCCTTGTTTCCCTGACTGGTTCCCCCCTCGTGATGACAGTATCGATGTCTGTCCAGATAACTTTCCAGGAATGCCAGGAACCACACGTGTGTACACATTGTTTGTTTTATTCACCGCACTGATAACAATATTTCTACCACTTGAAGTTTGTGAATTACTTGAAACAGTCACATGTTTATCACTACCACTTGGCCAAGTTAATTTTACAACATTTGAATCACCACTATCTGACCTTGTCCGTGATGATGGTTCTGCCATTTCAATGTCACCATTTAAGGAGCTACAGGAGGGGTTAAGTAATGACACAGCTCCCTTATTTACATCTAGATGTCCATTGTTTACTTTTGTGTCACAGGATGAGACTAGGGGTCCATTAGGTACACTACAATCACTATTATTGTTACTATTTTTAGATTTCAGATCACCTGACTGATTACAATTCTCAGTCAATGATATAGAATGGTCCATTAAGTCTCGATTTTGCACAGGTTGAACAGAAGCTGTAGGTTTTTCAGATTTTGACGAGTCTGAGTTTTTAGAATTATCCGAAGAATTTTGTTCTAATTGTTTCTTGGTCAAGAATTGCGCTATACTGGTCTGAAGTGATACTACTGACTTCAACCACTGAAATAACAACACAAGCACATTAAATTAATGATTAATATGTGTAAATTCTATCCAAGCAATTTTGGTAAATGTTAGTAATCAATACAAAAATATTGAATATTCTTTAAATACATCCAGCATCAAAGACAAACTTATTACAAGACATGGGAATTCCATGAAAACCAGATTTTTGGCAGCCCACATAATTTGTCAGAGATGTTTTTCAACTTTTAGTAATGATATTATATTAATTGTCTCTCATAGGAAAGAAATGTACGTTGTATAACAAATAACTGACTCGTAAATCGAATTTTCAGGCCCATGCCCTTCTTCAGGATATATTTATAGTAATGATGACCATGACACCAAGCAAGGCCTTCATATATGGTACCTCTACAGAAAGTCTCCCAACAGAAACAAAAAGTGGCTGCACGCCCATCTGCTGAAATTGCCAATCTAATATCTAATTGTTACTTGAAGAATACTTTGAAGAATAGAAGAGATCAAAACTAAATCATAAACATACTTGTTCTTGTTCCTCCAAGGAAGCTTCAGATGTGTTTGTTTTATCAGTATTATCTTCTGTTTTCACATGACCAACATCTAACACAGGTGAGGACATTAATTCTGACGGGTGTTTATAATATTCCTTTATTGACTGCGGTACCTGAAAATATTAAGATAGCGATATGAAAATGAGCCGTTCATAAAATTTTTGGGAATTAATTTTTCTGTGTACAGTAGTAGCTTAAACATGTATATACAACTTTAATAGCAATTTTTTGTTGATTTTTGGAAAAGGGTCACGATTCTGTTTGATGCAATATTCACAAGTCAGGACAGTGCCATAATTCTTCTAAAAAATGCATCCAGTTAAAACAAGCCCTCAAGCAGCTGCATATAATCCCATGCTGATGATCATTTCTGCAATATTTCATAACAGTATTTGCACTGGTCCATACTAGTCTGACAAAGTCCCAAATCTAACATTACAATAACCTTTTGAAAATCTGAGGAATGACATTAACTTACTGGAGTGGCTTTCCGTCTTGGATGTCGGTATTTTAATCGAAATGGTGGGTCACGTCTATGTATTTTTTTCAAAAATGACATTTTTATACTGTGTTGATTAACTCGGCCATCATATTTGTCCCAAAGTTTAACTCTTTCAGTTAACATGGTGGTCTTTAATAATTTTTCATCCTAAAAAATAAGAAAACTTATGTAAGTGACTGAAATAAAACAACAATGCAATACAGCTCATGACATAACAATGTGGGATGACATTGAAATTTAAATATAGATGGGAACAAATAGACTTTACTGTAACTCTGAAAAAGTGGCTAACATTTATATCAATTAACTATAATTTTTCTATAAATGTCAAATAACTTATTTCATATAGACAAGTTAATTCTTTCAATAGAAGCAAATCCAAGTTTCCGCATTAATTGCGAACTTTAGGACCCCTGTAATTTCAACTCCTTAAAATGCAATAACCGCTATTCTATAATTTCTTTGTGAAAATGGGTCATCCTGCATTTTTTCGATGGTGATTTTTGATTGTTTCTTTGGCTTATGTGTGGGCATTACTCAGGGTAGTTGTGTTGTGGTGATTCTGATCTCTGTGCTGGGCTGGTTAGGTTTAGTGCTACATTCCATGTCTGATTTTCCCATACCTTTTTTGCACAGTCCAGTCAAAGTTTACAAGTCATACTTACAACTACATTTTCCACGTGGTTAGGACACATCCAATTTGTTGTTGGAACGGATGTCAATGGTGGATCTAAACAATCTAGATGGTACATACATGGACAGTAGTCACACGGTAACAGTGGTGAAACACGACAACTCCTGTAATATCATACACAACTTGTACAGAATGTGCAAAACATGATCTCATACCACAGTTGAAACTCGACAGTCTACTTTTGTGTGAAGACATGGTAATCTCGACATTCTAGTTATATATTGCCATAATTTTTTACAAAATACCATTTTTTAAGTGAATCATTTCTGACATGTAAATATGATTTTAAGGCTCAAATTGTGTTTTGATAAATATATAACTTATGCTCTTGACTATGCATACATTTCTAGATGTAACTGCAGGGTCGTCATTAGGAGGCAACAAGAGGTCAATTTGACTGCCTCAAATGGTATTTGGGTCGCCTCAAACGTATACCCAGCTGCCTTCCACCTTCAGTGCTCAGGCATCTTGACCTCCTCAAATGTACCAAAAGCCTCCTACTTAAAATTCTGGTGAAAACCATGCATCTGAATTTGAAAGAGCTGCCAAATAAATAATTTACAGTTCTAAGCACTTACATTCAATTTCACGGTTATCAAGTAATAGGGACAGAAAGTTTCAGACAGTTTTTTATAAATACTTTAGGACTGAAATGAAGAAAATCACATCATGATAATGCAGAAATTATTATTAGACTTACCTATTACAAACAAAGCAGAGCTTGGCTGGGAGAGGAACTAAACCATTATCAAGTTCATGTGCAGCTTTCTTGGAAGGTACATTTCTTTCTCGTCCCCACCATTTTCTCTTATATGAACCTTAATTTGAAGTGAAAAACATAATTAGTTAAAATTCAATTTATTTTTAAGATTATCATATTAAATGAGTTTTTTTCTTAAAACTGCCAGGTAAATGTTTTTCATCAAATCCTATTATATGTTTTTACTTTGACAAATTCCATTCCTCATAACCACTTTGAAAAAACGAAACAACCAGTTTTGATCCAGTGCCTTTACTACTTTGTAGGACTGGGATGGGTGAAAAGAGGAATTGAGCTATATTTATAATATCAAATTACATTAAAGATACAT
Source organism: Spisula subtruncata (assembly GCA_963678985.1). Taxonomy (NCBI): domain Eukaryota; kingdom Metazoa; phylum Mollusca; class Bivalvia; order Venerida; family Mactridae; genus Spisula; species Spisula subtruncata. Next base: position 22,501,959 of record OY787672.1, on the reverse strand, counting down.
ATCATATCGATGGCTTAGAATGAGAAGGTCGTAACTACTACTTACGACCTTATAAGACTAATACATACAGTAGAACCCCGCTAATAAGACCACCGTCCGTTCTTTTTAAAAGTGGTCTCAATAGCAGATGGTCTTATTAGCGGGATAGACCACTCAGAGTATATATCCGTTGGATATTTCTGTCCGCAAATCATAATATTCATTTTTGTAATAAAGTGTGTTGTTTTAAGTGTTTTGTTTTTTTAATATTTTGATGTTTAAAACTTAAAATAATAAAGATATAAACTATATGATAAACTATGACATGTTTGAATAAATAATTTCACTAATACCACTTGAATGGTTGCTATTAATTGAAATCAACATGTTATACTAAAAGTATGTTGTGTTGTTTGAAACAGAAAGGGTCAATATAAATAATAATATTCGAAATTAGTGCTATCTGAATACTACTCAACTTGATTTAATGCACACTTCTTCTACAATGGCTAGATGACTTTTATACTCGTATCTAACTTCAGGTGAACAAATTAAACAAGTTATTGATCAAATCACCTAGAATTAATCCTCAAGCACGCTGAATTAAAAGTTTCATTCATTTTCTTCACCCATCATTTTGTTCCATTTTAATCTCGTGAGGAGTCGTAAATAATTAGCCCTTGCCAATGGCCATGTACAAATAAACAATTAAAGTTCTGTATTACGGCAATTAAAAGATTATCACAACATCTTATAGACTTCAATTATCTCTCTTATTGGATTAACATTGCCCTAATGTACTGACAAAGGTGGTGATAATACAATGGTGTCATTTTTGGGTAATAAACAGAGGTGTTGACAGTTTGTCGACGCATTACGTAATAGCGGGTGGTCGTAATTTCGGGATTAACAACCATTAGAAAAAGAAGGAAAAAATCTGTTCTTTCGAAAAAAGCGGGTTGGTCGTAATTTCGGGGTGGTCGTAAGGTGGGGTTCTACTGTATTTGAAATCTGCTTCACAAGGCACTTCTTATGAGCCTATTTTCATGAAAATCTGAAAATGTCATGTTGACCAAAATGATCCCATAGATCAAGAGTAAATTACAGACAGTTTTCTCTTGTTTTCTCAATATATCAATTTTGTAGTTACAACTTCTCATTCTAAGCCAGCGATATGTAGGTTAGTTTCATTAAAAACTTTACGATGCAATAACATCAAACACTTTTACTTTTTCAAAAATCCATCATGAATCCAATTTTTCATTGCCTGTAAAAAGGAAGTGATTTATTTCGTAATTACGTCAAACTTCACATGAGAATTTCAGTGGCGAGTCTGATGAAGCAATATTGGAAAACCTCATTAAAATTATTTAAACTAGTTACCTGGTAATGGAACAGTACAATCAATATCTTTAGGTAATTCAAACTGTACTGGATTTAAAACTTTAGCAGCTTCTGCAAGTGTATGGAGAGGGTTTGCTGACAGCACTGGTATAATAACCGGTAGTGGAATATACTTGGATGTCTTCCCACTTGCTGTGGAGCTCCCACTTTTTGTAGATGAAGCATCGTCATCTTTCTGCAAAATCATATTAAATTTAGCATGCACAACAATTAACATGAGTGACCAGTGTTTTTTCTCCCATTTTTTTTAACATAGCCCATTGCTTTCGGATTGGGAATAATAGCTGCAATTGATTCAAAGTGGGAAAATTTATTACCCGAAACTGTTTAAAGTCATAATATATACAATTATGAATAACACAAGTTTTATGTTTAATTTGTTGTAATTTAGAATTTTTCATGCTCAAGTATAGCGCCGCTGGGTGATTTTTACAGAAAAATGTGTCAATTTTTCAAACATGTATTTTTCACTCTGAACTGGGAGTTTTTGGCTTGAAATTGGGAAAACAGATATAATTTTCAAATGGGAACATAGCTCATATTCGGCTATAAAATCACCGAAAAAACCCTGATGACAGACCAAACAAAGAACCGTCCATAAGATGGAGATTTACACCAATAACATCTTTCAGATATTTGATTTTGAAAAAGAATAATTTGCCAACTGAAATACTTGGCACTTGATACTAATTAGTTGGTACCTTGCGTTAACCGAGAGACAATTATTTCTATGATTTAGTACATTCCTTCACCAAAACTATTATAATGTTACCTGTGGTATTTCTTTAGGCCCAGTTTTGCATCTGTGGCAGATCCATTCTCCAGGTGGAATATCATCTTCTTCTAAGGGAGGGTCACTGCAATAGAATAGAATACAATAAACAACCAGTTAATTTTTAAGTTTTTTTTTCACTTCAATATTTTTTAAACTGTAAAAAATGAGAAGAAAAATTGACATGTGCTATTCGGGGGAAAGGATTCACTTTAGACAGGGATGTGATCAGGGGTTGACACTAGCTATTTGTTGTCACTGGCCCGACAGTAAAGAAGCATCGGATTTATAAAGAAAACCGTGACTGGTCCTTTATAATTTTTGCTGGTCCTTCAAGATTTTCACTGGCCCGGGCCAGGGGACCAGTGTTAGTGTCAAGCCCTGGTGATGATTAAATTATTAACAAATGAAAATTAAATATTTTTATATCATCTGCATGACATTAAGCAAAACTTAATTTTCCTAATTATAACATCTACAAGCCTCCAAGCTTTATAGTATAAAATGTTAAAATTTGATGTGAAACTGTTGGAAGTACAAGACATAGCAAATTCAGTGTGCATTAATTGATATAAAAAGTCGTACTGGCACTGCAAGTGGAACGAAGCCGGGCATCTGTCACAACACACCAGATCTCCACCTTCAGTGCAACTGTCACAATAGTCATGATTTATTGCCTTCCCATGTTTCTTGAATTCTTTAGGCCCACGTCTCTGTCTTCTTGCCGCATCTTCACTGATTGGCGGGGCTATCAGTCTCTGTATCTCCTGTGATTGAATAAAACAATAGTTAAAGTTATTACACAAACAAGTATATCTCTAGCAAAAGATCCCAGACAAATGACAAGTGGTCGCTGGTAGATCAGGTCTAAAAATATGTTTGTTTCCAGTAAAAGGCTAAAAAGATGGGTTGATAGGTTGGGAAGGTTGTTTTGGTGTATAGGCATTTGTGCAGCTGTTATACTAATAACTATTTAAAGAGACTGCCTCGCGTATAATACATGTAGTGCATATTGTACAACAGTAGTGTCCAAGAATGATAAATAACAACGACGTTTTGTTCCAAGTTATGTTAATATCACCCAATGTCAAGTAGAGTAACTAGCCAATGTTGTAATTGATAGAGCCTTAATCGTGCAATTATTTCAAGAAATGATCAGATACTGCAGTCTTTGCCAGACAACATTCACTCTTTGGAACTACTGTAGTCACATCATTCCATAGTTAAATAATAATATAAAAATATGTTGGGGACTATAGATGAAGCATGGTTTTGTGACCATACAGTTTCATGTTTTAACTAATACCAGTGGTCTTGCAGCGATTTGTACCATTTACCTGCTGATTGCAGAAAATATGTAGAATTTATAAGGATAACCAGGTCAACATTAACAGTCGGAATAGACTCCTGACTTGATTCAGGGTTCGAATTTAAGCTCGCATACTCGCTAATAGCTTGTAGAAATTCAGAATAGCAAGTGACATTTAAAGGCACTCGCATATTTTAGCGAGTATGAAAACAAGGAGCAAACACCAATAAAAGTCCTCATTAACGAATTGCTTATTGTCAAATACAAATTTCAACAAACAACGTGTTTTCTGTCGCTAACTAACATAGAAACTAGCATTGATCTGTCAAACGAGTAAACAGGAAATCCACATTCGGAATGGCTCGGCACTTTTTCTTGATATACAATGACCGAGATATTGCGATTTTTATTTATGCCATTTGCTTTATCGGATCGCAGATATCCGCTAAAATATGCCAACAATCATCGAGTACAAGTTTGTTACAGTTAGTTATAAATTCAATGAATCGATTTATGACTATGAGGAGCAACAAATCGTGCAATAATAGCAACAAATTGAAATGTCCCCTGTTTCCGCGACACCGATGGAAATTGACGTAACAGACTTACAATTTTCGTACCCGACATTCGCACCAAGCATAAATTGATGCATGAATGATGAAGCTTTAAGTTTTAAATGATTTAACACATATGTGAACTGCAGTTTCCTTTTTGATGTATCTCGATTTTTTGTTTATATATTTCATGCTTCAGGCATGAAGATCAAGGCATAGCACTTTTTAGCATTTAATTTTCAATTAAATTAGTTAATAAATTTTAATAATTTTTTAGCTAGTAGCTTTTCCTTTCAGCTAGTGAACCCAAATGGCACAAGCTAATTTTAGCTAGTAGAAAATAACGCTAAATTCGACCCCTGTGATTACGGAAGATGACGTCGAAAATGCTAGATTCTACTTTTTGCCGCAAGCAGCACCGTTGTGTGCTTTTTTTATTAAAGTCTCCTATGCTGTCCATATCGTTGAATGATACAATAAATTAAGAAATCTTGGACGGCACTCTCGCAACAAATACGACCGGAAATATCGTTTCTAATCGTCGGGTAGAAAATGCGGATGATGATGTCGACGATGTTCCCAAAAGGGCCTCCAAAAGCAGAATTGCTTATGCATATTAATGCATTTGGTCTCTAAGATTACATTACATTACATTACTACATAAAAATTTTGGTTGCTGGTAAAACAAGACTGTCAGATGGGTAACAGGAAACAAACATATTCCCCCCTCGCAAAAGTATTGGCTGCGACATTCTACAGAAATTAAGGTAACACAAACTGGTGGACATGTATCAGGATAATATCTGGCTAGTTTTCCGAATTGACCCGGATTCATAACAGGTGCCCCAAGTGCAAGCGTCCCAACATAAGCGGACACGATGATTATCAATTCACAACAAACAAAAAAAATAACGACAGCACCATTAAATGACACACAATATGCCACAGTTTAATATAAAGCAACAGTGTATGTATAATTAACAACGTCAAATAACATGAAATAATGTCAAAACAACATGGCCGCCGCTGGTGTAAAGATTGTGAATGTTGCAAGGATATTTAAAAGGAACAATTTCGTGTAACAGAGTGCACAAATAGGAAACTGACAGTATTTGATATGCTATAATACAGAAAATGCAAAACGTACGTCCATTAGACCTCCGGATGAATCCAAGTCATACTCGCAAGATGCCATTTTCTTTATTTAACCAACTTCTATTCTCTGGCAAAAATAAACTTTCGCTGCCTAACTACATCCGATGGAAACAGCGATTCTACTCTTATTTGTCAACTATTTACAGTAAAAATGGAAGCATACGATGACAAATTTAAGGCGCCATAGCGCTGGAACCGTTAAATATATGCATTGTAAACTGATCGTCTATGAGACCAACTTTTGTAGTTTCAGAGTTATTTCTCCAGGAAACTTGGCGCAAAATGTCGGACCGAGAAATGCGCATGCGCACATCCGGGGATATCGCAACAAGCATGCGCAAAGTGAATCAATGCGAAACGGTAAATTGTATCGAATTGTTTTTTACAAAATGAAAATTTATTTTCGGAATGCTTAATTTTAAGTGTTCAATCAATTTGTGGCAACTTTTTAAGCATGCTAGTCATATATATAAAAAATACACTTTACGTACAATGCCTCATTTCAATGGTTGATGCGCTGCATACAACGGGGATTACCTCAATCAATGCCAATCCCCTATTATTTTATTTTAATTCCGTTGGTTTACTGTATTTAATTTAATAAATCGCAAATATGCTACAGTATGCTACCTAACAGTCAATTAAGTAGAACTAGTTCTAACTCACAATTAGAGAAATAACCATCGGTGCCTAGTTTATTTATCCCCCCCCCCCCTTGCAATTTAATTTTAAGTAACAAATGTTGCCCCAACCCTTTGTTCGTGTGCTTGGTATTCCAAATTGTTCATAGAATCCCGAGTTTAGAGCCAATAACGTACTGAGTCTAGAAATGATAGTGTTTAAGTACTTATTTAAAATATGCACTTATCAAAATGATACCAGTAACGTACGTGTATAATTATTATTCCTAATAATGTTCAGTATACATACACTTTTGACTGTTGCTGTCATGTGTGTGTGTGTAATAATGTGTATGGCATAGGTCTACGCGTCTGATATACACTAAACCGAATTTCTAATTGGTCATCCTAAAAAAGATTATGCCATCTGATAGATTATATCAATAAAGCTTAGGCTGTGTTATTTGTTCATTCCACGCACTAATCTATCGATTTCCGGAGAAAATGGCGCATAAATTTATGTTAAAAATCATCCATGCGTAACGGTTGGTGCTAAATTGCTTTTTTGCATGTTGACCTCGTGTACAGCTTGGAATAATTTCATACTTAAATTTGTTCCCTATTGTTTGGCTTTCTTAAAAACATTACAATTTGTGAGAATGAGCCATGTGGAACGCGCTCATGACGTCAGGTGCATACATGCATACATTGAACGAATTTCTGCTTGGCCACATATTTTTATCAATTGGATTTTTAAAAAATGCTTTAGAAGAATACAAATAATCGAAACCCCGATACTGTTCAATTTAATTGATAGCAAATATGTTTAGCGGTAATTCGAGCTAAACCCCACGTTATTATTAATATCAAATTTTTAAAATGACGTTTTTTGACGTACATGTCTGAATTTTGGTGCTGGTACTCGTTCTTCTGACAGCTTCATCACGCCCAGCATTACTCATTCTCACCAGTATTAAAAAAATGCTTTTCATTAAGGTCAATTGACTGAGAACACATTGTGTCTTATTTAAAAAAAAACATGCTGGGCACGTGAACCACGTGCTGGTAAGCCATTTTGCACTAACTGTTCCGCATGGATGATTTAATACATGCATGCGTAATTTATTTCTTGAAATCGATAGATAAGTGCACGGAATGAAAATAACCACAATTTTATAAATATTGATTGAATATATCGCATTATATAATATGTCATTGAGTGGCCAATTAGAAATTCGGTTAAGTGTGTATCACCCAAACGACAGAATCATGTAGATCTAACTGAATATGAACCAGTAAAGGCAGAACAAATGTTTGCATTGCAAAACGCACCATAAACGCCAGTAGTAATAATGCCACTTTCTAAACACTTGGAATACACATGTAAGTTCTGACAAAAGGCATGCGTTTTCCCACTTCCATAGTTATATACTTAGCAACTTTTCTAAGTCCACACTTATATTTTTGAAGATAATTTTGTCAAATTCGCTTGTAGTCAAATAAAATTTGGAGTTAACTTGCCTGTGTAATAGGTTTGTAGAGTTGAACAACAAAAAGTCGATTTGATTAAAATGTATGGCATGAACACGCATATAACATAAGAACAATAGAAATTAAAATTCGCAATTAGAACTTTTGATATGTTGGATGACAACCATGTAGTCGGAGGTTTCTATAGACAGCGAAGGACGCGAGTTAGAAGCATTGCTGAACGAAAAGACTCATTGAACTTTACCGTCTGAACTCAAAGTTGACATTCGCATTCGGCGTAGAGAGAGTTTACGTCATAACGTAACAATAAAGTAACAATAAATACTAAACGCTCTCCCGATCAGCATAATACGACAAGCAAACTATACGTTTATCTTGAATTAAACACCCATAGACATTAACACGTTGAAAATCAATCAGGCGTGGATCCTAAGATAATTCTTCATGATTTTCGACACAAAATGTTACGTACTGACGTCACTTAATATTTTCTGACATCATTTGACGCATAACTGTGATAACTAAATCATTTTAAAACTGTTTTTCATACACGACGAGTACTTGGACATAAAGTGGTGGTATTTGAAACACACTTCAGGTCCCAAGTTCACAAAGAATTAGCTATCAGGATCAGGATCAAGATCAAATATATATCCTTGGAAATTCAGAAGATATGTTAAGCTTAAGCTTGGTATTTTTATACATGTGGGTACAGAAAAACACATCCTTCAATTTTAACGACATTAAAATAAGTTTTTATTGTCACTTATAAAGACACTGACTTGATCCTCGTTTTAATAATTTTCAGGATCAGTTTGACTCTCAACTACAATAAATCACTTTTCCGACAGAAAAATGATGGTCTGAATAGTTTGAACATGTCAATTTGAAGTATATTAGATATTCTCTACATGGCTGTAAGTAGTAATTGCCGAAAGTTATCAAAAACTTCCAAAACATGGAGAACTATTTTCAGGATCAAATTTGATCCAAATCAGTTGATCCTTTGTGAACACGGGGCCAGGGATGTATAAACGCGTGGCGTCAAAAAAGCATGAACTGCACGTCAATCTCGTGACGAACAAACCACTTCACTTACAACCAATTCGTTATGTGGATTATTATGAATTCGTTGTACAAACCTCACATAAGAAATTTTGCCACTTCGCTGTATATAATAAGAAAGTTATGGATAAATGAAAATGAGGACTTAGAAAAGTTGTTAAGTATATATGAGAACGAGAAATCAAGTCAGTTCCTAAATTGTTCGATCGGGTTTTAAGCTAATGATTTGCAGGGAAATGGCAAACAGACAAAGTTTTACTTCAGAAAGCAGCATGTTTATGTGTTTTGACAGTAGATTGAAAAAATAGTAACACACTATTTCACCATTCCAGCATCCTGTGTCTATTATTTTTTGTCATAAAACGTATATTGACTAGAAGTAATTTGACAAAATCACAAAATGGGCGTGCACTCCAGAATCGGATTAGCGTTTAGAATAAACGTGCATAAAATTTGATAGCGTTTACTTGTATAAACTGAAGATGTATACCAAGAAATGTTGTTAAGTATGCCCCAAACACACGAAAAAAATCCTCAAACTAACCCATTGGTCGCTGGATTGAATGATCATCGGATTTATTAGCAGAAAAACTCAATTGAGAAGAAAAGCATGTACAGAAAGTTAAGCATAAACCTTGAATAAAAACCCCATAAATTGACGGCAGAACTCCAAGGGAAATAAGAAAAAAATGGAGGAAATATAAATAAAATTTCATTTTACTTACAATTTCTATAAAAGAACTAGACGTAGAGTGACCCACAATCTCAGAGGTTATAAATACATGTACGAACATAACATTTCCAATTAAATTTAAACAGACCATAAAATATTCTGAAATACGCAAGGTCCATATCGAAAATTTTTTGGGCTCATTGTATTCTAAGCAATGATACAAACACCGACATAGACGAAGAGGACGTAAAGGAATTCAATAGGCTCTTCACAACTATTTTTTTACAATCGAACAATACCCCATTCTGGAAAATGAAATTCTAAAAAACTAAACCATACACGACATTGAATTAAATGACTTGGTAACATTGAGCCAAATGAGTTAAAATAAATCATTGAGGTCACAGGGACAAGATGCAACACACCCGACATTGGTCTATGAATGCAATGATGAGTTGGTGTGGTATTCACCAAGCATCTTAGTTGAAATCTTAAATATTTCGGCTTAAGGGTGTTGGATCGGTTTGGTTCCCGTGTTAGGAATTTGTTGAAAGTTTCACAGATTGTTAAAAAATTATTCTGACCAAATTATGATGAAAAAAAACACTAGGTTATCTAACTCGTTTTTCGAGTAATCAGCCCTGTTTGAAGTATATGTGAACCATTTTTATATTAACATTGAAATTAGTCATGTGGTTATGGTGTTCGAATATGACATTTACATTTGATGTATACTATCAATAGATTATGTCCTAATAGAGCTTGGTTACACATTCTATTACATGACCAACATGCCAAAAATGATATTGTTAAGTTCGGTTTAATATATATTGCTATTCTACCCCCAACACCTCATACTTATTGCAGAAATATAGCAAAAAGGTAAAATGCTTACAACTTTTTTGTAACTTTGTTAAGTAATGCTTGTGATAAATAAAAAATATATGCCAGCAACTTATCTATTTCGCATTTTTAAAATTAATTTTAATTAAATGTGGCTAAAATGCCGTGAAAATCAATCATACGTGGAAAATGGAAATAATTTAACACTAAAACATCGCGAAAACACAATAACACACATTAGACAATCATTAGAAATAAAGATATTTAGTCCATCCACAACAGTAAATTTTTTACTTAAACGAAGTATTAAATTGTATTTTTGTCTTTGAATCAACGATATTATGATCTTCATGTATTTTTGTTTCATGTTTATCGATGTTTAGTATCGATAATATGTTTCATTCTTATTTCATCACATTTATTTCATTTTGTGTATATACGTTTGTTTATCATGAGAAAATGTGCAGTTTAAATGAATAAACTATCTATCTCCACTCAACCGCTTTAAAAACGCACCACATATGAAATATCGGTTTTAGTGATGAAAACGTCAATTTATGGTTATTTATTTTCGGATTAATAATCTTCAGTCAATATTCAACGAGGTGTGTGATTTTCATGCCATTATTACGAGTTTGAATTGAATTATGATATAGATAACACTGAGACCCATGAAAGTGAAAGTCACAATTTCAAAAGCAAGTATAAGAGCCGGCTACATTGATGCATGCATGTGGTATCTCCTCCTAAAGCATAGACGTCGCGCACGGTGTTGCGTCGTGGAAGCGTCACATGGAAAGCGTAAAATTTAACGTCAAAATATTCGAGCAGTCATTTTCATCGCGTTGTCTTAAAAAAACTACTATAGTGATGTGTATTAAATCTAATACATTGTTCAAGTATATATCAACGATAATAATACTGAAAAGAATACCAATATAACTTGTAATTTTATTAAATATTTTGTATAAAGAACGTCGGAAAAGTATTTTGTATTTACAAAAAGAACGGGTTTAATAATGTGTTACGGTTCTTTCTTCAACAATAAGATCTCTAATTTAGTTGTAATCTTCATCTTTAATTTATTACTTGTAAATAGCCTCTATATGTTTTATTACTCTATGTAGGAAACAATGCGCTGGCTAAGAATAAGAAGGTCGTAACTACAAAATCGATATTAAGAGAAATCAAGAAAAAAACTCTTTACTTATGGTTAATCAAGCTTTTTCAACATCAGTTTGTTCAGCATGACAAATTCGTATTTTCACGAAAATAGGCTAATGAGAATCGCCTTGTGAAGCTGTCTTCTATATGGGTCGTAAGTAATACAAATGTAGTTACAGTCTTCTCATTCTATAAGCTAGCGAATGTCTAGTGCAACATGTTATTGATAACTAGTTTGTTTTAATAAATCAATATTGCTTATATTTTTAATTAATGTGTTCGTATTTGCCCCCCCCCCCACCCCCTGATAAGATTTCATTCACATGACATAGGTAATAGTTAACATAAATTATGAATAAAATATATGTATATCATACACGTGTATTTTCATTGTGATGTGTATTTAAATTATGTATCTGTGTGTCGGAACATGCGGACGTTAGTTATGTCCGACGTCATGTTTAGAGCGTAAATTTATAAAAGTTTACAAGCTATAATGCCGATGTAAAATATTGTATTATTTTAGCATTTATGCTGGGAAACTTATGAAATTTTACATAATAAATCTGTCATGAAAACGGAAAATGAATATCGTAATTTTGTTTCAGAATTCATTAAAATCTAGTAACACCGCAGTTCAAATAATAATGAATAATTAGAGTCATGGTTCGAATTTTAACATTTTAGAAAAAGTTTACAAAACGACTTACACCCGAATATAACCTCTCACGGACAAAATTAAGAACTCTAGCTATTTGAAATTTTGACAATTTGATAAAGGTATAACAATCAATGAAACAGTACCTTTCTTTTTTATGAAATTATGTTGCAGCATCCAATATTAATGACATAATATAAGCTACTGGGACGCTAACTACGAAAAATACGCCATTTTCTATTTTGTGACATGCCGGATGGCAAACCAAGAATGCTTATAAAATCATAAAAATTATAGTTCAGTTATTTTTTAATTAGTGTACACTTTGCATGATGGTCATAACTATAACATGTGGATACGGGAAAGAAGAAAAGTGACGATGATAAAGAAATATTTGTGTATGAAATATTTTTTCGGATTTTACTGTCGCGTCAAAATAATTTGTGACATGTTTTTGTATTTTTATAAAATTGTTGTATTTTCTAAAATTGCGTTTTCTCAACCAAATTTTCACTACTTGTTTGATGTCATATTATTTCTCTTTAAGTGTACAAAATACCAATATTTTGCAGGGAAAATGAAAATAACTGGAGGAATTTTTATATAGAAGTTTTATATATTTTACGCAAAAAATGGCAAAGTTACAGAATTTTACAAACTATTTAACAATTACCAACAGCTATGTTTGACGTCTCACGTTCAAATGTAATATGCCATCTTGTTCGTTATTCATTTGCGAACACATGTGGTATCCTACCATAAATCTTGACCTTAAATCGACTTCTTTTTGGTGAAATATCGCACACTGCATCAAGACAAATGTGACGCAGTTACACGACGTTTTTCTACAAAAATCTCAAGAAAAATGCCCATTATAAATTTTCAGGAAGGTGGTCATCTATTTTGAAATTATGGCCGAAAAGTACATTTTAAAAACTACTTCAAGTTAAAATTTGAAAGTAATTCGATAAAAATTAAGCTCTTTACCAATTTTCTTCCAGTGCGCATACCCTAAAAACGTAAAAAGACGGAACATCGTGCGCGACGTCATAACATTAATTACGTAATAGGATAGAATAATGTTCGACGTGATGTTTCCCACCATTCAAGCGAAGCTTAACTTGAATTATAAATTATATGTGGCTATGGCTGTCTGACTAATACCATACGACCGAGTGCGGTTCAGATATGTACATTATGTGAACCTAAGATGGATTCAAGCCTTATTTAAACTTGAAGTCTTGGTTATGAGCACCAGACTGTCACTTTATATCCCGAGGTGTTTCTATGGCACCTCAAGTCAACACTATGAAGGAGTTTGAAGACGAAAAGTTGGGACTTTAGGCTCTAAACGGGAGAAAACTCCAAAAAAATGTACTAAAATAATTTTCCTTTTTATTGGCAATTATGAAAGAAATAATTATGAAAATGCAATTATGTAATTTTGGCTTGTTGACTGACACCCGGCATTATTTTAACACTGTAGTGTCATGCGGAACCAATTACAGTGACACAACCTGTGTCATGTTTCCTCCTAGATCGGGCTCAATACCTTTAGCTGGTTTCATCCAGGTCGGTCTTTGACTGTGCCATTCGATAGGAATCGGTGTTCTAAGCTCACAATCATTGTATGGTGGCAGCTGAACCGCCATGCTAAAGCACCGAGGCTCTTTTCAGTTGGAAGCGAAGGCACAATCATCAAGAACAAATATTCGAGCTATTCGCAGCAAAAAAATACCATTAGCAAACATTGTTTATCTTGGTTTTTTTCAATGTGTAAACCAACAGCGTACAGTTTAAAGTTAATATTGATCACACAGGACGACGCGATCGAGCTGCACGCGCAAAACATGCAAAATCAAAAAAGTTCTCTGGGCGGGATATTCCGAATGAAAAACAAATTGTTTTCTTTAATTAGGTCAAGCTTATTTACTTACTGAACAAACTCTGTAAACTATCAATTTTAGCAAAAAATGTTTTTTGACAAAATTCGATTATTTTCAATAGTGGTGCGTTTTTAAAGCATTTGAGTGTATCATTAAAATGATCAAATCTGTTGGTTTTTTTACATATTTTTTATCACATGTTTATGTTTAAAAGATGCAAAATGCACTATGAAAAAATGGTGCATGCGCATTAAACCGCTCCAGCATCCTTAAGTTGAAACTTTGTGTTGCGCATATGTTCAATTTCATGGAAACCCATGCTTTCTTTGTGATAATTGTAGATTTTTATACAAGTATTTTTCCTTATACAAAACAAGATACCTTAATTCTAATTGTAACTGTATGTTCTATTTTTATAATCGTAACTGTGTGCTCTATTTTTAATGTTTCTTCTTCGTGTTCCCTGAATTTCAACAAGTACATGTAGGTTCGTACGGTAAGAAAAAAACACACATGAAAATTACACCTTTCCAGGTTCAGTTCCATTGTGTCTCAAAAGTTTGATATGTCATCCAGTAACCATGCCGGAAAGTCTTGGTCGTCACTAAAACCCGGAATTGAATGGAATATGAAATATGAAATGTAGATATGGAATGGAATATGGAATGGAATATGGAATGGAATATGGAATGGAATATGGAATGGAAGATGGAATCGAATATGGAATGGAATATGGACTGGAAGATGGAATGGAATATGGAATGTATGTAATGGAATATGAAATATATGGAATGGAAGATTGAATGGAAGATTGAATGGAAGATTGAATGGAATATGGAATGGAATATGGAATGGAATATGGAATGGAATGGAATGGAATATGGAATGGAATATGAAATGGAATATGGAATGGAATATGGAATGGAATATGGAATGGAATATGGAATGGAATATGGAATGGAAGATGGAATGGAATATGGAATGGAATATGGAATGGAAGATAGAATGGAAGATGGAATGGAATAGAATATGGAATGGAATGGATAATATATCGTTAATGCAACACTTTCGTAGCTTTTTATATAATGATCATGCAATTACAGGTAGGTAGAACCAAATTTTAGTAATGACAAAGCCTACGTTACCACAACACCTTAAGATGTAATTTACATAAATATTCGAAGTAATTACGCGTTAGTAAATGATACGGTCAGTACTTTGATTTACTCTAGGGAAACGCGCTTTGTCAATTTATAGATCACGTGACGAGTTGTGACGCGAACAAGGAAAACATGGCGGACCAACGTGCGTATATTTTTGAATATTTGGAAAATAAGTTATTATGCATCAACTGTGCTTTGTACGCAAAAACAATCATAGTATCTTTGTAAAATGGTATACCATAAAGAGTCTGCACAGTTAAATCGTTGCAATTTTATCATGTTACTGCGTTGTATCGACGTGAAAATATCCATCGCGACGGCCGTTTTTTCACGATTTTTTTCTATCCAAAACCCGTTAAATACAGTCTTTTAATGAATAGTATCGCGCTATATATTGCATAGATAGTTGATGTATTCTTTTATTTCATCTTTGGAATTGCAGCTAGTTAGTATTTCTTGAAATTAGTAAAATACCATTCTCCACCCCCTGGCCAAGGAGAAATCATTATCATTATGCCGCGCATTCATTGACCCCCTGTCCTGAACCGTTGACACATAGTTCCCACTTATTTTCTACATAACCGAATCACTGCACTCGCCCCGCTGTGAAGTGGAGGTGGTGCAGTGACAATGGTATATTATAAGCAGTCTTCGCGCTAAGCTTTCAAATCCACTTCCCCATTCGTGCAGACATCTAAAACAATTGTCCGAAATGCAATTCACTTGCCCGAATCAAATGGGTGTCAAATGTTCAATGTAGAATTAGATACACAAAAAAAAGAAAAACAACATGAGTAGCCTACAGTAGGATACAAAAGCCATAGTTCAAAATTAATAATATCAAAACAACATTTAAGTTGATAAGTGTCAATAATTTAGTCAAATCTGACTCCCACCATCGATACAGTTACAGTGACTGCTCTGGTAAATAATCGAAAATATGATGTTGTTTCCAAAGTTGTGAACCAGAAAAGACATTCGGAACGAGCGATTTTGTGTAAACAAAGAGTCAATCTTCCTCCTTGATTGAAGCATGAAATCATGTTAATGGTCTGCCAGGACTGCAGATAGAAAAGTTTTCATTATTCAACAATATTCTGTCATAGTTGAAAATCGACGATATCGTATTTTAGAATATTTTTGTTTTCGGTCGCGAAAATAGGTAATAGACTGGTGTCCAATGTTTTGTTGAAATTTATATTTGACCATAAGCAATTCTTTAAGGAGGACTTTCTTTGCTGTTTGCTCCTTGTTTTCATACTCGCTAAAATATGCGAGTGACTTTAAATGTTACTCGCTGTTCTAAATTGCTACAAGCTTTTAGCGAGTATGCAAGCTTAAATTGGAACCCTGTCTCAGCACTTTGCTTGGCGAGCATTTGCATGTAAGACACACATTCTACAAATTCTACAAATCCAACCCCCCCATTGTTTCCATCGTATCCTTGGTCTGGATAAGCTGTCACCAAAATCACCCATCTAGACAATTATGCCCAATCAACATGACTGGAAAAACAACAAGATGGTCAGTAACACATCTTTCACTGGACAGACTGTCCCTAGATGAGCTACATCCTTTGCCAACAAACAATTAAAAGGCATATAGTATCCTATCCCCTTCATGGTTAGACTATCCTAAAAAAGTATCCTATCCCCTTCATGGTTAGACTATCCTAAAAAGGTGAATACCTTTTAAAGACAACAATATGTAAACCACTTCGTCTGATCAACCAAAAAAAAAATAAAAATAAAGTCCTCTCTGGTCTTACTATTTTTTTTGGTGAATTCATGTTGTATTTACATTCTTGTTCACTTTTCAGAATACGCTGCACAGTATCAAACAAGTGGACAGGCTGGGTAAGGGTTTACTATTGTTATCCATACACCAATTAATTTATATTTGTACAAAATAATGTATTTACAAAATAACATGAGTCCCTAGCCAATTTAAAACGTCATGGAAATGGAGCCAAGAATCCTGACCAACTGGTAAATTTGATTTGACTAGAAATAAGGATTAGAAAATTTTGTTACATTTTGATGATTTTCATATAATTTCTTGTTTTGTTTTTAACTACGTCAAACGTATGACTACTATTCCTTACTCATGTCCAAAAATATTGTCTGATTGATGAGATTGTTATTTATGTTGTAGGTACAATTATGGGGCTTATGGCTCAACACAAGATACCTCAGGTTACAGCCAACAACAAGGGGCTGCTGCCTATGGATCGACTACTGTAATTATTTGTTTTCAACTTTTCATACATCGTTGATTGGTTTCTATTACTTTATTGATGAATTTGCAAATATTGTCAGTAGTCTCATTTGCTGATCCAGTCATGAAGGGTTTATATCTCCCAGATTTAAAGTAGCGTTTGATCACTAACTCTCTTGCCATAATTTAGACGCTATGTATTGTAACAGTACAGAAAGCACAGGAAGAAGTTATCAATCTTGAATGATCTATTTATATGATGCATCAAGGCAGCTGAAAGAACTTGGTGACAATGATCCAATATAAGTGAGGTTAAACGTGCATGATCATATTTACAGTGATTTACTGATAATTTTATGTTTAGGCTGGACAACCAACAGCTGCCGGTGGTTACTCTACAGCTCAACCCGTAGCTGGATACGGAAGCTATGATCAGTCATATCAACAAGCCGGTCAAGGTCAGACTGCACAACCCGCACAGTACGGACAACAAGCAACAGGTAAGTGAACTAATCCTAGCCTGCTTTTTGTTTAGAAGCTAGTCATTGAAAGTTCTCACTTTGAAGGCAATATTAAAATACTATTACACAGGCTGTTTTCTTGTGTGTTTTGGAAAGAGGATCTTTGGAACTTTATCTTAAACACTTAATTTGAAACAATACTTATGCAAGATACTAAAATTTCAAATTTTATACTTAGCGTTTTTCCTGATGGGTCATAATATCTTCTTTGGACGTCTTGAAAATGTCTGATTTATGTGACAGGTAAAATTGGACAAGTTCATAGAGATATTATTTCAATATGATTTGTTTATGATAATAGACTTATTACAGTATGAAGCATGCAGTATTTAGTACAGAGTGAGAACTTTGTGGCTTTTGAAAGTTAAGCCAACCAATTACCGGTACTCATGTCTAACTTCCTGCTTGTGTTCTGTTCTGTTCAGTTTGTACTACATATATTGATAAAACAGAGAAGCCTAAAATAATCTCTTCATTGTTTTAGGGTGAAAAAACAACCAGTGTAAACTGATCTATTGTAATTTTGTATTATGTTGATTTGGGACTAAATTCATGCTTGGATCAGTTGGCGTGGCTTGTGCCAGCTGTTCTGTTCATGAACTAGATTTTTGGTGCATAAACATGATTTTGTTGCTTAATTCTTTTGGGTTGTGGCTATTTTAGACTTTTGTTAATGATCAGGGATTTGATTAGATTTACTATTTAATAACTATCAATAAAGACACCAAATTTATAACTAAAACAGAGTTTATTAGTCAAAATTGAATTTTCAGTGCTAAAATTTACTTTCGGAAAGGTAAGAAGTCATATGTTACTTTAAGTATTAAACTGAAATGAAACCCCTGATCAATGCATTTGTAAGCATAGATTTTGGTTTACACTGGTTTTGAAGAGCATTTTTTGGTTCCAATATATAAATATATGCAATTGTTGAAAGCATCCCCTGTGTTTAACAGTTTAGCTCCATGTAGGCATTATAGTCATAATTTTGAAGTCCTGACTTTCTAGGCCAGACCGGTGCACAAGCTTATGGCTCGTACGGTACATACGACCAAAGTGGATACAGCCAGCAACAATCGTCTCAGAGTTACGGTCAACAGTCTACACAAGGTATATGTGACACATATTTGTTGGTATTTGTTTACAGTGCTTTGTTTAGAAAAAGCTGGTAGTGTTAGATAATATTGTGTAAGATGTTTTTTTTTAATTTAAATTTTGAGTTCATTTAAACAAGCCTTCCCGAAATGTGACTCAGACCTCAAAATGTGACTCGGACCTTGATATCTGGTGAAATTTGATTCAGGCCCCATGATTATAAAACCTTCTTCATGCTCCACTCAACTTGAGCATGCAATTTAATTTGCTCCTCTGCACTTCAACAGTTTAATCATCTTTACTTTGTTAGAAAATGTAACTCCGCTTTCTATAAAGAAGGCTTTCTTTCTACAGGCTTGAGAATTACTTATTTCAGGCTTTTGAATCTTGAATTTTCCTTCTTAGTCTATGTTGAAAAGTTGAATTCAGGCTTTGAAACTGAGATATTCAGGCTTGAGAATGATTGCTAATTACCAACCCTGTATGGTCTAATAAAAATTTCAGCGTAACATGAGACAGTTATTTGTTTGTAATATTTGAAGTTTGAGCATGAAATTGAGTTTGAGCAAGAACAAATGTTTACAATCATGGGATCAGACATGCATGCTTACTGGAGTTAACATGATGTGATCTAATTATCTTTGTTATCAATCCCAATGTTTGACAAGTTTTTGAAGTTTCGGGAATTCTTGTGTTTTAAGTAAACAAAATGTATTGTTGGTAGAAATTTCCCATAAGTTAACATAGCATTGCAGTCAATAAGAATTTGAAAGATATGCTGTAAATCTGTTCTATATTAACTCTTACATTTTGTTTTGTGTGCCTTCCTTTGCTCTCTCCATTTAATCTTCACTTTCTTGCATTTTCTGCTGTTGTGATAGCCCAGAGAATTTGACACGATCCTGACCTTTATTTAGCATATTTTAACAGCGGGTAGCTTATCTATATATATAAGCTCGGTTGCGCGGAGTGTCACAAAGATGCTCAAGGTGTAATATAACGGAAGATCTAGAATACAGATATTGCGCAATTTGCTTGCAGAAATTGATATATTCATGTTCAACGTTAGTAGTAAGTTAGTAGGATATAATATATTTAAGCATAAAGGTCAGGACCAGGTCAAATTCTCCAAGCTATTGACAATATATAATTATCTTATTGTGGAGGTGTGATGCTGTATGAATGCTTTAATGTTAATTACAATGTCTGTACTTTATTGTTGCAGTAAGCATGTTTTGTATTGAATGCTAAAATTTGCTGTCATGTATAAGTCAATTTTCAACCTCTGGCATGTAGTTTGTTTATGAATTATCCGTATGTGAAATAGGATGTGCTCATTGTTGACATTTGAGCAGATGACCTGCAACAGGTCTGAAAAATTCTGACTAGAATTTGTATTGTTTGTTGTTAACTCAAAGTGTTTTGCTTAGTATTTTTTTGAGCTTAAAACAAAATATTTTTGCCATAATAATGACTACATCATGACGTAAAATCTTCTTAAAATCACTTTTACATTTGTGAATCTTCTCTTCTTAAAACATCATTATTTAAGCACAAAGTGTGATAACTAATAATTAATTACTTCTGACTAATTTTGCTATTACTGTTATTCAAATATTAATAATTCATAATGTTTTTGAATTGATCATTTTGAAATCACATTAAGAATAAAAAAGTATTTGGTAGGGTTGCATTCTATTTATGATAAAATTGAT
Organism: Spisula subtruncata; assembly: GCA_963678985.1. Classification (NCBI taxonomy): domain Eukaryota; kingdom Metazoa; phylum Mollusca; class Bivalvia; order Venerida; family Mactridae; genus Spisula; species Spisula subtruncata. Next base: position 22,481,675 of record OY787672.1, on the reverse strand, counting down.
TGCTGCTATTTTGCATTTGATCAAAATATTGTCTATTTACAGTAGTTTCAATGTTTTATTGCCAAGAGAAAATATGCAGTGTATCGAATATCAGTCATCATGTATCAAAACAAATTTTGTGTAGATTATTCAAACTGATACACAGCCCTACTATTTTGCAGGAGTAGACACTTTACTATTTTGGTCACTGGTCCGACAGAAAAGAAACATGAAATTTATTAACAAAACTGCTTCTGGTCCTTCCAAGACTTTCACTGGCCCTTTTTGGTGTTTACTTGCCTTGGGCCAGTGGATCATTGTTAGTGTCGAGCCCTGTTTTGTATATTAAGCTGGAATATGATAATATCTATAACAGTAATACTAGTCAGTTGAATTAATGTATTGTAGTTGTGTGGCTAATTGTTCTTGTTGCACAATTACGTTTTTTGGGAATTTCACCAGTTGCTGAATCTTTGAAGTTCATTCTGAATTTCTGATAATTTTATACCAGAATTTATCCTTAACTTACAATTTCACATCAGAAACTATGTTGATGATCATACGAATGGTGGATTACATGAATGCAAGCAGCATTTTGTTTTCAGTTTATTATTGTCTGTTTCCAAAATGTTTGCGAAAACAGTACTATTAAATTCCAATAAAAATAGTCCTGTGGACCTGTTCATTTAATCTTATATACAGCTGATATGTAAAGCTACTTAAATATTATAAAACAAAAAATGTATGCTTTATATTATGAAATGAATGATATATTGTAGCATGTTCTCCACACTTCATTTGAATGGTTGCGTAGTTGGTTTGGGTTTTCTTTTGATTTTGCGATTAACGAACACCCAAGTGTTGATATATTAACATCTTACACTTTACTGTACTTTACTGCTGGCTATGCTGTTGGCCCCGGGGACGGACAGTCTGGTTATAGCCAGTCATATAGTCAGACAGGTAACCATGTCATGTCGTTGATGTGTGACCCTGACATTAGGTAACCATGTCATGTTGTTGATGTGTGACCCTGACATTAGGTAACCATGTCATGTCGTTGATGTGTGACCCTGACATTAGGTAACCATATCATGTCTTTGATGTGTGACCCTGACATTATCTGTAGTGATATTCTTGTACTAATACCCAGTGTGCAGTCCACTTCCAGCATTTTGTGTGCTCAATTAAAAATATTGTGTCTTGTGTTTATTATATCCCCTGCACACTACGGTTGTAAGGTGTACACTGTTTTCAGATTGTCTGTCTGTCCGTAGACGGTTTCTTGTGAATACAATCCTCCTACTGTTTTTGCAAGATTTCCTTCAAACTTTCGCATGTGAACTAGTAGCTGTGTGTGAAGGAAAGAATTTGCACAACAATGGTTTTGCTACAATTATGGCTAACAAGGGGTATATTAGTCTGCTGAATGGCGACAGCTCTATTTTTTATGTGTGTTAAAATAGAAGTTTTAGTTGATTCTGCCTTAAGACTTCCAGTCACTTTACAATATTTTGTTTTTGTAAAAACACTCCTAGTACTTCTAATTTTGGATATGTTTTGTATCATTTTATGTCATTTAAATTTGAGTTTCATAATTATGAAGTTAATCCTTTTACCCAAGAAATTTTCCAAAAGCTGAATTTAAGCTTATGTTTGCGGCTAAATGGCCACTTTATGTTTCCATGATTATCAAAGGTTTTAAAATGGTAGACTTTAGGTTTTAAAATGGTAGACTTTAGGTTTTAAAATGGTAGACTTTGGTATAACTTTACCTAAAATTGAGTCTAGAGATTCTGCACTCAGTGTAATCCCTAAATTTATAGATTATATAGTATATCACTAATATCAAGCATATCATGACTTAAAATGTCTTGGTTTTCATGCTTTTACACCTTTAAGCTTGCTTTATTTTCTGATCTATATAGCTTATAATTTTCTTCTCAAGATCTTGTGAAATTTGTTAATCTGAAAAAATGTTTTGAGAGGTATAGTAATAAAAAGTTAGACCAAGTGTAATGGTAAACACAATAAAATATTTGCTTTTAGTTTCGTATTATGTAGAGACTTTAAAGTTTTTGTCCATATATATTTCACAGGGGTGTCATTATACCCCCGCAAACAAAATTTGAAGGGGGTATACTGGAGTCACCATGTTGGTCTGTCGGTCTGTAGGTATGTTAGCATCGTGTCCGCTCTGTAACTTTGTCATTTCTTACTGGATTTTAAAATTGCTTGGTACAAATGCTCACCACATCAAGACGGTGTGTCATGCGCAAGACCCAGGTCCCTATCTCAAAGGTCAAGGTCACACTTAGAGGTCAAAGGTTATATAGTCATGCAAATCGTGTCCGCTCTGTAACTTTGTCATTTCTTACTGGATTTTAAAATTGCTTGGTACAAATGTTCACCACATCAAGACGGTGTGTCATGCGCAAGACTCAGGTCCCTATCTCAAAGGTCAAGGTCACACAGGTCAAAGGTTATATAGTCATGCATCAGTATAGCAGCAGATTTCCATCAATTGTGTTGTTTAGACTATAATTTTAAATGATATTCCTGTGTCAAGGCGGTGCTGTGGGGGTATGATTCATCACTCCTGTGATAGCTCTAGTTCTTCCTGTTTTAACTGGAATTAAAGGCCTCTTATTTGGCAAAATTAGTTGACTGCTTATGGTTATCCTGATTTGAAATTTGGCTCTGTTGAAACCCCTGATTTCAGTTTAGGTGTTTGGCTTCAATGACATCATTTTGTTATTGCCTAATATTAACCTTCTCAATCTTTATCATAAATAAGCTAGAGCTAAAGGAGACAGAAAGTTATATTGAAACGGTTAATCCTGACATTCACATTATAAAGCATACATGTAGTGCATTGCCTTCTATTACCGGTAGATGTGTTTTGTACTTCCTTGAAAATGTTTAAGTGATCATAGCAGGGGTCTTGCAATTTGATAATAATTATCAGGATTTGCAGCACTATAATAATGAATTCTGCTACGGATAATAAAATTTATTGGAGGAGAAAACCAAGTATTGACTAAGATATGGTCATTTGAAATTTCTTATGCTGAATTTTGACAGTAGAACATTGTTTGAAAGTTTTGGTGTAGGGATGCTTGCTTATTGCATTTGAATCAGACAAGCATAGCTAATTTTCAGGATGGGGCATTATGCCTCAGTAGGACCCCTGTCATGTCGATGGCTTAGAATTAGAAGGTCATAAGTGTCACTTACAACCTTTTAAGAATTATACATATTTAGAATAAGCATCACAAGGCGCTTCTTATGAGCACATTTTCATAAAAATCTGAACTTGTCATGTTGACCAAAATGAAGTTGTAAAAGTTTGTTTTACTATAAGTAAAGAGTAAATGGGTGAAAATCAAAATAATGAAGCCATTCAGTAATTTCATGTTTACAGCTTACTGAAATAAGATACTAGGGTATTTAGTATTTCTAAATATGAGTTTCCATGTGGTAAGTTGTTATGGAAAATTTTGTTGCATTTGGACAGCCCATTAAAAAGTTATGAAGAAAAAACCTTCAAAAAATGGCCCGTACACTTGGGACAATGCGTGACATTGAATGTGAAAGTGTATTTTCCACTTTGAATAACTTTGCCATCATCATTGACATTAACATGGGGTTTTCTTCATAGTCAAGTGCAATGTATTTGTCATTGATTTAGTAAAGGTTTGGGCAATACTAATGGATCATTATTTGTTCATGTTACTTTGATATGGAAAGGTGTTGAATCTTATGTTGCTCCAAAAATTGCCAATGGATAGATTTGTAGACTCAGCAATGAATAGTATTACTAAATAGATTGAATCTGGGTTATCTATTTGATAGGTACATATGTACACTTTAGGGTTTTGAACATTTTTATACATTGTCAGCTTGGATGACACATTATTTGCAAAGTTTGATTACATGTACCAAATTGTCCCAAGTGTACAAAATAGCAAAAAGTATGTAATTTTTATTGTTCATGTCAAGTTTTGATTTATTTGCCCATTCTGACTAAGAAATGGCCCATACAAATTGGTACTAAAACAAATTTGACAAAGAAATGCCATTTGAGATTTTTACCGCCAATAATGGTGTTGTCCCAAGTGTACGTGGTTTTTGAGAGTTTTGATAAACAGGTGTCAGTGCCATGAAATATACATGATATATAATCCAGGTGCACTGCTGCATTAAGAAAGGTGAAATACTCTTACTGAAATGTCTTTTTGGTTGTTATTAGGGTAAACAAAGAAGATATGATGGATAATTTTGAATTTTGATTGTAAGAAAACGATTAAATTCAGTTGCAATTTTTATTCATTAACTTGATTTCTAAATCATATGTATTAAGATGTTTTACTATTTTTACAGCTGTAGAAAGAATTATTCTGTTTAGTAATATTGATTTTATAAGGATACAATCCAGCAGGTTTAAACTGTTACTATTTTTTGTACACTTGGGACAAAAAATAACATTTTACAAATCATAACAAGAATCATACTTATTTTTTCCACAGAAATATCTAGAATAAAAATGTCCTTCCCTCTGGTATTAGAGTTCAATTTTTATGCAAAAATAAGCATAAGAAGTCATAAAACATGGAACAACATTCTGCTAACACATGGACTGACAAACGGCTAACACATGGGCTAATCAAAACGTTTACACATGGTGATATATATTAGACATACTGCTAACATATGGACCAATCAACTGCAATGTATACAGTATCTGATGCTTACACATGGTACAATATAATAACTGGTAGCTCATGGACTGACTTACTGCTAAGTGCTAACCCATAGACTGACATTTTTCTAATACTTCAACTAATATATGGCATATAAATGGACTGGCATATTGCTAACACAAATTCATGGACTTGTATACAAATAACAAATGGACTGGTTCACATGGATCAACATAATGCTGACACATGGAATGATATACTTCTAACACATGAACTGATGTACTGCTAACTAATGAACTGATACATGTACAGTAATTTTAACACATAAGCTGATATACTGATAACATATGAACTGATATACTGCTAACACATAATAGACTGATATACTGCTAACACCATGTAGTTCAGTAAGTTATACCTGACCAGATGATATCACATGGCAGCCACTATCTGATATACCAAGACATTGAAGCCACCTTGTCTAGTTCCAGGAATGGGACTCAAGCTTCAAGTCAATTTAAATTAACTTTATATGATATGGGACATAACATTACAAAGATACGGAGCTATAACAGTTAGTTCTCTATATTTATAAAGTGTACAACCCATGATGTACAACTTTATTATGAATTAAATGAAAAACTTTGAAGCCATATGATGATAGTGATAGGTTGATAACTTGTTCTAAAGTTCTGTAATAAGCAATTGTTCTTTCAGTTTTATATAATTCATGTTCAAAACGACATCTGAATGTTATAATCATTATAATATGTAAATGATTTATTTACGGAACTATCGAGATTCAAACTCATCTAAAAGACATAATTTCTTTTGTTCATCCTTGAAGATTTATTGTATAAGTATACAAGTGAAAAATATTGTTAGTAGTTTTCAAACATTGTTGATATAGTAAGCGCAAATATTTTGTCCCAAGTGTACGGAACAAATAAAAAATACTGTACTTAGAAATATGGCCATATCTTTGTCAATTTTGAATATTTTGCTTTGAAATTTTGCATGCTTCATTCATATATCCTACAGGCTTCAAAATTTAGAAGTATTCTTCTATGAATGATACCATAACATTCCTACCTAAACTTTACTAGGTACTTTAGTAAAAATGTTGACCCTCAGAAGTATAAAAAGTTCAATTTTTACATATTTTTTGGTATAACATTGGTTGTTCATTGTTTACATGTTGTCGACACATGTCAAGTTTAATTTGATTGAACTTACACAGTCTCAGACTAATTATGATTTAATTGTTTTTGTATCAAAGTAAGGCACTTATTTGACAAAAAGTTCATTAAATTGTTCAAAACAAATCAGTCTGTATTTTTTTCTATTCTTTTAATCATCTTGCCCTTCTGGAATATTTTACTTGAACCATTTTCCTATCTAATATAAATTATTACTTGCCCATAGAATGTATTCTAAATTTTACCCCTTATGTCACGCTCTGGCTTCATTATTTTGATTTTCACCCAAATGTCAGACAGTTTTTCCGTGTTTTCTCAAAATATCGATTTGGTAGTTACGTTCTTCTAATTCTAAGCCATCGATGTGCTTATTTTCAATTCTTATATGAAATTTATTACACGTAGTCTTTGACTTGTATAGTCTTTGACTTGTATTGTTATAGAAGTGATGTATCCCTTGTATCCATACATGTATGAATTGTAGGTAGAATAGATTGTATGGAACATCTGCCAACAATTACACGAAAGAATCAAATCAAACATGGTTATAGCTTATATTGTACCCTGATCTTGTTGTAACTTTGGTTAATTGTTGTATTTTAGGAGGCTATGGTCAAAGTGCCGGTGGACAACAAGCTCAGCAGTCAGCTTACGGAGGTGGTGGACAGAGTAGTTATGATCAATCGAGTGGTGGTGGAGCTGGTGGGTACGGCGGTGGCTCGGCATCGGGTGGTAGTGGTGGAGGAAGCTATGGTAGCCAGAGTCAGTCTGGAGGCTATGGTGGTAGTCAGAGTAGCAGCTATGGTAGCCAGGGTGGTTATGGTGGTGGTAGCCGCGGCAGCAGTGGTGGCGGAGGCAGTGGCGGATATGGAGGTACGTTTGACATGAACTTAACAATTGCTAGATTTCTTTAAACAGGTTCATGAAGTAAAACTGGTGATTGGCTTTATCAACTTACATGATGACCGTAAACTTAAAAATTTCAGTGTCTGCTGGTCATGGCCAAGTTAAGTGCTTCAAAATCTCAACAAGATTACACATTATAAAGTTTTGAAAAGATGTGGTCATTTAATATAATTATACATAAATATACAATTGTATATAGACCGGTATATACAATCACAACAGATATACTGTATACCTCTGTGGTATATTTGGTTAGTTTTATTAGCTCACCTGAGCACAAAGTGCTCAAGGTGAGTTATTGTGATCACTCACCGTCTGTATGTCCGTCCGTCCGTCCGTCCACACTTTCAAACGACATCTCCTCTGAAACCATTTGGCCAATTTTGATGAAATTTTGCCAGGATGTACGTGGCATTAGGGGATTTAGTAATTGTTCAAATTATGGCCCTGGGGTCAAAATTGGCCCCGCCCCGGGGGTCACCGTTTTACATAGACTTATATAGGGAAAACATATAAAAAATTTCTTCTCTAAAACTACAATGCCTAGAGCTTTGATATTTGGTCTGTAGCATTATCTAGTGGTCCCCTACCAAGATTGTTCAAATTATGCCCCTGGGGTCAAAATTGGCCCCGCCCCGGGGGTCACCGTTTTACATAGACTTATATAGGGAAAACATATAAAAATCTTCTCCTCTAAAACTACACTGCATAGAGCTTTGATATTTTGTTTGTAGCATCATCCAGTGGTCCCCTACCAAGATTGTTCAAATTATGCCCCTGGGGTCAAAATTGGCCCCGCCCCGGGGGTCACCGTTTTACATAGACTTATATAGGGAAAACATATAAAATCTTCTTCTCTAAAACTACAATGCCTAGAGCTTTGATATTTGGTATGTAGCATCATCTAGTGGTCCCCTACCAAGATTGTTCATTTTATGCCCCTGGGGTCAAAATTGGCCCCGCCCCGGGGGTCACCGTTTTACATAGACTTATATAGGGAAAACATATAAAAATCTTCTTCTCTAAAACTACAATGCCTAGAGCTTTGATATTTGGTATGTAGCATCATCTAGTGGTCACCTACCAAGATTGTTCAAATTATGCCCCTGGGGTCAAAATTGGCCCCGCCCCAGGGGTCACCAGTTTTACATAGACTTATATAGGGAAGACATATAAAATCTTCTTCTCTAAAACTACAATGCCAAAAGCTTTGATATTTGGTATGTAGCATCATCTAGTGGTCCCCTACCAAGATTGTCCAAATTATGCCCCTGGGGTCAAAATTGGCCCCGCCCTGGGGGTCACCAGTTTTACATAGACTTTTATAGGGAAGACATATAAAAATCTTCTTCTCTAAAACTACAATGCCTAGAGCTTTGATATTTGGTATGTAGCATCATCTAGTGGTCCCCTACCAAGATTGTTCAAATTATGCCCCTGGGGTCAAAATTGACCCTGCCCCGGGGGTCACCAGTTTCTATATTTACGCTCTACCTTTGTTAGTCTAAATTGTGCAGGACTTCATTTATAATCAGGTGAGCGATATAGGGCCATCATGGCCCTCTTGTTTGTATCTTGTATTTAAACAACTCTTGGGGAATATTAATGACTAGATTAGTAAATATTTTGTCAAATAGTTTTTACACACGCAAACCAGATGGAAACAAAAATAAAATAAATATATCTAATTATACAAATTAAACGTACACACAATATAACGCATGTTTTCTAGGGTACTACATCCAGTAGCACATTATTGATTATCAGTAGCTACATGGGCCTCTTGTCCCTTACACTTACCAGTTTCAGTGTTTTATGACCCCAAATAATCACTGATAGTGATCTCATGCTGACACAATGCTGGCATCATGCTGATCCCTCTATAAAGTTCTGGTCGCTATTTTATTAAAGCATTTACGGAAATCTTTAAATTACGGTCAAATTTAAATTCTTTATGATACTGTAACAGCTGTAAAATGTGGAAATTCGAGCTGTAATACTAATCAAGATTCAGTTAATGATGTCTTACAAACTATAGCTGTCCCCAATGTACAGTTGTTAAATAATAATACTGAATTTAAATTTGAACGTAAGTTTACGGTTTCCGTAAGTACGTTGATAAACCAGTGCCCTGAACCAGAAGCAAAGAAGGAAAAATGTACCCCTTTAAGATATGGCGCTGTCAGCAATTGCCAAGAGTTCAAACAATACGAGGGCCCATCAATAATTTCATGAACTAATTTTATGTAGCGAGTATAAATAGACTTACACACTTTTAGCCTCTATACCTTATTAAAGTAACATCCCGTGCACAGTTTGCATTTAATCCATTGCTCGACCCATAACCGGAGCACGTGTTACAGGCCGTCACGTGACATCTCCCGTAATGTTTTGTTTATGATGCACACAACTTCTCTCGGGGCTCGTATTTCTAACCATGCAGGCTATTTTTGAGTTTTGGAAATGGTCATAAGTAGCCCATAGTCTATTCTGGGTTATAGGATGGGTGCTATAACAGTTTTATATTAAAGTCCTAGATTGTGTCCGAAACAACGCTGCGGCTACGGATTGGCGAATTTTCATGGTATATCAAAATTTCATACATTTGAAGTTGTATGTGCTTTTATTTAATAGCCGATAACAACTGAGATATAATTATTGCTACAATAGTGTCTAATAACAGTTGCTTTCGGAGAAACACAGTAATTACAAGTTATTATTTGTATGTCGCAAAATATTATGGTCGATACACTTTACCAACCGTCAATTTTAACAACTAATGGTCGGCGAAGATGCTTATCGTCTTTGTTTGCTCCTCTATTGCCCTTTAAAAACTTCTTCAATGAAATTGCACTATTCGATTACCAAGAGTCCATATTAACTGCAGGCAAAATTTTCTGAATGTAGAAGACATATTGCCGGAGTAATGTATAAATCTTTAATACAAAACGTTACTCGATCATACCACGCGACGCCATTTTTAATAACGAACGACAATGACATGGCGTTAGAATATTGATATGACGTCATAAATAGTGACGTCATCAATCACTTTTCATGCTTAATTAATTGGGTAATAAATTATATTTGACCATGCAAAATTTCAATAAGCTATGTCAAAGCGTTATGAAACAGTAGAATTAGTTCACGAAATTATTGATGGGCCCACGTATAATGGTAACTAGAGGAAATACTGGGAATAACACTAAATAAAACGACATAAAACTTAAACTTTTAATTAAAATCTTATATGAAATAATGAATAAAAATCATATTAAAAACTAGGCTATGACTGCAGTATAATCTGGTATGGCAGTAAGTACCGGTTAAAGAGTAGGTGTTGTTATCACATATGTAACATGTTACATTGTGTATCACTACAGGTGGTAGTCGAGATGGTGGTAGTCGTGGTGGATATGGAGGCGGCGGTGGTGGCGGGTAAGATTCACTTGTATACTTCTATACAAACCATTTCATAATTACTGGTCACAGAATTAAACTTTCTGATTTGATACATAAGCTGAGTAGTCCACTTAGTGGATTGTTTTCTATGGGTTCTTAAAAGTCATTTATGTAAAAAAGATTCAAAAATGTTCATAAAATAAGAATAAGACATTCAAAGGAATAATGTTATTCAATTGGTTAGTAAGGTATAATAATGGTGTGTATTCAATATTGAATACGTGTCTGATAAAGGTGTTGCAGAAATGCACAAAGTATGATGCAAAGAACATAGAAATAAATGGTTGGTGTATATTCAATTACTCAATATTGAATATACTGCTCAGATAATGGTGATGCTGAATTTATAGACAATTTATTTATGATGTGTATTTTCATTGTATGAACTTAACCTGTGATTTAGTCTTTTATTTCTGACAGGTGGGTTTAGAGAGTATATGAGGTTATTCAGACCTTATATGGTATAAAGCCATTATATACACTGGGTACATATATATATAAGATTTTTGTAAAAATACAAAGGTACTAAACAACATCAATAATGGTGTGGCTTACTTTGGACTCACTGGACTTACTTGAATAAAACAAAGGTGTAAATAATGTGATAAAGGTGTTCATGGTGTATATGTGTGTGTCATATGTATTTGTCCCTTTATGTACAAATTTAAATGAGTAAAAAATGGGAGAATGTGTTTTAAAAAATGTTTAAACAAATATGTGTGTGTTCTGTGTTGGTACTAATTATGATACATTGAGTGCATAGTAATAACCCTCTCCCCAAGTGTAATAAGATTTAAGTTTGTTATAATACCCAATGTGTTTATGGGAGTAGTAAAGTCACTGTATACTGATTTTTTTCTGTGCTTGAAATTTATTTCAAACCTGTGAAAATAATAAATCATAGGTTATTAGCTGTTTACTTCAAATACAAGTAACATGTTTAAACTTTATGGAAGGGTGCATTATGATAACATAAAATGCAACCCAAAATGGTGGCATGAGGGAGTGACATAACAAAAGAAAACTTATTAACATGTTACCTATAAAATACCTTGAATTTGGTTTCAACCTTGAAAGTACTTCAATTAAGTGTTGCCATGAAAAATGCCGAACATGTACTTGAATTTTACTAATAAGCTTTGAATGTGTGCAAACAGCCTTGAATATTCAGTAAAGTGTATGGATGTTGTCAAAACAACATATTATCAGAGACACCTGTCTTTGCACATACGCGTTTATAAATGTATGGGCATATGTCACTGGTACAAAAGGATTGAGTCAGGTATTGTGTGTGCCGTTTCATGTTTATGTAAAATAAAAGTCATAATTGTATAATATTGCCTGTTTGAATGATTGGGAAAATGCCTTGAAAATACAAAAGTCCTTGAATTTGGGTGTGAGAATTTTTTATGAACCATTTTAATTAACCATGTGAAATTGTATAAACTAAAAGTGATACTTCATAGAATAGTACTTGTTGTTCATTTATTCAATGATGTGTTACACTATTTTTTAGCCAAATATATTAAGGATATTTGCCATCATTCTATACTTAATAGGCCAAATACCATACACATACTGGAATATAATGTTCAGACAGTCATGTGGTACAAATAAAACAATGGTACAAATAAAACAATGCTCATTGGTAAATAAATGAATTAGTTAGTGGAATAGTTTGAATATGAGCTGTATGTATAAAGACTTAATTTGGTCTTGAATGTATAACTGAAGCTGATGTGATATCCATTTATATTGATTTATCAGTTCAACTGACTGTCAATATTTGACATTATGCTGAGAAAGTTCATGGAATGGATTGAGGAAGAAATGTTTATAACTCAGGGGTACTACAATTCCGGATTATCTGGAAAACCGAATTTGCAGCTTTAGAAAAGATAGTCTTTTCTGCACAAAATAATAGTTGTTTGATAAAAAATTAAAAAAAGTTATGGTAATTTCAAGTTCCATAATCTGAATTTCTACAATAAAACAAAATATTTGAAACCTAGTTAAGGTGTAGGAATATATAAAGCTACAGATTTGCAATGAGTTTTTCGTGGAACATAAATGAATAGATTTTGGACAATCAGTCCTGTTAGGCTGGTGGTTAGATAAAAAAATTTGCAGTGTGGAATAAATTTCAATACATTGTTTGGTACATAGACCCCTAATTACTAGTTAAAGGCCAACTGACAAAGACAGTGTATGCATGATGGTCAATTGTTACATAATTCATTTATGGAAGCTAATGGCTGATTTATAAAAATATGATGCATGTTTAAATGATTTGTAAATTCAATTCTAACATAGCATGTGAAATTAGCCTTCTTTGCTTATATTAAGCTTGCTGTGTTTTATTACGCAATAAAACACAGCTGATTGATGCCGTCACGTTTGCCTTCATGTGTGACTTCAAATGATATGACAAATAACGCAACGTTTCTTGGAAACTTATCCTGTTGGGCTATAAATTGGCGATGTTAGAATTGAAATGATGAATAAAGCAGTGCTTTGTTGCATGACAAAATTCAGGCACTTATACTACGCATTCAAACTTGTGCCTATATTTTTTTACGCAATAAATCACAGCTACATATTTAATAATTAAATCAGTATGACAGAAATTTAATTTTGTAAAGGTGAGTATTCATTAAAGAGAAAAACAACTGGGGTTATGCATACCTGCCAAGCTAGTTAAATCCAAAATAGGAGTAATGACGGCAAAACATGTCACACGATGCTCTTAAATGTTATTTAAAAGGGATTTAGATGCATAAACAAGGAATGTATTAATTCTTGTGGTTATAAATATGGAACAGAAGATCTTAAAATGAATCAAATGTACCTTCGTTCACAATTAGGTGAGCTTGGAAAAACAGAAATGAACAACGAAAATAGGAGTAACTCCACTTTAATACTTGGCAGGTATGGGGTAATTGTTATGGTGTATTAAATGTAAACTTGTTGAAAGGTTTTGATTGAAGATATGGGTGAAAATCAAAATAATGAAGCCATTCAGTAATTTCATGTTTACAGCTTACTGAAATAAGATACTAGGGTATTTAGTATTTCTAAATATGAGTTTCCATGTGGTAAGTTGTTATGGAAAATTTTGTTGCATTTGGACAGCCCATTAAAAAGTTATGAAGAAAAAACCTTCAAAAAATGGCCCGTACACTTGGGACAATGCGTGACATTGAATGTGAAAGTGTATTTTCCACTTTGAATAACTTTGCCATCATCATTGACATTAACATGGGGTTTTCTTCATAGTCAAGTGCAATGTATTTGTCATTGATTTAGTAAAGGTTTGGGCAATACTAATGGATCATTATTTGTTCATGTTACTTTGATATGGAAAGGTGTTGAATCTTATGTTGCTCCAAAAATTGCCAATGGATAGATTTGTAGACTCAGCAATGAATAGTATTACTAAATAGATTGAATCTGGGTTATCTATTTGATAGGTACATATGTACACTTTAGGGTTTTGAACATTTTTATACATTGTCAGCTTGGATGACACATTATTTGCAAAGTTTGATTACATGTACCAAATTGTCCCAAGTGTACAAAATAGCAAAAAGTATGTAATTTTTATTGTTCATGTCAAGTTTTGATTTATTTGCCCATTCTGACTAAGAAATGGCCCATACAAATTGGTACTAAAACAAATTTGACAAAGAAATGCCATTTGAGATTTTTACCGCCAATAATGGTGTTGTCCCAAGTGTACGTGGTTTTTGAGAGTTTTGATAAACAGGTGTCAGTGCCATGAAATATACATGATATATAATCCAGGTGCACTGCTGCATTAAGAAAGGTGAAATACTCTTACTGAAATGTCTTTTTGGTTGTTATTAGGGTAAACAAAGAAGATATGATGGATAATTTTGAATTTTGATTGTAAGAAAACGATTAAATTCAGTTGCAATTTTTATTCATTAACTTGATTTCTAAATCATATGTATTAAGATGTTTTACTATTTTTACAGCTGTAGAAAGAATTATTCTGTTTAGTAATATTGATTTTATAAGGATACAATCCAGCAGGTTTAAACTGTTACTATTTTTTGTACACTTGGGACAAAAAATAACATTTTACAAATCATAACAAGAATCATACTTATTTTTTCCACAGAAATATCTAGAATAAAAATGTCCTTCCCTCTGGTATTAGAGTTCAATTTTTATGCAAAAATAAGCATAAGAAGTCATAAAACATGGAACAACATTCTGCTAACACATGGACTGACAAACGGCTAACACATGGGCTAATCAAAACGTTTACACATGGTAATATATATTAGACATACTGCTAACATATGGACCAATCAACTGCAATGTATACAGTATCTGATGCTTACACATGGTACAATATAATAACTGGTAGCTCATGGACTGACTTACTGCTAAGTGCTAACCCATAGACTGACATTTTTCTAATACTTCAACTAATATATGGCATATAAATGGACTGGCATATTGCTAACACAAATTCATGGACTTGTATACAAATAACAAATGGACTGGTTCACATGGATCAACATAATGCTGACACATGGAATGATATACTGATAACATATGAACTGATATACTGCTAACACATAATAGACTGATATACTGCTAACACCATGTAGTTCAGTAAGTTATACCTGACCAGATGATATCACATGGCAGCCACTATCTGATATACCAAGACATTGAAGCCACCTTGTCTAGTTCCAGGAATGGGACTCAAGCTTCAAGTCAATTTAAATTAACTTTATATGATATGGGACATAACATTACAAAGATACGGAGCTATAACAGTTAGTTCTCTATATTTATAAAGTGTACAACCCATGATGTACAACTTTATTATGAATTAAATGAAAAACTTTGAAGCCATATGATGATAGTGATAGGTTGATAACTTGTTCTAAAGTTCTGTAATAAGCAATTGTTCTTTCAGTTTTATATAATTCATGTTCAAAACGACATCTGAATGTTATAATCATTATAATATGTAAATGATTTATTTACGGAACTATCGAGATTCAAACTCATCTAAAAGACATAATTTCTTTTGTTCATCCTTGAAGATTTATTGTATAAGTATACAAGTGAAAAATATTGTTAGTAGTTTTCAAACATTGTTGATATAGTAAGCGCAAATATTTTGTCCCAAGTGTACGGAACAAATAAAAAATACTGTACTTAGAAATATGGCCATATCTTTGTCAATTTTGAATATTTTGCTTTGAAATTTTGCATGCTTCATTCATATATCCTACAGGCTTCAAAATTTAGAAGTATTCTTCTATGAATGATACCATAACATTCCTACCTAAACTTTACTAGGTACTTTAGTAAAAATGTTGACCCTCAGAAGTATAAAAAGTTCAATTTTTACATATTTTTTGGTATAACATTGGTTGTTCATTGTTTACATGTTGTCGACACATGTCAAGTTTAATTTGATTGAACTTACACAGTCTCAGACTAATTATGATTTAATTGTTTTTGTATCAAAGTAAGGCACTTATTTGACAAAAAGTTCATTAAATTGTTCAAAACAAATCAGTCTGTATTTTTTTCTATTCTTTTAATCATCTTGCCCTTCTGGAATATTTTACTTGAACCATTTTCCTATCTAATATAAATTATTACTTGCCCATAGAATGTATTCTAAATTTTACCCCTTATGTCACGCTCTGGCTTCATTATTTTGATTTTCACCCATATGTTAACTTTGCTAAACAATATTATTGGTTTTGTTGACCAAACACACAAACATATAACAAGTGTCCAGTGAGTCCTTAGGTTTATGATTAGGTATATATGTGAAATATTTACTACTAGTTGGTTATATGTGACAAGCATTGAACGCAAATTGTAACAAAACAACAATAAGTGGCTCTGGTCGGCAGGTTAGGGTATTGTGGTTGTAATGAAGTTACATGTTGTAGCTAAAAGCTGGTACCTAACACTGTAATAGTCCTACCATATATGGTCCACGGTGATAATATAATGTATGTTGAATTATTGATAATTGGTCAGTTATGGTGTTTTTGAAAACTTAAGAAAAAAGAATGGAAACGAGGTTGCCAATTCATACCTTCATGCAGCTTCTTTGAGAACATTATGTATCACTATCTTTTAGATTTGTTTATTCATCAATTCCCATGAAAGAAGAATTGTGTTTAAGTTTTTATATAACAAGATGAACTAAATGGCATTCTAGTTTCCTTTGAGGACATTAAATTGTTATTATATTATTATGTATAGAGTATATTAAAGAAGGTTTTGTATTTCTGCCCTAACAATGTTATCAGTTATAATGAATGAGGTATTGAATGGAGAAACCTACGTAAGAAATTAAACATGTCTAAATGCAATTAATGCATAGCGTAGCATACATTGTATACCTTGTTATTGTTTTAGGATACTTTTACCTGCTTGTTTTAAGATATGAAAAAGGCCTGTAACTTACTGTATTTGCCTGACTGTACCAGAGCCACTCAGGGTTATCTTAAGGTGTTAACAGATATCTAGTATATGATATCAAAACTTGGAATGATCAGAAAAACCTGGGGTTTATTGAGAAAAAAATGGTGTAAAATTGAAAATGTATGACAAATTTGGTATAAACATGACAAATACTACTGGGTGGTTTAGTGGCCTGTGTTAAGTGCAGGCATATAACTGGTGTACCTCTACACACTACAAACCCTAGATGATAAATGTGTTAACTACTAGAAGATCTATACAAGAAAAGAAGCTCGGGTCGACTTGTGTGTGTGTGTGTGGTTACTATAGTTACTAGACGTTACACATTCCATCTTCTTGTCCATTCAGATTTTGAAAACAAGCAGCATACAGACATTTTCATGTGCAGTTGATCTTATTCTTTGACCTCTAGTGAAACTAACATTGTTGATATCACTTTATATTCAAGAATTTTTTTCGTCCGCAACACAATATTCAAAGCTGGAACCAATGGTATTGTTACATTTGCCAAAGAAAATGTCTTGTTTTGTACAGCTAGAGCCAATGAAATTGCTTGTTGCATTTGCCAATGAAAATGTCTGTTTTGTATATCTGGAGCCAATGAAATTGCTTGTTGTTTGCCAATGAAAATGTCTGTAGCCAATGAAATTGCTTGTTACATATATCATTATCGGATGGACAATGTAGATGGATTGATGTCAGTAACTAATTACTTGACTATATCTTACAGTGGTGGTAGAGGAGGTTTCAACAAATTTGGGGGTGGTAAGTTCCTGTCGTGTACCCACATTGGGCATGACTTTGTTACATCACACACTATCTTAATGTGTTTATTCAAACATTTACTTCATTCTTATATTTATCTATTTCTGTAAAAATGGTTTAAAGTCATTAAAAACCCATTAGGTTCCCTGAAACACATTAAGTATGTCCCCTTAGGAAGATAACAGCATGTGTGCTTTGCCGCCAATGAGGTTTGTTGGTAGAATGCCAGCACTTATGAATGGTTTTCAATACATGAGTTATTCGAGAGGTTTACACTACAAAATGTTAGCACATTTAGTGTGTTGTTTGAATTTAGGTGTGAAAGAAAGCTTTGTAAAGTGCAGATTAAACAGGTCTGCATCTTTGTGGTGTAAATGCTGGTTGGTATGACAATTCAGAGATCCATTCTACTATCATTCCATTTCACAAGTGGATGCTACATTCGGTTATTGGCAAAAGATGTTCATGTTCAAAGAATCAATGATACTGTTTGTTGGAAAAGGCATGCACTAAACAAGAGCCAATGGGATGTAAATATGACGAGGACCAATGAAATTATCACAAACTGTATGAGGACCAGTGAGGTGGAATTTAACATCCTACGGTGCTTAAGTGAAGAGCCTATGAAATTGATTGTTGCAGAAGGTGTTTCCAAGAGCCAATGAAACTGATTGTTGCAAAAGGTGTTTCCAAGAGCCAATTAAACTGATTGACTGATTGTTGCAAAAGGCGTTTCCAAGAGCCAATGAAACTGATTGTTGCAAAGGTGTCTCCAAGAGCCAATGAAACTGATTGTTACAAATGGTGTCTCCATAAGCCAATGAAACTGATTGTTGCAGAAGGTGTTTTCAAGAGCCAATGAAACTGGTTGTTGCAGAAGGTGTTTCCAAGAGTCAATGGAACTGATTGTTGCAAAAGGTGTTTCCAAGAGCCAATGAAACAGATTGTTGCAGAAGGTGTTATCATTAGCCTATGAAACTGATTGTTACGAAATATGTCATGTTTATTAGACCCAATAAAACTGATTGTTGCAAAAGGTGTTTACTTTACAAGAGCCAATGGAGAGGGATGTTCCATCACCAAGTAATTTATGAAGAGGACCATTATAACTGATTGTTACGGAAAACTATGTAGAGGACATTGGGAAAACATGTTATATCCAAATACAAAGGTCATAGACATTGTGATCAATGGAAGTTTGAAAATTTGTACCTTTTTAAAATGAATAAGCACTGTGGATAATTTACACATCTATGTCTTGGTTTGAATAATGGCTACTGATAATTGGGTATTTCTCAATCAATATTGATAATGAAATGAACTTGTTTGAGTAAAGAGAACTAAGGTCTTCTTCAAATGGTGATGTTTACCAACTATGATAAGAAGTCTATGGTATTGTTGCAAAAGAAATATGTGAAAAAGAAAGTATAACTCAAAGGGTAAAAAATAAGGAAACCTAAATGTGATTTAAAGTTTTAACCAACAAATGATTGGTTTGAAAGGTGTACAGTACAGGTAGTGTACAGGTGTTATAAAGAAATGATGCAATTACGGCCTTTTTGCCACCGGGAATATGTTAACAAATACATACATGAATTGTTGAATTAGAATGGATTATCATAAAAAAGTACAATTGGTGTTTGAAAATTAGAAAACAAGGCATTGCCAGAGTGAAGGTATATGTCCATGAATATTGGACTTAAAAAGATTAAAAATGTATTACAATTGTATGATATCTGGCATGAATTGTATGAAGGTTTCACGGGTATAACCCTGTATATATAATATGCTGACACATAGTGTTGAAATGGTAAAACGATACATGTACATTGTGCATAAGTTACAAAGGCGCAGTGTATGGTGTAAATATAGTGGTCCTGTAATATGGGTGGAAAAACAATATGTGAACAAAAACAGGTTGGATATTGTCATTAGGTGTTTAATGAATCCAACAGAGTATATGCGTTTAAAAGAAGAGGTAGAAGAGATAATACACCAAGCAATTTGATGCTACCCATATGAACGGCCCATACAGTATATGTACATACTTCCAGTTTTTGTGTCCTCACACTTATTTAATGAAAACGTTCTGTTGGAAATTTGATATTAAGATTTCATTCAATTCAGTAATAGGTCATTCCTTATTTTCTTCTATATTCTGTTTTACAAGATTCCATGTCAGAGTCTGGTTTGTTAATGATTTTTCGGGGCTTTATTCAATGGGTTCCTTCAGATCGCGATGGATAACATCAGGAATGAGGTGTCGAGAGTGATTAATAGAAGTTGGAAAAACTTGTTTCACAATCGACCTTAAATAAATGTATAAACTAATAAAATTCTAATCTGTTTAAAAAAAAGAACGAATATAGTTTGACAGTGTTGGTGAACATGATGACATGGAGTCTTGTATTATATTGTGTTTATGTGTATATGATAGTTTGATTATAGGAGAGATTGTATATATTGCAGGCAGTACAGGTGGAAGCAGCACCAGCAGCAGTGGGGGTGGGGGTGGCGGCGGAGGATGGGGTGGTGATCGGGAATTACAGGAGACACCAGACACTGTCTTCATTACCGGTCTCGGTGAAAGTATCGTCGAGGAAGATCTGCTCGCTCACTTTGGTAGCATTGGAATCATTAAGGTTAGTAATAGTATTTAATGATTTAGCTCATTTGTTTCTTTGTTGAAATTTTCCCCGTGTATCCTTAGACCTAGCTGCTCAAAAAAATATTTGTACACAGATGTTTATTTTTGTACATATTGAAACTTTGCATTAAGTTATTTTCTATAGTATGTCAAATGTAACTTTAATTTTGTCCTTCTCTTAACTGAATGATGCTGTAGATTAGAGACAGTGGTGTAGGCGTTCTAGTTGACCTCCAATACAGTATATATGTTGGGGCAGTGTGTTTCTTATATTACTCCAGAATTGTAGAGAAACATAGCACAAACTGTGCACAAACTGTGCACGAACTGCGAAGACTCGACCTTACTGTGGAAACAATGCTTAAATCATGGTCTTGTTTCACAAATTACATTGAGTATGTTGATTTTGTTTATAGATTGACAAAAAGACCAATAAGCCCAAGGTATGGATATATAAAGATAAGATGACAGGACGACCAAAGGGTGAAGCTACTGTCACTTATGATGATCCAGAAACTGCTAAAGCTGCCATCAACTGGTTCAGTGGTAAGTCATGATTGCCAGGTTTGTTAACGTTTGCAGCATTTATTTTTGTCTTCAAATGGCATATTTCTAAATCAAGGGTCTTACAGTTCCCGACTAAGCTTGGGCGGTGTTCACAAAGAATCTTAAGGGAAAATCTTACTATTTCTTTAGTGTGTCAGTTAAACAGGAAACTTTGCTTTGTATTGAAGCGTTATGTAATGTGCTTCAATAATCACCAATAAGATATGGGATATTCTTTCTTTCTTGCAAAATATATGCTGTTCAAATTTATAACTTCAGTAAAAATATTTAAGTTTTCCCTTAGGATGCTTTGTAAATAAGCCAGAAATCATCTGATGACTCTTGAGTGTTAGAACTGAGTTTTGTTGTGGGGTGTGCGTGCTAATGATGCTGGACCTAGATTTGTGACTCAATTTCTGGATTGGGTATAACCCTTGTTGTTAATTGCTTCAACATTTTAATGATATGCTTTCCTGACATAGTTAAAGTATGTAGCAGATGTATTGTAATTAAACATTTGATCTGTAGTTTCAATTTCATCAATATTCTTATTTTCAGAGAAAGATTTCCAAGGGAACATAATTAAAGTTCAAATTGCTCAAAGAAAAGTGAACAATACATTTGGAAGTCGAGGTGGTGGACGTGGTGGTGGTGACCGTGGCGGTGACCGTGGTGGTCGAGGTGGGGATAGAGGAGGCCGTGGAGGTGGTCGAGGTACGTAGTTACTTTATCCTCCATCATTATACTTGGTGCATTTGGTCAATTATTTTTTTATCAGACAAAACCTTCAATATTTATTTTATGTGACTGCTGTTAGATAAATAAGTGTGATGGAACTTTAATTTTACAAAATTTAATTCAACTTCGACACATGTAAATTGAAACATCAGTTGACAAATAAACCTAATTATACCCCCTTTATAAGCAAGGGTACAGCAAAAGGGGTATATTAGTCTGCCGAATGTGGACAGCTTTTGTTCAGGCTGTAGAAACACTAAGCAGTATTGTACATACCCCAAATGATTTACTAATCGTCTAACTAAAAGTTAGCCAAAGCAGCATATTGAGATGATATTTGGTTGGTTCCATGTTTATGTCTGATTCATTCCAATTCAATTTGTGTTTGATTTAACTTTGAGAAGTATACTGTTTGTATGGGTGAAGTATCACACTCCAGTTAAAATCCGTCTCATTTTCATTTGTTGAGGTTTTCTAACAGTTCATGTATTTACTGTAGGAGGTGGTCGAGACAGTGGAAGCCGTCAGGGAGATTGGACGTGTCCTAGTGAAGACTGTGGAAACAATAACTTTGGTTGGAGAAATTCGTGCAATTTGTGTAACTCTGCTAAACCAGAAGGAGCCGGTGGTGATGATGGTGGTTATGGTAAGTCTTCACTGACTTTTTATTTTTGCTTAAATGTTAAGCAAACATGGACAAGGTTGAAATTCAATGCCAAGATCCTTAACTTTAAAGCAGTCAAGGTTACTGCCCATTACATGAGGACATATCAGACTAAAGAAAGTTTTTTTGCATTAGGGCAGCAATATTTTAGAGCAACCTAAAATATTTTGCATTGTCGTGACCCTTTCATATTCTTCTTCTGAATGAAATATTTTGAGTCTGTTGGGTGTTATTTACGATAAAAATGTCTGATTTTATAAATTCCTTAAGGACTCCTGATAATTTCAGTTTTTGACGTTTCGCGATTTATTATCATATGCTTTCAGTTCTTGTTCACATGCATGTTTATTGTATGGTTTGGATGATACTATTACAGGTGGCGGCCGTGGTGGGTATGGCGGTGGTAGAGGACGTGGTGGCGGCGGTGGTTACGGAGGTGGCCGCGGTGGTGGTGGTAGAGGAGGCTTCGACAGAGATAGAGGAGGCAAGAGACTTTGTTTGATGTTTCCAAAATTTTCTACCAAATATTCTTAAGATTATTTTTTTGAATTGCTAATTTCTATATTGATGACCAATATTCTTGTTTGATGGGATATTTTAAAGTTGATGTATAGATTTCTGATCTCTGCTTAAATTGTCAATGCTACAGCTTGATTCATTTTGCATATCCGACCTTATACCATCCTTGGTAAATGTGATTGCTTGAGAAGTATCAAAGTAACCTTACTTACAGTGTAGTACATCTGTCAGTTTACTCATATCAATGAATTAGAAATGAACAGGTCGGAAACCTTGGGGTAGTCAGGTATGTATTGGTGCTTTACCCTAGGTGTGTTAAAACCAAGGAGTCTACTCAGAAAGAGCTAGGGCATTGCATCTAAATTTCTTGTTTAACCATCTTTTCCATCGAAGTCCGAGATTATTGGCCAATCTGATGGGGGAAAACAGGTGAAACTTTTTTCTCAGTCGGACACATACAATGAACAAGAATATTTGTTCCAATCATTTAGGCTTTTACTTGTATGTTAGATGTGTTGTATTTATAGAATAATACATGCCTGAGCAGTGCCTTTGAGTGATAATCGCCCCGGTAGGCTGATAATTGCCCGAGGGCAATTATCACAGACCTACCGGGGCGATTATCACTCAAAGGCACTGCTAAGCCATCTATTGTTCTGTATAATATTTATTTATGTAGCAGCTTTTCATTAAAACAACACATTAAAAAAACTTAACGTGTTCAGTAATTGGTAGATCATTTGCTAATGTAGAGAGTTATTGTTGTCAAACTTGGATCTAAGCGCGCAATGCACATCTACAAGAGCTGTAGATCGAACACTAAAATGCTCGTAACTTTTTTATTATTGAACGGAAACCTATCATGCGAGTATTCATTTTCTAAATTAGATAATTTGCTACACGCTGGTGTTCAGTTTAATGCAAAATTCTGAAAAAAGTGTTTTTCGCATTTTCGGAGGAATATCAAAATATTGATCTCGTCTAGGAAACTCGCTGTTTTGATAATAAATTAAAGGTCTAGTACATAGGTCATGTATATTTCATTGGAGGTTGACACAAAATATATTTTAAATGTGCTATTCTGCTTCTCCGAGGCCATCAACCGTGTTTGTAAGTGATTCTGGTAGAAATAGGCCTACGCTCAGCGGCCGACACTAAAATGACGTAACGTTGCGCGTGAACGTTTTCCAAGGGCGATTATTTTTGATAATCGCCCCGGTAACGCGTGGTGGCGGGGCAAAAAGCTGATAATACTTTTGAAAGGCCGATAATGCTATTTTTTGAAGGCAAATTTGTTACTATTTATAGTAACATTGTTACTATTTATAGTAACATAAGTATTATAAGTGTATGAAACATTGTGTTATATGTTGTACAGGTCGTGGAGGATATGGTGGTGGTCGTGGTGGTGATAGAGGTGGTCGAGGTGGTGGTGGACGTGGAGGTGGTGGCTACGGTGGTGGCGGCAGGTAAATAGCATTCTCATGCTGTAAAATCATATGATTATGCCCCATCCTTGATAAGGGGGTATATTACTTTGCTCATGTTTGTTGGTTGGTCTGACTGTAGACCAAATATGGTTTCCGTTCAATAACTAAGAAGGCTGCCCTAGGATCTTCAAACTTCAGTGCTACAGCTAGGCCCTTTTAGAAGGGCGGGGCGCCCCGCTAAAATCTGACCAATCAACTAGCGCCCTTCTGAAATTAGGGGCACCCTTCTGTGCCCCTCATCAAAGAAATTAAATTGCTTTACTGTTTTGACCCCCGATTACGTAATCAAGGTCTCAATAAAGATCGGAGGTGTCATAAATCTTAACTAACAATCTAAGTGGGTGATTAACACCTGTCGTCTGCACACAGCGCTGACAGCGGTCATAAATCAATAATTGCCCAAAGCTACAAACCTAGAAGGTAAACAGACCTTTAATCCAATTAAATCCAAGCTAATTATGCAACACGTGTTAAAAACATGTACCAATTAACATCGTTGTTTTAGTAACAAAATCTCGACACGGCCGTAGAATCGCAAATCAGATTTTTTTTTTAATTCACCGATAAAAAGATCGTCAATAGACTCTTTTTTGGCTTAAATCAGTTGAATTTCTTGTTTAAAATGGATAAAACTCACAAAAATATGTTACAAGTCGTAATTTAATGAGATTTAGGGAAATAAACAATGGCGGGCACCTGTCATTTTTTGCCGACGAACGAAAATTGTCTGGTGAAAAATCGTCTTTAAAAAGCAATTGATCAACTCTTGAATGATTTATCTTACTTAATTATATCAATTAACACCAAAATTTAGCTTCACTGTGATTAATATATGATAATATGGCATATATTGCTAGAATTAAAATCACCACCCCCCACCCACCATGGTTATACAGTAGGCAGGGGAGGAGTGTTGAATTATTTTTTTTGCAATATTGCATCAACTTTATGAGAGTCTCAATCATATTTATGCTACTTTCATAACATTTATATCAGCAATGATTAAGATCCTCACTTGGTGGCAAATTTCACTGAACCTTATTATTAAGTTTCAGGTGGATGCATGTGGAGTGACTAGCAGCAGGCTTCACTTATAAGTTTACCAAGTTGTCATAAATAGTCTGAGAATGATTCTTTGGGGCATGGTGAGGGTGTCAATAGTGGCTTGACATAAGGTCCCATTCAATAAATAAAGGGGGAAGAATTGTAGTGACTGACTCCCATGTCGGGTGCATTTGTACTCCTTGTTGTACATACTTAAATATGGAGGTAAAACTCCAAAATTTAATAGATCTATTAGATTTCTAGTAGACTACAGCAAGTCATTGAACTGAAAACAGTTATCAAGGGAAAAGTGAAATACATTCTGAGACATTTGTTGTATGTCTACCCATCATCTGACATGCTGAAAACTTGTTCATGTTATCTATTTCTGAATAGTCATTGCAATTTCAAGTTAGCATTGATCATGTGACACCAGTATATTGTGGCCTGAATAGACAGGTGTTTTTAATTTGCAAGGATATTCCATTAATTTATATATGGTACACCACTGGCACAGTATACAAAGGCTAAATGGATTAAGCTGAAATGCTTGCAGCATGCAAAAAGAACCTGTGTGGGAGGAAACACGCGCGCACACAAAAACGCCCCTGTAAGAAGCGACCGCGCGCAAAAAGTGCCCTTTTCAATAGGAGCTCCCCTCTATTTTTGAATCCTAGCTGTAGCACTGAACTTGGCATGGAGGATGGTCAGCAACAGTAGATGACCCGTATTGACTTTGACCTGTACCATTTCCTACTATTGGGCTTGTTTTAATTGGGCAAAATTTCGTGGTTTTGGTTAAAAAAACCATTTTGTGGGGACTTAATTTAAAATTTCATGATAAATGGCATGCTAAAAATTAAGATATTATTTTATCTCGAACCAAATTGTCAGCCGCGCTAGTCCTGGATTGGAATCCTAATTCGGTCCCTTAATAAATCTCCCTTGCCTTTCTCAATTTGAAAAGTAGTAAAGGACGTTTTTGTGTACTTGAATGTTGCATTAACATGTGTTATATGTTTGATTGTAGGGGTGGTGGCGGCAGAGATGACCGAAGATCCCGACCGTATTAAATCTCACATCGACTTCACTGTAGATTTGTATATATTACACTACATGCACCTTAAATGGTCTCGTGAATATTTCATCATTTTATCATCATTTTTATCGCGCATCCTCTCATCTAGTGAACATTATGTTGTATTACTGTATGTAGTTGATTTACTTACATGCTGACTCAAAGTGCTCGTAGAGCTCGTAATCATCTTGATATGCTGGTCTTTTGGTTCGGAGTTACTCTCATGTAGCTACCGCTATCAAGAGGTCAAGAGTCAATATGTTGGCAGCTATCATTCTTGTGTGTTCTATACTGCGGCAGGACTCAGCTGTAGCAGAACTTCTAAAAGCAATTCCCAGTGATTAATCATTGACATTATGTCAGAATATAACATTTGACTTTTAGCAAAGTGGTCGTAAATCACTATGATGTCTCAACTTATCGTTTTATCTTCTGCATAGTCGTAGTCAGGAATCGCGACTCTTAATTCAATTTAATGTCAAGACTTTTACTCAGATGTCTTGACTTATTGGTTTACCTTCTGCAATGTTCAGGAGTAGCTCAGTGTTGTCCTATGTTACTGTTGTCTTGTTTGAATACTGTGTACCTTGCTAGCCATGAAATATTTAAAATCTAACACCGACAGACTACACTAACAACTTGAGATTTTCTCAGTCTGTGTAAAGAACAATTCAAAGTTTTCCGAATGACATCTACATTATCATGATAGCAATTTTTAGTTGTCATTTTATAATTTTAGTAACAATTATTAATACTATTTGTTTGAAAATATGTGTTTATATGACGAAAATTGTCAATAAATAAATGATAATACAAGCTTGTGTTGTGTATTGTATTTTATATATATACAGGAATATACTTCTAAAGACTAACAGGTAGCCTGATCAATTAACAGTATTTAAATGGTTCACTGAAGACATGAAAGTAGTACCAGTTTTCCCTCATGCAGTGTGGAGATTTTTTACCTTTACACATCGTCACATGAAAATTCCCAATTCAGGGCCAAATTAAACATCAAGAAAATTGTATGTGGCCAAACCATTTTGCCAAGCAAGAGGCCTTTAATAACATTACAAAATGTATTTTCATATTTAACTTAGTTCAAGAAAATCCTTCAGAAGAGAATAAGTTAAATCTATATATTTTCATCAAATAATTTCTATTTTGGTCATAAGTCATAATTGCTTTTTCAGGCATGATAAATAAGGAATTCCCAATAAATCAGGAAAATTGACATCCCTGCTATAGACATTGCAATTTTGTTAAAAACACAAGATTACAAGCAAGATAAATATAATGCATATAATTGTTGGTTGAACTTTACTGTAGAGTATATGGCGCGTCTTGGACACAATCCACTGTTAAGTGTAGACAATTCAAGGCTCTTACTAGGCAAAGGTTGTCAACACAGTGGATGATTGAATATGGAGCAAAATCAAGAAAAGACATGTGTATAATAATATATTTTATTATATCTCTGACTAGCAAATAAGATAACGAAAACAATATGGATTCAGGCACAATTTTAGTCAACCAATGGAAGATAGCTCATTTCACACAAGTTGTGATGAACAAAAGCAGAAGTACAATACAAACAAAACAAACTTGTACTTAAAGTGTACAGAGCTATATTGGACGATATTTTTTCAAAAACTGAAAAACAATTATGCTTTCATATCCATTAGATCATCTTTCGCTCAGTTTTAAAAGAAACTCTCTGTGATTTATTGGACATGCAAACTGTCCTTTTTCATACGAAAGTGTGCTAGAACACCCTATGAAATTATAAGCATCTTCTGTTTTTCAATGATTGAATCAAAGTTCATGGAACCCATCCAAAGTTTTAATTTGCAATTAAGATAGTCTAGTATCATACTAAAAACGATGCAAGTAATTATTTTGACATTGAATGACTGTTAGAATATAGCTCTACACACTTTAACATTTATGCATGAATATTTAACGAGGTTCTCAGGTTCTCGTGTGGAATAAAATGATCGAGATTTAGATTTGTATTTATGGTTCACCTTCAGCTTGTATGTATCAATTAGACAGTTTTGCTAATAATTTAGTAAACTGTTAAAGGACCAATTTGATAGTTTGCACTACACTGCTATAAACCTTACAAAGTGGTGGGTACTGCACATTTCTTTACGTCCAGAATAACCAAAAATGGTTTCACAGCATTGATTGTAATACGGAATGTATAGATGTCCATTATCACACACTATATTTACTGGTAACACTACTACATAACTCCAGTCTGCAATCTGAAATATAGGTAGAAAGTATATATTCGTTGATGTAATTGTATCCAATATTTCAGAGCATAGTGTAGATAACCCATTGTGGGCCGGACTGAACCCAGTATAATGTGATTTTTACAAACAGGAATGGGTTCGGCCAACTGTTGAAAAATTGGTTTAACATATTACTGAAGTAAACCAATATGGTCAGATTTGCACTAAAACATCACTGATAATCGTGCACATCTGATGAATACACCTTTTTGGAATATACTATGTCCTGCCTTTAACATGGGTGCACTTTACTAAATCAACATTCTAAGAGTTAGGTAGAATGTATTGCAATTGGTTGCCAGGATATTAACTCTCTAAAGGCAGTTGAAACAAGGCGAGTGTTCATATAAACTCAACAAGTCCCGTACACACATACCTGTGTTACATAGTACACATATTCAATTTGTATTGTCACATATCCTTCACTTCGTGGGTCCTACAATTCCGGAATTTCCAAATTTGATGCATGAAGAAGAACAATCTTTTCCGGAAAAAAACCAAAAGTTACTTGAAGAAAAAATGCAAAGATTTGACAATGCCATGGTCATTTGAAGTTCCACACTCTGAATTTCAACAATTAAACAATGTTTGAAACCTAGTTATTTAGGTACCTGCTTTTTCAAGCTGCTTAGTTTTCTTTCACAATATCTTGTTTATAGTCTGGCTTGACGGCTGCTGTTAATTCTTCAGCATACATGTCCAAACGTTGTGTCATCTGAAATAATGTTTAAATGTGGGGAGCGATGGCCTAGAGGTAGGGCGCGCGCTTCGGGATCGAGAGGTCCCGGGTTCGACCCCCTCTGGACCACTGGTTAAAATCTC
Organism: Spisula subtruncata; assembly: GCA_963678985.1. NCBI lineage: Eukaryota > Metazoa > Mollusca > Bivalvia > Venerida > Mactridae > Spisula > Spisula subtruncata. The sequence continues at coordinate 22,452,318 of OY787672.1, read as the reverse complement.
TGAGCAAGACCCACAGCTCCACTCCACCATGGTGTAAAATGGTACCTGTGAGGGCAGTGTCTATTCCTGGGCGCCGCAGATCGATGTTGGCTGCCACACCACAGGAGAGAAATAGTCTCCCCAGGGAGACACGAGTGTAGGTTTCCATATGTAGCCCAATGACCAGGGGAGTTAAAATGTCAAGGGGTGCTTGAGCGGCCTAACAGCTGAAAAGAGCCCTAGAAAATTGGTAACTTTAACTTTTTAATTATTTTTTATAACAGAATTCAATACAAATGTATTGTGTTTCCAGAATTAAGCAGCCTATCCTGAGTCAGGCATATTGAATACAAACTATTGTGTATATAAAGCAACAACCCGTCAGTCTATATGATTAAATCAAGCAATCAATTTATAAAGGTCTTGCATAGATAATTATTCCAACTCAATTTTTTGTTCACAAGTACAAATATATTGCATCCCTTTAACCAGCACTTATTAAATAGATTGTCTCCCTTTAACCAGCACAACAGATTATATTCTTAAATAGATTGCCTCCCTTTAACCAGACAAATACATACAAACTGAGTTAACAGTGTATGAATCCGTCTGTGATGGGAGCATAATAGGCTGTTACTACATAACAAGACCACCTCATTTATAAGACCATCTCAAGATTAAGAACACTACTTTTTACAGTTTTGCTCTTCATTTGCGAGTACTATAAACAGTGTAACAAACCCTCATTATAAGAGCAGATCTGTGGCCACCCTTTATCTTACAGCAACTCTATATATATTTAATAGTTGTATATAAACCCACATCCAGTGGGTGGGATTTGAACCCCCGACGGTGCCTAACACTGAAATGACAGCGATCATACCGATTACACAACCGAAACAACTCCAAAAAATTTGCTTAAATGACGCTGATAATTATGGTCGTTGTCGCCACAGCACCTGAGGTATAATGCAGGAAATATTATAAAGTTTATATCAAGTTAGGTTTCTCCACTAACCCTGAAGTTCCATCTATCATTGACTTGACGACACAAGTTTAGATCCATTTCAGCCACTAATAGTCCATCTCTGGTCCTTGACAGGCCCTGAAACAAAGGAAAAATAGTTTAAAATACACATGATTTATTTAAAATTGGTCAACACTTCTAAAGCATTGAGTAATCTTAAACAGATATATAGAAAATCTTGACTGTTTTAGACATTCAAAATGAATGTTGCCGAGTCTAAAAAAGCAATATATTCATCAACTCGGTCACCATACTGGTATTATTCAATCTGGCATTTAATGAGATAAATTTATCAATAAAATATGCCAAACCACCCTTATATGGAGTCAACAAAACAATAAATCATGCTGATGTGATCTAATATTAACAATGGTTTTCCATACAACACAATCGGTTAGCCCCTATAAGACAACAATGGCTTTCCATACAACACAATATCAGTTAGCCCCTATAAGACAACCATGGCTTTCCATAAAACATAATCCGTTTGTCTGTAAAAGACAACAATGGCTTTCCATAAAACACAATATCAGTTAGCCTCTATAAGACAACCATGGCTTTCCATACAACATAATCTGTTTGTTCATAAAAGACAACAATGGCTTTCCATACAACACAATATCAGTTAGCCCCTTCAAGACAACCATGGCTTTCTATACAACTTAATCCGTTTGTCTGTAAAAGACAACGTTGGCATTCCATATAAACACAACCAGTTTGTCCCTATAAGACAACCAAGGCTTTCCATACAGAAATATATTGGTTTCTTAGATACCTTGAACTTATGGCTAAAAATAAAATATAGTTTGCTATCCTGACCCTGTTTTGGCCTTGACATATCAACCATTCTTGATACAGGTTTCTGAATATGAACCAGTCACTGTAATTTATGCAGCAATTTGGATGTTACCCCAGACCATGGGCAGGGAGAACATGGTTTTGGGGATATATAACAGGGTTGAAGGAATGCAGAACAGAGGTTGAAGGTTGAAACCCATTCTGTACCTGATCAAACTAAACATGCACATCAAGTGCCCAGCTCAGTACATGGAAGAAGAGGTAGAAGTACCAGCACAATTACATACTGAAATGTTGTTAACATACATGGGTGATTTCTTTCCATGGATTTCGTAACATGAACCCCCGATGAATAACGTCAATTTTACAGTGGCTACCATACTTGCTTTCAATTTCAGTAAGATTTTAGGGATATTTACATGCATATATCAACATGTAATAAAACAGTTATTATACCTGTTTAATTTTTAATGATTACTGATCATTTGTGTCAATTTTGGCAATACCATTTTTCTGGAATAAAAAATCCTTGAAATGATGTCTCCACAAAATGGACATTTTGAAATGATTTTACAGTAGAACAGATTTGAGTGTATCCTTTCCTGTGACAATATGGAGATTCAATGAAACCCTTATAAAGTACAAGGACCTTGATAATTAGCTCAATACATTGGCTTGGAGACTTCACCATGAAACAAAGAAGATATAGTTCAGAGATCAAAAGGAGAAGAGTCAAGGTTCATGGGTCAGGTTCATGTTGTGGAAGGTGATTTAAGGTTAGTTAGATTGAGTTCACTGACTATAGCATCAAATTTTGTTTAAAAATCTGGTTTTATTTTGGTTGTCAAGTGCTATTTTGGTTATATGTGTTTGGCTGAGGCTGAGCAAGTCTCAGTAAAGATTCAAAAGATAAAACCAATACTCACTAACTTGCATTCAAGGGTCTCATTTTAAAGAAATAAACATAATAGAGTTAATTTAGTTGCTTTTCTACACACACATTTATTTTCTCACATTTCAAACCATTCTAGTAACTAAAGACAATTAAATCCCTCATAAAATGTTGGCCGCATAATTTTAATATTACCTGAAAACAAAATTCACAAATTAAGGTCCCATCGAAATGGTATTTTTTAACACAACCACAAACATTTGTCCCATCAAAATTAAATTATTTACAGTATCAGATATTTGGAGGGTATTGCCAATGACCCCAGTTTGAGTTTCTTCAGCACAACAGCCCAGAAAGGTTTTCATTCACAACAAGATGGAGGATTGAAGGGTAAGGTAAATGTCAATGACCGACCAGGCAACAACATAACAATACAAGGCAAAGTTGATACTCTGACACAAACAACAATACCTTCATCTAAGTTTGTACCCTACATTGACTTCAACAACATATCATTAACAGACATGGAAAGAGAAAATTGAAGTACAATTTTGTATGTCAACAGTACTATGAAAGTTCAACTGGACTTAAGTAGATTGTACTGGTACATACTGTCACAATTTAAAGTTCTTTTAAAGTACAGGTACACATGTGTATAATTGTACTGGTACATACTGTCACAATTTATAGTTCCATTAAAGTACAGGTACACATGTGTATAATTGTACTGTTACATACTGTTACAGTTTTAAGTTCCTTTAAAGTACAGGTACACATGTGTATAATTGTACTGTTACATACTGTTACAGTTTTAAGTTCCTTTTAAGTACAGGTACACATGTGTATAATTGTACTGTTACATACTGTTACAGTTTTAAGTTCCTTTAAAGTACAGGTACACATGTGTATAATTGTACTAGTACATACTGTCACAATTTAAAGTTCCTTTAAAGTACAGGTACGCATGTGTATAATACATTAAAGTGCAGTCTAATCTTGAACATTGTGGATGTGGTTTTTACCTCACTGAACTTTCAACATTTGATCACTGGTAAGCCAACTAAAGTTGACAACTGACCAAACCTTTTCAACAGTTTTATCTTGCACTTTATTTGTGTTTTAGATGAAGACAGTCTAGCGTTAGATTCGGTCAAGGGCCATCATCAAATTTAGTATCATAATATCATTATTCACTAATATTCAGGTACATTCCAGGTATTAAACAGGTGCAGTTCCAGCACATAGCTTGGTTGTGTACTCTGTAAGTGCATGCCTTATTATATGTTCACCTGAAAGCACATTGATTAACCCCAAAAGCATGTAACCTGACAACTAATTATGATAAATATATGCATAATTTTTTAAAAATATCATAATTATCTACATTAAAAATGTATAAGCAGTCCTGTTGTAAGGTGGAGGGCGGATAGCCTGCATGAATACTGATGAGAGGTTCCGTGTTTGATCCTTGACCAGGCACTTGATCATTTCTAAAACGCTCTTCAGTGTTTCCCACCCAACTTGAGATGAGCTGGTTGGCAATCCACAGGTAGTTTGGCGTGTTAAAGAACCAAGGTGCCACTTTGGAAAGAGCTAGAGCAGCGCGCCAGGATTCCTTGTAACACACCACTGCCTCTTCTCCTTGCTGTCACTTCAGCAAAACACAGGACTCCCATTGGAAATAGGTGCTCGCCCTTTTATGGGTTATCCTTGACTGAAAGGTTTAAATAATTATTTGTCTTGGGCGAGGTTAACTGTTAACCTTGAGGTTGAACTTTAAAGACCAATTAACTTGTAGCCCCACAATCGATTAACCTTCAAAATATTGAGCAAGGGATAACTGCTTCTATTTGAAGGTATCCACAAATCATTAAAGACCCTACAAAATTTCATTTGATCAAAATCCACACAATTAAAAGCCCACAAAAATAAGTGATTTTACAGTACCATGACAGAACACAGGTAACGGTGTCTTGATAAAGACTTTGAAAACGAAAAAAAATTGCTAAATCAAATTTTTCAATGAAGAAAAATATAAATTTTACAAAAAAAAATGTTATTTTTTTCATATCAATCTGACTGATACCGTTACCTTTGTGACTCAATAGATAATAATAAACTATTAAAAAATAATATATAAGATCAGGGGCTTAGCCGGTGAAACGGACATATGCACGAGTGTAACATTAATTTGAAAAGTCACACTAATATTTAATATGGCCAAAATGATATAACAGTCCCAAATTTCCACAATCATGACTCGATTGAGGAACCCCCCAACCCACCAACTTCAAGGCTTTTGTGCATAACATCAATTTAAGCCTTGCTATACCCCTGTTATATATGCCAAAAATAATTTATATGAGCACACATTTTAAGAGTTATTATACAGTCAGGTGTACACATAAATGTTATTCATCATCATAATAATCATCGTCAATCTTCTTCTTTTAGTTTATTTATGGTTGTCAAAGGTTTACAGCCTCCAGGCACCGTAGAGCACTCCCCAAATCTTATAACCTTTCTATCCTCAGCAGTGACCCATCATCTGTCCTATAGGTACACTTAGTGTACTTAAACTATGTACTCTACAGAGGGCGTGCGTACTATGATGTACTCCTATGTACTCCTATGTACTCCCCAATATTTGTACTTCTCGGTACAAGAGTACAATCTCCCACTAGCCAACAAAATCCATTCATACAATATTGGACCAGTCCATTATAAAACCCGACCACAACACAACAGGTAATACAGGTAGACGTGCAAGGTGTCAGGTACTGTAAAATTATTCATTTTTGTGGGGATTAAATTTCTTGGGTCACATTTAACCACTGAATCAAATCCCATTGAACACTAATTTTAAGCCTTGTATTAATTACATGAAATGCAAAATCCACAAATTAATGACCCATCGAAATGGTCCTTATGACCAACGCAACGAAATTTGGTCCCATCGAAATTAAATGATTTTACAGTATATTGTGGCCGGCATAACAATTCCCCACTGTTTAAACAGATAACAATGGTGACAGTGATGTTCTCTTTTATAGGTTTTATAATGACATTGATAAAGGTGAATATTTAACACACTGCATATAAATGTTGTCTAATATAAGCCTGGTTAGAAATTGCAAATAGGCTAGGCTAGCGGACTGGAGTACATGTATGAAAGGAAACTATCATTCTAGAAAGGTCAAGTAAAGATCTACTTTAGGAGTTATATGAATATATATGGACATGCGCTGTAGAAACATAATTATGGACTAGCTAACCTACGAAAATTATTTGTAAATTTATCATTGATAAAATATGTTAACCATGTAGATTAGTAGTGATAAGGGTGAACAACAAACTGACCGACTTAATATTATCATCAAAGCCAAAATAGATTTACACATAACAGTGGTCTATTTATTAATGTGGATCAAACATCAATTACTGATTATAATGTAACAGAAGATTAAACTGTACAGTCAATTCAAAGTTAAATGATAATGGTTGCAAATATAATCTCTTTCGTCAGATAAACTATGTTTAGCAGGGTGTATCTGAGTTAACTGTAAACCCTGCTATTCTTTCAAATGGGATAGTTTCCTCATTAGTATTTCTTCTTGAATCAACAGAAGACTTAATGTTAGAAATTAATAAATTATCATTCAGTAAACCCTAAATACAGAATGTCACTAATTTTGAACAATCTGCCAATACTGTTTAAGACTTTCCTCTGATAGTATTTGAGATTCACCTTTAATTGATTTTCAAGTCAAGATTTTTGAGTTTCGAGTAAAGAATTTTAAGTTAAGAACTTCGAGTTGAGTAAAGAAATTCGAGTTTTAAGTTAAGAATTTTTGAGTTTCACGACACTTCTTGGGATCAGACTCTATGTTGATGAACATATAGTGCGCCCAGGATAACGTGATGTTTAGAAACATCGATCGGATCGGTCTACTGTTGCAAAATTGGTTCCTTAAATAAACACATACGGTTGTACACCAGTGTAACGGTCAGTTTTATCCCCCCCCTCCCAGTTTATCCCCCAAGGGATAAAATGGGCCAACCGGTACTAAGATAACACTAATAAATCGTGCACACTTGATTTTTCCACCTATACAGATTATTCAATTTACCCCCCCCCCATGTTATCCTGGGCACACTATAGTGACTTGTATATGGATCTAGTAGCAGAGTGGAATGGGGCAGGGAAGAATTTTTATGTTATCTGAGAAGGATGAAACAAATAATTTCTCCACATGTGGAGGAATAACAGGGCCATGTCCAGAGATAAAATTACACCGAGGCAAATCTTATCTTGGGTCTATTTGAGCTCTTTGATGCATCTTTTTTCTAAAAAGACATGCTAATATTAAAATTTTGTAATTTCTCAAATTTTCACCAAGGCTTTATTTGCCTCAGCATGGCTACGGGCCTGAAATATGATTGGGCTGAAATATGATCATAACAAATGCAAAGGAATGATGCACAAACTAACCAACAACCATAATAATGCCATTATCTTTGGTGACACTTGAGCACTGTACCAGTCAAAAATCAGCAAGACAAACCAAGAAAAACAAAAGGTTATTGGTACATTTAACCACTGTGTATTACAATATTATTTTGTTTTTGCTACTTGCAATCTTGCATGACTAGAAGGCCTATTCCATTAAAGTTCATGACTTCTGAGTTAAATGAGGGACAAACAACAACAACAAAGTCAACTTTGACCCCACAGCAATTTTATCAGTTCACCTTTGACACTCAGACTGTCCAACTAGTACAGAATAATGAACCGGTCCAAAAATCCAAATTAACCAGAATGAACTGTTCCATATAACCAACATGAACCATAAAATGGACTCTTCTGCACACATAAACCCTGAATTTTCATTTTCCTCCTAGATAGTGACAGCTTGGCTGTTAAAACATGCATGTTGATATAGATTCTGAACCTGTCTGGTCGCTAAGTTTGTCAAACTTGCATGTTGATATAGATTCTGAACCTGTCTGGTCGTTCAGTTTGTCAAACTTGCATGTTGATATAGATATTGACCTGGATGTTTGTTTCCATACCATTTATGTACTACTTTCTCACATCAGCCATGTAAGTATAATATAGATATCCTCTTAAATGCCCCTGCTGACCTCTAGTCTGGAATGAGGACACAGTTACCACTCCTAAAAACTCGGCACATGGTGAAAATTAGATTTAAGTACTGTGGGGATACTAACCTAGCTAAGGTATCCTTCAATTTCATACTGGGCAACGTCCTATTATTTCAAACAGCCCTGACCTTTGTCCCCCCCCCCCAGCATCCACAAAACAACATGTTCAAGTATCATCAGTCTACCCTAGTATTATTAAAATAGTTTCACAATAGGGCTAATACATCCATTCAAATGAGTTTAGGCCAATCTCCTTAAAATCAAACCCTAACATTTGCTCCATTCCTTTATGCTGTCGGTGGAAAGTAGTGTATTAAAAAGGGTCTGTCCATAAAGAGATTGAGTTTCAGCAGTAATAAATTATCAATTGTTTTACTTTCTAACATAGCAGCAATGTATCAATTCAAAATGTCTATGTATCTACACTATCCTCACAGGTACAATTTTACACCATGGTGGAATCGAGCATGTGGGTCTTGCTCAGAGAAATTGACCAGTGGTCCAGACGGGGTTTGAACCTGTGACTTATCGATCCCGAAGAGCGCACACTACCTCTAGGTAGCAAAGTGCTACCGAAGCAGTCTGTCACATAAGAAAGTGCTATATAGCGCTGGCCTAGCTAATTGCTGCTCAGTAGTGCCTTGGTTAGGCAATTGGCTCCAGGTACCAGACACTCGAGAAAAACTCCGTACATATGAATGAACTCTCCCAACTTTCGTAAGAAAATATCAAGTTCCAATAAAAAATGGAAAAGGTCGAGAGCTATTTCTGTCCACAAAGGTGCATGTGTGATGTAATAAATGTACTGTACATGAATCCTCATCATGCTAACTAGTTACCATGGTTACCCGATATTACATAAAATCACCAACAGGAAGTATGATCGACTGTACCATATTATAGACATACTTATATCACTACTTGTGCATTACTTAACATCATGTACAGTTTAATAATTCACAAATTAGCCACTGGCACATGGTTTCATCAGAGGGAGAGTCTGAAAATCTTTGTCTCATGCAAGCTTATTAAATCAATGAAACTGTGTGCCTGTGAAATTAGCAAGAACTAGAGAAACAACCTACAGGAACTGCAAGAATAGGCTGTAGTTTAGAGGTTGTTGAGCTCGGGAAATTTTGAATACATGCGCTGATACAGAGCGATTGTGACTCTACAGAGGGGCGCTCTGGAGAGGTTGTTCTGTACAATGAATATCTAAAACACCATTAAATCTTTTTCTATTTTATAGATAGATAGAATTATTTTTTGTACACTCATGTCATGGTTCCCTTATTCTCCCCTGATTTCAACCCCTTAATACAAAGTTCCCTATCCTTCAGCTGTCAATAACAGGCATTTGATTAACATGCTCTGATTAACCCCCAAACATGACAAAGCCAGCGCTCCAAGGTCGCCAAGGTGACTGACATTTTCTGTAAGGCCAAAACTTCACAAAAACTACAGTGGTGTCCAAGATACAGTGCAAATCGATACAATGTCCATGAATAGGAACACCACCCACTAGAGTTGTCCAGAAACTGATCCTAGTTTCATAGAATTGTGAGAAAATAAAGGGGATTTTGGCTAGCCTCTACCTGTTCCGGTACAAAACATTTCAGCAACCAATTCAGGGTCCTTGATTCTTAGTGTTCTTAATGTGTTTTTTTTATCCCAATCATTTATTATAAGGTTTATTGATTAAGTTATTACTAGTACTGTAACCCGAAATTCATTGAAATAAAAAGGTGGGTTTTGCCAGTCCCCCACATGACTTACAAATCTTTTTTTTATTTTGAATTTGAAAATTTATGTTAAAATATATGTGTACCCTTTTACCAAATCAATGCAATCTGACTCAAGGACTCGATCTTCCTTATGGCCGTTTTGATGATATGATTTTAATCAGATTGCAAAACGATATATCTGCTTTGCTCAATATTAAATATACTTGAAGCATACCATCGATGGTTTTGGCAGACAGCTATTTTAAGTCACTATTTTAAGAAGTGGAGTAAGTTGCAATAGTTTCCACCAATACATTGATTTTAATGTTTCGAAATTCTAACAATGGATAGAGAATAGGGAATGTCAATCAATAGAACTCTTAATGTCGCCAGTACATTATCAGATACAGGATTTAAATTATTTTACTCTTAGCCTATCTGCATGGCTGTAGTTCACTGGTTCAGTGCTAGAAGGTAATCAGGTCCTCTCAAACTTTTATCATTACCAGTAAAAGTACTGACAGACAGTACAGTTTGTGCAAGGTTTCAAGCCATGTGCACTTTATCGGCTTTCAAATCGCTAACAAAGTACACCCTGATAAATACTTTTATATTTAAACTACCAATGCATGGTGTACTTGTGTAGAATAAAGTCACCTATTAAACACTTTTATATTTAACTGCCAATATGTGTGTACTTCTGTAGACTTTAGTCATGTAACAGTACTGTTAAAGTACAAGATAGGATTGTATATGGGCATACAGCAGTACAAGACAAAGTGCAGGTATTGGATAAAAGTCCTACTAACATATAAGCAGGGAAAACATTTAGTATACATGTAAAGTGCTTTTGTTTCCTTATAGAGAGATTTAAAGGAATTGAACTACGTGTAATTTTATTGGTTAAATCTTAGACAAATAAGAAGCAACATTCACTAAGTTGAACTTAACATATTGACAGAAAATATAAATTGAAAATTATGTTTTTCATATTGATATTAATATGAATAATCAATTAATAATCAATAAATCAATCTTAAACGATAGATAAAAGCACTGACTAACTTATATTTCCTCGTTGTGTGATGTATAGTAAAACCTGTATATAAAGGACACGGATGGAACAACAATGTGGCCTTTGTTGAAAGGTGGTCTCTCTTAACAGGTTACTTGCAAAATAAAATAAATGGTCCTTAAATACAGGTTTTGTAATAGTGGTTTTTGTTCACAGGTGACCTTTGATTACAGGTTTGAGTGTATAGAGATAGAAAGCATATAATACTTTGTCAATATCAGTGTTTCCCAATTAGTTATTTTTAGTAAGCAGCTGTACAAATATCCAATTCAGAAAGCTACAAAATTAGATATTTTATAAATAGCTATGAATGTCTTTCACCAACCAGCATTGACAACAGCTATTCAAGTTCACTGACAGTTTTCTCCAGTTGATGACAGACAGTTGAACTATTGCCCTCAGCTACAAATGTATTTACCAGTGCAGATAATATTAAAATGAACTCCACCACTTTGGTCGACATGTAGTCAAATGATCTAGATAATTGGCCAAAGATCTAGATCATCACCTAGTGGAAGAGTTCATTTACCCCAAATAATCTAGATCACATACTGGAAGAGTTCATTCACCTCAAATGATCTAGAACATTTGTGGAAGAGTCTATTGTCTAAATAATGGAATGTTCCTATTTGTCACTGTTAGCAGTTTACAGTTAGTTGACATATATATAACTGGGACTTTAGAGATAACGGACATGAAAAGATTGTTTAAGCTAACAGATATGAAACCTATACAAAGTTATATGCACGTGTATATGTATGTATAGAGTAGGGAGAGCTCTATAGATAACACCGAGTATAGTGCGCCCAGGATAACGAGAAAAGCGGGAAAATTCGGAATAATCTATATAGGTTGAAAAATCAAGTGCACACGATTTATTGGTGATATTATAGTATATACCGGTAATTGACCGAATGTGTTTATTAAAGCAAACGATTTTACAACATTAGGCTAAAACGGCCAATGTTTAAAAACATCACATTATCCTGGGCACACTATAACATGGTCAATGACTATAATATTGTATATATTTTGTGTTCTCATTATTGCAATTATTGTACTGTTCTGGTTACGTATGTAAATATTATGTAATATGCAGAATTTGCTATGTTTATTTATTTATTTCCTCCTGATACTGTAAAATAACTTCATTTCAATGGGACAAAATAACAAAAGTTTGTGGTTTTGGTATTAAAGGGCCTGTCTCACAGATGGAGCAAATTTTTTTTAAAAAGTATAATTTTTTTACCAGCATTACCTGTGGCAGCATACTGAATTGAGTGACCAGAAAGTTGTTATCTCAGTGAATGCTGGAGTTATTAAATACTGTAAGATAATTTATATTAATAAGGCGCATTGACTCTGACAGTTTTCAAAAAGACTTTAAAAACACATCTGTTTAAAAGTGCATATCAATGAATCAAGTGAAATTGTTTTAGACTTTTAGTGAACTGTCAACTATATGACTTTCGCGTGTTAAGCGCTTTAGAGACTTGTTATATAAAGCGCTATATAAATATTTTCAACTCAACAACAACTCAACTCAACTATATTTGAAGGCATTTTAGTCGGTGTATTCCATGGGTGTATTCCATGACGGATAGTATCCTATATTTGTGGATTCAAATCAAGTACATACCTAGTCATTTAAATTCCAAAGGGAAGAATTGGAATTTTCATGACCCACTGGAAAACCCAGAATTATACATTATTTTATACCATGTACAGAATATTTGACCTATATTTGTGTATTCAAAAGTTTATAAAACAAGTACATAGTATTTTAAATTACAAAAGGAAGAATTAACAAATTTTATGACCTACTGGAAAACTAGAAATATACATTATTTTATACCATGTACAAAATATTTGACCTTTAGAACTTACAATCCATGATGGCTGAACTTAATAGGTCATTTTGTCAGCTGTTTGTTCGTTTGCCTTCAACTGAGATCTCGTAAGTTCATGGCCATCCAAATTACCCCCCTCCCCCAACAGATTGGCCAATGACCTTTGACTTCAAGCGAAGAGACCATAGAGTGATACTGTAAAACCAATTTACTTTTGCTAATACTAAAAATTTTGCATTTTGCGAATCGTCTGCATATTCCAGGCTACAAATTTTTGCGTTTTTAAGTCTGCAGCAATATCTATGTTAATGTTTTGAACACTTTGGTGACAACTTAATTTCGCGAATTTCTACCACTTGCAAATTTCTTGGTTTACAGTATAAAGAATCGAGGTGTGATACCCTAGCTCTTTACAAAAATACTCTTTGGTTCTTTGTTCTCTTATATGTCTGGTGTGCAGCCATGATACACAGCGATACTACCTCTGGGTTGCCAACCAGTTCATCTCTAGTTGGGTGGGAAAATCTAGGAAAATGCTTCAGAAATGACATAGAAGCTCCGGCCAAGATTCAAACCATGGACTTCAGGATCTGTAGTAAAAACTATTCCCACTGGACCACTGCGTTCCTCACTAAATTGGCTAAAAAATGGTCATATTCCAAATTTTGATCTCAAAATGAGCATAGAGTGGCAATCCATGGGTAACTCATGGTTAAAATGTGCATATTCACAACAGAGTTATCTTTCATAATTGGTAAATACTCTTCAAATACAATTATTATTTGCTTGGCGAGAGATTTGCAAACCAGATTTATGAAAATTAGATGACATTATAAACATGTCATTGTATTACATTTTAGGTAGAAAAGTATACAGTGAAACTTCAATAGTAAGACCACCCTTGGAAGTTGGGACCCAGGGAAACTAACCTCATTATTGGGGTTAATACTGAAGTAAGAGCAACACACTGAAAATGGACCAGAAGTATGGTCTTATTATTGAGTGGTTCTTTATGTGAGGTTTTACTGTATGTAACCTATTCATTTATACAGGTCAGGAACAAGTTCACCATGGTCAGGTTATATCACACTATGACACATTTACAATGAATAAAAAAAAACAAGAGGGCCATGATGGCCCAATATCGCTCACCTGATTATAAACCCTGCACAATTTTCACCCAAAGGAATAATTTGAACATCTTGGTAGAAAACCACAAGATGATGCTACATACCAATTATCAAAACTCTAGGCAGTGTAGTTTTAGGCAAGAAGATATTAATATGTTTTCCCTATATAAGTCTATGTAAAACGGTGACCCCCGGGTGGGGCCAATTTTGACCCCAGGGGCATAATTTGAAAAATCTTGGTAGAGGACCACTAGATGATGCTACATACCAAATATCAAAGCTCTATGCAGTGTTGTTTTAGACAAGAAATTTTTATATGTTTTCCCTATATATATAAGTCTATGTAAAACGGTGACCCCCGGGGCTGGGCCAATTTTGACCCCAGGGGCATAATTTGCACAATCTTGGTAGGGGACCACTAGATGATGCTACATACCAAATATCAAAGCTCTTAGGCATTGTAGTTTAAGACAAGAAGATTTTTATATGTTTTCCCTATATAAGTCAAAGTAAAATGGTGACCCCTGGGTGGGACCAATTTTGACCCAAGGGGAATAATTTGAACAATCTTTGTAGAGGACCTCTAGCTGAGTCTACATACCAAATATGAAAGCCCTGGGCCAATTGGTTTCGGAGAAGAAGATTTTTTAAGGTTTTCCCTATATAACTCTATGTAAAACTAAGGGCCCCGGGGCGGGGCCAATTTTGACCCCAGGGACATAATTTGAACAATCTTTGTAGAGGACCTCTAGCTGAGTCTACATACCAAATATGAAAGCCCTGGGCCAGGCGGTTTCGGAGAAGAAGATTTTTTAAGGTTTCCCCTATATAACTCTATGTAAAACTAAGGACCCCTGGGGCGGGGCCAATTTTGACCCCAGGGACATAATTTGAACAATCTTTGTAGAGGACCTCTAGCTGAGTCTACATACCAAATATGAAAGCCCTGGGCCAAGCGCTTTCGGAGAAGAAGATTTTTTAAGGTTTTCCTTATATAACTCTATGTAAAACTAAGGCCCCCGGGGTGGGGCCAATTTTGACCCCAGGGACATAATTTGAACAATCTTTGTAGAGGACCTCTAGCTGAGTCTACATACCAAATATGAAAGCCCTGGGCCAGGCGGTTTCGGAGAAGAAGATTTTTTAAGGTTTCCCCTATATAACTCTATGTAAAACTAAGGCCCCCGGGCGGGGCCAATTTTGACCCCAGGGACATAATTTGAACAATCTCTGTAGAGGACGTCTAGCTGAGTCTACATACCAAATATGAAAGCCCTTGGCCAAGCGGTTTCGGAGAAGAAGATTTTTTAAGGTGTCCCCTATATAACTCTATGTAAAACTAAGGGCCCCCGGGGCGGGGCCAATTTTGACCCCAGGGACATAATTTGAACAATCTTTGTAGAGGACCCCAAGGTGATGCTACATACCAAATATGAAAGCTCTAGGCCTTACGGTTTCAGAGAAGAAGATTTTTAAAGTTTCCTTTTTGAAAATCTAATTTTAGCCTGTGTGACCTAGTTATGCGACAGACCGGAAAATTTTTAACAACTTTGGTAGAGGTCCACCTAAGGAACATTCCTGTCAAGTTTTATAAAATTTGGCCAAGCGGTTTTGGAGAAGAAGTCTTTTGAAGAAATTGTTGACGGACGCACGACGGACGACGGACGACGGACATCTCGGTATGACAAAACCTCACCATGACCACTTTGTGGTCAGGTGAGCTAAAAAGTTACCAATTTTCTAGGGCTCTTTTCAGCTGTTAGGCGGCTCAAGCACCCTTTGACATTTTAACTCCCCTGGTCATTGGGCTACCTATGGAAACCTTCGTTGGTGTCTTCCTGTGGAGACTATTTCTCTCCTGTGGTGTGACAGCCAACATCGATCTGTGGCACCCAGGAATAGACACTGCGCTCACAGGTACCATTTTACACCATGGTTGAGTGGAGCATGTGGGAATTGCTCAGAGAAATTAACCAGTGGTCCAATGGGGTTTAACCCAGAACCTCTTGATCAGGAAGCGCTAGCCCTACCTCTAGGCCACCGCTCCCCACTGCTCCACACCTATACACACTATACTGCATGTGTACTAGAAAATTATTAAAAGGTAATTTGTCAAACAAATTTTCCAATTTACATAATCACACTCAACACCTCATTCCATTCCTGATGGCATCTAGCTAGGAACTTTCTGGCACCATTTTCATTTCGTCCATGGTATGACACAGCAAGGGATCGAACCTCGGATCAAGAGTATTTAAAGCAGACTGTAAACCACTAGGCTATCAAGGAGGTGGATATACAAGTAGACTAGTTGGATCTAGTTGCATAAACCATGGATGATGGGATACAGTGGGTACGACAGTCACATTGAACGCATAGTCCAGACAATTTGACACAGTCCTGACTTAATAAGCCTAATTTACTGACTGATATTTTGTATAATAACCGTGTTGTATGTGTGTGTTGTAGGTTCAACCTAATCTAAATCACAAATACTGATATTGCACAATATACTTGCAGACATTAATATATTCACTCAAGAACCTAGTTATGTATTCATGCATAAAGGTCAGTATCAGGTCAAATTCTCCATGCAATAACTCACAAAAGTCAGGATCAGGTCAAATTCTCCAAGCTATAACTATCTAAATACAGGGATGGTATTGGTATAATGATATTTTTAGACTTACAGGTGTCCGGCTACCGTCTGGTGCTGCAACGTAACTCGATCCTGAAATCAGATATAACATACATATACAGGGTGTTTCATAATATCTGTCCCAATTACAAACAAATGCCATGAGTATGTGTACGGTGTCATCTGATATCTTT
The DNA here is from genome assembly GCA_963678985.1 of Spisula subtruncata. NCBI lineage: Eukaryota > Metazoa > Mollusca > Bivalvia > Venerida > Mactridae > Spisula > Spisula subtruncata. The sequence goes on along the minus strand of OY787672.1, from coordinate 22,435,845 downwards.
ATATACCTGCTGAAAGCCAACATTTCAAAATTTTATATACTCACACAATAGACAAAGAAATATGTATAGTTTTGATAAATAAACAGGTGTATGGCCCTCTCCTTCTCTCTTGGTAGCTAATATATAGGTAAATATCTACGTTGTGCATTTTAATGTACCCATACTTTCATCTGTATAGTTCATATAGTAACTCCCGCCATTTGGCCTAGCTGAGGTCAATTTTCCCTTATACAAGTACAGTAATTCAATGGTTTATGTAATTGTGACATTTAACCTGCTTACTTCATGATCAACATGACTCGGGTGGAGGTGACCAACTGCCAAAAACTTCTTTCAGGAATTTTATATACCTATTGACTAATGAGTTCTTTACTGAGCATTCTACCTTAATCTGTGACTGATTGTCTACTAACAGACGGATCAAACATTTGCACACAGCAAGATGTACCCATTTCTTGGATTGAAGGAAGAGAGGACATAATTTTAATCCAGGCAAACTCCTTACAGTTATGTGATATATTGAATTGTTCTGATGAATAGATAAAATGCTTGAATTACTGTTAGAGTAAATTCAAACTGAGTAAGGCTGACAGAGTTGTTCCCCTTATACTTGTTATGGAAATATATCAACATGAGACAATAATCAAACTGTTATGCATATGCCTTAATCATTCTCGTTTAACCAGCGTGTTTTTCCTCCGTAATAGGGACTTGACTATACACTGATTCATGAGAATGGCCTTAATGAGAATGTTATGTGACTTAGAGTTTTATCTGTCAGTGATAATGTACAAGGTAGGCACTGATGGAATACTTTGAACTTAGTTTTCAGACGTTATCACATTTTATAGTAAGAGCAATATTGGAGCATACTACAGAACACTTTGCCCCAAACTGCAGCATTGTTGCGCTTTCCTCCTAAAATTGACACAAAATTCCTTACCCAAAGTGATGTAACTATGGAAACATTTCATCAGAAAGAACTGAATACAAAACTTACCATAAAAATGTCCGAAGTCTTTGTGTGCTGCAAAGGAATAAAACAGGAAATTTAACACAACGACACAGACCCTTTCTGAATGTCAATAAATTTATAAGTATATGTTTGCCTTGTTTCTTGTTGCAGTTAAAAATTTACGCAAAACTATACGACTGTCAAAAATCACAAAAACTTTTCATAGGTGAAAAGTAAGTAAACAGGGGCCTTATTCACCAACATCGTAAGACTGAAACTCTGACCTAGACTTAAATTGCCAAAATTTATGATTACTGCCAATTCTTGCAATTAGATTTAATCACATGAACTTGTATCTGATTATTTGTAGTTATCCACTGAACATGTATACCAATTTATATCAAAATCGGTACATATATAACAACACGAGAGCGAATAAAACATACATTTTGACAATGCCGAGCATGCCGAGCATAGCCTTTATTTGCTTTATTTCTACTGAAACATGGCAGGCATATATATGTACCTCCACCCGGATTTGAACTTGGGTCGCCAGATTAGACGGCAAGCGCACTAACCACTGAGCTACGGAGGTGCATTATAAAGTCTAAGTCTGAGTTTTAGACTTACAGCATTGGTGAATAAGGCCCCAGGGGTAAAAAACTAAGATACATGCTATACAAATGTACCGACTAGTTTCAAATGCAATGATAGGAAAGTACATAATGGTTCCTTGATCAACTTACAGTCAGCCAGTTGTTTAACACCACAATGGCAGCAGTACTGAGTCTACTGACAAGAGTAAAAATTCCACATACTGTAAAATCAATAATTCTCATGGGGGATAAAATTTCATGGAGTTTGTGGTTCACTTTTAACCAGGAAATCAAGTTCCATAGAACACTAATATTGGCCCTTATATTTGTTAATTGAAATGCAAAATCAACAAACAAAGGCCCATCGAAATGGTCTTTTTAAAAAGCCACAAAATTTAAGTGATTTTACAGTATGAAATTCTTAAACATACAAGTATCTCAACATACTTTATCTGTACTATTTAAACTGACAGGTAAAAGTATTAAAAGTGGAAAACACGGAGCGCATGAATTATTTAAAGTATATAATTTATCTACCTGGTTTTCCATCAGCAGATGAAAATTCATTTGGAAACAATTCCTGAAAACAGAAATCATGGCACGATTTATAAAACTTAATGAACTAAATACTACTACTTCATACTGCTATTGGATGTAACATTGTAAACATCATTTATTAGTAATCAGTCGTAAAAAGTGGACTATTCATAATAGGATAAACCATTTTTAGATTGTAATATAAATCATTATGAGACAAGGACAGGTTACTGTGCCTAAGCAATAGATGACTAGAGTAGAAAGACCTGACTGGGGCACATTATAATAGTACCCAACTAGAGACGAACTGGTTGGCAACCCAGAGGTAGTCTCGCATGTATCGATGCTGTACACTGAGCATGTTCGAGAACCAATGTGTCTCTTCGGAACGAGCTAGGGCAGCACGCCTGGATACCTTGTATTACCCTACTGTCTGCTCAACTCCCTGTTCCTTCAGAAAAAACGTAGGACCCCATTGGAAATAAGTGCTTGTACTTTTATTGGATATCCTTGACCGAAAGGTTTACAAAAATACCATGATATCTAACACATGTTCTGTGAATTGTCACAACCGTAAATTACGTAATTAATCAGAAGATGGTTGAATAATGGAACAATTTAGTAAATTGACACTTAACGGCATAATTCGCTAGCCAACAGCAGTGAGAACAGTGAAAATGTTTCAAAACAAGATAGTATACTAGTAGATCTACTTACAGTGCCTACTCTGTTAATGGCACAGGTAAAATAACTGTTAGCAATGGCAGCATTCCTGGCTTCTATAGACCACATAGGTTCACTGAAAGTAGTAATTACATCAACATAAGATAAGTTTAAATGTATAAGACATAAAAATGCCATCTTTCTAAACAGTGAAGTAAATATTCAGATTCCCTCAGCAGGAGTGTTTCATAGACACTCAGGGACCTTATTCACCAACATCTTCAGACTGCAACTCAGACTTCCAATTGAAAATAAGTATTATCACTGCCATTTCTTTGCTACTGGATTTAACCATGGGAAATTATGTCCTTTTTTTGTTGTTACCAATTGCACATGTATATCAATTCATATTTAAATTGGTGCATTTATACCAACATGAGAGCAAATATAACAAATGAAAATTCAAAGCCTAAGTCTGAGTTTTAGTCTTTGAATGCTTGTGAGTAGTTTTTGAACAGGGAGCTTTGCTTCCTGGTCTGTGTAAGCGTTAAAAATATACTAGATATGATTGCGAGCTAAAAATAGGTCCAATTGCGCATTCCGCGGGATGACTTCGGACTTTATCGCCTAATCTTTAGCCGAGGCAGTGTTTATAATGTTGCATGATAACTTGGCACTTTATTGCAGGAAGCTTGGTAAATATATCGAGACAGCGACTGTATTATGTTACGTAAGCTAGGTTACCATCCGGTCAGTGATAAACGCTCAACGAATAAATACAGCGAGTAGTATAGGCAGTAGAGGTAATAATGTATTAACTAGATGCTGGAACATACATATGGCGTTGGGGTGGCATATGCCCTCATATGCTTTGTGACAGGAAAAATATTTTTCTGACGACAGGAACAATCCCTGTTCTTCCAGTGCCATCGGCGCTTTGATATTTATAAGTCCTTTAGGTTACCTGGATGGTAGTTCTGCTCCTGTCTCATTCGATGCAAGGCACTGCCTTAAGTCGTGTATGGCTTCACTTGTTAGTACATGGAAGTATCTAACATTAATATTAGAAAAATACAGCTACATTGTTTCATTTGCATTTTACTTGCTAATACTCTGAAATCATTCCTATGATTCGAGGGGGATTAAATTTGTGAATTTTGTTGATGATCTCAAACATTAAATTAAATCCCCACAAATATTAGTAATTTCTAAAGTATATGACTTAGTGGATAAGGTATCCTTGAAATTGCATCCCCATTAAATAGTCTTTTTCACCGAAACCACGAAATGTATCCTATTGAAATTAAATTATTTTACAGTACCATATAATTTGCTGTACCATTGTGATGATCATTAAAATTTTGATAAAATCATTCCCTAGCCAAGATATCACGAAATTATGAAAAGGGCCAGCTGCACAGACAAACTTGGGACAAAATTTTGTGGTTTTGGTAAAAAAGACAATTTTGTTGGGACTTGATTCGTGGCTTTTGCATTTCAGGTAATAAAACAAAGGTCAAAATTAATGTTCATTGGGATTAAAGTTTGTGGTTCAGGTGAACCACAAAATCCAAGAAATTTAATCCCCCACGAAAATTAATGATTTTACAGTATTAGATGTAGACAAACCTTAAAGCTCCAACAGTAGCAGAGGGGTTGAAGACAATCTCTGCACCATTAACACCATACATTAACCAGTTTTGTGGATGATGACGTCCGTAACATATATTTATACCAATCTTTCCTATAATATAACACATACCATGCTTACAATCAATATAACATGCTTCAAACAAAACACGAAGAAATGCAGGAAACCCCTCTTTCATAACTGAAAACCAGTTGTTTTTATGTATGGTTTCAAGGGGTTAAAAGTAAATTCAAAGATATTTCAATATTCAAGCACATGTTCAATTCTAAACTCAAGGTCTTTTAGCTGATCTATTTAAAGAGGCGTTCCCTATAACTTCGACCGTTCTTATTGATTTAAAACATACACGACATTAATCAGAATTACGAATGCTACACAAACACCAAATTTCACCCAAAAAATCCCAACAGTTATCAAAAAATTATTACAAATATATTTCCATAACAAGTGGATTGGGTGGATTGAGTCGCCAAACGCTTAGCCTTTAGTACTACATGATTAAAACAAGAAAAGCCATAATTCTACGAATCGGATGACAGTGACTAAAATGGAAAAGACAAATACACGTTTTGAAATGATTATTTTGATGTAGATCTATCTATAAGTTGATATTCAAGTTGATTAAGAACAAAATAGTACATTATATTCATTTCGTTGAAATTATATGAGTGTAAAACACAAGTAATCAACGATATTGTATTTTGTCATCTCCGTTCCGTTCGTTTCGTTGAACAATGTCCGTTTCGGATTTTAATCACACCGTTCTGTGGTTGTTGTTGTCGAATAAAAGGCTGGAAGCGATTTATTATTTTAGAAATTTAAATATCTATTTTGATCATTATGGACACAACTTTCAGCATATGTTCTTCTTACATGTTAAAACGATTTAGTGTATTATGTTCATTTATGTCATTTAATGCGATAGGTAGTAATAATATGCAAGAAATAGGGAATGCCTCTTTAAGACTATTTTCAAGAAATTTTGAAGTGTCAACTAATTTTCAAGAATGAACTCATTTTTAAGGTCTTTTAAGTAGTCAATATATATCCAACAAACATATGGGTATCACACATGTCAAGGTAAGCATCAAGCATCTATAACTTCAGGTTGCTGCTTGTATATCACTTCAGTCAGTCAGCTCAGCTCAGTCGGTAGAGCACAAGATTTCTGATCTAAGGGTTGTGGGTTCAAACCCAGGGCTGACCAACTACAGTAAATTGACTAATAGTTTTTCAGATGAGACTTTAAACCTAGATCCCATGTATAGATGCTTAAGCCTATACACACCTAACATGTAAAAGAACCATTGGTGTCTTTGGAACGAGTACACCTCCAGTATCTGCACTTTCCACTGAAACTCTTATGACCAAAATCTTCCTGGGGCCTCGCCCATATAGAATATCCAGAGGCAAGGATATATAAAAGCAAATAAACTTATATCACTTTATACCCGGGCTATACCCTGGCTATGTCTCTGATACTAAGTTACTGGGATATTGGATAAAAGAAATACTAGTCCTACACCTACCAAACTGTGTCTGGAAAACTCTATGGCCAGTGTTCCCTTCCATGTAGTAGGTGGACTATAAAAGACAGCATCATTGTCATTAAAACATCAGTAATATGCAATGTAGCCATTACATAAACATTTATAGCTTTGATTTAAAATTTATGCAATGACATGTCCATGTAACAATTATAAAACTAAGAATGAGTTGTCCAGAAACTCACAAACATTCAAATGGTATTATCATATACAATGGTTATTTCCCATTTCTGATTTTACCAGTAAATGATATTTCAGTTATATTAAGGCACTTTTTAAGAGTACAAATGTACCAAACCTTTTTAATTTAACAAGGGAAGTAATAGTATTAATTGTGTATGTGAAAGCTATCTAGCTCAGTGTGTTAGGTAGTATACCTTTGTCTCATAATTTCGTGCCTTCTCATGAAAACTGTGCTTAGTTGAATTCATCTCTGGTATATGTTCTACATAGTCATTTTGATAAAATTATCCAAATAAATCATCCAATAAATATCCTTAATCAAATGAGGCCATTATTTTGGACGACACGCCATAGCTGTCACCTTGGCGACCAGGAACATACACCTAGTAATTATTCCAACTGTTATTTTTCAACTGTTGCTATTTTTTTTTGCATCCCGTTTTCATAAGGCATTATTTTTATTACCTAAGGCTTTAATACTCAAACTGAATACGCATTTTGATAAGCACTACTCCAAAGTTATCAAATCTAACTACAAATTTGAAATTTCAACACTTTGGTCCCCAATACAGACCCGTTTTTAAATTTTCTTTTTCTTATAAGTTAAGTTAACATTTTTTATTCCAAAAATGGTGCAAACAATTTTAAAACTTGAGCACGGAGATACGAGACAACAGCATAATGATGAAAGGAAAGCTGCATGTTTCAGCTTCCATCTAATCAAGAGTACTTGCTCATAAAACTTAATCCAAGTGTAACACTGTCACTGGGGCCAGTACTGGTAGCTAGGCTATCTTATTCTGCAAATAGTTGAGCCAAAGATAGAGAAACTTTTACCTCATTGAAATCTCCAGTTCTAGGGATATGGTTTTTTCTGGATTTCCCTAACACAGATCCGTTGTTTGATATAACCACTGTAACATATACAAAATACAATGTCATGTTTCATTACGAAGCATATAACAGTCAATAACATTAACATTTGGTTATTGGACCAATTGAAATACTTTTAAATCATTGTATAAGATCTCCTAAACAGTCATTTATAATGACCATGCAAAACGATTTTTTTCATACATAGAAGATCTATCATGAGTTGTCAATTGATATAAACTAACTTATATTATAAGAGTTTCAGAAATTTTATTATTGTTAGCAAGATGATAAATATATATTTTTTTTGGTAGTTTTGATTATGAGATTTTGGCAACATACAGTTGAGAAAAAACAGCAAACAAATATAATACAAACCTGACGTATTCCATAAAACGTCTCGTTCATCTCGTTCTAGAATTGGTGAAATTATAACCATATTGTACTTCTTGGCAAGCTGAAAAATATAAAAAAATACAGTACAACCAAAGAAGCGCAAAAGTATTGGAGCTGCAATTATTGGACGTTGTTCTTGCTCTAAAGTCTGAGGTTGATCTTATAGTAAATATTGACTCAAATACATTTTGAATTTATTGTTATAGAGAGGGTTGTTTTGCTCAACAGATGACCACTCTGGACAGGTTGTACTGTATCTGACAATGTAATATTCTCCAGTAGCCCCTCAGAATCTGTGAGGTTGAAGGCATACTTTCTTTTTCTTAAACCAAATATACAACAAGAGGGCCATGATGGCCCAATATCGCTCACCTGATAATAAACCCTGCACAATTTTCACCCAAAGGAATAATTTGAACATCTTGGTAGAAAACCACAAGATGATGCTACATACCAATTATCAAAACTCTAGGCAGTGTAGTTTTAGGCAAGAAGATATTAATATGTTTTCCCTATATAAGTCTATGTAAAACGGTGACCTCCCCGAGTGGGGCCAATTTTGATCCCAGGGGCATAATTTGAAAAATCTTGGTAGAGGACCACTAGATGATGCTACATACCAAATATCAAAGCTCTATGCAGTGTAGTTTTAGACAAGAAGATTTTTATATGTTTTCCCTATATAAGTCTATGTAAAACGGTGACCCCCGGGGCTGGGCCAATTTTGACCCCAGGGGCATAATTTGCACAATCTTGGAAGGGGACTACTAGATGATGCTACATACCAAATATCAAAGCTCTTAGGCATTGTAGTTTTAGACAAGAAGATTTTTATATGTTTTCCCTATATAAGTCTAAGTAAAATGGTGACCCCCAGGGTGGGGCCAATTTTGACCCGAGGGGAATAATTTGAACAATCTTTGTAGAGGACCTCTAGCTGAGTCTACATACCAAATATGAAAGCCCTGGGCCAATTGGTTTCGGAGTAGAAGATTTTTTAATGTTTCCCCTATATAACTCTATGTAAAACTAAGGGCCCCCGGGGCGGGGCCAATTTTGACCCCAGGGACATAATTTGAACAATCTTTGTAGAGGACCTCTAGCTGAGTCTACAAACCAAATATGAAAGCCCTGGGCCAAGCGGTTTCGGAGAAGAAGATTTTTTAAGGTTTTCCCTATATAACTCTATGTAAAACTAAGGCCCCCGGGGCGGGGCCAATTTTGACCCGAGGGGAATAATTTTAACAATCTTTGTAGAGAACCTCTAGCTGATTCTATATATCAAATATGATAGCCCTGGACCAAGCCGTTTCGGAGAAGAAGATTTTTTAAGGTTTTCCCCATATAACTCTATGTAAAACTAAGGGCCCCCTGGGGCGGGGCCAATTTTGACCCAAGGGACATAATTTTAACAATCTTTGTAGAGGACCTTAAGGTGATGCTACATACCAAATATGAAAGCTCTAGGCCTTACGGTTTCAGAGAAGAAGATTTTTGAAGTTTCCTTTTTGAAAATCTATTTTTAGCCTGTGTGACCTAGTTATGCGACGGACTGGAATTTTTTTTAACAACTTTGGTAGAGGTCCACCCAAGGAACATTCCTGTTAAGTTTTATCAAATTTGGCCAAGCGGTTTAGGAGGAGAAGTCGTTTGAAGAAATTGTTGACGGACGCACGACGCACAACGCACGACGCACGCCGGACGACGGACGACGGACATCTCGGTATGACAAAACCTCACCATGACCACATTGTGGTCAGGTGAGCTAAAAACAATAAAATATAAAAGTTTTTATCTAAACTGGAGTTCTATTAAAGTGCAAAACAAATACCATTTTAACCAGTAGCCAACTTTATGTTTGTAATCTTACATGTGTAATGTGTATGGACTTAGACCATACCCATTATCAAGATATTGGGAGTTGTTCCCCTTTGTTCATTTTACACCATTTGCAGCAAATTAAATAGAGCTTGGTAGGTACTATTTAATTGTCCTATTTTTATATTTCAAGCCCATATAGTATGCCAGATGGTTTTGATCATTAAGCTATGTGTAAGTTTACTGCACTGAACTCACTGTATTTTAATTCCTTCAATGTAAAATCATTAATTTTCATGGGAATTATATTTTTGTGGATTTCTCAGGGTTCTACACTAACACCATTCTCGTTTAACCAGTGTTTTTCCACCGTAATACATATATAGTCTAGGGACTTATATAGTCTAGGGACTTGACTATACAGTGAACACTGATTCGTGAGAATGCACTAACACTGGTCCCCTAGCCCAGTGCCAGTGAAATCATGAAGGCCCAGTAAAAGTTTTCTAAATTCTTTACAAATTTAATGCTTCTTTACTGACCAGTGACATAAAATAGTTAGTGTCATTCAACTTTCAACCACAGAATAAAATCCCATCACACACTAATATTTTGGCCATTGTATTTGTTACTTGAAATGCAAAATCCATAAATTAAGGTCCCATCAAATTGGACTGTTTTTTACCAAAACCACAAAATTTTGTACCATCAAAATTAAATGATTTTACAGTACTAGTCTTTTACAAGGCTAACATATTTACAATAAAGCAATCTTCCATATGGGCATTTACTTAAGTCTGTTCAACTGATATTGTTTAGTGCTGATATTTACCCCAGGTTGTATGATTTCATAAACATAAAGGACCCATATTGCATAATTTGCTTATGGAAATCGATAAATTACACACAAGAACCTTGCTTATGCATGCATGAGTGTTAGGATCAAGTTAATATCTGTGTACTCTAATTCAATACGAGAGAAGTAATTTTTAGCTCGACTATTCGAAGAATATGAGAGCTATTACAGTCACTTGTTTGTCGGCGTCGGCGTCGGCGTTGCATATGGTTAAAGTTTTACATGCAAAACTTTATCCTTGGTTATATTTCAATAACCAGTGCATATATTGGATTGAAACTTTGCACTGGCTTTCCCTGTCATGTAATCAACCATGTTAGATAACTCTTGCATGAATTTAATGCAAATTATGGCCCTTTTTTACTTAGAAAATTTGGTTAAAGTTTTGCATGCAAGTTACTAATAAGGCCATATCTCAAATAGTATCTGTGCTATGGCATTGAAACTAACAACACTTACTAACCATCATAAGGCAATGGTACTGGTCATGGGTAATAGCTCTATTATGATTATTATTTGAGTTATGCCCCTTTTTAACATAGAATTTTCTTGGTTAAAGTTTTGCATGCAAGTTTCATTCAGACCATATCTCAGCTACTATCCATGATACTGCATTGAAACTTACAACACTTGTTTACCATCATCAGTCAATGGTATCAGTCAAGGGCAATAACTCTATTATTTTTTTATTTCAGTTATGCCCTTTTTAACATAGGAGTTTATTGGTTCAAGTTTTACATGCAAGTTCTATTCACGCCATATCTTAGTTACTATTTATGATATTGCATTGAAACTTATAACACTTGTTTATCATCATTAGTCAATGGTACTGGTCAATTGTAATAACTCCATTTTTAGTTTAATTCGAGTTATGCCCCTTTTAACTTAGACTTTCCTTGGTTAAAGTTTTGCATGCAAGTTACATTCAAACCATATCTCACCTACTATCAATGATATTGCATTGAAAAGTTTAACTTTTTAATGCAAACTATGATCCTTTTTTTTAACTTGGACACGAGACACGATTTCGTCATGTGAATTTGGTCTAAAATACTATGTTTAAGCTTTGCAGGATACATTCTGCCATTTTTATTTGGAAAAGAACATTTAAGTCAACTAAGTAGCGAAACTCGCGTTTCAATATAATACAAATTTTAAATGGCCTGTTTTGAACTTATATTTTTTCTGACAAATGGCTGCGAATAGTCGAGCGCGCTGTCTAGTGACAGCTCTTGTTAATAACTACAGTACTATCCTACAAATTAACATTTCCCTATTATGTGTCTGGCAAAGCTTATCAGAAACTTGATCTATTAATAGCATAACCATACGGATTAATGCTGCTGACGACACGAATTTTTAGCCGAGGCAGCCTTGGGGCTGGACATGACCGTAACTTGGAATTTTCCAAAGGGTTCGTAATCGGGTTTTGATTGTGTGACGGGGTATTTACAGGAGGGGTGTCCAAATTCGTTCTGTACATGCTATTTTGAATATTTACAATGTATTTTGCGAGAAAAAGGGACTATTTGTTGAAGCTGACGCAAATTAAATTTATGGCAAATATGCACTATTTGTCCGAGACCACACACATTTTTTTCCACATGATATTATTAATGCTCATAAATAATTTGGCGAGCGAAGCAAGCCACCAAAAATGCACTATTTGTATCAGCCCACACATTTCGTTCTCTACATGAAATTGAATGGTGATAAATTATTTGGCAAGCGAAGCGAGCCAGAAAAAAAACTATTTGTACGAGTCCCCACGAAATTCGTTGTCTACATGATATTATTAATGGGCATTAGGTATTTGGCGAGCGAATTGTGGCAGAAAAAGTGCAATATTTGTTAGCACTAACTCGCATGGTGTGATTAATCCTTAAAGATGCATGATTTGCCCTAGCTCACCCAAACTCATTCTCTAAATGGTATGATCAATCTTCGCATTATTTACCCGAGCTGCATGCCTATAAATTCGTCCTCTACAAGAACTTATGAAGCATTGATGTTATGTGACAAACAATGCGAGCCAAAGAAAATGCACTGTTTCTCTAAGTTGCATGTCATGCAACCTAGTTCTCTACATGATAATTTTAACGAGTAGTTATTTGGCAAGCGAAAAGATCATGATTTCTCTGAGGTTCAGGTAACACAAACTACTCTCTACATGACGTTCAATTCATTTGCCGAGCGAAGCGAGCCGAATTTATTTACAAATGTAACACATTGCACTTCTAACCAGGACCACTTAAATTGGTGTGAAAGGGGTACGTTTGCGCCCGATGCAATCCTTAGTTATGACCATGTAGTGGTCCAGTGTATTTGTTAACCTAGAACGTTTCTGAAAACACGCAATTAAACCACCGAATACACATTCAAAATTGACAAAATCAGAAAAGTAGAATAGCGAAGCGAGCTAGATAAACATTATTTATATTATTTGAACATCATGCCAAAACATATTCTGTATTTGATAGTATTCACTTAAAGATTTATCTATGTAGCCTATAGAAACTATTTTTCTAATTGATAATAGTCACTGATACAGCTGCTATGAAGGCGAAGACACCTTTCATCAGCATATCCTACGAACTCGAAGGCTGCACATTTGTGTTAAGGGGAAGCTTGAACGATTTGAATGCAAGTAAATTAAGGGATCAATGTCATGCGCCACGGGAATTCAAACAAATTCATCTGCTACAGTCTTTGGTCCCTTGGTATTGAAACGGAACATCAAGAAAATTCATAGCATTTTTTAAACAAGAGCTCAAAGGAGAAAATACTTATATGCACATGCTTATATTCTTAAATGTGTAGCCCACTTCACTATTAATTGATTGTAAACAGTACCATGGGAGCGTAGCGAGTGAAAAAAATTGGCATATTAACTATTTTTACTCACAGAACATTGACCTGGATTGCGGCGATATTAAGGGGATGGTGTGCCGGTGCCAATTGCTTTCTATATATAATTAAGGGAAAGTGTCCGGTATACTACTATTAAGGTGTAAATCTAATGCCCCAAGTTGCACAATGTATACTACCATTAAGGAGCAAATCTAGTGCCTCAAGTTGCACAATGTATACGACCATTAACACGGTCTGTATCCGAATAATGACTGCTAGGTCGGATAATAGCTGGCTGGATGATAATGATTGGCTTGGGCCCTAAATATCGACAATAGAGACGCAAGTTTATATGAAATTACTGTTTTACTATGATCCAAGGCGTACATTTTTCTGTAACTATTGATATACCAATGATTTATCAATACAATTGTACTTTTACCCTCAGAAATATCCATGGGAAAGGGTAGAAAAATGACAAAACATCACCCAAAGTAAGCGATATTAACAGAAAACTGTTATACTTTTGCTTCGTACTTGATAATTCAACATTTGTTGTATACACTAAATCAATGAAAAATAAAGACAAAGTATTGACAATTAATATGCCACCTCTCTTACTTCTCTAGCATAAGCAATAAAGCCAAAATCATGTTTTTGTGCAAGGTGTCTGTGATGAAGTGGATAATGGTGGCTACGTGACGGATAATGGCAGGATGCTTACAACATTTTAATAGATAATGAGCTGGCTACTATTCGTTTACTTGGATAGTGTTCAAAACTACGAATTATACAATGTCATATAACTTATGGCTTAGAAAATAAGTGTTGCAAATATATTTCAGTACAATTGCTGGAAATTATTCGCCATCTGAGAACACATGCCTTAAATGTAAGGAATTAATACTAAACGATGTAACCGGAAAATATGGCTTTATGACTAAAACTTACTTGGGTATCATTCCATCTGAAATGGAAGGTCAGAACAAGAACAGCATTAGTGTTAGAAATAAAAGACATGTGACTCCAACTAAAATTGAAACGCTTCCTCCACGGCCCAAATACATGTGTGTCTTTTGTGCCAATACATGTGAGACACTTACGTCAAGGGGAAAATCTTAGTTCCAACCCTTTATAATTGTTTTTAACTGAATTGCCTTCTATTCTTGATAGAAATGATGACCAAGTGAATATTCTTTGAACTTTAATTTTCTTTCATATACACCACCAAAAGGCTTATAAAACTGTTTGGACAACTTATCTGTATATTATGAAAATAATTACATCTTTTTGTAAATCTTAAGACTAATACATGTATGAAATTTTGTAAAAGTGGAAATAATTCAAATGTACAATACCATTTTAATGGTATAGTTTTTGCATATTCTGGTACTTTAAGTTATTGTCAAGAAGATCTTGATAAAAAGGGATTTGAAAGCTAGAATTTGTTTTGTCCGCAACTCCATAATGTTGATTGTATTTGACATCATTTTTTATTACATATTAATATATATCTAAACTAATTCTTGTTATATGAGATTGAGATCAGGGGAAGCCCTAATACTGGTAATGCTATTTTGAGAAAACCAGATTACACAATATTAAAATATTTTGAAAATATGAACAGTGATAAGTTGCATTTAAATTTTAAAGAAAAGGGTTCTTTGTGTTCACAAAAAAGCAACAAATGAAGCTGTGTGTGGTGAGATTTTAAAATGTCCCATTTATGTAGATGTTAGATCTATATGTAATTTACTTAAGTATTGCAAACGAATTTCCTCTGGTAATGTCAGTGACCTACTTTATGCTGCATATGAGGAACGTAAGCAATTATGTTTGATTATGTTTAACACTGTCTCGAGTCCATATTTATTTCGATTTCTGATTTGACATAAAGGAGAGTCACTATAATATATTATAAATTGTGTTATGCATAAATGAATGTGTTCAGGCTAAGTGTACCACTGCAGTGGTCAGCGAACACAGTCGTGCTATTTAGGGCTAAGCATATCGTATATAAATTATATTCTGTATATATTAATTATAATTATATCTATCAGATTATTATAATTTTTATCTTATTATATTACACTTGGTGCACCGTCTATTTTTAGAGCTGGGAAACCCGTTACTTCGGACGGGTGATTAGGTAAATAATGATTTTCTATCTACTAACTTGTGATCCATAAACCTCAACTAGTGCACCGTATGCCTTAAGTGTTGCCACGTTCAGGTTGTCATCAATTTCTTTGAAAAGATTCCCGGATTAAATAAAATAGCGGTTACAAAATTTAAATTCTCAAATAAAAAAATGGTACCGGCTATTTTGTTTAATTGGGGAATCGTTTAAAAGAAAATGATGACAATCTATACGTGGCAACTCTTAAGGCATACGGTGCGCTAGTTGAGGTATTTTGGTCATAAAGTTGTTAGATAGAAAATCAGATATTTACACCGTCCAAACCGAAAGTCACCCGTCCCAAGTAACGGTTTATCCAGTTTTAAAAATAGAGGGTGTACCCAGTGTATTAAAGTGGAGCATATATACAATATAAATGCATATACTATTGGTTTTTATTCAGTTTATAAAGAAGTTAGTAGCTTAGAAAAAGCAAAGATATGTTTATATTTTATACGAGCACCAATGTCAGCATTAAAATGAATGAGATGACTAGTAAATACCAGCCAATAAGGTCTTTAAGATCAAACACTGCTATGCTAAACATTCCTAGAATAAGAACTAATAATTACGGTGAAATGCGGTTCGACAAATGTGTGCCACCTTATGGAACGGTATTTCTGCGGATATGAAACACATTGACTCTCTGACAGTCTTTCATAAAACATTGAAAATACATCTGTTCAAAATTGCATATCAGTGATAATCAAGTGAATTTGTATTTTAGACTTTTAATGAACTTTCAATTAGCTGACTTTCGCGTGCTAAGCGCTTTAGGTGCTTGTTATATAAAACGCTATATTTATAAATATTTTCCATTATTGCTATCACATTAATATAAAATACAGTAAGCCTGCCTATTATCCGTCAACAGCCAGATACTTATCCAATTATTAATACCAAGTAGCCGCTATTATCCACTTCATCACAGACACCTTGCACAAAAACATGATTTTTGGCTTTATTGCTTATGTTAGAGAGGTAAGAGAGGTGGCATATTAATTGTCAATACTTTGTCTTTATTTTTCATCGATATAGTGTATACAACAAATGTTGAATTATCAAGTACGAAGCAAAAATATAACAGTTTTCTGTTAATATCGCTTACTTTGGGTGATGTTTTGTCATTTTTCTACACTTTCCCATGGATATTTCTGAGGGTAAAAATACAGTTGTATTGATAAATCATTGGTATATCAATAGTTACAGAAAAATGTACGCCTTGGATCATAGTAAAACAGTAATTTCATATAAACTTGCGTCTCTATTGTCGATATTTAGGGCCCTAGCCAATCATTATCATCCAGCCAGCTATTATCCGACCTAGCAGTCATTATTCGGATACAGACCGTGATTAAGGTGCAAATCTAGTGCCTCAAATTGCGCTCTTTGTTTATAACTTGCGACAGCGTGTAATATTGTTTTATTATTCAGGCATTTTATTTTACATATAAGTTGAAGACGAATTTTCGAACCGTATCGAAGAAGTGTATATTGCGACGCAAATTTCTGATTCTGAGCGTCTGCCGTTCATACGGTCGCGTACATACTAGATAACCTAGTGCCTCAGAATAAATTGCCTCATTGTTTATTACATGCGACAATTTGAGACATTTTACTTTAAATATATTCAGGGATATTTTATTACATGTATATAATTATAAAAAAAAAGTTTGGTCCGCAAATTTTAGGCGAGGCAACTGCCTCGCCTGGCCTCAGTGTAGTTACGGCGCTGGCTGATTTCACCTGAGATTGACTGATGTGTAAAACAGTATAAGACAGAGCAGCATTTTGGCACTTTACACATTTGTATGTGTGTGTAGTGTTCTAATGATTAGAACTGCCAATACATGAATAAGGGTTACCATAGCTGACTCATCTGTTACTGTTTATGTACAGTGCACTGGATTCTTGAGTTTTCATGTATTGTGGAATAAATATGTTATTCTAGGTATGGCCAAAACAAACTAATGTTGCGGTTAAGGTTTCCCTACCTACCCTATTATTTTGCTGCTACCCTACAACATTTTATTGAAAATTAAAAGCCAAAACTTGAAAAGAAAAAAAATCGTAAGTAAGTATTGAAAAAAACTAAATAAAATTATATTAAAAAATAAAATGTTTCCCCTACCTACCTACCCTAATTTTTTTTGGTCTGTAACCTTAACCACCACATTATTTTGTCTTGGCCTATGTAGATCTAGTTTATACATACATGTGTTTTCAAGCACTCATATCAGATGCACTATGTAATTTATTTTTATACTATAAAATTTCCTCTGAGAATTAATTAAACTCTGTGAATTAAGTTTAGCGACACTGATTATAAATTAATTTCTTAATGTAAGACAAATTTTGAAAGCAGAATAATAATCAATGCTTTCGATGTTTAATATAAAATGTTGCAAACATGTATACCAAAACATTAGCAACACTAAAGTCACAGAAAATGCTAGCATCACATGATATGATACCTATCTGGATTTGATGTCTGCCCATATGCTTCGTTGAACACTTGAAATCAGTTGTAAACATGGTCTTGTGATATGATTGTCCATTAATTTAGTGATGAACGCTCCAGAACATGCATGTTACTAACGTCATTAAATTGACTTTTTTCGTCATCAAGAATGTATAAATATCCACTTATCCAGCATTTTTTTCAATACTTGATACGACAGGTAAAGGTGACAGTCAATCAATTGCAGTCTTTGAAATTAGCTTTTCAATTTTGCTAGCCAGTCGGAGAGGTTACTTGCAGAAAAACAGTACCCGCCTGACAATTTTTCGACATAATGCAGCAATGGTCTCATTTACAAATAAAAAAGTTAAAACTATGTTGAATTTGTTTATTTTTATTTCATCATCTGATCATAGAAATCACATGAAAAGACATATATATAGCAGACTGCCCACCGGAATTTTTAAAAGTGGGTATATGTGCCCGCAAGTTTTGGTGCAGCTTATTGTAGTGATAATCAATTCCGGACTTTATTTCTGAGCATACAGGAGCACCTACAGTTGCCGACCCTCGCAATGACCACGTTGTGGTGATTGGTGTACTTGAAATAATACTACTCAGTATAGTATGCAAAACCACCCAAAAAGGGGTTTCAGCATACATCATTCTGGCAACATTGGTTTTACGTCACTGCTCCTCGCATTCACTTTCTCAATTATTCTAACTTTTTTGTGTGATTAGAATGTCTACAAAACGTGTTTTATCATCGGAATAGAGTTAAGTCCCTTTAAAACTGGTCAGCCATTATTCAGGCATATAATGAGTCGATTAATATTCTTGGCAATTTTGTCGGAGTACAGACTGATTTGACTTAATTGAATGTTTGTTATATATTGAAGAATTTTTCACAGTCTCTTGAATTCAAGACAATGAGAGGAGTTACTGTTAAAACTTTATTTATTTTTTGTTTTAGAACCACCTAAGAAAATGCTTTGCGGAACTGAAAATTCACAGATTGAGTGTGTAAAGAAAAATATTGGGATACACTCTGGACAAAGAAGTTTCATATGTGGATTTTGTGGCGTTGCGTTCCGGTTGAAGGATGGCCTTTTTAGTCATATGAGAACACATACTGGAGAAAAACCTTTCAAATGTGATGTTTGTGGATCTACATTCGCAAGAAATGGTAGCTTAAAATGTCACATGAGAATACACACTGGAGAAAAACCTTACCAATGTGATGTTTGTGGATCAGCATTTGCACAAGGTAGTGACTTAAAACGTCACATGAGAATACATACTGGAGAAAAACCTTTCAAATGTGATGTTTGTGGATCAGCATTTGCACAAGTTTATAGCTTAAAAGCTCACATTAAAATACATACTGGAGAAAAACCTTTCAAATGTGATGTTTGTGGATCAGCATTTGCACAAGTTTATAGCTTAAAAGCTCACATTAAAATACATACTGGAGAAAAACCTTTCAAATGTGATGTTTGTGGATCTGCATTTCACAGGGGTAGTGACCTTAAAGTTCACATGAGAATACATACTGGAGAAAAACCTTTCAAATGTGATGTTTGTGGATCTGCATTTCAGAAAGGTAGTGACCTAAAACGTCATATGAACATACATACTGGAGAAAAACCTTTCAACTGTGATGTTTGTGGATCTGCATTTGCACTAGTTAGTAACTTAAAAACTCACATGAAGATACATACTAGAGAAAAAACTTTCAAATGTGATGTTTGTGGAACTGCATTTGTACAAGTTTATAGCTTAAAAGTTCATATGAGAATACATACTGGAGAAAAACCTTTCAAATGTGATATTTGTGGATCTGCATTTCAGAAGGGTAGTGACCTAAAACGTCACATGAACATACATACTGGAGAAAAACCTTTCAAATGTGATGTTTGTGGAACTGCATTTGCACAAGTTTATAGCTTAAAAGTTCATATGAGAATACATACTGGAGAAAAACCTTTCAAATGTGATATTTGTGGATCTGCATTTCAGAAGGGTAGTGACCTAAAACGTCACATGAACATACATACTGGAGAAAAACCTTTCAAATGTGGTGTTTGTGGATCTGCATTTGCACAAGTTAGTAACATAAAAACTCATATGAAAATACATACTGGAGAAAAACCTTTCAGATGTGATGTTTGTGGATCTGCATTTGCACGAGTTTATAGCTTAAAAGTTCATATGAGAATACATACTGGAGAAAAAAAATTCAAATGTGATGTTTGTGGATCTGCATTCCAGAGGGTTAGTCACTTAAAACGTCACAAGAGAATACATACTGGCAAAGAACATTTCAAATCATGATGTTTGTGGATCTGCATTCACACATGGCAGTGACTTAAACGCTCATACGAGAATACATGCTTGAGAAAAACCTTTCAAATGTGATGTTTGTTGAACTGCATTCACTCACGTAAGTAACTTAAAAGCTCACATGAGAATACATACTGGAGAAAAACCTTTCACATCTGATGTTTGTGGATCTGCGTTTCAGATGGGTATTGACTTAAAACGTCACATGAGAATTCAAACTGGAGGAAAACCTTTTGAATGTGATGTTTGTGGATCTGCATTCACAAAAGGTAGTGACTTAAAACGTCACATGACAAATATGATGTTTGTGAATCTGCTTTCACAACAGATGGTAGCTTAAAATGTCACGTGAGAATACATACTGGAGAAAAACCTTTCAAATGTGATGTTTGTGGATCTGCATTTCATAGGCTGTTGCTCTATAGTCTGAGGTTGATCTTATAGCAAATATTGACTCAAATACATTTTGAATTTATTGTTATATAGAGAGGGTTGTTTTGCTCAACAGATGACCACTCTGGACAGGTTGTATACTGTATCTGACAATGTTATATTCTTCATTAGCCCCTCAGAATATGTGAGGTTGAAGGCATACTTTCTTTTTCTTAAACCAAATATACAAAAACAATAAAATATAAAAGTTTTTATCTAAACTAGAGTTATATTTAAGAGCAAAACAAATACCATTTCAACCAACAGCCAACTTTATGTTTGTAATCTTACATGTGTAATGTGTATGGATTTAGACCGTACCCGTTATCAAGATATCGGGAGTTGTTCCCCTTTGTTCATTTTACACCATTTGCAGCAAATTAAATACAGAGCTTGGTAGGTACTATTTAATTGTCGTATAGTTATATTTCAAGCCCATATAGTATGCCGGATGGTTTTGATCATTAACAGGGGCGTAGCTGGGTCAATTCAGAGTGTACGCCGTTTTCAGATTTATTTCTGGGGAGTAAATAGCAACATGCTGCTCGTGAAATTAACTAACTAAAGGTATCATGGGAGCGAAGCGAGCTAGAAAAAATCAGTTAACCTGAGCAGCAAACACGTATAATCGTTCTCTACCTGATATTCACTTATTACAGCGCTAAGCGAGCGAAACGAGCTAGAAAAAACATTGTTTGACTGAGAAGCAGGCATAGATCTACATGTCATACATGTTCCCTACTTGATGGTGTTCACTTAGTAAAGTACTAAGCTAGCGTAGACTGCTTGCATGAGCAGCAGGTCATACAAACATGCTCCCTAATTGACGATATTCACTTAGTAAAGTACTGAGCCAGCTAAAAAAACTGCTTGCCTGAGCAGCAGGTCATACATATATGTTTCCTACTTGATTATATTCACTTAGTAAAGTACTGAGCGAGAGTAGCGAGCTAGAAAAAAACAATGCTTGCCTGAGCAGCAGGTCATACATACATGTTCCCTACTTGATGCCATTCACTTAGTAAAGTACTGAGCGAGCGCAGCGAGCTAGAATATTTTTTGCATCATGTCACACAAACGTATCTCTGTTTTATCATATTTTATAAATCACAATATTTAATAAATATATTGAGCGAGTTAGTACTGTTTATTTATTTAGGCAGCATGCAACACATGTCTTCTCGATCTCTACCAAATGAAATTCGTTTTGATAGTTGATGAGCGAGCGAAGCGAGCTCGAAATATATCGAGTTATACAATGAATCAAAAAGGGAGAGTGCTTCCAATATTTATGCCTAACCCTAGGGAGGCATCAATTTTTATTGCATTTTTGAGTCAGTCTATTTTACCCTTTTTTCATGGAGCGTACGCCCCGGGCGTACGGGCGTATGCCTGGCTACGCGCCTGATTAAGCTATGTGTAAGTTTACTGCACTGAACTCACTGTATTTTAAATCTTTCAATGTAAAATCATTAATTTTCATGGGAATTATATTTCGTGTGGATTTCTCAGGGTTCCACACTAACACTGGTAAAAGTTTTCTAAATTCTTTACAAATTTAATGCTGCTTTACTGACCAGTGACATAAAATAGTTAGTGTCAACTTTCAACCACGGAATAAAACCCCATCACACACTAATATTTTGGCCCTTGTATTTGTTACTTGAAATGCAAAATCCATAAATTAAGGTCCCATCAAATTGGACTGTTTTTTACCAAAACCACAAAATTTTGTACTATCAAAATTAAATAATTTTACATTATTAGTCTTTTACAAGGCTAACATACTTACAATAAAGCAATCTTCCATATGGGCATTTACTTAAGTCTGTTCAACCGATATTGTTTAGTGCTGATATTTACCCCAGGTTGTATGATTTCATAAACATAAAGGACCCATATTGCATAATTTGCGTATGGAAATTGATAAATTACACACAAGAACCTTGCTTATGCATGCATGAGTGTTAGGATCAAGTTAATATCTGTGTACTCTAATTCAATAAGAGAGAAGTGATTTTTTATAACTACAGTACTATCCTACAAATTAACATTTCCCTATTATGTGTCTGGCAAAGCTTATCAGAAACTTGATCTATTAATAGCATAGCCATACGGATTAATGCTGCTGATTTCACCTGAGATTGACTGATGTGTAACACAGTATAAGACAGAGCAGCATTTTGGCACTTTACACATATGTATGTGTGTGTAGTGTTCTAATGATTAGAACTGCCAATACATGGATAAGGGTTACCATAGCTGACTCATCTGTTACTGTTTATGTACAGTGCACTGGATTCTTGAGTTTTCATGTATTGTGGAATAAATATGTTATTCTAGGTATACGTAGATCTAGTTTATACATGTGTTTTCAAGCACTCATATCAGAAGCACAATGTGATTTATTTTTATACTATAAAATTTCCTCTGAGAATTAATTAAACTCTGTGAATTAAGTTTAGCGACACTGATTATAAATTAATTTCTTAATGTGAGACAAATTTTGAAAGCAGAATAATAATCAATGCTTTCGATGTTTAATATAAAATGTTGCAAACATGTATACCAAAACATTAGCAACACTAAAGTCACAGAAAATGCTAGCATCACATGATATGATACCTATCTTGATTTGATGTCTGCCCATATGCTTCGTTGAACACTTGAAATCAGTTGTAAACATGGTCTTGTGATATGATTGTCCATTAATTTAGTGATGAACGCTCCAGAACATGCATGTTACTAACGTCATTAAATTGACTTTTTTCGTCATCAAGAATGTATAAATATCCACTTATCCAGCATTTTTTTCAATACTTGATACGACAGGTAAAGGTGACAGTCAATCAATTGCAGTCTTTGAAATTAGCTTTTCAATTTTGCTAGCCAGTCGGAGAGGTTACTTGCAGAAAAACAGTACCCGCCTGACAATTTTTCGACATAATGCAGCAATGGTCTCATTTACAAATAAAAAAGTTAAAACTATGTTGAATTTGTTTATTTTTATTTCATCATCTGATCATAGAAATCACATGAAAAGACATATATATAGCAGACTGCCCACCGGAATTTTTAAAAGTGGGTATATGTGCCCGCAAGTTTTGGTGCAGCTTATTGTAGTGATAATCAATTCCGTACTTTATTTCTGAGCATACAGGAGCACCTACAGTTGCCGACCCTCGCAATGACCACGTTGTGGTGATTGGTGTACTTGAAATAATACTACTCAGTATAGTATGCAAAACCACCCAAAAAGGGGTTTCAGCATACATCATTCTGGCAACATTGGTTTTACGTCACTGCTCCTCGCATTCACTTTCTCAATTATTCTAACTTTTTTGTGTTATTAGAATGTCTACAAAACGTGTTTTATCATCGGAATAGAGTTAAGTCCCTTTAAAACGGGTCAGCCATTATTCAGGCATATAATGAGTCGATTAATATACTTGGCAATTTTGTCGGAGTACAGACTGCCCATACACAAATATCCCTTTGCCATTTATTTGCAGAACATATTCTAAATATTTGTTTTCTAAGAAACTATTTTCCAAGTGTTTGCAAAATATTTGCAGCAGATCTTTGCAAACAGTTTGCAAAACATACCACAGTGAAGCAAAGGGTATGCAAATGAGAACTTGGATAAATGACTGACTGCAAAGGGTTTGCAAATGAGAACTTGGATAAATGACAGACTGCAAAGGGTTTGCAAATAATGACTTAGATAATTTGACACACTACAAAGGGTTTGCAAACAAATACTTTACTTAATTAATAGACAGCAAAGCTTCTGCAAACAAGGACTTGGAATTATTAGCATGCTAAGTTTTTAGCAAAGTTTTTGCAAACAAATACTTTACTAAATTAATAGACAGCAAAGCTTCTGCAAACAAAGACTTGTATATAAATATTAGCAAAGGTTTTGCAAATGGTTTAAAAATGATATTTCTTTTACTAAAATAAGTCAATGATTTAATTAATGTGTAATTTAATTTCATCAATGCATTAAATATTTAACAAAAATACCAATTATTGATAATTTGATAAATTAATATTTTGTACATGTATGTGTAAGCTATTTCAGATGCCAGAAATACCATGTTGCACCAATCTATAACCAGACTCAAATGCTTGAAATTCTGATTCTACTGGTGATAGTTTGTGATTGAAAGCTTTTATTTCATTTTTCTGACAGCAATATCAGATCTAGCATAATTTTTTCTCAAAACATGTACAGCACTTAGGGTGCCTTATAATAATTCACCTCATTTAGTACAGTGATTATCAATTGTCGGGCCAAAGTAGTCGATATATTTGTGAATACTCATACATCAATAAAACCCTGGGTATTATTTATCAGACAGAGCACCTGAGGTGAACTGAAACCATACATCTGGTCTTAATAAACTGACCGCTGGACATCTGATAAGCCATCGCACAGACACAGTGGAAGGTTCCATTGATTCTGTGGGATCGGGGTTTTAAGACATTAGCTTTGAAAAAATGACCATTATTATAAATTAAGCATTATTTTTGGGAATGAGAAATACAGAACTATAAGTGAGAAAGTCCACTTTCTAAATCAATGTTTGAGAATACTACCAGAGAATTTAATTTACCATGCATCTTTTGAAAACAATCCACATTTTCAAATGGACTCACCCAGTGCAAATGTTACAGTCGTTGTCTGACCTACATATTCAAATATTTTGGAGAAGGTCAGTGCTAAATGTGGTTTAACATTGAGGGTTTTGTAGTGTTTGATTATACATATGCATGTGTACAAATTACTGCACCTTTTTACTGATGGCAGGAGTTGTGAGTGTTATAATTGTATATAAAATGAAATAACTTGAGAAACTTGGAGGATTTTAAACAAGAGAAGAAAGTTTTAATTCAGTAAACAATACTGTGGAACAAATTTCAATGTATGGTAAGTTTGTTTGCATTTCCCTCAATTTCAAGAATTAATCTTAAGATCCTCATGTAAACTTAAATACAAAGCTTTATCATTCATTATTAAATTTAAAGTATTCTAAAGACTTTCCTTTTTCCAAACATAATAATACAAAAATTATGTTAAGATAGCCAACTCGTGGCACTCTGATAGTATTTTTTTGAAGATATCTGTAGATTATAAACTCAAAAACATAAAAAAATATATCACTGACTCAAACTGATTGTTGTTATTTTGTGATTTTTCTTATCTGTTATGTTATCTTTCTAGGTCCAATTAATGGCCAACTGCAGTTTATTTCAAACCTCAGAATGGAGCATCTTGTTGGTTTCATCTTCATCTCACAACAACCACTCATTGTTTGAGTTCTAGAAAAGGGTCTGATACTTGACCAGGAATGAGGGTAAGAGCTGAATGAATATATTGCTAATTATAATGATTTGGAATACAACTGTATCGATCATTACTATTTACAGAATTTTAAAAAATGGTGACTTCTAGACTGCATATTTAAGCTGTGTGACGCTGCTATTATACAACTAATAGCTTACTTTTAAATTTAAAAATAATCATTTGATATTGATGATTGTAGATCAAGTTTAGTTATACTAACTTCTTTTGATGATTTATTTACTTACTTCATGAAGTCATGATTACTGTAGCAGCTCAGACTGAGATGTCACAATTTATAAACACAAAAGTGGGAAATATTATGAACCAGCATTTACCTCCACTGGTAAGGATTCTAGGAATCTGAGTTACCCCTACATTGAAGGAAGTGAATGTTGACAGTATACAATAAGTTTTAATACTGACACAATAAGTCAAACTTAAGCTATTTAGTCCATTGGTTCTGTTTGAAATTATCATATAAATGAAACTATTTTGTTTTTACAGATCTCTATGAGCGCTTGCTAAAGAAGTAGCATTCTACACCAAAATGTGACATACGGATGATCATTGGAGATCTACTGAAGCTATCAAGAATTAAGTTTCAAAAAAAGAGTTTTTCAGATAATTGAATTTCTTTTTCTTTAAGTGCTCAACATTATAATAGATATTAACAAACTGAAATGACATTATTTATTTAAAGATGAAAACAGCTAGAATTTGTATGTTTATGGAACTGCGACTACTTTTACATTTAAACTTATACAGTATTTGAGAATCTTTATTATTTCTGTAACATTGTATGTACTTTGTGGTTATATATTGCTGAAGTTTAAAACATTAAATATTTTTTTCAAATGAACATATTTCTTTTCTTTGAACCAATAATTCATTTTTTGATATTTATAACTATTTGCAAAAGCTTTGCATTGACTTTTCATATTATTTGCAAAAGCTTTGCACTGACTTTTCATATTATTTGCAAAAGCTTTGCACTGACTTTTCATATTATTTGCTAAAGCTTTGCATGGACTTTTCATATTATATGCAAACTGTTTGCGCACTCTTTTCATATTTTAGCATATACTTTGCAATTTGCAGCAGGGAATTGAAAACTGTTTGCAAAGTATTTGCTCAGTTTCTGTTTTGTTTTGTTTGCAAAAGCTTTGCAGAGTATTTGCAGGTTTCGTTCCAAATCTACCCGTCTGTAGAATATATTCTGCAACTGTTTGCGGCAACTGTTTTGCAAAGGGTCTGGCAAATAGTTTGCAATGGTAAAAAGTATTTGCTGCAAAGGGTATAGTTGTGTATGGGTGATTTGACTTAATTGAAAGCTTGTTATATATTGAAGAATTTTTCACAGTCTCTTGAATTCAAGACAATGAGAGGAGTCACTGTTAAAACTTTATTTATTTTTTGTTTTAGAATCACCTAAGAAAATGCTTTGCGGAACTGAAAATTCACAGATTGAGTGTGTAAAGAAAAATATGGGGATACACTCTGGACAAAGAAGTTTCATATGTGGAATTTGTGGCGCTGCGTTCCGGTTGAAGGATGGCCTTTTTAATCATATGAGAAAACATACTGGAGAAAAACCTTTCAAATGTGATGTTTGTGGATCTACATTCGCAAGAAATGGTAGCTTAAAATGTCACATGAGAATACACACTGGAGAAAAACCTTACCAATGTGATGTTTGTGGATCAGCATTTGCACAAGGTAGTGACTTAAAACGTCACATGAGAATACATACTGGAGAAAAACCTTTCAAATGTGATGTTTGTGGATCAGCATTTGCACAAGTTTATAGCTTAAAAGCTCACATTAAAATACATACTGGAGAAAAACCTTTCAAATGTGATGTTTGTGGATCAGCATTTGCACAAGTTTATAGCTTAAAAGCTCACATTAACATACATACTGGAGAAAAACCTTTCAAATGTGATGTTTGTGGATCTGCATTTCAGAGGGGTAGTGACCTTAAAGTTCACATGAGAATACATACTGGAGAAAAACCTTTCAAATGTGATGTTTGTGGATCTGCATTTCAGAAGGGTAGTGACCTAAAACGTCACATGAACATACATACTGGAGAAAAACCTTTCAACTGTGATGTTTGTGGATCTGCATTTGCACTAGTTAGTAACTTAAAAACTCACATGAAGATACATACTAGAGAAAAAACTTTCAAATGTGATGTTTGTGGAACTGCATTTGCACAAGTTTATAGCTTAAAAGTTCATATGAGAATACATACTGGAGAAAAACCTTTCAAATGTGATATTTGTGGATCTGCATTTCAGAAGGGTAGCGACCTAAAACGTCACATGAACATACATACTGGAGAAAAACCTTTCAAATGTGATGTTTGTGGAACTGCATTTGCACAAGTTTATAGCTTAAAAGTTCATATGAGAATACATACTGGAGAAAAACCTTTCAAATGTGATATTTGTGGATCTGCATTTCAGAAGGGTAGTGACCTAAAACGTCACATGAACATACATACTGGAGAAAAACCTTTCAAATGTGGTGTTTGTGGATCTGCATTTGCACAAGTTAGTAACTTAAAAACTCATATGAAAATACATACTGGAGAAAAACCTTTCAGATGTGATGTTTGTGGATCTGCATTTGCACGAGTTTATAGCTTAAAAGTTCATATGAGAATACATACTGGAGAAAAAAAATTCAAATGTGATGTTTGTGGATCTGCATTCCAGAGGGTTAGTCACTTAAAACGTCACAAGAGAATACATACTGGCAAAGAACATTTCAAATCATGATGTTTGTGGATCTTCATTCACACATGGCAGTGACTTAAACGCTCATACGAGAATACATACTTGAGAAAAACCTTTCAAATGTGATGTTTGTTGAACTGCATTCACTCACGTAAGTAACTTAAAAGCTCACATGAGAATACATACTGGAGAAAAACCTTTCACATCTGATGTTTGTGGATCTGCGTTTCAGATGGGTATTGACTTAAAACGTCACATGAGAATTCAAACTGGAGAAAAACCTTTTGAATGTGATGTTTGTGGATCTGCATTCACAAAAGGTAGTGACTTAAAACGTCACATGACAAATATGATGTTTGTGAATCTGCTTTCACAACAGATGGTAGCTTAAAATGTCACGTGAGAATACATACTGGAGAAAAACCTTTCAAATGTGATGTTTGTGGATCTGCATTTGATAGGCTGTTGCTCTATAGTCTGAGGTTGATCTTATAGCAAATATTGACTCAAATACATTTTGAATTTATTGTTATATAGAGAGGGTTGTTTTGCTCAACAGATGACCACTCTGGACAGGTTGTATACTGTATCTGACAATGTAATATTCTTCATTAGCCCCTCAGAATATGTGAGGTTGAAGGCATACTTTCTTTTTCTTAAACCAAATATACAAAAACAATAAAATATAAAAGTTTTTATCTAAACTAGAGTTATATTAAAGTGCAAAACAAATACCATTTCAACCAACAGCCAACTTTATGTTTGTAATCTTACATGTGTAATGTGTATGGATTTAGACCGTACCCGTTATCAAGATATCGGGAGTTGTTCCCCTTTGTTCATTTTACACCATTTGCAGCAAATTAAATACAGAGCTTGGTAGGTACTATTTAATTGTCGTATAGTTATATTTCAAGCCCATATAGTATGCCGGATGGTTTTGATCATTAACAGGGGCGTAGCTGGGTCAATTCAGAGTGTACGCCGTTTTCAGATTTATTTCTGGGGAGTAAATAGCAACATGCTGCTCGTAAAATTAACTAACTAAAGGTATCATGGGACATATATGGCCCTAGTTATGCACCTTTTTTTACATTTTTTTACACATGCGTATAAGTAACCTATTCATAACTTTGGTTACTTCAGGTTACACCTTCTATTCCTTTGGTTACCTTATCTTCCCAATACAACCAGTCAACAAGTCAATTTCATCAATATACTATTTGTAGAAAATACCCCCTGCATGTTTAGTAACTCTGGTTACTGCACTATAACTTTGGTTACTTGTTGGTTACAAATGGTTACTCAGTTACTTCAGTATATTTGTGACTATTATAAAGCTATATATATTGAATATATTTTTCACTAATGTTCAAGATTAGCTACTTGTTTTTTTTGTGTGTGTTTTTTATCTCTTTTAGTTATTTGTGTTTCCAATCATAAATCAAGCCTTTGTTATGTTATGCCTAGTTTCATAAACTTGTGTATTTTTTAATGTAATTATATGGCAGAAATAGGAAATAAAATATATTCTATTCTATTAACATTGAAATATCATGATTGTTATAATGAAATTAATACTGCATGGACACAGATAAGTATTCTAAATTGCCATGATAAATAAATCTTGTCTATAGACTACGATTTTAAAAAAATATTGCAAAAATTTGCAATTTTTATAATTTCTAAGCACAATGTAGGCCAAATAATCATGTCTTCGTTGGTTTGAGATGCTGCGATCCTGTGAACTGGAAAAACTCGATATGGACTATGAACGGGCAATTCGTGATATTTGCACTATATACGCATACATATTTGTGGAGCAGGTTTTAATCACAGACGAAATGTTTGAAATATTGACAAGAGAATCTGCTACAAAAGTGGTGAGTTTATAATAATATTTATATATTTACAATATACTGGTAGCATCCTGTGGAAACTAAGTGTAAGATTTTAATATATATAAAAAACATGCATGAACCTAATTCATGCCAATGTTGAGTGAATAATAAAACATGAATTTGTTTAGTTTACCGTACCTCTTACAACATTATATATATAATCAAAACAGTTAAAAGTGAAACAAAATCATAACTGCAAAAAGTAATTAAACATACTTTTTATAATAAGCCTTGAAATATAAATCATAACTTAATTCAACCTTGTAACTTTAATTTGTTATTTAAATTATTTAGTACTTTGGTGACATATTATCATTTGATTACTGGTTGGGGTGTCTAAGTCAACCTTTTGTGATGTGGATATAATGGCAAAAGATCAATTAAACTAATCCTCTGAAAACAAAAGTAGTTTATTAGGAAGATCCTCTCATAAGTCACTTGAATAGGGGTTTTATGATTTCTCTGCAGGGTGCCTGTCTAGGGGTCTAATTCAACCCTTTGAGATATAGATAATGTGGGAAAAGATCAATTAAACTAATCAACTGAAAACAAAAGTAGTTTATTTGGAAGCTCCTCCCATAAGTCACTTCAAAGGGGGTTTTGTTACTTCTCTGCAGGGTGCCTGTCTGCAGGTGGTATTAAATTGGAACAATTAAAAACTCCTTCATTAAGTGCTAATTGCCACTGCTGTCAATACCACATTAGAAAAGTTTATAATTAAATGTGAATTTGTAGATTTTCATAATAATTATTGTGTGAATTTATGTTTTGTATAACATGGGGACTGTATTAAGTTGAATGTATCATAGGAAGTGCAAATTAAAGTTAGAATTTTGTAGTGTTTATGTAATTCCAATGACTATGATATATATTATCTGTAAACATCTATCCGGAATTAAAAGGACAAATTTATTCATAGGATAGACATGTGAGTACCGGTATATCAACTGTTTCACAAATAATCAGTTATTTCTCTTGAAAAGAAAGACCATTTAATAATCATCTTTTTCAATAATTCTCATTTTTGAAAGTTCATTTGTTAGTATTGCCATGCATTTATTCATATTATTAACATTTATTGTAGAACATATATAATATTTATTTTCAACATAAAATGAGCATTTACATGGCATTCATAATAACAAAATATACAAATTTATACAGTAAATGTAGGCATGATTAAATAAAATAGCTTTGTGAAATAAACATTAAATGACAAGGATAACAGAAAAAGTGTTCGAAGGAACCCTTATTTCTATAGATACAATCCGGAATGTACAATATTGTGGGTTTTCCACAAATTTGCATGCGGTACAAACAATGTTGACCCTAATCCTTTGCTAATCCTATTGTGATTTAAATAAGCATCGCTTATTTCAATAGTTTATATATGAATATTTATCGAACGAAAACTTGGATAACGGTAAAAATTGTTTGTACCGCAGGATTAGGGTGGAAAAACCAGAAACACATTGAATTCCGGAGAATATCTATTGCCGACTGTGGTCCTTCATAATTGCTAATGTTTAAAGATTAAAATAACATTAAACGCAACTAGTGAAATATGATAAAGATGAAAAATAGTACTAAGAATGAGCAAAAATTAATCAAATTTGTCATGTGATGTAAAATATAATGATAATAATGACCCTGAATTAAAAATAAGTATGATAATAAGTTAAACATGCTATTATCACAGTATATTATAAAACTATATACATTTTGTACATGTATTCAATATATTAACATTGAAATATTATGATTGTTATGATGAAATTAATATTGTATGGACACAGATAAGTATTCTAAATTGCCATGATAAATAAATAATTTTACTATCTATTGTGACAAATTATGTCATATAGAAATGATTAAAAATTATCAAGTATAATAGAATTTAAATTCGCTTAAAAATGGAAATAAAACAGTAGTAAACTTGTGTCTACCACTCTCTTAAGTACTACAATCAAAGATCTAGAAATATGTATTTTAGGTATTTGCTGCCATAAAAACAGAATTTTAATTAATATGAAACTCTCAACTTTTACAATATAAACATTCTGATTCTGACACTTTTAAAATGGTCATTGACGATATTAAAATACTGCTCTTAGTCCAAGATCCAAGTTTGATAATGTTCAATTATAAATAATTTTTTAAAAACAAAACACTGCACGGTTACTAAGGTTGTCATAATTTGAAAATTCTATTCATCAAAATTAGATTGCAGACTGTAAAAACAGCCATCAGCGATATCTCATTACATGGATTAAAGCCAGCATTAGTGTATAGTAAAAATGTAAGTATTTACTATTTTGAGATTTCATTCTAAGCCAATTTCAAAATATTGCTGGTTTAACCTTTACCTACCTATCCAAACAGATGCCCCTACTTATACATGTATAATAATTCATACATGCTTAACTCGAAAAGGTCTGAAAATATTAATAATAATTAAAATGGTTTATAATTATCTTAAAGCTCTATATATTATAAGCATGTGCATCACAAATATACTAGTGTCTATGTACAAAGTATGCAATATTATAATTACTGAGATAAAAAAAAATATCACTAGTAGAATTATTTACCTACCTATACCTATATTTTATAGTACTCGGGTCAGTAAAGGTCACAAAAACAATATTTTAATTGCCTTGTTCAGTTTTCATGCATGCTTATTTAGTTATTATGATGTGCTGCAAATTTGTATGTGTTATTAATGTGGCTGACCAGGGATAACGTACGCCCTAGATAATGCAAAAGGCGGAAATGTTTGGTAAATATACTTTAGGTTGATTTATTAAGTGTGCTTCATTTAAAAGCTTGAAATATTGACAGAGGTTTGATCACTTCCGGTTTTTCAATATTGTTTGAATGATAGATCTAAGGGCCTATCATAATTTAGCAGTGTCATTCGAAAACAACCTAGTTTGACTACATTTGTACGGTACATGAATTATCCTATGGAGAAGGGTATTATAATATATATGTGGCAACTGTTATACAAACAGCAATAATGATAATATTGAAAAAATATACACACTAACATATTTGTAGTTTTGTATGAAATACAAAGTTAGAAGAATTGATACTTGCAACAGCCAATTTCACTGTCACGTGATACGCCTAACGTTATATTTACGTATTTGCAACCTTCTTAATACTACAAATGCGAGGACCGTCCGTGATACTGATGAAGTACTTGTGTACATATGTATGTATAGTGTTTTGAGTTTTTGGTGTCTATCTACATACCGTTGCTACAGGATGCAAAAAAAAAACACTCAAAAGAATTACTGAAAACGTTAAAAATTTCTAAATATGGCATTGATTTCCACTGTTTTTCATGTTGGTATTGTACATTGTTTACATGCGGCATACCTAAATCATACAGGCCTCATAAGTCTCGTCTTATTAACTGTAAAGTCAATCTCGGCGATCAAGGACTGTAACGTTATAATAATTGATAGTAAATCCTCAATGGAATACCAGATTACCTCCCAGCGTTAAACTGTCCAAACGCATATAATTTCGATATATAATAAAAAATAAATGTATTTAAATATGTGACTAAAAATTCTGAAATTCTGAATGGGAGTAGGTAGGAAGTTATTGTAGTTCTGTGTAATTTTTTACCAAAATCTGATGAATAGATTTTCAGAAAATTAAGAAAAACACATTTTTTCTATCACAAACTAGCTATATGTATATATGCCCATGAATTTTATGTTTGTTGATTCTTACTTCTGCCTATAATGTCTAGTTACTAACTCATACCATTTATACCTTTTTTAGATCGCCACACTTGAAAAACTATTCAAAAATAAAAAAAATTTGCTCACTTTCCACTCAAAATTCAAATATTTTCATAACTAGCCATGGATGCAAACATTTATTATTTCTGGCACAATGATACTTAAAGCTTGCCTTTTCCATTAATTCCTCCATTGATCCCTGTTGTACAAGGACTTCTTACAGAGGCTAATCACCTTAACTTTAAGAAACCTTTTTTCAACAGTAGGCTAATCCAGTCAATGTTTGCAAATACAACATTATCTATAGTGCGCCCGAGATATAATGGCACAATAGCATTGACACATGTTAATAATGCGATGGTTTCATTTCCAAAAGAAAGGGGACCTGGGTGATCATTTGCAGTCCGGTTCAATAAGTGCTCTTTCATCTAGAACCGCTATACATTTGATGTCTGGTATCTTACTCTGGGCAAGTATTTACTAAACTTAAGCAGGCCCGGGTCCACCGGGGGGGCACAGGGGGCCCGTGCCCCCCCCAGTTGACCTCGGAGTGACCATTTTTTACAAAATCCTTAAAATATTACCAATCGATTTGGCTGTGGATCGATATTTTGTGACAACAACCCTGTATATTACATATTCCGGAAGCGAGGGCAACAAAATGTGCCCCCTATTGTGTAATCACAAGGTCCATGTGCCCCCTGTTGTGTAATCTCCAGGTTCAGTTTACACTTGATCTAATCATCCAGATGTATGTTTTACAGCGTCTGAATGATGCGGATCAAGGTGTCTGTGCCCCTTGATCAATGTCACAACAGCGCTTGAATTAACAGATTAAAAATTTTGACATGAATTTGAAGAAAGTAAATTTTCTTATTGACATGTTTATTTGTTATAACAGTAAAATGATTATGTAACGCTACAATTTTAATGATATCAAGCCTGTCTGGTTTTCAAAGAAAAACGTTAAAAAAAAGAAATCTTCTCAAGGCGGACTTTTAAATTGTCTATTTTTGCAAGTTGAATTGCTTAAATAAATTTTCTAAAACGTACGGGCGCAATAATTTGCAAGATTTTTATTATTTAAAAAAAATGATATGAACCTGTGAACACTACTGTCTAAGATAAAACCATGCATGGCATATGTAAAACAACAACCAGTTGCATCCACGCCCCCACCCCGGGGATGGGCTATGGATAGCCGGGGGAAACGACCGTACATGTTTTTACCTTTCAGCTAATCCCCACTGCCGGGGAAAGGTTGGGAATTTTTTCTCCGAACCAATTCTTCGGGGACAGTATTTAGTTGTTAGGGGACGGGAAATACTTGAGGTTTACTATCAGCTGTCCCCGCAGGGCCGTGGAAGGGCGGGGATTTTGACAATTCGAAAGTAAAAATCCTGGCCCAAGGGTGGGGGTGGATGCAACTGACTGGTGCATAATTATTTCACTACTGGTCTTCAAAGTTCAAGTATTATTTATGGGTAGTCAGGAAGATTTCTTTTAAGAATATTGTGTAATTCATGTTAGTTTTTGATGATGTAGCAGTTCAAATTTATACGTTTACTTTTGATTTTAAAAGCTTAAAGTGCAGGAAATTGCATGATTTTAATTCAAAAAGTGAAAATTTCGTCGCCGGGAGGGGACACCCCTCCCGCACCCACCACAACTTAGCCTTCCAAAATGTCTTGTGCCCCCCCAGTCCAAAATTTCTAGATCCGGGCCTGCTTAAGGTGTAATCTGTAAATGTCTTCATAGTAATATTATGAGAACTAAGATTTCACAACTGTTTAAAATAATAGGAATTATTAGTAAATCTTACAAACATAATTTTGTTTTAATTTAACATCAATATTAAGTCTACTGAAAGTTGTCAACAAACTAAAATAATATTATTGTTTGTTATAATAAGTGTTATACACATATTGCTTGTTCGTACAATGTTCATACTGCATGTATCAGACTCCCTGTATAGTGAAATTTAAATCCCATTATATGTAGTTATACAAACATGGGCAGAATAATTTCATGTTGAACTAAACTGTACCATATCTGTTCAGGCAATGGTGTAATGTTTTAGGTTCATATAAACACCTTCAAAATACCGTACTTGACTCATAACCATACACATTTACAGTCTTTTCAATGTTAAATAAAATCAAGTATGAACATAAGCTTGGCTGCCAGGTAAAGTCAAACGGAACAAACTCTTCATCTGTGTGGTCCCCTCTACCCCCTCCACAAAAGTTATTTTTGTATTTATTTTTTCAGATGTATTTTTACATATATCTGAAAAAAATTTTTTGTAGAACCTGGCAAATAGGCTTTTAGGATAATTTTAATGCCACTGTTATGCACTCATTTTATATGCCTATTTTGTACATGTATTCAAAATAACTATTATGTATTCCATTTTATACAATCAATAAGATATTAAGCCATATGCCCCTATTTAAACATGACTGGAACTATGAAAACAAGCATAGAACATGTCATCAATAGCAGGAACCTTATACCAGCCCCTTAATAATCTTTTCAGTTTCATATTTAGTTTATACTATTTATTTTAGGTCAATTGTGAAACAAGTTTTTTAACTTAAATTAATCCTTATCCCATGTCAGGAGGGTATGTGAGAAGAGAAGTCAGATTCTTTTTAATGCTGAGCTTCACGGGACCTACTAGTACCATTTATATTTTGTCTCTGGTATGGCAATATCGGGTATCTACCCTAGACCTCCTGCATTCGAAAGGTTATTTAGATTATTTAGTACTTTTGAAACCCTTATTTGATTACCAGTAGGAGTCTTATTCATCCCTTTGAGATGTGGATCTAATAGAAAAAAGATAAACTGAAAACAGAAGCAGTTTATTTGGAAGCTCTTCCCATAAGTCACTTTAATAGGGGTTTTATGATTTCTCTGCAGGGTGCCTGTCTAGGGGTCTAATTCAACCCTTTGAGATATATATAATGTGGGAAAAGATCAATTAAACTAATCAACTGAAAACAAAAGTAGTTTATTAGGAAGATCCTCTCATAAGTCACTTTAATAGGGGTTTTATGATTTCTCTGCAGGGTGCCTGTCTGCAGGTGGTATTAAATTGGAACAATTAAAAACTCCTTCATTAAAGACCTGCATTTTGGCACTGGGCCAACCAAATTTGGTCATAGTTTTCTCAGCATGTGGTTACTGATTTTTAAGATATCTGACCATATTATACCCTATTACATAATATTATGCAACATTGCACAGCATGTTAATTAGTTTACAAGAGGCCCTAGTATTAGATAAGAGACAACAAGAGTACCCTTTATGACAGGAAGTTATAAAATATCTGTAGGCCTATAGTAAAATTAAATTGATATATAAGTTTTTGTAATATTTTATTGTGAAAAAAACCCTGAACCATCAAGATTGACATAATTTTTTTTGTGTTGCTTGAAAATTTGTGATTAGACACAAATGCATGCAAATTAATGAACAATTATAAAAGTGTTTAAAAAATCTGAACATATATAAGTTATATACCGGTAACTGTATACCTCGTGATTAACATTTCTTAATAATGTATTCAATGAAATGAGTGAATTGATATTATTCATAAGATATAAAAATGTTATTTTTGATTTGTTTGGTTTTGTTTTGATGTTTTGAATAAAAAAAAAATTATTAACTAGATCTATGAGTATTATGTTATCTTATATTTATAAAAAAGGTACATTCACAGACATACAATCAGAATTGATATTGTGTACCTCTTTGGTATAGTTGCTTAGTTTTATTTGTATCTGGTTTGGGTGTGTATTTATTTAAATAACTCTTAGGGAATATTAATAACTAAAATAGTAAATATTTTGACAAATAGTTTTTACACACTTAAACCAGATGATAACAAAAATCAAAGAAATATATCTAATTATACAAATTAAACAAACACACAATGCAACACATATTTTCAAGGGTACATATTACAGTAGCACATTATAGATTATCAGTAGCTATATATGGGCCTCTTGTCTCTTATACTGACCAGTTACAGTGTTTTATGACCCCAGATAATCACTGATAGTGATCTCATGCTGGCACAATGCTGGCATCATGCTGATCCCTCTATAAAGTTCTGGACCAGAAACAAAGCAGGGAGAATGTAGGGCTTTAAAGACCTGGATTTTGGCTCTGAGCCAACTAAATTTGGTCATTACTTTCCCAGCATGTGGTTCTAGATTTTAAAGATATCTGACCATATTGTACCCTATTACATAATATTATGTAACATTGCACAGTATGTTCATTAGTTTACAAGAGGCCCTGGTATTAGATAATAACAGGAGTTCACTTTATGACAGGAAGTTATAAATATGCCTATAGAAAAAATAAAAGCAGGAGAAAAAACCCTGAACCTTCAAGATTGACATATCTATTGTGTTGCTAAAAAGGAGTGATTAGACACAAATGCATATTAATAATTAATGTAAAGTTATAAATGTGTGAAAATCTGAACATATAGTTAACATGTCTAAATAATGTATTCCTTGAAATGAGTGAATTGATTTTATTCATAAGATATAAAAATGTTATTTTTGTTGATTTTGGTTAAAATGTTTTAAATATAAAAAAAAAAATATTTACTTGATCTATGTGTATTATGTTATCTTACATACACACAATATTACAAATATGTTTTGGGGTACTACATACAGTAGCACATTGTTGATCATCAGTAGCTATATTGGCCTCTTGTCCCTGTCACTGACCAGTTACAGTGTTTTATGACCCCAGATAATCACTGATAGTGATCTCATGCTGGCACAATGCTGGCATCATGCTGATCCCTCTATAAAGTTCTGGACCAGAAGCAAAGAAGGAAAAATGTCAATACCACATTAAAAGTTTATAATTAAATGTGAATTTGTAGATTTTCATAATAATTATTGTGTGAATTAATGTTTTGTATAATATGGGGACTGTATTAAGTTGAATGTATCATAGGAAGTGCAAATTAAAGTTAGAATTTTGTAGTGTTTATGTAATTCCAATGACTATGATATATATTATCTGTAAACATCTATCCGGAATTAAAAGGACGAATCCATTCATAGGATAGACATGTGAGTACCGGTATATCTACTGTTTTATAATTCCAATGAAATGTATAAGTGTAGTCATTTTTTAGACTAACAGGAACAACATTTATTGATATACTTAGCAACTTTTCTAAGTCATCGCTTCTATTTTCGTAGATAACTTTATCACCCATGTTTATATCTCAATGAAATTTGGCTATATATCATGCCTCAATGATCAGTTTGCAAAATTATTTAGTACAACAACAAGTTTAGTTTGATATGTATTTATCAAAACAATTGAAACAATTTAACATATCTACCAAGGTAAAGGTAAAAGTCTCAAATTTATATTTTGATGACCACCCTGAGTCTGATTTTTCAACTTGACACTACTCAAAATCATTGTTGAATTAATGTATCAAATCAATGATTTTTACCGTCTGAACGAAAATTACAGTCACGTCTTCGAAAAAAGTGATTTTATGTCATAACGTAACTTCAATACCAAACGCTTTCGCAATCAGCATGTTAATTTGACAAACAATTATATATGCATAAACAAGTTTACGTTAAAAATCGATCAACCAGTGATATCCTGTGTAATTCTTCTCACACGTCAACAGAAAATACCACTATTCGCCGTACTGACATCACGTCATCTTAGTTCTCACATCGTCTGACACATAACTGTGACATCATTTGAATGTTTTTTAAACGTGCAGCTTCTTTGATTATATTTCAGAAGTGTTTGGAACAAATTCAGTACATGTGTATCTTTATCATATGATATGGCCAGCTCTGACACAGATTTTTTCAACTGTCTAGTATGAACTAGTCAAATCAAATTCTTCATTCTTTTTGTTGTAATAAATATTTATTAACGTCAACAGTTTCGTAAATGATTTATATTAATTAATATTTTTTAAAACTGAAATTATCAACAGCTACATATGAATTATAGAAAATAATCTGTTTGCTATTTTTATAAAATTTCACAAAGATTATAATTTAAAGAAATTAAAAAAGGAAACTCAATAACCAGAATTTCTTAGGATGATCAAAATACTTTAATAAAAAAGAAGACTGTTTTTGCCTTGGATGCAACAGTAATTATGAACAAGGACTTTGTCGTCAAGAAAGGTGCTCTTCTAAACAGACCCACCAGAATAGGCCAGAAAACAAGGAAAATGATACACATCCCAGTTGGGTTACTACATCCAAGAACGTTGATGAGTAAGTTTACTTTGAGTCACAAGTCCTGATTAATCAATTTGGAAGTAACAAAGTAAATTAAATAAAAAATAACATAAAGCACATTATTAGATTAAAAACGAGACTTGTAACAGTTAGGGACATCTGCCCATAAATTATGATGTTGATATATGTAGCAATAATGCCTAAATTACAAAGGGACTCCTTATCAAATAATTGTATGGATACAAGTATGAGACATGTCTAGAAATGCTGAGTAATGGTGGGACTAACAAGTAACATTGAAATAGCATTTAAATAACCAAATTTTGATTTTTACAACTATTAAAAGGGTCATAAGCCAGTCGGATTTCGGATGATAATGAATTAGTATGTTTCAATGCAAGAGCATAGATTACACATTATTGAACTTGATCAGCTTTAACTTATAGTCTGTCCCCACAAATGGATGGAAAGAACACAGACAAACAGTTCAACTTTGATATGTCACTATTAGGAGCATACAAACAACCATTGCCTAAATATATGTGTGTAATTCTGTACATACAAATACCTTTTAGAGAAAAGATCTTTTGTTATCATGTGACTTGTAAATTTTGAAAGTAGTAGTAAAATGGCAGGTACTAATTGTAGTAATTCCCCAGTGATAACCACAGGTGGCAGTATCAGCGTTTGGAAAATAAAATTGAAAAAATTGAAAAAAAAAGTCTGTCTCATAGCTAATACACTATAAAGGTATAAAGCGTACTATATGTCTATGTCCAAAGATTGTGGAACATCGCATCTAAAAATAAATTTCGTTCCTAACAATTATATCGATACTCTGAGTGGGGCAGGTTTCCAGCCGTTTACAAATAGAATGGCCTCGTGCGAAGTTAAATAACGAAAGGAACACTGTTTGCCGTTTCGCAGTTATAAGATACAATTGAACGAGATTTTCGGTAAGAATAAATATCTTATAGTTTATTTGAATGACTTGTGTAGCGATTTTTCTTCAGCGCCCGTATATTATGCTGAAATGACGAGATGCTATGTTCGACAATCTTTGGCATATAGATATATAGTACGCTCTATACCTTGATAGTATATAAGCTCAGTGACGGATTTTTTAAATATTTTTTTAATCGTTTTCGGACCAAACACTGATACTGCCACCTGTGGTGATGACCTGCTAATTTTCGTTTAATAGTAAACATGACAAATTATAACCACCTTACGCTTTGCAGATATGAACTTGTCGATTGACCAAATAGCCACAACTCCAGCCATAACAAATTCCCAACTTCCAGAGTCCCCTGCATCAGCCATGTGTGAAACAGTTACAGAAAGGTCCCCTGGTATGTAGTAATTGTTAAAATAGTATGAATTATGATTTTTTATGACAACAAGCATTAAATATAAAATAATTTGATATAGTTGAGCAGTTCTCCAGCAAAACTTGGCTGGGTAGTAACAAAACTGAAATTTTGATAATAATATATCTTACAAAGACAAGACACTTATTAACAGTTTCTGAAAATTTGAAGAAACTATTTTTCACATTTACAAAGTCTTTTTAAACCAACCACTACAGCCTATTTTTGACCTAACATAAATGGGCGTTTAAAAATCCAGTAGCTGATAATGTGTTGATTGAACATTAAAATTACGCCACATCTTAGAGTCCTATTCTTATTTTAATAATAACCAAATGTGCTCAAATTGTGATTGTTTGCTTGCAGGGAACAATAGCTAGTGTTTATATCCACTCACTCCTTGTTTTTCTTAATATGAGTACAGTTTAGAAACTGATCACTAAGCAACGACAGAAATCATCAAAACCTTTTTTTAGAAAATTTGAATCTAATTGATAGTAATTTACTATCCATTTATTTATAGATAAAATCAAAGGGCAGAAATTATTTCGCATTTTGCACCATTTTCTAAATCTTATTGCATAGTAACTGCACAGTGTCACTAAGTCCGGTTTTCCTGGAGGACGGCTGATATATTAATAGACACCAAACTAATAGTGTTGAATAACAAACAATAATGTTCATGCCCAAGCATCTTCTGATGGAAAGCAATATGTTGATTGGAAGCATACAGTGATTGTCCTGTCGGTCTAGCATCCAACTGAAAATGTAAAGCCAAACAAACACTCTTTTGACAGTAAGACCTTGTGATGTTATCAATGCCACCCACAGCCAATATAAAATGTAATGACTACCATAAATTTACGGCAGTCAGTAAGTTGCTAAAAGAGCTTTCCAACACAGCTGGCACAATTGCAACTTATAGACACTTAGTTTGATTGAATGAATGGCACTTTAATAGTAAACATGACAAATTATAACCACCTTAATATTTGCAGATATGAACTTGTCTATTGAAGAAATAGCCACAACTCTAGCCATGACAAATTCCCAACTTCCAGAGTCCCCTGAACCAGCCATGTGTGAAACAGTTACAGAAAGGTCCCCTGGTATGTAGTATTTGTCATTGTGATTAAGTTATAATTATACAAAGAGAAAAAACACCAGGGGAAAAAACTTGGATGTTTCCTAATTGCTGTAATGTGTCAAATGCTCCAATATACACAGTAATAGAACAGATAAATAAGTGAATCATTACTGATCTATCTGTAGCTAGTTGCTTCCTCTATACATATATTTGCAAATCAACATTGAAATTTCAATATGCTTCAAATGGAATTACTTACAGACCTACACATAATTGAATAAAGTATTCTGAAATGATATAAACAAAAGAAGTCGAAAACAAGTTGTTTGGTACCGTTCTGCTTAAACAACTAAGAACAAAAGTCGCAAGAGAATTCTTGTAATTAAAATGCCTGTGTTTTAACTGATTGTTAAACATTGCTTGCAACAAAAAGTTGTATATATTTTGTGGTGATTAAAAGATAATTAAAGATGAAATTAGTAAACAAAAAAGTGATCTTTTAAATTTCAGATATTACACCAGTATTGATAACTACCATTACCCAGCCAACCAAGAGTAGTCCGAACAATAAGTGCTTCAAGTGTAGCAAAGTAGGCAGGGCAGGACTATTCTGGGTATCCTGCGACATCTGCCTGCGATGGTATCACAGGACATACATGTGCCAATATTACTGTGAAACACTTCAAAATGATTGACTCGGGCAAAAACTGGTTGTGTAAACTGCCAATGAAGGATTATAATGTTTTAACAAACCATATTTTTAAAATATTTGTTGTTAAAAAGTAAATAACAATAAAGATATGTTTTTCATAATTTTTCAATCATCAAAGTTCTTATTTATTAAATTGTTATGATATAATGGCATATTTAGTATCAAATTAAATGTTGTTTTGTAAGGAATGTGAATTTCATAATATAAGTTATAAATATTGACTTAGTTCCCAATATGTTAAAAAGTATATAAAATTTAGTTGAACT
Source organism: Spisula subtruncata (assembly GCA_963678985.1). Lineage (NCBI taxonomy): Eukaryota > Metazoa > Mollusca > Bivalvia > Venerida > Mactridae > Spisula > Spisula subtruncata. The sequence goes on along the minus strand of OY787672.1, from coordinate 22,392,057 downwards.
TTAAATATATATTTGTAGAAATCAATCAGGTTAGATACAGGTTGTCAGCCATATGCCATTGTTTCATTTCATATTGTTTCTGATATTATCTAATAGTCTAATATAGACATTTGGTCTAATAAATATCTTTATGTGTCAAGGTTTGACCATTTAGCTTTTGTAATGTTTTTTAAAGTAAAATGATAATATCTCAGTGTCACATGAAATGTAATTAATGTGTCTTACAAGTTTAACTTTGCCATCTGATATTGATTGGTCAAAATGAAATTAAACATGTTGGCCAATGAAAATATAGTAACTCTAGAACAGAGAAAACCTAAAATACATTTTTAATCAGTAATAATCAAGATCTCTATGTGAGAACATATACATTTAATGAGTTGTAAAGTAGGTCTCTATGTGAGAAGAACATTATACTTTGTGTTAAATTGAAGAACTATTCATAACTAAGAACAGACTAAGTGTCAAAGCTATTTAAATTCATATTATATCTAAGTGACAATAATCATAACTTTGTGTTACGTTCTAATTGTATGAACTCTGTGGATATTATCATATATAGATTGTTATCGACTAAAATAAACGTCAAAAACCATTTTAGAACTTTGTGTTCATTTGGACATTATCTAAGTAGTAGAGTAGCAGTTTTACAAAAACAGTTGGTAGTCGCAGTTAATAGACACCAACGGCATACTCCGGCAAGCAGCAACATAGGCGCTTCATCAACGGAACATCGCAACACATAACACAACAATCCACCTACAACGTTCACGAGTTTACGGAGTAGTCAGCCCAGAGCGACGCTTTGTAAAAATGTGATGCGCTCTGTGACCCTGTTCAAAAAGTGTACATTATTTTCATAAGCAGACACTTCTTGAGCTTTAAGTCTACAAACACATTGACACCCTGAATTTTAATTACAGGCTAATAATCCTATGAATGGACATTGTTGGACAGTTACCTTAATCCCTTATAGGTACATTATAGGCCAAGCATATTTTTACATTAGAACTACATGTTTGATGATGCTCTATTCATGGATTGTGCAATGAACCTTTGGGATAACCATTGTCTCTCTGGCGATCATTGTACTTTTTGTCGGAGTATAAGTCAGATAAAGACTAGTTTTTTATCAAAAGTGTCTTCTTACAAGCGTTATTGTACAGTATTGGGAGGATGAACAACAAATTATCCTCAAAAAACTTAAAACCATGTTAAAAGTTATATTATATTGCTTATTGTATAAATCAGTGACCACTAGGGATGTAACGGTACGCTCACCTCGCGATATGATACATACAGTCATTTTTTCTAACGGTTCGGTATATTTTGGTCTGGCCTGATTTTGGTATGATGCAATATTCTCTAAGAGCAGCTTAAATATTACCATTTTTAAGTGCCAATAAAGTTGTTGATTCTATAACATGTATTATGATGCCCTTATTAACCACAGTGTATAAACTCCTGTCCGCCTAAACCGGATGTCGCTCATAACTAAGCGTGCAGTTTCATATTCGACAGCTTTTCGAAGTAAACAGCAGTAAGTATTTCGTGTTTTTTTTCAATCATTTTGCATAAAGTTAACCTGTTTTACACATTGTATCAGCGTCTAATAAACATCTCTGCAACAGAAAGTCCTTTACTAGGCACTAGCATTTCAAATAAACACGAATTTCATCAAAATACACCGCTGATCAAAGTGACAGATGAATCAATCACGCTAAAATCACCGTTATTTCGGACATTCTGATGGGAAATCGAGTACTAATCGCTTTTAAATGATCGTTTTATGAATCTTTACGTATGCATTTACATAAGCCAGGTTGTATTTGCCACTCAAACAGTTACAATACTGTTTAATCCAACATGTATTCTAATCATGGACTAAACGCCTATTCGGATAACTCAGAATTCCGACTGCCCCAATAGTCGCAACACTACTGTCAGCCTAATTTATAAAATAATTACGAAATGCTTATGCGTATTAGCCTATTCAAGGTGCTCATTTAAATGATACATAATATGTTTGGTTTGTATCTTTAATTGCGACAAGGAAACAGTCAATTTTAGTAAATTACATCCTTAATCAAATCACCCTTGCAATATCTATTTTAATATAACTTCGGTAATGTTTAACATAATAACATAAGCTTGAAGCTTGTATCCTACATAAACATTGATTATCCAATAACATACACACAAACAATCTATAAAATAAAAGAAGATTAAATATATTAAAGACAGTATCACATTCAACGCTCATTATCATATATATAGACATAAGGAAAGAAATGGGTACAAACTAAACTAAGACGTGCATCTTAAAGACTGTAAACACATGTTGAGCAGATTAATAGGAACATTGGAAAACAAATCTAGATAAACAACAACAAGAGCATTGGTATAAATGTATATAAAAACACAGTCACAAAAATTTAAACTGCATTTAAAGAATGGTCATGACTAAAATAAATAGCAAAAAAGACATGTTCAATGGAATAGTTGCAATCATATGATTAAAAAGAATTCAATATACAATTCATGCAGTTTTATGTATATAAAGCTACATGCTATACGTCACAGAATGTACATGTACATGCAAATTAAGACAAACAAACGAGCATAAAACGTATAAAACGTGTTCCATTGTACAAGTGCTTGATATGTAGTCAGGAACCCATGATCCCCTGCCTCTATACCCACAGAAATAGTTTTGGCAGGGACTGTATCTATACAGTGAACCTAAATTAAATGCTAAATCTATCAAAGGTATTTCATTGCAAGGCTAATGAGCTTTTTATTTCATATATTTTGTACTTTCCATAGAAATATGTTCTTCCAACCACTAAATTGTTTGCTAAAACCTATAATGAGTTTTACTGTCTTGAACAAAGATTGCTGATCTACTTGCGTAAAGAAAAGTATAACACACATATTAGACAGGGGTAAACGACGCTCTGCTAACAACGTTGTAAATTTCAAGAATAGGTCATGCTGTCCAGCCGATTTGCTGTGACAGTTGTTTTGTTTCTTCATCCATTCGATTGTTGTGATAGTCAAAAACAAAGCAATCGTTCGTCTGTGTACCGACAGATGTTTGGAGAATGTGCATATCATCGAAACACAAACTCAGATTAGCTTCTTCATCGTCGGTACTGTCTACCAGTGACACCTGTGTCGAATTTCCTTTCACAGGCCTTCAACACAGTCTTAGAACTTTCTTTTCTGGAGACGTGAATATATCATTATCCGGTAAACATTTAGAAATGTTTTGATTCCACGTCCCTATTTCTTCGAAACAGGTTGTAAATTGGTAATGCATATATATTTGTTCTGGAATGATTGAAAGTTTTTTGTTGAAAGGGGAAAAGAGATTTTTCAATTAAATGTCCTTTTTATTTTATTTTTAATATGCAGTCAGAATGGAGTGTTAAAGTATGATCAATAACGTCTGGAAATGTTGAGTGAAAACTGCAGTAGTAGCATTGATATTGGTCGTCCATGAATTGAAATGAATAAAAAATATAATTTTCTACCGTTTTTACACATAACAAAGCCAGAACAGTACATCCAAGTATGAATAGACGTGATAAATCGGTATACAAATTTACTACTAGGCGTACAGGCCAAATTTAACAAAAAACGATTAGTTGGCCTATACTGAATCGCATAGTCGTACAGTGTAATCGGCAAACATGTCCCCGAAAAAAGCATTTTATATGAAAAAGAAACCGTTACAGTAGGGAAAAGTTAGTGTTTATCGATGTGTTATACATTTATTAACAATGTTATAAAAGTTGCAACACTCGTTGGGTACCACATTAACTTTCTTTTAAAGAATTTGTTGGTTCTTTGTGAAATCTGGCAAATAACCAACTGTGAATTTACTTTAAGATAACGTTATTATGGGGTTTTATTAGGACTGTTTGGTATCAACGTAAACAGTAATTAACGTGCTACATATTTAACAAAATAATATACTTACTGTATGCCACGCTAACGAATAAACTAATAAAATCCAAAACATTCGAGACCGTAAACGCAATTTAATTTTGTTTGGCCGCCTAGTTATGAGCGACATCCGGTTTAGGCGGACAGGAGTTTATACACTGTGTTAACTATTTAAATGAATTTCGACAATATGAAGCATGTCTTAATACAGTTAAAACGAGTGATACATGGAAATTACACATAATCAGTAGGTAGTCCGATATTATCATTCTCTGATTGTTATTTTGCTTAAAGCTTATATGGAGCAGTATAGTTGATTCAAAGATCTCTGTCACAACCGCGTAAACAAACATTCATCCCGGTCGATTATAACTGGTGTGTCAGGATTAAATTCTACCATCAATAATACACTTAAATGATTAAAAATCTAATGGTCCTATATCGTAGTGGTTATACTTGCTACATTAACCTATTCAGACATAGAACATTATGGCGGTTTTGACAGACATCTTTGAATCGACAATACTGAAATTTGGAAGTCTTGTACCGTGAACCGTGTGGGACTGAAGTATGCGGTGTTTTGTGTACTGCAGTGTACCGTTACAGCCCTAGTGACCACATAATTGGTACACCCATAAATGTATAGATAATATAAGATATCCTTGTATTAACCTTGTATATGTTTGTATGTGAAATATAAGCAACTTAAAACCATGTTAAAAGTTATGTTGTATTGCTTATGATTATTGTATGAATCCCACTTCAACCAATCACTTAGGCTAATGCCAAATATGCATCTAATACATTTATAGTCAATGAAAAAACTCTCAAGAGACCTGATTTTATCAATATTGAAGTGAATTATATTAGCATGACATCCACTATTATGGTCAATCAAAGTCCAAAGGGAATAAAAAACTATTTACTAGTAGATGGTTTTTAATGAATTATTTTACACTAGGTCAAAAATAACATCATGCACCTGTGTGTATTCATGATATAGTGACTACCACCTGAATTTTAAGGTGTGAAGTAACTGAGTAACCGGAGGTAACCTGCAAGTAACCAAAGGAATAGTGCAGTAACCTGAGTTACCAGTATACAGGGGTTGTTTTAAAAATTTAAGCAAAGTAACTTCAATAGTAACTGAGTAACCGGATGAAACCTGCAAGTAACCAAAGAAATAGTGCAGTAACCTGAGTTACCAGTATACAGGGGTTGTTTGATAAATTTAAGCAAAGTAACTTGTATAGTAACTGAGTAACCAGAGGTAACCTGCATGTAACCAAAGGAATAGTGCAGTAACCTGAGTTACCAGTATACAGGGGTTGTTTTATAAATTTAAGCAAAGTAACTTGTATAGTAACCGAGTAACCAGAGGTAACCTGCAAGTAACCAAAGGAATAGTGCAGTAACCTGAGTTACCAGTATACAGGGGTTGTTTTATAAATTTAAGCAAAGTAACTTGTGAAGTAACTGAGTAACCGGAGGTAACCTGCAAGTTACCAAAGGAATAGTGCAGTAACCTGAGTTACCAGTATACAGGGGTTGTTTAATAAATTTAAGCAAAAAACTTCAATAGTAACTGAGTAACCGGAGGTAACCTGCAAGTTACCAAAGGAATAGTGCAGTAACCTGAGTTACCAGTATACAGGGGTTGTTTTATAAATTTAAGCAAAGTAACTTGTATAGTAACTGAGTAACCAGAGGTAACCTGCATGTAACCAAAGGAATAGTGCAGTAACCTGAGTTACCAGTATACAGGGGTTGTTTTATAAATTTAAGCAAAGTAACTTGTATAGTAACTGAGTAACCGGATGTAACCTGCAAGTAACCAAAGAAATAGTGCAGTAACCTGAGTTACCAGTATACAGGGGTTGTTTAATAAATTTAAGCAAAGTAACTTGTGAAGTAACTGAGTAACCGGATGTAACCTGCATGTAACCAAAGGAATAGTGCAGTAACCTGAGTTACCAGTATACAGGGGTTGTTTTATAAATTTAAGCAAAGTAACTTGTGAAGTAACTGAGTAACCAGATGTAACCTGCATGTAACCAAAGGAATAGTGCAGTAACCTGAGTTACCAGTATACAGGGGTTGTTTTATAAATTTAAGCAAAGTAACTTGTATAGTAACTGAGTAACCGGATGTAACCTGCAAGTAACCAAAGGAATAGTGCAGTAACCTGAGTTACCAGTATACAGGGGTTGTTTGATAAATTTAAGCAAAGTAACTTGTATAGTAACTGAGTAACCAGAGGTAACCTGCAAGTAACCAAAGGAATAGTGCAGTAACCTGAGTTACTAGCATACAGGGGTTGTTTTATAAATTTAAGCAAAGTAACTTGTATAGTAACTGAGTAACCGGAGGTAACCTGCAAGTAACCAAAGGAATAGTGCAGTAACCTGAGTTACCAGTATGCAGGGGTTGTTTAATAAATTTAAGCAAAAAACTTGTGAAGTAACTGAGTAACCGGATGTAACCTGCAAGTAACCAAAGGAATAGTGCAGTAACCTGAGTTACCAGTATACAGGGGTTGTTTTATAAATTTTAGCAAAGTAACTTGTATTGTAACTGAGTAACCGGAGGTAACCTGCAAGTAACCAAAGGAATAGTGCAGTAACCTGAGTTACCAGTATACAGGGGTTGTTTAATAAATTTAAGCAAAGTAACTTGTATAGTAACTAAGTAACCAGAGGTAACCTGCAAGTAACCAAAGAAATAGTGCAGTAACCTGAGTTACTAGCATACAGGGGTTGTTTTATAAATTTAAGCAAAGTAACTTGTGAAGTAACTGAGTAACCAGAGGTAACCTGCAAGTAACCAAAGGAATAGTGCAGTAACCTGAGTTACCAGTATACAGGGGTTGTTTTATAAATTTAAGCAAAGTAACTTCAATAGTAACTGAGTAACCGGATGTAACCTGCAAGTAACCAAAGGAATAGTGCAGTAACCTGAGTTACCAGTATACAGGGGTTGTTTTATAAATTTAAGCAAAGTAACTTGTGAAGTAACTGAGTAACCGGAGGTAACCTGCAAGTAACCAAAGGAATAGTGCAGTAACCTGAGTTACCAGTATGCAGGGGTTGTTTAATAAATTTAAGCAAAGTAACTTCAATAGTAACTGAGTAACCGGAGGTAACCTGCAAGTAACCAAAGGAATAGTGCAGTAACCTGAGTTACTAGTATACAGGGGTTGTTTAATAAATTTAAGCAAAGTAACTTCAATAGTAACTGAGTAACCGGAGGTAACCTGCAAGTTACCAAAGGAATAGTGCAGTAACCTGAGTTACTAGTAGACCGGGGTTGTTTTATAAATTAGTAACTGAGTAACTGTTGTGATATCATTATCATAAAATCCATAGTATATAGTATAACAGAGGAATAGTAACCACATAGACTTAAATAAAGTAACCAAAAGAATAGAAGGGTAACCAGAGGTAACCAAAGACATAGTGCGGTTACTTTCGTATGCCTATGATTATGAAGCATTAAAAAGTGCATAACTAGGGCCATATCTATCATGGGAGCGAAGCGAGCTAGAAAAAATCAGTTAACGTGAGCAGCAAACACGTATAATCGTTCTCTACCTGATATTCACTTATTACAGCGCTAAGCGAGCGAAACGAGCTAGAAAAAACATTGTTTGACTGAGAAGCAGGCATAGATCTACATGTCATACATGTTCCCTACTTGATGGTGTTCACTTAGTAAAGTACTAAGCTAGCGTAGACTGCTTGCCTGAGCAGCAAGTCATACAAACATGCTCCCTACTTGACGATATTCACTTAGTAAAGTACTGAGCCAGCTAGAAAAAACTGCTTGCCTGAGCAGCAAGTCATACATATATGTTTCCTACTTGATTATATTCACTTAGTAAAGTACTGAGCGAGAGTAGCGAGCTAGAAAAAAACAATGCTTGCCTGAGCAGCAGGTCATACATACATGTTCCCTACTTGATGCTATTCACTTAGTAAAGTACTGAGCGAGCGCAGCGAGCTAGAATATTTTTTATTTTTTGCATCATGTCACACAAACGTATCTCTGTTTTATCATATTTTATAAATCACAATATTTAATAAATATATTGAGCGAGTTAGTACTGTTTATTTATTTAGGCAGCATGCAACACATGTCTTCTCGATCTCTACCAAATGAAATTCGTTTTGATAGTTGATGAGCGAGCGAAGCGAGCTCGAAATATATCGAGTTATACAATGAATCAAAAAGGGAGAGTGCTTCCAATATTTATGCCTAACCCTAGGGAGGCATCAATTTTTATTGCATTTTTGAGTCAGTATATTTTACCCTTTTTTCATGGAGCGTACGCCCCGGGCGTACGGGCGTATGCCTGGCTACGCGCCTGATTAAGCTATGTGTAAGTTTACTGCACTGAACTCACTGTATTTTAAATCTTTCAATGTAAAATCATTAATTTTCATGGGAATTATATTTCGTGTGGATTTCTCAGGGTTCCACACTAACGCTGGTAAAAGTTTTCTAAATTCTTTACAAATTTAATGCTTCTTTACTGACCAGTGACATAAAATAGTTAGTGTCATTCAACTTTCAACCATGGAATAAAACCCCATCACACACTAATATTTTGGCCCTTGTATTTGTTACTTGAAATGCAAAATCCATAAATTAAGGTCCCATCAAATTGGACTGTTTTTTACCAAAACCACAAAATTTTGTACTATCAAAATTAAATGATTTTACATTATTAGTCTTTTACAAGGCTAACATACTTACAATAAAGCAATCTTCCATATGGGCATTTACTTAAGTCTTTTCAACCGATATTGTTTAGTGCTGATATTTACCCCAGGTTGTATGATTTCATAAACATAAAGGACCCATATTGCATAATTTGCTTATGGAAATTGATAAATTACACACAAGAACCTTGCTTATGCATGCATGAGTGTTAGGATCAAGTTAATATCTGTGTACTCTAATTCAATAAGAGAGAAGTGATTTTTTATAACTACAGTACTATCCTACAAATTAACATTTCCCTATTATGTGTCTGGCAAAGCTTATCAGAAACTTGATCTATTAATAGCATAGCCATACGGATTAATGCTGCTGATTTCACCTGAGATTGACTGATGTGTAACACAGTATAAGACAGAGCAGCATTTTGGCACTTTACACATATGTATGTGTGTGTAGTGTTCTAATGATTAGAACTGCCAATACATGGATAAGGGTTACCATAGCTGACTCATCTGTTACTGTTTATGTACAGTGCACTGGATTCTTGAGTTTTCATGTATTGTGGAATAAATATGTTATTCTAGGTATACATAGATCTAGTTTATACATGTGTTTTCAAGCACTCATATCAGAAGCACAATGTGATTTATTTTTATACTATAAAATTTCCTCTGAGAATTAATTAAACTCTGTGAATTAAGTTTAGCGACACTGATTATAAATTAATTTCTTAATGTGAGACAAATTTTGAAAGCAGAATAATAATCAATGCTTTCGATGTTTAATATAAAATGTTGCAAACATGTATACCAAAACATTAGCAACACTAAAGTCACAGAAAATGCTAGCATCACATGATATGATACCTATCTTGATTTGATGTCTGCCCATATGCTTCGTTGAACACTTGAAATCAGTTGTAAACATGGTCTTGTGATATGATTGTCCATTAATTTAGTGATGAACGCTCCAGAACATGCATGTTACTAACGTCATTAAATTGACTTTTTCGTCATCAAGAATGTATAAATATCCACTAATCTAGCATGTTTTTCAATATTTGATACAACAGGTAAAGGTTGACAGTCAATCAATTGCAGTCTTTGAAATTAGCTTTTTCAATTTTACTAGCCAGTCGGAGAGGTAACTTGCAGAAAAACAGTACCAGCCTGACAATTTTTCGACATAATGCAGCAGTGGTCTCATTTACAAATAAAAAAGTAAAAACTATGTTGAATTTTTTTTTTATTTCATCATCTGATCATAGAAATCCCATGAAAAGACATATAGCAAACTGCCCACCGGAATTTTTAAAAGTGGGTATACGTGCCCGCAAGTTTTGGTGCAGCTTATTGTAGTGATAATCAATTCTGTACTTTATTTCTGAGCATACAGGAGCACCTACAGTTGCCGACCCTCGCAATGACCCCGTTGTGGTGATTGGTGTACTTGAAATAATACTATAGTATGCGAAACCACCCAAATAGGGGTTTCAGCATACCGGTACATCATTCTGGCAACATTGGTTTTACGTCACTGCTCCTCGCATTCACTTTCTCAATTATTCTAACTTTTTTGTGTGATTAGAATGTCTACAAAACGTGTTTTATCATCGGAATAGGGTTAAGTCCCTTTAAAACTGGTCAGCCATTATTCAGGCATATAATGAGTCGATTAATATACTTGGCAATTTTGTCGGAGTACAGACTGGTTTGACTTAATTGAATGTTTGTTATACATGTATATTGAAGAATTTTTCACAGTCTCTTGAATTCAAGACAATGAGAGGAGTCACTGTTAAAACTTTATTTATTTTTTGTTTTAGAACCACATAAGATAATGATTTGCGGAACTGAAAATTCACAGATTGAGTGTGTAAAGAAAAATATGGGGATACACTCTGGACAAAGAAGTTTCATATGTGGAATTTGTGGCGCTGCGTTCCGGTTGAAGGATGGCCTTTTTGGTCATATGAGAAAACATACTGGAGAAAAACCTTTCAAATGTGATGTTTGTGGATCTACATTCACAAGAAATGGTAGCTTAAAATGTCACATGAGAATACACACTGGAGAAAAACCTTACCAATGTGATGTCTGTGGATCTGCATTTCAGAAGGGTAGTGACCTAAAACGTCACATGAGAATACATACTGGAGAAAAACCTTTCAAATGTGATGTTTGTGGATCAGCATTTGCACAAGTTTATAGCTTAAAAGCTCACATTAAAATACATACTGGAGAAAAACCTTTCAAATGTGATGTTTGTGGATCTGCTTTCACAACAAATGGTAGCTTAAAATTTCACATGAGAATACATACTGGAGAAAAACCTTTCACATGTGATGTTTGTGGATCTGCATTTCAGAGGGGTAGTGACTTAAAAATTCACATGAGAATACATACGGGAGAAAAATCTTTTGAATGTGATGTTTGTGGATCTGCATTCCAGAGGAGAAGTGACTTAAAAATTCACATGAGAATACACACTGGAGAAAAACCTTACCAATGTGATGTTTGTGGGTCTGCATTTGCACAAGGTAGTGACTTAAAACGTCACATAAGAATACATACTGGAGAAAAACCTTTCAAATGTGATGTTTGTGGATCTGCATTTGCACAATTTAGTAACTTAAAAACTCACATGAAAATACATACTAGAGAAAAACCTTTCCAAATGGGATGTTTGTGGATCTGCATTTCAGAAGGGTAGTGACCTTAAACGTCACATGAACATACATACTGGAGAAAAACCTTTTAAATGTGATGTTTGTGGGTCTGCATTTGCACAAGGTAGTGACTTAAAACGTCACATGAGAATACATACTGGAGAAAAACCTTTCAAATGTGATGTTTGTGGATCAGCATTTGCACAAGTTTATAGCTTAAAAGCTCACATTAAAATACATACTGGAGAAAAACCCCTCAAATGTGATGTTTGTTGATCTGAATTTCAGAGGGGTAGTGACCTTAAAGTTCACATGAGAATACATACTGGAGAAAAACCTTTCAAATGTGGTGTTTGTGAATCTGCTTTCACAACAAATGGTAGCTTAAAATGTCACATGAGAATACATACTGGAGAAAAACCTTTCACATGTGATGTTTGTGGATCTGCATTTGCACGAGTTTATAGCTTAAAATGTCACATGAGAATACATACTGGAGAAAAACCTTTCACATGTGATGTTTGTAGATCTGCATTTCAGAGGGGTAGTGACTTAAAACGTCACATGAGAATACATACGGGAGAAAAAACTTTTGAATGTGATGTTTGTGGATCTGCATTCCAGAGGGGAAGTGACTTAAAAAGTCACATGAGAATACATACTGGCAAAGAACATTTTAAATTGTGATGTTTGTGGATCTGCATTCACACATGGCAGTGACTTAAACACTCATACGAGAATACATACTAAAGAAAAACTTTCAAATGTGATGTTTGTGGATCTGCATTTCAGAGGAGTAGTGACTTAAAACGTCACATAAGAATACATACTTGAGAAAAACCTTTCAAATGTGATGTTTGTGGATCTACATTCAAACCAGACGGGTCCTTAAAGTGTCACATGAGAATACATACCGAGAGAAAAAAAACACACATTCAAATTTGATATTTGTTGATCTGCAATCATAGCCAATGGTTGTTTAAAGTGTCACATGAAAAAAAATACAGGTGAAAAACCTTAAAAAAATGTGGATCTGCATTCATGCGAATTAATAACTTAAAAGTTTACAGTCTGAGAGAAAACTATGTGAATGTGATGCTTGTAGACCTGCATTCAATTTTTTAACTAAATCACATGAGAAATCATGCTGCTAATTAGCTTTCCCAGCATCTTAAACTTTAAATGGTGACATTAAATCATAAAATGTTTGGCTTTTATTGTGTTATTTGAGAGATTGAGAGAAATCAGACCAGGTGTGACTTGTTATTATGAGAGTCCAGATACAAAAATATATGGATAAAGTTAGGTTAGTGCTGTGGATTAGTAAGTTTATCTGGCAAGGCCGAGGAATTTATCGAGTTAGCTGTAGCCCGTAAGCGAGTCTGATGATTACCGCTGCCAAGCTTTTACTCACGGCACTATAGGTGATTCAAAGATCTCTGTCACAACCGCGTAAACAAACATTCAACCCGGTCGATTATTACAGGTTTCTCAGGATTAAATTTTACCATCATAAATACACTTATATGATTACAGCTCTAATGGTCCTAAAGCATAACGGTTATACTTACTGCATTTAGTTTTTAAGAGATGGAACATTTTGGCGGTTATGACAGACATCTTTGAATCGACAATAATCATTTACATCTTCTAACAAGTAAGACCAGATGATGCTACATACCAAATAACAGAGCTCTAGGCATTGTAGTTTAAGACTAGAAGATTTTTAGATGTTTTCTGAATATAAGTCTATGTAAATCAGGTGACCCCTGGGGCAGGGTAATTTTGACCCCAAGGCGATAATTTGAACATCTTTGTAGAGGACTACTAGATGATGCTGCATACCAAATATCAAAGCCCTGGAGCGTTTGGTTTCAGACAAGAAGATTTTTTATGTTGGCATTTTAAAACCCCCTTGTATTTTAGAGCCTCATAACCCAAGTAGTTAATGGACCGGAACCTTTCGAACAACTTCACTAAAATTATTAGAGGACCACCCAAGGAACATTTTTACAAAGTTTTACCAAATTTGGCCAAGTGGTTAAGGAGAAGAAGCCGTTTAAAGAAATAATTGGCGGACAAACAACAGACGACAAACAGAGAGTGATGACAAAAGCTCACCTTGTCACTATGTGACAGGTGAGCTAACAAAAATACGAGTAAATCATACAGGGTAGGCAGCACTCAATTTAACCAACTGAGCACAGAACACAGAAACAATGCAACATAACATAATTACACGGAGCAATGCCTACACATACCGTTATACTCCTGTATTTTTGTTCTTAATGAAACTTTTGTAATAGCTTTAATACCTCTTGCATAAGTTTGGTAGTGGGTCCATCTTCAGCCGACTCTGCAAACTGACTCCAAGGATGTTTCTCTCTCGTACAAAATGCAAACGGCATTGCTGAAATCATTCAATACGATAGTAAACAAGATACTGAAAATCATTAATTTTTGTGGGAGATTAAATTTGGTGGATTTCGTGGTTCACCTTTTACCACGAAATCAATTCCCATCAACACTAATTTTGTCCCTTGTATTTATTACCTGAAATGCAAAATCCACAAATAAAGATCCCATCGAAATCGTCTTTTATACCAAAACCACGATATTTTGTCCTGTTGAAATTAAATGATTTACAGTACATGACAATTCTACATATTAAAGTCAAATAAAAAACAAGGCCCACAACTTTCGGTTCCTATAATAGCAACACCCCAAGTGCACAACTAACATATCATGATAGGCTGATTCCTGCACATTTCCTGGATCACAGCTAACATCCACCTATATTTAACTTCCAAGAAAAGTCTGGCTTGAAACCACAGGAATAAGTAAAAATTTAGGTAAATTTATTATGTTTTTCTCGAAATTAATGTTACCTATAGATGTACCAAATTCATACAATTTTTTCATTCTTTTTCAATGATACTGTTACCTGTGCATGGGGCCATATCATCATTATTATTGTTTCAGTCATCATTACAGTGGAACTCGGTTAAAACAAAATCCTGGGGACCCAGAAATTCCTTTCACTATATCAGATTTTCGTCATATCAGTACAACAAAATTTCGTTATATGAGAGTGGATATAACGTATTTCGTTATATACATTGTATATGAAAATGATTATGTTTGTCGTTTATAAGAACAGCATGTACAGCCTGCTTAAAATGTTTAAAGGAACAGCATACATGATGCTGAACAATGTTTTGATATTATAAACTGATAAATTCTTTATGAATGAGTCCTATTCAATATCTTACTTTGAGTATATCGATCTGTATTCTGTGCGTAGTAATGCATTATCAGAGCTGTTTGACAAAGTATGCTTACTAGTATAGTACAAGTTCAACCATTAAAACAAGTAACAAGTAACAAGTAACGATGGCGACAGTGACATGGTTGATGAAACGGCCCCCACATATTTCATCCTCTGTCTAATATTTCATTTTATAGTTGCAGCTCAATTACAAATGTTAAAAATCTTGTAAAGTCAACAAACTTTAGGGGTATAATTATTGTTTAGGTCAGTTAATTTGCACTGATAAATGCCAATGCGCAACTACTGAACATCTTTTAAGATTGTTTGCACAAACATTTTTCACACAACTACTGCCTTTGTTATAACCAAGCAGAAATGCACACAAAAGGCTTCATCGGGGCCCAGAACATTATGTTATAAATGATTTTTCATTATATTCCATTTCGTTATAACCGAGTGGTATTACATTAAAATAAAGAAGGGACGAAATCGGGGATTATTTTTCATTCACTATAACTGAGTTTTCGTTATAAGCGAGTTTGCTATAAGTGAGTTCCACTGTATACAATAAAACAAGGCTGCTTTAAATAAATGTTTATGTCCCAGTAGAAGCCTTGTCCATAATAACTAGCTAAGTCATTCAGGGGACATAATTCTGTTGAAATATTGGGAAAGTGTAACATGGCTTTGACAAGGGAAGGAGATATTGTGATTGTAATTTGTAAACAAGTTTGAAAGCAATGTTTTGATGGGCAAAAATATTTGTTTTTCAATAACCTTTTGGCAATGAACTGTTAGATAAAACCAACATCAGCCATCAAATAACTGTTCTGCACACATGAAACCTGGTTTTTGGATGGATGGACAGTCAAGCAGATGGATAGGACAATCAAACTATGCGCCTCCTGAAACACTCTAGATCCTGGGGCATAAGCTATACTGGTATATACAAGGTTGAACTTACTCCATGCTTCCTGTAAACAAATGATGTTCACTCCACATGTTGCTGCTGATGCAATAATTTCTGAGATTCTTTGGTGAAGAGCAGCAGCCTATTGTGAAACAAAGAATTTAAAACATAATTTAAGTGCAAATAGATAAAAGTCAGTATTATCTTAGTACATGTGATTATGATAAATAAATTAACCCCACCCCGTGAAATAATGAGTCCTGTCAGTATTATCTTCATACAGGCGTTTCGGGTAATTCTGCGCATCGGGGAATTCTGCGCACCTTATCTTTCTATTTCTTACAGAATTTGCTGGGTCGTTTTTCTTCGGTCTTCCAGTGTTTTTGTAGATGTATGTTACTTATGTAAGGTTTTATAATCATTTCAACGAAATCGGAAAAGTATTTCTACGAAAATTTGACCAAAATGAGTGTCAACGGCGATTTTCGTTAAATTGACATACCACGTGACACATAATTTGAATAAAAACACATTTGTCATGGATGATGACTTTTCATTTTTTGTCAACATTGTCTTAATGACTTATTCTTTCGATACTGTGATAAATTTCTTGTGAAACAAATCTTTGAAACAGACTATACAAAAAAACAATTCCACCTGCGCAGAATTAGCCGAAAAAATTTACGTCATGAAAACCGGCAACCATCTTGTTTTGTGACAACATTTGACCTAGTTTAGCGAAGGTATGGTGTTTTGAATTGTTTACATTTGTCAATGAAGGTTGTTTCTATCCAAATAGCACCGTAATTTATTCTAAAAATAAAATAATCTCAAATGTAGAAAGCCAATACCCGTTAGGTGCGCAGAATTACCCGACAGCACTGTACATGTGATCATAATAAATAAATCAACCCCTGTCACGAAAAAATGAGTCTTGTAAAGTTTGTTGAAGTCGGACTATAGCTACAGTGAGCAAGCGCAGACAAATTTTGTCACCAGACTTACTAACAGACTGAACAAATCTGGACGCAAATGCAGCCTGCAAAAATTATACTTTTTAACAGCAGGAGTTCAATCGAGACTTACGCACTAGTCCATATTATGCCCGGCCGGGGGTTGTGTTGATACAAATACGAAAAAAATACAGAAGATCTTCCAGACAGCTGGTAATTTGACAACCTTATCAACTCCGAGTCCCTGGGAATAGACTTTGATCTGTTTCCAAGACCTGAGAATTACTTTGTGATTATATGGTTAATCTGAAATATTCTGGACTTGAAGGACCCTTGTAACTGGTAACCCTTTTAACCGGAATCCTGGCAAAAACAACATAATTGATACTGTACGTGTCATAGGCTAAAGGACTACTGAGAAAAGAATGCAGGAATGCCCCGAGTAATCCAGCAACTTGTATTCATCATCAAACTTTACCTGCTCTAACACAGGGGCATCTGTTGGAAGAACAATTTTATTTTGAATGGCTCCCACTCTGACAATCCTTGCTGGACGAGCTTCTTCCTTCAGTGCACTGAAACCGTAACCTTGTACTTCAAAATTCTTCTCATCAGCTACGGACAGGACATCTGGAGACAGGTCTAATTTACTGCAAGCAAAAATACTTTAATTAATTATCCTAGCATATAGCACTTCCAACATGTTTTAAACTATTGGTTTGAAATACTAATACAACATATTTAAAATGTATTATACACTAATACAGTACCTCCTCTGTAGAACAACCCCCTTAGGGAGCTGCAACTATTGGCTGCTGTGTAGAGGTTTTTTCTATACAGAGGTTAAATTTAGAGTAATTATCACCTAGTTGTTGTTATAAAGAGGTCCTTGTATCAATCCATTCTATCTAATACTACAATAAAGTAAACAGTTTAACCTCTACTAAACAACAACCTCTGATGAACAGGCAACATATACATACAGAAAAACCTCTCCTCAACAATCACCAGTCATCAACAGGAAACTATGAATATAGTAAAACCTCTAAACAGCAACCATCTCTCATGAACAGGCAAAGTACACATTACAGACTTTACGGTAAACCTCATAGGACAACCACAATATGATAAAGGCCACCTCAAAATTAAAATTATATATTTTTTAAATTCTATATTTATTTTTACCTGTATTTCTCTTTATTAACATTAATTACGACTGGTCTAATAAGAAGACCAGTTTGCAATAGTTACAAGGGTGGTAGAATTATTGAGGCTTTACTGTATTAACAAGTGTGGAAAAATAATGTTGGCAACAAGTGAAACTTGATGAATTGATCAACATTTATGCAGCTGTTGTGTACATAACTAATCATAATAAGCAAAAATAGCTTAATTCATTCTTTGTAATGAGGCTGTTATGACAGTATAACATGCTGTCAATCTCCAAATATGTATAAACATGAATGAGAAGTGCTCCAGCATTTATTAACAGTGTTTTATCTGGCCTAGATTGACAGGAAATAAACCACAGTTTAATAGAGGTATACACCAGTACTTGTATGTGGTATTTACAACACTAACCAATCTTATCTTTGTGTACTGTTAGCCTTTAAGTGAATGAAATCAGATATGGTCCTTCAATAAACTAGTTTGTGGACATACTTAAAAGTTAAATTGTAGTCTAGTTTAAACAGTTCACAGAAGAAATGTCATTGATCTAATATAATTATAAACTTTTGAATAACTTCATATTTAAGTAAAATATGTATATCATGCAGACTTACTGAAAGTATTTTGCAAGCAAAGTTTGATGATATAATATTGAAACAGACTACACTCAAAGTCTTTCAGGTTTTTATTTTTTTTATGAGTGACTTCATTGAAAGGAAGCCTGTTAGACGATGTGTACATATATGCAAGAGTGTGGCTAAATCAACAATGACTCTGACTAAAAAAATAAATTACACATTTGTCTACCTGTAGTACCTATTTGCTAATGCACCAGTCAACCAAACACAGGCCCCCCAACCCTAGGAAGGGGCCGGGGATAGTGGTGGAAAAGTGTCTTGGTTTTGACCTTTCTGAATGCCAGATGAGTGCACTGTTTCACACCAAAATAGCGGGTCCATATAGCCAGGGGTGGAGTGGGGCAGGTTTCAATTGACTGGTGAGTAATATACGTAATAGTTTTTAAAGAAACTGATCTAGCTTTTTCAGTAAAATTCTGCATCTATTTCTGAAAATAATCTGAGAAAAAGGTGATTTGTAGATTTATAAATCTCTAAGCAACGAGGTTGCACCATTGTCCATGAGAGTATGCCCCGAAAAACTCTTAGCATAATCATGAAAAATGGACAAGCTACACACCTGCCATTGGATCAGAACAGGCCAGCACCCTTAATTATAACGACTTTAGTTGCTGTTCATTACCTTAAGGTTCCAGCCCGCTAAGAAAAGAACATTAAAATGAATCAACAAAACAAGAAATAGTACAGTAGATAAAATACATAAATTTGTTCACACATTTTGTAAAAGTCCCTGGCTCGAGTGATTAAATGCAAAGTTGTTTGTGCTACAAAAAACATTTTTGTATAGATTAAGTTTCATGTTTAAGCCTACATTAAACTAGGGAAAATACATTAAACAGTTTGCACCAAACTTTGACAGTTCATTTTCACAAGGACAGTAGATACAGTATATATCTATCTCCATGATTTTCATGAATCAATTTCCCTACAAGTGGGTCCAGGTTTTATGCCAAATATTGCTCTATTCTGCAAAACATAATAATGACAACCCATGTAAGACTTACCTCACTTCATTTCCATACAATATCCGACGAACTTCAGCATATTCCGCCGGTGGCAGATGCTTTTTAAGCGATTTGTCTACGCTCTCAAAT
Source organism: Spisula subtruncata (assembly GCA_963678985.1). Classification (NCBI taxonomy): domain Eukaryota; kingdom Metazoa; phylum Mollusca; class Bivalvia; order Venerida; family Mactridae; genus Spisula; species Spisula subtruncata. Next base: position 22,372,680 of record OY787672.1, on the reverse strand, counting down.
TCTCCTGACATTTTGCAAGTTGGTAATGGAGGTCATGACCTATTTGGATAAGCTCATTTTATTACAAGGTAAGTCAAGCTATTTGTATTTTGTTTTTGTCAAATAATTAAATTTTGACTGGACTCATAATATAGTTAAAAGGCAACTTAATCATATTTGATATGTTGTCTGTCTCAAATTTGATTCTACGAATCTTAGAATGTAATCTTAACGGTATGTTAACATTTCACCCCCACGCATAATGAACTTAGACTCTCCCTAGTAAACAATAATGGCGGACGATCCAAAATCCGGAAATGATGATGCTGCTGCTACTAAAATCACAACAGATCGTGACACAAGAGGTAAATGTTTATGTTCATGCTAAAAGCGTAAGTCTTGATGAGTTGGTAAACTAATTCTACGATTTGGCTGTACACTCACCTGACGGTTACAACATGATCACACATTCCACATGCATTAGCACATGTTTCGTCCTCAAAATTATTCGTCCTTTCGTTGATTAAGAAAACTTTTAGCCGCGGGTTTATTTGAAAATTGAATGTGACACTTTAATTGCATCAGTTTAAATTTAACTTGATCAACAAAGTAAGCTTTATGTAGCCGAGTGTATAGGATTTAATAACTAATATGGCAGAAACTTGTGTAAGCAGCCGGCTAGCTCAGTAAGACTTGTAAGCGAAGGGTCCCGGTCTGGTTGCACATTATTCTTTCCCTGTTACGTTTGGCACCCAACGTGCGGCCGTGACTGTATTTGCTCCGAGAACATATCACTATGTTCTCTAGTCTAGACCTGTCAGAAATTCGAGGACGAATTTCGTTCTGACGTGGGTAGTCAAACAATCTCGACTTAGAGTATCCACTTCTAAGTCAAGACCCATTATGCGCTTTACCGATCAGTTTTTGAGTTTCATGAATTCTGTCTTTTACGCCAAATTAGAGCCATTTTCAGCATTGAACATGAAAAATATAATAAAAATAAACGAATGGTACAGAATACCTGTTAATATTGGTCCTTATAATCAATAAATCGATAAATAAATCAGCACGTGTAATTTCCGAAAATCCAAATGTAAACATAACTGTGAGTATCCGGTACGCGTATACCGCCCGTACAGCCCGTACAGATGAGCGCAACACGTGTGTAATTCATATGCTAACGTTGTGCGAATCGCTAAGCGAGCAGTAAAATTCATTTAACTTATCGTATTCTGTTCATAAGTCATTAACTATCAGTTTACAAGAAAAATCAGCTCGATTTGTCAACAAATCTTCGTTAATTTTTCGTTTTTAGTTTCACCGAGCGAGCTCAAGAGTAATTGGTTTCACGCGTACCAGTGTACATCACTGTGAAAACTAAATAGTGCCGAAGATCTCCCAGCATCCTCCATTGTTCTAGAAACTCATTCCATCGAGTATTCTGATTGGTCGATAGGGGAATGCGATTTGCATATCAACAACAAATAGCTGTGTAGTGGAATTTAAAAGTGCGACATCGTCGTGTTAAAATTGTCGGACAAACGAACCGCTGAGTGTTTTATGGATGTTTTTGGTGCAGATAACGAGAAAAAGGGTTGATCTTCGTGGACATGCTATATTTTTCATGGTATTTACAACTTTTCATTCATCTTTTCAAGTTGCGCCAAAAATTTGATCGCAAAGCCCCCCACATATATGACACTTTAGGTCACATCTGCGATGGAGATAAAGGTCAGAAATTAAAAAATCTCCTAGCAGATTGCCCCACATCTATGACGTGGGAGGATGTCATGGTATGTACCTTTTAAATAAAGGGGAGAACCTTGTGTATTCCGTTGGCTAGCTCAGTCGGTGAAGCATTCGCCCTGTAAGTGAAGGTCCCGGTTCGAGCCCCGGTCTGGTTGCACATTTTTCTTTCCCTGTTACATTTATAAAAAATATTGTATTTCGTGACTCACTAGCTGAATCTTAAGGAGTTTGCCCATTTTACCAGTGTTGGTAACACATGGGGGATACACTACAGAGGGGATGGGATTGAATCAGACCACCCTGGATTGTTTGTATGTACATTGGTTTTACAAGTTTGATCAGGAAAATAGCCGATGACAGGTCATATATCATATGATACTCCTAGATGTGGAGCAATCTGCTAGGAGATATTTTAATTTCTTACTTTTATCTCCATCGCAGAGGTACTTACTAAGTTGAGATTGACTAATGATACTCTTTCCTGAGAAAAGAGCTGGTAGTTGGACACCTTGTACATTTTTGTTCTAGTACCTGTTTATGTTCAATAATCAAATATGTTTTACCTATTGATTGCAGAAGTATATGACTTGGTAACTGACCAGTTATTTGCGGAATTGAAGACTGTGTATCAAGAGACGGGAAAAGGTATTGGAATGTTAATTATTTGTTTAAACACAATAGCCAAGTATGTTTCCTCATCACATCAGAATTAAACAATCAAGAATTGAAAACAGAATTAATAGTTACTGAACTTTCTCAAATCTTGTATCTTGATGAATAGCTTGTCATGACAAATTGTTGAGAAAAGATTGAATGCCAACTAAAATAAGATCAAGATATTGCAAGCAAATCAGAGGCACGAGAATACAGCCATGTAAATCATGATCGAGTGATATACATTGAAGCCTTGTTGAATTTCAATGAAAATTACCAAACCAGTAATGCAAAATGTTGACAAAAGTTATTACCAGTAATATTGTGTTGATATATGCTTACTCTTTTTATTTTTCAGTTTCAGATGAAGTACTTTCTGCGTGAGTATGCTGTATTTCACTAAGTTGACTAACACCTTAATATTGCAGTGAAGTTTTCTGACACATATACTCTTAGTGTCTAGTTACTAGCAGATACATAACAATGTATTTATTATATTTCAATGCCAATATATTGTACTAAAACTTCATGTCTTTTAAACAATTGCACTACATAGGTCTGACCCAAGTTCATCAACCAGACTGTTATTATGTTAGGTAGGAACTTAAGGAACAAGTCTTTTTACCTTAAAGTGTGCCATATAACCATATAAGATTAGTGACATGTACGCTCTTCTTTCATTTCATCAGTTACATTTCATCAGTTACGGTATATTTATGTATACAGGTGTTTATTATGTTTTTGGCAGGTTAAGTAATGTTCTTCAAGCACCATTGTTAGCAGCCTTGGACCTGGTAGATGGAAGAAATGTCTCACTACTTGTAACTCCAAGTGGAAGAAAACTCTATCAGGTTAGTCAGTGTTCACTGGTATCTGTTTACTATAACTTGGAACTTATTTTATGTTTTAAATTTGTAATGTAATGGATTTGTGTTGTACATAGCCTTGTTTTGATATGGTAGTTCGGCTTACTTACTTGTGAGTTGCAGGTATTTGTGTTAACCAAACTGAAGCACTCAAATCTAATACAAAATGTACTACTCATGTAGTCAATATTATATTCAATTCCATTATGAAACAGTTGTATTTAATGACATGTGTCCTTAGACACTCCTGGTGAGACTACTAGTTTAATTCCCTTTTGATTGATTATCAATTCTATTTTTCAGTAAAATCTGAAAAATTAAAGCTGTGCCATACTAACTTTAGTTATGAAATGTCCATTTTATTAATTTGGTTTTAATTAATGACACAATATTATGATTCAGGTTGTTGGCAGTTCTAGTACACCGTACACTTGTTTCCCTGGTAACCATTATTGTTCTTGTCCGGCTTACAAGTTCTCAGTGTTGAAAAGAGAAGAGCATGTTATGGTATGATATAACTCTGTCAGCCCTGAGAATTGCACACAATCCCGACCTTTAATTCGTATAATTTAACAGCTTATATTTTGTCTATATTTATAAGTTATAACTCTGTTTACCTTTTCATAAGAGGGGAGTATCACATAGATATTATAGAGGTGTAATACGAACACACATTTATCATACCAATATTGCTCGATTTGCTTGCTGAAATGGATGAATTCAACGAAAAGAACATTGTAATTTATTTATGCATAAAGGTTCGGATTGTGTCAAATTCTCCCAAGCTAAACTTCTCTGTTATATTTTACATGATCTCCTTAACATTAAATTCTGCTCTGCTGAGAAAATTTTTCCTGTCTCAACTTTCTAGACAAATAGTGTTCCATTGACATATTCTGTACCACTGACATTGCCACAAATTATGTTATCCTGATGTTAATGTAGTTATCAAGTGACTTATGTTTGCGTTCAACTATGATTGACAGTTGTCTTTTTGCAGTTATTTCTTTTTCACTGATATGTTGGCCAATGACCTCAAACTATGCGGGAAGAGAGAGCTGTATGATACTAGGAGTTTGGATGGGATACCCTAACTCTCTCTCTCTCTCTGTCCTTTGAAGCCGTAGGTCATTGTCCAATTTGGCAGGGAAAAGATGATGTCCGTGCATCTATGCCTGCCTCAGTTGAAGTCAAATAAACTATTGGTTACCAACCAAATTTATCTTTAGTTGGATGTGAAATACTGAAAAGCTTTTCAGAGTTGACCAAGTGCAGAGAATCCAAGTGAAGTTTCTTGTAAACCCATCAGAAAAATACTGCAAGCTGTTAATGGAAATCACTTCTCAACTAATTATTTGCTTATTTGGTTGTTAATTTGTTTATTATTTAATGATAAATGTTTGAATATTATACATGTAAATGCCTGTTACTTTCAGTGTAAGCATGTGCTGGCTGTCAGATTATCAAACGCTATCGGTGTGACCAAAGTTATTGATGTAACCAATGAAGAACTTACAGAATTATTGGTGCAACTAGAGTGAACTCCCCTGACTACTGATAATGCCATGTTGGAACATTCAAGTTACTTCCCTTGAATTGAGCATTGATGAAAGTTGGACTTACTTCCCTTGAATTGAGCAGCGATAAACATTGGAGTTACTTCCCTTGAATTGAGCAGTGTTGAAGGTTGAGTTTTCTTCTATTGAAAATGGAGCAATGTTGAAGGTTGGAGTTGCTTCCCTTGAATTGGCAGTGTTGAAGGTTGGAGTTAGTCCCTTGAATTGGGCAGTGTTGAACGTTGGGTTTTCTTCAATTGAAAATTAAGCAATGTTGAAGGTTGGAGTTACTTCCCTTGAATTTAGCAGTGATACAGATTGGAGTTACTTCCCATAAATTGAGAAATGTTCATGGTTAGAGTTACTTCCCCTGATTTAAGCAGCGCTGATTGTTGGATTTACTAGTGAATTAATCATTGTTGAAAGTTACTTCTCAACAATCTCTTGAAAATTAACCAGTGTTGAATGTTGGGAGTTTCTTGTGTTGAATTTGGAGCAGTGTTGAAGGTTGGATTTACTTCCTTTGAAATGACCATTTTGGGAGCAAGCTGCAACAGACCACATGTCCAAAGTTACAAGTAATCAATCTAAAATGCTGATTGCTCTATAATATAATCAGTACATTTCTAGTGTACAATGTACACATGCAAGTGTAAAGAATCTGCCTGGTTTCTGACATTTTATAATAAACACTCTGTATTTGGAGATATGTGTCTACAGTAAACTATAACAACACCTTTACTATAAACTTAAACAAGTCAATATTTGCAGCTCACAAAGGTTGTTATGTATATGTCAAAGTCCATACTGCACATGTGTTAATTTGATGATACATGCTTGTAGTTGATTGAAACAAGATACGCAAGATTCCCATTCCTAGTTCTGTCTTCAATGAATATAGAATATGTTTTATATGCTTGTATAGATCGCCGACGATAACTTTAGCTTTGTATACAAAATGTCTACAAACAACACAATCAAGTTGACAGGTTGCTTGTTTTTAGTATAGATTGAAAGGAATAATGTATAAAAAGTAATTTCTTACAAGAGTGTACAAAAATGATCACCGAAAATTTATTTTCTTTGTTTATTGTAAGCAGAGGCTAGAGTTATCACCGGCAGACTAAAGTAATATTTACTCAAGTTTTGTTATGAAATAAATTGTTATCAAAATAAATTGTTATTCAAAAATTTATCCTCTCAAACTGGATGTACATGTATATAGAACATACAAGTGCTATCTGATCCGACCCCAAACTGAGATTTTGCTCAAACCAGAGTTTGCATTTGAGTTAAACATGGGTAAAGTTCAAAATTTTCAACTACTGAAAACTGCTTGTCAATATACTGAACTTGATTTTCACGTAAGTGCATTTTTTCTAAAAATACTGAAATAGTGCATTTTTTCTAAAAATACTGAAATCAGTATTTAGACTGAAAACTTTTACCCCTGGTTAAATTTGAAGTTAGAACTCTTTAAAATTTACTGCAAGTTATAGCTAAGAATAATGTTTGCAGTTTTTATGCTAATTTTGAGTCCAACCTCCCATGAATATTACCCAAATGACACATGACAATATTTGAGATGAAATAAAGCTCAAATTGAGAAGTTTCTGGAGATCGAAGCCGGAGTCGTCTCTTCAGGGGCCTTATTCACCAACATTGTAAGTCTAAAAATCAGACTTAGACTTAAAAATGTCGTTATTCATTATTACTGGCATTTCTTTGAAATTCGAGTAAACCGTGTGAAATTTTATCTGGCTATTTGTTGTTAATACCCACTGAACATGTATACCAATTTATATCAATATCGTTACATTTATATCAACATGAGAGCGAATAGAACATTTGGCTATATAAAGTCTAAGTTTTAGACTTACAACATTGTTGAATAAGGTCCCTGGTCTTGCCAGATTGTAACATGGTGTTGGATCATGGTAATCTCTGACTGACCAGTCTGCATCGAGATGATCTAATCATATGTACAGTAAATTTACCATCTAGGTCAAGTTGATAAGACGCTTGACTCCTGGTTTGATTCTCGGTCGGGGCACATGGTCATTTAAGAAAAGCTATTTAGTGTTTCCCACCAAGCTAGAGATGAACTGGTAGGAAACCCAGAGGTAGTCTCACGTGTCAAGGTGCTTTATGCTAGGCATGTAAAATACCCAAGGAATCTATTCGAAACAAGCTAGGGTATCACAGACACACCCGGATACCTTGTAAGTTGTATCTCAACTCTGTCCCTAAAATGTGTGATAATGCCCAAGGATTACAAGGAAGACAAAAAGAGAGATAAATACCCAGTGTATTGTCTTCTCATTATCTGTCCTACAACAATTTACCATCCTCATTCCTGGTATATCAGTGTTTAGTCTGACATGTTCTGAGACACTATGATACGGATGTCAGACGAATATTCTGGTGGACATGACAGGGGTCCTACTGAGGCACAATCCCCAATCCTAAAAACAACTCGTGAGTCTCGTTTAGATACATCAATCTGTTGTTAAAATTAGCTGATGAAATTTCAAATGACCATCAGTACTTTGAAGTTTTTCACCAAATACCCCGGTGACTCTCATTTTAGGATAGAAGTTTGTTCTTTCTAGTCATTGCAAATCCAAATTTCTGGAACTGTAGAACCCCTTGCATAAGTATAAGATAACATAGAACATTGTTTCCTATTGAAATTGATTTAATTTCTTTATAAAAATTACAAATTGCTATACAGAACATTCAACATAACAAGTTTAACATTCAATTCTTGGCTGGCACTTTAGTAAGACCAACAATTAAAACTAAATATAACTTGATTCAAGAATTTAAAATTATGAAAATAAATGATAAAATGAACAATAAAATGAATAAAATAATAATTAAAGGATGCATAAATCGGTCTTTTCATGATAAAAACTTCTACATGTACTCAAAAGATGCATAGATAATGTTTGTTCATTTATACAAAGTATGACAGTTGCCACATTACACATATACAAAACTAACAAGTGAGAATAATCAGAAATCACTTGAAATGTGACATACTGTTGCATCAAATCCAACAACATGTAACAAGGCCCTATACATAAAATAACAAAAGGGCGGTCAACAAAGATGAAAAAATTTTCTGTGTTCCTTTGCTCAAGGATGGTGAGAAACAAAAGACTTGGAACACTATTAAATTTTGGTCATGGAATTTTCCGTTCAGGTAAATCTTGGAAAATGGTAAGCCTAAACTGTTCCTATGGTTTGCCGGAAGCCAACAATACTGCTATAACAGTCTGTCACAAACATTTAAATCAAGTGGTATGATGACAGATGTTATATCTACCAATAACAAGTTGTTGTATTAGCAATACAATGAGTACTCCACCAATTTGCTAATTCAGCACTGGGTAGCTCTACCGCAAAAAATAGATGGGGCTATGGTCCTCATTGGTTTGCTTACACACACTGGTGGTTTATTAGTGGGTCAAAAAAGGTAGACAATTCGTATGTTAACAACTCAAAACATGTGAAAGCATGTGTACAAATAATAAAATGTCCTACTCTGGCATAATGAACACTCCTGAAAATAAGATGCAAGTCTCATCACACAGATCCCTACAGTATAACTTCATTGACCCCCTGTTTAAGAAGGAACAAATACAACTGAAATGTTGCTTTATATTGATGCAAAAACAGGGAGCAAATCACTTAATAATCAAAACAAGTTACCCAATCACTGCAAATGAATAACTTTCCAACAAGAGGCACTATTTACTTATACACTTCACAACTATTATCAACAATGGTAAAAGAAAATGCAACTACATAAAACATGCCTGCATAAATCATCGTGCTATTCCAAATGCCAAATCTTGATGCAGCCTATTGTGAAATCAAGCTCAAGGTTATGAGATTAGGAACACATCTTGATATTGCAGACTTGTTTTATATACAGATTAAATTATTCAAAAACCAGGTTATATTAACAAGAGGGTCCAAAGGGCCCTGGGTCACTCACCTGTTTGGCCTAGTGACCTAGATTTTGGCCCAAATGACACAGTATCTAACTTGACCTAGATTTTATAGAGATAAACATTGTGACCAAGTTTCATAAAGATAGAGTCAAAATTGTGACCTCTAGTGTGTTCACAAGATTTTTCAATGATTTGGCCTCGTGACCTAGTTTTTGACCCCAGATGACCCAATATCGAACTTGACCTAAATTTTATAATGATGATCATTGTGATCAAGTTTCATAAAGATAAGGTCAAAATTGTGACCTCTAGTGTGTTCACAAGCTTTTTCAATGATTTGGCCTCGTGACCTAGTTTTTGACTCCGGATGACCCAATATCGAACTTGACCAAAATTTTTTAGTGATGATCAGTGTGATCAAGTTTCATAAAGATTAGGCTCAAATTGTGACCTCTAGTGTGTTCACAAGCTTTTTCAATGATTTGGCCTTCAAAGGCTTGTGACCTAGTGTTTGACCCCAGATGACCCAATATCGAACTTGACCTAGATTTTGGAGATGATCATTGTGATCAAGTTTCATAAAGATTAGGCTCAAATTGTGAACTCTAATGTGTTCACAAGGTTTTTCAATGATTTGGCCTAGTGACCTAGTTTTTGACCCCAGATGACCCAATATCGAACTTGACCTAGATTTTACAGAGATGATCATTGTGATCAAGTTTCATAAAGATTAGGCTCAAATTGTGACCTCTAATGTGTTCACAAGGTTTTCCTTTGATTTGACCTAGTGACCTAGTTTTTGACCCCAGATGACCCAATATCGAACTTGACCTAGATTTTATGGAGATGATCATTGTGATCAAGTTTCATAAAGATAAGGCTCAAATTGTGACCTCTAATGTGTTCACAAGGTTTTTCAATGATTTGGCCTAGTGACCTAGTTTTTGACCCCAGATGACCCAATATCGAACTTGACCTAGATTTTACAGAGATGATCATTGTGATCAAGTTTCATAAAGATAAGGCTCAAATTGTAACCTCTAATGTGTTCACAAGGTTTTCCTTTGATTTGACCTAGTGCCCTAGTTTTTGACCCCAGATGACCCAATATCGAACTTGACTTAGATTTTATGGAGATGATCATTGTGGTCAAGTTTCATGAAGATTAGGCTCAAATTGTGACCTCTAATGTGTTCAAAAGGTTTTACTTTGATTTGACCTAGTGACCTAGTTTTTGACCCCAGATGACCCAATATCGAACTTGACCTAGATTTTACAGAGATGATCATTGTGATCAAGTTTCATAAAGATTAGGCTCAAATTGTGACCTCTAATGTGTTCACAAGGTTTTCCTTTGATTTGACCTAGTGACCTAGTTTTTGACCCCAGATGACCCAATATCGAACTTGACCTAGATTTTGTTAAGATGATCATTGTGACCAAGTTTCATAAAGATTAGGCCAAAATTGTGACCGCTAGAGAGGACACAACCCAATCGTTGACGGACGGACAGACGGATGGACGGACGACGGACGAAGAGTGATCACAAAAGCTCACTCTTTCACTTTGTGACAGGTGAGCTAAAAATGAACACTAGTCCTCCAAATCATACCCCACCTATATTATTGCACACCTACATTCCATTACTAATTGATTGTTTTAAAAATAACGACTAATGGACAAGTTCAACCAAAATCTTTAACATTCAAAAAAGATAAACAATGTTGAAAAAAAAGTAAAACACCAGAAAACCGAATCCTGTTGTTTGTCAAGAAAATGTATTTTTATGAAAATTAACTATTCTGTCCTGTTTCTAATCAACAAAACCTATTAATGAAATTCTAAAGTTGAAGCGAATTATGAAATGGTCCAACAAGGTAATATGTATATGAATAATTTTCAGAAAAAAATATATTGTTTGGAGATTTGACCGGACCGGCTTAAGTTTGTACATAAAATATTGAATATAAAGCTATCGTCATTATCTAAAATAAGTTTCAACCATAAAATGTCAAGTTTTACCTTGACACTTACTAGAAATCCCCACATCAACGGTGACCCACTAAAACAATGTGTTTCCCTGAGATGAACTTTCTGCACTTACACGACAACATTCACAACCCACCAAACAATCACAAACTCAATACATAGAAACAAAAATGTAAACTGGCAAATTATTACCACATAAATTTGATTAAAATAAAGAATAAGAAGCAGTATATGGTTATTATAATGAACGACCTGAATCAAGCTAGGCCTCAAACTCTGTCACTGTAAATACATAGCAATGTAAACATTATTGCAAAACTACTTTCTGGTTGCAGAACCATAAACTTCCATTATTAGTTAATGCTATGCTCTGTTTTGGACTTGCAATTGTTTCTTCAGGATAGGACCCTTGGTCACAAACATCTTCAGGCAGTGTTGGCTGAAGCTTTTAGATATATAAACTAGCTAAAGTCAAGTGTAAAATATCAGCCTCTTTTTCCTTTTAACCCAACAAGCTTTTATCTTCATAATTTACATTTTAAAGGGCTAGCCACACCTTGTTTGACAGTTAATTTTTGTTCTATGTTTATACCAAATGAATCCAATAGATTATGCAATATTTTAATTCTATCTACAAGCTGGATTTCTGACTTGTATTTAAACATCTATCAGCTGTCTGATACACATTTCACCTGTGTCACAATAATTCAGAAAGATAAATGAAAATTCAAAATACATAGTGTTTCAGTCTGTAATGTTTATGAAGAAGGTTCCAACGTTTGCTGAAAGCTTGATTCAGGTGAACATACATGATGGTGGTTTACAGGTAAAACAATCACATTCAACCAGTTCATGGCAAACAGATCTGCATGAATTTATGAATGCATGCCATAATTTAATCAACATAAATTAATTATAAATTGATTCATCAACATATAATTAATCAATTAATCCAGTAGATTAATTCCAGTTGATAAAATAAAGGTAGCACTCGCTATTCATATACTGTAAGACAAAAACCATCATAATGTATACAGAATTATGGCATAAAAATGAAAATTCAATTGGTACAACTTTTGCAAATTTATGTGTAAACAAGACTTCAAATCAACGTTCAACTATGTTCTATAATAACAAAGTGTACAAAAATAAATAGGTGCTCCAACTGAAATGTAAAAATAAAAGTAACGGTGGTTAAAAAATAAACAATGTATAGTTTGCAACAAGCAGTATCGGCCACAAAGTTTGCAGAACAATTATTATTGGTATTGTTTAAAGGTATAATTTACAATTCATAAAAACAAATCCAGCATATAACTACTGGTCAACATACATTTAATCAACGAGAATATGTTACTGACGTAAATGGAAGCCTCGTAAGGGTTTGTAGCGAGTACACCAAGGGCAACAACTCAAATTTCAATTTTACAAACTGCACATTCTAGTGGAACAGGCAATATTGATTAATTTTATTTTCATGTTACTGAAAAACAGGGTCCCTTTTCATAGACGTATCTTACCATAAATTACATTTACATACAGTTTTATTGGTTAAATTGGCATGCGAAATGCCTTTGCACAGTCTAGGGACACAGCTTTAAACTATGCTCAGTGGTCATTATATAATTTAGCTATCAGAAATTTGTCCTAATATTACTATATAAAATTTCTCTTAGTATGTTTACTGTATCTTTATTTCTTATGATGAAAATCTGCTTTGTCAATCATATTGAATGTCTATGAAACAAGGCTCTGATTCATTGATGACTGATCAGCTTTATTTCAGTCCTACAGTAACAAGGTACTGTCAACACAGAAACATAAAAACAATTTCAGCAATATATTGATCTTAAAATGAGCATAAAGTTTAAACAAATTTGCAAAAATTCAGGTAAACGAAACAATGGCTAAAATAAATAAATACTACTTCACATTCATACAGCACATGAATATATTCTAGAAATAAAATTCTGCATAAAAGCAACCAACAACTTTATATTCAAATTATTGCATATGATGAATATTGATTAACACAATCTGGTAAACAATGTTTTCTAATATACAACAGTCAACAATGAAAATACACTTCACTCTGACATTTCCTTCATGCTGCCATGCTTAATTTATAGGCAAACACATTGACAGATGAATCAACTTATCAAATACTGATCATGGATACTTGACCTTGAAACTAAAGGCTGCATTAGAACAATACTCGGCTGGTTTAACATTTCAAGTAAAACATCAACTGATTCCAGTTCACTCTTGGACATAAACCAACCAGTAGACTCAGGAATGACGGAGTTTCTTTGATGCTGGAGTACCGCTTGAATGTGTACTTGTCTCCATTTTTCTCTTGATACCAGTTTTGGCAGCAATGTCTTTGTTTTCACTACGAGACTTCATTTTTCTACTCTGAGTTTTCTGTCGGAGTCGTCGTAACCTAAGACTTATCCTAGTTGAAAGACTTTTAGTGTTTGATTTTTTGACTGCTTTTGAATGGTCACCGGCATTATTGGAATTATTTGCGTTCCTACAAACCTTAGACTTTTGAGCATTCCTTAAGTTCAGATTTCTAAGACTAAGTTTTATGTCACTTGAATAAATATTTTCCACGTCTCTCACTTTCAGGTCGGAATGTGTTTTGTTTGAAGGCGTATTTCTCACATTTTCTGCTGTGTTTTTGCTTGGTTGAAGGCATTTCTGGGATAATTTACCACTCAAGTCCTGGTTACAATGGTCATGAGATCGGGTCTGGTGTATGACTTTGTTCGAAGACACGCCAGTATTGGACTGATGTTTTAAAGCTTCCGGTGATTTCTGTGGCGAGCTACGCGTTACCATACCGGTTCTACTACACAAGTTTTCACTTGAACTTGTCTGTAGTGGAGATGTCTTTGACCTTGGAGAACAAGGGGCAGATTTCGAAGTTTTCACATCATGTTTCTTATTGTGCACTACAGGGGACCCTAAAGGCATATTTCTAACCTGAATACTGTCATCCAAACTATCAGCATTGTCAGTCACTTTACTTACTGCTTTATCAACATGTTTTAGACTTGTAGTACTGTTCAAACTAAGTGAGCTGTTCACTGTGGGATGATGAACTTTATGTTTGCTATCAGACGTGGCAATGGACGACTTTGCTTTCTTGGGAGATTTCTGCAGACTTTCCTTGGCCGAGAGAAGCTCGGTTACTGCTTTGTTATCGAGAGATCGTTTCTGCGCTACTTCTCTCATTCGCTCTTCACGTTTCCTTCTCAAGATGGACAGCTTACGGGGACCTAAAGGATCAATAAGGACAACAATAGCGCTTGTGTTGTCGGCCTTCATTAGTCTCATCCTCCACTTATTCAACGCTGACTGGACAAGTCTCTCAGCTGGGTTGATCCAGTAGGATAGTGGTACTGACTGAAACATACAAATATGTCACCTGTAACTGATATACATGTATACATGCGAAAAATTTTAAAGGTCCTGAAATCCTCAAAGGTTGTTGAATAACATAGGACAAAAGATGTTTGTAAAACATGCATGCCCCCATGGCAGTCTAATGGTAAAGGTCAGTGACCTTTACATAAATTTGACCTACTGACCTCAAAATCGATAGGGGTCATCTACTGTTGCTGACAAACCACCATGTAATGTTGGAAGTTATTAAACCATTTTGGTCTACCTACAGTCAGACTGACCCAAGGAACATTCCTATCAATTTCTATCAAATTTGGCCAAGTGGTTTAGGAGAAGTTGTTTTAAGAAATTGTTGAAGGACTGACAAAGAGTGATCACAAAAGCTCAAGAGTCAATCTGTAACTATGTGACAGGTAAGCTAGTACAAATCAAAGGAAGAGGACATCAGAACATACTGAATATTATTTGGAATATACAATAAACAGAGCTCCAGATAATTATTTTTGCATGAGGAGTAATTACTCATGAAAATTTTGATTCATGAGTAACAACCAAAACCATAGGCGTATTTTTATTTATAAATGTTAACATATTACATATGTATACATGCAAAACAGTTTTGCTATCTTTAATTCTGTTCAGTTCAACTTCAATAAGTCAACACATTTTAGGTTTGTCTTTTGCTTATTCCTTGGCTTGCTCTGCCATCAGGCAATGTTTCCTTCTAGATTTGGTCAGCCATTGTTTGGCACACCTCTCACACCAGTCATGAGATGAGAACACTTGAAGTTGAAGACTGGGTCCATTAAGACTCACTTGTAGCAAGGCATCAAGAGTGGTATTGTCCAGGGAAGTAGGTTTGAACCCAAAAGCAGACAGCTACTTACTTACTTACTTGCTTTGATTTTAGTGCGACCCAAAAACGCTTTCATTGCAATACAATTTGTAAAACCAAGCTCTTGAATCATTTAGATCAATAACATCTTACATGGTTCCGATTTTAATGCTTAAACTACTGCAAGGAGACGGGAACCAGTAGATTCTACTTTCATTTCTAAAAATAGATTTCTAGAAATAGATCTTTGTTTTCCAAAATTAACAAGAGAAAAGAAACAAGTTTGGCGATATAAAAACGCAGTTACACCTGATTTCATCAAGGGATTCGTAAATATAAAATTTGATGCGTATTTGGTACTCTTTGAATCTGACAAACATGCTTAATTGGCTAATTTTAATTCGTAATATACGCGAATATGCACGTTATCTGTAGCTCTGAATAAATATGTAGAACTTCACTGTTTATAATAACAACAGGTTTACAATTGAACCAGAGAGTTGCATGAAAGTTTACACCCCATACTATAACTATGATGACTTACTGGATCGTTGATGACTTTATATTCAAACTGACATTCCAAATCAAACACGGCATTCACAGCTTCATCAGCAGATAACATGTTCCACAGACCATCCGATCCAATCACCAGACATTTATCTGTTGTTGGGTCCAGCTTATGAACAGAAACATCAGGTTCAGGGGAAACAACAAACTTTTCATTAAAATAGTTGTAACTCCACAGGTCACCTGAAAATGAATATTAAATTGGTTCAAATACTTAAGATACCTCATTATGTTCATATGCACAAATTTAAGAACTATAAAACAAAGTACAAACATTCTAAGTAAAACATTACTTTGAAGTTTTACATTGACACAAAATGTTGCTTTTGTGTTTGTTCTGAACATCTTTAAATCTAGTTGCCAATGAATAATCATGATTGGATTGTGGTCATTTATATGCCAGATAGTGTCCTGTACTTTACCGGAAGAAGAAGAATGTCATCAAGTGGATACAGTATTCATCTATAAAGGAAAGTGACATCGAAAGTTTGAATCATGGTGCTGGCCCAGTTTACCTGACTAAGAAATGACTGTAACTGAGCTGCACCTGCATAAAATTATTATACTTTTATATACATGCCACTTAATCAGGGGTTTCACTAGACCTGAAAACCCGAGGGTCCCAGGACCCTTCACTCAAAATTTTGGAGGGTCCTATTCTGAAACCCGGGAGTCCTTTCACAAACATGCCTGTCTACATTAATGGTTAATACCACTAATTATGCAGCTCTTGCTAAGTAACATGAACAAAGTTTATTAATAAAATGTGTTGCTGTTTTATTTAATGTCAAATAAATGTTAATATGTACATAAATTTAGCCAAATAATGGCTTATTTACAACTTTATATGATTTTCTAATAATTAAAGTAGGCTACAAAAGTGGTAGTCTTGAACAGGGTTGTGAGACTAATACCAAAAACAATATACAAATACACGTATCTGCATGTATTTATAAACTTCTTGGTGGATTAAAATACCACTTAGCAACTTAGTTCTACTTTCGTTTTTCTGAACGATACGCCAATATCGCGAAAACATATGACATTCGAAAGTGACATTGTAATTTTGGTTTTCGTCACTGCTGGTGGCAAAATAATATCAAATTTGGATATTTTGGTAACTTATGCAAACTTATCGTGTGACTGTGACTACCTTATTGAACACACGAGTCTAAATATAAAATCGCGATCTATGCGAAATTGTTTTGTTTTATTATCGATCCGGGCACTTACAATTAATTAATTATCGATTAAAATGACCGTCCGGTGGCTTTTTAAATCGACCGGTCAAACGCATCGGCGGTTCTTTTAATTCTCAGACGACACGTGCGTGTCACAATCAACGCATACAATTCAACACCAATTAATGCCAATTATAACACCTTTCGGGAATCTACATAAACAATTTACTGCCTGTCAATCTGCATATAAGTCCCGCCTCGTGTTTACATCACCTACGACGACCTTGGGCACTTTACTATGTAATTTATTCAAGCCACGCCTTCCGCCGACAATCATTGGCTTCTGACCGACTCGTGGATTTCGTCACGCATCCGGGTCCCCTTCAAGCGTTCATCGATTGCGATCATGCGTTGATTGATAGCGATTACTCAAGCGTCCAGTGATTGTTTACACGCTAATATTTACAGTTTTATGACAGGAAACGTGCGATAATTTAATGGACTGACAAAGAAAAAATCCCCCGGGTCCGGAGTGACGCACAGGCTTGAAAAACGCCGGGTCCTTTCTGCGTCTTTTGGAAATCTCCCGGGTCCGGACTCGGGTCCTCGGGTCCATTGAAACCCCTGTTAATACATCAATTCATGGATGAGCAATATGATATTACCTAATGAACGAGCAACTGCTAGAAATGGTATTCTGTCGATTTGTGTACTACGTCGTATAGGGCCACGATGGTCTGTTCTTGGACGGTTCCATACTACTCTCTGCACTCCGGATTTAGCTACTACTGCTCCTCCGCTAGATTCTATTCTCTTCAATTCATCTGGATCGTCAGGTTTATGTTCCTGCAAACAACAAATAGTTTGGGGTGAATTACGAAAAAAAAATAATGGAAATTCTATAAATCCTTACAAAATTATTATATTCATGTAGCTCAAACAATTTTGTCAAACATTAATGAGTAACACAATGTTTTGACTAATTAATGTAATTAAGTGTTTTACACTAATTTAGTATCTACAGTGCTCGTGTTTGCTGTTATAGAGTGGACTTAATTCAATCCACACTTTTATTTTAACAGTGATATCCAGAAAAAAAAAGATGATCTTGTCCATACTTCTCATCCAAGTTATACGAAGGCCTCATAGCTCTTCATAGGCCGCACTAGTGAGTTGTATTGTTTGATATACAAACTCAAGCGATCATGTATTAATGTCACTTGCGTCTCTGTAATTTTTCTTGTGGAACAGTTTAAAGAAGCGATGTTTCAATTTTTTTCAATATTTACCTTTGTCAGCATCTTAGCTTTGGGTCGGACAATTTTATCAGATTTACTTTCATTACATCCCAGAGCTATGGCGGAGTCACCTACATGGCCGATATATAACTTTGAGTTCTTAATGATACATATACTGGCGGTAGTTCCTGCTGTACTGGGCAACCCACTGGCAGTTCTTGGCCATTTATCTGAAAAGTTCAAATAGACATACAAAATGATACATTCAACTGTTCTATTTATAGACATCACATGATTTTATGACATTACAGACTAGGGTCTATAAATAAACAGAAGGCGACTTGAATAAAATGAAGTGACAAAGTCAATATTCATAATCAAAAACAAATAAAATATAACACTGTGATATTTTAAACCATTCTGTTCAATACTGAGAGAACTATTTCTTAATTTAGATATTATGAAATATTGACAACCTTACAAACTAGGTCAAGCCTCGCTTTGACATGGGAAAGAACTCCTCGGGACCGTTACCAAATCGCGCGGGATTGCGTAAATATTTGAAATGTTCAGGCCCCAAATGCATTTTTTCGTACGCCATCAATAAAACTATAGTATAAGAAGTCCAAGAAACAATATTAAGCTCAACTTACGCTAAAAGAACATATCAGAACAAACCCAATATCGGCCAAAACTTGTCAGATAAACAGTTGGGAATACGAAATGGGACGAATGGATTACGACAAAAACCACGTTGATTTTATACATACCAACTTCTTTCCACATTCCAAAGTGGGTGTCAAGGAAAGCAGACTTGATGGCATACAATATATCATCATCATTGTCACTCCAGAAGCAATCATACTTTGTTATTTCATCCAACAAATAATCGCGAGCGTACTTCGAAGCTTCGCCTCCTCCATGTCCGTCAAATATGCCGAAATAAGCAAATTCAAATCCACCTTCGTCATTTTTTACGAATCTTATAGCATGTCTGTCTTCCATATATCGACGCCCACCTTGGTTACTATCCTCGGTTACCCTCAAATTCATCCCAATTCGATAACTCGACATTTTGGCCAGTTCAAGTTATCATCCGCCACTTTTACGTTTGGGAAATTTACACAGAATACAAACAATTTGATTGGTCCGTTGCGGTGACCTCGTGTCTAGGTTATTTATAGAACATATTTTTCCCGCAATTAGTTTACGCAATAATTTTAGACGAAATGTTATTATGGCCCTCATTGATAAAGAGCTTTTCACTAATGCGTGTATTCAGAATAATATTTAAACCGTACTTTTTCTAGAAATATTATGTGATATTATGCTATATAGAGACGTAGCCTTTGAGTTGACCCAAATTTATAATTAATTAGGCTTAATTAATTGCCTATTAAATAGCAATTAGGCCATATCTAGGCCTAATATCTACAGGATTTCTGAATGAAGAGGCCTATACAATTATGCAGGCTAATCCGGATACGATTGACGCTGAGATTATTAAATCTAGGTTTATATACTTTTTGTCAGGAACAGTATAATCTACCGATTAGAATTATATTGTTCCTGAATCTACCGATTAGAATTATATTGTTCCTGCTTTTTGTTCAAATGTTGACTTACAGGGATCAATTAAATATGTCATCATGGCAGACTTTATACAATTTCCTACTTAATTAAAGTCTTTTTTACGCATGGGCGTAGGAGCAGGGGGGCCAGGGGGCCAGGCCCCCCCAAATGTCTGGAGAGGGGGGGGGGCAAAATAATTCAGACGATAAGTATAATTTACGACCTAATATATCTCGTTGTAGGCAATTTGCAATTACTAAACCAAATAACCATAGAACCATAAACTCACACTTATTATACACATCCTGGAGGGCTGTATACGTCTAATAGTACAATTTATGCACTAGTGTATTTTTGTGTAAAGAATGGGTATTGACATATTTTGAGATGATGCTGTTACTTTGCGAGCGAAGCGAGCAAAAAAAATTTTTTACCCTAAGTTGCCAAATGTTTGGCCCCCCCCCAATGTTGAAGACGCTCCTACGCCCATGTTACGACAATACTATATGAGCCGTTCTCCAGGAAAACTGGGATTAATGAAATTGTATTGTAATTATTGAATAAGATGGCTAAAATGAGGAAAAAACCTGTCCTTTGAATTAGCTAAATTCAAGTTTTCTCTAAAATTGCGTTAAAATGACTTCTGTCGTTGCTATGGTGATCGGTTTCTAAAACGTACCCATATCAAGGAAAACTGTTAACAAGGGTTAAGTGGCTAATTAAAACTCTTGCCATTTTTCCCTGTAAACAACACTCACAAAATGGACACGTTTTATTAAAATAAGAATATGATTATAAAATGAGCCACAATATTTTAAGTTTACGTCAAAATCTTCAACTACATTTGCTTTCTTATTTTTATGCTGTCAGGGTAATGTTTACTTATTACCCAGTTTTAAGTTTATATTCAAGTTTTCTTGCTTGAATTGTGTTGTTATCTATTTGTGAATGTTTTACCATTTAATGTTTTCAATTTGGCCAGCATGACAAGTTCCGATTGTCGTGAAAATTGGCTCATAAGAAGCGCCTTGTGGTTCCGATTTAAATAATCTCATTCTAATTAAGCCAACACATTATAAAAGGCTGGATATTGTTTCATGCCACAATACAGTTACTTCTTCCTCTTCTTTAAATATTGTGCAGCGCTCCTCTGGAGCATTGTCGCACATGGTGACTATGTACAAATGCGCAAGGGAAAAAACGCAGTGAAAGCTGGTTAAAAACGGTTAAAAACATGCTGCTCCAGAGTTACGGCATTGGCGCGCCCATCCTAGCATTGAATGCTTCTAGTGATGGGGCGGTGATGATCACATCTGGTAGATTGTTCCAGATGCGGATGCCAGAAGGGAAGAAGGAATATCTGTAGGCGTTGACGCTGGCAAATGGTACCAAGAATCGGTTGGCGTGGCCTCTTGTATGAACTCCTGCTGGGATGAGTAGTTGTTGAGCTTGGACATTCACTATGTTGTTGACGATTCTGTACATCATGGCAGCCTTGGTGTGTTGGCGCCGGGCCTCTAGTGGTACCCAGTCAATGTCCTTCATCATGGATGTAACGCTGCTGGTCTGTCTGTAGTCTCATGTACAGAATCGAGCAGCTCTTCTTTGTACACCCTCGATTTTGTTGATATTGGCCCTAGTATGTGGATCCCATATTGAGGATGCGTACTATACAGTTGTGGTCTAACTAGAGACTTGTAGCAAGTGGCCTTGACATCTCGTGGACAGGAGCTCAAGTTTCTGCGAAGGAAGGCAGTGGTGTTGTTTGCCGTCTTGGCTGTCGCATCAATGTGGCTGTTCCAGGACAGTGTCTTGTCGAATGTGACGTCCAGGTACTTCGCCTTGTTAGTTTCTTGGAGGGTATGGCCGTGTACGGAGTATGATCCGGCGATGATATTCCGCTTGTTGGTAATTCGGATAATTTCGCATTTCTCAGGGTTGAAGGACATGTGCCAGTCCCGCTCCCATTCTTGTAGGTGGTCCCGATCTTCTTGCAGCGACTTGGTGCCCTTGTCCGACTTGGTCCTATAGAGAAGGCAGTCATCGGCAAAGAGGCGTGAAGTGGATGAAGTCCTACCTGGCAAGTCATTGATGTATACTAGGAATAGGAGCGGTCCTAGCACGGTTCCCTGCGGCACTCCGGACGTTACTGGAGCTAAACGAGATGTTTTCCCATCCAGTGCGCCATGCTGTTGTCTGTTGGCGAGGAAGCTATCAACCCATTGTAGAGTTTTACCCCTAATACCGTAGTGGTCGAGTTTAGCTGAAAGTCGTCGATGGGGTACCTTGTCGAACGCCTTCGAGAAGTCTAGTAGGATGGCGTCGATCTGTTGCTTGTGGTTGAGACCTGCTGCTAAGTCCTGGGCGGTGTTGATGAGTTGGGACTCACATTACCTATTCTTCCGAAAGCCATGTTGCTGATCGGAGAGGATGTTATTGTCATCGAGGAACTTCATAATGTGGCTGTGTATTATATACATGTGCTCCATTAACTTGCAGCAGATAGATGTAAGCGAGACTGGTCTGTAGTTGGCTGGTTTACTCTTGTCGCCTTTCTTGAATATGGGAGTGACTAGTGCATTCTTCCAGTCGTCTGGTACCTGGGATTGGTCATGGGAGGCTTGTAAAATGAGAGTGAGGGCTGGCGCTATCGAGGGTACCATCTCCTTGAGGAACTTAGACGAAATCTGGTCTGGTCCTGTTGCCTTGTGTGGGTTGAGGTCCTCAGCAAGTTTTCTGACTCCATTGACGTGGATCTTAATTATGTCGAATACAAGCTTGTAGCTTATGTTTTCTATGTTAATCATAATCGACTTTAATAAAGTTTATCTTATCTTATCTTGACACATGTCATCATATGCTTATAATTTTGTTGTTTGAATGACAGTGCATTCCCAGGCCGAAGTGCTCTGTATAAATCATTGATTCATATGTATACTCGATATTATGCCCTGTCTGTAGATATCTTTGGTACCAATCTCCATCTTGCAATACAACGATTGAGTGAAAACAAAGATCTTTTATTCAGCTTTTTGACAACTGGGACTCGGGCATTTCATTTTCTCGATCGTTTATGCGTGGGTTTTTGTGTCGTTTATTGTGATGTTTTTTTTGCTGTGCTCGGCTTGAGTTGAATGCTGCCTTCCCTGTCTTCTTCTTCTTCCCGTTAAAGTACAGGGCTCACTCTGGACTATCGACGTATTGTCTGACTTTCTCATATCTTTATCTTTATCATGTACATGTAGTCTCACAAAGTTTCCAATAATGGGCATCGTGGCTGAATGTAAACGCATAGTCGCATGGTTTCAGAATTTGCTTAGTCTTTATTTTTCATGTATATAGTTTATTTCATTTGCGATGATGCCACAGAGAGGGCCTGCATATTAATTGGAAGAAAAAGAAGATGAACTTTGAAGAACCAAACACAGGCAGTTATGTAGTTTACATCCAGATCATTTGAAAACTCGTACTTATGTGTAAACGCACAACACAATTCCCTCGGATCCTCTTGACTTAAGTAAAAGTAAACCTCACCACCCGAACGATATCACCTCGCCTGATAACATTGTTCTCACCGGACAGGGACCTGAGTTTCTCTATTTATTATATAGTACTTTCAGATATCCAGACAATGCTACAAAATGTACATGTTCTTTTGATGTCCTACTGGCGATGTCATTCCGTGGCTTTTCTGTCAAGGTATAGCTTGACCACATTGACATGAACTTGGCCTATTGATTAGCATAATTTAATAGTTGATATATTGTCTACGTTTATAACACCGAGTGTATGTTTTCATAATCGGGGAGTATCACGAAGACGCTCGACTTGTAATACAAACACAAATCTGAAATACCGATATTGCACGATTTGCTTGCGGAAATTGATATATTCAACGCAAGAACGATGTAATATATTCTTGCATAAAGGTCAGGCTCAGGTCAAAATAGCTAAGCTATACTAACACAGCACTACCACTGTCACTGCCATTTGTGGTGATTGGTTCCATTAGTATGTCAGTGTCGATCTTCATGAAATTGGTTGTGTTGATGTGAAGTCCAATCTCTTTGCCTAGTGAGTGTTGGTGGAGTTGTGCTAGACAAGCGATTGATATATTCCAGTTTCAAAGGAGTCAAAAATATTAAGAAGTGTACCTAGTGTCCGTGTTGGAGTGTGTAGTCCACTTTTGAAGTCCTATGTATGTACAGCTTACTGGTCAGCACCAGAATGCTACCGTTTTGAAACGGTGTGTGCTAGATTGGTTCAACCATCCTTGTTAGTGTCTTTCATCAGTCAGTTCATACAGAACAAGACTATTTATTTTCAGAGATGCTAACAAGTGCTTAGGTCAATGCCCTGGTAGATAGTGGCACAGAGACCGAGTAGTGTCAGTCCTTTTTTATTTTTTCCCCTGGTTTATATAAAATTGATGTTTTTGTGGTAATATTTTCTATTAAAATGACAACTCATCTAGAACACTGAATACTCAGGTAAGGCTAAATATACACGAATATATTCCAAAGCCAAAGTATGAACATTAATGGTGGATCATACCATGTGCATGTATCAGTAAGAACAAATAAACACTAATGTTTTGGAGCATTTTTATTCCATGAAATAAACACTGTAAACAAAGCATGAAATGACATAACACATTGAATACAGAACAAAATAAGAATTATGCTTGAAATGAGAAAGGAAGTGGCTTCAGAATGAGTTTTGTTTGTTTGAGTATATTGCACATACATCCTAGAACAAAGTATAAAACATAAAGATACTTAAAACATAAAATATGATCATATCAACAGCACAACCTCCCTTCATTGCAACAAGGTTGTATCTTACATACTATACAGTGAGATACAACCTTGTTGCATCGAAGGGTGGAGTCTAGCTGTGTAAGGCCTAAAATGTTTGTTTCCAGTACCATAACCATGCTGCGTAGTTAGGTCATCATTTATTCTTTATAATAATTCTAAATTATACCATAGTGAGACAACACTTACCCATAGAATAATCAACTTTTTTTTCTTCAAAACTAAATATGCAGATGTACTGTATAGACTAAGTCATGAAACTGGAAACAAACATGTTTACGCCCTAGCAAGTATCATTAATGCAGTCACATGTACCTTCTACAAAGGGTCAATGATGCATATTATAATATGCACACTAACTCACACATGAAAAATTGGGTGGGTGGGACATTTAAGCCATGTTGGTTCCATTTCAGTTAACTTCTAAAAGTTTGTAAGTACGGGTTGCGCCTTGTTATGCGTGTAATAAACTGTATTGTATTGTGTGCCTCCTTAGCTCATTGATTAGTACCCTTGCTGCCTAATCTGGCAACTCGGTTTGAAATCCGGGTGGAGGCACTCATACGCGGTCCATATTTCAACAGAAAATTGACAGGCCAATAAAGGCTATGCTTGACAGTAATAGTTTCAATCACAGAAATGGATTGGTATGAACTGCCCTAGCACATGCTTCTAAATTATATCACAACCATGTGACCTTTTATAGCACATGGTACTTGACAGACCTTTGTATACTGGTAAATTAAATGAGTATAGCTTAGGTTGCGATATTCTAACTCATGAACAATAGCCACCTTTATGGTGACCGTGACAGGTAAATGTTTGTTCTTGATTGACCAACTGTCCCACCCAACATGAAAATGTAGAATGGTTCTGAATACTGATAAACACTACACATAATTATTATAGTTAATTCTGTGATTTTTATATAAACTACAGAATATTATGTTATAATACAATAAATGCTTCAGTTTATAAAAGACATATGACATATCAGTATCTTCACTGAGCGAATCTTCTAACCAAACAGTTGTTAAATATTATACACAAAATATAAATATTAAGCGAAACTCAGAACTCGTTACCGATAATTTAGAGTTATCTTTTCTTGGGATGAAATTGACAGGAAAGCTTAGCATTATTCATACATACAAGATGATTCAGAACTTGTTGTATAGTATTATGATATTATTTATGTATTTATAGAAACCATAATTACAGTACAATTTGACCTGTTGAAATTTACATAATTACACAGTAGATGGGTACTATTCCACACATATGCTGTGAACTTATGAATTTACTGGTCAAAAAAATGCTACAACAATACATGACTGAGACTTTGGATGCCAAATAGTCTGCAACAATAGTGTTATGCAATCTCATTTAAATCAGATGTATACCACATTCTACTACTTTACACTGATACTACAGCGCAAAGCAAAGGAGAAAATGTTAGGATCTGATTTTACTGAGATTGTAGTGGTATGCATTATGAATTATAAATAGAAATGAAGTTGGTAAGCAGACAGAAATCAAATGCAACAAATAAATACTGACAAGGTTTGGCACAAAAATCAAATAAATGAAATTCTCTGAAAAGGAACTTAAAACTATAATAGCTACCGGAGTTCAAAGGGAAGCAACTCATGATTTCACAGGTCACAGCAGATTTATCTCCCTTGTTTCATATTCTGTATAAAAAGAAAAAATATCAAATACAAAACCAAAGCTAATTTGCTTTTTCTGCACTAAACTGAAAACTTCTCTTCAAATTATGTATGAAAAATAAGACAATCATGGCATCAGCAAACTTCTTGGGAAAAAATCTCATTTTTTCTGGTAGTCAAGCTGTCTGCAGATCATGATGTTTATCTAATAACTTAGGATGTAACAAGTCCATCAAAGTCAAACAATAGCATAATTACCCAATTATTTCATTCAGCAGATTTTTTCATGCTCAAGTAAAGATATAATCAAGTCAGGATCATCAATTTTATAATTGTATGCAAAAATGTAAAATGAATAAATGTATTATTCAAACTTGATTTATAGGCGAGTCACAAGAAACATATAAAGAGTAGTAAAACTGTCAGCATACATGTTTAAGTCAGGTTCAAACAATTAGAGTCATTAACAAAGGTATGTTGAAACTAGTGAAATAAATCATTAAAAAATCTCAAAATCTGTGCAAATTAGGGCTGTAACGGTACGCTCACCTCACGATATGATACGTACCGTCAATTTTTCTAACGGTTCGGTATATTTCGGTATGATACAATATTCTCTGACAGCAGCTTAAATACTACACATTTTAAACGACAATGCTTTTGTTGATTCTATAACGGCAGTTATTATGTGGCTATCATCTATTTTAAATGATTTTCGACAATATGAGGCAAATCTTAATACAATGAAAACGAATGATGCGTGGTAATTATACATAATCAGAGGGCTTTCAGACATTTTCGTTCTCTGAATATTATTTTGATCATAAAAAAGGTTATACCGAACCGTACCGAAATTTGCAACTCTTGTACGGTGAACCGTGTGGGACTGAAGTCCGCGGTCTTTCGTGTACCGCGGTATACCGTTACAGCCCTAGTGCAAATCAGTCCTTACTTACTGTTATAGTACGGAAAACTTGACATGATCCTCATCCTTCATTTAGCAAAATTTCACTTGAAATTAAAAATTATTCAAGTATATTGATGTCACTGGACAACTAAAATTCCATAAGTTCAAATTACATGTATGTTTACCAACATGCAAGGACTAAACACTCAAAGTTTAAATGTCTGTTTAAATGAGTGGGTATATACGCTATACAACAGCATTGTCGAAAACTTTAACAGGACAAAACAAGGGAGATAAATCTGTACAAAATGAATGGAAATGTTGAACACTGAAGTTATACAGCAATATCCAAATGTTTACACATAAACACATCTGAAGCTATACTGTAAAATAAAACACAAATAATGTACAATTTTTTTAACAAATGAATCAGGAGCAACATTTCTTCAGTAATTTTTTCTACTGCTAGATTTGAATGAATATAACTCTCCCAAAGGAGTGTCAACACATCTGCCACATCCCAACTTTGAACCATGTTCAACATACTGGCTACATTCGGAAGCTTACTGATGCACAGCTGCAGTTCTATCAGAAATAATACTTAAGTTTGCACAATATGGTCAATAATTCCAAGATGGACAACTAGTTTGCTAGTGTTTGCTTGTCTGCGATTGACTGAGAAAGTCACAAGAGCACAGCACTACCCGTGCACTAGTATCCAATAACATGCCACATCTCCAAGAAGTAAAAATAAATTCAATTTGCAGACATTTAAACACAAAAGGCACCAGTGTTATAAATCTCAATATGAACCATATGTTATTTCCTCTATCTAAATGGTATCATTAAAACAACATTAAAATTAAATTAAAACATTCAATAAAAGTACATTACAAATATTATGACGCACATCAAGTTCATCTACAGTTTATGGTATTTCACAACTTTACATTAACAACACAATTCTGGCTTAAATCTATAGAAATCATGTTTTGTCCAAATCTTGTGACTATCTCTACATTTTGGCCAAGTTTTATAAAAAAAATTTTTTCAGTCTTTAAATGTGTCTTTAATATGAAATACCCTGACATAAAATTTGTTAAGATATTTACTACAAATCAATATTCATTAGTTTTAACGCAATTCATGTTAACAACAAGATATTATATTAATTTCATTGATGATTGACATGAATATCTAATTTATGATGAATACATAAAAATGGCAAAAAGAAAGTACAGCATAAATTGGTCCAAAGTTCAGAGTATTTTTTTAAAGCAAACTGTAAAATTTCATGGAGACCAATTATTGTGGAGAATGTGTTCAGGCCGTAATCACACAGAGGCCATTGCCTTAGTAAAAATTTGAGAATTTTCCGAAATAAGTGGATTTTTGAAGAAATAATTGCCTCAAATAGACCCTACAACAAGATTTGCCTCAGTTAAAATTTGTCTCTGGACATGCCCTGTTGAATGAATCAATTTCACTTCCAAAATTGAATGAAATTGTTTTAGTTATATTTTTGAAAAAAAACATTGGTAAATGCTGGTTAGCCAGGCATCAGGATTATGTGACAAATTCAATGTAGTCTTAATATGACTGAAAAGTTCAAAACACTGTCGAGTTTTTTTAATCCATGAATGGGGATATTAAAGGTTTTACAAAATGCATGTGAATCTAAACAGTAATTGACCAATTAATTCAACTGACAAATACCGAACAGATGAGTAAATCATATCAATATTGTATGAATCATGGTACATCAAGTTTGTAACATAAATATGTGTTGTAAATCTGTACAGGACATGAGCAAGTTACAATGGAGGCATAACAATATCCAATTTCTAATGACAATCAGAATACCTTTTGTTCTAACAAAACACTATTTTGCGACACATCCTTGGTGTACCCTAAAGAACATAGTCCAATTTAGCAAAAACATTTGAGGGTTGGTCACAGAGTTTAAAGGGTAGCAGCAAATGTCACAGAAAGGCCCGTCTGATATTGTAATATTTAGTTATAATATTGGGATATCTACATGAAGCA
The DNA here is from genome assembly GCA_963678985.1 of Spisula subtruncata. Classification (NCBI taxonomy): domain Eukaryota; kingdom Metazoa; phylum Mollusca; class Bivalvia; order Venerida; family Mactridae; genus Spisula; species Spisula subtruncata. The sequence goes on along the minus strand of OY787672.1, from coordinate 22,343,681 downwards.
CCTGTTCAGTAAATTGGATTTTGATTGAAGTTTTTTTTATACAACACATAAATCATGTTACAAAATATAACATCAGTATAAATATAAAATTCTTATCTGGATTGTCACTATTTTTCATTAACGGTCATATGTATAATATTTTCATCTATAAAAGCACATGTTTAATACCAGAAACACAAATTATATTATATTAGGATACCAAATTGAATATTTTTTTCACAATTCAATTGAACTCTGATGCATTGCACAGTAGGAAACAAATCCTTACTGCACTACTGAGTTGACAAATTGTAAACAGTCACTGGTAATATTACTTTTGGGCATAACTACCACAGCGCGATTTAGAAAAGAACTAGTTCAGGCGGTTATGCAAAAAACCATGCATATTTGACTAAGTTCCGTTATTTCGTAAACTAGAATGCTAGTGATGCAGATCCTTTCAGTCAAACACAAACTGACATCAAATCCCAAATCAGTGTGATTAATTAATTTTTGCAGACTAAAAGATATGTAACATTGAGTCCCTAATTATTGGTCCCTTTGGGGCTTTAAGTTAACACCTTTAGCCTAAACATGGCACATACTGTCGTAAGTTAAAACACTGAATCTTGACAAATTGAATAACTAGACCTATTTTTACTTAATTACTTGCACTCTAATTACACGCTGTCAAGTGCTGACCTGACAACATATATTTGGATTCAAAGAAGAAATGATCAGATTTTGATATCTAGGTTGATGCAAATTCTTTAGTCCAAAATCGAGTTAAATAACAGTAGTAGACTTGAAAACCAAACTTCCAGTATGCTGGTGAACAGACTTCATTAACTGACCTACATCATACAACAAGACTGCTTTCAGTAAACGCTTATGCCCCGGTGGTCCATAACAAATAGCTAAGTCATTTAGGGGCCATAATTCTGTTGAAATGTTTGATAATGTTACATGGCTTTGATAATGTATTGTTTATATGATGGTAAACAAGTATGCCAAGTTTAAAAGCAATCCGTCTATGGACTTCAAAAATATTTGAGTTTCAACATTTTGTAAAGGACAAACAAACAGATGAAAGGATAGGTGCATCGCTATACCCCTCCACATCAGTAAATGCCAGGTATTCAAATTTTACCCACCTATGTATTGTATTGTTTGTAAACACAAAATATAAGGTACCATAAAATATTGTAAGACATTACATGTTTAACATGATACAATGTAAGCTGTTCCCATGGCAACGATGAAACTTTGTGAGTGACACTTGTCTATGCTGTTCCTTTCTGGTCCACTTCAAAATGTTTATATATGGCTGTAACATACGTAAATACTGCTTGCCAGTCTGGTCGTTCCATAGCAACCATGTCATTTATATTCTGAAATAAAAAGGGCAGTAACTCAGTGAAATTCGATCCAAGCACAATGTTCTACCAATATGTGCTGCACACATACCCAGTAGGCTTGGGTAAAAACAATTACATGTGAAGTTTTGTTTTAGAGAAGTTCAGCCTAGGTTTGAAATTGTTGTGGTCTTTATACTTAAATTGTTAAGTTATACTGGTGCAGCTGGGAGGGTAAAGTTGCACCAAACAAATGACGATGTTACACTAGCATTATAAAATACATACCAGAGTTGATGATATCCCCACAGTATCTGCTGCATTGAATGCCAGTGTAAAGTTCCTTCTCTGTAAATCACATAAAATAAATAGCATTACCTTATGATTTTCAATAACAAAACATGACATACATGTACCACTATCACCTAACAAATGTAACATGCCTCGATAGCTCAGTGGTTAGCACACTTGTCCTTCTTTTTGGCAGCCCGGGATCAAATGCAAGTGGTAGTTGAAATCACAAAGCAGAAAGCTAATTGGCATATAAAGGCTATGCTCAGCATTAAACCTAGAGCTGTCGCCATTTGGCAGACTAATATACCCCGCCGACAAAGGTCCATATTTCTGTAAAAAATCATATCAGTGCCAATTCTTTCCTGCATCCACATCTACATGTTAAGGTTGTTCATGTGTTCATGGAAATCCTGCAAAAACTGTAGGAGGAGTTGCATCCACAAGAATTTTGGGCTATATGTTACATAGTGAATAAAACAACAAAGGGCCATAATTCTGGCAAAAATAATTTTAGCACTTATTGTTTCCTTCACACACATCTTCATGTTAAGGTGACTACAATGTGTGAAAGTTTCAAGTAAATCCTGCAAAAACCGTAGGAGTTGCAGTTGCTCTCAATAATCAAGTTCAACAGAAACTCAATCTAAGATAATATGTGTCTGTGAAAAGGGCCCGAAATGGTGGTATTAACACTATTGGGGAATTTGCTAACCTTATCTTCTGAAGTAAGTTCTCCATACGGTATATTGTCAGGTAGGTAGCTGTGAATCAAGGCACAGAATGCTAGACCATCATTCCAACTACTACTGAAGTTTGTTACATCAACATTCTGAAACAATCAATTATCTATAATTATAAACTCACAAACAGGGTAGCAGGAAGTTCGCCAGAAACAACTAGAACTGTAGTTTCTTAAGCAATGATGGTATAAATACAGTCATTAATACCGGTAATGTAAATCAATATTTATTCAGGTAAGGGTTAAACATTGTTTCTAAAAAGTTATAGCAGCCGATTTGCTAAACAAGTTTTCCTAGACTGTATTAAAACTAAACAGCAACATTTCCACAAATGGAGGAAATCAACATTGATGTCCAATTTTCATGTATTAACATTGTAAGAAGAACTCCTGACTTACACTGTATGCGATAGTTTTCTGCTGGCACCATTTGAGTAAAGCATTGCGCTTTGATCCTTTGAAAGACTTGGCTAGTCCAGCCAGTGGATTCTTACTCCCTGCATCCTTTCTATCATTTGATCCTTGCTCCAAACTACTATGATAAACAAATCCAATCAAAATAATTCATGTTAACAAATATTAGAAAGTATTGTCCAACCAGGTTAAACGGAGACTCCTTGCATAATTTGTTCAAGTCCGAAAAAGTGACTTAGTCTGATGTTATTAAAACAAATACTTACAATTATAACTGAGCTTATACGGAGAAAACCGTATATAGTAAATAAACATAAGAATCAATTACACAGCCGAATATAGTCGGACATGCTTACAGACTTTGATGAGTCTCAGTTTAACCTGGTCAAGCTATAGTTTAACACATACTATCATGACAGTAACAAGTAATCCAGAATACAAATTATATCAAACTAGTTTTTGACACAAAATGTTTGTCTCTAGCATAGGGCCATTTTTTCTTGAATCCCTTGAAATAACATCACCACAATAGTGTCCTTTTCACCACATCAACATAATTTTTCCCCATTCATTGGATTGATATGATTTCAATGTATTTAACTTCTAGCAATAACAGACATGGAACTGACTTGGTATTCAATTAGCTAACAAAATGTGCCGTTTATGAATTAAATCTCTCAGTTCAAAAGTTATTGAGTAGAAACAAACTTTATCCACAGACGGAAATATGGAAGGAAAGTTGTGACATGTTTCATTGTAATAAGAGATGTTTGTAAAACATGTATGCCCCCATGGCAGCAAAATAGTCGAAAATGATGAAGGTCACAGTGACCTTGACCTCTGACCTCAAAATCAATTGGGGTCATTTACTGTTGCTGACCAACCTCCATGTAAAGTTTTATAACTCTAGGGCAAAGCATTTTTGAGTTATTTAATGGAAACCATTTGGTTTACCGACAGGCAGACATGACTAAAGCAGAGATGGGAGGGGGGAGGAAATTATGTATACTTACTTGACACCACTACTGCGACGTGAAGGAGTTCTACTGGACAGAATGGATGATAGTGATGGGGGCGTGTCATTCCTCGAGATTGGAGGAGCAGATTTAGGAGATTCACCACCAGGTGAACTTGGAACATCATACTGCATTCCACCCATCGAATGTCGTTGCAAAGGTGAAGGTCGCTCTCCTCCACGTTTAAGCACCGAGCGAAGTGGAGTTGAGCCATTTTCAGGAGACAGAACACCTTGATCACTGACAGGGGAAGATGGTGACTTCATCATTTCATGGAAATCTCGGATTCCAACGAGGGACGATTCAGAATCGGAATTCCTACGTGAGCTACAAGAACTAGAATGAATAGATGAGCAACCGCTCTTCACTTGCTCCTCAATAGAGCGGATGAGATTCTTCACTGATAATGTTTGAGTTTTATCACCAGATTTTCGACCTTCGCGTAAAAATGACAACTCCTTGTCCATAGTGTTAACTACTTTACCTTTCAATTCTGCTGAAGACAATATTGATGATTTTTGTGAATTAAACGCAGTGGCTTTCTCTTGAATTTTAAAAGCGTCTATATCAGATTTAAGTCTATCAATCTCAGTTTGTAATACTTGACACTTTTCCTTCAATGTAACATTATCGGATTTCAATGATTCCATATCACCTTGGGTATCAGAACGAATATCGTTAGCAATCACTACGGCAACTTGTAAGTCTTTCTGAAGTTGTTTCCATTCGTCGACCTCGGCTTCATGTTTCAACTTGGCTTCCTGAATCTCTGCTTCAGCAACTTCCTTCAGCTGTCTCATTACGCTCACTTCACCTTGTAACTCGAGAATCTTAGATTTTAAATTTTTCCTTTCTTCAAAATACCTATCATTATCTTGTTCCATTTGATCAATGCGTTCTCTTAAATTATCCATCTCCTGTTGAAAGTCATAATTATCTTTCTTCATTAATTCTAACTTATACTCCATGTCAATTTTCTGTGATTTTGCATTATTTCTATGGACCTTAACTTCTTCCTCTTTGGTAATCATATGATCCTTTAACTTATAAACTTCATTCTGACTATGTGCTAAAGCATCTTGAACATTAGCTAGCTTCTCTTCCAGCTTGTCTCGTTCCTGTCTTGTACTATGTAACAGTTCCTCTAACTCACTTTGATCATTAGCTTTGCAGTATAATTCTAAATCTTGCACTTTAGTTTTTTCATTTTCTAACAATGTCTTATAATGTGCGACTTCAATCTGTTCGTTAGCAAGAGATTCTTTTAATTCCGCTAATTGCTTCTCAGCATTATCCTTCTCGGCGCCAACAGAACTGATCTTGTCTTCCAGAAGCTGAGATTTCTCCCTTAAAGCTTCTGTATAAGTCTGACAAAGTCTGGCATCATTTTCAGCAGCGTACAACTTTCTCATAAACTCTTCCCTTTCATCTTGAGCACCTTTAAGCAAGCCAAGAAAATGCTGGTCCCTATCCGATTTATTTGGCAAATCACCGCTAATAAGTAAACACTTTAATTGTTCAATTTGAGTCCGACAATGTTCTAATTTTTCAGTCTGAGTACACAAAGACTCTAACAATACTGTTCTTTCATCAGCTAGTCTTTCATTTTCTTCAGTGAGTTCATTAACAGCATCCTGAAGATCACCTAATTCTTGTAGTGTGGCTTGCAGCTCTTCATTTGTACTGTAATGAGTTTCTTCCATCTGTAGAATTCTTTCTGTCAGATTAGCGACAGAAATATCGCTTAGAGCATCGCTGCTTTTACTACGACTGTCCCACTTGCCATGTATATCTAATGAAGAGTGATCAGGAGTACTGCGACAATAATCACCAAACGATATCCCTGGTTCTGACATTGTGATAGATGGGGACCTTTTCATACCTAGAAGTAGTTAAAATGTAAATCATAAGTCAATATGTTTTACCTGTCTTACTGAAATAAGCTACAAATATTCATGTTAAGGTCAACAAGTTAATAATAAATAAACTGTTGGCAGAAAATAACTCCCCTGAAGTTGTAGCACAATTCTTGCTTACTACCAACTTAGTGGCATAAGCCTTGTAGACTCTCAAGTGTACAGACCCACAAAGTTACCTTATAAAATAATAATAGGCATTAAGGGGCATAAACTTTAATCCACTTAATGAAACTTACATAAATATAAGAGTTTAGACACCGACTGCCATTTCAGCTAATTTTCATCCAAGCAAACTATACTGTTAAAACAAGTTCTACAATTTATAAAATTTCCAGGAAATGTTTGTAAAACATGTATGCACCATTATGCAGTCCAACAACCTTTGATCTACTGACCTAAACATCAAGAAGGGCCATCCACTGTTGCTGGCCAACCTCATTGAAAAGTTTTATGATCCTAGGGCAAAGCATTTTCGAGTTCTGGATAGAAACCATTTTACTCTACCAACCAACATGTGCGAAGCCGATATTATTCAGAGGCATAGACAGGCTTGAATTGACATAGCACATGAAAGCATTGAAGTTGATGGCTATGGTTGAGGGTCCTCGTGATTGTCGAAATGTTGGACATGGATATATACTTTTACATTTCTAATCAGTGTTATATAAGTGTGTATATCTGTGACGCTGACTACAACCATGTTATTTCTTATTAGATATAAATATTTACTGACCTTGACCCAATACCATGGGTATCATAGAGACAGGTGGTCCATCAGTGGAAAGACTATCACAGCTAATGCTAGTCTGAATCAAACCCTCGGCCTCTTTCTGACTCTGTTTCAAACTCAACTTTTCTGCATCAGTAATCTGTGACTCTATCGGTACCCCTAGTTTGATCAGCTGATCCTTGAACCCGGCATTCTGAGCCCGTAAAATCTCAACTTCCTCCTCTAGCTCCGCACTTGGTGTTTGTTCCTTTAACTTTTTAATCTCATATTTGTATTTTTCAATGTCCATTTTCCGACTTTCAGTCAACTGAATTAATTCCGAGATTTTAGCATCTTGGTTTTTCTTTTCTTTTTCAAAGTTAGCTAACAGTTCAGCATTATACGCCATGACATCGGGAGTAGCAGACGTACGTTTCTTTATAGCTTTCTCTTTGCTAACATTCTGCGTACTGTGCGCACGTTTCATATTAGCTTTGCTAGTTTTTGTGCTTTCTGCCTTATTTGTCTGCCCACTTCCTGACTTATCAATATGTTGCTGACTGGAAGCTTTCCGTATCGGAGTACTCGTCATTCCTGGCTTCAGAGGTTTGGGTTTTAAAAATCCATCTTTATCTTTTACATGAACGTTTTCCTTATTACTAGCATTTTTCTTTTTTGCAAATGGGAGCCCTAGACTGGACTTTGGTCTTGCATCTGTGGAAGCTGCCAGTCTCTGTTTTTGATGGGCCGTCAAACTCTCATGACTTTTGCTCAAGTAATTTTTGCTCAAAGGGGAGTTAACTGGCTTTCCAGATAAAGCCTGTTTCTTTGTAGGAGTGAAGGAGTTGTCTGACTTTGATTCTTTCATTGTAGAGGGCGATGATGGTACCTTTTTACCCGATGGAGGAATGTTACGCGACGTTACTCCATCTTTCTTGACCGTACTCATGCTGTCGGCATCTGGCCGTAGGCGTAATAACTGAAAATACACAAATAAACTTTACAGAACATATGACACATGAGAAAAGATTTCACATGACATTTACCAGGGCAAACATAGATGCCCAACAGCAGCTCAAATAGCAATGACCTTTGACAAACTAATCCCAAAATCAGTCAGTCTCCTAATTGAAGGATTCAAAGAAGATGACTAGTGTTTTTTCAACAGACAGACAGAACAAGGACTGCTTTCAATGTAAATTTTGCGAATGCACAGTTATACATGCTGCATAAGCAGTACTACCTCAGTAGGTGTGCAGTCTAACTTTTTTGTAATTATTATAATTTATTTATCAAAATTCTTTTTATAAATGTAATATAATCATGAATCTAAATATCAGACACAGATATAATGCACAATATTGCCTTACCAACATTTTAATATAATAAGTTATAATAGTATAAGCAACTCAAACATTTTTTTACATTGAAATACAGTAAATTGTAATGAAGTTGTAAGCGAGTGACAGTGAAGAGTGACAAGTAATACAGGAACACGTCAGTTACAGATGTATGAATGTCAACATAACACAAATCTTACAAGATACCTCTCTCATTAACTCTCATCATAAACATACAATTTACTATGTCTGAAAAGTTTGGTCACAAAAAGAAAGGACAAAATTCGACAGGGAAGGCAGTATTCAACTGAACCAGCTGAGCACCAAAAACATAACATAACTCAAATAAACGGCACAATGCCCACACATTACTTAACAAGAAAATAAAAAGCCCCAGATTTCGACAACCCAAATGATGTAAAAACTGGATAGAGTCGTCTCAAACCTGTGTCTTGCCATTGTTCAATTTCAAAAACTGATCTCAAAACCAACCAATCAGATGGTTGATTTACAAACATGAGGCAACAAATTAAGACCCTAGAATTTGACTTCAACTGTGATGCTTGATCATTTTATGAGCTCATAATATTAACCAAATCTAGCAAGGTAGTGTATTTCCTGTACTGCTTCAAATTCTACTTTCAGACATCAGCAACATATTTACATCAGACTGTACATAATATGCATCACCCTATCGTTGAGTTACAAGTCAACTGTAAAGTTGTAGGGATAGACGTTGATCAGTGTTTAAATCCTGATCTGAGGGTCACAAGTTCAACCCCAACTATCACAGTTCCAGGTTTTAAATACAAGCATCATACTGGTTAGTCTGACACAGGATGCTTACGCTCTGTCACTGAGTTACACTCATTATCAAACAGATCACAAAATTCAGAATGCTTAGTATTCTTAAGTTTAAGAACAAATGATTGAAGCAAGTAATTATATTTGAATATATGTTAATGGTTTCTTATTTTTGTGCAAAAGCCTCCATGCAGAAATACAAGTACCGGGTATATTATATCAAGTTTAAATAAATAGACCAAATAAATTAAACATTATGACATGAAGTGGGCTTGACCTATTGATTAAATTGTCGTTCAAATCATGATTTTATAAAGATTGTCAGTACATGAAATACACCATACATACTGCTTGTATTACCTTAAGTTTCATAACAAATATGTTACAGTCCTTTCCAAGTCAAATGAGAATGGTTGTAAATATGCTATCATCCCGCTGGTAAACTATGTTTATCTAGGTTTAACTAGTAGGTAAATTATGTTTATCTAGGATTAACTGGGTATACCTGAGTTAACAGTATTCCCAGCTATTCTTTCAAATGGGAAAGTTCCTTCATTAGTATCACTTATTGAATCGACTATACCATAAGACATTTAATCAAATAACCTATCATACAATCATACAATTAGGATGTTTTTTGCATGTGATTGTGTCTTGATCAGACCATTAAGCCGTAACAAACTCGCGTAAAAATGAGATAAACACAAGATTGCCAAACATTCAGGGGGTCCCGAACATTGATCTACGTCAGGATCTATGCTTGCGTAACCTACCTGTCTATCAGGTACTCACCATGTTATCTTAATCACTGCCAATTCTGTTAAAAGTTTGTAAAGACAAGTATTGTGAAAGTTCAACATTCTACAGTCTGTCCAAAGTTACATGAGAATAGTTAAAACTATAAGCTTGTCATTCTTGTCATTCAGGTAAACTATGTTTATCTAGGTTTAACTGGGTGTAACTAAGTTAATTGAAGTTTGTCCTGTTTTATCGATGGGATAGTTCCTTAATTAGTATAACTTAAATTCAATCGACAGTAAGTCAGAGATTGCATGTTTTTGTTTATAAAAAAAGGCCTGAGTACAGACTGTATTATTTGTTTGTGTGACGTAAAGTTAACCAAGCCTTAAGAACATTGAAGGAAGGGTTGATTATCATTAAAACAATCTATAAGTTGATAGACATATTTGGACATTTTCCATACCAGATTACAGATATAACAATAAGATCAATAATTATAGTACAATATGTATATAACAGACCGTCTAAACATTTGTCATACGCTTGAAATTAATATCAACAAGATTGGAAGAAAACAGGTTTCTGGGTGAGGGGACTGGGGGTTTTAGGGGTGTAATATGACAAATAGAGTGGGGGCAGTACAGTACCGGTTAAACTACACCAGACCCGCAAGGGCATAGCCAATGATACGGATGTACACAGCCATGTGTGTAACATTGCTTTTAAAAAGTAAAAATATACAAATGGACAAAATGGTATTAAAGTCCTAAGTTTCCACAATATTATGGCTACACCCGACATTGGTGTTTTTTAAACATTGTCTTTAAGTGCCACTGATTACCAATATTTGAGTCATATTGAAGACAAGGGGCCCTGTCCTGACATTTTACCGCCTACTTTTGAAGATAAACTGGCTACATGAAACATTTCTACACACCTCCATTACGAATTTGACAATATGTTATTGAATATAAGTAAAGTTGCCCCCCCCCCCCCCCCCCCCCCTGCACATTTGATTCAGAATTAAGAGGAACGGCCAGATTTAAACAAACAATGTGCATTGCAAAATGCACACATTTAACAGTGTAACACTGATAAGAAGGCATTTACAAATTCAATAACATAATCAGACCGTTCCAGGGGGTACTGTGCATTATAGGACAATATTATCCACATTTATACAAGTGGATATCTATCTACCACTTTATACAATCACAAATATTTTATCAAGCAGAGAAGTTATATGGCAAACAACCAGAAAAGCAAAACCAATACAATGTGGAACTGTTACTGTAGTGTCTAGCATACCGAACAACCTCCTAAAAGTGACACAGTTTTTTTTAGTTAATTCACCAGGCATTGAAAATCCATGAAAAATTAATCCCTCACTAATATAAAATTTATAATTTTTTAATATTTTTTTACCAAATTTACTAATTTCGACAAAAAAATATTACCAATTAAATTATTATCCGACTCACCTGTTAGTAATAAATCCATGTTAGCATATCCCAGAGATATAAATTAATTAACTGATAGTTCTTACTTCAGCACCCAAGCAATGATGACAATCTTCAATATGGTGTTCGAGCAGATAATGGCAGGTATTAAAGTTTAATCCTTAGTTTAAACTTATCTTTACACAATTCAATATCACAAAAAGCTTCATTCAAGCAGTTAAATCACACTGATCAGCGAGCAGATATTGACGATATGACAGCTGTCATTCATTAATCAGACTTCCTAACCCAAACTGTTAGGAATTAGCCAAAAGTTCAAAATAAACAAACAAGATTCATAAATCACAGACCACATGAAAGTCATTCAGTGTCTGACAGGTAAAACTTCAGTCATTAAATTCATGCTGAGAGAAATCAAGTGAAATCAAGTGCATCAAGGTTGGTTTAAAGTAATTAGTCTCCTCGAAAACCAAAATGATCAGATAGTGAACTGACTAGACCAACGAGATTCTGCCCTGGAGGCAAAACTAACCAGTCAAGCACTAATGAAGTCACAAACCAGTCAATTAAACTATTTCAATAGTTTGTCAACTTGATCACCACTTTTAACTACATGCACGAGAAGTGAACGAAAGAGTCAATTAGTTAGTATTCCCAATTAACATAAATACTTTAAACTGACAAACACACTGTCAAACAAACTGTATGAATTCATTACATATTTCATTCACAAACATGTCCCAGAACGGTTAACTGGACCGAGCGACAAGTAGTATAATCAAGGTCCCGAACATTTACATAGCCTTAATACAAGGTATGACCTGTTTATAACAATAGACGTTTAATAGCTGAGTAAGCTAAGTGTGCTACTACAAACAATCATTACTGAAGACCTGGGATATACCAATTTATATATCATTATATCTTATATTTAAATTACAAAAAGTTTACATAAATTCAGACAATTTATGTACAAAAATCTGATGTAATATAAGATAGGCTGGTTACATACTTGAAATTATTCTGTACACAAAACTGTTGAATTACGAAATCTGAATTGTAGCTTAAACATTCAAATCCTTACATAATTCTAGCAGTCAAAATAAAAAGATTTCAGTTCAGGGTTTGCTATAATTCAGCTTTGCAAGTCACAGGCTCACAAATAACTGAAGTCCACTCAGGCAGCTATCACTAGGGCGATAACTCCCACCCCCTTAGCAATAGCACCCTATACGAAATATTACCATTTGACAATGTAAGGACATGGAGTTTATTTTGGCACAGAAAGTCATTTAAAAAACCAAGGTGGCATATTATTAAATGGAATTAACTGATTACGACACGAACAACACTCATGCCACTTTTGCAGATTTGTCACTGTACTGCAACCTAGACCTTTTAGGAAGAAGTTTGGTTGGGTGCTGAATCTTGCACATCAGCGGGCCATCTTAAAATTTTAGGAAAATTATTTCAAAATACAAATATAATAAGCGAGGCAGAAAAACCTGCAACATAAAAGTAGTTTTCTCTGCTGGGCTTAATACACAGGTCACTTGGGCACAATACACCACAAAGACAGACATATCAAGCTCTGTAAAATAAGAAACATTTAACATCATTTAAGAACCTAGTACATTTAAGTATTTCTTAAATAATGAAATTGAGCAGCAACTGTACTAAATTAAATATTCTCACTTAGTTTCTAACATGGAACAGTAACAGTAAATTGGCAGAACTTTAAATATTGTTGTTTGGTAAACAAGAATACAGGCAACACACAGCAACATCAGGGAAAACCTCGACCTTCCAGTGGTAAATGTCTTATAGGACATTACATCTATTATTTATGTGTTTACTATAGGAGAATCCACGATCATCACAGGAGTGTATCTATGTTCAATAAGGCCAAGTGTAGTGATATACAATATTATTGGTTTACGTTTCCAAGGGTGGACATACCACTCAACTTTTTGGCTAAGTCTACAAGTACAAAAAAAAGTAAACAAGAGGGCCATGATGGCCCTATATCGCTCACCTGATTATAAATAAAGCCCTGCACAGTTTTTATCCAGGGGCATAATTGAACAATCTTGGTAGAAGACCACTAAATGACGCTACATACCAATTATCGAAGCTCTAGGCATTGTAGTTTTAGACAATAAGATTTTTGTATGTTTTTTGTATGTTTTCCCTATATAAGTCTATGTAAAAACCTGACCCCCCGGGCAAGGCCAATTTTGACCCCAGGGGCATTATTTAAACAATCTTGGTAGGGGACCACTAGATGATGCTACATACCAAATATCAAAGCTCTATGCAATGTAGTTTAAGACAAAAAGATTTTTATATGTTTCCCTATATATTTAGTCTATGTAAAACTGGCGACCCCCGGGGCGGGCCAATTTTGACCCCAGGGCCATTATTTGAACAATCTTGGTAGAGGACCACTAGATGATGCTACATACCAAATATCAAAGCTCTAGGCAATGTAGTTTTAGAGAAGAAGATTTTTATATGTTTCCCCTATGTAAGTCTATGTAAAACTGGTGACCCCGGGGCGGGCCAATTTTGACCCCAGGGCCATTATTTGAACAATCTTGGTAGAGGACCACTAGATGATGCTACATACCAAATATCAAAGCTCTAGGCAATGTAGTTTTAGAGAAAAAGATTTTTATATGTTTCCCCTATATAAGTCTATGTTAAACTGGTGACCCCCAGGGCGGGGCCAATTTTGACCCAAGGGCCATAATTTGAACAATCTTGGTAGAGGACCACTAGATGATGCTACATACCAAATATCAAAGCTCTAGGCATTGTAGTTTTAGAGAAGAAGATTTTTATATGTTTCCCCTATATAAGTCTATGTTAAACTGGTGACCCCCGGGGCGGGCCAATTTTGACCCCAGGGCCATAATTTGAACAATCTTGGTAGAGGACCACTAGATGATGCTACATACCTAATATCAAAGCTCTAGGCAATGTAGTTTTAAAGAAGAAGATTTTTATATGTTTCCCCTATATAAGTCTATGTAAAACTGGTGACCCCCGGGGCGGGGCCAATTTTGACCCCAGGGCCATAATTTGAACAATCTTGGTAGAGGACCACTAGATGATGCTACATACCAAATATCAAAGCTCTAGGCATTGTAGTTTTAGAGAAGAAGATTTTATAAGTTTCCCCTATATAAGTCTATGTAAAACTGGTGACCCCCGGGGCGGGGCCAATTTTGACCCCAGGGCCATAATTTGAACAATTACTGAATCCCCCAATGCCACAAACATCCTGACAAAATTTCATCAAAATTGGCCAAATGGTTTCAGAGGAGATGTCGTTTGAAAGTGTGGACGGACGGACGGACGGACATACGGACGGACGACGGACGGTGAGTGATCACAATAACTCACCTTGAGCACTTTGTGCTCAGGTGAGCTAAAAACAACTGTAAGTATCTTATCCTTTGACCAGTTTTCATGAGATACGTTAGACGCTCAAGCCAAGGATGAGCACTACCCATGTTTCAACAGAATGTCACAGTTTTTGCCCAAACCGGCTCAACAGGTATACAAGCATTTGAGTAAGTTTCGGCCATACACTGTTTCACGAAACAATTACCGGTAAGTTGCATGGGTAGTGCTCATTCTTGGCTTGAGTGTCGAACATATCTAGTGAAAATTGGTCAAATAATGACATACTAATGGTTGTTTTTAACTTGTTGTTTACATATTTTTACTTGTAGACTTAGCCAAAAAGTCATGTGGTATGTCCACTCTGCAGTTGTTAACATGACATTGTTGATTGCCATAGCACAAGTACCCGTGTGATGTGGAGTAGAGAGTACTCCTACTCTGAGAAATTAAGTAATGGCCCAGATGAGAATCAAACTTACGGCCTCTCCTTCCCACGGCACATGTCTTAAAACGTCTTAACTACCAACTCCCAGAAAATAAACATTAATAAACATCAGATTGACTGTATCCCATGACTAACTGCTAAACGCTGATCATAAAATGTATATCTTGTCAACCCACTAATATAGTAGTCTTATGACTCTTAAAACACGCCCATTAAAAATCCTATATTTTGAACCAAAAATCTTTAAAAGTCTGGATCGACATATGTTTTATATCACATACATGAATACATTTTTCACCAAAAATTTTACATGACTCAAATCTTATCATAACATATAATTTAAGACAAGAAACTTACTGTTTTAGTCAACCAGATTTTAATATTCATGAATAAAAAAAAATAGAAATCCACAAATATTTTGCACCATAATATTATTAAGAACCCCACCGTGAATGTTCAAGTATGAGCCCACTTTATCAAGGACAATTATCATCAGTATTTACACAGGAACCACTTTGCAATGATTGTAGAGCAGTACAAATAAATACCCCACCCATACAAACCATTATACCATCAATAAATGCTTAACTGATAACAAAATATATTACAGTAGTGTTCATAAAATAAATATCACCAGAGTGGGATATGTCTGATAAACTTGTTCTTCATTCTGACAGCCTGACCATGATTCTCAAGGCTGTTTGTGTCTTGTATTGAAGCAGTTCTTCATTCTGACAGCAAGAGTTCAACTACACAAACCATGATTCTCAAGGCTGTTTGTGTCTTGTATTGAAGCAGTTCTTCATTCTGACAGCAAGAGTTCAACTACACAAACCATGATTCTCAAGGCTGTTTGTGTCTTGTATTGAAACAGACCAATAAAAGGACAACTGGGTACTGTTTTATCAAAGCACCAACAGAAACAAGACTGTGTTCAGTAAAAGCTTATGCCTCAGTGGAAGCCTTGTCCATAACAAATGGCTAAGTCATTCAGGGGCCATAATTCTGTCCTGACGCAGGAGATGCCCAGGCATAAAAATAAAGAAATATGTTCTAATTTTAATACTAAGTTTAATACTCACATTGGGGATGGGTGGTGTTGTGTGAAGGAATTCATTGACTGAATAATCATTACTTTTGAACAACATTTTACTGTATAGGCTGGGATTTCAAATTTGAATGTATGTTTACAATTTCTGTAAGAACTTTGATAAAACAGTAATCAGATGTAGAGTGAAGTCATAAGCTTAAATTGGCAATGAAGACACTCACTTTTTATTGCTTTCATTTATCCTCACCACCAGATATTCCATATGGCCGAGGCCCCCCCCCCCCCCGGAAGAATCTAGTCGTTTTAAGTGTCCGGGGACCAGAGACACCACTGCTTCTTTTACATGCCCAGGCTTCAACCCTCAAACCCAAGATCAGAAGTCTTGTGCTTTACTGACTGAGTGACTTTGAAGACACTCCCATATAATACCCGGTTAAACAAGGACACAGTACAGGTTGCCCGATCAGGACAAGAGAGTGCCATAAAGGATAGAGAATGCTGCCGAGGGCTTGGTGAGTCTGATATAAGGACTAATTCAATAAGAATGCCTGATGATGACACATGATGTCACATTTTTCCAAGTCGCGGCCATTTATAGTGGTATATTTAGGATGTCAAACAAACAATATTTTCATGATGTCCTCAACAAAGAATTTTAAGTGGATGCTGTAGTAGTATTTATAAAAGTACCAACCTTTCTAAGTTTAAACGGCATTATTTCCTGGTGAAACTTATATGATCCTTAATATATATATGTGTACATATTTAACACATCCACACACATATTTAACACATATATCTCATTCTGTCTTTAAATCCAACACTATTACGTATCAATGAATCTTCTCCTTATAAATATTTTATATTCCACTCAAAATCCACATGTGACTGTTTTGAGTACTGGACATACAGTCATGTGTCCGTTGTATACTCATTATATTATATGTGAACAACATATGAGTAAAATACATAACAGTTAACCACATATATCTATCTTGCTGTAAATTTTTATCCAATTTTTGCAATATCCCCCGAAGTCATATAAGTTTAACACTGAATCAAAACTGCAGTTAACTTTTTTGCTTTAAAACAAAATCAGTAGTACAGTTAACTTATAAGAGATATTTTTAAGTATGTAAAACAGTTCATCACTATAAATACAATGTTGAAAATACCACGATGCCAAATATGGATATGTTCTACTTCAAAATACAAAGTGGTCAATCTAATGTGAAGTACAATGCATAGTAGTTTCTGGGCCGCAGGAAATTTCAAAGTTCTTATTCACAGAAAGTCCTCATTCACAGAAAGTCCTCATATGTCTAATAGTTCAATTATTTGTATAAAAAGTTTCGGTTATTAAATTAAAATTTTATTTGAAACTGATGAATTGAAGAATGATGAATCACACATTTTTGTGCAACATCATCAAATAAAGTTAAATGTATGACACAACACAATAAATGTTTTGTCTCACAATGTATCAGAATGGTTTAGAAACATCTGTCCACATGGATAAATAATTCACAATTGTATTCCATAGGAAACATATAAATTGTAATGCATTTAACAGAAACTGGTAAACACATTAGAGTGCACTGAGTTTTATAGAACCGCATATATTCCTAGACAATTGTCTGATAAACTTCTACGCAGTCGTAAAGTCGACAAAATAATTCCCATCAAATCAACAATTTTGAATAATTTCATGATAATGTCACTGAATTATAATTCACGATCACATTATCTTTATTTCACCACAGGCATAAAATAACAGCACAGACCGACTGATGACATTACAACAGTTTTATATAAACTTGACCTGTTTTTTCGTAACAATCAATCCTTGCTTGAATAAATGATGAGACATTGAAATAATTGAAGTAGCTTGAGGTCACACTTTTTTTGCTAAATATGTCACAATAAAAAACTTCTAGGAGATACAACATTTTTTATGACAAGATATTCTTACGGCTTGAATCGTTCACCTATATTTTTTAACTTTGAATGCTAATTAAGCAGATTCTTCGCCTGAATTGCCCTGTGTGCCATGCCCTGTTTAGAGAGAGAGAGAGACAAGGGAAGATCAGTGATTGTCTGGGAACAAGAGCATATCACTGATTCAGGCCAGGAACAGTTCGACCAGGTAAGGACTTTTGTAGGCTTAGACATAATGTTAAGGGTTTTGACCTTTGAATATAACCTTGCGGTTTGAACCTGACTCTTACATATGACATACTCAATACAAATCAAGTTGTCATGAATCCCTGCCAGAGAAACTTGCAAATGCATTAATTATTATTTTTGGCATACAATCCTAGAACCACAATGACACTGAAATCAATCAGCTCTAAGTCAGTAGGTGAGCTTAAAAACCAATCCATACGATTCGATTCGCTGAACTATATCCCAAAGTCGAGAACTACATGGTACCTTCACTTAACCGTTGAAATCTTAATCATAAAATGATACTAAAAGTAAAAGGTAATAATTCATACTTGATAACATAACCCATTAACCTGATGAACTATTTATCACAATTTTTTGACAGACGAAAAGTAAATCCATGGTTGAAAACTATAAATAATTCCTAATTTATGATCCAAAACATGATTTTCAAGCTAGATTTTGTCAATAACTACAGCACTAAATACACTCTGAATAAACCAACTTGGTCAAATCTCCAGTAAAAATATTATTTTTGTACCAATATTGTAACCTTGCATAGTGTCAAACTGATTCAATAAAGTGACACAAACTGTCTATCGCTGACATATGTCAAATTTATCACCTTTGATAGTTTTTCCCAAATTTTCATAAGAGTTTTTGCAGCATTTGTTATCACAAAATGTCACTGATTACGGTGACAGAATAATGATAATGGACCACTGTAAATTGCTGTTATTTAACGTAATATTTGCCAAATCAATTTTTGTATGTCATAAGCAGGGGGTTCAATTGACTCGGGAGTAAGGGTTTTGACCCTCGAAATTTCCAAAAAGTCACATCTAATCCTAAGACTTTGGTTTGACAGGTCATTTTATCTAACAGAATCACTCTTTAATTACTACCTGTTGGTCTTCTACAGGAGCTATAAGGAAAGAACCACTTTCTAAGAAACAACCGTAGATAGGAACATTGTTAGTTTTACTCACATCACTGAAAACCCTGTATGCACAGATGTATTCCGTTCTTGGAAGAGGCATGACAACGTAATTCAAACTGCAGTAACGGAATTCGAGGGCTAAGTGCAAAACTATGCTACATGCCTCTATAAATTGATGTACAGTTACTGTAGTTTTGCATGGAGCCCTCAAAGTGCAATTGTATCACTGCTATAGTACATTGACTACAAAAATTACAAAAGCTTCTTTGTGCGACAAAAACAACAACATTATACACCAGTGATATATCAGCCTGATATTTAGCGTGATATTTACATCAAGTTGTAATTTCTAGATGAAGAGATGCAGATCTATACACTATTAATTTGTAACAAAAACTTGAAATCACAAAGTTTGATAGAAAATATTTCCTGTCCAAAAAACGTGAAAACCCACACATGAAAATTGATACATCAGCCTATTGTTAGATTTTATGAGAAATTTTCATAATACAAGTTAATCCATTCATTTCACAGACAGCAACAATGATGAATTGGGAAAAGTGATAAAGGTCAAACTTGCAGAAAATGTTGCAATATAATTCAACTGTTAACAAAAAATACAGACATTGAAAAGTTAACTTGATTTTGAATAATAAAGGCTTTGAGAAAAGCCCAAAATCAGAATACACAAACAGCAAAATGGGGCCTCAGAATTTGAGAAATGCAATAGATCTGACGCTTCATGAAGGTCAACACCATGACTCTTGCAAAGTTTGAAGACTGAAAGCTCAGATAATCGATAGTTTAATCTACTGACTGCTGTCAGAGTGAGGCTATGCTTGACTGTCATACCTGTACCAACAGACATGTGAAATGAAATTTACCACCCACTAAATGACTTCTTTCATTAGGGGCATAATTACAATTTTTTTTTTATTATCAAACTTATTTTGTTAAAATAAAATATCGACATTTTAAAAGGAGACAACTCTGCACTAATTATATTCAGAATTCCTCGTCTTGTCCATACACATAGATGAAAAGCTCTCAAGAGGAAATTTCCTATTTAATATATCAAGATTATAACAATTAAGTGTTTGCGGTCTAATGTAAGAGGACACTCGGGATAATCTAAATATTTTCACAACAATAAATATGATATACTGGTGACTGGTGATGGCTGACATAACCAATCTAGTTGGCGAATATATTATGTATGTAAAATAACACTCAATCATTGTAGGTGTAAGTAGGTGACCTAAATGAGAGAACAATCAAATGATTTATAAGAGTAGTCTCCCCTTATAACAACAATATACCATGTAAAAGATGTTTCATATTGACCTTGAATACTTCAGTTACTTTTCTGTAATATGGCACTTTTTCATAGTTCTATGTTACATGATACACGAAGCAATCATCTATTGAAATGCAACCTGCACCTATTAATTTCAGGACTATACATATTATACTGTACACTGCAGATTATCCAGGATAGAAGTTTGAAGACAAATACAATCAAACCAGTCTTTTTTGACATGGGTTTCTGTGGGCAATGCTCAGGGTAGTTGTGTCGTGGTGTTTCTGATTTCTGTGCTCGGCTGGTTGGATGGAGTGCTACCTTCCCTCTCGGATTTTCTCATACCTTTTTTAGCAACCCATCAAGGGGATCATATAATATGGCCGTTTAAAGAAGGTGGATTTTAACTCTTTGCGCTTTCTAGATAGTTTAATTGGGCTTAACAGTGTTTCTCTACAACTTTTCAGCTATTTAAGGCAGCCAATTGACCTAACCTAGCTGAGTTTGACTTGACTGCTATCAGTACTAAGGCTATCCGTAATAATATTTCTGTTTGGCAATCCAAGTGGTATTGGCATCAAATGACCAATACCCCTGTACATGAATCAAAAGCTATTTTTCTTTTCCAAATACTTTTTTTGGTTTAAAAACAATGGCCTCACTTGAAGTTGCGCTACCACAAAGAATCGGCAAGCACTCCACATGTGGAGGAAAATTAACATTGTTGCTAGTGTTCTCGAAGATATTTCCAAAACTTGAGGCTATAATTAGACATGTGGTTGCATAATTCAGGAGATCAATAGACATAGAGTGCACATACTTACCATAGTCAGGTGACCTAACTAGATAATATATTTCATTAAATCAAATATCATGACTTTTTCAATTTTAGCTAGATTTCATTCTGGGCTTGACAAGGATGCAAAGGGAAATACTATGATGAGAAAAGAGTAGATTGAGGAGTTGACGAGTTGTCTTTATAAACATAGTGTAGGTTAGACAGACTAGAACTATGTAGAAGTACTTACTGTATGAGCTTATCCAGACTACATAGTTCTGTATATATCAGAGGTGATTATTCACAATCACAAGATGAGTTGATTCCTGGAAAACATAAAGATACAGATAAATTCATCAACTATAAGAAACGTAAGAATGTAAATCAAATGATCTGGGAATGTATATAAGATTTAAGTATGACTTAAAAAATAAAGTTTTATTATTAAGAATATTAAACTTTGTTTAGACACTGAGTTAGTTGCCAACATCATCGGCAGGGATTTCCCTGATGCAGGTTTTCTGCGTCCTTTACGCAACTTTGTGGCTTGGGACCCTCATTTCTGCATTACTGTGCATCCTTGGGACCCCCAATAGGACCCATCAAATGGACATTTTTGTCTCTGCTAAAGCATTTTTCTTTCTGCTATTTATTTCCCTTGTTGTTCATTGAGCAATCTATATCGTTTACATGCTATACTTTTTATTAATAATAACTTTGATACTGTAAAATGATCTTGAAATGCATACCCGCATTGGATGGGACCCCCAAAATTTCTCAGGGACTCCCTAAATATAAAACTCAAGGGTCCTGGGACCCTCGTATAAAAATTCCTAGGGAAAACCCTGCATCGGCATCATGGTTTAAACATGTACTAATTTATAAAAAAGATGCAATATGAAGTTTAACAGACATGTCATGTTTACAAATTTAAATGTACAAACAAATATGGTTAAAATCAATCTAAGTCAATTATTATCAGTTTGATGTCTATTTACATACACATTAATTGGGAATTTGGGATCAATATGCAATAGATTCAGTATAATTATATTCATTAGGATTTATTTTCATTGATTTTAAAGATGAAATTAAATCCCACCAAATTAATTGATGTCCAAATTAACTAAACTTAAATTATTTTTTTCATCCAGTGTTTATTTAAACTTATAATTAACTGTACCATATATAAGATCATATGGTTTACCGTTATGACTAGTGCAAAACGAAAGAATCCAACAGTTACTGTATTGCCAATATCATCACATATAAAGTTTGATGTATTAATAAGTATATAACCTAAGGTTAATTAGTTGGCAACATTATTGAAATATGACTAAATAAAGTAAATGTACATGTAAATGAATCATACATACACAAATACTGTAACACACAATGTCAATATATACCATCCCGACATTAATGTTTTCGATAAAAAACATATCCAATGACTGATTGCTAACTATTCAATAAAACCAATTTAATAACTTACATCAAATAACAAAGATAAAGACTTCAATCAATTATACCACATACAATGATGATCAGAATCCGATCAAACAATCGTTTCATTATCTATCACAAACATACCAACATATTTCCTAAGTGTACATAAAATACAAAAACAATCAATGTTAATATCTAATAAATTTCTACTCCCAACTACCGTACATATCATTATAATGGTCATACATACGGTAGTAAAATATGTCATAATGGCAATTTGATGGACAATACTAAAACTTTGCACCTGCCACAAGGTTTGTGCTGTTTAACCCT
Organism: Spisula subtruncata; assembly: GCA_963678985.1. NCBI lineage: Eukaryota > Metazoa > Mollusca > Bivalvia > Venerida > Mactridae > Spisula > Spisula subtruncata. Next base: position 22,321,041 of record OY787672.1, on the reverse strand, counting down.
TCACTTAATGGACCTGCAAGACTTAATCCTCTTCATCCCGACTGGGACATAGGGCCGCTTAAGACCGCAATGGACCTGCCTAGACACACCCCATCATAGGGCTGCTTAAGACCGCAATGGACCTGCCTAGACACACCCCATCATAGGGCCGCTTAAGACCGCAATGGACCTGCCTAGACACACACCATCATTACAATAAAGTCCACACAGGGGTTCCAATAGCTTCTAAATGAGAATATCTGAACGGTCATTTCGATACTTTTGACTACATTTTACCATTTCTTAAGCAAAATACCCATGATTTCAGGAGAAAATTACCCTTCAAACTAAAATATTGAGGGTCAAATTGAGGATCTTATCATTCTAAGTGCCCCCCCCCCATTTTTTCATACATGGTGAAGCACAATTATATGATCAAAATGACACTAGAGCTTCCTAGTAACCTACCTAGGCTATTATCATTGACAAAATGGACAATTCAAAATCTGATGGGGGCATCAAGACAGATAATTATATGATGTTAATGTTAACCACAGTGTTGACATACATTGTTAATCACAGCTTCCAGGTGTTAACATTTCTTGTTTACCACAGGTTTATGACAAGGTGTAATCTCGATTAGATGACATCATTAATAATATAAATAAACAAGGAAATAACATGTAACACAACAGACTACTGTATTGTCCATCACTTCAATTAATAACAAGCATTAAATTAATAATTTCATGAATGTAATTTTTCCTCCTATAATTTACATAACCACTGAACATCACAGACATAGCATTTGTTTGGTGGATGTTCAAACAGTATAACCTGCCCAGATGTGTACACAACAGAGGGATGCACTGATGACGGGTAAGTAGTGGGGTTATATTTCTTACCAGCAATTCTCAATTTGTAAATGACCTAAAAGGGTGAACTGTACTATTCAGTGTATTCACACAGCCTCACATGCTATCTTTGTCAACAGTTTGGGATAGTAGTAGTTCACATAGTTCTGGATACCATGTAACTTAATGATATACTGACATTAATCTTTTACTTATGGAATTGTCCTTCTCAAACGTCTGTATAAGATCAACGCATGGAATGCAAGTTCACTGTTCGATAATCGCCCAAAAAGCATCACATGCATATGATTGAGATATTATTCAAATGTTTTGTCATCATAATATCAATAACCATCTACTATCTGACCAACGATTTTTGACAGTGACGTCATTTTGTAAACAATCTATAAATAAGCAGGGTATATCCCCAAAAAGATTGAGGATCATACTATTTAGAAATTAGAAGTATGTCCTAACCAATTCATATATTTCAAGCAATGGATGGTTCTGTGGATGTGTGTGCCGACTCTCACTCAGGCGATCTAAGTTCAAAGCTTTTGATAGCCATTAAACTATATTTATATTTTTAATTTATATATTTTCTTTCTTGTTTAATAATACGTGAACCATACAATTATACCCTTGCATGATTTGATAATATATTTATTTTAAAATTTTGAAAATTTTGGAAGTGTTTGCCTTATTATAATTATCAAATTTAAACCCGACGTGGAATTTGTGTCATTGAAAACACGTTTAGGATACTTGTTGGTTTCTCTTAATTATTCAAAGACTCCCTACTCTGATTTAGAACTTGTTCTTGGCTATTAAATTAAGCCATTTGACGGTGAGTGGAATGACAAAAGTGCTTTTTTTACTCAAGCAGCATTCTGTACACATACTTTGTATGCAATTTCAAAAATAAAATAAAAATATGGTAAAAAAGTTCTGCTGACGGGGTTCGAACTAAACATCTTTTAGTTACTAATACTGCACCGTTATCCCCTCGGCCACGATTTAATTAAGATCAAAGGTGAAGATATATACTCATCATCCACATTTTTGCAGACAATAATAAAGTAAACATTTGATTGTAAACACATTATGACATCACTGTCAGGTATCCCTGGTCGGACTGTAACAACTAACGCTTAACGTTTACATTTACTTCAGTTCGTGTTTATTCAGCAAAGGCGGCCATTGTGAATATTTAATTTCTCACAGGTGCGTGTGAGCGTGGTTTCCAAAAATTCGTGATTTTAAAAAACATAATGGAAAATGCATCAAAATTAAAGCAAACCTAAAGATAGTCCTCTCACCATTACATAACAAATAAACACCTAATTTTCGCTATGAGTTTATATCATCCTTAATTTGCATACAAAAAATTGCTGTTTTCGCAGACGACAATCAAGGATAACCGTAAAATGAATTTACTTGGTTCGCTACATAACATTTTGTTATAACCACATTCAAATAAATTTCGATTTCAACGGAAAACTGTGAAATTGAACAGTTTGAAACAATCCACGGAATTGATGTTAATTCTTGCAAAACTTTTTTTTTGTTGAGCGCTGGTAGAATATGTTCCAATTGATAGGGTGCCAATAATTATTTTGATGGAAAGATGCGTTTTGTCATAAAACTCCTTCCAGTTGGGTTGGAAAAAACAAACGGCTTTGACAATGAAATGGAATGATCATACTCATAGTCAAAGAGCTTGGATTAACCCCACAGATAGAACGAAAAATAATCTATGAACAATTATGTAAAGTCACAACTCGGGTGTCAATGCTCTAAAACAGCCGATTGACTCTTCCAAGGAAACCCTTAATTATCAAGCCCTGAGGCTACATGCATAATTGAATGTTTATTTTGGTTTGCATTTCAATGAAACACATGAGGTAAATTATAAATGATCGGACTGAATCTACCGATCCTTTAATTTGGTAGTCTAATGAAAACGTGTGGTAGCCACGGGCTCCAGATTTATCAGACACTGCGCAGGGTGTGTTTTTTTCGGGTGATTTTATAGCCGAATATGGGCTATGTTTCCAATTGAAAATCATATCATTTTTTTTCCCAATCTCAAGCCAAGCCAAAAATTCCCAATTCAAAGCTAAAAAAAAATTGGGGGAAAAATTGACTAATTTTCCTGTAAACTCAGCCAGTACAACTGAACTTGAGCATAAATAATACTTAATTACCAATTAAAGTTATTGAACACCTATCAGCTTTTTAGGCTTTGAAATTAAATTGTACTTTTCCCAATTTGGACCAAATGCCGCTAAAATTCCCAATCCCAAGGGTATGGGTCAAGTTTCCAAAATCCTGAAAAAAAACCTGCTGCCAATACCACTGAATAACAAGACTCTACCATTCTTTATACTTTTATTATATTTTACATAATACAGTGCTGAAAAATACCAGAATTCAAGCAACTGACGCATGAATCACATCAACATAATTTGGTTCAACGCTCAGTTTTAAGTGTTTAGCATTGGATTGGTTGATTAAATTCACAGGGTTTTCAATAGGAATTTAAAGATGTCATCCTTTTTGCAAGGGGGATTTGGTGATCACCCAAAAAAGATTTCTAGAACCTTAAATTCGGCATTCTGATGACTTATGGAGCTATTTCTTGAGTTTTTTGCTCACCCATAAGATATTTATATATATTACTATTACGGTGACCTTTTTGAACCAGTAGTCTAATTATTGTGATGTTGATTCTACAACTAATGACTGAATGATCCAATAATCAATGAAATACATTCTGCATCCATACATTATGAACAGCAAATTTTTACATATCCGAAATAGTGTAACTAAGTTACTTGCATGTCAGGGTGGCATGGTGGTCCAGCACTTGATTACTGATCGAGAGGGGCCTGGTTCGATTCTCGGCATGCAGGGTCACTTAAGCCATTTAAGAAAGGCTATTTAGTGTTTCCGGCCCAAATAGAGATAAACTGGTAGGAAATCAAGAGGTAGTCTTGTGTGTATTGGTGCTTAACACTGAGCACATTGAAAAACCAAGTAATCAATTCGAAACCATCTATGGTATCGCACCCGCATACCTTGTAATATGTATCTCACCTCCAGGGTTCTAAATAAGTTTCAACCTAGCAGGCCGAAATGCTTTAGTGAAAAGCAAATGGCGCTGCGGGGTTTATGGGAAACAAAAATTAGATATCGCAACAATCCAACACAAGCAACATTTGTTCAAACTGTGAAGGTTTCAATCATCAAATGTGAAAAGAACAAAATACTATTTTTTCTTCCATGTAATTTGCAAGGCCCACTCTGTGGAAAATTATCGCAAATTTTGAAGACACAGGTGCAGGATTCTCAATAATAGCAGGATGCAAGCCAAATTGACTGCTTAAAAACCATTTTGGGCCGGCTGAAAATGTTAAATTTATACACAGTTTGAAGAAAATGGTTGCATAAAGACATTGTTAGGCTTGTTGGTGACTTACAAGGTCAAATGGGTGCGTTAGAAAAAGCGGGCTTCCCTAAAACTTGTTTATCTCCAATTTTAAGTGTCTGATATGCGTGTTACTATGATACAGTTGTTGATCTCCCCATTTCATCCTCCCGCATCTCGTCTTCTACATCAATAAATAACATCTATTCCACCTCCGATTTCGTTATTATTAGTGTGGCCGAGAACAATAAGCACTGATATTTTAAAGGAGAAAGTAGCCAAAGGCTTAAACAGGTCTAGGATTATGCTGTTTTTATGGATAATCAGTAAATTTATGGACAGTCCATGTTTTTACTGATAAAAATATCAGTAAATTTACGGACTTATATTGAAAATTATCATTTTTTTCTAATTAAAGAAAAAGGGCACCCAATTACAAATATAATTATGGTCAGAATACAATTTTACAGCATTAAAGTAAGTTTCGTGAAATTCCTATGATTTTGAAATTTTGCTGTTTTTCATATTTTCGAAGTTGAATTTCAACCATCCAAACCTTTAAGTTTTACTCATTTTAGTATACAAACATCTTCTGAAGTGATTTACAAGTTGTGGAAATTCACAAGAGCTATATTTCAGCTTTTTAAGGAAAACTTAGAAATTCGTCATTAAATTGTCAGTAAATTTACGGATATTTTGATCAGTAAAAATATGGACAATCAGTAAATTTACTGATTATCCATAAAAACAGCATAATCCTAGACCTGTTAAAGCCAACATTGATATTAGCCGCTTGGACTACAAAGTATTTAATAACCATACTGTATCACAATCAAACACCAACTTCGATCACGTAGAATGAATATTAACAACTGACAGTGCCACAGGGCGAGATTAAACCCAACAGTAGCCTATGAATAGGCGGATTTATTGATATCCGGGTACTGGTACACTGCACCTTTCACCACGGAGTTTGCAAAATTGCAAAATGTTTTGCGAAAATGTGAACTTTAATGAATTACAGTAGCATTATAAAATGTCTTTAATGATACTTTATAAGTGAATAAAGCAAAACATACCACATAATGCTGCAATATAAAAAACTTGTTTAATTTTCATTCAGAAACTCTGCGCATGCCCATTGAATCTTGGGTGGAGCTAAAGACCTTTTACCCGTCCTTAATTTTACCCACAGGAACTTGATATCTTTTGTGTAAATGGCCCCCAAAACCCCATTCAAGACCCCGTCACATATTTCCTCTTAGTGCTGGTCAGTAAAGGAGTATTGTATATTGACGTTTCTCACTGCAGATGTTTCCCACACAGCCGTTTCTAACACAGACGTTTCTCACACATGTAGACGTTTAGAGACCTCACACCTGAAGACGTTTCTCGCCCATGCGTATCTCATAATTACGTTTCTCACTGCAGAAGTTCCTCACATATGTATACATTACTCACTGTAGACGTTTCTCGCACAGACGTTTCTCAATGTAGACGTTTCTCACTTCAGACATTCAAGACTTCCCCATGCAGACATTTCTCTCACACAAAGTTCTCACAGCAGACGTTTCTCATTGCCAGCACGGACGTTTCCCACACATACGTTTCTCACACAGACGTTTCTCACACAGACGTTTTTCACTGTAGAAGTTTCTTACAAAGACCTTTCTCCTACCGACGTTTTTCTCACTGCAGACGTTTCTCACACAGCCGTTTCTCACAAAGACGTTTCTCAAAAAGTCGTTTCTCACACAAACGTTTCTAGCACAGACGTTTCTCACTGCAGACGTTTCTTCTGCAGACGTTTCTCACTCAGACGTTTCTCAAACATACGTTTCTCACACAGTCGTTTCTCAAAAAGTCGTTTCTCACACAAACGTTTCTAGCACAGACGTTTCTCACTGCAGACGTTTCTTCTGCAGACGTTTCTCACACAGCCGTTTCTCACAAAGACGTTTCTCACACAGCCGTTTCTCAAAAAGTCGTTTCTCACACAAACGTTTCTAGCACAGACGTTTCTCACTGCAGACGTTTCTTCTGCAGACGTTTCTCACTCAGCCGTTTCTCACTGCAGACGTTTCTCACACTGACTTTTCTCACTGCAGACGTTTCTCACAGCAGACGTTTCTTCTGCAGACGTTTCTCACACAAAAGTTTCTAGCACAGACGTTTCTCACTGCAGACGTTTCTTCTGCATATGTTTCTTCTGCAGACGTTTCGAACTGCAGACGTTTTCTTACTGCAGATGTTTCTCATTGCAGACGTTTCTCACATAGCCCTTTCTCACAGCAGACATTTCTTCTGCAGACGTTTCTCACACATACATTTCCAGCACAGACGTTTCTCACAGCAGACGTTTCTTCTGCAGACGTTTCTCTCACATACATTTCCAGCACAGACGTCTCTCACTGCTGACGTTTCTTCTGCAGACGTTTCTTCTGCAGACGTTTCTCACAGCAGACGTTTCTCCTGTAGACGTTTCTCACACTGACTATTCTCACTAAAGACGTTTCTCACTGCAGATGTTTCCTCTGCAGACGTTTCTCACACAACGTTTCTCACACAAATGTTTCTAGCACAGACGTTTCTTTTGCAGACGTTTCTCACAAAGCGATTTCTCACTGCAGACATTTCTCACTGCAGACGTTTCTCACTGCAGACGTTTCTCACTGCAGACGTTCCTGGCACAGCCGTTTCTCACCATGCCGTTTCTCAGTGCAGACGGTTTTTCACTGCAGACGTTTCTCACTGCAGACGTTTCTTCCGCAGACGTTTCTCATACAGATGTTTCTCATACAAAAATTACTAGCACAGACGTTTCTCACTGTAGACGTTTCTTTCACAGACGTTTCTCACAAAGCGGTTTCTCACTGCAGACATTTCTGCTGCAGACGTTTCTCACTGCAGATATGTTTGTCACTATAGACGTTCCTGGCACAGCCGTTTCTCACCCTGCCGTTTCTCACTGCAGACGTTTTTTCACTGCAGACGTTTCTCACTGCAAACGTTTCTCACTGCAGACGTTTCTTCTACAGACGTTCCTCACACAAACGTTTCTAGCACAGACGTTTCTCACTACAGACGTTTCTTTTGGAGACGTTTCTCACACAGACGTTTCTCACTGCAGATGTTCCTGGCATAGCCGTTTCTCACACTGCCGTTTCTCACTACAGAAGTTTTTTCACTGCAGACGTTTCTGGCACAGCCGTTTCTCACACATATCTTCTCAAGTACATACGTTTCCCTCACAGACGTTTCTTTCACATACATTTCTCTCAGAAACATATCTTTCACAGACGTTTCTCTCACAGACGTTTCTTTCACAGACGTTTCTCTCACAGATGTTTCTTTCACAGCCGTTTCTCTCACAGACGTTTCTCTCACAGACGTTTCTTTCACTGACGTTTCTTTCACTGACGTTATCTAACTGACGTATCTTTCACAGACGTTTCTTTCACTGACATTATCTCACAGACGTTTCTTTCACTGACGTCATCTAAGAGCGTTTCTTTCACAGATGTTTTTCTCACAGACGTTTCTCTCACTGACGTTATATCGCAGAGGTTTCTTTCACAGACGTTTCTCTTTAGACGTTTCTCTCAAAAACGTTTCTTTCACAGACGTTTCTTTCACAGACGTTTCTCTCACAGACGTTTCTCTCACAGAAGTTTCTTTCACTGACGTTATCTCACAGACGTTTCTTTCACAGACGTTTCTTTCACAGACGTTTCTTTCACAAACGTTTCTCTCACAGACGTTTCTCTCAAAAACGTTTCTCTCACAAACGTTTCTCTCACAGACGTTTCTCTCACAGACGTTTCTCTCACAGACGTTTCTCTCACAGACGTTTTCTCACTGACGTTATCTCACGACGTTTCTTTCACAGACGTTTCTCTCACTGACGTTTCTCTCAAAAACATTTCTTTCACAGACGTTTCTTTCAAAGCCGTATATTTCACATGCATTTCTTTCAAAGCCGTATCTCTCACATACATTTCTTTCACATACATTTCTCTCACAGACGTTTCTTTCACAGATGTTTCTCTAACAGACGCTTCTTTGACAGACGTTTCTTCGAAAGACGTTTCTTTCACAGACGTTTCTCTCACATACATTTCTTTCAAAGCCGTATCTCTCACATACATTTCTTTCAAAGCCGTATCTCCCACATACATTTCTCTCACAGACGTTTCTCTCACATACATTTCTTTCAAAGACGTTTCTCTCACAGACATTTCTCATACAGGCGTTTCTCACACAGACGTTTCTAGAAACACTGTAGACGTTTTTCACACAGGCGTTTCTCACACAGACGTTTTTCATACAGTCATACAGACATTTCTCACACAGACATACCCTCACATACATTTCTCACACAGACGTTTCTCACACAGACGTACCCCCACAGTCGTTTTTTTTCACACAAAGGTACCCTCACAGGCGTTTCTCAGACAGATTTTTTTCTCACTGCAGACGTTTATCACACCTGCATTTTAGACGTTTCTCACACCTTTATTTTAGACGTTTCTCACACTTGCATTTTAGACGTTCCTCACACAGACGTTAAATCACACCTAGACTTTTCTCACACAGTAGTTTCTCAATGATTTTAATTTTTGATGTTTTTCTATAACTTTCCCAAACATATTATGGGGCAAGGAAAAACAAGTCACTGAAGCTATTACTTTAATTGATATGTATATTAATTAAAGTACATGCTGAAACGGGGCCATTTACGATATTGATACTAAGCGATTAAAGGGAGGTAATTAAATTTACAGAGGGCCGCATAATCCGTAGTTTAAACCAGACCGGAAATCGTAGAACGTCACAGGTTTTTGTGCCTCTTACTCCATACTGGGCAAAGTGAGTACCTGCGAATAAAAATAACAGAATAAAATCCATTTGTATCTGCATTGTTTTAGGTGGTCACGATCTATAATCAATTGAATATCAATCACTAATGACTTGTTGAAGAGCTAAATTACACATTTAACGTCTGATATGTTTGATATGCTAGATATTCCACTTTGAATTGACCGACTCGGATAGTCATGTTGAAATGTTCGTCTAAACTACATGTTTTTGGAATATTTTACGTGTGCTTGTATGTTTGTTGTGGGTGAATGTTATCATTGACATTATTCCTGTTGTTTCAGAATGGCCCCTAAGGCAGACAAACCGAAAGGCCCGGCTCGTATGGTCACCAAAGATATCGGTGGTGACAAAAATGGTGGAAAACGTACCGTCAGAGCTAAGCGCTTGGTAAGTCACTTGCTAAGCCTTTATCTAATTGTCATGTCATGGTTATATATTAAATAAGATCATGTCAATTTGCGATGTTTTGTGAGGTGACATCTCGTCAGTTGATAAAAGTTCTAAATGAAAGAAGTCACTATAAAATTTTGTCCAACTCGTCCCCAGTTGCTGTGAACGTGTTGCCTTATCATTAGCAGTACAGTACCATGTACTCACTACGTCTATTTAATGACATGTTGCTAGTTGCAAGTGTACTGGAAGCCGTTGTGCAAGCAAGGCCCTATCGAGCGCTTGGAAGTGCAAAAAACCGCTTGCTTCTATAAAGCACAAGTAGTAGATGAAGCATAAAAATTATATTTGTGCTTACGGCGAGCACGTGAGGGTAGCTGACTGTTGCACAGCAAAGCGCTACTGAGCGAAACCGATGCGGTCGATTCACAAGAAAGCGCTTGTCTTGCAAAGTGTCGAAAAACAGTATGCTACATGTATCGGCAAACTCAGCTTGCTGGTAGCATGTTGTTGCATAGTCGTAGTAAAGCCCTCGCTAACACCTTCCTTGCCTCCTGGTTGTTGACAATTTGCCAGGCAAGCACTTGTAGAGTTTCATCCATGTAGTCCAATAAACTGCTCAGTAAAATATTGCTCGGTAGAGTTGGGGTGTGCAATCGTGTTCTGCTATCTACAAGCGCTCGACAGTAGCAAATGAATTTTTCCCTTCCTAAGTGACTTGCGCAATTTAATAGCAAACTGTTTCCTTGTATTGAGTGCTTAGTACAGCTTTCCTAAGGCAACCAACATCTAGCTTGACCATTGATGATAAAGGTTGATCAATTATAATAATGATCAATGCCCTGATTTGATTTTATCATGTTTGATTTTTGTTTTGTACATTTTAGCCCCGCTATTATCCCACTGAAGACAGGCCCAGGAAACTTGTGAACAGGAAGAAGTGTTTCTCTGAACATAAGCATAAATTGAGGCCAACAATTAGTCCAGGCACTGTTCTCATCCTTGTTGCTGGTAGACACAAGGGAAAGGTAATTTGATTACATCATTTATTGTGTGCTTTACTAAAATTTGTTTATTTTTAATGAATTATTTATGTAAACATCTTATCGAGTCTCACTCTGTAAGCATTTGAGCATGTTGAATAGACAAGAATCTTCCGGACTGGTGGGAATTTTACAACTTCATTGACACCTGCTCCTAGGGGAATCAGAGCTCCAGCTAGGATTGAAGAAGGGCAGGGTGCTGAACCTGAAAAGGGCACTAGCAAGTCGCATAGCGACGAGTGGGGGAGGTTGCGGGAGGGGGTGAAAATTTTGGATTTGTAGACCTTCTAGATTGCTTCTCCTGTGTTTTTATGCCCCCGGAACCGATGGTTCGGGGGCATATTAAAATCGCACCGTCCGTCAGTCCGTCCGTCAGTCCGTCCGTCCGTCCGTCCGGATTCGTTTCCGCTCAATAATTCAAGCAGTGTTTATCCGATCTTCACCAAACTTCATGAAAATGTGTAAGGCCATGAGATCTAGGTCAAGTTCGATAAACAGTCAAATTGACCTAGCCGCTTCAGAGTTACGGTCCTTGACACATAGAAAAATGGTGTTTTTTTTGGTTTCCGCTCAATAACTCAAGCATTTGTCATTGGATCTTCACCAAACCTCATGAAAATGTGAAAGGCTACGAGATCTAGGTCAGGTTTGATAACCAGTCAAATTGACGTAGCCACTTTAGAGTTACGGCCCTTGACACATAGAAAAATGGCGTTTTTTTTGGTTTCCGCTCAATAACTCAAGCATTTGTCATCGGATCTTCACCAAACCTCATGAAAATGTGTAAGGCTACGAGATCTAGGTCAAGTTCGATAACCAGTCAAATTGACCTAGCCGTTTTAGAGTTACGGCCCTTGACACATAGAAAAATGGCGTTTTTTTTGGTTTCCGCTCAATAACTTAAGCATTTGTCATTGGATCTTCACCAAACCTCATGAAAATGTGAAAGGCTATGAGATCTAGGTCAGGTTTGATAACCAGTCAAATTGACGTAGCCACTTTAGAGTTACGGCCCTTGACACGTAGGAAAATGGTGTTTCTTCCCGTTTCCGCTCAATAACTCAAGCATTTGTCATCGGATCTTCACCAAACCTCATGAAAATGTGTAAGGCTACGAGATCTAGGTCAAGTTCGATAACCAGTCAAATTGACCTAGCCGTTTTAGAGTTACGGCCCTTGACACATAGAAAAATGGCGTTTTTTTTTGTTTCCGCTCAATAACTTAAGCATTTGTCATTGGATCTTCACCAAACCTCATGAAAATGTGAAAGGCTATGAGATCTAGGTCAGGTTTGATAACCAGTCAAATTGACGTAGCCACTTTAGAGTTACGGCCCTTGACACGTAGGAAAATGGTGTTTCTTCCCGTTTCCGCTCAATAACTCAAGCATTTGTCATCGGATCTTCGTCAAACCTTTTGAAACATGAAAAGGTGTACGGCCATAAGATCTAGGTCATGTTAGATAACAAGATTTCAAATTGACCTACACGCTTAAGAGTTATGGCCCTTTACACAAAGAAAAATATGTCAATATCACATTTGCCCAATATATTATGACACATCTGTGACGGTGCTGATATCTTAACGTTACGTTACTATCAAAGCATGCACGGGGGCATGTGTCGTCCTATGGAGACAGCTCTTGTTCTTCCTAAATAAAAGTAAATTTTGTGAGACTGATTTTGATGGTGTTTTTAGCTCACCTGTCACAAAGTGACAGAGTGAGCTTTTGTGATCACTCTTCGTCCGTCCGTCCGTCTGTCAACAATTGGGTTGTGTCCTCTCTAGCGGTCACAATTTTGGCCTAATCTTTATGAAACTTGGTCACAATGATCATCTTAACAAAATCTAGGTCAAGTTCGATATTGGGTCATCTGAGGTCAAAAATTAGGCTACTAGGTCAAGTAATAGAAAAACCTTGTTTTTCATTTCATCAAAGGGAGTGTACTCTGTAATATTATACTGGTTATGATCATGTAAGAGTTGTCTCTCTTACTATATTTAAGTTGTAGAACTACGAAATGTGTACTTGTTAGCAGCTTTGAGGCTTTAATTTAAATTAAATGCAGAATGTGGATATTAGGGTTATCATCGTTTACAGTGATTGTATGTTTACAAACTATTAAACAATTATTAAGCTGTAATTATAGTCTTATGCAACCTTACTAATCGTTTTACATAGACTTATATAGGGAAAACATATAAAAATCTTCTTCTCTAAAACTACAATGCCTACAGCTTTGATATTTGGTATGTAGCATCATCTAGTGGTCCCCTACCAAGATTGTTCAAATTATGCCCCTGGGGTCACAATGTGCCCCGCCCCGGGGGTCACCGTTTTACATAGACTTATATAGGGAAAACATATAAAAATCTTCTTCTCTAAAACTACAATGCCTAGAGCTTTGATATTTGATATGTAGCATCATCTAGTGGTCCCCTACCAAGATTGTTCATATTATGCCCCTGGGGTCAAAATTGGCCCCGCCCCGGGGGTCACCGTTTTACATAGACTTATATAGGGAAAACATATAAAAATCTTCTACTCTAAAACTACAATGCCTAGAGCTTTGATATTTGGTATGTAGCATCATCTAGTGGTCCCCTACCAAGATTGTTCATATTATGCCCCTGAGGTCAAAATTGGCCCCGCCCTGGGGGTTACCGTTTTACATAGACTTATATAGGGAAAACATATAAAAATCTTCTTCTCTAAAACTACAATGCCTAGAGCTTTGATATTTGGTATGTAGCATCATCTAGTGGTCCCCTACAAAGATTGTTCATATTATGCCCCTGAGGTCAAAATTGGCCCCGCCCCGGGGGTCACCGTTTTACATAGACTTATATAGGGAAAACATATAAAAATCTTCTTCTCTATAACTACAATGCCTAGAGCTTTGATATATGGTATGTAGCATCATCTAGTGGTCCCCTACCAAGATTGTTCAAATTATGCCCCTGAGGTCAAAAGTGACCCCGCCCCGGGGGTCACCAGTTTCTATATTTACGCTCTACCTTTGTTAGTCTAAATTGTGCAGGGCTTCATTTATAATCAGGTGAGCGATATAGGGCCATCATGGCCCTCTTGTTATTAAGTTATAATTTATTTGAGCAAGTTTTCCATTAAAATGCTTCATTTTTTACTACATATCTATCTAGAGCTATGGCTTGATTACCAGCCAAGATCAACAGCTTTTCTGTTTATACGCTCACTGATATATTTGTTGAAATTGTAGATCATTAAGACGGCTCCTCTTGTTTTCTTACTTAATTTGTGTAGTAAATTTCATTTAAATCCACCCCCCTCCATTATTTGGAGGGGCAAAACAGAACACTATAAACAGTGACTGAGGTTTATTAATTCTCCTTCTTCTTCTTCCTTCTACAGGACAGGAATCCATCAACTGGATTGTATTAAGTCCCAGGTGGGGTATCGAGCAAGACAGCCACCGTGAATTTATATTGATGGGTTATATTGATGAGTCAATTAACATTTAACAAGTTCAAAAGTGGCCTTTTAGTACATACCTGAGTATCTACTTAAAGACTGACCTTGCTGACCCGGGTTAACCTTTTAAATATCAGTTACAAAACTTTTAAAGCTATAAAATTCTGGCATTTACTCTAGGGAGTCATTAATCACAGGAATCTTCTCTATTATGTGAGGTATTTCTTTTGAAATTTAGGGGTTGTGTTACATAACCTTCCAGGCTATGACTTCTCCTACATATTTCTAAGATTTTGTGAATGATTTTGAAGTGTGAATATTTAGTTGAATAAAGTTTTTAATTAATTGTCTGCTCCCCCCCCCCTTCTATTCTTCTTTTTGTTAGCTCACCTGTCACAAAGTGACAAGGTGAGCTTTTGTGATCGCTCTTCGTCCGTCGTCCGTCGTCCGTCCGTCCGTCGTCCGTCGTCCGTTCACAATTGCTTGTGAACACACTAGAGGTCACAAATTTAGCCTGATCATTATAAAACTTGATCACAATGATCATCTCCATAAAATCTAGGTCAAGTTCGATATTGGGTCATCTGGGGTCAAAAACTAGGTCACTAGGTCAAATCAAAGGAAAACCTTGTGAACACATTAGAGGTCACAATTTGAGCCTAATCTTTATGAAACTTGATCACAATGATCATCTCCATAAAATCTAGGTCAAGTTCAATATTGGGTCATCTGGGGTCAAAAACTAGGTCACTAGGTCAAATCAAAGGAAAACCTTGTGAACACATTTGAGGTCACAATTTGAGCCTAATCTTTATGAAACTTGATCACAATGATCATCTCTGTAAAATCTAGGTCAAGTTCGATATTGGGTCATCTGGGGTCAAAAACTAGGTCACTAGGCCAAATCATTGAAAAACCTTGTGAACACATTAGAGGTCACAATTTGTGACTAATCTTTATGAAAATTGATCACAATGATCATCTCTATAAAATCTAGGTCAAGTTCGATATTGGGTCATCTGGGGTCAAAAACTAGGTCACTAGGCCAAATCATTGAAAAACCTTGTGAACACATTAGAGGTCACAATTTGTGACTAATCTTTATGAAAATTGATCACAATGATCATCTCTATAAAATCTAGGTCAAGTTCGATATTGGGTCATCTGGGGTCAAAAACTAGGTCATAAGGCCAAATCATTGAAAAAGCTTGTGAACACACTAGAGGTCACAATTTGAGACTAATCTTTATGAAAATTGATCACAATGATCATCTGTATAAAATCTACGTCAAGTTTGATATTGGGTCATCCGGGGTCAAAAACTAGGTCACAAGCCTTTGAAGGCCAAATCATTGAAAAAGCTTGTGAACACACTAGAGGTCACAATTTGAGCCTAATCTTTATGAAACTTGATCACAATGATCATCTCCATAAAATCTAGGTCAAGTTCGATATTGGGTCATCTGGGGTCAAAAACTAGGTCACTAGGTCAAATCAAAGGAAAACCTTGTGAACACACTAGAGGTCACAATTTGAGCCTAATCTTTATGAAACTTGATCACAATGATCATCTCTGTAAAATCTAGGTCAAGTTAGATATTGGGTCATCTGGGGTCAAAAACTACGTCACTAGGCCAAATCATTGAAAAACCTTGTGAACACATTAGAGGTCACAATTTTTGACTAATCTTTATGAAAATTGATCACAATGATTATCTCTATAAAATCTAGGTCAAGTTCGATATTGGGTCATCCGGAGTCAAAAACTAGGTCACGAGGCCAAATCATTGAAAAAGCTTGTGAACACACTAGAGTTCACAATTTTGACCTTATCTTTATGAAACTTGATCACAATGATCATCATTATAAAATTTAGGTCAAGTTTGATATTGGGTCATCTGGGGTCAAAAACTAGGTCACGAGGCCAAATCATTGAAAAATCTTGTGAACACACTAGAGGTCAC
Source organism: Spisula subtruncata (assembly GCA_963678985.1). Taxonomy (NCBI): domain Eukaryota; kingdom Metazoa; phylum Mollusca; class Bivalvia; order Venerida; family Mactridae; genus Spisula; species Spisula subtruncata. The sequence continues at coordinate 22,305,048 of OY787672.1, read as the reverse complement.
AATTTTGACTCTATCTTTATGAAACTCGGTCACAATGTTTATCTCTATAAAATCTAGGTCAAGTTAGATACTGTGTCATTTGGGCCAAAATCTAGGTCACTAGGCCAAACAGGTGAGCGACCCAGGGCCCTTTGGACCCTCTTGTTTTTATTCCTTCTTGGACCACTCAAGTACACACATGCGAGTCCTGTCGTCAGTAATTGACGTTGCAAACAAATAGATATCAAAAGTTTAAACATAATGGACTTTAATAAACAAAAGATCTAAAGCAACGGAGGATGTTACGTATTTTAGAGTGTTTCTCACGCTTGTAAAAATTACACGCAACACCGTTCACAAATTGACAATCAAGAAAAACAAAAGTTCGTCTGCTAATTATGTCTCCAGCTGAGTAGGTTTACAGTATGACATGTATAGGTGTGAATGGGGCAATAAACTGGTCTATAATCCAGGGCAATCAATGGATCTGTTTATTGATGGCTATCAGTGACATAATTAAGTCCGGAAGAGGGGTTCTTATAAAGGCTAATTACGTAAAACAGTAAGTTACGAGAGAACACTTATATCAGGATTTAAAAGGGCAGGGTGGTCAAAAGGGCAACAGGGCGGATATATTTTAGGAACGGGCGATGCGCCCTGCTATAAAATCCTAGCTGGAGCTCTGGGAATAGATTCTGGTCAGTTCCAAGACCCAGAAATTATGTGATTATGTTATAGAAGTCGAAAAATGAAATGATGTTAATGATCTAATTCCCCTGCATCACAACTGGTCTTGCATTGCTGTATGTATTTGCAGTCTTCGATGTAACTTTTTTTGGCACCTTGTCCTGGGGGACAATCCACCTAAAATTCAACCTTGTCCCCCTAAGCTTCACATTGTCCGACATAATAGTAGTGACTTTTATTGACCAAATGTGTTAGAACACAATTAAAACATAGTCAAGTGGTATGAACAACCTTTCATCAAGTTGATTGAAACATTAAAAACAAAACAGGGCCTTTTTTCCAAAAATTGGGAAAAGCCTGTCAGTTTGGGAAATTCAAGCGCGATTTTCGGCCAAATTGGGAAAAGGAAGTCTAACTTAAGATACATCAAAAAGGAAACTGCAGTCCACATACATGTTAAATCATCAAGGGCTTTCATGTTTTATTATAAAGTTTAGAAGTCCTCACTTTTCATGAACAACAATAGCCCCATTATAGACCACAACTGCCACCTTTAGTTTCTCTTATTTATCATTCTTTAAATTCTTTTTTTTTCCAAACATAATATACCTTTTTATTGTATGAGGCTATGATCTGTCAATTAATTTTACGATTTTTGTCCTTGATATTTCAATTCCGAATATATTTTCGGCCCGGATACGAACGGTACGGTCCCGTACCGGACTTTAGCCATTCTGCATAACAATATGGCGGCCATGTCGTCTTGTCGCTTTCCACACTCGTAGATAACAAATGCAATATTGCTTCCGCGATGTCGCACTCGTAATTAATTAAAAAAATTAATTGAGAGCCGTTCATTTAATTGATAAGTAATGCCATTCAAATGATACATATTTTTTCTACATTTTAACTGAACAATGGATAAACGCCATACCGTTCCGTACGAAAATTCAATAATAATCTACGTGCGCACCAGTTGAGAGAAGAAATTACGTACGCACCGTCTCGGGGACGCGAAATTATTTAATTAAATGATCTAAAACCCATTTTAATGCTACTATTTTGGAGTTTTGGGTAAATTTTTGTGTTATCGACGGTTTATGAGGATTAGATTTTCTTTCTTTCCTAATTTTTCGACCTTGTCCGGGCGGACATTGTTCATTTAGAACAAGGTTGTCCGGCGGGAAAATGACTTGTCCCGGACATCGGGCAACCCATTTACGTCGAAGACTGTATTTGTGTACTTGTCTTATTTATTTCAGAGAGTCGTCTTCTTGAAGCAGCTGAGCTCAGGTCTCCTCCTTGTTACAGGTAATGGCTGGCGTCTTGCTAATTCTCCTTTATAATTACTAATAACCTGCCACATGGTCGGTCTTGACTGCCTCGGGAATATGAGGTTTATTTGATTCAGGCTAAGACAGTTCAGCCCTTTTTTTAAGGTTTTGGGGAAAGGTGGCGGGGCCTTTTTTAAGGGGAATTTTGCGTCGAAAATGAGCAAATTGGGGAAAAATTACTAAGTAAGTAAACATGCACAGTGTAACCAATTGTATAACATTTCACAGACTTTACACCTGTATGCACCTTTGGCAACCGAATAATAAAGCCAGTTGTGCAGCAACTCGTATTTCACAGAGGTAAATAAGCGGGCATCAGGAACAGGCACTGAGCTACTCTCGTCACTACTCTCTGACTCATCTGGATAGTCATAATGATCAGGCTTGGCCTTGGGCTGTATTTGCACTTTTGGAATGCCCGGTATAGGGGATGACCTGGGTTGTTCTTTTACAATGCCAACAGAAGCTGAATTGTCCTGTGCTGGATCTGCACTACCCATGGTTGCTTGCTTGAACAACACATCCAGGCGTTTAGTGCCTTTAGCGTGGTCTTTTTTCAGTTTTTAGCTCACCTGTCACAAAGTGACAAGGTGAGCTTTTGTGATCGCTCTTCGTCCGTCGTCCGTCCGTCCGTCGTCCGTCGTCCGTTCACAATTGCTTGTGAACACACTAGAGGTCACAAATTTAGCCTGATCATTATGAAACTTCATCACAATAATCATCTCCATAAAATCTAGGTCAAGTTCGATATTGGGTCATCTGGGGTCAAAAACTAGGTCACTAGGTCAAATCAAAGGAAAACCTTGTGAACACATTAGAGGTCACAATTTGAGCCTAATCTTTATGAAACTTGATCACAATGATCATCTCTGTAAAATCTAGGTCAAGTTTGATATTGGGTCATCTGGGGTCAAAAACTAGGTCACTAGGTCAAATCAAAGGAAAACCTTGTGAACACATTAGAGGTCACAATTTGAACCTAATCTTTATGAAACTTGATCACAATGATCATCTCTGTAAAATCTAGGTCAAGTTCGATATTGGGTCATCTGGGGTCAAAAACTAGGTCACTAGGCCAAATCATTGAAAAACCTTGTGAACACATTAGAGGTCACAATTTGAGCCTAATTTTTATGAAACTTGATCACAATGATCATCTCTGTAAAATCTAGGTCAAGTTCGATATTGGGTCATCTGGGGTCAAAAACTAGGTCACTAGGCCAAATCATTGAAAAACCTTGTGAACACATTAGAGGTCACAATTTGTGACTTATCTTGATGAAAATTGATCACAATGATCATCTCTATAAAATCTAGGTCAAGTTCGATATTGGGTCATCTGGGGTCAAAATCTAGGTCACAAGGCCAAATCATTGAAAAAGCTTGTGAACACACTAGAGGTCACAATTTGAGACTAATCTTTATGAAAATTGATCACAATGATCATCTCTATAAAATCTACGTCAAGTTCGATATTGGGTCATCCGGGGTCAAAAACTAGGTCACAAGCCTTTGAAGGCCAAATCATTGAAAAAGCTTGTGAACACACTAGAGGTCACAATTTGAGCCTAATCTTTATGAAACTTGATCACACTGATCATCACTATAAAATTTTGGTCAAGTTCGATATTGGGTCATCCGGAGTCAAAAACTAGGTCACGAGGCCAAATCATTGAAAAAGCTTGTGAACACACTAGAGGTCACAATTTTGACCTTATCTTTATGAAACTTGATCACAATGATCATCATTATAAAATTTAGGTCAAGTTCGAAATTGGGTCATCTGGGGTCAAAAACTAGGTCACGAGGCCAAATCATTGAAAAATCTTGTGAACACACTAGAGGTCACAATTTTGACTCTATCTTTATGAAACTTGGTCACAATGTTTATCTCTATAAAATCTAGGTCAAGTTAGATACTGTGTCAATTGGGCCAAAATCTAGGTCACTAGGCCAAACAGGTGAGCGACCCAGGGCCCTTTGGACCCTCTTGTTTAATGTAACACCGGGAATTGTGAGACATTTTTTGTTTGGCAGATGAAATCTGTTAAAAAACGCTTTGTTAAACATTATACTAATGAGCGTTCTTTCATGATGATTCCGACGTTTATAAATCGGCGTGTAAAATTTATGCGGACCGGGAAAGACGGAACAGTTATAATGAGCGTTTAATGACATTGAAGCGGTAGTTTAGAAGTCGGCGTCATGTAAAATTTATACGGACCTTGTCAGACATTTTATCGGGAAAAAATACGATCTTTTGGTTGGGGAAATTCTTTATAAGTTTGGGGAAAAAAACATACTATTCTTCTTGGGGAATGGGGCCGAATATCGGCCCCAAATTTGCCATAAAAAAAGGCCTGCAGTTTTGTATAGCTATTAATCCTCAATCATACTATGTATATAGATATTTCAAGTACTTCCAGCTTTGAGATCATATGACTAGTGACAGACAGGGTACTTTCTGTACGTCTGAACTAAGTGTTTTACATGTTGTATACATATTGATTTCATAGCATAAGAAGTTTCTGCAACTCGAATTATATTACCCCAGGAGCCATATTTGCCCTGTTAGAAATTTGTATTTAGGTTTTTCCCAATCATTTCTTTGCCTTCATAGAGCACCATACTTCATATTTAATGTAGTCTACTATTAATTTCTTGATCATTATAAAATATTAAACCTTTACCCTTTGTTGTATTTAGGTCCATTCCACTTGAATGCCTGTCCATTGAGAAGAATCAACCAGATTTACTGTATCGCCACTAAAACAAAAGTTGACATCAGCGGCGTAAAGCTTCCTGATCGTCTTAATGATGAATACTTCCGTCGCAAGAAGTTGAAGAAACCAAAACACACAGAAGGCGAGATCTTCGATACTAAAAAAGAGGTATTGTATTTGAGTAACTTTTATTCAAGACTGAAGCATACCATGATGATATTGGTTAACCAGTTCTGCTTATGAGAAGAAGCTGATTATAACATCCACAGCGCTCTGATGTATGCATTATAAATTAATCTTCAATGACAGATTTCATGAAAGTCAACATTAAATCATTTCTAATGGACAATTGATTAATCCCTAAAATTACTTTCATTGTGTTGTGATGTTGGTTGTGAAATAACTTGTTTAAATGTGGTATTCTGAAAATAGATATTTTGTCAAGCATATAATGATGATATTGGTTAACCAGTTCTGCTTATGAGAAGTAGCTGATTATAACATCCACAGCGCTCTGATGTATGCTTGATATCATAATTTTGATATGTGTTTATGCGTACCAATGATTACACAAAATTGATACACAAACTGTTAATAATAAATTAATGAAATAGCCACAGTTGTGTGAATATGAACTATATCTAACAGATATTTATGGTAAATGATGAATATAATGCTAATTAACCGACTTCTATGGCAATGGGTGTCTGTGATTATTTTGTTACAAACACTGAGGTGATTTATACTAGGTTTCTTTGATATGTGAAATTTCTCCTTTCATGAAATATATATTATATTATACAGTATGTTACTGTGCTTGGTGGTGATTTTGAAACTTGCTATTCATGGCTGAGGCATACCATGATGATATTGGTTAACCAGTTCTGCTTATGAGAAGTAGCTGATTATAACATCCACAGCGCTCTGATGTATGCTTGATAATAAGGTGTCAACAGGCAGGGTTCCCACAGTCAGGGAAAAGTCAGGGAAAAACATAAGTTTTTCAAGGTCAGGGAAAAGTCAGGGAGTTTTGAAATTAGTCAAAATTTGGAAATTTGGAAATTGAGCAAAAGTCAGGGAAAAGTCCGGGAGTTCTTCATTTAAGATCTTGACAAGTGTCAATTCCTTTGAAGAGAATACCCAAAATTAAAACAAATCCTCCCTCGCTATGCTCGCTCGGAATAATCTTAAATTATAATTACTTCGTGTTGAAAAACAACCCTGAAATTGCTACCTGAAACATTTTGGGTTCCATATAAAGCTAATGTAACCTTCTTTTCACTGTTTCTATTGCGCTACTTTGCTCTAACAAAAAGCCCCGATTGCTTAAAAAGTCTGGGAAAACTGGTGTCTGGTCAGGGAAAAATCAGGAAAAGTCAGGGAATTTTGTCTTAGAATAATTGTGGGAACCCTGACAGGGCTTGACACTAGGGCTTGACACTTAACTATTTTTAGCAAAGAAATGTAAAATTTGTAAATAAAACAGTTACTGGTCCTTCTTGATTTTCACCTGTCCTTTTTGATTTTCACTGGCCTCGGACCAGGGGACCAGTTTTAGTATCGAGTCCTGTGTCAAGTAATGTAAAGTAAAACACAATTAACTATGGATTAACTGCAGTTATCTGAAGGTTTATTAAATCTATGACACCGTGTGCCTGTGGTTATTTGAAGGTTTAGGGTAAATGATGAATATCACCAATGATGAAATAATGCCAATCAACCGACTTCTATGGCAATGAGTGTCTGTGATTATTTTGTTACACACACTGAGGTGATTTATACCAGGTTTCTTTGATTGTTTGAATTTTTTACTTTCATAAATACAATATGAATTATATAAAACGGTTCTTGAGTGATGATTTTGATACTTGAGTTGCTATTCAAGGATGAAGCATACCATGATGATATTGGTTAACCAGTTCTGCTTATGAGAAGTAGCTGATTATAACATCCACAGCGCTCTGATGTATGCTTTAAATCAGATAAATCTATGTGTCCAAGGTACTGCTACCTGAAAAATTAATACAGTAGAATATCTCGAGTTCTTTCAAATCTTCTGGGTAAATGATAAATATCACCAACAGGGATTTCCCTGATGCAGGTTTTCTGCGTCTCTGACGCAACTTTGATGCTTGGGACCCTCATTTCTGCATTACTGTGCATCCTTGGGACCCCAAATAGGATCACTCGAATAGACATTTTTATTTCAGCTAGAAAATTTCCCTTTCTGCTATTTATTGCACTAAGTCTTGTGGAGCATTGAGCAATCTGAATTTGCTGTTTTATTTATTAGCTCACCTGTCACAAAGTGACAAGGTGAGCTTTTGTGATCGCTCGTCGTCCGTCGTCCGTCCGTCGTCCGTTCACAATTGCTTGTGAACACACTAGAGGTCACAAATTTAGCCTGATCATTATGAAACTTGATCACAATGATCATCTCCATAAAATCTAGGTCAAGTTCGATATTGGGTCATCTGGGGTCAAAAACTAGGTCACTAGGTCAAATCAAAGGAAAACCTTGTGAACACATTAGAGGTCACAATTTGAGCCTAATCTTTATGAAACTTGATCACAATGATCATCTCTGTAAAATCTAGGTCAAGTTCGATATTGGGTCATCTGGGGTCAAAAACTAGGTCACTAGGTCAAATCAAAGGAAAACCTTGTAAACACATTAGAGGTCACAATTTGAGCCTAATCTTTATGAAAATTGATCACAATGACCATCTCTATAAAATCTAGGTCAAGTTTGATATTGGGTCATCTAGGGTCAAAAACTAGGTCACTAGGCCAAATCAAAGGAAAACCTTGTGAACACACTAGAGGTCACAAATTTAGCCTGATCATTATGAAACTTGATCACAATGACCATCTCCATAAAATCTAGGTCAAGTTCGATTTTGGGTCATCTGGGGTCAAAAACTAGGTCACTAGGTCAAATCAAAGGAAAACCTTGTGAACACATTAGAGGTCACAATTTGAGCCTAATCTTTATGAAACTTGATCACAATGATCATCTCTGTAAAATCTAGGCCAAGTTCGATATTGGGTCATCTGGGGTCAAAAACTAGGTCACGAGGCCAAATCATTGAAAAACCTTGTGAACACATTAGAGGTCACAATTTGTGACTAATCTTTATGAAAATTGATCACAATGATCATCTCTATAAAATCTAGGTCAAGTTCGATATTGGGTCATCTGGGGTCAAAAACTAGGTCACAAGGCCAAATCATTGAAAAAGCTTGTGAACACACTAGAGGTCACAATTTGAGACTAATCTTTATGAAAATTGATCACAATGATCATCTCTATAAAATCTAGGTCAAGTTCGATATTGGGTCATCTGGGGTCAAAAACTAGGTCACAAGCCTTTGAAGGCCAAATCATTGAAAAAGCTTGTGAACACACTAGAGGTCACAATTTGAGCCTAATCTTTATGAAACTTGATCACACTGATCATCACTATAAAATTTTGGTCAAGTTCGATATTGGGTCATCCTGAGTCAAAAACTAGGTCACGAGGCCAAATCATTGAAAAAGCTTGTGAACACACTAGAGGTCACAATTTTGATCTTATCTTTATGAAACTTGATCACAATGATCATCATTATAAAATTTAGGTCAAGTTCGATATTGGGTCATCTGGGGTCAAAAACTAGGTCACGAGGCCAAATCATTGAAAAATCTTGTGAACACACTAGAGGTCACAATTTTGACTCTATCTTTATGAAACTTGGTCACAATGTTTATCTCTATAAAATCTAGGTCAAGTTATATACTGTGTCATTTAGGCCAAGATCTAGGTCACTAGGCCAAACAGGTGAGCGACCCAGGGCCCTTTGGACCCTCTTGTTTATAAATTTGATACTCACTAATTATGAGCTTGAAAAGCATTGCCGTATAGTGGAGGGATCCCCACAATTTCTCTGGGACTCCCTATATATAAACCTTAAGGGTCCTGGGACCCTCGTATGAAAAATTCTAGGGAAAACCCTGCACCAATGATGAAATAATGCCAATTAACCGACTTCTATGGCAATGAGTGTCTGTGATTATTTTGTTACACACACTGAGGTGATTTATACATGCTTAATACTTTGATTGTGTGAATTTTCTACTTTTGTTTAATACTATGTACTTGAGTGATGATACCATTTGACCGGTTCTGCTTATGAGAAGAAGCTGATTAAAACTTCCACAGCGCTCTGATGAGTACATTGCACTATTTCTTGAATTTTGCTAAAATTGAGAGGAAATCAGGCCAAGCTCTTACCAGAATTTGATTGAAAAGAAAGGAGTCCCATGAGGTCAAAAACTGTTTCCTAGTGAAAATAATTTATAAGTTGGGTGTGATTTTAAATTCATTTCGTAAACATTTTGTCAAGACTTGAAACTACTGACTTAACAGGCATAATAGGTCTTAGATAAGGTAAATGGAATACTGTGTCTTGAATATGTGATTTTGACATTTAGTTGCTCGTCAAGCATACCATGATGATATTGGTTAACCAGTTCTGCTTATGAGAAGTAGCTGATTATAACATCCACAGCGCTCTGATGTATGCTTGATATCAACAGGGCTTGACACTATTTTTAGTCACTGGTCCCCAAGCAAAGAAACGTAAAATTTGTAAATAAAACAGTAACTGGTCCTTCAAGATTTTCACCTGTCCTTCTTGATTTTCACTGGCCTCGGACCAGGGGACCAGTTTTAGTATCGAGCCCTGTGTCAAGTAATGTAAAGTAAAACACAATTAACTATGGATTAACTGCAGTTCTCGTGAAAGTTTATTAAATCTATGACACCGTGTGAAGGTTATTTGAAGGTTTAGGGTAAATGATGAATATCACCAATGATGAAATAATGCCAATCAACCGACTTCTATGGCAATGAGTGTCTGTGATTATTTTGTTACACACACTGAGGTGATTCATACCTAGTTAATTTGATTGTTTGAATTTTTCTACTTTCATTAATACAATATAAATTATATAAATACTGGACTTAGTGATGAGTTTGATACTGTAATGTTGTTGCTATTCAAGGCTGAAGCATACCATGATGATATTGGTTAACCAGTTCTGCTTATGAGAAGTAAGCTGATTATAACATCCACAGCGCTCTGATGTATGCTTGATAATAAGATGTGTCGAGTAAAATTCATGTAAACTTTTAAAGTTAATCACAAATAGCACTATGGATTAACTGCAGTTGTCTGAAGGTTAAGGATAAATGATGAATATCACCAATGATGAAATAATACCAAATAACCGACTTCTATGGCAATGAGTGTCTGTGATTATTTTGTTACACACACTGAGGTGATTTATATCTGTTTTCTCTGTTTGTTTGAATTTTCGACTTTCATTTGATTTAATGTACTTGAGTGATGATACCATTTGACCGGTTCTGCTTATGAGAAGAAGCTGATTAAAACTTCCACAGCGCTCTGATGAGTACATTGCATTATTTCTAGGTTTGTGTTAAAATTGAAATGAAATCAGGGCAAGCTCTTACCAGAATGTGATTGAAAAGAAAGGAGTCCAAGGATTCAAAAACTGTTTCTGGTGGAAGTTATTTATTAGTAAGGTGTTGTTTGAATTAATTTCCAATAAATTTTGACTGGCAGCCTGGCTTGAAATTACAGACAAATCATGCATTACGGGTCCAAATAGGTAAAATGGATTGCTGGGTCTTGAATATGTGATTTTGACACTAAGCTGCTCGTCAAGTATACCATGATGATATTGGTTAACCAGTTCTGCTTATGAGAAGTAGCTGATTATAACATCCACAGCGCTCTGATGTATACTTTAGATCAGGTGATGTGTTTATGCGTACCAATGAATTATGATTACCAGTAAAATTGATACATAAGAATAAAGTGATTGAACAGAGTTGTGTAAATATGAACTATATGTGACAAATTTTCTTGGTAAATATCGCCAATGATGAAATAATGCCAATTAACCGACTTCTATGGCAATGAGTGTCTGTGATTATTTTGTTACACACACTGAGGTGGTTCATATCTGGTTAATTTGATAATTTGAATTTTCTACTTTTATTTAATACAATGTACTTGAGTGATGATACCATTTGACCGGTTCTGCTTATGAGAAGAAGCTGATTAAAACTTCCACAGCGCTCTGATGAGTACATTGCACTATTTCTAGGTTTGTGCTAAAATTGAAATGAAATCAGGGCAAGCTCTTACCAGAATTTGATTGAAAAGGAATAAGTCATAGGGTTCAAAAACTGTTTTTGGTGCCGAAAATTTATTACTTACAGTCCAGTTAGGATATGAATACAGTTATGAAGTGGAAAAATCCACTAGTGTGGTGTAAAAAACATTTTTAAGGCGTATACCAACTGTTCAAGTCTAAACTAAAATCTACCTGTTTAAGCAATGGTTTTAATCTTTTGGGTACACGTAAACAATGACATCACTGTCACCATATCCTTACTGGACCATAGGCTTGATTTAAATTAATTTCCCTTCCATTTTGTCAGTCGTGGAATTATAATACAAAACAAAACAGACATAACAGATCAGTTCTAAGGTAAAATTGAATACTGGGCCTCGAATTTGTGGCAGATTTTGATACTAGTTTCTGTTGAAGCATACCATGATGATATTGGTTAACCAGTTCTGCTTATGAGAAGTATCTGATTATAACATCCACAGCGCTCTGATGTATGCTTAAAATATGATGTGTATTGTAAAATTGATATATTTATATGTGAAACACAAAATAACTGTAGCTGCAGTTGTCAGGATGTTATGGATAATTGATCACCAATGATGAAATAATGCCAATTAACCGACTTCTATGGCAATGAGTGTCTGTGATTATTTTGTTACACACACTGAGGTGATTTGTGCCTGGTTACTTTGTTTGAATGTTCTGCTTTCATTTGGTGGAGTGATGATACATTTTGATTGGTTCTGCTTTATAATATGAATGCTGCTGAACTTCACAGCCCCCATGAGTACATTGCATTGTTTCTAGATATTTGTTTAATTTGTAAATAATTGAGACTAGGATCTTGCAAGAACTTGTTGATTGATCAATTGGGAAGTTGTCCAAAGAGAAATATTTAAGCATACCATGATGATATTGGTTAACCAGTTCTGCTTATGAGAAGAAGCTGATTATAACATCCACAGCGCTCTGATGTATGCTTTAAAAACAAATTTAAATTACAGATTTCACAAAAGTCAACTTCAATTAATTTTCTATGATCATTAACAAATACTTTCACTTAACGTCTTTGAGAAATTGGTGTGAAATACCTTGGGTATAAATGTGGTATTCTGTCGATTGATATATTTGTCAAGCATACCATGATGATATTGGTTAACCAGTTCTGCTTATGAGAAGTAGCTGATTATAACATCCACAGCGCTCTGATGTATGCTTTATTTATAAAAAGATGTGTCAAGAGAAATTGATGTAAGGTATTAGTAAACAAAAAAACTTTTGAACTAATGCAGTTCTCTGACAGAAAATTTAGGGTAAATGATAAATATCACCAATGATGAAATAATGCCAATTAACCGACTTCTATGGCAATGAGTGTCTGTGATTATTTTGTTACACACACTGAGGTGATTCATACCTAGTTAATTGGTTTGAATTTTCTTTACTTTCAGTAAGATATAAGCTATATAACACTGTACTTGAGTGATGAGTTTGATGCTTGAGTTGCTAATCAAGGCTGAAGCATACCATGATGATATTGGTTAACCAGTTCTGCTTATGAGAAGTAGCTGATTATAACATCCACAGCGCTCTGATGTATGCTTTATTTATAAAAAGATGTGTCAAGAGAAATTGATGTAAGGTATTAGTAAACAAAAAAACTTTTGAACTAATGCAGTTCTCTGACAGAAAATTTAGGGTAAATGATAAATATCACCAATGATGAAATAATGCCAATTAACCGACTTCTATGGCAATGAGTGTCTGTGATTATTTTGTTACACACACTGAGGTGATTCATACCTAGTTAATTGGTTTGAATTTTCTTTACTTTCAGTAAGATATAAGCTATATAACACTGTACTTGAGTGATGAGTTTGATGCTTGAGTTGCTAATCAAGGCTGAAGCATACCATGATGATATTGGTTAACCAGTTCTGCTTATGAGAAGTAGCTGATTATAACATCCACAGCGCTCTGATATATGCTTGAAGCAGGGGTTCTGAAATCCAACGTCTGACTTGCCCAGCTTGTCCAAAGGCATGTACAGACAAGTGGACTATATATATATCATACGGACAAGTACAAAATAGCAGTTAGTGAAAGCGGACAAGTAAAAGGTTTCAGGACCACCGGGCTTGATAATAAGTTGTGACTTCTGTACTACTTCAAGTACAATTGATACACAAATATGACTTTATTTAATAACTGCAGTTTTCCAAAGCTGAACTAAATCAATTTTTATCGGTAACTGATGAATATCACCAATGATGAAATAATGCCAATTAACCGACTTCTATGGCAATGAGTGTCTGTGATTATTTTGTTACACACACTGAGGTGATGCATACTTGACTACTTTGTTTGAATTTTCGACGTTCATTTGGTATAAACTATATAATACTGTACTGTTGAGTGATGATTTTGAAACTAGTTGCTATTCAAGACTGAAGCATATAATGATGATATTGGTTAACCAGTTCTGCTTATGAGAAGTAGCTGATTATAACATCCACAGCGCTCTGATGTATGCTTTAAATAAAAAATAAATCAATGTTTCTTATGTACTGATAAAAACACTTAATATTATACATCTGATGAAAGGAATGTAAACTAGATCTTTCAAATCAAATGGTAACTGATAAATATCACCAATGATGAAATAATGCCAATTAACCGACTTCTATGGCAATGAGTGTCTGTGATTATTTTGTTACACACACTGAGGTGATTGGTGTCATGTTGTTGTGCTTATGAAAGTTGCTGATTAAAACAACTGTGTTTGGATGAATGCTGGTACTGTTGTCCGGTTCACAACTTCACGTAAAAATTTGAGTTCAAAGGTTTCTATATGTTGGATGAAGTTGTTGGTTGATACTCAAGTTACGACTGGGATCCTAGGGTCAAGGTCATGTTTTTATGCCCTCCATCTTTTAGGGGAAAGGTAAAAGGTCAAGGTCACTGTGACCTTTACCATTTCCCACTCTTGGGCTGCTGTGGGGACATACATATTTTACAAACATTTTATTGATAATTAACTATGACCTAATGTTATGTATTTCAGGAATACACAGTAAGTGATGAGAGAAAGGAGGACCAGAAGAATGTTGATAAACAAGTCCTGGAAGCTATTAGAAAGAATGCCGACAAGAAATATTTATTTGGTTATCTTGGAGCCATGTTTTCTCTGGGCAGTAAACAATACCCACACAAAATGGTGTTCTAAATTGACTGTACAAACACGAGCTAATAAAAAAAATAAGAAAAAAATCATTTGGAATTTGTTGTATTATTTTTATTACTGTGATGGTTGTACTTACTCAAAATTGGTGAGATATGATATTTTTGCTCATCTGAGAAGTAAGCACAATAATATTGTGTTAAGTAATTGCCTGGTCACAATGTATGTTGTGTATGTTGTTAGGTAAATTTTAAAAAACGGAGTCGCTCAATAAAATCTTGCCCTTAGTTCCGAAGTTGCAATGTTATAGATGAGTGCCGAGTCTTCAGGGAGAGGGACGGTATCTTGTTGGATATTATTACTTGTGAATCCATCTGGCTAGGAGGTGCAAGTGCTGATCAACACAACCTTTCTCCTGAATGGCTCTAACAGAACTTTACAATATGGAACAGACTGCACACCAGCAAAGGAAAGAGCCGTCTTCCAAACTTATGACAGTTTACCACTAGGTAAACAATTTAGGAAGATTAATTTTACGATATATTATAGCGAGCCCAGGATAATGTGAAAGGTGGTAAAAATGGAATGACCCATTAAGGTTGAATTACTTGAGAGCACAATTTATCTGTTATTTTAGTACAATTACCGCATGTGTTTAACTAAGCATCCAATTTTACAACAGTAGGCTAAACCGGTCAATGTTTATAAACATCACATTATTCTGGGCGCACTATAAGTATCCCACATTATTTTGGGAGAAACATGTTGTGTTTGTAATGCTGTTTGGACACTGGAACACACTGTTCAGAACAGCTGTTACATTTTGTGCTGGATGGAGGTCACAGATCTCCTTGATCATATTGCAGCAAACTTCACATAATTTGATTCCACACACAAAAAGCACTACATGCACAACTTGCTCTAGGAAATCAATTATGCAATGCAAGAACCTTGAAATACTGTATTCATGCATATATCCAGGATCAGGTTAATAAGGCTGCACTAAAAGTCACAAATTCAGGTACCATATCGAGGAGGTCGCAAGTACAAATTAGTCTCTTACTTATGGACAATGATTCATTAAAATCCTATCAGTGATTTTACTGTTTTACAACTTCATCTCATGCACTGTGATTTTGGACAACATGTCAAGTTCTGATTTTCATGAAAATAGGCTCATTATAAGCGCCTTGTGATGCAAATTTCAAATATAAATCAGATTGCAAGTAGTAATGACGACCTTCTCATTCTAAACAAGCGATATTATCATTAAGCCTGTCTTACAAATAGCAATGAAAGCAGTCTTGGCGGTAAGTGCACTGCGGCCAGTCAGCTGCATCGTCCGAGCAAGAGCGCACATGTCGAAACCTGAAAAATGGCAAACTATGTCGGAGCAGGACGAAGTCAGAGGAAACTGATGGAGGTCTGCAGCGATTCTGACGTGTAAATCGATCGTCAAACTTGGATATAGGGGCGAGACTAATCGAAACATCTAGTAGCTGGTTCCTCCAAAGTTACCCTCTGACAGGATAGCTTGCACTGATTCGCTATTTCGAGATAAATATGGAGATGACAAAAACTAGTTATTTTGGGGCTACTTGAAGCACAGGGTAGCAAAGTCCAAAATTTTCACTGGAAAATTTAGTGCATCTTGTCTGCTTTCATCCTTTTCTGGCTTTACATTATGCCTAAGCATTGCATAGGGAATACTACCACCTACATATTCGGCGTCTGGCTGGGTTATTTGTGATTTAGGTATTACATTTTATGATATGTTGACAGAAGATTGCCACATTAGCAAATGGGATCATTTGCATACACATTCTTATTACAAGAAGACAACGATGACACTTAGATGTTTTATTTTCCATTATAATTGTATATACATATTAAAAACAGTATCTTATTAAACCACAATATCCATCCCTAAGTATCTAACCATGTAGGTTTCAGAGCTCCCTACATGACAAATAGATATACTCCGGAAATCAATGCATTTCTGGTTTTTCCACACTAATCCTGTGGTACAAACAATTTTAACAGTTATCCAAGTTTTCAGTCAATATTCATATATAAACTATTGAAATAATGATGCTTATTTAAATCACAATAGGATTAGGGTCAACATTATTTGTACCGCATGCAAATTTGCGGAAAACCCACAATATTGTACATTCCGGATTGTATCTATTTATACACAGGTAACTGTAGTAGCTGCTGAAACATCAACTTGCCCATTTACTCTTCAACACAAAGACAGTGGAGTTTTCTAAATGTCAACAAGAAATAATATTGGCATAAGAACTGATGAATGCTGTTACTGAACAACTGATAAAAACAGCCACATGAGGGAACGTTGGTAGGCTACTAGCTCTCCAAGTAACTACAAGGACTAGTTGGTTTCATATGTTTATGGTGTTGAAGAAGCAGATGTTTAATTCAACAATGTTTCTTTTCCAGGTAAGTTTACTTGTCAGGGAATTCATGATGCACTCTGCTTTTTCTTCTCCATTTTTGTTTGTTTGTCAATGGCAACTCGTTTCTGTTTTAACTTCAAAGCCTGTAAACAGAAATATAAATATTTCAGTTCTAACTTTAATACAACTTACTCATAAACTTTGTTGGTTTCTGTTAAATTTGATTGGACGATAGATACGCATGAAGATTCATGACTTAGAATACCTAATTATAACAACACATCATCAGACATACTCCTTGAAACCAAAATACTGGCAAATATAATAACCTACATAGTCAATATGTTATTTAAACTTGTCTTTAAACTTGGGTTACCTGTCTGAAAAGACCACCAGTATGAACAGCACAAAGTGGTGTTGGTTCAAAGGCGGGGGCCTCTTAAAAGGTAAAATATTATTGTCTTCAAACAACATGAAAAATGCAGCAGGGGAAGGTTTATTGTAATCACACATACCTCCTGTGTCCTCTTCTTTCTTGAATACATGATTTTATTGTATAATCGTCTCTTTTTCTTCGGTATCATCATTTCAGCGAGTTTTCTTTCCTCTGCTTGTTGATGTTGTAAACGTTTGTTGACATCCACACTCTCTACACTACCTGCTTCAACAGCCATAGTACTTGTAGTCTCATCCTAAAATATTCAAATCTTCAATTTATATACTGTAAAATTTTTCGATCGGACAAAATTACGAAGTTTTAGTAAAAAAGAATATTTCGACGGGACCTTATTCCCTGGATTTTGCATTCCAGGTAATAAATACGAGGGTCAAAATTAGTGTGCGATGGGATTTGATTTCGTGGTTGGAGGTGAACCACAAAATCCACTAAATTTTATAACCCACGAGAATTAATTATCCTACAGTATCTAATTTAGCATTTAAATGTTTTTTTATTTTAATTTTGTTTTCAGTCGGGACAATTCCACTGGTCAACAGTATTTCGGTCATACGTGGACTACCCTTTCACTTAATCATGACACTGGGATGTCAAGGCCGTGTTGAACACTTGACCTTTCACACTTCAAACAAACACTGTAGCACTATGCTATCGAGGCAGATCCATTTATATCTAACACAATTCCCCAAAATCAAATATGTTTGCAAAGCCAAATGTTATGAATTTCTCAGGCTGCAAAAGTAACGTAACATTAAATTTTAAACATAAAATCAACCAAATCGATATTTCAAAACAAAAATTTGAAGCCTTACCACTTTTTTCTTCTTTTTTGATGGTGCTGAACCTTCTGTAGTTGGTTTCTTCCTCTTTATGCTCACTTCTTCATCTGAAATATTTCACAAAAAGTTAGACTAAATGAGCAATGAAAAAGGGGAATTTTAAATTATTGTTAAATGTCCTTAAATGTCTAGTTTAATTGATTATTGATGGTATTTTAAGCATGGCAGGTCAAACAAACTTACTTCATTCTGCATTCATTAAAAATATGGAGCAATACCAGAAGGGGAAAATTTAGAAATTTTAGGGGAAAAATATATACTCTGCAGAGTGGGGAAATATCTCCATTTTTAGCGGAAAAAGCACTGCATTGCATAATTGTTAAAATTCAGCTATGAAATTTCAATGATCTTGACTTTGTCAATTCTTTGCATTTTTTCATCAAATAACTTCTCATTTTCTATAGAAAAGTTCATTCTTTTTCTAATGCAGCAACAATTGAACATCCAAATAATTCCTGAATTGTAGGACCCTGTTTAAAACATGCGTACATTCTGTTCTTACAGTTAAAATCTACAATTCAAAACCCAAAAGTCAAATGTGTGAAAAGACATTGCCATGGATATGAGGTAGTAGTGCAAGAAGGGATTTTGAGAGAATTTCAGAAACGGTTACTTATACCAACAGGTTACTGTATCATTGATAAAGAGTAAAACGAAAAAAACTTAAGTTGTTTTTCTAGAAAATTTATATTTTACAATCCTTTTTCCAGTTTTATTTTGTTATCAATGATACAGTCAACTGTGATTAAACCTACCTTCATCATCTTCACTATCATCATCATCACTGTCGTCATCATCTTCTTCCTCTTCCTCCTCATCACTTTCATTATCATCAGCTTCCTTGACCTCAGCGCCATCATCAGCATCATCATCATCATCACCAAGGTCATCATCACTCTCTTCATCTTCTTCTTCAATACCTGAAGTGTTCAACACCAATGATGGAATCAATATATGGGACGAGAGTCAACCACCTAAATACCTGGGAATGTAATTGTTTCATTGGAACACTAGATGGAGGGAGATGGGGGAGGGACACATGTTCATTTCGCTCAGCACTATGAAGTGTGGTGTTAAAATACAAAAATATGAGTGATCTGGATATCAACAACTTTCAACACAGTGATGGCAAGTGTATGTGTTTTGCATAAATATAGCGGAAGGGTCAATTACCATTGTTATAAATTTTTGACACTACTGAGAGGCACATACAATGTTGCTCTGTCTGAAATAATGTTCAAGTAACCACCACAATATGGTATCTTTAAATTGTGATATCTGATGTTTCACAACTGAGTCAGGTTAGCTCAAGCTTAGATCATTATATAAACTGTCCAGACAAAACTCTTCCTTCATAAGACTTATTGATATGGCTTAAGCCTAAAGTGAGATATTGACCTTTAGACAGCCATCTGTGTATGGTACAAGGCACTCCCATTAACCCCTAACAATTACATACCAGAATCGATACCTCTTTGTCTGTTGAGAAGTACTTGTTTTTCTGGTGGCACATAGTCTCCGTCTTGTTCTGTGACAAACGGTGATAGATGTGGGGGTAATACGGCACCGATAAAATAATCTTCTGGTGGTAACAACATACGACCATTTACACTGTCAAACACCCACTGTGGCTGTACATAATATCTGTAGATACAATCAAATACACAGTTACACTTTACAAAAAGAAAACACCAGGGATGTCAGAGTCCTTCTTTACAAATGAGTTTATCTTTTTCGGACTTCGGTGACTGCAGGGCTTTTGTTTTATGCCAAAATAGTATTGGAACAAGACTGCTTTCAGTAAATGCTTATGCCTCAGCTGAGATTGTAAATCTGTGAAAGTATGAAGAGATTCCACTCAACGGTTTGTGAGGAGTTTAACACGCAACTAGCTTTAGAACAAATATAACATAAAATATATATTTTTATTACAATCAAGACAGGGTGGCCACAGAAAATGAAGTGTAAAATTCCCTGATTATTCCCTGACTTTTCCCTGACCAAAAGGTTATTTTCCATGGTTTTTGCGGCGTTTGTGACCATGGTTTAGTAAAGTTATTAATTAACATAAAACCTAAAGGCAATATAGGATATGGTACAAACTTCATCTTACTATTTCTTTTTGAAACTACCTGATAAGATGTTTATATAGATTAAAGTTATTTTGCGAGCGTAGGGAACGCGAAAATTCACATTTCATACTTTTTCACCAAAACCAATGGCAAATTAACAATTAAAAGACTATTTGATTTCTACAATTTTGTAAAATTCCCTTATAATTTCCTGAATTTTGCCCAATTTTGAATTTCCCTGATTTTTCCCTGCAGAGAATTTATTTTGGACATTTTCCCTGTTTTACCTGTTTTCCAGAGTCTGTGGCCACCCTGCAAGATGTGATTCATTAGTAAGAAGATTCATCTAAAAATGGCTGTTTCACTACAGATCAAAGTTAAACCAGGCATGTTGTACATACCTGGACATGAACTGGTTCTCCATAGATGGTCTGTCTACGATCTGATGTGTAATCTTCTCATCTGTTTCCGGGTATGTACAACCCAGGGCTTGTGTTTCATGCCAGGATACCTCACCACCAAATGCTCTGTTAAATAATATAGCAAACATTGGTACATACATCCACTACCACAAGTGATTCATTACTTCATTGATACAACCATTCATGCCTCTATCGTATGTCATTTCTGAGTGTGCACCAGGTATGACTTTCACGCATTCGTGCATATGCTATGGTGATGTTATTTGTAATCATATTCATATATTTGGTGTTCTAGTGCAATAGATATTAATTTAACTTTCATTAAGTTGTATCAATTGGACATACATATTCCATTATCCGCTGATTAATTCTCTACGTATTGATATGTATGGATCAGACTAAGACAGTCATAAGTGGTTGTCCAGTGTTTGCCAGATTGGCCAATAACCTCTGACTTCAAGGTAAAAGAAAGAAGTGTACAACAAGGAATTCGAGAGCAACACATTTTGTAGATTTCATGGTTCACATCAACCACGAAATTTAATCCCATCAAACAATAATTTTGATCCTTGTATTAATGACCTGAAATGCAAAATCTTAACGTCCCATCAAAATGGTCTTTTTACCAAATTATCGAAATTAGGATTTTACAGTACTTTAGCTCAATCCGAATAGACTCCTTGGTTTTTTATGAGCCTGGTATACATCACAGATACACATGATGCGCAAGAAAACACAAAGAGATGACACTGTGTTATTTATCAACATTTAAATCGACACAAACAGCAACCAATCCCACCTACCTTATAATGAATACTAGTGGTTCTCTGGGCACTTCACGGTTCAAGAAGAACTTTAAACCTTTAAACAAGTTCTGGAACTTGCCCATACTTTCCATGTCAAGTTTAGCTTGTTCCACTCTGTCAGGATCATCTGTCTGTAACATATATTATCTCCCCTTAGAAGAGTACCAGAAGTTATTATTATCTCCCTTTAAAAAAGTGCCAGAGTTATAGACAAACAAGAAACTTGGCAAACCTGTTCTTTAGTTATTTCTATTAGCAATCATTTTGTATACCGAACCTACCCACCTAATTACAGACAGTCATGTGTTAAGCAGTACCCCAAAATGTCTTAATTATTATGTCTGAACAGGGAAGGCCACAAATATAAGACAATGTCTCCCTACACAGTTTCCATTGAAACCAAGAAACATGCAAGTCTGAAAGACATGTATGGCTTATGCCCATTTGTATTTAGTTTATTTATTTCGTTTGGGTCAGACCGATTCAGTTTTGAGTGACATGATTTCAGCGTTTTGCAGTCTATTAAAGTTTCAACTGTCATAAGATGAGCTTACAATTTTTTTCTACACAAAATAAGGTAAAGAGTGACCGGGCACCATCTATATAACTGTCTGTCAAAATCAACTTGTAGAACATTAGGGGAGAGAAAATGGTACAAAATATATGACAGAATAATATAACACCCATGTGATAACCATGAAAACATGACTAACCTCTGATGAAGGGAAGTGATCTAACTGGACCTCCTCCTCCATACTGGATCCTATAGTCTTCAATGTCTGTGTTAGTGCTGATAGTCTCTGTAATCATACAATACATATACAACATCACCTATCTATTATAGGATTAAACGACTATTTGTAGAAGTTAACTGATGTGTTAACACCCAATCTGAAGGAACACACTGAGTTAAACCCCAAATTTATGTTAAATGTGTGCCTTCAGATCAGGTATTGATTAGAACAGATTAAATTCACCATAACTTTGCCATTTTTTGAGATATTTTCATGAAATAACTTTTATTTTTATCAAAGTCATAGCCCTTGCAGGGGTGGTAATGCTGGAATTCTAGATAACTCAGGAAAGTTGAAATCCCTGAGAAACACACTGCTTCTCTATTCCTATGAGAACTATGCAGTTTTCATACTGCTATGACAGGACTGAAAGCCGGCATAACCCTCATATGGAACATTTAAGTGTTACAGAAGACCATAACCAGAATACGTTATCAACAAGAAATGCCCAATGGCAGTGACAATGACCCTTATCTACTGACCTCAAAATCAGTTGAGGTTATCTTCTGTTGCTGACTAACCTTCATGTAAAGTTTGAAGATTCTAAGGCGAATGGTACTTGAGTTATTAAAGGAAACCATTTCGTCTATCGACCGACCGGAAGACTGACTAACTGACTTGTGCAAAGCAATATATCCCCTCAACAATGATGGGTACGTAACAATATCTCCTTACCTCCTCCAAACTTTCTTTATCCACAAATCTCTCCAACCTTGCCACCTTTTTAGGATCACGTTTAAACTGTTGTTTCCATCTCTTGATGTTGGCACCAGCTGGTGGTTCCTGTGCTACCTGTTGTGGTGTGACGTCCATCTTGTCTGATTCCTCATCCCCACTGTCCAGCAGTAACTGTAACCAAAGCAACATTGGTATAATAGCAACATCAGTATCATAGCAACATCACTATTATACAATATCAGTATCATAGCAACAACAGTATACACAGACATGTTAAAAAGATTCTTAGGAAAAATCAAATATGGAAACTTGAGCTGCCAAACACATCTCAAAAATGCCCCCCAGCTAACCAGTCAAAATTTTGTTCCTTTGGTGCAACAAGGTTGTATCTAATTATATACTGCTTAGTTAATAGTGAGATACAACATTGATGCACCAAAGGCACAAGAAATTGGAAATAACTTTGCAAAAATTCTTCTTATGGTCATGATGCAGTTGCTTCCCCTGCTTTTAATATTTATCTGTTTCTCTTTGATGGTTTTTCTATTTCTCAGCCCCTTTTTATCTGGTCAGGATTCATGTTTATTTGCATATACCTGTACAAGTAGAGCTTAAGCCTGAATAAAATGCTTTGATCTGTTCTAGAAAATTGTCCCAGTGAATGGTTAATTCTTAACAGTGTCAGTCATAAACGCAGCTATAATGTCCAAGACCTTTCGGTAAAGTTTTATACAGAATAATTACCTTTGGAGGATAGTGTAAGTTGATAGAGTTGTATAGTTTGAAGTTGATAAAACCCAGTAATGTCATATAGAACTCTACAAATGTTCTCATAATCTTGTAATCCACATCTGTAGGGTGCTACAATAGACAAGGTTCATCTGATATCATTATTATCACAGAATGAATGTTTATTCCCTTTTAACATTGTTTCTCAACAAGTTTTTAGCTAATAAGTAATGAGTTTATTTAGTTACAAACAAGATACAGAGGCTGCAGGGTTGCCTTCCTCCCAGCCCAGACATGGGCTTTCATGGGCTGTATCCTAATCAGTATTAAGGGTCACTTGCCCTTTTACAAGAAACCAACAACATCTGTGGAGAAAAAATTACAACTTATTTTCATAGAAAATTTTGACTTGCCAAGTCTGGAGAAATCAAGCCCATTGTAACACAAGTAAGCACATAATATCAGTGATATTGACCTCTTACATGATTTACAAGAACTAGTTGAGTCAGATCCTATTACATCCATGTCTCATGTCAGGACAAAGGTCATTCAATAGAGTTGTACCTACCAGTCAACCATAGCACAATTTACTCACGACCATAGATAGATTATAGAGGGGTGTAGAAATGTTTCCATTACAGTAGCCAGTTAATCTTCAAAAGCAGTTGATTTTTAGTCACACTTAAAGTAAGAAGACGAAAATAACTAAATGACTAATTGCATCTGGTAAGCATGAATCTGCCTGACAATTTTACTGCCTTTCATTTCGATTCAACTCCCCTGTTATAAATGTATAATAAGAAACTTACAGCAAATCCAACTCTATGTGGTATCACCCAGTTCACTACCTGTCCCATAATGTCTGCCTGATAGTAGATTCCCTTTATTGATATAAAAACCTGTAAAACGCAACCAAAAGATACTCATACCATACCTGGCAAAACATGTCTCAAAATGTGATTTAAAAGATATTTAGGTGCATAAACAAGGAATGTATTAATTCTAGTGGTTATAAAAATGGGACAGAAGATCATAAAATGAATCAAATGCACATTTGTTGTAAGTTAGGAGACCTTGGAAAACCCAAAATTAACAATGAAAATAGGAGTAACTCCCCTTTAATAGGAGTACTTGGCAGGTATGCTAATACATACACCAACAAACTAGAGAAGTCTGTCCAGGACTTTGTCTTTCACACTCTGTATCATTTATACAATTTCTGTAACCCTTTGTTTATATTAAAATTACCATTTAGGGTAGATGGGCAAGTACCCACAAATGCGTAACTTCATATGGTGACACTATCAAATAATAAACAATAATTACAATTTTTTATGCTCAAACTCAATCCATTGCTCAAACGTTAAAAATATTTGTGTTTTACTCAATATTTTATATTAAATTTAGAGCCTTTAAGACAAGAGCTTATTAGTTTCTAATAAAGCTGATTCAGTTGGGGCCCTGTAACAGAGCAAATCAAGTTTATGTTTAATTTAAGATAAGCATGAAAACAACATTATAATCATAGGGCCAGTATTTACTGTTGATTCAATAAGTAATACTAATCAAAGTAATGAGGGAACTATCCCACTTGGAAGAATAGCCGGGATTATCATTAACTTAGTTACACCCAGTTAAACCTACATAAATATAGTTTACCTGACAGACAAACCAATGTTTATACCCATTATCATTTAACATTGAATGGACTGTACTTACTTTTCTCAATGATTGTGATGCTATGACATAATGCATGAACTCTACGCTCAATCTTCTACATAGCTGTATAAATCTTGAATCCACTATAGTTGTACGGGGAAATGTTGCAAACAAGAATACCATGGACAAACAATCATCCAAATCTCTCACAGCATCAATAAAAGATGGATATCTACAAATACAGTAATACATGTATACAATAGTTAAAATAGCCATGAGTAAAAGTAAGAAAATTTGAAACAAATGAAATCATAAAAGATTGTCAAATTAAACAAGAAAGACCATTTTGGACGCTTAAAATCCTAAACTTGAGGAAAAATTCTAAAAACTTTTCCCATGAATACAAAATATGCTTATAAAGTCAATGCAGTAAAAAATAACAATTTTTTACAAAGGCATCTTGAACAAAGCATTGGTAGAAACTTAAGGCACTAAGATAGTACAAGGTTAGCCCATCATTAAACCCATTATTTACAAATGCAATATTTAAAAGCCGTATTTGAACAGGCAGCAACCAAGATTATTTTGTGACAGGATTAAGAATTTGTATATGAAGGATGGGACACTAAGTGCTTACCTTTCTTTAACGATGTGATCAAGTTTGTATTTGGGTCTGTTCTTCCTGATTCTAGACGCAGCATTCAAGTTCTTCTTGCCATAAGCTTTCTTCAGTCTTCTCATAAAATGCTGAATTAACACATCGGTCAGTCATTAATGACAAGTTTGATAAATAGCATGAACAAATATAGGGTTGCCAGCAAAATGGGCACAAGTATACTTATAATTGTCCTTCATTATTTAATACACTACAGTTTAAAATGAATGCCCTTGAAATTTATGTTATGAACATGTAAAGTACAGATTTAAAAATCAAATTTTATCATTAAACAACGATTTAAATTATACAGCAGAAATTAAATTAAAATATAGGTATTCTGGCTATAAAGCAGTGAAGCCAGTCAAATCATTTGTTCAATGACAATCAAGATTCAATGCCTCCTCGATAGCCTACACTGTTGATTGCGTGTTGGAAAGACTTGTTTCACAATAAACCTAAGATGAATCAGTATAAATTAAATAAAATTCAATGCCTAGAGAAGCTGAAGCCCCGGAATATCTGTTGGACCGTACCTTGAACTCTCTGAACTTATTGATGAGTGGTTCATGCAGTAAGAATTGAATGTCTTTCACAAAGTAGTAGGTTCTAGCTGCTGTACTTCCCTTGCCAGCTTTCTTCCTGTGTCTTGGTTCTATAGGGTATATACCTTTTAAGATACATAGTCGTCTGAAATTATATCAATGTACAATGAGGTTTAGTTAATACATAAACAGCTAGAATCATGTAGTAACTCTCTGAGTCAAGATGTTACACACTGACTATTATACAATTTGTTAATATGTTTATAATGTATTATGTAAATGTAAGTATATTTATAAATTAATAAAATTGAAAGGACAAAAACAAAGATGTTACACACCCAGGTGCCACTTAAAATTATATAATTATTTTAGGCTTTAATCAGTACCGTAAATACGCAGCCATAAGTCGCATGCAGCCATAAGTCGCAGGGGGACTTTTGAATAAAAAATCAAGGTTTTTGTCTAAACCCTTTCATAGGTCGCATGTATAGTTTTCCATTTTTGTGAAAACTGAAATCATTAGCTCAGTGTCAAGTGTCGAAGGAAATGTGGTCATTTTCAGCTAAAGTTGGGAGGAATGTGGTGATTTTCAGACAGAATATGGAGGTCAGGAGTGTAGTAATTTTCAAACAAAGTTGATGGGAATGTGGTCATTTTCAGATAAAATCAGGGAGATGCTGTCAGTTTCAGATAAAGTCAGGAGTAATGTAATGGTTTTCTGACAAAATCGGTAGTAGTGTAGTAAACTCTTCCATAAGTCGCGGGGTGACTTTTTAACTTTTTTTTGGACTGTATTCGCCCGACTTATGGCTGAGTATTTACAGTACCTTAGTCCTGAGAAGATTCATGGATCATTGGTTAACCAACTGGATAGCTTATAAATTTACATGAAATTCTATTCCCAGATTCATTCAAACCTATAGTGTGTGCTTAGTTAGGCAAATATGGCATTGCTGCAATGATTAGGCAATCATAACCTCTATAGTCTATACTCCTGTGACAACTTACTAATACCACAGATTGCATCAGTTATTACCTGAAGTCTTTTAGAGAAATTTGAAGTCTTCTGACAGCCTTTGCTCTGGTAACAAACGCTGTTGCTGCTCCACTTTGATGCTGAAGAAAAGTAGATTAATATTTAATAAGTAAATATGCATAGATTATGATACATGGGTTGTATAACAAAAGTGCTTTGTTACCAAATAGCAAACAATTCATTGATATATGAAACTGTTATTTAGACCATGTTTAGCAGCTGTCACCCAATCAACGCTTTGAAGAGTGTCATTGCATAGCCAATATCTGGGGCCTATAGTACAGCTAGAGTGTTGACCCTTCTAAAAATAGTAAAATCGAGTGTTTCCGCAATCGTAGTTGTAGTGAAATTTCACTTGGATCACGGCATTACGTGAATTTCACCAGCGCCACGAAAAATCAATGCGAAGCGTGGAGAGAAGTTTTACTTGCATTATCAGGCTTTGTTGCAGAAATAAGCAATGCTAAATCAACACATATAAATGCAACTCTGACATCAAGTGTTTGTAAGTAAATCTCTACATTGTCAAAATTATCCCATAAATACTTGGGTCATTTACTTTCCGGTTCTGTCCCTGCATTCAACGAATATCTAGTTGTACTTGTGTTGCAAGTTGGCAGTAAGTGGCACGCATGTTGTTCGCACAAAACACACACAAGTATCTATGGCAGAACGCAGGTCGAACACAGTGAAAGTTCTGCATACACAAGTCAAAAAGGCTGCGTCGTGGCAGCGTGTTCCGGAAAGCATATGGCGTCCGTACTGACAATGTTCATATTCCAAAGTGTCACCTGCGTTTTTTGCACGCAGACACCACATACTTGCACGTACGTCCAGTTGTGACCACCGCTAAACTGGATTTAGTGGAATCACGACAATTATCGTCATCACAGCGGTTTTATGATTTTAACATTCGCTGCGGCTTTGTGGGGGTGGCAATAGAGTGGAAAACCACCTCAAAATGCCACAATTTTCCACTCTAAGCCAAAATTGTCCATATGAGTGGCATTGAGATTTAGGAAAAAAACTAGTTCTACTAGTAAAACTCAGATACTCACGGTATGAATATGCTCCTATACTGAGTTTTATAGCTCTATTAATAGCTCTCCATAGCAAAGTGTAATTTGCAAACTAAACCACCTATTCTGTATTTAACAGCTAACATGGTCATAGTAACGCTTATTTCATTCATAAACTACAAAAACATCATTAAATATACCTTTACTGGCAAAGGAGAAGATTCCCGACAGAAATCGCATAAAAAGCTTCCCCTGGAGTTAAAAATAGATTTTTTCTTAGATTTTTTTATGTTTGCAAATACCTTGGTTCAGGATCTTTGCTAAAAATAGGATTCCCGAAAAATGACGTCACGTGAACAGCAAAATATTGGGGCCTGAAAAAGGGCACTTTTGTGCTATTTTCAACGATATTACCGTAGATATACCGGACAGTCTGCTTCAAATATTCCGCGACGAATATTTAGAAACATATTACCAGAAAATATTTAGAACAGGGTTCCTTCTTCACAATCATGCAAAAATATGTCAATATTTACGACATGACAACACGTGACGCACATGTTTTCAACCCAGGGGGCGCTCGTGACAGGTTAAATTCCAATCCATACCGTATCTTGTTTACCGGCCGAAAATCGAAACAAAATGTGGAAAAAGTTTTTCAGATTTATTGACTAAGATATCAAAAAAAAATTCTCAACAGATAATGAGGACAAATTTCCGTCTATTGCGCTAAAGTAAATGCTGGAAGAAAAAATAAAAATTAAAAAAAAATTTTTTTTTGGCGCCGCCGTGATTCGATCGCTGGACCTTAGCATCAGGTAATTACTAATCGAGCTGCTTAACCACTCGGCCACGATCTCGTTAGGAATTTTGAACTAAATAATTGAACACAATAAAATCATTGTCACTCGCGCTGTGCACGCGCTATACTGCGCATGCGCACTAAATTTGTTTACCCCCGGCGGTGCTGATGTCAAAATCACAACAGCAGACGATATTTTCGGTATATGAGTAATTATTTGTTGATTTTGATTTTTTTTCTTCCAGATTTCCTTTAAATACGCACCTGAGTGATTTGATACCAATATCAATGAATTATTTAACTAAATAAAACGTCTAGACCGTTTGTCCGGAAGCTTCTCCTGTCCGGAATCATCTCCCTTGGCAGTACACAACCAATATTAGATAAAACGTTTTTCTGACAGCCGCCGTGAATCAATTTCAGTTGACTCCATTTTGGTTATCTAGTGTAGACGCACGTGTCTTAGACGAAATAATTAATCTGTACAGAGTAGTCGTTCTTGATTATCATTCCGGATTGTATGTTCCGGATACCGGGTTTTAGCCACTTTTTTCGTCTAATAAAAATTCGCCATATTGTTGTATGTCAACATTCTGGAAATTTCAGTAATTTGGCAGTGGAAGTGAAACTGGATTAATTTGTGCATCAGTGAGGTTAGTGTTCTTGCAAATATTGGTATTGAACGATAGGAAAGGTATTTATGAAGGCATGTGTGGTGTGCTTTAACTGTATATTGAATTTAAATGCTCTAAATCGGTCACCAAACAGCGACAAAGAATCGTGTCCCAAAAAGCTATGCACATCTAAGAGCCGCTATTTAGCATCCAAGTTTGTGAAACATAGTGTAGCATACCGTGAAGCAATTGCAGGGTCTATCATTAGCACTAGAAAAAAACACGCTAGCTGTACTGCCGCTGTACTGTAGGTCACTGTAGCCTTTTTTAGCCACGTAATTAGCCAAACTGACATATAGTTTTAACTCTTTATATTTAAACGAAAAGAATATTATTAATAAATCATATACGAAGATGGGAATAGTCTGAAAAGCTGAAGTGAAGTTCACATTTTTGGACAATCAAAAGTTCGATCCACTGATAAAAATAACCATTTTGACAAGGATGATGTTGATAACGATACAGTTTATAAATATACTGATTAACTTACCTTCTTCGTTGGTCTCCCCATACTGTATTAATGACAATAAATGGAAAATAAACAATCACACGTGTTTTCAACGGTCCTGTGTCAAAATTCTCCTTTGTAAAGATCTTTTCAGAAGGGAGGCAACTCTAATATCAGGATATCAATGAACCCAAAGTTTTTTAACTACCGACAATGCAGTAAACGTCGAGAAAGGACCGTCTTTAAATGCATCCATGGGTGAGTTTTTCCAATAAATCAATGCGAATTTTGTCAATTGATATCAATTTATGTTAAACAAGTTTTGAAATCTTATTAAGCGAGTCTCTATCAAGCACAGATCTAAATTACATGTCTTTGTATCAATTGACAAAGAGTGATAGATTCTTTATATCATATGATACTAAAAACGCATGCATTTAAACTTTATACTTCACGTGTTACGTATAAGATTATACGCACTCGCTATACTAACTTGGATACAAGGAATGTCAGAAAACGTATACTAATTATGTAAAATATAATTTGAAAACAATGATTATGAGAAAATCGATCTCTAAATTTAAGTTTTAGAAATCCTAAAATAGTTAAGGGGGCGTTAGAAGTTCCACTAAGCGTGTTTGTCAAATTGTTTCCCATTTTATAAAAAAATTATACAGTGTACACTTGTACTGTAAAACAATTTATTTTGCGGGTATTAAATTTTTCGTATTTATAAAAATGGAAGAGAAATTTACTGGTTTCTTAAATTCGAGGATTTAAAATATAAAGTTGGAACAAAGATTGCGTAGTGGTTAGGTCTACGTAATGCTAGGTAACTTTTTGAATATTCAAGGCTTTGCAATTTCGCTATCGAGCTGATCCACAAAATAAAACAAAATTATATCCTCTGCGAATATGAAGAATTTTACAGATACATGTATGCCAAAAACAGAACAGAGAAAGTAAATATACATATCGGAGAATTAAAGAAGTTAATGAAAATCAAGAGTTGTGGACAGTATCGTATTTACACGTTTATATACGCTTCGTCATAGAAAATGAATTAATTACTAGATTATATTTACATTACAACAGCTGAACAATTTTATTCAATTAACTGAAGTCAGAAATAATCATAAAACACTCGGACAGTTTACTTACCAGGCGAAAGTCAATCGATATAGTAATTATACACCTTTTAGTCAAGTTAAACTATAATCCCTCTCCCCCGCCAGGCAGGCTCAGTTGGTCGAGGGGTACACTAATTGGGTTTGCTTACTGTTGGGATGGATTTGGAAAAAATGTTCAAATTGTAAATATAAATCAACTAGTACAGCACATTAAAACAGTGCAAGTATCGGCTAAAGTCCCACATGTCGTCGGTCAGGATTTTAACCTAAGTCATGCGGAGACAACTTAGTCTGAAGTTCAAGATTAAGTTCAATGTTTGCTTTCTGAATTATTGATAATAACCCATATTATACATGTCAAATTATCCTGACACGAAACTTACTAGCAGTTACATGGAACAAAGTATATATATTATAATATATGATTAGCACCAAGCAAGGGAGATATGCGAGGACCATGTTTAATGACTTAAGTATTTCACGTCCTCTGGCGGAACCCATAACCTTCTGTTCCGTGGACACTCTCTAACCACCTGACCTTCGAGAACGATACCTTTAAACCGTTATGCCTTAGTCACAATGAGCATATTTTGGCCTCGGCGATTTACTCAAGATTTAATTAAATTAGCTTCGGGAGGAATCGGGAACAGGGGTGTCACAAATGGTCACAAATGGTCTAATGATTATCCGAGGCTTCCCCTACTTCAAGGAACCTTGTCCTGATGCCTTCCGATGTCCATTTAATAAATCTGGAGTACCTCGCCGAGGCAAACTGCTCAGTGGGACCAAGGGCTTTTTTAGGCATTACGTTCGCAAAGCTCTATGACATTGTTCTAGGGTGGAGCATATCTATGGACGTGTAGTTAGATTTACAACAGATCAAGTTATTACTTCACAATACATTCACTATATCGTATCACAATCGACACATTTTACTATTGTTAGCACAATGTTATAAAAAGGGTTTTCTTACTCCACGAAGACAAAAACAATAGAAATATCGTTTGCGGAACATTGACTTTATAACTAACCAATTATCATATGGCCATGGAGTTGATACTATCGCTAATTAAGATCCGATATACCTATGAACATGAGAAAAAAGCGTTAATATGTAGTTGAAAGTGTGAGTTTTATGTTGATACAAGCGCTTGTTAAGATCCGATATAAAATATTATCGCTTTTAGAAAAACGTTTAATATAGAATCAGTTGAAAATGTGAGTTAATAAGTGTGCACTTTTGAACGTGCGTGACAATTTGTGTAGGATTTACTTGTTTCTTTTAAAATTCGTATTTACATATGATACGGAGAAACTCAAACAATAACATCATAAATTTGTCCAAAGTCTGTAAATTTGTGGACATTAGAGCATATTGGAGTGTTTAATAATATGATTGGAAAGTGATTACTAGTGTGGAATTAATGTATATCATGATCTTCTTAAAACGAATTGCTTTTTATCGTGATCTATCTTAAATGATCTTTAATGAGAATTTTGTCGAGCAAAAATGTTGTCTTTCAATAACGTGAGTTTTTAAGGTTTCAAAGGGAGTACGCGTACTATAGACCTACTCCGGATCTCCACTAATCTGTAGGTACAAATAAACTTTTACCGTTATAATCCGTGTGATACATGAATATTCATATATGGACAATAGAGTTGAGGTCAGTTATGTTTGCATATGAATACAAAACCAGTCTAACTAGGCCAGATTTGTTTGTACCTACATGTAAATTAACGGAAAAACCACCTTGCACAGAGTTCCGGATATCAACTATTAGCGCGTAAACATTTTCACTGCATATTAATGTACCTAACACTCTTTTTGCTTCGGTTGGGATTTTAGCGTATAGACTTACTATGAAAATATTTAAGTAAAATAAAAATAAATACAATTTTATTACCGTTCAAAAGACGTGTTTACACTTATTGGATTTTCAATGTGGTAGAAAAAGTGTTGAATTATAAAACCTTATAATCAAATGTTATATAGATAAATATTGGCCACGGACAGGATATGAAATTCTACATATTGTGCTGAAAAAATACGCGACTGTTTCTATAAGCTGAAAGTTTATTGTTATTATTTATTTATTTTAACAACCTTCAGATGCAGTTTGGTATGACATTGACTTTGACACACAGCATTGGATACATATCATAATTGTGTCCGGTCATGCTACCGCGTGGTGTTGCTACATTAATCTAATAAATTAACTCACGAGGGACTATACCGATAATTGATGACAATGACATGGAAACATAGCAGTTGTGAAACAGTGATTAGTTTTCAATATAACGTATGTCATGTTTCCTCTATGAGTTCCATGGTCAAGTGCATATCGGGTATACAGTATAGATTTATTTGAATTTCTTGGCTGGAGAGCTTCTTTGACTTGATTTGAAAAACTAGTATGAACATTAAATTTTACAAAATGAATGTGTATGGATTAGCGTGTTAATAGCTAGGTTTGTAGTGAAATCGATGTGTATGGTTATTTTCTTTGTTCGGAATATGGTGTCACACCGGTGGAAAGTACTTCCGGGTCGTAGTATGCTAAAATAGTCCCTTTCAAAAATTTGATATATGTCTGTTGAAGCACTGTTTTAATGTGGAAAATGCTGATTGCTGACCAAATTACATGAATGTAGATCAAATATGACCTGCATGCTAACTTTTAAGAGTGTTTAATTGATATTTTTCTGAATTATCTTTCCCTGGCTGAAGACTGACAATGTATGTGTGCTTCGGTCAAGTCAGCTTTTGAGGCATGGAAAATAGCGTTGTCCTTCCAGAATCCCTGCAGTAGCTCGAAAACGAAACTATCGACATGCCATTTTCTCCAGCTTATTTTGGATAACAGGGATTGCTTATTATGGAAACGGACACAGAAAATCACCCGGAATGTCAGTGAAACGGAGGGAGAGATGCGAATTTGGGTCATTTTGCATTAATTTCAATGGCAGAAAATTCACCGGTGTGACACCTATATCAGGATTTTTGAAGTTCAATATTTTTTCAACTATTTGATATAAACCAATGAGATTTGGCATGCAAGCACCCCTGGACCATAAAAAATAGTAGCCAAGAGGAAATTGTTCAGGTTTGTGAAATTTGGATGTTATTCAAAAATATGAAAAATATGTCCAATTCCTCTTCAAATGGTATGTCTGAGTTGTTGCCCTTGGCCTTTGAATTTTGTCAGGTCAATTTGGTGGACAAACTCTTAATTTCTTGTTTGTTGGTGTGTGTTTTTTTAATAATATAAATTGTACCTCCATGGTTACACCACTAATTGGACCCTGAAAACTGATTTTATCGCTAAGTTGGTCTTTATATAGAGGTTTGATATAGGACAAAACCGCGGAAATTGGACCTTGAAATTGTGACCGGTCTAAACTTTGAAGTCGCCTAAGTAGTGAAGTGGTCACAATTGTGGGGTAGAATTGTAATGGAGGTGGTCTTTATGTTGAGGTGGTCATTTTATTGAGGTGGTCTTATTATTGAGGTGGATTTTTTTTTGGTTTCGCGGAATCGATTTATTGCTTTCGAAACACTCCAATTATGATTACAATGATTTCGCCGCGTCTCATGATTCCGGTCCATGATTGAAAATATTTGTTGTTGATTCATCTTATTATGGTCTTATTTTGCTGTGTCTGGACTGAATAAAATATCTAGTTTACTGAGATCCATTCCATAATTGCCAAATTAATGCAATAATAGAACAAAAATAACCTTTCGAGGAAATTTCAAGTCCGCGCCAAGTTCTCGGAGGGGGGGGACCATGTTTTAACCGGTCACACCAACTTGTAAGGGGCTCAAGGTGAAAACCGGTTGGACAACATATGCCGCAATACTTAAAATAACCAGAATAAAAGTATTCGGGTTAGCAAATTTCAAACATTTGAGGTATATTGGTGTCACACCGGTGGAAAGTACTTCCGGGTCGTAGTATGCTAAAATAGTCCCTTTCAAAAATTTGATATATGTCTGTTGAAGCACTGTTTTAATGTGGAAAATGCTGATTGCTGACCAAATTACATGAATGTAGATCAAATATGACCTGCATGCTAACTTTTAAGAGTGTTTAATTGATATTTTTCTGAATTATCTTTCCCTGGCTGAAGACTGACAATGTATGTGTGCTTCGGTCAAGTCAGCTTTTGAGGCATGGAAAATAGCGTTGTCCTTCCAGAATCCCTGCAGTAGCTCGAAAACGAAACTATCGACATGCCATTTTCTCCAGCTTATTTTGGATAACAGGGATTGCTTATTATGGAAACGGACACAGAAAATCACCCGGAATGTCAGTGAAACGGAGGGAGAGATGCGAATTTGGGTCATTTTGCATTAATTTCAATGGCAGAAAATTCACCGGTGTGACACCATATTGCATTAAATCTAGCTCCCATCATTTCCTACGGATTATGTCATAAACAGCGGGGATTATTACAGAAGTACATACTTGTATTGAATACACGACACACACGTGATGCTGTATTCATGAATACACTGATTATTCGTGTTTGAAAATTAACCTTTGATGAATGTTCAAATTATTCAGAAAATATTCCTGATCATTTGAGTCATCAGACCTTTAACGAATACAAAATTAATCAAATAACATGTATTGAAATCTACATATTAACTTGATCAGGAAGTTGTGGATGTCAAACATGATGATAATTGCTGGATGTCAAATATTGTGACGGATTCTGAAGTTTTGAACTATTGGATGAAAATGTGACTAATTGAGGAACGGATTTTATACGAATTACTGTACGGTGCATATAATTGTGGTTGTGGCTAAGTTGTGGATAACAATTCGTAATTAACTGTATTAACATGCACATGTACAATAATTATACATGTATTAATGTAAATAGAAAAAACGAAGTGAGTTATAATCAACGTAAATTGGGAGTTATACATTTCCCTAGCGTTTCTTACAATTGTTTCCCAAACCAACGGAACGTCACAAAACATGTACGTAGGGCTTGACTTAATTACTTAACATGCAACATGATGTTACACCGAACATATAGAGGAATAGTTTTGAGATAACTACCACCCAGCTGGAAATCAACAATGAGCACAGTTAACGGTCTTCCGGGTTTTGATGGTAAATATACACGATTATATAAACAATGTTTAAATTGCAATATCAGCTGCTAATAATAGCATTTTAATTTTCGAAAGTATTAGTAGTACATGTATATGGTCCCATGATAAGCAATCAGGATGCGCTATACTACTAAAATTTTGATAAAGGTCAAGCAATTAATACTCATGTCTATCTTCTGTTAACTGACCAACTCTGATTGTCAAAACGCTGTGCAAATATCAATACTGCTTTTGAATTTCGAAAAAATACAGTGTGTTAAATTTGGTATATCTATGAGGTCGTATTTTCCTGGTAGTTGGTAAGCCGTATTGGAAGGGACCTATACACATAATTGCATTAACTTTTACGACTAAGACTAAATTTAAGGCTTGCATGATTTGTGAATGTTGATATCGTTAAATGTATTCTCGTTACCATGGCAACAGTTTCCACCTAACCACACACGACGACACAAATAACAGCATGTCAATATATCGGTTAACCATTCTGTTACCGGCTAACTCATATGCGCTAACTGCTCAGTATTATAAATTCTCTTTTATTGATCATCATATCATATGTCCAAATGTTGTAATATGTGATACATTTTACGACATTGTGGCCGCCACTTTGTGGTAATACACAACCCTCGTTAGCACCATACCTAGAGAGTTTTTACGACCACCCAGTGCCTCACATCTTAATGAATTATTATCGATTGATGTATACACGATACTGATAATCGTGTTAATTCTGATTAATAAACGGAATTTCTATTCCGGGTGTTTTTCTTCCACATAAATAACACAATTCTCACCACGCGATGGACGCCAGTCTCGATAATGGCTTCGATATTGACGAGGTCATTGATATTGGAGGTGTTGTACGCACAAATAAAAACTAAAATTCTGCCCTGGTCAATATTTGTAAATTCATTTGTTATATCGAAATTCATTCACGATACATAAAGGCTATCATATGCTATTGTATATAAGTCACATTCCATATCTGTTCACATAAAAATAACTTAAATAATACTATGACAAGTGAAATGTTGATGCTGGGCATCAAAGATGCCGCTAGTTCTTTTTAAGTAAATCTTTTTATTTAGTAAAAGGTATTGGTAGAAACTTGTAAACAAACTAAATTCCGGCGTGATGTGTGATGCACAAGGGAAGTTATTCTCATGTGTTGAGTGTACGCTGCAAAAACTTAAGATTGCTGAAAATGGGTATTTTTCACTAATTCAAGGGCAATAACTCTGGTTGTACTAAATTGAAAGGGGAGTGAAACCCCAGGTGCACTAGAGTACATGCTGTCAAACATTTCTATAAAGGTTTCATGATCCTAGGTCAAATACTTTTTGAGTAGCATGTGAAACAAGTCAAAAATGGCTATTTTTTAATAAAACAGTCAACAATATTCCATAACAACTTCACATTTAAAGGAATAAACTGGACATGATGAACAATTGAAAGTTCTTCAAATTGTTTTAACCCCGGCGACAGTTTTCGCTGTCCGTACCAAGACGGAAGCACCCTTGGTAATTTTCCTTTATGGCCAGCAAGTGGTTGTGTTATGAAACCCGGGAGTTTGATGAGCTAGTAAAACAAATTGAACAAACAAGTTGTGATGTTGTAAAAGGGCTTTTATTAAAGCCTTAAAAACAGTGCATGATAAACAAGAAACAAAATATGACAATAAGAAAATATATACAGCACATCTACTATTATATCATTAAACTGTGTAAAAACATATGAGACAAAGATTTGTTTTATCACTGGTAGGGAACGTACACCGGATATTGCAGCTAAGCGAGCCGCGATTTACTAAATCGGATTGAAATCATCGTTGTCAAAGGTTAGTATAAGCGATATTTCTCCTACTTTATTGGGTTTCTGTAAGTGGTAGGTTATTAATATGACTATGTACATAATATATCAATCTAAATATATTCATTTTTCGATGTAAAACGTTGTTTTGTGGGGAAAATATCGTCATTTGTGACGCGGGCTCGCACAGAAAAATACGACCCTACCGCATATTTTGTGATTTATTTTACTAAAACTGGCAGAAACTAAAAAATGTGAACTGGGCGATCTCTTTGAAAATCATTCATCTAAGTATACTGAAAATTTCAGATTCGTAGCATAATTTTTGGCGGAGCTATGACCTACAATCGAGTGCTTGTTTATCAACATTGGTGTACTGGGGATTGATATCTCATTATTTTTGTGTACGGGAGTATTGCAACTGCGGTGTACTGAGTATTATATTACATAAATATATACCATTGTCTTTATATGAGTTTTAAGTTACGCCTATGCTCCTCTTTTTCTTATAAATGCTGTTGCTCCTTTATTATTCCAAGAAAGAACATAGATATCAATTTGGAAGATAATAATAATAAGCACTGTTCGTTTATTAGGTTCGAACCAATACACATTGTAAAAAGTACATGGCTCACTTTTGATATGTTTTAGTTTTCATTTGGGCTGAAAGTACATAGTCAAGGCTATCTAGAATCCTGAGTAGGCCTAATATAATAAAAATGCAGTTAGGGTCTAGCGATTGAAATAAAGCACTCGTATATCATTATTTAACGTGAATGTTTTATCATGTTTTGCAGATGGAATTACCGGATCATTCATTCGATGTGATTGAGGAAGTGGAAACCTCCGTTCTTGAAGACACGACAGAAAGCTCAGCTGTAAAAGGTAGATCAACTACACTATACGAGTGTGATATCTGCTGGTATACAAATAACAAAAGTATAAATTTTAAAAGGCACCGTCAAACACATATGAAAGGTGACGAAGCATCAACATTAACAAGTACACCAATTAAAGCCAAGACAGAGCATGTGTGTGACCAGTGTGAAAAATTGTTCAAATCTTCGTTTGGCCTAAAACTACACAAGAAAAACAAACACCTTGCAGAATATGCTCACGTATGTAATGTGCGTGGCAAGAGATACAATCAGAAGATCCAATATAAATATATAAATTCCATGTGGCTTCGCATATTGACATTACACTATTGGAATGTTTACATTTCAAGAAATCATTAAAAGGGCACAGTTCATTATCAAGTCACTTGTTAATATGCCCTTCTAATCCAACAAGAAAAAATGCAGACGAAAACAATTGCTTCATATGCGATGTATGCTTGAAGGATTTTCAGACAAAGGACAGACTAAATTACCATAGAAATGGCAAGCATTGGCCAAAGAAGTACTCTTGTCCTAAATGCGGGACTTAATCCTCATGGAGATCATCATTGAAGGTTCATAGGAAGATTTGTAAATGAGAACTTTATTAATTTAGGTCATTGTCACAATTAATATCTGCCGATGTTGAAGACACATTTACATTTTTAAATATATACTCTTATTTATATGTTGAAAAAGAAGACAACTTTTACCCATATGTGGTGATTTTCTATTGATTTGTTGTTTGAATCTGTTGCTGTCATTTTACACTTCATATGTTAGCTCTGTTTAAGCTATATAAATGCCTAATGAGGGACATAGTAGACAATCGTTATTACCTCATATGATGCGAAAGCATATGCTCCCTTGTTTTTTCTTTTGTTTGTTTTACCATAAAATATTTTAACCTGCTTTGAATTCACAAGTTTACTTTTTCATATACGAGTTTCTTTCTAGCAATGTTTCATGGTAGACATAGTCGAATGTCGTTATTGTCGAACATATGTTGCTTATTGTAATTGCTTTGTTTTTTTATTTAGATATAATCATGTTCACATTGATATAGATTTGCTAAATAGTTTAGATTTTGTCTGTTGAGTATTTAATTAGAATGTTTATCTAGTCAGATAACTAGTCAAAATAGAGACTCCTTTTTGGTAAATTCTAGTAGTTATTTAAAATAAGCTATACAGTACATGTACAAGTATTACATTGAACACTTGTGAAATAATTAGTACATATGGGCGGTGCCTAGTGATTTATTCTGTTATTCTTGTTCGTTGTTTTTAAACTTGTTATGTTATTGTTATTTCAATAAAGTTTTAACAAATAGTACGATTTACGTCATGCTTTTAGTAACATGTAGAAGAAAGTGTTTTCTTTGATACGTTATCGTAGTGATTATTTCATTGCAAAGTATACAAATAAAGCAATGGGTGCTATTTTCGTAATACATTTTATGACAGAAACATTTTCTAATTTCAAAATGGTCGGTTAGTAAGCCAAGGTCTATGTTACTGGATGTCTGCTGGCTGAATTTATGTTGGTGCCTTATATAGTGTTGGAGTTTGAGGATATTTTGCACAAGCACTAAAAGGTGTCTACTATGGATGACAAGTATCGTCGAAAACTATCTGAACGATCAGATAAAGACCGCCGACTGAAAATTTCAGTCATTGAAATACAACAACTGGTTACTGTAAAATCATTTAATTTCGTTGGAATGAAATTTCGTGGTATTGGTAAAAATACTATTGCGATTGGATGTTAGTTAGTTGATTTTGCATTTCAGGTAATGTATACTAGGGTCAACACTATTGTTAAATGGGGTTTGATTTCGAGGTTGAAGGTGAACCATGAAATCCGCGAAATTTACCCCCACGAAATTAATGATTTTACAGTGTATAAAACTAACTATTGCACGCCTTCAATACATATTTTTATATTTAACACCACGTTTTTTTAATTACAGACAGGGTGTACTTATTAATCTAAACATTAATTATTAAACATGTATAACAGATATTTAAAGGATGTTGATCGATTAAAAGAGAGAAAATCATGTTTAATGTACAAAGTAAGATGAGGAATGAAAAATATCATCATTGACGCAAATTGTTTATTCGTCATTCGAGTGAGCCTCTATGAGATAGTCTATCATGAGTTTATATCTTCCATTTGTGAAGTCGCAGTACATACACTGGAACATCATCATGAATCTGAAAATAGAAAGTAAGTATAATATAAAAATGTCAGATAGTATAATAAAGTTAATTGAATTTTAACAGCGACATTTTGATATATATAATTTGACATTGTATACTTGTGCAGAAATATACGAATGTCATGTCGTAATGACCATAGAAGTTATAACTGTTATTATAATCAATATTTTTTATTTTGAATACTTTTATCCTTATCATTATTATTAGTTGATTTTTGAAAGAGCCAAATGCATGCGTAATTATCGTTGTTTATTAAAAGTATTTCGATATTTTAAAGCTACCACTTGAATCTTTCACACTGATTTACCTTTTATTGGTAAGATAATACAAAATAATACTCAAAATATACATCAATTCTACTAATAACCTGTTTTAAAAGTGAAAAACAAACAACGTTCATTTGGCAATACTCGGTACACCAAAATTTTATAATTTCCAATCCTCAGTACACAAATATTCAATCCCCAGTACACCAATGTTGATAAACAAGCACTCGATTGTAGGTCATAGCTCCGCCAAAAATTATGCTACGAATCTGAAATTTTCAGTATACTTAGATAAATGATTTTCAAAGAGATCGCCCAGTTCACATTTTTTAGTTTCTGCCAGTTTTAGTAAAATAAATCACAAAATATGCGGTAGGGTCGTATTTTTCTGTGCGAGCCCGCGTCACAAATGACGATATTTTCCCCACAAAACAACGTTTTACATCGAAAAATGAATATATTTAGATTGATATATTATGTACATAGTCATATTAATAACCTACCACTTACAGAAACCCAATAAAGT
Source organism: Spisula subtruncata (assembly GCA_963678985.1). Lineage (NCBI taxonomy): Eukaryota > Metazoa > Mollusca > Bivalvia > Venerida > Mactridae > Spisula > Spisula subtruncata. The sequence continues at coordinate 22,262,916 of OY787672.1, read as the reverse complement.
AAGAGAAATATCGCTTTAACTAACCTTTGACAACGACGATTTCCATCCGATTTAGCAAATCGCGGCTCGCTTAGCTGCAATATCCGGTGTACGTTCCCTACCAGTGTTTATCTGGGCCAAAAAAAAACCGCCCTTAAAAATACTCCCAATTTCAATGAGAAATACCAATGAGAAGGACATGACGGCAGTAATACCAGGTGGAATGGGAGGAGGTGGAAAAACTGATAATAACACGATAATTGATGAAATTAAAAACACGAAATAGAAAGCAATTTTCTCCTTTGTTTCAATAATAATGTATGTGCGCATGCGCTTAAGTAATTAGTAATTGGATTCCTGCCGTCCCGTACCGTACAGATGCCGGGTTAACGAAATTTAGACAAAAGTAAAAAGATGGGGGCCAACCATCTCGTCCATAAAACATTTTATTCTAATAAAATAAATTTATGGCCAGCAAGTGGTTGTGTTGTGAAACCCGGGAGTTTGATGAGCTAGTAAAACAAATTGAACAAACAAGTTGTGATGTTGTTAAAGGGATTTTATTAAAGCCTTAAAAACAGTGCATGGTAAACAAGAAACAAAATATGACAATAAGAAAATATATACAGTACATCTACTATTATATCATTACACTGTGTAAAAACATATGAGACAAAGATTTGTTTTATCTGGGCCATAAAAACCGCCAAAACATAAAGGTCAATGCAATTGGACTTAATGGCCGCCCAGCCCCTTGTTCTATTCTTGTCAACTGGTTCTTGTTCCAGTGTTATTTGACTGTCTGAGGCGGCAAACTTTCGGGGCGGGATATCGGGTTTGTGTAGAATTAGGTTTGGTCTTTGCCTTTCTGTCATAAAGTTGTGTTCTGTGCTTGTTTTGTTTCTGTTTGGCATTGTCTGTTTCGTTAGGTTATGTATGAGCACTGCACCGTGTATTTGTATTATGTGATGTTGTTTAACTTTTCTGTGCTCGGCTGCTTGGGTGTTGGCTATGTTATTCACTGAAACAGCTTTGGACGCCTCATTTGCTGTTTGTCTGGGCATTTGACGCCTTATTAAGGTCTTGAAATTGATTCTGTTTAGCATAGAATTGAGGCATATCACTATTGTTAACGATATGCCTGAATATGATTGGCTGTGAAGCCATTTTAGCGTTTTCTTGGAGATCGGATGATAGTTTTGTAGCGAAGAGCGTGCCAGAGGCCACAAGAAAAAAATCACTTGAAGATATCATTTGCGAGAAAATTCGCAAAAGAATTTAATTTACTATTCGATTCAAACAAACGTATTACATCGCTTTAGTATTTACGACTACAGTAGAAATCGCTGTCATCTAGACGTGTTTAATATCTGCTGCCAAAAATATGTTGACCGTGGTGCTTGCGGCCAAACCTTTCACGGTTATATATCAGTATTTTTGCAATGTTGTTTATATTTAGTTGTTTGTCTGAGTGGTTCTTTGGGGTGTAGTTTAAAAGCGCCAGTGACTTGCAATAATATGATCACACCCATGACAGTTATAGGTATACAATTATTTAGATTATAGTGCATGTTGATGAACTTTCATCAATATAGTTTGTATAATTAATCCCCTCGTTTACTTACCCGAGTTGAATATTCATTTATAGCGCTACGTCATTATATGAATGCTTTCTAATTAATGAATAATTAATGATTTAAACCCAACATTAAGGTAACAAAAGTTTCCAGTTGACGAAAGAACTTTGGTACAGAATTGAATGAGATAATGCACTTATTAACAAGAGCGGTGTGCCGTGAGAATACAATAGTCATGATAAATCAAAACGAGACTTGATTATGTTCAATATGTAAACACGCAAATGTTTCAAAGATGGATGGGAATTTGATTTATTATTGACAGGAAAGTGATGAGTTTGTTTACAATATCATGATCAGATACCATCGGCAATTAAATGTATACAATTGTCATTACTAGACACGCAAGCGAGTTGTATGCATCGTTCATTTAAATGTTATATGTTCTCTTCGAACTTGATGAGCCTTTTCATGCTATTATAACTCCTTTTTCATCACCTCGGCATTTACAACGCTTATGAATAGACACTTATATTTACCGGAGACACACGGAAATGACCGAGCTTCTCGTTCTGTGATCGGAAGCACAAACATTACAGTAATTTTTTAACAGACATTCATGTCCTAAGTTCATATGATATATATATGAAATCGACGAAACCAGAAAAATTGATGGCGCTAGTGATGTCGACTGTAGTAATTGACGACAAATGATGTAGTTCACATTTCAGTTGAAGTCTTGAAATTGAAATCATTAACATAACTGATTGTCACGCTAAAACACTATATATTGCACAGACACATGTATATGTCTGTCATTACGGGCTAACATTATTGTAACGTTACTCCAGAATATTTCTGTGTTTAGTCAAAAATGTTTGATATCAATGTTAACAAAATGTATTGATCTTTAACTGTTAAAATGAAATGTTAAACCGGTATTGTATGACATAATGTACCAAATCAAAACATTAAACAATACATCAAAAGTGCAGAGGGGTGTGCTTCGTTGATTCTATACAAAACAATAAACTACTATAACAAGGTTATAACAATCAGTGTGTCCTATAGCTATGGCTTACCAGTTATTTACTTATATAAATACGTTATAAGCACCATTTAAGATAGTAAACTATTTCACGAATTTATCAACATCTTCAGATGCCAAAGGCTAATACGTATAGTACAACATGTCCAGAATTACCCTACAACGACCAACACCCCAACGGTTAAACGCAACACAAACATTTTGTTCAAGAAGTAATTTTAACTTTCTCGAACAAAAACCAAATTTAATGTTTCCCAATGAGTGTTGCTTTAATGTAATGGGGTGATCAGTTCGTATGTGCCAGGCACCTGTTTCTATTTTTTAAACATTGCAATGTATAAAATATGTATACATGTATCTGTGTCCTGAATTCACATACATTGGTCAATGCAGTATCCGACTATCCGTATCACTATTTTAATACATTTTAAAATTATTTTTCAGCATTATTCCGAGATCACAAGCGATTGGCATCAAAACTGACGTCAGATGAAATCCGAGCAATCCGAAACTATATCGAGGAACGATTAAGACAAGAGCAAGCCGACATAAACTTCCGGTTATACGCGTTGCAAAATGATTATGACGTCACTGTCAGAAGAAGTTCTGAAACAATATCAGACTTATATCAAGAGTTAAATGAAAAGAAAGAAATAATCAAACACTATCAAAACTCTGATGAAGCGATATCAACGGTTCATAAACAGAAGGAAGAGAGATGGGAGCGGAAACAAGAGTTGTTGTTGTCCGAAATTGAAAAGATTGAAGGCGAGTCAGCAAGAACGAAAACAAAGCTTCAGGATACAGAAAGTCAACTGGAACAGAAGTCAAATGACGTCACAACGTTAGAAGAGAAACTAGAAGTGGCTAACAAACAAGCAGAAACTGTTGAAGAGGCTAAGATAGTTCTCACCGAGAGAGATGAAACCAAAAAAGAAATGGCTAAGTTGAAAATGGATTTAGATAGGCGGGATAGACTGTTGCACCACCACGAGAAAAATATTGCTAGTCTAAAGATTGAAATTGAAGGATTCAATAAAGAGAAGGAATTAAATACAATGAAGGTTAATGCTGTACAAAAGGAACTTAGAAAACAAGTTAATGAAGTGGCTCAAAAGTGTAAAGATTTGACAGAACTTCAGTTTCAGTTACAAATGGAGAAACGACAAACCGAGACTCTACAGAAAGAACTAAGGCAAGCTACAGACGATGTACAGAACTACAAACGTATGTTGGAGAGCACAAGGTAAGTAGGGCTGAAGTCACAAGTTTCCCCAAGGCATGTATAATTACATAGTACGTTAATGTGACTCATTTGTTTTTGACGGAAGGTAAGGGGTAGTGGACTACTAGTATTTGTTCTGGCTTCAGTAGTTCGTTCAAATGGTAAGCTTTACTTAGTCATTCATCGAAACATGTTATGCACGTGCTAATGAAGTTTTTATTGACGTTCATGCTCAGTTTAACTATTTCTACTAACTTGCACATTCACTAGTAACCGACAACATAACAACATAAGTTTTGAAGAAAAAGACCGTAGCCTATGAGCCCTGACAACATAACCTACCCTACCTGGAAATCTGACTTTGGTATGATACGTGGGTGACAGTCTTATAAAAACAAACTCAACGTATTTATAAATGTGCGTACCTCAGTCTAATATTTTAAAACAATATTGTACTGTTTAATAAAGTAACTAAATTATCAAATGCGTTTTTCAGACCACCGGTAGATTCCAAGGCACCTATCGTTATCACTGTTCGAAAAGATCTAGATATAATGGACATTCGAATTAGATCACTGGACATTGCTGTAAGGCTAAGAATGGATGAAATCAAAAGAATCGAAGACCGCCTGGACGATATGAAGAATGAAGATAGATTAGCAAAACAAATTAAAAGTGAAATATATCACCAGGGAGATACATTTTTAGAACTTACTGCTACTGAGTTAATAAAACATCTAGATTTCAAGCAGAAGCGTCTGATTGAAGAACTTAAGTACGCGAAAGATTGGGAACAACCACGAAGAGACGCTGATACGTTAAGAGTAGAAATAAGCGCGTTAATGAAGCAAGCGGCCATTTGTAAAATATCTGAACTAAGTGAGCGCGCAGCGCGTCAGCTACAGAAAATTGACTTAATCATGAGAGGAGTGTCTGAAACAACGAAGATGCCACGTATTTACAGAGTTTCTGAACGATCTAATTCTGACAGACGAGAATATAAACCAATCAAACAACACGGTAAACCAACATTTGTCACAGCTTCCACTCCAATCAATGGATTCGACGCTAACGCTAAAACATTCACACCCCGACTGAGGAAGCGATTTAGTCTGAGCAAGAATGGTAGTAGGTCAAACCGAAGTTTTGGACAATCAGTGTTAGATAACCATACAGACGATTCTAAGTTAGAGTATATAGACACTGTAGAACTAGATCTGTCACGTGCTACACCCACCAACACACATCAACGCGGGAACCAGTCTGATAGAATGACGATGAAGTCAGTTTCTACAGCCATTCTAGAGTGAATTGTTCCTGTACTATTCTAGAGTGAATTGTTCCTGTACTATTCTAGAGTGAATTGTTCCTGTACTATTCTAGAGTGAATTGTTCCTGTACTATTCTAGAGTGAATTGTTCCTGTACTATTCTAGAGGGAACTGTTCCTTTACTATTCTAGAGGGAACGTTCCTTTACTATTCTAGAGGGAATGTTCCTGTACTATTCTAGAGTGAATTGTTCCTGTACTATTCTAGAGGGAATTGTTCCTCTGCTTTTTTCAGACTCTGGTTATCTACAAAACATGTCTTCTTGTTCTGAATGGTAGACGCTCGGTATTCATAATGTTAAAACTTTGATAGACGTATCTGTTCTTGAAAAAAAAGTTTCTGTATTAGATCTAACGCATTTTCAAGTTTCGTAATTTCGTTAACATAAGAACACTTCGTTGAACTCTATGAAACATGTTTCGTGAATGATTAGTATGTTTCGAATGATTTGCAAAGTTCTTTAAATCAAATGTACTTCAAAGTTTTCTTGGAAGAAGAAGTGCAAATGGTTACCTATGATCAGATAATGCAATCTAAAAGAACTTGAACCTACTGCCATTGGACAGAAACTAGTGTTAAAATATTCCACTAATTATGCATGAGGTATGACCTATAACCTTTGATGAGAATACCACTGAAGGTCAACTAACTCTGCATAGTGTTATTCGATGCCGCCAGGAGGCGGCATCGAGTATGAAAGGGTGCAAGCAGATGTCCCAGGAGGATACAAGATTTGATTGGTTATAACGCTGTTGGACTCGCCCGTCAGGGGTAAAATAGGATGATAAATGTTCGGTAGGTACTAAAGTCCAAGTCCCAGGAGGATACAAGATTTGATTGGTTATAACGCTGTTGGACTCGCCCGTCAGGGGTAAAATAGGATGATAAATGTTCGGTAGGTACTAAAGTCCAAATCAGTTCGGAACGGGTGTTTATATAACGGCTACATATGTTGCAATTTGCGGGTCTTAGCAGGGGCTATTAAAAAGTAAAAAAAAACTATTTGCGCGGAGCGGCGATTTTCCTTTCGAACTTTTATGGAACATGTTAAATACTTTCATGTCTGTCAGATATTTTTTAGTTATGATTTTCGATTTTTTCCAGTTCTTAGGTTTTGTCTTAATCTTCATTTGATAAATGCAAGTGTTTTTTTAATCTCTATGTTTCTTTATTTATGTATGTCAGAATAGTTTGTTTTGCCAAAATTTAAACGGGTAAATATAGCTTGCCAACATTGAACTGACACTTCTTATTTACAAAATATTCATATGCGCTCCTATACTCCTGCCAAATGGAACTAGTTCTATGCATATTTTAAACTATGTTGAACGTATTAATTCGCAATAAATTTACTTATCAAGCTCACAAACCACGAAATAACAATGTCCTTTAGTGTCAGTTTCACGTTGTCAGGCTATACCACGTTATTGGAATACACTTTGTTATTTTATGAAACATGCTAAATGCCATCTGTGAAGCATTAATCAATATTATAATGGTGCTCATATTTCTAAAACATGTTATGTTCATTTGAATAAATATTTCAATAGAAAATAGAATGTTTTCATGTTTTCTATTCTTTCCTGGTGTTTCACTGCCTTCAAGTTTTTAACCAGGTTTTCCAAAGGAAAACTCTGGTTATTAGATTGCTGAATGTCGGCGGGCCTTAACAATTTCTTCTGTGCACAACTCCTCCTACATTTCTTCATAGATTTCAACCAAACTTTCAGAGAATGATTGTCATCATGTGACCTGGTGCATATTATCAGGGTTTTATGATTCAACCAATTTTGACGGAGTTATGGCCCTTGAAACAGAAAAAATTGGCCGCTTTCCTTATGTCGCACGGTACTCAAAGTACACGACATAGAGTCATGAAACCTTCACAGAAATGGTCAGGATGTTTTCTCTACACCTGGGGTTTCACTCCCCTTTCAGTTTAGTACATCCAGAGTTATTAGCCATTGAAATGGTGTAAAATAGCCATTTTTGACTTGTTTCACATGCTACTCAAAAAGTATTTGACCTAGGATCATGAAACCTTTATAGAAATGTTTGACAGCATGTACTCTAGTGCACCTGGGGTTTCACTCCCCTTTCAATTTAGTACAACCAGAGTTATTGCCCTTGAATTAGTGAAAAATACCCATTTTCAGCAATCTTAAGTTTTTGCAGCGTACACTCAACACATGAGAATAACTTCCCTTGTGCATCACACATCACGCCGGAATTTTAGTTTGTTTACAAGTTTCTACCAATACCTTTTACTAAATAAAAAGATTTACTTAAAAAGAACTAGCGGCATCTTTGATGCCCAGCATCAACATTTCACTTGTGTCTTTTTGTATATTGCCTTTATATATTCATATGCATATGTTTGTGTTTTGATCTTAGATTTAAGTTGTGCACATATACTGTTACATGTACTTGGTATCGATGCTCAAAATTGTTGTTGAATAAAAATGCTGCCAATAATACATGTTTCGTATTTTAGTATTTGACCGTCCAGTTATAACAACGAGTCTACACATGTTGGTCTCTGTCGAACAAAGACTATTGTTTTCCGAAGCAAACGCATGAGATCTACAACCGAATGCACCGGTCTTCACTTGATGTCGCCATTTTGTTTTGCAATGTCTGCTTACTCTTCTGTGTTATTTCAAAAGTCCATCAGAAGAGACGGTACAACTTCTATAGAAGAATCCGAAGACCTCTTTATTATAGAAGTTATGCGCGTGCCAAAACGAACCGACCAATGGTGATCGACTGAATCATTTAGCTGATGTCGACACTAACCATTTGAAAAGCTTTTAATTCCACCATGAAAGCCCCAAAGCCCTTGACATATTTAATTAATGTGGCGTTTAAACCTTGGTTAACACTGGTGCACTTAGCAATGTTTATAGCCCAAAAACATTCCTATTAACATAAATTTTTATTAACTTTCCTGCATTCTTACACTTGGGTAGTGGTAGCCATTTTGGAAATACTTTTCATTATGTTACTTCCGGGTGACTTTCCATAAAATATCCGAGATGCACCGATTGTATCAGATCCGACGTTTCTTTCATTCTGGATGTTCTGCACTTTGCATTTGACACTATCTGCAACGTTGCACAAATAAAATCATGAATGAGCAATGCTATAATGACAAACGAGCATATGTCGTGTATGCAATGTTTTATTATGTCAGATAACAAGCAATATTGTGACACAGATATAATCAATAATGAATTTATTACACACTACAAATTGTGTTTTGAACAACTTGCAAACAAACAGCGAACCACCAACAACCAAATCAACAAACACAATTGGTCTTGGTTTAATGCAGTGCCTAGCAACAGTCTAACTAATGAGTGTATTATTACGCACAAGGTCTGGTTGCACAGTTAAAGAAAACGGGACTTGTCTATTATCTGTAATTTAAGTTTTCATCATATTAATTTCCGCATACACGTGTGTCCGCTACCACACAGGTGTTTGGTATTTAGTTGAAATAAAGCATTGGAGCATCTTAAAGGTTTACATTAACCAGCAGAAAATGCTCCATGTTTCTTCTTGTATTTCGGTTATATGAATATTCCGGTTTCCAGGTCATATCAAGAAGTTTCTAGATCTATATCAAACAACTAATATCAGGAGATTTCATCCGTGTTGGGCCGCCCAGCGACCACAAGAATCATTAGGACACCTTTGTAGATTTCATTTAAATACCACAAACAAAAAAATGTATTTTTGTTCTGAGACTTTGGCTAATTGGCATTAATTTGTGAATTTCAACTGTGATAAATAATACGAGAAAAGAAAGTTCAGTAACGACAGGGGCTTAAATATTGTGGTTGGAATTATATATACACCGAATACCACGAAATAAATAAGACATTATGATCGCACCAAGTGTTGAATAAAGTTAAGTATTATTCTACTTAAACGTCGAAATTAATAGTCTTATCGCTTTTAAAACATGTCTATATCAATTCAACATCTGCACTTTTCTTCCGCGGTTCCTGAGTTTGAGCTGGCGGTACACCTTGTATGGGCGGTAGAGGGCGCTCGTGAACTGTCTCCATTTCGTGCATGGTTGGCATAGTGTGGTGGTGCATCATCCGGGACAGAGCAGACGATCTCAAGGTCAACGAATCAGAATTCTCATAGTTGTAAATTTTGTCCCTGAAATGTTTCTCGTCGCCACGAGATCTTGCATAAATTTTAGGATCGACAAACTTCAGCGACATCTGGGGGCGTAAAGAACCATCGTATCCTTTCTTCCACTTCTCTGAAATCATAGATAGAAAAAAATAGAAACTGAACCGAGTGGTCGCTGAAAAGCAGTATACACGTCTCAAATGGTTTACTAGTATATATTTACACATGCTATGTATTGGTCTTTCAGACGAGCATCAGACGAATAGAAGCCATCTGATGATCGCCAAATGGCAAGTTAGGACAGGTTGATAAGTATATCCTTGAATGTTGGTTTGAACAGTTGTAGGCTCGTCTGTAGCTGGTATGAAACCCCGATATTGTGGATTCATAACCCACTCAATGTTCAATAAACGCTTTTGGCCCTCGCGGAGGCATTGTCCATAAAACAGTTTCCTTGAAATTAATTGAAACATTTGGATTATCCAAGAAAGTGGCATTTGAGTAAGTCTACTAATTCCATCTCACAAAGCCTCCTGAATCTCATTTATTGCCATCGAGAGTTCATCGCCGAGACAAAGGCAATTCAGTTGGACCAAGACTTTAGTTAAAACTGCGGGCGTATATGGTGTGCTAGTAAAATCGCACACCCAGTTCAGTATTGTACATAGTTATTGTATCCTTTCCCACCGCATTCATGATAGGAACCATTGTAACATGTATTTGATTTCGTGATGGGGTTATTTTGGCAAACACAAATAGCCTACGTTAGAGGCAGGGGTTAGTACTCTAGCTAATATGGATATCTTGGTTCAAATCCGACGTGAGACACTCGCCTATTTCAGCAAAAAGCCGACTGGAAAATAAAGGCTTTGTTCGACATAGAACTTGATGATATTACGTACTGTATGGGAAGGTTTCCACGTAGAGTTTCCTTAGTTCAAACGGTGTCATGGTTACAGGTTTTGACATGGCTTCCTCTTCCTACAAATATATAACACATATATAACACTATTAGAGTTAGTTGCACTCTTTCCTTCGCAACTATGATGCGATCCATGATTATTTGATTTTGTGTCTGCCTTTTAAGCAAGCCACTCGAAGAAATGAACTCAGCTGAAACCGTTCCATACCATGACAAAAAAAAGGTTTATTAAGAATATTTTTTCAGCACTGTGTAAAATTATCCGTGCTATATTTGCATGTGCTTAGACAAACACCAGTTCGGAGAACATTGTGGAATGACTGATCAGAGAACGACAATTCTAAGCAACATTATGGAGATATATCTAAGGTTATACTTGCCGGCTCAATAAATATATTCGATGCTGTTGTTGGTCGAGAGACTGACGGGCTCTCACTCTCTGAACAGAAAGATTCGGTATCTGAGTGTGGATGTACACGTTTACTTTTGTTGAATGCATATACCACTACAGCAACTGCCAATATGGTGAGAACCAGAACCACTCCACACACCACTCCAATAATCATCCATAACGCTGAATAACATATACAGTAATACTTTTATTACCTCCAGTATTGGAGAGCTCATACAATTATTAATACACAAATACCTCCTTATACATAAAAATCTAAAGAGAAAGCATAATTTATATACAGGTGCAAATTAGACAGAACACAAGGAAACCCATCTATGAGTTACCCCAAGATAAAATGGGTGTTTCTCGAGCAGCTACCCAAACCACTGTTATGAGAAACTGAATCCAAAGGAATAGTGATACTTCCTTTAAGGAAATCCCTACTTCAAATAAATAGTAATCTACAGTTTCTTTAAGCAGTAAATAACCGGTAAAAAACTAGGTATTGTTTACAAAAAAATTTAAATAAAATGTATTTTCTATGTCATTTATTGTTTTACATGCAAAATAAATAGGAATAACACATGATTATTCGAAATTCGTAAGATTATGACTACATCTCTATGCCAAATCGGAACCCTTTTAAGGTGCGGGCTACAACTTTTGAATTGCGTATTTTTCTACCTAACTAAAATACTTATGCATTATGTAATAGAAAACCACTGATGATTGCTTAATGGAAAAAATTTATTGCAAATAAGCAGTTAAACCACTCTCGATATAGCACACATTCTTTTTTATTTGTAATAGTTCAGAATTTTCTTCCAACAGGCTTAATTTGCGAGTTATACAATTCACACGGGATCGAACTGTAACCTAAACAAACTACAGCCTAAACATCAATGAGGAATTCGGATCTTTTTGTTATTCGTTTTCATTGAATTGGAATAAATATCAGGCAATTTAAGTGCTTATAAAGTTCAGCCAGGTAATACTATAGTACAATTTGTATATAATTATATAGAATTTTGTGTATAAAGTACCCGAAAGCTACAAAATGCCTATGTTTTGCAAGTTATTATGAATGTCGGCTAGCTTGTTTATAATACGAAGGAAGTAAATGTGTAATCAAACCATTATTAGATGATTCTGTGACGTCATCAGTCGTGATCTCGAAATAATCAGTGGTAGGTGTGTCTGAGGTGGAGCTATAGGAATCAGTTGTTGAGGAGGAATCAACCGTAGACGACGTATAACCAGCGGTACTAGACGTCACACCGTCAGTATCTATAAGACAGGAACATAGTTATGCAGTCACATCAGTTATTCTTTCATACAAAACACATCACCGAGAAAAAGCTCCGTCCATTTATTAGAATTTTGTTTGTCGAAGGTTTTTGTCGGAAGCTACCAAGCGAATCCCATTCGATTATGCAAAAGTTTGCACTTATGTCAATGTTTTTTAAATTATTAGTTTTATATCTCGGTAGCTGGTTAAGTAAAATTTCAATTTACTCAAGAATGTAAACAACTATCGTGTGGTCATTTTGTTCCTTCAGGAGTTCGATAATGTCATACTCGTATCACCCAAACACTATTCAAGACCCCGTTACTGACCAAGCACTGACATAGTGCTAGGCAGCAGCAACGGTCCAAATTTAAGTAATTCATTTATCTCAACTAGGGTGGCACGGTGGTCGAGTGGTAAGACGCTTGGCTCCTGATCGAGACGTTCGATTCTCGGCCGGGACACTTGGTCATTTCAGAAACGCTATTTAGTGTATCCCACCCAACTAGAGATGATCCTGGTTGGTAACCCATGGGTAGTCTCGCGTGTATCGGTGCTTTACACCAGGCATGTTAAAGAACCAAGGCATTTATTCGGATCGAGCTAGGGTATCGCACCCGTAGTCCTAGTATCTCACCTATGTCTCTAACATTTGCGATAATGCCCCAGAGTGGGCACTGCAAATTACTTGGAAGAAGAAGTCCAAATACTGTCACATTTCATATTGTAATTGCCTTGTGAGATCGAACTAAAATTGGTATTATCACAAAACATATAGTTAATTACAGTTAGGTCTTATGAGGTGCATATGGGCATATTTTGACTCCATGATTCGCGCGTCACCAAACTGGCAGTCATCATGATAGCAGGCAATTGAATGCTTTTACATACAGGCAGTTTGTTGGAAGTTCATGACCCGGTAATTTCAGACCGGATGCCAACCTGGATTCGGACTTTAAACCTTTCGCATTCAAGTCGGCCAAGGTGACTTAACCACTGTAAAGAATCCACATAACAAACAGAAAAGGGTAGTTTTAAGACAGCTAAGGTGTTCCATAGGAAACGGTCGATATCATATTTAATAGACCATTCAAACTACGCATGTATATAATGAAAACAAAGATGGCTACTTACATGTTATGGATGAAACAAGTATAAATGTCCAAATGATCAAGGTAAATTTCCTTTTATGAATCATATCTATTGTACTTTACAATAAATGAACATCCTCGAGACCCAACTTCCAACTCCACGTACAACCCAACTTCCGGTTACAGACCCTCGCCTAATTTATCCAAGCACGGCTCGAACCAGCTTACACCGTTTACATATTTCACAAAATGTATTTCGTTGATATGTTTAACAATTGCATGTATTTAGTATTGATGTTTAGTATTTGATAAATTCACCCGAAGAACGATTAAAATTGAGCACAAAATCTGTTAAGATTTGTGCCAAGTTAAATGTGGCCCTATACGTATATACTTTAAGGGATTATCTTGGATAAAACAGATTTAAAATCAGAAGAATAAAACAGGGATTAATCAGTGTACATTATTACAAAATTCGGGTACAGTTCAACAATATTGTTTACCTGATTACTAACAATATTTTAAGAATTTAAACAAATTTCAGGTCAATAAAAACTAGGTTTACAATACGTATAATGCGATAATCGACAGTTTTAGTACCACTTTCGTGACTTTTGGAATAATTATTACATTACTTTTTACCAATCAAATCATTTCTTTTCTAAATATTTTATTAATATATTTATATAAGATCAGATCAAATTGAGTCAAATTAATCAGTCAAATTATACGTCAATAAAGGTGTCCAAAGTATAATTATTGCGAGATGAATAAAGTAAGAAGTGTTTTATCAACTTATGTGTAAATTGAATGAAGCCCTCGAAGTTAACTGATCCCATAAGGCCAAAAACAGGATTTGCATAAATTGTCGAAGAAGTTTGTAGTTATATGTATCAATTTGCTTCAGGGTATGTATGAGAGGGTAGCCTTACTAGTAAATTGTACATAAGCTCTGGTTTTGTATACTTGCACAATTATGATAGTCGCCCTTTTCTGATAGGTCGTGCGTTAATACAGACGAACTTATGCAGTCAGATCTGGTAGAAACAGCCACATTATCAGCTGAAAGAACTTTAACGGTGTTACCAGGCTATCTGATGATAAATGTATCCACCAAAAAGATATGATATATACCAAAGCAATATGTCAATACATACGACATTGGCCCCTATCCGGAAATCGTTTTCATCCGTTCACAGATTGCTTCAACGGTGCCATACTTTTACTAACTTATGTAAGTTATGAAACTGGGTAGGCCCACATTTGAACTAAAGCTTTAGACATAAACAACATAAAGCAGCAGTTTATATCTTGACATCTCCTTTATTCCGTACGGGTACATGTATTATGTGATCGAGGAATGAACAATAACTCGCTGGACTGGTTTGACGGTCGTACCAGTCTTGTAGTGACCTGTACGCCATGCGTTTACGAGCGTCTGTCGACCACTGAGTGCTCCTTGTGGAGGGGTATATGAGGAGCTTTGCGTTGCAGGTTTGATGACGTCATTGGTTGATGACGCCGGTAGTGTTGACGACGCCGTTCCTCTTGGTGAGTTCAGGGACTGTACCAATAGTGGCGGGAGTCCGTTTGATCTGAAATGTATAATAAGTTTTAACGAATTGATTATTATTTTGTTTTGTCAATTCAACTTACATGTATATTAAACCTACATTGGACATTTTATTGTGCAATACCGTTTCAATATTTTTTAAAAACTGTTTGATTGTAGAGATGATGGCTAAGGGGCAGTTCTAAAGACAAACTCAGAAAGAATGTGCTATTGTATCGTACTTATTGGGACTTGTTACATACAGACAATCTTAGATAAAACAGACGGAACTATCAGCTTTCAACATGAAAAACACCTGAGCCGTTAAAGTTTTCTTTAAAATTGTATTAAATTAACATCTGTCGCTGCTATGGTGATGTGTTTCTAAAAAGTACTCATGTCAAGGAAAACTAGGGATAAGTGGCTAAAACACTTGCTATTTCTCCTTGGACACAAATACTTACAAATTCATTTTTGGACACGCTTTATTCAAATAAGAATATGATTCTAAAATGTGCCACAATTTTAAAATGTTACGTCAAAAATATATCAGATACTGGATCTTTGAAATGCCAGTTGTCGTTACGTCAAAAACATAATTTAGAGAATGACATTCGCGACGTCACTCATAAAGTAGACGGTAGTGGTTGGTTTAAAAAGTCTATAACTTGGTAAGTGTATGAAACAATTTGTTCAAATTTTCAGAAACTGTTCACGAGAGTCTCCTCTTTCTAACCATATACATTGTGTATTATCAACATTTTCACAATTTTGTCACTAAGTCCGGTTTTCCTGGAGAACGACTCATGTATAAATGTATATCTATAATTATGTATTAAAACAGTAATAGCAATCGCTCATCAATTTAAAAAGAAGTTCCGTTTTTATCCACCATGCTGTGTGGGAGATCATCCATACAGTCGGTAACAGATACTAACGGGGTGAAGGGAAACGATCCAAATATTAGAATCAAACTTAACCATGTATAACGGAGAGAACTTATTAAAACGGGTTCTTGTTTCTGGACATGGAATAATTTTGAATAAATAGTGCTTTCTAGTACTTACCCTTCAGCTTGTTTATCCGCCCTGTCATTTCCATATAGTTTCATTAAACGATCTCTAAAATATTTCACCCTTTCAGCAGGACTAGTGGATCTGCTAACCATATAGTTGACGACATTCGTGTTCCGTGACAAATCTGTTGCTACAGTCGCCTGTCTATTAATGGCAGCCTATTGATAAAATAAATTGAAATTAATTAAAAACATATTCGGAACACAATCGTTTGATTTATACTTACTTATTATAGGTCGATATATACTCTCGACACAATATTCCTATCTATCGCTGCGAGGGAACGAGAGCTAAACCATTTTCATTTTTTTCTGAGTGTCTAGTCAGGGAACTGCTGGTACCATTTTTATTTTTACTTTGGTGTGAAGTAGCTTAGGATTGAACCGTTGGTCTCTTATGACCGTTAAGTGACCTGACATCCAACACTCGAAGCGGACGCAATCACTATGCTATCGAGCAAGCGGAACAAAACATTTTGTATGGGTGTTGGGGCTTTAAGGTTTGACAATGGCATTGCTTTCATACATTCTAAACTTCCATTCCATAATTGTACTAGTATACCTAATACGTATAACACGTACACATTCATGGTTGGGGCTATTCAATTGAAACACGCTTACAACGATTTCTAATGTACACGATGTCACACTAGCATGTCATGTACAAACATGCATTAAGGTGGTTCCACGTACAAGTATGCATTAATAACGATACTATAACGACGATAACTTACTATAGTATTACCAAATACGACAATTACTTACGACAGTACAACATGTATTACCAATAAGACACTAACTTACCGCTGCACTCTTTGCTCCATGACGAACGGTTACATTGCCTTTGGTTGGAGATTTTCTTATAGCAGTCATACTTTTCCTTCCACATGACGTGGTGTTTGTTGTTTTAGTTCCGTTATTGTGTGGTTTCTCAGTCGAATTCTCAGCTTCCGGTTGATATGTTGTAGGAACATTTTTAGTCGGACTCGGAAACCGGAAGTCGTCGTTATCGGCGTTCAAAACTTGCATGGTATCACTATCAAGGATTGTAAGATCAACGTCATCGATATCGACCTCTTGTTGGTTACATTTAGTCTCGGCTTTACAACACATACAGTTGGTAGATTTGGTAGATGATGCGCTTTGCTCCTTACCCGTCATGTACTGAAATAAGTAAAGGTTCACATCATTATTTCACAGTTTGAATGGTAATCAATCCAATAAAAAATTACCCACTTGCCGTTTGAAATACATGTACCAAAATACCGCATAAACGTATACATGTATACATAATAATGTATTAAAGGAATAGTTTCACCATGTCGTTAGCCACACAACAAAAACATGAAATTAAAGCAAAACATAATGCCAAAGCCCCGCATAAACCAAACGAAATATTCCAACAAACTTAATGTTCCTTCTTTGCATATTTCAATTGAATGTATAACAAATTAACAATAGTCATCATGCATTGAGGTTCATAGGGAAGATTGGGTTTGCAAAACCGTGTTTCCTCTTTAAATAAAGTCGCTATTATTGTCCTTGACAACTAATAGTGTTGGGCTGTCAACCAGTATGTATAGAGTTATGTTCAAAAGTGAAGCACTATACTCATAAGTGGCACTCTGGTAATGACCAAGTAGTCATGTGGTGACGCTGTTTGTTGCTTTCAGAAGAATTAGTTGGAGCTTGTTTATAAATGCAAACAATTAAGAGACAATGACGACTACAGCGACTGATAAACCAACAAACCTTTTCCAGAAACCATTTAGATAGTTCTATTGTCTTTTGTGAGACTCGTGGAGACTTTGCTGAATTGTTTTGAACAGTTGGTCTTTTCTTGCTTTCTGGTTGCTTCACGACTACGATTGTTCTGTTTTTCTGGTACCCGGCTGATGAACCACGTGACTTTGGTTTGGCGGAACCTTTAGGTGGTTTTGGTGGTTTCTGATTGGACGATTTGTCTGCACGTGGCCACGTGTTTGGACGCTGGGAAGATCGAGGTCCATTTATCCAGATGTTCTCTACGATAGAAGATATACACACTATATTCACAGGTCACATGGATGATTGCATACTTATATCAAAACACTTACTAATATAAAATGTAAGATGGCATGATATAAAGAGAACAGTAACTAAAGGCGAGTAATGCTACTTAAATATCAGGACATAAGTGATAGAGATACGCAAGAAGTAGAAACACTATAAATACTGTGTTACAGCAACAGAAAGCTACAGAAAAATGACCGGACGCCTCTGTACAGAACGTTCTGCCAATTGAATTGTCGAATGTTTCCAAACTAGTCATTGCAAAATGCAAACATGCCCAATATGTCCATTTGAATCCTTTCGTGGTCAACTTAACTATCGACTTGCACAATAAAAACATCTCTGGCCTGGTCAGTATGAAATAGCCATCTATCTTTTCAGATGATAGTTTTTGCGTAAATAAACAAAATGCACTGGTAGAATCAGAATGCCTTGACCTAAAATGCATATATAAACTGCTTCTTGTCAGAATGACAAAACCTTTTCTTCAAAAGTACTTACTTTTGCTCCCGGTTCTACTTTTCAATGTGACGGTTTCATTTTTCTCATGATTCACCGTAACAGTCGCTTCATCTCCATATTCTGGTACTGTTCCTTTATAATATACATTGTTACCATGGACACTGCTGGATTCCTTAGCGGTACCATCTGGTTTAGATGACTGGTGTGGTCCATAAGGGTTCTGGAAAGATACACACATGGTTATGTTTTATCCATATGTACGACAAAAAGCTCTATTATGTTTGGTAAACAACGAAAACAAATTATACGTCTGGCTCCATTTGACGCAATATGGTCGGTGAAGCCAGAGGGGCCTGAAGTTTCTTATGATTATATTCTTTCTATTTTCCTTTAATGTCTAATCCCTTGTGAGTATTCTATAGAGAATGTATGCTTGAACAAACCGAAGAGTTGGTCACTATTGTTTTCCGTTTTTTTATTTGGAACACGTCAAAAATCTTAACCAGTTTTCAGTATTGGTCGGTTATGTAGATTTCAGAGCATTTTCTCGCTGACTAGATCTTACACGCGTTGCGATGATTTTTTGGACTCGAGCTCTCTATAACAATCGGTTTTTACAATAAGTTTATCTAAATATACATGGACCGTTACTTAAACTTAATAAACACATACTTAAACAAGTACATTAGATGCAGAAAGACTGTAAACAGACGTACCGTCCATTTTGGTTTAGCTTGCTGTCGGGGAATCAGACGTTTTCCAGTCAGCCATGAATCGGTGAGTATTTCCGCTGTCGTAGGTCGATTAGATGGATTATATTGCAAGATCCGTCTCACGAGGACCATAGATTCTGAAAAATAGATTTATTATGAAATGCATGTGCATTGTGTTCAATGTTGTTATTTGTTTGGATTCAATTACGTCATCACGGAATATAGGAATCTCTGTAAGAATTATTAAATCGATGTAAAAAGAACGTTGATTTAAAGATAAGTTTAGAATCGCAAACAGTCACCAATAATGGATAAACTAAGCATAAACTGTCATTCTGGATATTTGTGACAAAACATTGCAATCCGACCAAGGCTGATTGCAATATAGTGTGCCCAGGATATTTGTGATTTTTATAAACATTGACCGGAGTTGACTACTGTTGAAAAGTTGGTTTCTCAAGTAAACACATACGGTCATTTCTATACTAAAATAACACGGTTAAATATTGCACACTTAATTGAATCACCTATGTGGATTATTCCAACATTTTTCACTTTTTACGTTATCCTGGGCGCACTATAGCAATAAGTTACCACTGTGTTCTATATTTAGAATTTCATCTTAGAATAATAGAAGGGTGTTGAGAACAGCTATTTGTTTCCATGAACAGCACTGCTAAGCAATCATGTTCAAATATGCATTAATTATCCACAGGACAAGAGCAGTTCAAAATGTGAGCTAAAATATGGGCAGAAGGTGGGCAGAAGGTGTTGTTAATAAGTACAAGAACTAAGTTATTACCAAACGACACTGTGCGTTCAAACCGCAACCGTTGCATCTTCATATCTTCTTCAAGGTCATTGAGCTGTGCATCATTGAACGGTAAACGTCCATTCAACATGGCGAACAATATGATACCACTGTAATGATAGAAACAAAACCGACTGATATACATGTACACATAATTGTACATAGTCATACTTGTTTCAAAAATTGACATTCATAAAAGATTAAATTACAACCTTAAGCTTCAGAATTTTATACATGTTTCGGTGCACGTTTGTTGCACAACACCGTCAATGCCCAATGTTGTTTGTTTAATCGCTACTTTAAAATACACACCTCTCATACCAAAAATGACGTCCGGAAATTTGGAAGTCCGGTATTGCGGAAGCTTTTCAAGTTTACTTAACAAAAAGAATATACGGGATCTAAGGAATCGTCCGGTTTTATTGGGATTTTGCTTTTCGGTGAGACCGGTGGCGTGTTCAACTGGATAGCACTCGCCTAGATCTCGATGTAGCGCTGTCCTAGTGCTAAATGTACATCCTGAACGATATTTATCATTTGACTACATAGCGGTATGACTAAAATACGAAAAGAGGATTTTTGGCGCAACGAGGCGAAACGGGGATTAAAATTTGATATTGTAGGAATTACAGTTATTATTTTTACAAATATCAATTCCAAATAAATGAATTGCGTATTTGGATGTAATTAACTTGTTCCTATCAATAAATAATGACACTGTTTTAAAATATGCTAATTTGAAGCCTCCTTTCGTCGACCGTAGACATTGAAATATCGGCGATCGAAAGGAACTTTACCTATCCACTCAGTTATGGCATATAACCTCCTTTCGCCAACTGTTGACTATACAATATCGGCGAAAAGAGCTTTATGATACTAATTTAATTATATACATGAGCCGTTCTCCGGGAAAACTGGGCTTATTGACATAACAATAGTAGTTATGTCACGATATTTAGAAATAGGTCTAAAATGAGAAAAAAACCATGTTCACCGAGTAAATCGTAAGTAGTTGGATACCCTAGTACTATCCAAACAAGTTAAATTTTCTGATAAATTATGATAAAATTACTTCCGTCGTTGCTGTGGTGACCAATTTCCGAAAACTACCCGAATTGAGAAAAACAAGGGGTTAGTGGTTAAAAATAGCGGCTACTTTTCCCTTGAAGCAGACACTAACAATTTTTACGTGTTTTATTAAAATCAGAATATTATTCTAAAATGTGACAAAAATTTGAAAAGTTTACGTCAATAATTCACCAGATACTGGGTTTATGAAATGATTATTAACGTTACGTCAAATAACGTTCGACTGACGTTTGCGACGTCACTCAAAAACTGGTTAGTTTCAAAAGTAAATAATTCCGTTAACTATGCAATAATTCGTTCAAATTTTCAGAGAGTGTTCATAAGAGTCTCGTCCTTCTAACGATATATTATCATGATTTTCGTATTCTTGTCAATAAGCCCGGTTTTCCTGGAAAACGGCTCATATATATCTACTGGCCTCTTTTCGCCGTCGGTAAAATGTAAAATATCGGCGAAAGGAGCATTCATAATTAGCGTACCAACTTAGTTATACTCTATGCTCGTTTCGCCAACCGTAAACCACGAACTATCGGCGAAAGGAGCTTTATAGATCTAATACCTGCTTAGTTATATGATGGTCCTTATATGATTGTCTCCTTTCGCCGCCCGAAGGTAGCACGTAAATTGTCGGCGAAAGGAGCTTTATCATACATACTCAGTTATTTTATAGTCTCCTTTCGCCGACCATAAACCATAAAATATCGGCGAAAGGAGCTTAAGCATACCAACTTATATATACCCAGCAAACATGCTTATATGGGTCCCATATGAGCTGTTTCTGGGCAAGCCCATGTGGGTATGCCCATATTGGACCCATATGGGACCTATGTGGACATGCTATTATGGGTAATGCCCATATTGGACCCATATGGGACCATTTTGGACAAGCCCAAATCCCATATGGGCTGTTTCTGGGCGAGCCCATGTGGGTATGCCCATATTTGACCCATATGGGACCTATGTGGGCAAGCCCATATGGGTTATGTCCATATTGGACCCTTAACGGACCTATGTGGACAAGCCCATATGGGTGATGCCCATATTGGACCCATATGGGACCTATATGGACATGCTTATATCCCATATGGGCTGTTTCTGGGCAAGCCCACGTGTGTATGCCCATATTGGACCCATGTGGGGCCTATGTGGACATGATCATGTCCCATATGGGCTGTGGCTGGGCAAGCCCATGTGGGTACGCCCATATTGGACCCTTATGGGACCTATGTGGACAAGTCCATATGGGTTGTGCCCATATTGGACCCATATGGGACCATTATGGACCAGCCCATATCCGATATGGGCTGTTTCTAGGCATGCCAATGTGGATATGCCTATATTGGACCTATATGGGACCTATGTGGACAAGCCCATACGGGTTATGCCCATATTGGCCCCATATGGGACCTATGTGGACATGATTATGTCCCATATGGGCTGTTTCGGAGCAAGCCCATGTGGGTATGCCCATATTGTCCCTAAAGGGACATATGTGGACAAGCCCATATGGGACCTATATGGACATGCTTTTATCCCATATGGGCTGTTTCTGGACAAGCCCATGTGTGTATGCCCATATTGGACACATATAGGACCTATGTGGACAAGCCCATAAGGGTTATGCCCATATTTGACCCAAATGGGACCTATGTGGACATGACCATGTCTCATATGGGCTGTTTCTGGGCAAGCCCATGTGGGTATGCCCATATGGGACCCTTATGGGACGTATGTGGACAAGCCCATATGGGTAATGCCCATATTGGGACCTATATGGGACCAATGTGGACATGTCAATATGGGTAGTGCCCATATTTGACCCATATGGGACCATTATGGACAAGCCCACATCCCATATGGGCTGTTTCTGGGAAAGCCCATGTGGGTATGCCCATATTGGATCCTTAAGGGACCTATGTGGACAAGCCCATATGAGTTATGCCCATATTGGACCAATATGGGACCTATATGGACATGCTTATATCCCATATGGGCTGTTTCTGGGCAAGCCCATGTGTGTATGCCCATATGGGACCTATGTGGACATGCCCATATGGGTTATGCCCATATTGGACCTATGTGGACATAACCATGTCCGATATGGGTTGTTTCTGGGCAAGCCCATGTAGGTATGCCCATATTGGACCCTTAAGGGACCTATGTGGACAAGCCCATATGGGTTATGCCCATATTGGACCCATATGGGACCTATATGGACATGCTTATATCCCATATGGGCTGTTTCTGGACAAGCCCATGTGTGTATGCCCATATTGGACCCTTAAGGGACCTATGTGGACAAGCCCATATGGGTTATGCCCATATTGGACCCATATGGGACCTATATGGACATGCTTATATCCCATATGGGCTGTTTCTGAGCAAGCCCATGTGGGTATGCCCATATTGGACCCTTAAGGGACCTATGTGGACAAGCCCATATGGGTTATGCCCATATTGGACCCATATGGGACCTATATGGACATGCTTATATCCCATACGGGCTGTTTCTGGACAAGCCCATGTGTGTATGCCCATATTGGACCCATATAGGACCTATGTGGACAAGCCTATAAGGGTTATGCCCATATTTGACCCATATGGGACCTATGTGGACATGACCATGTCCCATATGGGCTGTTTCTGGGCAAGCGGACCTATGTGGACTTGACCATGTCCCATATGGGCTGTTTCTGGGCAAGCCCATGTGGGTATGCCCATATGGGACCCTTATGGGACGTATGTGGACAAGCCCATATGGGTAATGCCCATATTGGGACCTATATGGGACCTATGTGGACATGTCGATATGGGTAGTGCCCATAATAGACCCATATGGGACCATTATGGACAAGCCCATATCCCATATGGGCTGTTTCTGGGCAAGCCCATGTGGGTATGCCCATATTGGACCCTTAAGGGACCTATGTGGACAAGCCCATATGAGTTATGCCCATATTGGACCAATATGGGACCTATATGGACATGCTTATATCCTATATGGGCTGTTTCTGGGCAAGCCCATGTGTGTATGCCCATATTGGACCCATATGGGACCTATATAGACATGCTTATATCCCATATGGGCTGTTTCTGGACAAGCCCATGTGTGTATGCCCATATTGGACCCATATGGGACCTATGTGGACAAGCCCATAAGGGACCTATGTGGACAAGCCCATATGTGTTATACCCATATTGGACCAATATGGGACCTATATGGACATGCTTATATCCGATATGGGCTGTTTTTGGGCAAGCCCATGTGGGTATGCCCATATTGGACCCTTAAGGGACCTATGTGGACAAGCCAATATATGTTATGCAAATATTGGACCTATATGGGACCTATGAGGACATGTCCATATGGGTAGTGCCCATATTGGACCAATATGGGACCATTATGGACAAGCCCAGATCCCATATGGGCCGTTTATGGGCAAGCCCATGTGTGTATGCCCATATTGGACCCATATGGGACCTATGTGGACAAGCCCATATGGGTAATGCCCATATTGGACCCATATGGGAACTATGTGGACATAACCATGTCCCGTATGGGCTGTTTCTGGGCAAGCCCATGTGGGTATGCCCATATTGGACCTATATGGGACCTATGTGGACATGTCCATATGGGAAGTGCCCATGTTGGACCAATATGGGACCATTATGGACAAGCCCATATCCCATTTGGGCCGTTTCTGGGCAAGCCCATGTGGGTATGCCCATATTGGACCCATATGGGACCTATGTGGACAAGCCTATATGGGTTATGCCCATATTGGACCCATATGGGACCTATGTGAACATGACCATGTCCCATATGGGATGTTTCTGGGCAAGCCCATGTGGGTATGCCCATATTGGACGCATATTGGACCTATATTCCTGGGCTACCCATATGGGCTTTCCGATCTGGTACACATACGGGTCCCATATGGGCTATTCCTGGGCAAGCTCATATGGGATTTACCATCTCGTACACATATGGGTCCCATATGGGCTATTCCTGGGCAAGCCCATATGGGCTTTCCCATCTGGTACCCATCTTGGGTACCCATACGGGTCTCATAAGGGCTATTCCTGGACATTCCCATATGGGCTCTCCCATCTGGTACACATACGGGTCACATATGCGCTATTCCTTGGCAAGCACATATGGGCTTTCCCATCTAGTACCCATATGGGTACCTATACGGGTCCCATATGGGCTATTCCTGAGCAAGCTCATATAGAAAAAAAAAGTATTACTTCCCTTGAATTGAAATATAAGTAAATTTAATATAAATCTTCTTCTTACTATTATATTTACTTTCAGTACAAATAATAGTGTTTCATAAGTTCAAAGTAAATTGATATATGTACATTTTTTTCTAAATTCTACCACATGGTTGTCTGGAAACTTTAAATGTTAATGTGATATATAGCTTGTAAATATCGAACTTGTAAGTATATAATATAGAACACCTTGTATAACTAAGAAGCTGTTCAACTGCTCCTTCCTGCAAGGACACTATGTACGCATAGTAGTAGCAAACCAGAGGATAGAGTGGTGTTTGCTGAAAAATACAATTTCTGATTTACAATGTATCTGAAGTGCTCATACGAATATAGGCTGCCCATATGGGTCCCATTTCTGAATGAATATTGGCAGCCCAGATGGGACCCATATAGGCAGCCCAGGCGAATGTACATGTGGTAGCCCAGATGGGACCCATATGGGTCCCATATTGAATGCATATGGGCAGCCCAGATCACAAAGGCCCCTGTTGCACTTTCTATGTTGGTCCCATATAGGCAGCCCACATGGGTCCCATATAGGTGTCCACGTGGGACCCATATCGATTGCTTGCTTGGTAGTTACACTACAGCCTCCTTTCGCCGACGGTAGCATGTAAAATATCGACGGCAGGAGCTTTATCATAAATACTTAGTTATTTTATAGACTCCTTTCGCAGACCGTAAACCATGAAATATCCGCAAAAGGAGCTTTAGCATATCAACTAACTTAGTTATACTATAGCCTCATTTCGCCGACGGGTGCCCGACAGTCAACTTGTAAACGTTGGTAGAATGTTGATTAAAATATTGGGGAAAGGAGCTTCATTTACATGTACCAACCTATTCTATAATAGCTGCTTTTGCCGACGGTAAAATTCATCATAGTCATATACGACCGTAAACCATGAAATATCGGCAAAAGAATGTTAGAATGTAAAATTCCACTGCAATGAGCGTTATCATTTATATTTCAACTAAGTTATATCATAGTGGTATATTTGCTAGATCGTTGGTTGTGATTTTTTTCTATGCTGAATGTGTGTATGCACAAAATTCAATATAGATCTATATATGTATAATAAAAATTCTAGCTTTTCGCCACCATTGACCATGATATAACAGCGAAACGAGTTTTACCATATTAACTTAGAACTTTATATTCTAGCCGACTTTAAATTTTAAAATTTTCAGCGAAGGGAGCTTAATTAATCTATCAAATAACTTATATTATGACCCCCATTCAGCGAAAGGAGCTTTATCATACCAACTTAATAATATGCTAGCCTCCTTCTGCCACCGTTGACTATGATATAACAGTGAAACTAGTTTTACGAGCAATAAGCAGCGCCTTGACACTTCCTACTCAATCAACAAAGGTGTGATCCTTCGTCAATACCATCTCGATAATTAGTTTATTCAACAGGTGTCAGACAGTGTGGTCGGCGAAAGGAGGCTTCAAATTAGCTTATTTTAAAATATTGTCATTGTTTATTGAGAGGAACAATCTAATGCAATCCAAATACACAATTTATTAATCCTCGTTTCGCCTCGTTGCGCCAAAAATTCTCCTTTCGTATTTTAGTCAAATCCCGCCCACATTGCTAGCTCGCTAGACTAGGCTAGCCCTCGCCGAGATCTCGATTTATCTTGTCGTTCAGGAGCGAGATCTGCTAGATCTAGCCAAGAGCTAGGCTAGTTGAACACGCCACGGTTTTGAGGGAGTTTAATGTATAATGACGTCACAGCGATTGTTGTTTTTATAGTATACTTATTTATGACAATAACAAAGACATGTTGAAATCTTACAGGCTCCAGACGTCAGATTTTGTTCCATCATAAGGTTTGAGTTTGATCACTTCCGGGGCGGTGTATGCGTAGGATCCACACGATGTCTTCAACAAACTATTTTCACCCGGTGTAAATCGACACGAAAATCCAAAATCTGAATCAAAAGAAAAGAAACACATTGTCGTACTGTATAATTTGACTACCATTTGATCATACTTGAACGCAATGTGCTAGTGTGAATGTGAATGTGAAGGTAGTTAAAAATAGATAAAACAATTATATTCTAAAATCACATTTAAAATAATTGAAGATAACTATCTCCATGACAATATTATCAAAATAGAATTTACTTACTGTGTTTACAAATATTGTTGAGCAATGATTCAATATATAAGGCTATATCCCCAAAATAAGCATTGCCTTAGTTCATATTAATTAGAGTCGAACTCTGCATGTCATTGTCATTGTTTAGAAAAGTTGTAGTTTGAAGTGGTTATGGACATATCAATCACTGGTCTAGCTTAGTAAATACTATTCTATAGGTTACGAACGAACCAACTGGCAGAATGACGTCAAATAATGAAAATGTCTTTTTATTGCTGAACCCCTACGAGGTACGAAGGAAATGGGGTAGGGAAACAAATATGATTTACAAGAACCACTAATAATCCAGGCCACACTAAGTGCCGGGCATAGCCTTTATTTGCCGGTCAGCTTTCTGCCAAGATATGGCAGGCATATGAGTGTCTCCACCCAGTTTTGAATGGGTCGACAGATTAGTTGACAAGCGCGCAAACCACTGAGCTACGGAGGCACCGGTATAGGTAATCGCATTGGTGCCTAATGTTCAGTGGCTGCTTGAACTTACCAGTGACTTTGATGTTATTTCCCTTGTCTAACAGTATATTCTCACATTTCAGATCCCTACAATGAAACAATAACAAACTGAAAAATGGTGTATATTTTTAGGTGATGAAAATGCAAATACATTTTTCATCGAAATGCAGGGTATATAGAGGATCTATTACGAGTTGTCAATTGATAAAGACTTATATTAAACGAGTTTGGGAAATTTTATAAAGCGATTTTACTATAAATTTATATCAATTGACAACGAGTATTAGATTCTTTTTATCACAGGACTCTAAAAACATGGAAAAAGCGCATCTTTCAGCTAAAAAAAACGACTCCGCCATATAAACGACGCTAAACGCAACGTCATTTTCAGCACATGTATATACGTACTGGTTATACTAACCCGGATATAAGGAAATTCATGTGATACTAGTATATAATAAATATTACTCAAAGTTTGATCCGTTTTGCTGTGAATAGTTGCAAAAGGAATAAGTCGGAATGGCAGAACTTCCATACATATGTAATCTTGAAAACCAATAAAGATCGCTTCAAAGTTTGATGTCTAAGTGCTGATGAGCCTAACTAGTTTCACTTAACTTCTCTGGATTATACTTACCGATGTACTATTCCATTGTTATGTATATGGTTCATTCCTTCAATCATCATTTTAAATAGGGATCTGGCCCTGTCCTCACCCAGCCCCTTACACTTCTCACTGATCCTACAGTTGATCAGGTCCAATAGATCTCCATTACTGCAATACTCCATCACTACATAGTAACGGTCCGAGGTACGAAACTGTTCGAATACACGAACCTAAAAATACAACAACCATGAAACATGTGTTAGAGAAACCATGGCGTATTGTTTGTATCAATTCTTTGAAGTTACACTTATAAATGCACAATTAGTGCATTTTCATTTATATGGTTCTTCTAATGAATAAAAGTTTAAACATTATCGGATGAACCTAATTCTCGTTACATTAAAATCTTAATGAAAGGAACATATAAAAATGATATAAGAACCAAAATATTAAACATTTGAATTTTATAATTATTGTATTTAAAACTATACTTTAACATACCACTTGTATTGTACGATTACCTTTGTTTGTCACCAACTTGCTGGCTTAGAATGAGAAGATAGTACATTGTAAGTACAAAACAGTTATTTTGAGGTAGCAAGAAAAAAAAAGTTTGAACCCTATTATTGACTTGTCTAAAGCTACTTTTTACTGATGGAAAAAAAGCTACAACATATCAAGTGTGGTCAACATAACCTTATTCGGTTTTCATGAAATAGGCTCATAAGAAGCGTCTTGCGATGTAGTTTACAAATGTGTACGAGACGTATTATACAGTCTGCAGTTTTATTGGTATAATCGGCATGTATATATGTGTCTCAAAATGTTGTAACATACTATAAGAAGCTAGCACTAAGTACCTTCCCATTCTAAGTCAGTGAGCTGCCCTAAAAAAATCTCGAACCACCACCATGTGAAAGGGATTCGAACAGCATAAAATATAATTTTAGTATTTATTACTTACCACATTTTTATGTACTGGTAGTGGACAGTGGTTTTCTAATTCCCGGGGTAGAAATTTCTTCAGGAACTCACGTGGTACATTGCGTGCTTCTATAACTTTAATAGCAACCTTGAATTCAAAACGTATTATAAATACAAACATGAGACAGACTATCCTTGGTCATTTCAGAAACGCTATTTAGTGTTTCCCACCCAACTAGAGATGATCCTGGTTGGTAACCCAGGGGTAGTCTCGCGTGTATCGGTGCTTTACACCGGGCACGTTAAAGAACCAAGGAATCTATTCGAAACGAGCTAGGGTATCGCACCCGGATTCCTTGTATCTTACTTCTGTTTCTTCATTGATTGTCTGCCCCTGCCAGACACTGCCAATAATATCTGCGCCTCCCAATCATAATCGAGTTCGATTGTTCGGGAGTATAATGTAGAATAGAATAAGAACATATGTTCGTAACATTTTTCAAATATATACGGCAGTCGATATACCTAACTATTTTTTTCTGGATTGTATCATAACTATAGTTAGAAAATCTAACCAGTTACACATTTGGAGATAACTCGACATTGTTATAATTTTTTTAAGGAAACTTTTCTACTAGCACTGAGCACAATCGGGAATCGTATCATGATTGATTGATAGGGTCGATTGATCATCA
Source organism: Spisula subtruncata (assembly GCA_963678985.1). Classification (NCBI taxonomy): domain Eukaryota; kingdom Metazoa; phylum Mollusca; class Bivalvia; order Venerida; family Mactridae; genus Spisula; species Spisula subtruncata. The sequence continues at coordinate 22,233,027 of OY787672.1, read as the reverse complement.
GGCTACAAATGTCAAGTTAAAAGTTTTCATACCTTAAAATTTCCGTCCGAATCCACGTGCTCACACATTTTTGGATTTCTAGCCAATTTCGAGGTCAACACTTCCGCTAACTTGACTTTAGCATAAGCTCCTTCACCAACCGTCCTCTCCACCTTATAACCATGGTTCATACAGTCCGCGTGGATCACTTCTTCTGCAATGTCTTTGATGTCTCTAGGGGGCGTGTTGAAAATGGATTCCTTCCTTGGTGATGATTGTTTGCAGCTGGAGTTTGAAGCCTCTTCCGCCGGCTCCTTTTTGTGCGCTTTGCTGACAGAATGCGTCGCATTGACTGATTTTGTTTTTCTCTCCTGTTGGTCACGTGCTGGTTTAGTTTCTTCCACTTTCTTTACGGGCGTTGCTCGTTTCTTGTTGTTAGCCGAGTAGGCGGATCTTTTCGGGAACGCTGACTGTCTATACGGTGTCGGACCGGTTGGTGTTTGGCTAGTCTTCGGTACATCATGCTGCCGACGATGTGTTTTCGTGGTATTGGTGGAGGCAGTGCTTCGTTTCATTCTGATTGTCGCATTTTTTCTTTACATTTCTGAAGCCTTTTGGTGTGAAGCGTTATGTCATCTTCCTTGCAACGTCGTAACTATGGCGTCATGGCGTTACATTCGTATTCGTTTATGACTTTCCTGGAATTGTGACGTCATTGAGGTGACGTTGCGTCATAATTTCGTTGATGCGTTCTATGGTTTAAAGTTTCATACCGATGACGTTAATACCTTATTGTATGTGACTTTTTATTTCTTTATTATTGTCTTAATCAAGAGTTATAAAAAGTTAATTTTATGTCTTTTAGTTCAGTCAAAGAAGGTTAAACTTTTCTAATATTGAGTAGGCTTGCAGTAGATTCTCTTTAGTTTTTCTACCTTTTGTTAATGACAGTTGAAAATTCCCAGCGTGCATAACGTTGTTAATTGTTGCGATAAGGTAGATAATCGGTACAAAAGAAACGTGTTCGGTTGATGAACGTATTATCTCCCTTTGTGGACAAGTAACAACGTTTACAAATAATACCGACATTCTATTTCACTGAAGCAGAGTGCAAATCACTAAAATCAGGTGTACGTTGCCTGGACATTACTGGGCACTTTAAATTCAGTTACCTCCCGTTCAGTAAAATATAGAAGGCAAAGATTACCGGTCATCCAGTCGAAAGCGCTATGTATCGCTTTGTTTAGGCAACGGTCACCGGTAAAGTCAATCCATCAAATACCACTTTTCCACGAGCAGGCACGTGTTTGTTAATTTATTGGTCTTTCTAAAATATTTCCGACAGTTTTCTTGCAAATGTCAACTAATTGTTTAACAGGACCATGCCATAACCAGAGCTAATGTGAACATTATCATTGTCTCTACATTGGTAGATAACAGGACTTTTAAGAGAAGTAATATTACGCAATTTTTCTAATATGGATTCCCCTTATCTATAAAGTTAATGTACGAGCAGTTTTGTGTACAAATGTACTTGATATTTGCTTATTTTCTTCATGTATGTGTAAGATCTGTAGTGTGTTAATGATTGATCTTTATAAAAAGCCGAATCATATTCTCAGGAATGTGAAATTGTGCAGGATTTAAATTGTGTTTTAATACTGGGCAGATTCTCTCTAAATATTTTTCTCGATGCCATCAATCTTTGTATGATTTATCACCAAACGTGTCTCAATAGGTAACATTAAACATTATGTATTAAACATAAATTATGGTTAAAATAAAGTTTGAAGTATACTTTATTTTAATACTAGATCTATTTCATGATAGTTTGGTTGTAGAAGAAATTTGGTGAACACTCCTGACGCGCGTTTAGTGGTGGTATCCATAGCAACTAGACTATGGACGTCGTTTGCCTTGCTTGGTGTTGAGATACCCATAGTAAAGATAGAATGGGACATGTTGCAATGCAATGTGGGTATGCATTCGAAACTATAGTATCTTTGCTTGCTTATATAGATTCTATACTTAAAATAAGTTACTACTACATGTACTAGAAAGTCTATTGTTAGATTTGTGCATTGCAAGAAGTTTTACCAATATGACAAAAAGGTTGAAGCTGCCTGAAGGTGTTTAACTTAGTGACGGTACTCCAAGGATTGTGTACTAGTATCGCAAATTCGCATGATATTCTTGGTAATGCATATTGTGCATATTGACAATATACCATATAAATAGTAAGTTTGAAAGTGTAAGGTCTCTGATTCAATTAGAGAACTAGAAGGATGATTAAAGTGTTTCGTCCTAAAGTCGTCATTGTAGGAGACTATGGTGTCAGTAAGACCACATTGATACAATCAGTGTGTAACAACTTTCAACCAGGCCAGAGAACTGTACGTCGGGACCAACTAGAGTTGTCCGTCTGGTCATCTGTGAAGAAAGAAAAGGTCATCATGTGTTTATGGGACACATACAGTAAGCCTCTAATACTCAATTTTTCGAAGAGTGTTGATAAAATTTAGTATAAATATATCCCTAAAATAGATATAAATATAATATATATTTTGAGTATTAGAATGGTTCTGCTTCAAACTATATTGTGATCCCCTTTTTGGGCTATATTTAATAAACTAGACACATACAGTAAGTTAGAAATGACCCAGAGGCTGCGAAACAATGTTAGGCTACACACTCATGGATGACGTAAACCGCATTACAAATGAAACAAATGGCACTTATTTCATAAACTATGGTTTGAGCCTTATACTTTAATGTTGTATCATGTTGCCTAATCTCGCAGATTTACACTTAGATACTTTCTTTATATCTTATGTGCTGTTTTAAGAAGTATATTTGTCCGCTTGCGGCATGTCGGAAACCGTAACTTAGCCAACCTATGTCCCATTCCCTTTTTTATATCAAGGATGCGTTTCAAGAAGTTTAATCAGGAACAGTCCACTTAGTCGATCAATAGAACATTCAATCACTTTAGATAATTTAAAAATAGATTAACGTTTCAACCAATAATATAACAGTAACTCCAGAGTCTTTGTGTGAATTATAAACACATGTGTCCGTTTCCATGGTATTAAACATTTCATTTTCCTGTTTGCTTTTTATTTGGTCAAATTATACTAAGTCTTGATTTATCTCGCCTACCCGACACAGCCACATTATCCCTCCAAAAAAGTTTTCCAGTCGTCCATTAGAATACTTTCATAAATGACCTATAATTGATGACATAATGTTTTTGAACTATTCAATTATGTCGAAGTAGAAGGCTCAAAATCATAATTAGTATAATTAATGAATGACAAAATACTAATTTTGCAAGAGTTGCTTCCCTTAGATTATTATTCAAGCATTTATTGTTTACGCATTTCTATTTTGTCAACAAACCAACTGGAAGCTGTGTTCTGTTTTCTTGCATCGTATGATGTTTTTCACCATTGGGATCCCACATGCTAATATTTTATATAAGTTATTACTTTTTGTGCAGTTTGGGGCATAGTGGGGCTGTAAGACCGTCCCTTTTACATATCAGACATATTCTAATTCCAATACCATCGCCAGGTAGATACCCTGAAGCCATATTGACTATCTCTAAGGTACTGTCTCTATTTTAGTGATTTTATTTCGAGGTTTCTAGTTACCTCAGTAGCTCAGACAGGTAGTGCACGGTTTTGTCCCGCCTCAATGTATTTTGTACAGGTCGGTGAAAAGTGCTAATGAAGGCATTTTGAAAATATTTTACTTTAATCAAAACTGCACCAAACATGACTCGATTGTAATACCCATCGTCCTTAATTCAATAACGATTTTAAAACCAAGACTCTAAATCGCAATAAACGTATTAAAACTTCCAAGTCCCAGTCTAAAATCGGAAATGCCTCTATTGCTATTTCTTATTTAACATCACATTTTAGGTGCGTCCCTGGAGTCTAGAAGACGTGTTGAATGTTAGAAGTTGGAATACATGGCCGTCAGATTTACGAGTAACTGAATCGTTGCACTTTAAGATATTTCCAAGTGCATGGAAAATACTTGACTTAAAGCCGCGTTGTCTAAAATGCACTCTTCGTTTTGTTATCATTCGGATTGTTTACCAGCACACAGGAATGTCGATTCCATCACGCACACAGTTTAGAACCTCACAAAAATACGCCTGACGTAACCGAAACCGAAAACAAGCATATATATCACGTTGGACACGTCATCGTGTGTTTGCTCTGATTCTATTATCGTTGCCATCATTTGCGACAGCCCTAGACGAAATAACAAACGATATTACTCATTCTAGATTTTTGGAGTCACGTGAATAATACACCAGGAGAATGCATTACTCCTAATCTAGGACGATGTTATCCTTATTTACCATCCTACGTAGTAACTACTCTTACGCAATGTACAACATTAGTCTGCGAATTTAGTCAAACTATCGGCAACATTTTGTTCTGTTCTGCATTGTTCTGCTCCACTTCTTTCATTCAATTATTGTTTTTATAAATGTTATTTCTAAGTATGGAAGTAGTTTTTAATACGGAGAAGTTTTACCTTAAGATAATTTATGCACAAACACGTAGTCACAAGTATGTTGACGTCACCCCCAGGTTTGAAGCTGTACCCCAAATAGTGACAGCTATCTTAATCAAGGCCACTAGTTTGGTCTTGTTCGCCAAGTATATTTTGAAATATATTTATGACGTTAGGTAAAAATCGGACCATGTCCTAAAGTTACACGACTATATCTAACGATGGTGGGGGTGTTCCGATTGGTTGGTGTCCTTTATCATCACATGATGACGGTATGCTACATATCAGTCGGTGAGATGGAACTGTTTCATCTGTACAATTCGACAAAACTGGGAATAGTAGTCCGAGTATTAAGCTATTGTTCGACAACAGCGATTTGATTTACTTTATTATACACGTACGTGTCCCCGTAGCTCAGTGCATTTTTTTTCGTTATTTTCGTTATCAATGATACAGTTACCTGTGCGCTTGTCATGGAGGCAGTCATACATAGATGTATAGTTTAGATATTTTATTCGCACTTCCAGAAGGCCAACGACCCATGTGGTCATACACATTTCCACATGCCTCCAATATTTCAGCAGAAAGCTGACTGATAATAAAGGCTATGTTCGGTATTTTGTTTTCATTATTTTCAACTTGCAAAGAAAAAGCCCAACAGATACATACCAACATTAAGACAGGACAGTCAACTTATATATTGATATGTTACATAATAGTTACCAGCTGTTGTAGCTTGGTGGTCCCATGTGAGGGGCGTGTCCATGAATATTTTTATACAAATGAATCTAGTGACCCACGTATGACTGTTATACATGAGGTAATAAATTCATACTCATAGTATATACAATAAGGTTTTGCCGAAATTTATAAGCACGACTTGTCCTTAATTTCAGCTCTTATATATTCTTAGTTTTCATCATTTATTGTGACGTCAAGTTGCAAATATGCGCATGTAGAATGATGTGTTTGTTAGATATATTTTAAAAATATTTTGTGTAAATTATTATGAGAAATTGCAACAAATGTGATTAAGAAACTTGTTTCTTTACTTACTGTATGGACTTATCTGTGATTTTAACGTATAATGACATATTGAGAAGACGTGGGGTAGTATAAAAGCCGAATTTCCGGAATGTCTCGGTACGACCATGAAATACGGATTCTGTTGCTTGGGGATCACTGTGTCGGAAAAACAAAAATACTGCAAGCATTCCGTCGGGAAAATTTAGGGAACTACAGGGGCCGTAGAAACTCTGTTCCAATGAGACCCTTTATTACTGTTGACATTGAAATGACCCTTGGAAATAAAAACCTGTTGATCAAAGCTGTGGACACAGGGGGTATGTATTGTGTATAATTATGATTGTATGAGTAACTTTTTATTATTTTTTTATATAAATGTTTGACAAATCGATCCATTGTGAAAAACGACATGTTTCGAAATTTATGCCTGTATTAATCGATTCAAAGAAACTAAACACAATTTCCGCTTGTCTCCGACTGACATGCATAAAGGCAGCTCTATGTGAATCTACGCTAGTCGGGACCCCTCGGACGTTACTCACGAAACACTCTTCCGGATTATCACGGAAAACCCCGAGTAGATTAATTACAATAAGCATACCGTGTTCTTTTCGGTATAAGGAAAATCTATTTGAGTGGTCTAAACGTATCTCAAAGCTCAAATTCAATGTTTCTGTATGCATGTGCGAATACCGTGTTAATTTGAGTTGATGCACATTTGATTGAGATTTTTCATTGAATCAATGTATCAAAGATACTTGATAAAGGGTGCATCTAACATGCAAATGATAAAATTAAGTTCAGTTTGCACCGTGACACACCCAGTACATCACATCAAGCTCCTTTCACGTGAAACCAACACTATCCGTATTAACATTAAATTAAATTTACAGGATTTATCCAAGTGCTTGTCATACATTGATTTCTTTATATAATTCATACCCGTATCAGACTTATTTTCATTAAATGAATTACAAGTCATGTTATAAAATATGTGCATAAATTATAAATACGCGTACATGTTTGAAAACACCCTTTCCAACTTAGGCTATAGCTAAGCGTTACTGCGTAAAGTTCGACGATGAAACAGTAATTTTCTCAGTTATTTTTTCATTTTTCTGCACGAAAGCATAACTACCGCAGTAACATATATATCTAACGTTGTGACCGAGTAGACCGAGAAAAGTGGTGACCTAATTAACTGACGGTGAAACATGTTTGATTTTTTTCATCAATTGCACGTAATGTAAGTTGTAAGACTACTTTATTAGTAAAACATAGTTTTGTGATTAAAACGCCTACAAAACGTGTTTTATCATCGAAATGGAGTTCAGTCCCTTTAATATCTTGATATGAGGTACTATACTGAAGTGAGAAATAGTAACGGGTTATGATCTTGACAAAGATAATGAACATAAGTTAGGTTTTCTCCAAATCATTTTTACAATAAAAACTTTTTACTACACATACTTTATCAGCTATCAAACATATCTACTTGTTTTTAAATGGATGTTTATTACAATCTACCCGTTATATATTTTGTATGTTTAAATAGAACTCGTATGATTTCGAATCATTGTAAGATGACTCACCTACACGTGGTTGGATACACTATATTGCTACTTCATACAAAGACAATCACGTGGGAACACCTTATTAAAATGAGATGAGTCACAGTGGATAAAAGGAAACACCATTCTTACAAAAAACCACGTAAAACTGTTTATTTACATTTTTTCACATGATTATCACTGGTATAGTTCTCTGTAAGCAAGAAGCAAGAATAACCCACATGCTCAACTCCAACAAGGTGTAAATTCGTATCTTTGAGGACAGTAACTATTCCTGGACGCCGCAGATCGATGCTGGCTGCCACACCCACGCGTGACAAATAGTCTCACAAGGGAGGCTCGAATGTAGGCTTCATTAGGTAGCCCAATAACCATGGGAAGTTAAAATGGCGAAGGGTGGTTGAGTGACCGAACAGCTGAAAACAGCACTTTTTACAAAATGAAATATCAGTGTTTTTTTAACATTATGTCATGAGCCACCAACTGGCCATTTCTTGCTGTATATGTTTGCTTGCATAATTTCTGATAGCCCATACACAAACTAAAAGCAACTTTATGACTTTGTGTGGCAAACTACCACGCTGGTTTTGTTTTAACCAATTACCTGTAGTAATCCCAACATTTGGTAATATTTCGGGATTGCATTATTATATTAAAGTTGCCCGCATTTGAAAGAAATGACCTTACAGCCAATGAGGCGGAAGAAGTCAACAATTCTAACCCGGTAACGTAGCCAAGATAATTATATGGTTTTGATTGGTTGTATAGCCGGGCATAAAGTTGACATGGTTTTTTATTTGTTTAAATTCTAACATACTATACTAAAATATGACACGACGAACAATAATGAATTGTGTTATCTTTGATTACGGCAATAATAAAGTTCAAGTTCCTGTTTATTAGCAAATCGGTATTTATACAATGACATTGACCATTAACGATGAATGAGACATCTAATAAAAATGTCTTTCCCTTTTACAATTGAACAATTGACAATAATTATAAATTTAAATGATCAGAGTCATGTTCCTGTCTATATGCACATAATGTCTTCCGTTACAAGAAATGTTTGATTATCAAAAGCATGACAATTTTGTAAAAACAACGATGAGATAATTTGAAAAACAAAATGTAAACAATATGATAAGATAAACACCACATCCGCTGATTTTGGGTTCGTTTGTTCCTTCTAAATGCTATTTTTAGATTGATGTCTCCCCTCCTAAAGACTATTTCTAGATGACCAATGACCACATTACGACCACTATGTGATAACAGTTTTTGATGTTTAAAATATTACACTATCACCATTAACGTCAGCAAGATAAATAACCCCATGATGTTAACATTATATTTATAAAATTATGTTATCATGATATTGACTTAGGCTATTGAAAATTATTTATGTTGATTTTATGTTTCTGTAAATACTGGCCCTTATTTGTCATTACTACAAATTGACAACTTGAAATAGATCTACCACAGCTAGCATCTAGTCGAAAGCTACATCTACAATTCTATTGGTTAATATTTTGTTAAACGTGTTTTCATTGGATAAGAAACCCAATAGTTCCAATGGTTCATTTGAAAGTGATTGAAATTATTTTGTAATGTATAACCTACGATGCTCGTAGAAGTAGTAGGCCGATTGTGACCAGAAGCAAGCCCAATGATTAGTGGCCTTACACCCACTATCTGTGTGACATTTCAATCGGGGAAACCCGATTGTTACCAGATTAGATGCTTGTAAATTGTACTACCACATATATACACCCAATTTTAGCGATTGATCCCATGACATGCATTTAGTTAGACTGATAAACAAATTCACAACAAGTTTACGTTATTTTGAAAAAAAAGTGCTCTTAGAATGTTTTTTTTTTTAAATATCGAGTAGTTCTATAACTTAGAGACAAGTAGATTGGATACTCGTTAGTCAGTGTTCCGATGATTGGTGATTTTGTGTTTATGTGGGCAACTGTAACGGATTTCAAATCTGCTTCAAATACTAGTGCTGTGTGTTGTATTGTTTTCTACTTTGAACACATACATGAGATGTGCTATGCTTGGCACATAAAAGTGTTATTGCATTTTGTAACAGTTGCGGACAAGTGTTTATTAATGCACAAATGATGGGGAGATTACTATGTACATCGTTACAGAGCACATGTAGTGATGTCAGCGGTGACGTATCCTTGAGAATATTGTTGCTAGGTGACTATAATGTTGGAAAAACGGCGTTACTGCATAATATGGCGGGAAAACAGAAAGATCCGAAAATCGTTCGAAGATACTGCCCTTTGACATTGTCTACAGTAATAAATCGAGGTTCAAGGGTTATTCAAATGAAAATAACGGACACAGGAGGTAATTTTTTAAAAATAATTTCAGTTCGAAAATACGTTTGATGTATGCCATATTTCGCTTGACCTTATCATAACTACAGAGATAGTCTATATAATAAATTATACGTATATGTCTGTAACAATTCTACTCATCATATGCGTAGGTTTTAGTATCGTGTCGACTCAATTTGTACAGGTCAATTACGCTTCAACAATTATTGTCTGGAACAAAAATGCTATTGGTGGCATTCTGAATATTTCTTTTTCAAACTTACACCAAACAAATAGATCTACTACAAACCTGCCTACACGAAATCACGTTTTTCTCCGATTTCAAAATACACTTTTAATGAACGAAACACATTGTACCATCTTCCAAATGTAATACTAAACTAATGTTTGTCAAAATGTCCACTCTCCGGCGTTGCCTCAGAAATGTCACAAGCATCACATAACTATTAAGAAGGCACAGGGTAAACTTTACTCGATGTCAATTGAAGTGTGTATTGACAAGTTGGTGGCCTCTTAGACTAGAGGAAAATGTACTATTACAATTGAAATGATGCGAAACATGTCAGGAAATTAGTCTGTGTATTCAAAATTGTTCTCCCTTTTTTATTGATCCTGATTTTCAAATTTGTTTGTCTTCCTTTATTATTTATTGTTAAGTTAATATCTTTAAGAATAAAGTTACGTATTTTCGAGGGCTGTTTACATCTATTCAGCTGCTCAACTGCTCTACTATTACTATTCTATTGCATTTCAACATTTTCCCTGGCCATTATGCTACCTAATAAAACCTACGTTCGAGTCTCCCTGTGGAGACCTTTTCTCACCTGTGGATGTGGCAGCCAAGATCGATCTACGGCGACCAGTATTATATAAGACACTGCCCTCACAGGTACCAATTTACACATTGGTTGAGTGGAGCATGTAGATTACTGTAAACCTAGAAATTATTTCGCGCGATTTAAGTTCGCGGTGTTCGCGGTCAGTATAAATTCGCGAAAGTAAATAGCCGCGAATATGTCCAGGACAAGAAAAACGCGAAAGTTTCTCGTTTTTGAAGGAAACTCATCATTTTGGTACGACGTTTATAAGACCGTATTATAAGTTCTATTTTGTCAAATATGGAATGTTAAGTGTATGTACTTTGTCTAAATAAAGCCTTTTATGATCACGGTACAATAATGAAAACACTTGGAAAAAAACGTGTTTGAAAACGTGTTTAACAATACACTCAATATATGAAAATAGCGCTGTTTATTATCGGGTATACAAAATAATACAAAATGACTGATAGTGTCAATAAAACTGTGAAAACGTTACCAGCGTAGTTTGCATTTTGTGTAAACAACACCATAGGTAACTATCTACATCAAAAAGAGTTTGAAAGGGTTTAACGAAGGTGAGAACTATAATTAAGAAGCAATTATATACGAACCGAGCAATGTATGAGACAGGGTATAATATCAATAATTTTGTCACTATGCGACTAAGTGTTCGCGGAGTTCGCGGAAGACTTAAAAACGCGAAAGTTTGTAGCCGCGAATATGCCGACGATCGGCAAAACGCGAAAGTTTGTAGCCGCGAAAGTTTCTAGGTTTACAGTATTCGTGCTCAGAGGAATTAACCAGTGGTCCGGACGAGGGTTGATCTCGGGACCTCTCGATCCCATTCTGATCATCCTAAAACTTCTTTCTATCGAATGTATAGTTCATTGTCTACCAACTTTCTAATTATTTTCATTTGCGTTTTATAATAAAGGTAGTTAACGAGTTGGTTCTACTATTTAGGACATGGTCTGATCAAAAGTGTTTGTGAAGTAAACTTTCATCCCGCTAGTTTGAAATCATCATTATAGATAACACGGGAACATACATGCATCTTTTATAATGGTAACTACATTGTGATTAAGTTTTCTCATTTCTCCAATGTATATTTAAGTTCGAGTAAATCATTTCTTTAACCTTTACGGTATCAAATTACGACATGCATCTTCATTAAGTACAGTTTGTTTAAGGGCTATAGCCTGTTTGTCTCTGTTAACATCACATATTTATTACAGTGACTGCACCCTCAATAAAAAATCAAGCCACTGTGGACATTTTTACGATTTATAATCTTGAGGGTAGTCAAATAAATAGAGTTCCTCTCAAAAACGTTCTAGTGTCATAAGTACGTATGATTTTACGTTTAAGTGCCCCACACCCGTAACAATGTAGACACATTTTATCTTTAAATGTGTTGATACCCCCTTACGCTCACTGATCATACGTGTCCAAATACTAGGCCTAGAATTACGTGCTTCGGTCAAACTATTTCGTATGTGCGCTTATCTCAAGGACAATGACAACGTATTTGTCATCAACTCTATCCTACTCCACTCAATGCCAATGTGCACGCACTTCATATCTGCGTACTGGTATAAACAAGGCAAGGTTCACTCAGAAATCTTGAAATCAGTATAATATTATATCATCAAATCTACGATATGAAACTGTTTTACCAACTTATGGATTTGTTGAACTTGACAAACCACCACCATTTATGCAAAAGCGAATGTGTGGTTCGTGACTTTGCAAAGAGCACGTTTGTATGCCTGTTAGGGTAAATACTGAACAACAGGTTACGCCAATAGTCCTACACTGTTTGACAAAGGTTATCACTACTCGCAGTAACCCTCTTTTAAGAAACTTCTTTCAATGTTTCTTTTTTAAATATCTTTCGTGACAGTTTTTGATGTTCAATTGTTTAGAGCAATGCCATAAAGTTTAGTTCCCAACCAATTATCCAATCGGTCGACCAAACGATGGAGCACCAATACATATCCCTTGGTATCCAGTCATAATCATCGTGATGGAACATTGGTACGAGTATACAAGTACGACCATACGTAACTACAGACGGTAAATAAAAAGAACATACCTTTTTGGCAGACGCTTTATCCGCCATTTCTACAGCAACCATCCAATCCGCGCGTTCCCTGGTAACGCATGCTGGGCCGTTGTGACTGACTGGCGTTTACTTGCAGTTGGTGCTTCAGTATGCGCTATAGCTATAACTGCTTGAATATCGCGCGGGTGCTGTTGGCCTTACCTACTGATGCACAAGGGGTACGCAAAATGAGACGATTTTCTTTGAAAAACATAAATAGGGATCGATGTCCTATAGGATAACCGTCTTGGCTGTCCGAATTGCTTTAACTAGCATGGTGTGACCTTTCCTCTATTGTTTTCCTTCCAATCGTTAAGGAGGGGTTGTATGATATCGTGATGATATCGTTGATGATAAACTGACACCTTGACCGAATCACTTCGTCCGTGAACTTTATTGGGGTGATACATTCGAAATAGAGCAAATGCAACAATATATAGCTACGTGTTCTAAAAAATAGAAAGTATGTGCATGCATGTATACATTGTATATGCGAGTGAGTAGCCTACACATACATGTATACGAGATAAATGCATACTTAGTAGATATAAAATACAACCCAACAATGGAAACATTTAATGCAAAGAAGCTTTTTTTACAAAATACAAAATGTATTAAGTTTCCTTGAAGTCGGAGGTCATTGTCCTAACCTGCAGGGAAACCCGGATTAACGACTATTTCGGTCAAAGGAAAACAACACACATTGAGCGTAGAGGAAGGCACTTACGGGTTTGACTAACATAAATCCATGTTCTAGTATATCATTTTCGTGCCGGTTGGCACATGTGGCTTCTACTAGAATTCTAAATTGCTCTCTATCTTTTACATTCTTTTTAATTTCTCCGAGAGCTTTCCTTATAGTTTTGATCTCATTGTTGATGGGCCTTCGCCACTTCCTTTTGGTTTTTCTTTGTAGTTTTCCACCGGATGTTGTTCATTTCAATGCAATATTAGTAATGATGTTGGTCATTTACACGTGACATAACTCAATCATCTTAAACATTGTTGTTTGGTTCTACAGTTCTAATGTTCTTTTGTCCAGTCTTTTTGTAAAGGTTATTGTTTAAGATTTAAGCCGGTCATAAACTTTTTTTATAGATTTTACATTGAAATCTAGATAGTGTCTGATTGTCTTTTTGAGTAATTCTCCAACATTCTGTCCTATACATGCACATTAGGAGTGAAAGGACTAACTCTTCTATTGGTCCATCGTATAGTGTTATAGCAGTATGGGAATGTGTAAGTTGTATAGTCTTTGAATGTTTGGCGCTATTTGATGTGTATATTTAGCTAGGTCCTCTTTTTTCTTTTGGAGGCAGTCAGCATTGTTGGCAAGTTGGGCAATATCGTCTGAGAATGCAATATCTTTATTCAAAGGTATCGAGGTCAAACTATTGACTTCCATGTTTGCAACATTCATAAATGTGTCAATGGACTTGTCCATGGACTTGTTCTATACAACATTGGTTTCATCAGATCCGAGTATGACTTAAGCCAAGTTTCGCGGAGGATTCCAAATCGATTGACCTTTAATTGAAAATGGTCAAATGTATTTTCTGTGCTCAGTCCGTGTCGTCTGACAGTAATGCCTGAGCAGACGATTTTTTCGTCTGACAGTAACGTCCGAGCAGACGACAGTAACAAAATATCAAACATACGATAACTGCAACCTTGTCACATGTTATCAGTAATACGGTCAATAAGTCATCAAACGGGCGTTCGTCAATTTTTAAGATTTCATTATTGATATCACCAGATAACGACCGTGACGTCACGTATCCTTTGTTACTAAACCGCTATCTGAATTAACATATGTTTTAATCTGTATTGATGAGTAATTGATTCAGTTCTGATTAGAAAAACGTCTTATGATGTATGTTTTACATGTTTTTATTGTTTTAATCGAATAACGTTGGTTACGACGTAGTGACATTATAATGTAATGTAAACAACGTAACTATGCCGAGCGTACTTTTGAGAATTCGGGCAAAAACGCTTGTGATCGCCGAGAACAGTTGACACGTGCAAATGATCGTCACAATACACCATTTAACATAGTTTATACGATAAGCACAAATGAGAGACTAAAATATGTCTGAACTTAAATTAAAATACAGTAACTGTATCATTGAAAATATAAAGGTAGCTGATCGACTGATTTGCTGAGAGCGTCCTTCAAAAAACAGATATAGCGTTTTAAGTATGTGTAGTCGCCATTGGGCATGTACATGTTTAGCACTACGCCTTTGTTTATGGTTTTCCAGTCTAATCATCAGTCTTTGCTGCTACATAAGCCGTTGGAAGTTGATTTTTTCTCGGTTGCTTTTTCGGAAGTTTGTTGACAGCTTTATAAGCATTAGTCGATTGAAGCACTATATGGTTATGAACAGACAAAAAACTGGCGTTGTACTGCAGCCGTCTTGTTGTCATACCCAAAGGTCCTTTTGGGAGCACCTGAAGTGATGACATTGAATCTGTTAAAAAGACTACATTTCCACTCGCTCAAACAGCTCTAGTGCAGCTGTGGCGAGGGCTTTCATTTCGGATCTGCAATTGGAGCATATCTTGCATATAGTGAGATAGTGGAACTGAATGAAAATAGTATGTGGACTTCAATCCCGGTTTTTTTAACTGTCTTTTTCTACTTGTCCATCCTTGACTGTTTGTTTGCTTATTATGCAGCTTTCTGATGCCTGGTATTGCTTTCCCTTTTATACCACGAACTTTAAGTAGACTTTTGGAAGCATCTACTCTTTGGGCACATGTGTCGGGTACTAGCATGTCTGTATCTGTGCCAGGAGCTGCTGTTTCCCTCTTTTTAAGTCCTCAACGATGCTTCTGTATCAAGAACAGCTGATCCCCACATTGTTGGTTCTCAGCAACGTCGTTACTCTTTTGTTTCACTTCGCTCTTGGTTCGGCTCATGTGGGCACTGCTCAGGGTAGTTGTGTCGTTCTGATTTCTTTGCTCGGCTGGTTGGATTGAGTGCTACCTTCCCTGTCGGATTTTCTTATACCTTTTTTGAAGCTTTGTCTGGGCTGGATGAGATGGTAGTATGTTAGCATTATCTGCTTACAGAAGAGATTCGTCTCTCAAATCTTGTCTCAAATGGCTCAATATTGTATGAATTTTCCATAGTCTCTATTAAAGTAGTTTTTATGACAATAAGGACATTTTGTTAAACAAAGACCGTGATATATTGTGATGTGCTTGAAAACCGTTTTGATGAAGTGGATGTTTCGTTCTATGTCTGACTCTTGCGCGGGAGGCTAGACAATCCCACCGTAACTGAGTGATTTTGGATAGTCTGTACACTACAGTGTTTATTGTATGAATGCATGTGTATTGTATCTGTACTTATTGTGTTACATGTACAATGCTCATGTTAACAGTGTGCTCTTTCTTCAACTCTAAGACTCAGACAACAAGTTAACCACGGAGTGTCAACATACTCAACCAATGAACCAACATGTGATCTAAATCTTATCTCCACCAGATATATTCCCTGTTTTAATCATCGTTTTGAATTGACCAATGATTATCCCGGCTTGTAATAGATACAAAATGTACACATTATCGGTCAGGAAACTTTATGTACCGAGTAGTCGTTTTTATCTCCAAAATTGATTATGCATTTCCCGGACAACTTTGTTGCAGGTCGGATTTAAGTGATGTCGTCATTTAAGTGGGCTCTCATATTTAATTGTGCCCTATATTGAGTGATGTATTTTAAGTGATTTTGTCTGAGTAATTAGTAAAAATAGAACTTAATTTATTTCACCTCTTAAATGCGACTGTCATATTGATGTTATCTTGTCCGTGATATCGTATATGGCGTCTTTTAAGTGACGCCATGATTGAATTGATGTCATATTTAAGGTGATGTCATCTTTAATAGTCTATTAGGGATGTCCTCTGTAAATGGAGTCTTTTTTAATTGATGTCATACTTGAGTGGTCAATTCTTTACGTGAGGTCGTATTTTAGGATTATCTGGAGTAATACAGCGCGGTAGCCAGTATTCGAGTAAAATGCTGACACGTAACACTTGTATACAGCAGATGCGTGTTATAACGTCAAATAGCTTCAAAATGTGTAAATTTGTAATTGTTACTTCAATTTTTGGATCACATAAAAAAATCGAAGAAAATGATATTTTTCAACTTCAATTAATCCTTAATGGAATCTCAGAGATATGCATGAAAGAATGGTAAAAAAGTGCACAGACAATATAACAATGTACCAACATTCTATTTTACAAAAGTATTTTTGTTTCACTCTTAATGAGTTTTGGGATTCATTACATGGATAAATGCATTCAGACTGTTTCAATCATGTGGTGGGTTACTGTGCATGTACAACTGAAGATTGCCCAAGGGCAGATAACCAAGCTATTGAAAGATACATTTAACAACAGGTTTAACTGTATAGGTAAATTAAACAATGTGATGATAGTCCAGTGATTGCACCCTGATAATCGGTTATTCACAAAATCTTCCTTTGTTTGATAAAAGGTTAAAATCGTAAAATTTACAACTGACTTTAAATTGTTAATTTTATGGCCAGGTGTCACCTCACTGGCCTGGACTTGTGGTCAATATAGTAATGGGCGTCACTGGATCTAATAGTGGTCATTTTTGGATTTAAGAACAAAAGAAATTTCAAAATGCTCCAATAGTTTATTTGCATAAAGCATTTACACAATTGAAACAGAGGGAAATTAAAAAGTGTTTCAATTCAGTTTGTTTAAACTCATATTGTGAATAAATGATATTAATGATAAGGAAGTTTGCTGGTCTTTGAATGAAGGAATTCACACCGTGCCTCGTTTTGTGATTTTTTCCAGGAATGCTCATGTTTTGTCAATATAAACCTGATAAAACAATATGTAAATGAAAATACATGTATTGACGAAATCACATTTTATAATACGTTTGTGATGATACCAAAAGGTCGATTATCGTAATGACCGGGTGTATAGCTATATTTATTTTATCGACTAATACAAAGGTTAAACGCATAGATTTCGGACATAGGTTGAATAACAAGGTTTCTATAAATAATCTACCTTGACCACTCGATACTGCCACCTGTGCTCGATACATTTACTTTATTATTAAGTGAAAGTGTTGAAATCGAAATGACTGCACGTTGACCAAAGTGTGATTTTTATGAAATATAATCATACATCTATTGTTCTAGGATTACGAGGGTCAGGTCAAATCTTAAGGTGGTCAGTATAGCTGATAGCGAACTAAATATCGGAAACTATTTGTCCAAAGTTTACTTAAATGTATGTGTAAATATTGTGGCAGTTTAGTGAGTTCATGAAGTGAAAGAATGAATGTATATACATGTAGATGTACAGTATTTAAGTAACAATAACAGACATAAGGAATACTTAGAGAGGTGTGATATATTGTTGTTGGGGCAGTTGGATTAAAACCATTCGCGTTAAAATTATATAACAGCAAAAATAACGAAAATAACTACAGTGCTTAAAGAGGATAGTGGTTACGACAGAACACTGCCCGGGTAGCGCGTTCGTTTTTCTTGCTTGTGTCAAATTGCTTGAATTTTTATTAATATTATTAACCATTTTGAAATAAATATTTAAATAGTGTGTTAATTCAAACATAGAAATAATAAAGTAACAACTGTATGGTATATGTGGATTCGGACACTCTCGGGACCATGGGATGAGTGTCGGTTGAACATGGCTTGTTGGTATATTGTGATATCTATTACATTCCTGAAGCGATTCCAACTGATCATGATATAAAAATGGTTTTACTTTCGAAAAAGGACGAAGTCGTTGGCTCTTGCAATGGGAAACTAGAACCTGTCATGGATAAACACAGGAGGCGTACCAGTAGCAATATGCCAAATTTTCTGAGGCGCCGTTTTAACATTTCTGGAACAATTTACGAACATTCGCCGGACTATTATTTTAAAATGGTGCTTTTAGGGGATTGTGGGACCGGAAAAACATCATTGACTCAAAGATTCAACGAATATGCTTGTAAAACTAGTCACGTGAAGAGACCATCGATTGGGGATATACAAACAGTAGAATATGTTGATCGTATTCTGGAAGTCTCAGATTCACAAGTTCTCGCGAGACTTTACGATACTGCTGGTAGGTTATATATAGAACACAATTATCATACTGAAGAAAGGGTTCTATTTTAAGACAGAGGGTTTTTAATCGTAAACTTTATCACAAAAAATATTGCACAAATGATTGCAAAACTATCCGTCATGAATCATCATGTTCATGGCGGTTTAATTTACGTGAATAAGACATACAACGGAATTAAGTTGGGAGAGGCTTAGGCCAGTAAACATCATTATCTAGCTGATGTTTTTATTTCAAATAGAGGGTGTTTATTGTAAAATCATCGATTTTTAAAGGTTTACATCTAATATTCGTTCATGAGAAAGACAACGAAAAACAAACTATCAGTGATAAACTTAACAAGAGGGTGTCCTGAAAACAAACCAATATGTCTTTTGATTTGATTTGATATGAGTTTATAAGGTCCTCGTATTGTCCCATACCTTTCGGTAATCTGGATTTTTTATAGGACCTACCTCGTGATAACCAATATGTCTAAATTCAGGAAACCCATTTATTGCCATTTTTCAAAACCTAAGAAAATTTAACATCTACGACAAATACATGTATTATTGATACTGGATATTATATTATATATCTACATGAATTCCATATTAATTTATTTGAAAAATGTTCCCCTAAAGCCATATACACAATGTCATTATTTTTATTGGGTTTTTTGTCAGGAAAACGAATTATATAAAGACCTTCATTCAATTTCAAACTTAAATTGGTTCTCTTATTATTTAGTTTTGCCCAATGAATACATTTGAATAATGAGAAACGGTTTTGGTTCTTTAAAATCATTTAGTCGTGTCATCGTCACGCGCTGAAAAAAGTAAGACGTAAATATTTAAACTGTTGAAATTCCTATTTATATCCTTATCATGAGATATTTACACACGTGTGGTCGAAGGTCGACATCGATTTTAAAGAATATTTATTACAACCTTGACCGCAACATGGTACCCAAAATATTTTATCACCTCGACACTCGTTTTCCATTATGCCGGGTTGTCGTGAATCTAAAATGTCCATACCTAAACTTCGTCTATACACATGTTAAATACCCTGGTATATACCCCGGTAATATCTTAAGCAGATTAAATTAATCTAGCGCATAGACCAATTTCCGTGTCTTTGAAAGATTTGTTTCTTACTTAAATCTCCGGATTTCTTCGGACTTTTTCGCCATATTATCGAGTGGCTCGCGGTTTGTAAACTTAATATTGCAAATAACTGAAATATTTGAAGTGTCAAGTAAATATTAACGGACAATGCATTCATGTAAATATGAAAATTTTGGTCGGTTTCCCATCTAGGTCATGAATGTTTTTGTATTATCCGTCTTGGATGTAAAGTGTCCCTCTATAAAGTAAAGAATTTTACTTTATTCACCACATACGTGTGTAAGTGCATCTGCTGACTCTTAAAATAGGGTTGGCCCAATAATCAATAACGCTACATGTAATATATTTGCTTAATTACTGGAACTAAATATTGTTAAGTATATTGACTTGATCTTCCATAGTATAATGCCATTTGTATACATAGCGTGAATGTTCCATTTCTGTACTGTACTTCTTTACTTGGCACTTATTTATTTAGGTTGATTGTAAAATAAGTTTCTCCAACTTAAATGATACCGCGTTTCTAATGTTATCCAACATGTCAAAAGAAACAAGGATATCTTTGTATGCTTCAGGCATCTAGCAAATTAATTACTGATCATCAGTTGCATTATTTATTTCGTCTTATTCTTTATGACATGGCCTTTTATCAAATCAGGGACCTCCAGGCTCCCGCATTTGAACCGGACATTCTATGGCTAGGCTATCTTGAAAGCAATCCGAGATGATGTTGTGTCAAATAAGTATGGCTCTCGCCGAAAATAGGTCACAATAATTATAAGCTTCATTCGCCGGGTGAAACCAATTGCTTAGATAATAAAAGACATTATTCTCTGTTCGTTGGATGAAAAAAGTATTGCGCCGGATTTAGCTCTCCGTAAGCCAATAATCGTTGCGAGTGTGCCTCATCACCGAAAATGGCTAACCATGTTAAACGTGAGCCAGATCTGCGTTAGCCATATTCGGTACAACACTGCTATACCGACATGTACTGGTGCAGGAGGCATATATCAATGTAATTGTCCTGTCCGTCCGTTCGTCCGTTACAAAATGTTGTAACTCAACTATATTTTAAGTCCATCAATGCATTGCTTTCAAGTTTGGCATACTTATGTACCATCATAACCCCAAGTACATTATCAAAGCAATGTAGCACTATGAAACATTTCAACATAATTATTTTCCCTGAATATATATGCTATTTGTTATGGACAAGGCTTCCACCGGTGCATAGGGTTTAATGAACGCAGTCTTGTTTAATGAGTACGGTAAATCGTCCTTATGTACTAGTTCAATGTTTTCGTTTTCTGCTTTCAGGTCAGGAAAAGTTTCGAAGTCTTACAGCATCCTATTATAGAGGAGCACACGGGGCACTCGTGCTATTTGATGTCACCAAAGAAAGTACATTTAATAATGTTGGTTACTGGTGAGTAGTATGCTTCTTATTTTCATTTATATATCTACAATAATAAATTATATTGGTTAAAATATGTGTACATGCAGCGAGGTTTGTGAAGCACGTATCTTTCTTTAACTTAGCCAATGTGATACGTCTCTCGACTTTATATTAGTGTCATTTAACAGCTGCTATGATACGCCCAGTATAATTAAGGTGATATTTACAAACATTGGCCGGATTGGTCTACTGTTGTAAAATTGGTTACTCAAATAAACCCATAGGGTCAATTATGTACTAAAATAACCATGGTAAATCATGAACGCTTGATTTTCTCCACCTATATGGCTTATACAAATGTACTACTCCCCCTGCCCGCCTCGAAATTTATAAGTGGGGGCATATAGTAATGTTGTTGTCCTCCGTCCGTACGTACGTAACGCAAATCTTGTGTGTTCATCTCCTCGTTAACCGTAGGTTGTAACTTCTTCAAACTATCACAGATGATCAACCCCAGTGTGTAGTTGACAGTAAAATAAATATTTTTTTCAATGTAAATTTTTACCAGAGTTATGACCCTTTAATACTTTAACTATATACCCCATAATGAAAAAATATGCGTGTTTAACTCTTTCGAAACTGTTGGCAGGCATTTCTTCAAACTTTCACATATTTTATAATTAATAATGTGCTATAATGAGGGCAACCGTGTTCCACTGATACAATTTTAGTTTTTAATTGTTTTATTTAAATTTATCTTCTTCTTCTAGGCTCCACGATCTGAAAGAATATTCTTCACACCCGGATGTTTCGACGATTCTCGTTGGCACAAAATGTCACGTGGAACCCGACAAGCGGGAAGTGTCATTTGACCGCGCACAGAAATACGCTGAAAGTGCTGGACTCCTATACATGGAGGTGAGCGCAGAAGAAGGAAAGCACGTGACTGAAGTATTTGAAAAGCTTGCTGATCTGATTATAGACCGTTTATCCAAGGACCAATCACTAAACATGTCCCAACCAACCCGGGTAATACTGCAAAATGAATCCAAACCCCATAAGAAGCAATGGTGTTCGTGTTAAAATACAAATGTAGGTTTGTTTGACAAGACATAGTTTACGGATGATATTATGAGAGGATCATATGTTAAATTGACATCTCGAACCCTAAACGCTTAAACGGTATTATTACCCTGGTTGTGCATGCATTTGAACACGAACGAATCGGACGTTTAAATTCCAGTGTAGTATTTGGGGAATGTTTATTTACACTAGTGCGAAAACAGGAGAAGGTGTTTTCCAACATGTTTTGAAGTCGTGTGTGATGCTTCGCCTTTGCTTGCAATTCTCAGGATGCTAAAGTATACTATACTCAGTACATTTAAAAACGCACATTTTTTGTTGTCATTCTAAATATTTGAAACATAATTTTCGTTTCATTGTATTCTGACCCAAGTTTTTTTTAAAGTACATGTACATTCCAATGAAATACACGATATCAGCTGCTCAAATGTGAACTAGTAGGGCCTATTTTGTGAAATCCATTTAGATTATATTTATGCGAATCAACAAACCAAAAAAATAATCAGTGTGCGTTTTTAAATAAACTCAGTATAGTAATATTTGAAATGTTGTTTTTATTGATTGTACATACGTATAATGGCGATATTAATGAATTATTATGTAATTAGTAACGTTGGCAACCATGCCGTCATTTATCTCATATTTATGATCTCATTACTACATATATCTGATTTCGTTGTATCCAGTTGTCTTATATATACATGATGTAGAATCACAGCTAACTGTATCATGGATAAAAAAAACGAAAAAAAAGAGATTTTTTTTGTAAAATCTATATTTTTATAGAAAACTACAAATTACATAGTATTTTAAATAGCAGTTGATTACTATCTGACGAATGAAAATATCAGGTCCATGGTATAAGTTCAGAAAATGGATTGATAAATACCCGAATACTTTAAAACGTCGATAACGTCGTTAATGGGTTACGCTAATGTACGCCAACAATGGTATTTTCATTTTCTTTCTATCAATGATACAGTTGCCTGTGTGTAGTTAAGACAAGTATGTAACATTATTACACGCTTACGTTTATACATGCATATTGGTGTGCGTATGTTTGGGTCATAATTAAGCTAATCCTTATACATAATTGTCGTAATTGGATAAACTAATATTAGATAATCTAGCATTGGAG
The DNA here is from genome assembly GCA_963678985.1 of Spisula subtruncata. Taxonomy (NCBI): domain Eukaryota; kingdom Metazoa; phylum Mollusca; class Bivalvia; order Venerida; family Mactridae; genus Spisula; species Spisula subtruncata. Next base: position 22,209,772 of record OY787672.1, on the reverse strand, counting down.
GTTGTTGATGATACTTTAGTATTAGAACATCTAACATTGGATGTTGTTGATGATACTTTAGTATTAGAACATCTAACATTGGAGGTTGTTGATGATACTTTAGTATTAGAACATCTAACATTGGATGTTGTTGATGATACTTTAGTATTAGATAATCTAGCATTGGATGTTGTGGATGATACTTTAGTATTAGATAATCTAGCATTGGATGTTGTTGATGATACTTTAGTGTTAGATAATCTAACATTGGATGTTGTTGATGATACTTTAGTATTAGATAATCTAACATTGGATGTTGTTGATGATACTTTAGTGTTAGATAATCTAACATTGGATGTTGTTGATGATACTTAAGTGTTAGATAATCTAACATTGGATGTTGTTGATGATACTTTAGTATTAGATAATCTAACATTGGATGTTGTTGATGATACTTTAGTGTTAGATAATCTAACATTGGATGTTGTTGATGATGCTTTAGTGTTAGATAATCTAACATTGGATGTTGCTGATGATGCTTTAGTGTTAGATAATCTAACATTGGATGTTGTTGATGATGCTTTAGTGTTAGATAATCTAACATTGGATGTTGCTGATGATGCTTTAGTATTAGATAATCTAACATTGGATGTTGTTGATGATACTTTAGTGTTAGATAATCTAACATCCAATGTTAGATAATCTAACATTGGATGTTGTTGATGATACTTTAGTATTAGATAATCTAACATTGGATGTTGTTGATGATACTTTAGTGTTAGATAATCTAACATTGGATGTTGCTGATGATGCTTTAGTGTTAGATAATCTAACATTGGATGTTGTTGATGATACTTTAGTATTAGATAATCTAACATTGGATGTTGTTGATGATACTTTAGTGTTAGATAATCTAACATTGGATGTTGTTGATGATACTTTAGTGTTAGATAATCTAGCATTAGATGTTGTTAAAAGAAGAGTTAATTAATCATTTCTGGTAACGTTGAAGATTATTCCTTTCATTTTAATGAGATGTGGACTTAAACGAATCAATGCAGGCCTCATATAGACCTACACTACAATTAAACCCTCCGTCATGTTATAAAGCGATCCTTGATTTTATTTAAATGTTTAATTAACGAGAGTGAAATGGACTTGAAAATTATGTCTTTTTTTGTCATGGGTGATGTTTTGCTATATTACATGATATATCGTAGTATGGTCGCTCGACTATTCTACAAGCAATTGCTACTTTTGTTTGGTCATGTGCATGATTAGAATCGTATACTTCAGATGTGACATTGGTACCATTCCATGTTCATATCTCGCCCATGCCAGGTTGATACATCATTAATCGTGCATCGGCAATTATAAATTCACTGTTTAAATGCAATGAACTCATGTACAACATTCGATTGTCTTCATTTTCTTGACAAATTTATAAGACTTTATATATTCCGGTAGGTCTCCTGCTCTGTAATTGAAGAAGAAGTAAAAATATAGTAGAATACTCTTCAATTTCTATTTCTGTGACCTGTACCTACGTATCAAAACTTTGCTTACATTCTGCCGGGGGCCATATTGTACAATGTACATCCGATACAAATCAACTCTAGTCTTTATACATGTAATAGCTTGATTTGTATCACAAACTAGGTCATACGTACAGAATAAATATCTGACCAATTCAACAGCACTCTGATCTAAACTTTGATCTTACACGTGTATTTGTTGTTAAAGAATAAAATTTATGTTGTGACTTTATTTGTTGGTTATATTTATTATACTACAAGCCTAGTGGAAACAGACAACAGCTATTCACACGTACTTAAAATACAACAACACATGATGCCAAAGTGCAGAATGAACAACAAAATAGACAACAACTATTCTTAAGTATTCAAAAAACACGAAGCCATAAGTACCCTATGATACTGGTTGATGCGATGATATAAAGGTCTCGGTACAATTCTAGGAAACCTTGTGTTGTCTATAAACGTGTGTTCAATATTGATCTTATTTCATCAGAGAATAAGGATGACCAATCATGGCATACGTTACACACCAATAGTTTAATATGGTGTGATCTGATTGGTTGTCCATAACCTTTAGTCAAGTAAGATCAATATTCAATACCACCCCAGGTCTTAGAACGAAAGACATCTCCTACAAAGCACACACTCACATACTCAGAGTTTGTTCCCTTTATGATTAAAATGGCAATGTCGTTACTGCTATAGTTGTGACAAAATGAAAATTTTGATATTGGCTAAAATGTTTTAGGTGCACGCTACGTTCTATCTAGCGCGCTAGACTGATATCTTGCAAGTAATTTAGAAACATGGATTCGATGTCGATGTTGGGTAGGTTTGTTGCTATGTCACACTGGTTATTTCTTCCTTGATGGGATATTTTGTCAGTCACTTTATAAGAAATGAGAGAATTAGCAGAATTCCAACAACGATTCTAACGACAAATATTAGTACTTTTATCCATAAAAAATTCAGATATACGTTATGGGGGGGGGGCTTATATAGAATAAGACTGGTTGATAATTTAAATTCAAAACCCAAACAAAAACAAACAACTGACAGACTGAACTGTATGCTATTGACGACTGAAAACTAGTCGAACAGAATACACTTGGTATACATCGGCTCAAACTCCGAGTGAGTACCGGGTATTATACAGTGATACGATACAATTTGCACTGGAATAGCTATAGTTCAATTTTGAACCCTGAGCCATGACCTTTTCTAAAGACGATTCTATTTGGGCGGGTAATCCGTGATTTATTGATTTCAATAGTCATGGTTTAAAGATATGATAGTTACTAATATGTAATAGAAAGAGAACGCAAACGCGAGGTTGCCTTATTTCGTCGAGGGCGGAGCCCGAGACTAAATAAGGAAACCGAGTGTTAAGTTTCTCTTTCTGGCTTATATCATTGGCTGTCAAATTGTATTGGGTGTGGCTAAATATTACATAACGGTACATTGTCCTCGCTGACCGATTAAAATTTCCAATACCACGCTGTGATATTAAGGGCACGGAGTACAACTTTGAGATTGTGCATGTTTTTCAAGAAAATTACACATTTTCTTCTTTCGGTTTGCAAGGTCACTGCAGTTTTCATGATACAAACTCATGAATGTATTTTATAATCATTTCTTTGTAAGATTTCGGTCCTTATACTACTGACTAAGTCCCCAACAACAAACTTGGACTTTTAATGTCATGTTTACTTTGATTGTGAACGGGCAAGATTTGCAATCCAATTGCTGTCGTATGCGTCAACAAAGTTGAAATTTATTTGTGTCTAACCTCAAGTGCAAGTGTAATATGATCATAATACAATGCCTATTAATCCGACAAAATAAATTTGAAAGAAAAAAAACAAAACATTTTGGAAACTTTACTTCACTATAGATAACACTCTATTACCTTAAAGTTGTAGACCACAGTACGTACTTTTCAAGCACGGACATCACGGATTATTTTACAGTTAACGTATATACAGTGGTACACTGCAAAATCATTGAATTTCGTTGGGATGAAATTCGTGGTTTTGGTAAATATGACCATTTCGATGGGACTTTAATTCGTGGATTTTGCATTTCAGGTAATAAATACAAGGGTAAAGTTTATTGTTCGAATGGATTTGATTTCGAGGTTGAAGGTGAACCATAAAGTCCGAGAAATTTAATCGCCCACGAAAATTAATGATTTACAGTATGCGTGCGACAACTTTTAGTGCAGGATAATATTATCATGCACTGCAGTTATTGCACTCATTCCTTTGAAATTTAAGTCCCACCCCCTCGATTATCATTGGATTTAGCGCCACCCCTTCAATTAACATCACGTAGCCATGATATAAGTGTAATTTATCAATTGGCAGTTTAACACAGTCAATGCCATAACAAGCCTTATCGGCCAATTGATTAAACTTTAAAAGTGCAGTCACGGCTCAATGCTCGAAATCGAACTATAACAGTTATTACCGATCGTATCAATGATAATACACTTATTTGATGAATAATTAATCAATTATTAAACATTCGGTCGTATAAACACCTAAAGCTTTTAAACACATTTATTGATGATCGTTGAAATATACCGATGTGACATTGCTTAATGTTCCTCCTATGTTGGCTAGTTTGAATTTTAATCAGAACAGCAAGTTACAAGTGTACTAGACCAGCTTTTCAAATATTTCGGTCTTTTCAACTGCACATGCACAAACTTGACGAGGAAGCTCCAGGACCGTATTGAGACAAAATACAAAATGTAAGACCAAGGCAAAATATCGTCTAGGGTCTGATTGAGGCAATTTCTTCTTCGAAACCATGCTTTTTTGGTAATTTTCAACTTTATACCGAGACGCCGGTGTGTCTCAGCGTGGCTTCCTGTCTGGGAGCATAAAACTAATTGATTAGTTCAGAAATAAATGCATGTATACAACTTTTGTTTTGTTTTGTTCTGTTCAGTTCGTTTAACTTTACTCAAAGAGATGTTCATAAAATCAAGATGTTATACTGTAAAATCATTTAATTTCGATGGTACGGAATATCGTGGTTTTATTAAAAAACATTTCGATGGAAAGTAAATTCGTGTATTTTGCATTTCAGGTATATAAATACATGTGTCAAATTCAATAATTTATTAGATGGGATTAAATTTCGTGGTTGAATGGGAACCACGAAATCCACGAAATTTAATCCCCACAAAATTAATGGTTTTACAGTATATGCTTATTGGTGCTCCTTGCAGAACTCAATACCGAAATAGATCACTGAATCATTTAACTTTATGCTCAAATTATAAATTACAAATTAATTACTCGTCTGTGGCATAGCGTGATGCGCACTTAAATAATCATCTAACTATTTGTACGTGCATGTTGTACATAGACGACACTAGTTGCAATAACTGTCAGTGTCCCGCCTGATAATAATTTTCCAAATATCATATTTAGTAAAATGTACGGATGACAAAATACTAGTTTTGTAAAAGTTGCTTCCCTTAAAATTTAACTTTAAATTACTAGTATGCATTTGTTATTTACAAATTGTTATTTGTCAACATATAACTGGGTGCTAAAAACCAGCTTTATTTTGTTTTCTTCCAACTTATAGTGCTTTCCACCTTCGTCCTACCTACCTACCAACCGACCCTACCCTACCTATCTATCTATGTATACTGCAACATCCCCTCGCGGAGATTATGTGCAGGCAATTGAATGCACGCCAAGTGGTGTAAGTAAAGTAAAAAGTTAAAAATAATGTAGAATAAGAGTGAAAACAAAGTTAAAAGTTCGAAGGAACAGTGATAGCTAGTAAAAGGTAAAACTACGGTTTAAAAAAAATAAGGTGAATTATGGCATAGTGTGGGTGATAGTACACACTGCCTCCTTGAAGTTTTCAAAGGTAGGCAGCATGACTATGCTGTTCCATTGTATGACTGCAAGTGGGAAGAAGGAATATTTATAATAATCTACTCGGCAGTGTATTTGTCTGAATGCGAGGGGGTGATTGGTCCTTGATGTTCTGACAGGGTGTGTGATATATGGTGGCATATGTATGGCCACAAGCCCGTGGAAGATCTTGTAGAACAAGCACAGGCGAGCATCACTTCGCCTGTCTTGAAGGGATCTCAAACGGAGCTTCTCTAGCATACCAGTTTCACTGGAGTGGTATGAGTAGTCGCTACATACCCACCTAGCAGCCCGCCTTTGGATCATCTCTATCGTGTCTATGAGGTCCTTGGTGTACGGGCTCCAGACAGGGGATGGATATTCGATGACTGGGCGTACTAGGGCTTTGTATGCTGTTTGTCGTACGCTGGGGTTCTATGTACGCATATTTCTCTTCAGAAACCTTTGAGACTTATATATGTTATTTATTTTATAAAGTGCTCAAAATGCATCATTCTCCAGATAGGTTTCCAAGTTATTACTCCTTGAAAATAGCCGTTTAAAGTTTAGTGGGAATTGATTAAACCATATGTATAATTGTGTTTCGTTATCGACACCTTACGTATAGTGTCAATAACAATATTGACATGCGCCATGCTTGAATAATATATGCAGTCTCTAATGACAACAGTTTATACACGTACGACATGACGACCAAAGAGACGCGTCTCTCACTTGCGCATTGGACGCTTTCATTGCTTGTTCATGAGAGGAAAAAACAAGTCGACATTTCTTTGCCTTGGCATTGTTACGTTGTGTATTTGTAAATCATTGTAATAATTGCTTGCATTTATGAAATACTTGTAATCGAGTGATTAAGTAAACTCACGCCTTCCGTAAAAACTCTTCTATCGTTTTATCAGCCTCATTAGACAACACACGAGATGACTAACGATTGCTTAACTGTTAGCATTTTTGTTTTTGGAATCTGGACATTTTGTTGGTACTCTGTGGCTGCTGAATGTCGACAGAAGTCGGTGGAGTACCATGATGTATGTTCTACTGAGACTTATGGAACAGTTATATCTACACAGACAGTTACTGATCAGATGTATTGTTCCTACCTCTGCTTGCGTACGGGTGGATGTCTATCGCATACCTATGATACAGCAAACGGGAACTGCGCATTGAATTCGGGATTTCTCGGAACTTTCCCGGGGTGTGATATAAACGTGAAATATGGTCAGATGGAGAAATATGAGGTAACAACTATTTCATTGTTATTGTTTATATTGAATCTATCATAAGTTATTATTAACTGCGTCCACAACAACTCTCTACATGTATATGAAAATCTCAAATGATATTGTATGACGTCAAAAGGGCCAAACTACGATTGTTTTCATTGACATATTAATGTTCGTGTCAATCTTTTTTTTGTTTAAAATATGTTTATGCGAAGAATGTCAACATCATAAAAAAACGTTTCTTCGGAATCGCCGTTTTCTCTTCAGATACGAGCAACCCCCTTTCATTCAACGTGTCTTTGACAATATCTTCACAAGAACATTCTTGGTACCAACCAATTAACGCGTTTGTTGAACTTCTTTGAAATGATATTTATGATACCATAGCTACGAGCGTATATTGCCCCTTTTTATGTAAATTACACGTTCAAAAGTGCTTCATACAATCAATACGATTCAGACAGGGTTAAAATAATATGTTATAGATTATTAACATGCTATTAAAATAGGTAAAATAAAATGGGTAAAATATAAACAATTATGGACAGTTTATAAATCAACACATTCATCATTAATTAATGTAAACAAGATAAAAGTACAATTTAAAATGGTTCAAGTCCAGTTGGTTTCGTAAACTGTCTGACCAAACCAAATGCGCATTACTCCATCATCTATTTTTCACTTTTCACTATGCGACCTTACTTCTATATCGACATAAGAACATAATTATGATTATGGATTTGTTTACCCTCGCCAAAGACACCGAGCAAATAATCAATTTCATCACCAAGCAAATGTTAAATTTGATCACCGTGAAAACGTTGAATTTTATCACCAAGCAAATGTTCAATTTTATCACCAAGCAAATGTTCAACTTTATCACCAAGCAAATGTTCAAATTTATCACCGAGCAAATGTTCAATTTTATCACCAAGCAGATGTTCAATTTTATCACCAAGCAAATGTTCAATTTTATCACCAAGCAAATGTTTAATTTAAACACCGAGCAAATGTTCAATTTTGTCACCGAGCAAATGTTCAATTTTATCACCGAGCAAATGTTCAATTTTATCAGCGAACCAACCATGTTGTTTATTTTCAGTGCCACACGTCCGGTGCGTTCCATCTCTGTGGCTTTGATATACACGCGGTACCTGGTAAAGTGACAGGTTATGTTCGGGTAACCATTGGTGATATTAATGGAACCGTGTGCGATGATGGTTGGGAGGAAACATCAAAAGGACCACAAAACGCCCATGTTTTCTGCAAGTCCTTAGGATACAGGTAAGTCAGAGGGGTATTTGTCAATCGTAAAGGCTCGGGCATTTCCGTTTGTCTTCGGTAAATATATAAGATAATGCATAAAGAACTGTGTGATCAGAATGCGCTATGTTTTGCGACGATTTTACATGTACTTCTCATTTCTCTGTAGCGATACGATTTAGATTAACAAGCCAGATTTCCGCATTTATTTGATTGACCGCACCAACTTTAATAAGCGAATACTTACTCGAAAAGAAAGAAGCTAAAAAATTAGCCATTTTTAAAGAGGCGTTCCCTATAACTTTGATAGTTTTAATCGATTCAGGAATATACATTCAATGAGATCCATTATTGCTTAAACTCCTCAAATTTTCAACAAAAAAGCTCCCAACAATGACGGAGAAATAATGAAAATATATTTCCGTAATGAGCCAAAATAGTCACGAGTTGTTTCCCTTTGACAACATAATAATACATCGCCTGAAGCGATAAATTATTATTGGTGATTTGACCATATTTTTTTGACATTATAAAGACACATCTGCACACACTTTCTTCTGACAAATTATGATAATTGATAGTGCTTTGTACATTTAGCTCATTAAAAGTGATAGTAGAGAAAAATATGCTAGTTATAGGGAATGCCTCTTTAAACTAAGAAGTGCTTGGTTTCAATTAACACTTTCCTTTAAAGAAAACTTGAAGCTAATGGATAGTACTATACTATCCAGTTACTTAAATATGAAATCAAAGGACACAAGTTTTTTTTCTAAATTTAGACATTTTTCTAAATCTTATTGCATAATTACAATACAATGTCATTAAGTCCGGTTTTCCTAGAGTCACGTGTTTCAATATAAATCAAAGTAAATGGTACTAAGTTACGTGGCAAAGGAAAGGTCAGACCAAAAATGATCATTAAGTTCCGATAAACTTGAATATTTCCAGTGGCGGTGATACCGTGTACCCTCATGGATCAGAGAGTCTCTACAACCATGAGGCGATAATGATGGACGATGTAAATTGTGCTGGAACGGAGACAAACATACTTTTATGTTTGCACAGTTTAACCCATAACTGCGGACACAGTGAAGACGTTCGCGTCATATGTACAGTTTGAGAAAACAATTGAGCCAGAAGAAAAAACAACTCTGCATAACCGATCTTAATCGGTCAACATTAGATATTGCACTGCATATATAAACTGGATTCTTAGAACAGGTGACTGTGTACTACAGCCTTGAATCACATGACTTTCCTTGTGTTTGGGTTAGTACATTACGGAATACCGTTAGGGCCATCGTGGTTACACATTAAAATCCAGAGGGCGACAATGCGATAGTGCGATAGTACGATACGATGGCGACAATGCGATAGTACGATGGCGACAATGCGACAACGCGATAGTACGATGGCGACAATGCGATAGTACGATGGCGACAATGCGACAACGCGATAGTACGATGGCGACAATGCAATAGTCTTATCGTACTATCGCCATCGTACTGTCGCATTGTCGCCATCGTACTATCGCGTTGTCGCATTGTCGCCATCATATTATCGCATTGTCGCATTGTCGGCATCGTACTATCGCATTGTCGCCATCGTACTATCGCGTTGTCGCATTGTCGCCATCGTACTGCCGCATTGTCGCCATCGTACTATCGCGTTGTCGCCATCGTATTATCGCATTGTCGCCATCGTACTATCGCGTTATCGCACTGTCGCTATCGTATTGTCGCACTATCGCATTGTCGCATTGTCGCCATTGTACTATCGCATTGTCGACTATCGCCAATCGACTACTGAGTCCAAAAACTAGGTTTCGTCGACTCAATACAAGGAATAATCCTGTGAAGTTTGACTAACCTTGCTCAGTGTAAGGTCATGTGACCTTGACGTTTTGCCTACTAACCCCAAAGTGTAGGTTTCATCTACTTAATACAAGCAATCATCCTATGAAGTTTGAATACCTTAGGTCAAAGTAATGATACGTATCATCTACTGAATATAAGCAATAATGCTATGAAGTTTCACTTCCATTGGTCAAATTGTTCATTAGTTATTTAGCTGCAACTGTGTTTTAATGTAAGGTCACAGGGACCTTGACCTTTGATCTACTGATCCCTAAAACATTAGGCTTCATCTACTTAATACAAGCAACCATCCTGTTAAGTTTGACTACCCTAGGTCAAGGCAATCTCTAGTTATTGATCAGAACAAAAAGGTCTACGGACCGGCCCATCAACATTTGCAAAACAATATACCCCCACTTCTTTTCAGTTATTATTCACAGAGTTATCTACTCGCGCCTTTTGATGGGGAGTGTGATCATAAACACGTATGCAAAGTTTCAAGGCAATATCTTGAAGGACTTGAATTTAAGGACAATTTATGTCAAATATCTAAGGTCCAGGAAATGTGGTTCTGGTGAAGATTTTTAGTTTTTCCCATCCGAATCCAGAGATGCCCCGAGGAGGGGTCTATCTGATCCCTGGGGTTATGATTTAATCAAACTTCAAAATTGGTAGAGGTCCGTTAGACCATGCTACATGTCAAATATCTAAGCTCTGGCTCTTGTGGTTCTGGAGAACAATTTTCGAGTTTTCCTATACAAAACCATATATGCCGCGGGGCCAATCTTACCCGGTGGTCATGATTTTAACAAACTTGTCCCCTAGACAATGCTTCACAACAAATATTCAAGCTCTGGGCCTTGCTGCATCGTAGAAGATTTTTTAAAAATTTGGCTGCCATGGAAACCAGAGTTCCTCATGAAATTCCATTTTTGAACAACTTTGAAATGGGACCGCCAAAGGATCATTACTACCAAATTTGGTACCAATTGACCCAGAGGTTTAGGAGAAGTATATTTTGTAATTTGAGGCAAAATTTTGACGGACACATGGATGGACAGTCTGATGACAGTTTCCACAAAATCTCAAAAGCTCACAATGTCACAGTGTAACAGGTGTGCTAAAAATTGGACTGGTACGAAAATTTTAACCAACGACAACACCGTGGTAAGAAGAGCTCCGCTATTCCTTGAATAGTCAAGCTAACTAGAACTCCACACAATGAGATCTATATATGTATCAAGTTTCAAGTCAATATCTCAAATACTTTTAAAGATATGCTCCGGACAAAAAAATAAGTATTTTAAATAACAAAGGACAATTACTCAACAAGAGGGCCATGATGCGACAATGCGACAATGCGACAGTACGATGGCGACAATGCGACAGTGCGATAGTACGATGGCGACAATGCGATAGTATGATGGCGACAATGCGATAATACGATGACGACAGTACGATAACGCGATAGTACGATGGCGACAATGCGATAGTACGATGGCGACAGTACGATATGACTATCGCATTGTCGCCATCGTACTATCGCGTTGTCGCATTGTCGCCATCGTACTATCGCATTGTCGCCATCGTACTATCGCGTTGTCGCATTGTCACCATCGTACTGTCGCATTGTCGCCATCGTATTATCGCATTGTCGCCATCGTACTATCGCACTATCGCATTGTCGCCCTCTGGATTTTAATGTTTAACCACGATGGCCCTAACGGTATTCCGTAGTACATAGCATGCGTATCGTCGCTGTCGTCCGACAAATTAGCTACGATATTTCGTCACGTTACTTTGCAATTACAAATTACTACAATATTAAGTTGCCTATGTTGCTTATATTCCAAGGCACCACAGGCATTGTCATCCTAACAACTAGTACTATTGTCCGTAAATATCATCATAATTATATTAGTGTCCTAAAATCTAAAAGGACAAATTGTCGTACCTCATAAAAATGACAAAACTGTGGTGGCGAAAAATCGTAGCTACCATTTTCTGAATATCGGTATGACTTACGGGTCTATGGTTTATTCAATATTTTGCATCTTAATTTGTTTGGCAATTTCAATTTCTAGAACACCGTTATTAAAAAATGACAGTTTTGCCTCTCTCTTGAAAAGTTGGCATTTCGGAGGTATCGGAGGTTTGAGAACGACAGCGACGGTATATTCTTATACTACACGTGTAACGTATAATATTATAACGTTATAGACATGGGTGTGTTTTTTTTTTCAATAGAACGATGGTAATTTTGCGTTATTTGTGACTTATGATATAAAGAATATATCACTCGTTAATGTTAATGATACATTTATAATTAACTCGCTCAGGAAATGTTATTCCAGCCAGAGGCTCGCTTGATAACATTTCCATGGAAACTTAGATACAAACAAATCAGTGTTAAAACGAATACATGTATTTTATTTCGGATGTACTTTTTTCATTGTATTTTTGTCACTTTAATAATTAGGCTTTTAAAATTTAACACTTGTATCCAGATGTAAACAGGAACCAGCTCATTTATATCTGTACATGTGTAGAAATGGTTGACTGGTCGGCATAAGAAGTCAGCAGAACCATCGATTTTAATATCATTATGTTCCAATGAGTGTCCGTCCGTATGTATTCCATTGAGAGGCGGTCATAACACACTGTGTATGCAATTACTTAAAACATCTACTTGCATAAAACGTTGGCAAAGTTTTTAGCATCCGAACGTTGATGGAGAACGCAAACGCGAGTGGCACTTTAAGTGCATGGGTGACTTTCGCTTCGTTCGAACTGCCTTAAGACTACATATTCATTCCTGCATCACATGTTACACACGTTACTTCCACTACCAACTTAAAACGCCTGGGCAAGTATGATAACGCACATGCAACACCTGTAAGTTCGGTCTCCGTACGATAACGTGACACTCGCACGGAGATTGTACGCCGTGAACACGTTGTAAGAACGTTCAACCCACATGAGCAACGTACGATGCTCAAAGTCTCCCATGGTCAGACAAAGTGCCGTTCGTTGAAGTAATGTCTCCATACTTCCTGGCTAGGTTTTAGGAATTTAGCTTCTGTAGCATTTTCTAAATACGAACGTACCCCCAAACGAGCACGTTGGGTTTTGACCGGGCCTTGAATGTGTAAGTTGTGTGTACTTTTTATCGTTGTTTTAACTGGATGTCATATTTTATTGTTCGTAATTTACATAAGAACCTGCAAATTCGTAAAACAAAGCTATCCCTTATAATTATATCGTTATACAAGGTATTTCTATGGAACGCCATAGCTGTCGGAAGATTAGCAGAACTGTTGAATTATGTTTTTATACCGTGGTATTAGACTATATGATGTACTAATCTCAATTAATCTTGTCCAGTTGTCATAATATGATCATGGTTTGTCATTTTATGATGTCTGTTTACTATAACATGATTATCATTTGCCATCATAGGATGATCCTTTATCATTATACGACGATCACTTGTCTTTACGGAATGGTCAAAGGTCATTATTATGATGATCATTTGTCGATATATGACGTCCGTTTGTTATTGAATGGTGATCATTTTGTCATTATGTGATGCTCATTTGTCATTATATGATGTCCATTTTTCATGACGTGATGTGCATTTGTCATTCTATGATGATAGTTTTTCGTATAATGAAAAATGCTTGACCACATAAAGACAAATGAACATCATATAATTGTCTTCGTCCCCGCGAGGGGTCTGTCAGACAGATAGATAAGGAAAAATGCACATCACATACTGACAAATGATCATCCTATAATGACATATGATCCTCATATAATAACAAATGATCATCATATAATGACATATGATCCTCATATAATAACAAATGATCATCATATTATGACATATGATCCTCATATAATAACAAACGATCCTCATATAATGACATATGTTCCTCATATAATAACAAACGATCCTCATATAATGACATATGTTCCTCATATAATAACAAATGATCATCATATAATAACAAACGATCAACATTTAATGACAAACAGATATCATATAATGAATAACGGACTTCATATAATGAAAAATGAGCATATGCACATCACATCACGACACAGTACCATGGTATGTAATAATTTTGCTAATGTTATGTCATCTGTTTCTGAAAATTTTTTTACATCATATATACCAATACGCCAATTTATTGTTGTATAACCTAGAGTTGAAAGCAGCGTCATTCAGACTTTGGGAAGAACACTCTTATAACTGTGGCATGCCAATGATTCTTAAAAAAGCACATATATATTATGCACTAGTATGGAAAGCCATAGCTGTCTTAAGATGGCAAGGTTCTGTTTTTTGTGTTCATTCTTGATTATGTTATAGTCGATTCAATAAGTAATACTAATTGGGTAACTTTCCCATTTGAAAGAGTAGCGGGGATCACTGCCAACTCAGGTTGACAAATTACATCTAGATAAACATGCTAATCGCATATTAGAATTATGAACAAATCAATATCAGCGGTCGTTGCGCTCCAGGCTTGCACTTAATTTGTTTATAGTCCTAATATATGATCTATAACCTATACATGTATTGACGCAAGTACACCAATATATAATTCATATTAGTTAAAATTTCTTTATTTATATTATCATGTTCAGTTGTTTGCTTGTATGATCAGAAACATTAAACTAAGTCTCAAGTCTGGTGGGTATCAGTTTAATGTGATACATGTTTATTACCAATCGGAACTCCTCGGCGTTTATCTAACGAAAGTGTTTTATTCGAATAGTTACGATTGGTTTATTACGAGTATTGTACGCTGGCTTATTATGACGTCAAGGATTAGCAGATCGTTAATTCTATAAGAACCCCCTATAATACTGGAGGATTGTCATTAACGGCCATTTAGTGAATTATTTATGATATTCAGTAATATTTAATAAATTCACATGAAGGTGTCATCTAACAAATATCTTCAAGAAACAGAATACATTAATTTTATCACTTTTATCTCAGTCATGTTTGTTAACTTCATTTATTCCCTCGACACGAAACAAGATGCACCATTGAATCGTAAATACATTGTTTGTAGCTTCTAGTTTCGAACGGTACCAAATGCGATAAGAATATCAACATTAAAAAGAAATTCCCTTCCACAGTATACCTTGTTTTAACACATCGCAGGCCTAAGAAACTATACCCCTCCCCTAAGTTTAACATCCCCAAATGTTCACACTCATTCATTAGACAAAATAACAGGTTTAAAATGTCTTCCTACATGAATATACTATTTAACGCATAAACATGCCAAAAAGGGTTTTGGTCGGATCTTATTATGTCTCTACCATACAAAACAATCAAAATACATCCCTTTAGTAGTATTTAAGTTATAATGTCAGTACTTTTGACGATGTGCCGTTCCGGGTATGAAGCCATTGTCACGTTGTTTTAATATTGAAAATGGAACCCAACCCAAAACGTTGCAAACCTGTCAAATATAATATATTCTATATTGAATGGGTGAACAATTAGGGAAGTAATCAAAGCACTGGAAGTACTCATGTGTGGCGTACTGATGTCATTATAACCAATCAAATAAAGGCTGCATCAACATGCTGTGTCAGAGCTCTGATAAGCCCAGACTCACTCGAATGTTTGTGCTGCTCTCAAGACACCAAGCGCAGGTGTCAAGATGAGTGACTTGGTGTTCTCTATACAACTGAATACTGTGGGAATTAAAACACAACAAACGAGATGGCCATCCCCCTGCTATAGAAACAGGACAAGTAGGGGTGTAACGATACGCTCACCTCACGATACGATACGTATCACGATACAGACCTTATGATACGATACGTATTACGATACACATTATAGTTTTTCATTAAGACTGTATAATGAGTATGTTCACTGTTGGAACTTTTAATATTACACACATAAAGGCTTTTTTCCTTATATAAACAGGCAGACATTTTATATTTTTAAGACCTCTTCACTTACAAAAATTACCTATTAAAAGCAATTACGTTTACCAACAAATGAAGTTCACTTAAAAAAATAATTCCCCAATACTGCACAGTCATGTCCCTATACACTGTATGTAAGGGTCTTATGAAGTTTAGAAGATCCCCATTATAGCCCACAACTGTCACCTTTAGTTTCCCTGATTAATTTATTATTGTTTCTAAAAAGTTATTTTCAAACATAATTAACATTTTCATTGTATGAGCTGTCAATTAATTTTACGATTTTTGTCCATATTTATTTCACTATTCTGAACGTATTTTCGGTCCGGATTCATATGGTACGGTCCCGAACGGACTTTAGCCATTCTGCATAACCAGTGTCTAACATTTCCAGTTCGTCAGTATGGTTCTTATTAGATTGTACGATGACTGAACACTAGTTATGTTGACTCCACTAAAGACTATGAATATACCGGATGGTAGGTACTGGAGCTTTACTGCTTTTCTGCTTTTCAAATTATATTTTCATGAGCCACTTTTGTACGTGGTAGAATGTCCAGATGGCGTAGTTCATATTTACGCTCGTTCCACAAGAATCAGCCTAAACTCTTTAATAATTTACACCGCAAGATGTACTGTCAACAGAAGTTTGAACCATTCAAGTATTTACGATTTGTACCAATTCTTGTTCCGAGTTTGACTTTGCTACATGGTTGTAATTATAAATAAAATATACGATCTATTCGATGCTAGTATTACTTTTTCATCAGATCAAATATAACACTAAACAAATTATTTCAATAATCACGGTTACACATTAAACAAACCCCTCATGATATTTAATGTCATGATTATTAGCTAGTAACAAAATATTTACTGAAAATTTAACATCAATAACACAAGAATGAATGTAATGAACTCGCCGAATGTTTACTTAAACTTTGATACCAATAACACAAGAATTAATTAATATATTACAACAAACGTGAACAGAAGCCTCTGAAAGCTTCATACAAGCCTTGAAATGTGAAACAATGCCAACAGTCTTGTATTACCCAAACAAGATCCGATACAATATACATAAACCAGAGGACCGAATACAGCTTTACAATTTTTACAATTTTTACAAGTCTATTCAGAATACGTTCTACACATGTCACTATAAGATTGCTTAGGTAAAAAAATGATCCATGAACATTCGGATTTCTGTGAAAATACGATACAAATACATGACAATGTAATATCGATGGCTTAGAATAAGAAGGTTTTAGGTAAAAAAGTAATATTTTGAGAACACTAGAAAACACCACTGTCCGGAAATTAGTATTTCCTTAATGTTATGGTAATGTTTCAACTTCGGTTTGGCCAACATGATAAATTACGATTTTATGAAAATAAAATATGCTCATTAGAAGCGCCTCATAAGTAATACTCACGACCTTCTCATTCTACGCCAGCGATATAATCATAAGCTATGCATCAGTCAAAACATACCAACACATTGTCTGAGTTTCCTGCTTTTTCTTGCTTTCGATCATCTTGATACTTTATGTACCTGGTGTTTTGAGCAAAATCGGGTAAGAGACATAATTGCGATGGGGATTTTTTTGCAGAATATATCTGGCAATTTCCCACCATCTAAACACTTATTTTATAATTAACATTATACGTTTTACCTGCAGCTTCTGCTTCTTTATACCTCTATCACATAAAACCAAGCAAGGTACACCAAATACTACTATATTGTATCTTCATTCTATTTGGTCAAAATTATGTTAAAATTAAAATAAGTTATCAGTTTTCTAGGGTTCTTTTCAGCTGCTAGGCCGCTCAAGCACCCTTTGACAGTTTAACTCCCCTTGTCATTGGGCTACATATGGAAACCTACACTCGTGTCTCCCTTGGGAGACTATTTCTCTCCTGTGAGTGTGACGCCCAGGAATAGAAACTGCCCTCATAAATACCATTTTACACTATGGCGGAGTTGAGCATGTGGGTCTTGCTCAAAGAAATTAACCAGTGGTCCTGAGGGGGTCGAACCCGGGACCTCTCTATCCCGAAGCGCGCGCCTTCCCTCTAGGCCACCGCTCCCCGCATATGTGCTTGTTTCAAACGAATCTAGTGACTATAGTGACACGTGTATGACGTGTAATCATATTCTGCAAGAGAAAGATATTATCGATTCTTGAACGAATGCGGAATAAACATGCTATATAATGCAACAAGTCCATGAAGTTGCTACAAATGATTTTTGATAAAATACAACTGCATATAGCATTGTGGTCTGCCGATTCCAAAACTCCTCACGTTTGTTGGTATTTAGTCATGTTTTACCCCCAAATATAGATCTCGCATGTTAGCATAGAACTCCATATCAAGTATGTTACAAGGCAATGATTATGTGACAGGTTACAATATTAACCATTTCTTTGCAATTTAGATATAACTAAATATAAAACCCAATGTTCCATGCCTTATTACACATACCAGAGAAAGTGATATAGATGCCTGTTTAACCTTGACCAAAGTTCTGTTATTAAAGGTATCGTTTCATTTGACAAACGACAGTAAGTATAAACTTTTTATACAAAAACAATATTACAAAACTATTCCCCAGGCACACAAGAAAGACACGGCTAGAATTTAATAGCCATACATAAAGATTTTTATTCGCACTCATTAATATCAAATCATTAGAAAAGGATATCCACCCTGAGCTGCCTTATTAAACATTCTGTTGAAGATGAAATAGAACTGACTGTTTCGTCTTGATAATTGGAAAGTCAAAGAACTCGCTTCAACTAGCATTAGGACTGTAAGACGTTATATCCTGCATAACAAATTTACCATGGAATTCTGAAACGTACCAACAAACCCAGGTGTACAATTAATAGAGACAGTAGGTGTGTTCGTAAGAACTGTGCAGAACACTGTCCAAACTGTTCCTGTTCCAAGCACTTACGAACAGAATAAAACTTCCGAACAGTGTTCCACTCCAAACGACTTACGAACATAACGGAACAGGAACAGAACATGAAGTAACAATAATAAAAATAATGTTAAAGAAATAATTTTAAGAAATAAAACTTTTAAGGTGGCCGATATTGTTAGTTACAGTCGTTATGTTTGTGGAAGAAAATTTCCCGGTTGTCTTGTTGTTGTTGTAATCACGTGACCTGTTCTGCCTGCACCACCTTGTTCACGGGAACAGACGGAACATGTCCTGCACACTGTTCCGGGGTGTTCGTAACGCTGTTCTGTGTTCTGGAACACAGAGAACAGCGTTACGAACACACCCCAGAACACGACCGTGACAAAATTACTTACTAATTTGATAAATGCACGTAAGATACTATATTAGTCTAGCCCATAATAAGTACCTAATATAGCTTTTCTAATGTTAGAATACCTACTACAGTATAAAGAAAATTGGTATTCAATTTCGACATAGTGCTGGGTGCAAGCGGAAACCCCACACTGTATTGGGTATTGACGAAATAAACTGGGGAAGAATAAACTGAAGGTGATGAAAAAACCCTCATATGGTGAATGCTACTCGAGCATTAGAATGGTAATGCAGAGATACGACACAGACAAAAGAAGGAGCACAAGCCATTGACAAACTCATTCGACCAGAGCACCAAAGTAATATGTTTATCAAAAGGTAGCTGAAAAAACGTACTACTAGTAATGTAGAATTTCAGTAAGTTACATTTTGCGGTTGCATAGATAGCAAGGAAAGATAAGGATAGACAGTCATTGACGTTCATACCCTTGAGGATCGATGAGAAAAAGAGTCATTCTCCTGTAATATATTAATTTAATGTCCAGTTTACCGACACAAAGTTAATCAAATATTAATACATATATATTGTTTATACATTGTGGCTGACAAGAGTAACATAAACAAACAGAAAACTGTCGGTATTTTCTTGTGTATCATTTCAGATCATTCATTTATACATGCAAAGTTCAATTATTATTGACGTTTTTAAGATGAAATATAGATGAAGCAGTAAAGAAATTATTCCGCTAGGTAGCAATAAAGTAGTTCACCGAAGAACCTAACAACTGTGAAATGTATTATAGCTCCATTTACTGTATAAACATATCCTAGAAAGGAACAAAACACGTCATGCTTTATTGAAATATTCCAACATGGTTTGCTTCATCATCACTTGAGTCATTAAGTCATTTCCTTTGCTATCCAATGTACAGCCGTCATCATCGCGGCATTTACTTAGCTACCCAATGTGCAGCCGTCATCATCGTGTCATTAAATAAGCTACCCAATGTGCAGCCGTCATCATCGAGTCATTTACTTAGCTACCCAATGTGCAGCCGTCATCATCGTGTCATTTACTTAGCTACCCAATGTGCAGCCGTCATCATCGTGTCATTTACTTAGCTACCCAATGTGCAGCCGTCATCATCGTGTCATTTACTTAGCTACCCAATGTGCAGCCGTCATCATCGTGTCATTAAATAAGCTACCCAATGTGCAGCCGTCATCATCGTGTCATTTACTTAGCTACCCAATGTGCAGCTGTCATCATCGAGTCATTTACTTAGCTACCCAATGTGCAGCCGTCATCATCGTGTCATTTACTTAGCTACCCAATGTGCAGCCGTCATCATCGTGTCATTTACTTAGCTACCCAATGTGCAGCCGTCATCATCGTGTCATTTACTTAGCTACCCAATGTGCAGCCGTCATCATCGTGTCATTTACTTAGCTACCCAATGTGCAGCCGTCATCATCGAGTCATTTACTTAGCTACCCAATGTGCAGCCGTCATCATCGTGTCATTTACTTAGCTACCCAATGTGCAGCCGTCATCATCGTGTTAAACCCGGGACCTCTCCATCCCTAAACGCGCGCCGCTTACATCTAGGCCACCGCTCCCCATGCATGGTATATGGTCGTAACTTGCTCAGATTTACATGCTTTATCTTTAGCGTAGTTTTCCCTTAACAATTTTCCCGCCTTACTCAATAAATTTGAGATGCAAAATTCTATGTAACTTGCACAAGAGCAAACATAATCAGCATTGGAAATTATTATGGAGTCTTCAAGGTTGCGACCTTTACAAATGTGACAGGAAAGGGAGCTAACATCTCAATATACAGTTCTTACAAAAAAAACGTTAGGTACATATCTATGGCTTAGAATTAGAAGGTCGTAAGTGCCACTTACGACCTTTTAAGATCCATGCATATTTAGAATAAGTATCACAAGGCGCTTCTTATGAGCCCATTTTCATAAAAATCTGAACTTGTCATGTTGACCGAAATGAAGTTGTAAAAGTTTGTTTTACCATAAGTAAAGTGTAAATGTCAGACAGTTTTTTCGTGTTTTCTCAAAATATCGATTTGGTAGTTACGACCTTCTAATTCTAAGCCATCGTTATATACACCCTATTTCCAAATACGACAGGGCAAAACATCCAGAGTACTTGATAATCTAGCCTGGAGTTCCCTGTCCTTGATTCCTACGTCATCACTGTTGAGACGCACATTATGATGGGAACCAGACTATTGATAAACATACAAAACTATCAGTGAAGATGCCATTTACATGCCTAAAACATATCCTTAGTTACAACGGTACTATAGGACAGGTAGGCTGTTAATTACGAGGATATCTGCACTTAGTAAATACTAAATCCATTAGAAAGTCTGATTAGTCATTAGAAAAAATATTAATAGCAAATAGGTGTGGTGATAAGTTTAGCATGGAAGTGCAATCATTAGATACATTTTAAAATACAATTGCACAAAACGATTTATTCAATCGCATTTGAAAACAAAAGAGACAGTGTTAATCACAACTCATAAGTGAACAGAATATGTAGTACTCTAAATATAGGTTGGCTATCTTGACCTGAGCCTGACCTTTATGCAAGAATATATTACAAGGTTCTTGCTTTGAATATAACAATTTCCACAAGCAAATCGTGCAATATCGGTATTTCAGATTTGTGTTTTAGTATTACATCTTGAGCTTCTTAGTGTATGAAAACATACAATCAGTGTTGTAAACGTAGACAATATATCGACTGTTAAATTATGCTAATCAATAGGTCAGGCTCATGTCAAATTGGCCAAGCTATAGCAGTGAAACATTTATGCAGAACTATTTGACTGTCAAAAATCCCCAAAACTTTTCATAAAACTAAATTTTCACTTGCTTCCACCAGCGTGTACTACGATGACCTTTGAATGAATATTGAAGTAAATAAGGCGTTTCTAATTTTCTTTATCATTATATTGAATGGATGGAACATTTGGAAAGTATTAAAACTGTACTTTGTAATATAATTTCTTAGGCCTGTGGTTGAAATGACTAGCTGAAAGGTTTTAAAGCACTGTGAGTTATCTATGACCAGATGCTCGACCATATTTTGAATAACAAAGTCGATAAAAACAAGGACACGAAACCCCCAGACGATTCTTATTAGACAATTAGATCCATCCAAGGGCAGTAACTCTGCTTAATCGTACAATAAGGTTACTAGAATTGCTTCCCTTGCATGATAATCAGTGCATAACAAACAAGTAACAAAACAAATCTTTATTTTGCTCCACTTTATACCTCAGTACATTTATGCAGATAATAACACTTGTACTAGATCATAACAGACTCACAAACATATCACTAAACTCATATACAATTAAATTAGAAGTATTCACAAAGGTTCAATTTTCACAGGATTCACCTATTCGCTCTGTCACAAAAATGAGATTAGCTTAAACAAATACAGGTAAAATGCAAAAAAACACTAACTCTAAAATTAAACAATTGTGCACATTTAACCAAGCAAGAACTCCTTCAAAACAACAAATTCAAGAAATTTTCACAAAGTGACAATAATGAATATATAATTTCCGATAGATAACAGCATCCACAATGACAGGTATGTGGCTTAAATTATATAGTTCTACCAGTCACGAGTGGTTGTTTCAATTAATGATCAGCAAAATAAAATGCATCTTCAATAAATTACTTTTTTCTCCTAGCTGCGATGACTCTACTATTGGATTCAATCCTTATTGGGGCAGCTGGTCTTACATTGAACCCAGAAAGCTCTGTTTTTGAACGTGGAAGAACTTCAGTTATAATACCCGATATAACTGTCATATCATTTTCACGAATTGTAAACTTTTGACCCTCTGTGACAACCATTGCCTTTCTAAGTAAAACATTGACTTTAGTGGTATCCCCTGGCATGATCATTTGAACATCATCTTTCAACCACACCATAGCAGACATCATCCATGTAGAAACAAAGAAGTTCTGTGCATACTTATTCATCACCGGCTTTGATCTTCCACCTTCAGATTTGGTGAGCACATAAATCTGTGCTTCAATCCAATTGGTCATTTTCACTGACCCCATAGGAACGAGAGCCATACCTCGTTTAACAACATCACTCTTGACAGATCGGACTAAAACACCCATGTTCTCACCCCCTTTACCTACCGCAACCTGTTTGTTAAACACCTGAATTTCTGCCACAGAAGTTTTCAAATTGTTATCATATCCCATTAAAGCTGCCTCACAGCCCTTTGTAATAACCCCTTGTTTTAATGTTCCAACAAGGACCGTGCCTCGTCCAGGGATAGTAAGAGATGACTCAACAGGCAAATAAAATGGTGCATTTAAATCTCGATCAGGAACTTCAATGTAGTTATCAATACATTCAGTTAACTTCAAAATCGAAGGCGCACCATACTTGGTATCATTGCCTTGTAAAGCGTCCAATGCTGAGCCATGAATTACTGGCGTCTCATCAGAATTAAAACCATACTCTTCGAGCAAATCTCTAGTTTCAATCTCGACTAGCTCCAGAATTTCATCATCAACAGCATCTGCTTTGTTCAAGAAGACAACAACCTTCTGAAGACCAATCTGTCTGGCTAACAGAAGATGTTCTCTAGTTTGTGGCATTGTTCCATCAGTAGCTGACACTACAAGGATGGCTCCATCCATCTGCGAAGTTCCTGAAAATACAATTCAATAAAAAAATATGTAAATCAATAAAGGTACAAGTCAATACATGTATCTAACGCACTACTACAACAACAAATACAGAAATCCGTGCAAACCGATTTTTATAAACAAGGGCCACATCTATGATCCACCAATAAAACCCAGAGCATAACTCCATAGGCTTGACATTACCCGATTTTCAGTGGTGGCCAAAAGGACCAGCAGCTTTTTAGACTTGTTGGTCGGACAGAATTCAAGGTGGTTCTAACTGCTTTTTAAGCAGCGTTCACCATGCTAATATATAATATATATATGCACTGTGTTTTGTTCAATTTAACTTGAGCAATGATCTTGATTCCATTCAAAACATCCTTTAATGTACAGCATCGATACACATGAGACTATCTCTAAGTTACCAAACCAGTTCATCCCTACTTGGGCGCAAAACACTGATAAATGTGCATCTGACATTTCCAGTGCCCTCGTGAAGAGTCAAACTAAAGACCTCCAGGTTCGTAGTCAATAGCATTTACCACTGGGTCACTTTTCCACCCATAAGGTGAATGTTAGCGAAAGCCATTTTTAATTTGGAAAACCAGACTAAAAATTCCACCATAATTTGATGCTAAATTTCAGAGGCATGGGTATAGCCTTACAAGCAAATGGTCATTTAAATACGACTTGACTTCGCAATGCGCTTACATTGCAGAGCACAACACTAACGCTGGTCTGATGCTAGTGGTTTTTGAGGGACCTGTATACAGGGCCAGTGAGAATTCTGACTGCAGCATGATTATATTTATACATACCAGTTATCATGTTTTTTATAAAATCCAAATGTCCAGGACAATCAGTGTGTGCATAATGTCTTTTGTCTGTTTCGTAGGAAACATGTGTAGCATAAATAGTAATTCCTCGTCTTTGCTCTTCCACGGAACGATCTATAGCATTGAAGTCCACATACTTAGTCCCAGAGCTTTTTTCAGCTAAGACCTGAAAATTTACAAGAAACCCAACCAATTATTTGGGGATGTACAGATAAATTTTCAATCTGCATGACTAGCTCAATTTGTAGAGGGCTAGATTTTTATATCTGAATTGTATGAGCCAGTCTACAGGAAAATCTGCTTGGTACATCAGATTGAAAAGTCTGGGTGGATTCGGGATGATATACAATGAAAAAGCGCTGAAATATGACAAATGCCTATCTATTGATTCAGTTTTAAAATCACATTGTATATTTCCCCAATTGACCCAGACCCCCCCCCCCTTAAATTGGGTCTTATTAGAATTAAAAAAGCAGCATATTGCAAGCAATCAAAGCATTATTTATATCATATAAAACATTTATTTGACTCGCTAAAGTAACGGCAATGATCTATTATAATCTATTTTACACTAAATTGCATAAGTGAAGTTGTTATGAGTATAAACACTCGGAGCATGGTATAAACAAATGCAACAGGGATACAGACTAACGTTTTTACCACTAGCACTAGCACACTGGGCTACTAACTTTCAGATTTTGGTAGCCAAACAAAAAATCTGGTCGCCCAACCTTCTTGATAGCATGCTATAAATAAAAAAATAAAAAAAGGCCTTAATGGTGGCAAAGACGACGTGTTGGACGTCTTTGATGGTGGTTTTACAATGTTGTTCAGTAAAGTTAAATAAGATGCATGACCATTGGCGATTCTCCTAATTGCCTCTGAAATCCAAAATGAACTGTACAGTGTTCTATTTTAGTAGGAAGGATGCTGGGTATTCTCCTATTCCTTGATTCTCACCTATTGCTTTTTAGGGTCTCTCCAGGGGTTTAAGGAAAATTGACATGTATACTTTTCATCTGACCCCCTGTCATCCTATAAATACACCAGACTGACCAGACAAGTGCAGCCCACCACCCCCCCCCCCCCCCCCCAAAGTCACACAGTGTCATCGATTTTATCAACTTGCATGAAAAAAAACCCGTAGAACTAATAATACATTAGAAGGTCGCTCAGCGGTCATAATCTCAACCAACGGAAGTGATGCAATCCCAATATCGATTTACCAGTACCCGACTGCTCACTCCAATACGCTTACGCGCTGGGAACCGTTCTTGATTGAAATATTGTTCAAAGTATTTGGTCACCAGCACATGAGCACGCAATCGATGACACTGAGTGCCTGTGGACCCTCCAAACCAAAATGAAGCGAGGGGGAATAGTACCGGGTTTTTAAATTTCCATTGTCCCTGCACTGTCAGCTGAGTGAATGCCAAATAACAGCTTGGACTAAATTTCATTGATTTACCTACCTACCTTTTATTCACTGATTTAGGGCTCTGTCAATTAGCCGATTAATCAATTAGCCAAGGGATTTACCTTTTGGGTGACACTGGGCCTGAGGGGTAGGGATTTTACCCGGGGAGTGAAAAGGCAGGGCTTTTTTTCACTATAAAACGGAGGCCAAAATTAGGCTACTTCACAATTTGAAAAATGCTACTTCACAATTCCAAACCGTCAGCTTCACAAACCAAAGAAATGCCACTTTCTCAATTGAAACTGCTTGCCCAGGCCTGTCATTTTGAAATTGATAAAACCAGAGCAGCTTAAACATTTAGTCAAACAATCTCGACCTAGTGACTACTCACCACTCTCGACCTAGTGACCACTCATCACTCTCGACCTAGTGACCACTCATCACTCTCGACCTAGTGACTACTCACCACTCTCGACCTAGTGACCACTCATCACTCTCGACCTAGTGACCACTCATCACTCTCGACCTAGTGACCACTCATCACTCTCGACCTAGTGACCACTCATCACTCTCGACCTAGTGACCACTCATCACTCTCGACCTAGTGACCACTCACCACTCTCGACCTAGTGACCACTCATCACTCTCGACCTAGTGACCACTCATCACTCTCGACCTAGTGACCACTCATCACTCTCGACCTAGTGACCACTCATCACTCTCGACCTAGTGACCACTCATCACTCTCGACCTAGTGACCACTCATCACTCTCGACCTAGTGACCACTCATCACTCTCGACCTAGTGACCACTCATCACTCTCGACCTAGTGACTACTCATCACTCTTGTGACTACTCATCACTCTCGACCTAGTGACTACTCACCACTCTCGACCTAGTGACCACTCACCACTCTCGACCTAGTGACCACTCACCACTCTCGACCTAGTGACCACTCATCACTCTCGACCTAGTGACCACTCATCACTCTCGACCTAGTGACCACTCATCACTCTCGACCTAGTGACCACTCATCACTCTCGACCTAGTGACCACTCATCACTCTCGACCTAGTGACCACTCATCACTCTCGACCTAGTGACCACTCATCACTCTCGACCTAGTGACCACTCATCACTCTCGACCTAGTGACCACTCATCACTCTCGACCTAGTGACCACTCATCACTCTCGACCTAGTGACCACTCATCACTCTCGACCTAGTGACCACTCATCACTCTCGACCTAGTGACCACTCATCACTCTCGACCTAGTGACCACTCATCACTCTCGACCTAGTGACCACTCATCACTCTCGACCTAGTGACCACTCATCACTCTCGACCTAGTGACCACTCACCACTCTCGACCTAGTGACTACTCACCACTCTCGACCTAGTGACCACTCACCACTCTCGACCTAGTGACCACTCACCACTCTCGACCTAGTGACCACTCACCACTCTCGACCTAGTGACCACTCATCACTCTCGACCTAGTGACCACTCATCACTCTCGACCTAGTGACCACTCATCACTCTCGACCTAGTGACCACTCATCACTCTCGACCTAGTGACTACTCATCACTCTTGTGACTACTCATCACTCTCGACCTAGTGACTACTCATCACTCTCGACCTAGTGACCACTCATCACTCTCGACCTAGTGACCACTCATCACTCTCGACCTAGTGACCACTCATCACTCTCGACCTAGTGACCACTCATCACTCTCGACCTAGTGACCACTCATCACTCTCGACCTAGTGACCACTCATCACTCTCGACCTAGTGACCACTCATCACTCTCGACCTAGTGACCACTCATCACTCTCGACCTAGTGACCACTCATCACTCTCGACCTAGTGACCACTCATCACTCTCGACCTAGTGACCACTCATCACTCTCGACCTAGTGACCACTCATCACTCTCGACCTAGTGACCACTCATCACTCTCGACCTAGTGACCACTCATCACTCTCGACCTAGTGACTACTCATCACTCTCGACCTAGTGACTACTCATCACTCTCGACCTAGTGACTACTCATCACTCTCGACCTAGTGACTACTCATCACTCTTGTGACTACTCATCACTCTTGACCTAGTGACTACTCATCACTCTCGACCTAGTGACTACTCATCACTCTCGACCTAGTGACTACTCATCACTCTCGACCTAGTGACTACTCATCACTCTCGACCTAGTGACTACTCATCACTCTCGACCTAGTGACTACTCATCACTCTCGACCTAGTGACTACTCATCACTCTCGACCTAGTGACTACTCATCACTCTCGACCTAGTGACTACTCATCACTCTCGACCTAGTGACTACTCATCATTTAGAAAAGAAAACCACCGGAGACAGAAATCATGTCTACTTAAACATTCAATGATATCAAATATTGCAAGCCTTTATTCATTTTCTTTTCAAAATAAAGGGCAATATTACTTGTAAATTACTTTTCATAAAATTAATTTAAGTCAATATTGCGCTTCCACTCTCACAATTAGGTTAATTAGCACTACTACTGACTATCATCGTGGTATGGGTTGTGGCGCGGTATCAGAAATGGCTCACCTGAGATAAATGCTCTTTTCACAAGTTTAGCACCCTAAATGACTTAGATTACCAGTATATTTTTGAAAGGTAGTATGTTTCTGTCTATGATGTAAATAAATTAGACCTAAAAAAAGATCAGGGTTTAAGAACTGAAAATGTATGCCATACCAATATTTTCTTATGTCACTTTTTTCCTCCAACATGATCATTCCACAATTTTAAGAAATGGAATATTAATCTTATTTTGTTTTGATAGAGACCACTAGCATCCATGTCAGCATTAGGTAACATGATTAAAATGTCCTACACACCTGTCAAACTAATGGTATGGTGTCCAGAAGGATGTGATTTTCTTATCTTCAAAAACTAACAAAATTGATAAAAATCAGAAATAATTGGTTTGATAAGTATTAGAAATAATTACTGTTATTGACATTTTTGGCTTTCCCAAATCCCATTGATTACAGATCTGACTATGCAGATGCCATGACTAATGCTTACATTGTTGTAAAAGATAATTACATCTTGTTTGGACACATTCAACAGTCTTCACGAAAAACTTTTCAAAAGTACTAGCCAGTCGGGCTACCAACATGGCAGAACTTACTAGCCCGAGAAGATATTTACTAGTCAGACCATTAAATTATTAAAATTACTTTAAATTTTCACTAGACTTTCGGACTAGTCATCTAGAGACAATTACTAGCCCGAGCCAGTTTTTACTAGCCTCGGGCTTCGGGCTAGTGGCCAAATTCGAAGACTGAAATTTCAAGTTGACTTGTTTAGTCAATTACGTCATGGCTATTTACAACCAGTTTTATTCTGTCATGCTTTTTGTTATTGATTTATAATCCAAGAATATGTAAAATAATTTGGCCAAATGTTATGTAAAATTGACCAATGTGGACGTAAAATAAAATTGAAAACATTTTCGTAATTATTTCTTTTAGTTTTTTGCCTTTTGAGATCTAGACTGTATGTGCGCCATTTCATATGTACTGCAGACGCTACGAAATATGCTGAGTATGTCATTCATTGTAATGGAAGTAAAACATGCGATGAAGTAGCAAACAAATAATATTTAGTGTCAAAATGTCCCCAATGAATAGCCCTATCAATAGGCAAAGACTTTTATCATGTATGTTTTATTTATAAAACAAAATGACCATGTATACTGTTACGTGCTTCTTCTTCTTCTTCCATGTAATTTGCAGGGCCCACTCTGGGGCATTATCGCAAATGTTAGAGACAGAGGTGAGATACAAGGATCCAGGTGCGATACCCTAGCTTGTTCCAAATAGATTCCTTTGTTCTTTAACGTGCCCGGTGTAAAGCATCGATACATGCGAGACTACCCCTGGGTTACCAACCAGGATCGTCTCTAGTTGGGTGGGAAACACTAAATAGCGTTTCTGAAATGACCAAGTGTCCCGGCCGAGAATCGAACCAGGGACCTCTAGATCAGGAGTCAAGCGTCTTACCACTCGACCACCGTGCCGTTTCCCATACCACGGGGATACTATAAGTTTGCTTTCTTCCATAGGACCATATACCACTGGAATAGCCTCCCGTACGGCGTACACAGTAGTCAGTCTCCCTACCATAGCATCGTTCAATAAGGCTGTCAGTGGCATTGAGCATGTTTCACCATAGATCAGTCTCTGAAAATCTGTGTTTACTGCTTTTAACCTATTGTTCTACTTTTACCACTGTATTATACTGTTCTATACTTATTTGAACTATTATTATACTCTTTTATTCATTCTTAGCAGTTGACACGCAAAAATTGTCTACATCCCCGAAAGCGGTTTGACAAAAACGGCAGAAAAAAAATAATTTAAAAGCAACAATTACAGATGATAACGAAGAGCCAAATATAGAGGAACGATCGAAGTTCCTGCATTTGGAAACTACTTAGGTAGGTAGGTAGAGCGGGGTCGGCCTTTGCCGAACAGAGTCTAATTCCGAACGGTACCGATTTAAGCACGTTTTTATACATAATAACGTAGATTTACATTCTATTCCATCGAAAATTCATATTTATGACCTATCCAACCATTACCACCTAAGTTGACACCGAATATAGGGATATTTGACATAAGAATAAAAAATATGTGTGAAAGTGTCTAATTTAAGCAATTTCTATAAAATACTACGTAGTGGTGCTAAGATATGGGAACATTTTCATAGCCTGAATTCTATAAAATAATGGTGCCGAGGGATAAACTATGACTATATAAACCGAATTTAATGCACCTAGATGTCCTGATTCATTGTGCCTTTCGAATAGTCCCTGTTCGACAATACCCGACACAAATTTTAATCAAGCGGCTAATTCCGAACAGTTCTAAAATTGCAGTACATACCTACAACAAACAGGTAAATCTACTTCGGATGAAGAGGATATTATATTGGATTTGTCATTCTGATTATCAGTGGGTTTAATTCCAGAATTATTTTTTTTTCATTTTTTTTTGAAATTTTGAAATATTGAAAATTTATAGTGATTCAACTGAAAATGGTTCAAATGGATCGTTGCAACATGAAAAACTGAAATAACACCGACTGCATGGATAAAATCGTGATGATGATATCTACATGTTTTATTTTGGAATAAAGAAAACAAAACGAGGGTACAGCATTATTACAAATCATTCACTTGTTTACTATGGTGAATTTAATTTGTAGATTTAGTTGTTATTATAAATGGCGACATTTAATCTACATGTTAATGGTAGGATCACACAATCCTGAGAACCGAGTTGGTACATACAGTACAAACACACACACACACAAGTATATACCTGATGATTTACCATATCAAACATTTAACATAAGGCTGATATAGCCCCGAATTGTGTTTCATCGTTTCAATCTAAGTAGGAAACAGTAAATATTACATCTAACTACACATTAAATTACAGTTCCGAGTATGCACTTAATGTTTACACCAAGTTGAAGCATTGCTAGCCTATATCATTGTGGGGAGTCTTAGATTGGTCGACACTGGAACCTAGAGACCAGTCCACAGGTGCCGTGCATACTACTATTTGTAATTATATGTGAAATTATATCATTTTATTTAGTGTTCGGAATTACCCGACATTCTGTCCGGCTGACCCTCCGTGTTCGGAAATAGACTCCATTGATCGTGATGAAAAATACGTTCATTTTGGTTATAGGGAAAACTTACGGGAAATGTTGAGTATTGTACGGAACGAGCGGGTTTTTTTTGTCAACTCCAAATCGAAAGTGTTCGGAATTACCCGATATAAATCGATGGAGGAAAATTCTTGCTTAAGTGTTCGGAAATTGCCGACCCCGCTCTAAACACAATGCTTGAATTTCAGATTTTTAAGATAAATCGCGCTTTATCAAAGTTTATGTAATACATTTCACAAATCTTACAGCCTTACAGGCTAGGGCATCTTCACAATTTTGGCAAAAAAGCCCTGAAAGGTGAATGTAAAAATCCCAGACCGTCAATAGGGCCGGGGTTTCAATTACCTGGTGAATAAGCAAAGCATACCTTCGTGATAGCTGCCGTCAAGGTTGTTTTGCCATGATCAACATGACCTATGGTCCCAATGTTACAGTGTTCTTTCTCATCGGACGAGCTTGAATAAGGTCTAATTCTGTATAAACTGTTGTTTCTACATACAAGAAGTTGTGAGCTACGATTCTGCAACTGACATAGATGCCTTAAGTGTAAAACATTAGGAGAAACACGATATAAACCTCTTAGGACACTCCATGTTCGCATGGTGGCTGCCATTTTGCGTCGCGTTTTAGTTACACTGGCGTGAAGTGGAGTAAGGTGGCGTAAGGTTGCGTAAGGTTGCGTAAGGTTGAATATAAGATGGTTTAAGACAATTTATTTAATTCAAAATGTACTTTTTTTACAATTATGATCATTTTTTAACGTCTGGTTATAAATGTGCATGTTTTTTATGTAAAACATGCCGGCGTAAGGTGGATCTAGCTTTGGTCATGTACGTAGCGTAATGTTAGAAAACGATCGACGATTGTCTTCGGACTTAATAAATACAATAAAGTTAAAAATGTTAATGTACATATTTCACATATTTAATCAAATATGTTGATTTATTCACCGCTGGCTCTAAATGTATATTTTAAAAAAAAACATGCCGGCGTAAGGTGGATCAAGCTATGACAGATAGGACGAGTATAAGCTTTAGGCCAAGTATATAAACATTGCAGATTATTCGTAAAATATACACACTGTGTTATAAGAAATAGGGCATCTTTAAAGATACACCAATTGTTATTACACAGTCTAGTTGAAAGTATCAGCTAAAAGAGTTTGGTATTAACCATTATATAAAAACACTCTTGCACCCGGGACGGGGACCCTGCTTTCATGGTATCATCTTCTTCGCATGCACTTAATTACTACTGAAATATTCTACAATTATACAAATGCATATTTTGTTCCATATATATTTAATTCTTTATAATATAAGAATTTTATATAGATCTACACGAGTAAATACTTTTTATCGCACCTTACGCTACTAAACCATAGCTCGGGCTACCTTACGTGGCATGTTTTACATGAAAAAAAACATACATATTTAGGTCCAGATGTGAGTAAATCAACATAATTGTTCAATATGTGAACTACGCTCATTTGTAACATTGAATCAATCGATTAACCCAACACATATGCCACCTTACGCCACCTTACGCCACCTTACTCCACCTTACGCCACTTTACGTACTTTAGGGACTCCGAAATTCACTTAGGACGAACTATTGAACGCCATAGCTGTCTTACGATGATGCTTTTCTGTTTGTGGATTCTTTACAGGACAGTATAATTCTACTTTAGAATTATATAATTCCTGATTCTTTATTATGTTATGTGGATTTTTTATTATGTTATGTCCATTCTTTATTCTAAATATCAAAACATCAAAAAAGATCCGAAAAGATTCAGGCAGTATGCAAATTTAAAAAGGAAAATAAAACCAAGTCTGGTAAAGCTGAACTGAAAGTGAAATCCAACAGTGGAGATCACATATTTACTAAGGGTGAGAGAGAGAAGGCTGAAGTTCTAGCTGACTTTTCTCCAGTGTATTTACTGAGGAACCAGAAGGAGACATCATAGGCTACCACCACTTGAACCCAGAGCAACTGAAAATGAATTTGTTGACAACTCATGTATACAGAAGATGAAGTATATACATTGTTGATGGGTTTAAACACCAATAAATCCCCAGGTCCAGATGGTTTACAGTTTTTACACACAAAAACACTAATGGATCTGAGAGATGCCATAACATGCCTATTGACAGTTGTATTCAACAAATCACTGCAAACAGGCCAAGTTCCGGACCTATGGAAGATAGGAAACATCACAGCAAAGGGAGAATTGTCTGATCCTGGAAATTATAGACCCGTAAGCCTAACCAGTGTTGCATGTAACCTAATGGAGAAACTAGTACGACAGAAGATAGTAGACCACATAATAACAAACAACTGGCTTAGTAAAAATCAATATGGGTTTATATCGGGGAGATCAACTACTCTTCAACTACTGAAAGTAATTGACCAGTGGACAGAAATTCTAGATCGAGGGTGGAAATAATTGCTATTTACATGGACTTATGAAAGCTTTTGACAAAGTGCCTAATAAACGATTAATAAGTAAATTATATTCGTATGGCCTCAGTGTGCAGATCATTTCATGGGTTGAACAATTCCTACATAATCGCAAACAAAAAGTGCTTGTAAATGGTCATGCGTTAACATGTCACCAAGTAACCAGTGGTATCCCACAATGCAGTGTACTATGACCAATCCTGTTTGTGGTATACATCAACGACATGCCCAGCACCAGCGTACCTGTTTGCAGACGACACCAATATATATACAGAGACCAAAATGGATGTAGATAGTCAGAATCTCCAAACAGACTTAGTTTCTTATTTGATATGCGTAGTACCCTGCATTTCTTTGGGTGGGATTTAAACTTTCTGGCTCCTGAAATCCCACCCAAAGAAATGCAAGGTACTACGCATATCCAATAAGAAAACGCCTGAAGATGGAAACACATACAACCACCACATGACTTCAACGGGGGGGGGGGGGGGGGAATCAACACTGGAACATTCTAATTGTGAAAAATACATTTTAGCGTAGAAGTAGACAATCTCCTAAACATTGAACATCATATGCAGCAAAAATTAAAAATCAAACAGTATAATGGGACTGATCAGAAGAACATACTCTTATCCGGATGAACACAGTTTAAATACTTGTTTCAAGCACTAGTTAGACCAAACTTGGAATACGCACAAGCAGTATGGTCACCATACAGAGAGAAAGATATTGAAACCATCGA
Organism: Spisula subtruncata; assembly: GCA_963678985.1. Classification (NCBI taxonomy): domain Eukaryota; kingdom Metazoa; phylum Mollusca; class Bivalvia; order Venerida; family Mactridae; genus Spisula; species Spisula subtruncata. The sequence goes on along the minus strand of OY787672.1, from coordinate 22,174,871 downwards.
GAATGTACAGACAAGAGCATCTAAACAAGTACGGGGTCTATGTACCCTTGAATGTACAGAAAGACTGAAAAAGCTGAAAATGACAACTCTAAAATACCGCCGACTGAGGGGAGACATGATAGAAGTATTCAAAATAATGAAAGGAATTTATGACACCAACGTAACAGAAGGATTCTTAGAACAATCAAAACATACGAATACAAGAGGACATGATCTAAAACTTAAGAAGAAACCATTCAAAATCAACAAGAGGAAATTCTATTTTCCTAACATAATTGTGGATGCATGGATTTGCCTTCCACAAACTGTAGTGTCTGGGAAGAAAGTGATTAATTTTGAAATAAGACTAGATAAACACTGGGGGGGGGACCAAGAGGTTAAATTCAATCATAAAGCAGACCTTTTATTCACGAATGCAAGTAGAGACAGGATTGTACAAGAAGAATAGGTGGATATAGAGGTATTTAACCTGCGTCCAGTTGTAAAAATATGTACAGTCTTTATTATAATGCTTTGTGTTATGTTATGTAGATTCGTTATTTTGTTATAATAATTATTATGATGACACCAATTGCATGAGAACGTAATAACATATTCTGCATCAGTTTTCCGGAAATTGGAATGTCAAGTGGTACAGTGCTTCCCTATTAGTTCATGTATGCTAACTGTTTCGGACATACCCGATGAACAGTGCATCACCTCCAATCTGTTACCGAGCCGTTCGTGAACGTGTGAGTCCATTGCGCAGATTGGTAGTCCTCTGCGAGCATGCCTTTTGTTATGAGTTCTCTCCATTTTCCACACCGACTGAAGCGATTGTGTCTTATTGCAGATATAGTGATATTGGACATGTCGATGTTTCTAGTGTTTCTGACCAATCTAGACGAGGCGTTGGGGTCTTAGGCTGACTTCATGCTTTTTATTAACTTCTTTCACGTTCAATGTTCCCTTTTTCAGACAGTTTTGGTGGGACTTCAAGCCTTGAGTTCATGGTATGGTCTGGAAAGAATTGGTGTTAGCTGCCTGCCTTCTTTTACTTAGAGATTGAGTGAAAATGATTTCTTCCAGTCGTGACCTAAATTTATACGAACATTGTCTTTCAATTGCTTTAACTCTGGGTGAATTTGGCTCATGTATTTATTTGAATAATATGCGATAAATGATAACTATATCACGGTTATAATGCATGCACATTTGGCCTTCAAAATGTTTATGTTAATAAATTATGACCGGAAACAAATCACGTCGAAACAATATTCAACGAAGGCAGGATTAAACAAACGTGCCCCCGCTGTTCCTCCATACCTAACACCAAACGAGCTCAACCGTACATGTTTTGACAAGGGATTTGCTGTCTAGTCGAAATGTAAAGTTACGTTTTATTTAATGTGGACACAAATATATTACCATTTTCAGAAGAGGTATATAGATGTATGAGGGTTTTAGCTAAATCATTGAACTTATGTGTGTCTGGTTATAACCGGAAACGAATCACGTCGACATGAGTTCCTCCTCTGGGTAAAACAAATCACTATTGAACTTATGATTTGTATTGTGAAAAGGTTTTGTGCTGTGCGTATAATCAATATCTTGCTGTGCAAGCGGGTACATTTTTGCACTTACGTCGTATATATTAAAACACTGATATCATGGATCTACCTAGGTTAATATTAATGCATGTGCCAAACAAATAATAAACCATGCGAAACTCATTCGACGTAATGTTATATGCGTTTTGTTTATCCTACATACTTAGTATGGTGGGACAGAATAGACATATACAGAGAACGTAAGCCACCGGCTTATATGTCGTGAGCGTAAAATTTTAACTTATTAATAAAAAGATAATACAAAAGTTTACAGGGAAGGCAGGACTCAACTTCATCGAACAACGGATATATAAAAACACCATACACCACAATGACACGACTCATTGCCCAACACGTTTCAGTTAAAAATCAACCATCGAGCGTTCAGTTTAATTTCAGCTGTCGAAACCCCAGGTCCAATTTTTCCAAAGACTGAAATCTCTTACAAGGGTTATCAGATGGTTCACCTAGCATGTAAAAGTGTGTAATACTGTTTCTTTCCCGAAAATATATAGAAATACATGTGTATATTATATTTCACTTAAAATGAATTATCAATAAAACACAGCTACGACAAATTCCGTGAAATAACTTAATAGTGTTCCGATGAAAAAATAGTGCAGTGGTAACTATGTCTTGGTGTGCTATTAAATGTTGAATATTGGCTATGTTAGAAGCGGAATAATGAAAATGTACTCGTGTTTTATCTATGATAAAGCATGGTCGTTTGTTCGGATGCGTACAATACATAATTCGTGCTACGTACTCGTGTTTTGATTACTGCGCATCCAAACTCGAGACCGTGCTTTAGTCTGAGAGTATTTGTTAAATAGCGGACGCAACCACTATGTCACTCTTAGATCTTATTAACTAAATTAACGATACAGTTAGCCTATTGCAAGTGTTTATGTTCACACACATTAACATGTCACCTCGGCGTTTCCATACCTTGCAATCTTACATGTATTTGACACGCGATATGAATATTGCAAGTGTCGCGTTCATGCTCGCTCAAACATGTCACCTCAGCGCATCCATACTTAACACTAAAACGAACAAGTTTGACAAGCGACATGAATATTATAAGTTTCGTGTTCAAGGAGAAGGATAGGACAAATTTTGACAAGCGACATGAATATTATAAGTTTCGTGTTCAAGGAGAAGGATAGGACAGTCTGAAAGTAGTGTACCAAGCAAGCAAACATGGCTGACAGATATAGAAAGGAAAGAATCGTTCTTATGGCAATGGATGGAAGCATTCATTCTGAACATGCTTTTGAATGTATGTACGTACTGACTATATATATCTCTTTCTATCTATTTAAATCTAGGATTTGTTGGGACGTAAATATTCAATAAATAACATTACTTATCGTAAATACGCAACAGGCAATTAATATTAGTGAGCGTATTCGGAATTTTGAAAATGATATTTAGTTTTATTTTAATTGGTGATTTTTATGGATGGCTACAAAATATAAAACAATGGACTTGGACTTAGGGATGTGTTTTTAATTCTTAAGGTGGAATTTATATGAAAGGGATACATACGTGCAATATGATTCGTTGGATATTCATACCCAAACAAGTATTCATTTACCAGTAAATAGTTATAAGGAAGTATGTCTGTACAAAAGCGTGCATTGGTATGATTAGAATTTGTAAATTAATCTTAAATTGCACTTACGGTTTGTTCCATTGCGTAATGTTTACATCTAATGTTATACTGCATTTTGCATTGTTTCGTTTATACATTGTATCAAAACTAAAACTTTGTTTATATGCAATGTACGTGTTCAGTACAACATCTGTAAAGCACCACCCTTTGGTGCTACAAACAATGGCTTTTGAATGCAGGTTGGTTCTCTGCTGGTGTTTAATTTGTACTGTTTAATTTGTTGTTAATATAAATAAAGGGAAAATGGGGGTGTTGTTATACAGAGGTTTTTGCTCTACTGCTTATATAGTTTCAGCTAAATAACTTTTAATTTTTCAAGATTTAGACAGAAAGAACCTGAATATTATCTATTACATAACATAATTATGGCCATACGTAAAATTGTTAGATAGGTCAAAGACGACCCTTAATCGATTTATCAATATCAATGCTTATACATGATTAACTTGTTGATGAGGTCAAACTAATTAACGATATATGAGTGATTATACTAAATGATTGTTGAAGAAATGATAATTATGAATTCGTATAAGTAAGGTACACAGTCATGTACACTAAAATATGAACCGGTGCATATATACAACAATAATTTCAATGGTATTAGTTCAGTGGTCTATACAGACAAGTTTGACTGTATTTGGAACATTGTTTTCAGTGAAATATAGTGACATATGATAACAGTTTTATGTCAAGTTCAACATAATAATATAGCCCATATCTACACTTACTACGCTTTAAATTTCATGAATACATTATATAATTATATAAAAGCGGTCATCATGTCGCGTCAACAGGAAATATATGCCACATAACACAAGTACTGGTTTCAAATGGTAAATTGTCTAGGTGTAATAACTTTACTTTTACGTACGTAACACTTACCGTACTAGAATTAATGGAATGGGTAATGAAATATTTAACATTATGACATAGAATAAATGACGTGCTGTGTATAGCATGGTATGATTCTATCATATATTTCCTGCGAACTTCAAAACACTCTGTTCAAGGCATATTTAGATATGAACCTACATGTCATCCGCCTTAGTAACCGGGGAAGTCGATGGTTTGGATCCCAGTAGGACCTGATCTGATAAGACCGGTTTTTGAGCTGCCACCAAAGAATGAGCCTAGTCTCTAGTCTGGTGCAAGGCGTTTTAAAGCAATGTGAGGCGGGAGTAAATGAGCGCCGATACTACTTGTCTCATAAGCCCAGTGGACGGCCCTTTTAATACGGATATTTTTTAAGCAAACCTTACACAGACAAACGCTTAGATTTGCTTCTCCCCATTATGTCCCACTTTCTGTGTCCCCTTCGTGGGCACAACTAGCACTTGAATACTATTGATATGTGTGTAATAAGTAGGTTGGAGTTGAGCTATAGTTTATAGTGACGTTACTTGTAACCTGACACAATGACACTATTCAACCATAATGTGTATTTCCGCTTTATACGTCATGCATATACTACAATATCATGAATATATAAACAAATTATTCAAGTTACATAACGCCAAAATCCCATCAGAAGTGCCCGCTTTTGTCACACAATAATGACTTAATATGTATGGTGTCTGGACAGTGCCATCAATGTTTTTGCTGTAAAAACTTTTCATGAAAATAGTAAAGAGGCAGTGCATGACGGTTTTTTTGTTGTGACGACTCGCATATACGAATTAACCAATTTTGGTGTTCCAAAACGCACGAAGATATTTCATGGCACATTGACAAATTTGGAAGTTAATAACAATACGTTGTTGATAAACTTTATTTTGTAAAACATAAACAAATATTCAAACAATGCATGTTATAGATACGTATATCTAAAATAATTATATAACTCGCGCGTGTAAACATAACATCAACATTGTACAATAGTACATCTATACTATAGGTGCATATTTGACTCGGGTCTGTAGGGAAACAGTGGGATTTGCTATACATAAAAGTACATAAACATACATACGTCCATTTGGCTTTCAGACGTCTACACCCGGTGTGTATTTTCTTCCACACCTTACCATGCAAAGATATAGTTGAACCATTTAGTTATAGTGATCGTTAGTCTTGGGTAAAAGTGGAATGTTTTGTGATCAGCATATGCATATGCAACACCGGTTACTGTGGTAATGTTTTTAAAATTATCACAGCCAACAGTATGGTTTTATGTACAGAACAGAACGGTTGTATATGACCCAAACCATCCTAAATTACAACTATGTTTTAAATTACCGACCCAGAAAAGGTATGCGTCATCATCTATAACATACCCCTACTCATGGTAATTTATTACAAATACCTATATAAGCCGTTCATAAACAAAACCTTGACGAAAAAGCAAGGTCACTTTTTGGTGCATTGATAACGAAAACTTAAATGAAGGTATATTTTTGAGCGACAGTGGTATATTTTAAAGACTAAATAAATAAGATAAAAAACGGATGGTTAAGACGTTTTTGTGTATGACAAAAACTAAATCATTTGGTCAATTCAATTGCCCATTTTTCATTCAGTTTTTCCCCTACCAGATGAGAGCATTTATCCAAATACCTGAAGGGAATTCCTCTTTGTAGGCAGTGCATTTGTTCCTATTATTTTAATGAGATATCATAGCTATCAGTCGTATTCTCTCTTACAGTTTATGTGAACAACATCCACAGAGAGTCAGATAATGTCATCATCGTCTTCAGTGTCGAGAAACCGAAAAAGATACACAGAATACGTGAGTATTTACTCCTAAAGCCTAGGTCACACTGAGCAGTTTTTGTCTCGGAGTTGTACTCACGATGGAAATAAATGAACTTCGGGATACATCGGGGATAGGGGTTTCCCAAATTTTCTAATGATTTTCCCGATGGTTCCCCTAGAGACCACGAGGGCCCTTTCCTGATGCATTCCCATGTACATTATTAGCGGTGAGCGAGAGATAATCGCCTCTTTTGGCAAAAATGCAATGTCTGTGGTGTACGTACACTGTATGTCTACAGGCAAACGTGAATATAAAAGCAGTAAGCGTCAATACACAGTGGTATGCAACAAAGTCAATCCCCTCGCAAGTGGAGAAGTTGCAAGCTATATGTCGAATGGTAAGTTGGTACTAGTCACGTTACCATCTGGCAGAAAAACTGGTTGAGTGAATCGCTTTGTTATCGAATCGAATTTGCTTGCATTTACTTTGATATTTCATCGGTTGTAAACCAATAAAACAAATATACTTTCTTTACGAACAGGAACGAGCAGTACGACATCTGAAGATTCTCTGGGATTGACGGGACGGCCCAGATGTAAGTAACAGCATGTTTATATTGTACCGATACCAACATGGAACCTACACGTAACAGTGCAAATTATCCGGAAAGAATCTCCACAAAACAATGAAACTACAGTACATTGTATCTATTGAAATCCAAATCACATAACCTCGGACCATCCCTTGCATATTCATATTCTAAAAAGGCCATGCGCTGATCAAGAGAGGGGACCAGGGCCCGGGTCCACACCCCATGAAATATTGGCCAATATTAAGTTATCTTAATTATTTATAAATCTTAAATGAACACTAGTTTGTCCGTGCTTAGAGTGATGTCAGACAACCAATCGCTGATTTGAAGTCCCTCAGACAAAATGCACATGTATGTACTATGGTAATTGCCACCTCGCGTTATATAGATCGGCATGTCGTGTCGCTAGCTACGCTCTGGTCACATTATGCTGAACTGACATATTTACCGTCATAATGAAAAATTATCATGATGATTCACGAATAATGTGTAAAAGTTACTATTTTTGGGAGAGCGATTAAATTAAGAAAAGAAGACAGTCGTGTCAGCGTCTATCTATATCACCTGTATACAGGTTGTATGATACATAATATACGTTTGTACAAAGTGACCAATCTGGATGCTTATTAACACTCACATGAACTTAAGTATAAGGTGAATTTGCCCTCATATGTAACATACGTATTAAACATGTAAAATGCCGTCTGGGTGCCTGTTTTCTTGCCAATTCTGAGGCGCCATTTGTGATGACACATTAATGTTATGCTTATAAAATATAAATACAGTAAGACTTGGTTCAGAGTATTGGTCTTCCGATCACCCAGCTTATGTCGAGCAAATTTCAAAGTTGCGACATGTTTTCGCTATGTTGTTTACTAATTTACATCAGTATTTCGAGCATATTGAGTAGGCCTATGACTAACATATTAAGTTGTGTACATATTCTTCACTAGTGGATGGATCACATTTAAGTGTCATTTTGAGTTTTTATCATTGTCTAGTCAAAATAGATAAAAAGCATTCGTTGACCATTCAACCTAAATCTTAAAGGTGATCTATGTGTTGCCGTTTCCCTTTTGAAATATCAAGTGATCTAATGAAACTTCTGTTTTTGTGTCTATTTTGCCTTGTAAATAAAAACAGTCATCAATAGACGCATAAATTATAAGTTTTTTTAAATTACAATATATAGACACTGTACAAATACATGTAATTTATGCGTATACGACCCTTCAAATGTGACACCAGGAATATTTATGATACATGTACATGTTATGTGCAAGTCTTTAGATACTAGTATATAAAAATATATACAAAATATTTAAAAGGGGCTATAAAGAATACCAAGCCATCGAAAACGAAAACATGTTTACGTTTTCATCTGCGATTGATCAATAGATATACTATTATAAATACGGAGTCCTCAGGCTCTACTGATTTTGATAAATTTATGGTTGGTCCGATTTAGAAATATATGTATAACATATGTATGCCCTTCCCCATTTGATGAGGGATAAAGTGCATTGTACGTACATGTCCGTCGGTCCGATGGTCAGGAGACCAAATGGTTCCCATTCAATAACTAAATAACGCTTAGCCCTTGGATCTTCAAACTTTACTTGGAGGTTGATAAGCAGTAGTAGATAACCCCTATTGATTTCAAGGTCAGTGTGTTATATTAAAGGTCATGGTCACTGTAACTTTTACCATTTCAACTATCTGGCTGCCGCGGGTCACACGTGTTTTACAAACATCTCTTATTTACTTATAGCTTCAAGCACCCGCTCCTCTGATTCCCGTATTGAAGAAGTCGATGATTATGTGAAACATGTATTTCGTCAGATAGAAGAACTTGCAAATAAGCACAAAGTAAGTGGCTATATAGTGCACACAGGATAACGAGAAAGGCGGGAACATTTTGATACGGGCACGTAGGTGTAAAAGTTGAAGCGGGCACGATTTATCAGTGTTATTCTAGTACATGTATATGTGTTTATTTAAGCAGCCAATTTTGCAACAGTAGACCAATCCGATCAATGTTTGTAAACATCACGTTATCCTGGGCGCACTATAACAGATGTTTTCTTTTTACACTCAACCACTTTTCTAAATGGTCTCAGTTAAGCTGTAGCCATGATTTTTTGACGATATTTTAACACACCAGTTTTCAGAATTGTTCATAGTTTGGTAGGTAGTTTAGGATTTTTATGTAAATAACTAAAACGACATGCGAGCAAATTATCTTCAAATATATGGTAACATTGCAAATTGTGCATTTGCTTTTTGATTTTATTTATCCTTGCCTATATGGGCGACGGTCCTATTTTAGTTTTGGTGGATAATGACAGGCTTTAGTCTGGATTACCTCCTCTAGATCACCATGTTAACCAGAACACTATAGTACGACAGAGACCCAGACTACCGCGGCTTCAGCTCTAGAAGCATACATTTGTCCTTTGGTACTGATTTCTAAATACGTGCCTGAATGAGCTAAGCCTGGCTTGTTTGATCATTCTTTTCAGATCAGACATTTGTTGGAACGTCTGGGTGAGCCACCAGGAGAAGCTATCTGCCGGGCTGCTAGGCAACACGATGCCACCATTATTGTAACCGGGAGTAGAGGACATGGAAAGTTCAGACGAACAATTATGGGTAGTGTCAGTAGTTACGTCGTGCATCATTCTCATGTCCCAGTTATCGTCTGCAAAAGTGAATCGGAGGTGAAGAAATTAAAAGAATGACAAATCCGTGCACATGTACTTCCAGTACGAGTATTTTACCAAGTATTAATCAGATTGATGACGTCATCATAGAATAGTTCTATGTTGTGTTGAATCTCAGAGCTTACTTTGAAAATAGCGGCGTTCCAATGTACTACAGTGTATATATCTACATATATTCGGGGAAAATTGTCAAGTGTTGTCAAAATATACATTGTGATCACACCGGCCTTTATAGACATAAGGGAAGTGCTACGTAGCGCTTTCCACGAGAGATAAGCCATGCTGTCTATAGTTTTAATTAAACAAGAATTCACTCAATGAAGGCGCTCGGTAGCGCTTTGCTTGGGCAACGGACACCAGCTATTATAATTAGTTTGCTAGTTAAGATCGAAGATCGTATCAAATTCTCTGGACTATACTTAAAAGATTAGCGTACAATTAACTTCTCCAAAATATTCTGGAAAACTTGAAAGATCTGTTCAAGTATGTGACCATATTCGACTGGTAACTTACATGTAAGTCATTAATGTTTGACTGACAAGTTATCGAGAGAGGATCAATTATACATGTACATGTTTTATCTCGATGCTCGTGGTTCTAACCGTAAACACAGAAACTCAGCAACTGATATATATATATGTATGTGTGTGTGCCAGATGTGATTTTGTATTTTCAGTAATATGCAGTCCTATATAGGCTTTCCAGTGTTATACTTTAGTCGAAGTATACCCACCTTTAACGTGGACATTGTTGTAGTTTTTAACAGGGTTGCTTAGCTTAGTTCAGTGTAATGGGCAGTTCGACTCAGACATCGGATTTCAGTCTAAAAATAGTGACGAATGTCATCCACCGCTTAACGACTACCAAGATACATTCGAAGAAATAGTTCCGCGATAGTGCTTCTTTGCACATTCTTTGCACATTTCCGTACAGATTGAAACTCAAAATAAAACCGAAACTACGTATGTCTGTATTACGATTATTCTTATTTATTAAAAACATATGCGTATAAATATTACTACACTATGCCTTTTCAGTAGTTCCATGTTCTATTTATAGCACAGCTAATATTATTACCGTCGCATATTGTTATACATGAGACAAAATAAATACAAACAATAAAGTATTAAAAATGTATCATTTTTACAAGAAATTATATTTATTCATTTATTAAGTTTGTTTTCACCAAAACAATGTTTTAAATCGGCAAAAGTTTATCCGGCGGCCAGTTTGTTTAAACTACAGTGTCACTTTCTAAATTCAAGGGAAGCAACTCGTTTAATAATGTCAGTGATCGCCGCCCCAATATTTGGGAAAACAAAAGCAAGATTTTGTGAAAATAAAAAGTAATTTCACATATTCATTCGTGCTATAACCCTTTACAGTATGTGATCTACACATTAACTAATAGAAGTCCCATAAAATTAAGGGGTCTTGGAGCTAGGATTAGCTGGTTACATTAACTACTTCATGTAGTCCTTGCAATCCAATCTAAAAAGGTACATATCTATACAATCTAAGTTATTTTGTATCATATAACATGTTTATACCTTGCATTTATTCAATTTGTGTGACAAATATCCACTGCACTTAAAAGCAATATTCTGTACACGATACAGCAATACTCCGTACACCAGTGAGCAACTATATAGTAATACTCTGTACACTTACACTTGTATTTATTCTCACAATGCACCGTCATTTTCGATTAGTTTTTGATACTACATTTACAATATAATCTTAGTAACAGGAATGACAATTCGCTCGATTCAATTTGTTTATTTTAACGAAGAATATAAACAAAAACATCTAATCTCGACAGGTAAAGCTTACTTTCTGCAAGAGCAACAGATACGGGTTTTGTCTTTTAATCACACTTTTAAGAAATTCCTGGCAATTAACCGGTTGCACGTACTGGCAATTGTATGAAGGAGATACGTTTGTATAAAATGTACATAAAACACACTCAGAAAGACTAAAAAGCGTCTCTGAACTTACCCTTGTCAACACTAGAATGTCGCGAAAATTGATAATTTTTCTCATCTTGCTAGCAATATCCGGTGTACGTTATACCGCAGTGTACATGTATCTACCATTTGAAATTGTTGAGATAATTGGCTTTCGTCATGTTTGCATTTGGTAATTGCACAAGGTTAGTTGGCACAATAATTATCTTTATGTTTATTTGTCTTATATCGCTTATACACTGCACATACGATACTTGGATACTATTATATCAAAGGAAATAACGCTACGTTGAGAATGGTCTTTGATTTAAAACGTGGTACACACATTTTAACAAAGATATCGAGAAAATATTTAGTTGTTCGACAGAAAACTGGTATAAAATGTATCTATAAATACCACACATCCAAAAAATTAATCAAACACGACAAAAAGCAGTCACAAAGTTCCTTCGAGATTTCGCCGATGTCAAAATTATACGTCCACTGGATCCCCTTATATAGACGATCCCTCATCGGTGTAATTCCATTAATTTCAACTCTTCGAAGTCGTGTATAGCCTTTACGTGCCGGTCAGCTTTATTCTAAAATATAGCAGGTATATGCTAGAGTGTCTCCACTCGAATTGGAACCAAAGTCGCCGGAATAGGTGGCAAGCACACTAACCACTGAGCTATGGAGGCAAACTGGTCTGTGTGACGTAAACTCAATGGCATACTCATTGTAAACACGATGTTGTTCGATGATTAGCTGTTGTGCCAGCAAAGAGAGAAAGAAAAATGCATTGTTAAACTGACTGACAGCATAAGCTGCATGCCCCATGTTTACAAAGGATTAGAATTCAGGATCAGGATCAAGCTCAAATATATATCCTTTATAATTCAGTAGTTATGGTTAAGTTAACATATTAATACATGTAGATAAATAATGACATATCATTCAATGGGAAAGACATAAAATGAGTTTTTATACTCAGTTCAAAGATTTCAAGATTTCGCCCTGGTTTTAAAAATTGATCCGGGTTTTTCAGGATCACTTTCGGTCTCGGTACAATAATTCACTTTTGCAACAGATGATGTTGTTCTGAATAGTTTGAACATTTTAAATAACAGTAGATTATTATTATCTACCTGTTTACGAGACGTATTATTGTCAATAGTTACCAAAAACTTCCAAATAATAGGAAATTACTTTCAGGATTAAATTTGATCCAGATCAGTAATCCTTTGTGAACTCGGGCTAAGGGCCTACTGGAAATTTGAAATGATTATGTTACCGAGGAATATTTTGAAACTAAACATTTTTGTCTTTAACACAAATGAGTAGTTACAATTTAAGAAAAAAACTTAATGAAAATACTTTAAGACACAAACGAAACCCCACAGAATTAAATGCATTGGGTGTTGCAATTTATGCACTAGTCAGTTGCATCCATGATCTACGGGCTCCACCCCGGGGATTCGCGAAAAAAAATACTTTTGGGTGGTCATAACCCCGCCATTCCCTAACCCTGCGGATGAAAATTGATGGTAAAATATCCGGTATTTTTTCCACCCCTAACAACTAAATATTGTCCTCGGGGTATTGGTTCGGAGAAATAATCACCCATATTTCGCTGGCAGTGCGCAGAGGCGCACGATTCCATAGATCTAATAAACTTGCATAAAAAATCCCCTTCTAATAATAAACTACGTAGATCGATGGAACCGCGCGACTGTGGCAGTGCGGGGAAGCTTGAAGGTAAACGGCCGTTTCCCAGGCTATCTTTCTTTTCTTTTCTTCATCAAGTTCATGTAATCTCCCACTATATGACAGTGTCACTCTGATAGAATAACGTCCAGGATGGTGAATATCAAATATCTACCAATGTCACCAACGAATAAAATCCATAACCGGTTTAATATGCACATGCCTATAATACATTTAATATTCAACATAATAATGTTTTGCAGCTCACAAAGTCAATGACAGTTCATTTCATGGTGTTTTTGGTATTACAGTGGTAATTTTGGGGGCTTAACTATTTGCACTCTTAGGACTCAGGCTAAGGGATGCTGGATGTAGACTTGAGTTACTCTCTCTCTCGATCCTTGTCTGTTCCTTCAGTTATAGTTTGATGGTAGACTGGATACTGGTTTGAGTACAGTCCAATATTATCAGCATCAGCTTCCCTTCACGTCTGTTCAGAGCCATGCCGTCTGGTTGAATGTCATCCAGGACCTCTTAAAATTAGCAACGTGGTGCCTTTACCATGTGTTTCAGCAAGAGGAACACAATCAAGGAGGAAATGCGATAAGCTTTCATCAGAGAGACCTCACTGGAGACAAGTGTCCTAGCTTGACCTCAGATTTGTTATGTTTCGCAGCAATAGACTGAAGGATGTGCGTGATCATAAATTAGATTAATAAACAAATTAGTGCAAGGGAGCGATATGTATCGTCTTGATCTCCGCACGACTGACTTCGTGATCTATCGGCTGAATGACTGTCCAAATGTTGTGGGCTGTTTGGATAGGTCTACTCTGTATCTGAAGATGTTGGAGGGACCAACTGTTATTGACATCAGGGGATCATTTCTTATACCAGTAGTCATTTACGGCATTAAAGACCATAATTATTTTTATATATCTTGAAAGGAAAATAAATTACCAAGACAATGTCATAGTAACATTTATTGTGACATTTTAACAAAATAGTGTAAATTTGAAACAAAACGAAAAAAATATCAAAATTTAGCATTTTTATCGGGTTTTCAATAGAAAGTAAAGGCCGTTATAAAGATGAAGAGTTGCAGTTTTTAAACTTATGTAGGACCATTGATTCATTATTTTAAATTAATGAAAAAATATTGATAAGAAGGTAGATAAATTAGTAACAAATTTTGTGTGTTAGACGTAAAACAAGTTACAGCGAATTATTTAATTATAGCCTTCTTACTTCTATATGTAAACGGCTATCGGGTTTACAATATCGGATGGTTAAAAAAGTTGGGGATGGTTTCAACGTATGTTTGGATAGAGGGTTGTTAAATAATTTCCTATGAGGTTGTAAGTTGTATTTAAGAAGATCCTGTGTGGCACGCAGAACTTGTGACTAAAGAGTGGCTATCAGAAGCAGTCTGGAGAGGATTTTGTGCTCAGTGGTACCTTTGGTTGCAACTGACTGGTGCATTAATAAAAAAAAGTGTTCAGTGCTTACTATAACTATCGCGTTTGTGTATTTAGGCTACTAGTAACATAATTTCAACGTACAAAGTATGCTTTCGTGTGTTACAAAGTATGCTTTCACACAATGCCTGTTTAGAATATCTCCTGGGTTGATAAATATGTATGATGTTTCATTGTATACAATTGTAACTAGAAAATCAATGGGATATTGTTATACACCCGCCCACATACTGTACTGCATGTACTTGTGTAATTTGTGTGCTACATTTTCAGCACGTTTGCCAGCAACATTTGGGGAGCAACGAGCAAATTTATAAAACAATATTCAATAGCACCATTTTCTGAATTAATATCTCATCAACGCCTGTTACCGATAACATCAATAGAATGGTCGTGCCTTATTAATATTGGATTACCAACATCGTGACGTGCGTTCAGTCACAGACTGATATTGCGCAATAAGTATTGCATATTTCATGAACGTGTATTTCTAACGACACCAGAAAGCGACTGCCAACCAATCACAAGAAGTATAACAGAATCTGCCAGTCGATGTCTTTTTGATAAAACATCTGTGATTGGCTCATATAGAGGAGTAGTCGTCACGTGACCAATACTGCGTCATAAGGAATCCCTCGTTCGCGACAGATTCGCCGACTATGTTGGATTTTCTTTGTGATATCATTAAATATAGACTAGTAAAGATCACAAACCCATAAAATATGGCTGAAGTATTCAATATGGAATTACGAGACGGCGGTGATGTGGAGGAGGAGATTTCTGATGACGAATATCCCCAACAAGAAGGGCAACATCAGGTTGGTCAAGGGAGACAATCCGTGCCTTTCTCGACATTATTTCCATTGTAAATTCCACTTATTGCGTCGGTATGACCAACTACAATGTAGCAGGCTAAATATGTTTTATTAAATAAAAGTCAATTGCAAAGATTTAAAGACCTCGTGTATTTATGTTTAACACAGTAGTCCCACATCAAACCATACTACAATGATCAGTCTGATAAAAATTAAAATCATGAGGACCAAAGGGATTAGGCTCATTGAGTCGAAAATATGTTCATATACTATAATATATAACAAGGGAGATAACAAAATCTTGTACTCGTTCATACCACACCTGAGTTTTTGTCCTGAATTTTTTTTATGAACGGAGATACCCGTATTAAAATATGTGCATCTTATAGCCTATGCATTTATCTATCCAACAAGTGTATAATTTCCACTACCGGTCCAGTATTTCACGAGATACAATGCTCGAAACCCTGAAAAAGTTGGTTTTGGTTCAGGTACCGATCGATCGTGGCTAGAAAAAAACATTAACAGTCACACGTGTACGGCTGTAGCGGGCATGTTCACATCGAGCGCGCATATTTATGATGCCTATCGTCTATCGGAACACGAACGAAATCAATATCAACCCAAATTTTTTACCTATTTACTTGTACAACGGCATACGACGGTTTAATTACAATATAGACTAGTACTCAACAATTAACATAACCAGTACAAGCACAAAAGAAAAAATATCAAACAACACAATTCCCAACCCACAACGATGTGCGTGAACATGCTATGAATTGCTGAAGACATTAAAGTAAAATAGTAGAAGGACCCAAAATCTAATTCCAGGTTGTGCACCAGTGACAACATCAGCTGCACTTTTCTCCTGTAATTTTGTTATAAAATTTAATAAAATGCCATTGTTGCAGAGGGGTGGATGGATCAGTGTTGGGCGGTATTTACCGCCCCGGTATTTACCGGGCGGGAAATACCGGGAAATACCGTCCTGTCCAATACTCCCAAAGTGTCCAATACCGGGAAATACCGGGAAATACTGGTCAATTGAATGGTCAAGTGGGAATTTTTTGTGTACTGGTTATTTTAAATGCATTATGAAGCAACTGAACTCTCAGGTTTTCATTTGTTGTTCTTTATTCAGTTCTATATCATTCAATAGATCTTTAATTTATTTGTGAGTATGATCTACAAGTGGTCAAATGAACTGGTCAATTCATTTTCAAAGTGGTCAATTGGACTGGTCGATTCAATTTCAATGTGGGAAATACTGGTCAATTGAATGGTCAAGTGGGATTTTTTTGTGTACTGGTTATTTTAAATGCATTATGAAGCAATTGAACTCTCAGGTTTTCACATGTTGTTCTTTATTCAGTTCAATAACATTGAATTAGATCCTCAAATTATTTGAGAGTATGATCTGCAAGTGGTCCATATGGAAGATTGCATTATTGTAAATATGTTAGCCTTGTAAAATAAAGACTTTACTTACTTACTTACTTACTTACTTACTAAGTGGTCAAATGAACTGGTGGTCAAAGTGGTCGATTGGATTGGTCGATTCAATTTCAATGTGAAAAAAAAATAAATCTAAAACACAATTAGTCTTTAATAATTAAATTTTGATTTAAACATATAGATCAAATACACTTGTTACAAATCTAATTAAAATATTTAGTAATAATTAATATATTAATTTCAATTTAAAATGAAAGTTATTATGTTATAGTTATACTAGAAAGTGCATGAGAGAGACTGTTATAAATAATTAATATTGATAATCATTTAGACTTGTATAAATTGGCTTAAACTAATTTAGCACATTGTTAAATCAGGTCAACTAAGTGTGAAGTGTGAAACTGACAACTAACAGATTATGCAATATTGTGTCATATTCTTGCAGTTAACAAAGGATTAGTCTGGGGGAGTGTTTACATAACTGGACATAACCCTAGTACCCTACAATACAAAATAAAGATGTTCTATGGACAATTTTCTACACAAAGTGCATGAGTTTCAAGCATCCCATTGAAGAGAACTTGCATGAAAAAATAGAATTTAAAACAAATAATAAGTTGATGACCTTTACTCTAGTAGAGCTAGGTATATAGATAAAGATACATGTATGGAAGCATAATTTCACATGACCAATTCAATCGACCACTTGTATTGTCCAATTGACCAGTATTTCCCGGTATTTCCCGGTATTTCCCAGTATTTCCCGGTATTTCCCGGTATTTCCCGCCGTCCTGTCCGTTACTCAATCGACCGTCCGTTATGCCAACACTGGGATGGATGGCAGTCGGACAGACAGTGGTTAAGCCTCAAAGGTCCTAAGGGCTTGGAATATAATAATTAATGTATGGCTAACCCACTTGTGTTTTGGGGGTTTCAGGTTAGAACTCCACTTCGAAAAAACTTTTCCACCTATTTACAGTTATTGCCCTTCAGACTGTTTATTACTATAAAATGTTCTGGGGAAAAGTTGATACTGATAATGTGATTTAAAGGGCTTGGGTGTGTACCACAGTGCCTTCTGTCCTTCCTGAACGGCCTGTAATGTAATTTCATATAATTTGTCTATCACTGTCTATAGTATATCATTGACTTCATGATTGTACAGTATTGTATCATGTGTAGGTGTCTGTCAAACCACGTCAATGACAGCTTTATCGAAGATACATGTATGTGTATGATTAGTAATGTTTTGTTTATTATTTTCAGCTTCGACGAGATTTATCAAGGGCCAATGACCCGATGTAAGTAATTCAATGTGTTATGATTATTCTTAAAGGTTATTCTCTAAATATCAAGTGGTTTGACAACTGTTAATAACTTTATAGAGCTCTATAAAAATGCCATAAAATGAATATAATGATTAAAATTATTTTTATTTATTGGCTGGCACCTAGGTTCCAAAGTTCTCCAAGTTGGCTTTTGAATCTGAAGGGTCAGAAATTTGAATATTGATACGTTCGACTAAATTTACTTAAATACTTTTTTACAGCCCAAATAGTATTTTTTAATACCCTTGATTCTAAGAGAAAAAAGTATCCTAATTAGTCCTAATGACCATTTTTTTTCATTATTTTTGGAAATAGCAAGAAACTTGCATTGTTGAGCGGTTGTAAAGGTTTGGATAAGACTGACACTAATACTTCTACTAAAAATCTAACCTGTTTGTCATTTTATCTCATGAATTGATTTCTATTGTAGTGAAGAAGGAATGGAGACTCTGGAATTAACAGAAAGTACAGTAAATCCTGGTCGATCAAAAGTCAGTACATATGACTTTGAGTTACTCAAAGTGCTTGGCAAAGGTGGATATGGCAAGGTTGGTACATGTTTCATTTTTTGTGCATTCCCTCATCTTGAGTTTACAAAAATGAAATTGCTTGTTATGCCTCCAAAAATTTCTTTTGGCAATATCCATGGCTAGCAAAAACCTATACATGAAGGACAATATTTGCAGCTTCCGAAGAGTGTTGCTATACAGAGATTGTACTGTATATATTTGGTATCGAAAGCTAAAGTAACTTTGTTTGCATATAGAAGCACTTAAACAAACTTTGTCTCATGCTCTTAATGTTGGAGAACTTCAACATCAAGTTATCAATATCCAAGAGTCAAACAAACTTTGTCTCATGCTCTTAATGTTGGAGAACTTCAACACCAAGTTATCAATATCCAAGAGTCAAACAAACTTTGTCTCATGCTCTTAATGTTGGAGAACTTCAACATCAAGTTATTAATATCCAAGAGTCAAGTGGATGACTTTCTTGGCAAACAAGGGCATTTTGCCATTGTTTATATTAAGATAAACAAAACACTAAAACTATGATGTCATACTCATACAAAAATGTACTACTTCAGTGTATTACTAATACTTTATGTTAATAGTACCTTGTCCTTTTACTTTGTTTTCTACATACAAATGTTTTAAATATGTGACAATGTCAACATGTTTTTATTTCCTGGTGAAGCTATTAGTATTATCAATAAAGCATGCACATGGTGTTACACTGTGGTGAACAACACTCAATATTATAAAATGATGAAGGTTTATTACAATGCATATTTTATTATTTTATTTAAGTGACTGTTTCTCAGGTTTCTCAATGTCCTATTGGCAAAACAAATTTTACTTTACACAATAGGGGCCATTATTACTGAGTATGGAGTGAAGAATTGTGGTGAAAATTCACCCATTGCTTTAAACGTTTTAGGTACAAATCACTTAAATGCTATTGTGGTCAATCAATTCAATTTTGCTATCTATTTCCATGTAGTTAAAATTTGATTATTTACAGTGTTGTTAAAGATATGTCCTCTTTTCCAGGTTTTTCAAGTCAGAAAAGCAGTTGGCCAAGGCAAGGGCAAGATATTTGCCATGAAAGTTCTAAAAAAAGTATGTTTTTTTTTTTATTTATTGAATATATTTATCGCAACTAAACTTATGACTTCAAAACTTGAGTTACTTAGTATGTAAATTCTACAAAGTTCACTTGCTTAAAGTTGCTTTAATATACTGCCTTATATAGATGACTTAGGACACTTTCCACAGACCTGTGGTCACAAGTTATAGGTTGTTATCAGATGAAAGCTGTGTTACTGAGTTAGATTTGATGCGTTCGGTTGGTGAGCCACCAGCTAGTTAAGGAATCGTTACCGTAGGTCCATCAATCCTTGCCGTTGGGCTCCATAGTGCTTTGCTGTGCAATGGTCTACTATCGGAAAGTGCTCACTAGCTTTTAGTGAGGCAATGGGCTCAAGGTTTAGCTAGCAGATATTGTGTACATTTACTATATCATTGATAATCATACCTGTTACCGCTTAGTAATTTTGCTAAGATTGTTGTTATTGTTTTACTAATCTCTACTACAGGCTACCATAGCCAGAAATGCTAAGGACACTGCCCATACAAAAGCTGAGAGAAATATACTGGAATGTGTTAAGGTACGTTCAATATTATATTACTGTAAAATTATTTAATTTAGATGGGATGAAATTTTGTGGTTTTGGTAAAAATGACCATTTCAATGGGTCGTCAATTCGTGTACTTTCGTGCATTTAGGGTAATAAATACAAGGGACTAAATTATTGTTCGATGGGATTTGATATTATGGTTGAAGGTGATCCACGAAATCCACGAAGTTAATCCCTTATGGGAGTAAATGATTTTACAATAATCTCAAATCACGGAACACTGGTGCATTAAACTATTAAATTTTAAATTTTAGGGACAAGTTATTTCTCCCTCCTGACCAGAAAGGGAGAAGTTTTCTGTCAGTATTGACCATTATAATTTATATTTGTATGCCTCAGTAAGATACTTGTTGGATATATCCTGTGGTGGTATTCAAAATTGATCTTACTTAACTTAAGGATAAGGACAACCAATGTAATCACATCATATTAAACTATCTGTCACATATTGAATAAGATCAATGATTTATTTTGCCCTTTCAAACAAAATTTCATATTTGCTTTATTTTTGCAGCATCCATTCATTGTCGACTTGATATATGCCTTTCAAACTGGTGGTAAATTATACCTGATACTTGAGTACCTCCCCGGTGGAGAGCTGTTTATGCAACTTGAAAGGGAAGGTATATTCATGGAGGACACTGCCTGGTAAGCCTTACCATAATTTACACTGTTCTACAAAATTCCGGTATAATCTGGAAAACTGGATTTGCTGCGCACGAAAGAATGAACTTTTCTGCAGGAAATGAAAGTCATTTGATGACTATATACAAACAATTGATAAAGTTACGTTTATTTGAAATTTCATAAGCCAAATTTTAATAATCAAACCAAAATTTGAAACCTACTTATGGTGTGGGGATGTGTACCAAATGCACCGAAGCAGACTTATAACTCATTTTCAGGATTTGACATTATGCCAGTAGTATCCTATAGCTTGATTGGATGAGGGTTATTTGATAAGTACCCTAAAAAGTTATTCCCAGGATTCAATTGAAATGTACAACTTTGTTATGACGAGCATCGACAATATGAGCTCTTGGTCTATGAGAAGCAAATATTTGAGTCCCGGCGAATTGGCACCTTTATGATGAGCATCAGTATTACGAGCACTTCGTTTATGTCGAGCATTTTCTTCCGATGTCTCCTCGAGATAACAAAGTTTTACTGTATGTGTTTGGGTGTGTGTCGGACTTGACTACTTAACCCTACATTGTTATGTTTACTTATAGATTGTTCTACTATTTGTATTTCAGTTTCTATTTATCAGAGATCACTCTTGCAATAGAACATCTACATCATGCAGGGATTGTATACAGAGATCTTAAACCAGAAAATATACTTCTAGATTTACAAGGTAAACATAAACCAGATCTATCATTCAAGAAAGAGCTATGACTTTTGACCAAAATATTAGTTATTTAATAAAAATATCTCAAGAAATAGCTAACAGGAATGGGGGTGGCCATAGTAAATTAATAGCCAATTTTTTTTTCTCCAAACAGATGATGTCCAATGTGTGCTTTTGACATGCGCTTCTAAGTTTGGAGGCTATACTCAGAATTGGTCTCACAAAACCGAAACATTATTCTGAGTTTACAACAATTCTAGACACTAGAACTTTAAGTTTGTCCCAAAATTCTCTGATTTGAGGACGATCTCAGTTTGAGTTGAGATTTCTACCAGAGATGCTACAGGATATCGGTGCCTGTCTGTATGCCTCACATAGATAGACTCTGATATGTAGGTGTGTATTGCTTTCTGGATGTCATAGGGGGCACACATCATGTTTTATAAATATCTCTCTGTTATTGTTATATGACCATGTGTTGATGTGATGTTTTCAGGTCATGTAAAGTTGACAGATTTTGGTTTATGTAAGGAATCTATTAATGAAGGCGCAGTGACACACACATTTTGTGGGACCATTGAGTACATGTGAGTAGTCACCTAATTATTACACTTGCATGGGCTTATACCTGAACTTCAGGCTTTTGAGTGAATCAAGATGTCTGATTTTCTTTATTTTCCCTATATAAATTGTCAATTTTTGAGAATTTCAGGTTTTTCAAAATTTCTAACTTTCACCCATGCACTTGTAACATCTTTAGTTTTATATAATACTTCTTGCAGCGCTTTCCGATAATGCAGCCATGTCGGTCATCAATTAATTGTACTGAATTTGGAAAACATAAATTTTTATTGAGGGACATATTTTATATGAACACCAATAAGGAACTATGGTGGTACCCATAGAAGTTAGAACTTGCATACATAAATTAGATTCAAGTGATTGTTAACAATCCTGGTAGAGTGCTTGGTTAAGGTAACTGTTTCTCAGAATCAATGTGCAATAATAATTCTTTGATTCAATCAGATGATCCATTCTTTTTATGGTTCCAACAGTCTGTGAATTTATGATTTTATTTATAGGGCTCCAGAAATCCTAACAAGGACTGGTCATGGTAAGGCTGTAGATTGGTGGAGCCTGGGAGCACTCATGTATGACATGTTAACAGGAGCAGTAAGTATTGTTATACTGTTAAATCAAGTAATTTCAATGTGACAAATTTCGTGGCTTGGTAAAAAGTACTTTTTCAATGGGACGTTAATCTGTGAAATTTGCATTTCATGTAATAAATATAAAGATCAAAGTTATTGTTTGATCGGATTTGATTTTGTGGTAAACAACGAAATCCACAAAATTTAATTCCCATGAAAATTAATTATTTTACTGTATAACACTGCGGTACTGAGTAGTACAAAAATGCAGTAAACCTCAATAATATGAGGTATGATTAACAAGAACATGGAGAACTTGTGTTTTGAACGTATTTTGTAAGGAGAGTATGTTAACTTAACATAATTTTATGTGTTCCGGTTATAGATTGCACTTGAAACAATAACAGGCTGAAGTGAAGACAATGAACCATGTATTTATCATTATTATTATCAACTGGTTAATATGTTAATTTAATTTAATAAATTTTAACAATGATTATATTTACTATGTACAAGTAAATTTTAGCCACTCATGTTTATACATTTGATACATTTTGTATTTTTTGATTTTCAGCCACCCTTCACAGGTGAAAACAGAAAAAAGACAATAGATAAGGTAAATATTGCATCAAAATATTTGAACTCAAATTTAAAATATTTGGTTCTTAACCTGTTCAGTATCTTTTCAAATGTGTATTTTTTGACAGTCTGTATTTGTTTATCTGACCATCAATGTATTGTGACAAAATGTATATCTAGGCAAACACTGTTATCAACATGTTGTGTTTAGTGTCAGACATTGTAAATTTCTCTAACAAATTGCTACATGCAACATCATCCTAAGTAAATATCAGTTCCCTATCACTTACAAAAATATAAAATGTGAAATTTGATCAGTTTGTTTAATGAATATGAACTAAGTGACCATACTATCAGTGCCTATTCTAGAAATGAGAAATTAGGGGGGATTTTCCCCCGTCCTCTTGACAAAAAGGGGGGATTTTTTTAAAAACAAGGGGGGATCAAAACCAAATACTATTTTACCACAAAGATGTTTAATTGTCTTACAATTGGCATGTATGATGTAATAACCAGTAGCTTTAGATCAGACTACAATATTAGTATAGACTATAGTACAAATGCAGGCATCGGTCGGGTTGGAATCAGGCTGTTTATCAATATTTGATACGTTTGTAGAGGGTCCCGACTGTTTATCAATATTTAATAAGTTAGAAGACGGGTCTGAACAATTTGCAGTCGAATGCAATCCTTTCGTGGTCGCAGATTTGTTGAAAAAGTTGCTTCTACATTGTGTAGCAGCGTCTGTACGAATGCGACGCAATGGAGCGATTGAATGGGTCAACGAACGAATTTAATTACAATAACAGTAGTCTCCCTTGGTATTTAGACGAAATATGTTTGAGTAATACACAAGTTACATCCCTTGAAAAGATTGTGTTTTCGATGCGAACAGTAATTGAAATTAACTTGTCAATTTTGATCAAATATTTGGATTTAAATGCGGATTTTCGCGCGTATCGGCCAAAAATGTGCGCATTCTTCGCAAAATATGCGTGAATCCCGCAATCACGTGTCCTAGAATAGACACTGTACTATGTTATTTGATTAATTTGTATCATGTTTGTTTTGAATGTTTCAGGTTTTAAAAGCCAAGCTAAGTTTACCTCCTTATTTAACTAATGAAGCCAGAGGATTAATTAAACGAGTAAGTAACCTGTCTATTTGTATACATTGTAAGCAAAGTTCTATTTTGGTAGTTTATTGTCAGAATGTTGTGATAATGACATAAATAACGTTTGATGACACAACAGGGGCCTTATTCACCAACGGCATAAGTCACAAATTCAGACTTAGACTTAAAATTGACAACATTTACAATAACTGCCATTTCTTTGCAATTCGATTAAGCCATGTGAAATTTTATCTGATTATTTGTTAATATTCACGGAACATGTATACCAATTTATACCAAAATCGGTACATTTTTAACAACTTGAGAGCGAATAGAATATATGGCAATCTAAAGTCTAAGTCTGGATTTTAGACTAACAGCGTTGGTGAATAAGGCCCCAGGGCTCTTATGCTGTTGAATGGGTTGTTTTAATTCAAAGATGATATCAGTAGTGTTGTGTCATCAAAGATCATACATCACACCATGTAAATGATGCGTTAGGCCAACATTAAAAAGAGGTTGTTTGCATTTCCATACCCAAGGTTTCAGATAGTAAAAAAATTGTTTCTTGGCACATTTTTGTTTGGTAGGTCAGCTACTGTAAACAGGAACATTTTCAAGGTTGGCCTAAATGAAGTTTAGTTAAAAACTTACTGTTCTTTCCATGTATTTGAATGTGTAAACTGATGCTAAGTAATGTTCTGTATTGTTTGAAGCCATTGACAGAGGTTTTTAACTGACTGCCATGATAAAAACTCCAATGCTAATGTCTCATCATAAGAAAACATTACGGAAAAAGGTGTGTTGTTGTTGTTGTTGTTGTATTACCTGATATGTCGTTTGTCTCATGGTGTATTTCATATTTCAGTTACTTAGAAAAAATTCCCAAGAAAGACTTGGTGGGGGACATGACGACGCTGGACCAATCAAAGTAAGACATTTGTTAACCCTTTATTTCATAGATCCCTATTATGTCCCGGCATCTCCTGATGCATGAGGCATGATATATTGCTGGCTTAGAATGAGAAGGTCGTAAGTGTCTTATGGTGTAGATTTTAAATACCCATATTATTTAAAATATACTCCACAAGGCGCTTCTTATGAGCCTATTTTCATGAGAATCTGAAATTGTCATGTCGACCAAACTGAAGTTGAAAAAGCTTGTTTTACCATAAGTAAAGAGTGATTTTAAATGTTTTCTCAAAATATTGATTATACCCTTTTCATTCTAAGACAGCGATATATACTATAAGGATTTGGCCTATTTGTTCGTCCCAAAATGCTAACCAAAACTTTCAAGAAATTCTAATAGTTTTGAAGTCCATCAAGGCAAATGCTTTCAAACTTGACAAACTTGTTAACAATCATAAAATCCTTAAATTGTGGAAGCAATGTGACACTATCCTAAATTTTAACAGAATTATGGCCCCTCATTGATTTAGTTAACTTTAATGAAAATGATAATGAAAACTTACGAGCTGTTGGAACTCAAATATTTTTAAAGTGCATCAAATCTATAGCTTTCAAACTTGGCATACTTGTAAATCTTAAATACTTTACATTGTTAATGCTATGCATCACTATCCAAAATTTCTATAGAATTATCACCCCTTTTTAGCTCGACTATTCGAAGAATATGAGAGCTATTACAGTCACTTGTTCGTCGGCGTCGGCGTTGCATATGGTTAAAGTTTTGCATGCAAAACTTTAACCTTGGTTATATTTCAATAACCAGTGCATATATTGGATTGAAACTTTGCACTGGCTTTCCCTGTCATGTAATCAACCATGTTAGATAACTCTTGCATGAATTTAATGCAAATTATGGCCCTTTTTTACTTACAAAATTTGGTTAAAGTTTTGCATGCAAGTTACTAATAAGGCCATATCTCAAATAGTATCTGTGCTATGGCATTGAAACTAACAACACTTACTAACCATCATAAGGCAATGGTACCGGTCATGGGTAATAGCTCTATTATGATTATTATTTGAGTTATGCCCCTTTTTAACATAGAATTTTCTTGGTTAAAGTTTTGCATGCAAGTTTCATTCAGACCATATCTCAGCTACTATCCATGAAACTGCATTGAAACTTACAACACTTGTTTACCATCATCAGTCAATGGTATCAGTCAAGGGCAATAACTCTATTATTTTTTTTATTTCAGTTATGCCCCTTTTTAACATAGGAGTTTATTGGTTCAAGTTTTACATGCAAGTTCTATTCACGCCATATCTTAGTTACTATTTATGATATTGCATTGAAACTTATAACACTTGTTTATCATCATTAGTCAATGGTACTGGTCAATTGTAATAACTCCATTTTTAGTTTAATTCGAGTTATGCCCCTTTTAACTTAGACTTTCCTTGGTTAAAGTTTTGCATGCAAGTTACATTCAAACCATATCTCACCTACTATCAATGATGTTGCATTGAAAAGTTTAACTTTTTAATGCAAACTATGATCCAGCGAGGATATCAAACTTGTGTTGTTTGGCATGGTATTGTATTTAATACTAAAAATAATTACTAAACTACTTTAAACTCATCACTGATTTATTACATGACTGTATCCTCTACATTATTATTTTAATTTGTCACCATTGTTTTAAAATTGACTCCTTTAATAAATCATATCTTACTCATATGATTATTTTGTAGAAACTTTGTTATGTCAGTGGATGTATACAATTCCCTTTAAACATACACATTTCTTGAATAGAGTACTGTGCCGCTTGAAGTCTTAAAATCATTTTCACTGACAAATATTTGTTAATAGTCCAGTGTTGAGATAATTGCCATGCCTCAACAACCATTGTACATTAGCTTTCATTGCCATGTAGTCAACTAAGTAGCGTAACTCACGTTTCAATATAATACAAATTTTAAATGGCCTGTTTTGAACTTATATTTTTTCTGACAAATGGCTGCGAATAGTCGAGCGCGCTGTCTAGTGACAGCTCTTGTTATAGGTATAATCAAATACAAGACAAACTCCAATTTTGCTGATCCAACATTTCAACTTTTATTTAAGTCTTCATCTTTCATTTTTTTTACAGGGAAATATAACTAATGGTTCAACCATTTATTTCAGGCTCATGCATTTTTCCGTCACATAGATTGGAATGATCTGATCAACAGACGAGTGGAACCACCATTTAAACCATCACTGGTAAGATGTTCAGGGATTCCATTAAGGGCTCATACTTAAGGGTCAGAATTTTGACTGGGTTTCCCCATTTATAATTTTATAGCAGATGTACCTGTCATTAAAAGAAAATATGACCTTACAGCCAAACCCCAAATTGTCAAAATGAGGGACATTTTAGAATTTTCTGGGCTTCAAAAGGTGGATGTAGCCCCTTGGGTTTTGTTATTCTGTGAATAACTTTATGTCTCACCTACTTGCTATTGTTACTTTGGCTGACCTCGGTCATCTTTATTGTCTTTGTTATAAATGGTATTGGTAAAGCTAATGAGCCTACATGCTTGGCACTAAGTGTATAAGGGTAGTTTAGCTTAGTGAGCTCCGTGTTAGAATACTGTGACTATGCTATCTCATATTATTTATTTCTCTTTTTTAGCTCACCTGTCACAAAGTGACAGAGTGAGCTTTTGTGATCACTCTTCGTCCGTCGTCCGTCCGTCCGTCCGTCCGTCTGTCCGTCAACAATTGGGTTGTGTCCTCTCTAGCGGTCACAATTTTGGCCTAATCTTTATGAAACTTGGTCACAATGATCATCTTAACAAAATCTAGGTCAAGTTCGATATTGGGTCATCTGAGGTCAAAAATTAGGCTACTAGGTCAAGTAATAGAAAAACCTTGTTTTTCATTCTATCAAAGGGAGTGTACTCTGTAATTATACTGGTTGTGATCATGTAAGAGTTGTCTCTCTTACTATATTTTAGTTGTAGAACTACGAAATGTGTACTTGTTAGCAGCTTTGAGGCTTTAATTTAAATTAAATGCAGAATGTGGATATTAGGGTTATCATCGTTTACAGTGATTGTATGTTTACAAACTATTAAACAGTTATTAAGCTGTAATTATAGTCTTATGCAACCTTACTAATCGTTTTACATAGACTTATATAGGGAAAACATATAAAAATCTTCTTCTCTAAAACTACAATGCCTAGAGCTTTGATATTTGGTATGTAGCATCATCTAGTGGTCCCCTACCAAGATTGTTCAAATTATGGCTCTGGGGTCAAAATTGGCCCCGCCCCGGGGGTCACCGTTTTACATAGACTTATATAGGGAAAACATATAAAAATCTTCTCCTCTAAAACTACAATGCCTACAGCTTTGATATTTGGTATGTAGCATCATCTAGTGGTCCCCTACCAAGATTGTTCATATTATGCCCCTGGGGTCAAAATTGGCCCCGCCCCGGGGGTCACCGTTTTACATAGACTTATATAGGGAAAACATATAAAAATCTTCTTCTCTAAAACTACAATGCCTAGAGCTTTGATATTTGGTATGTAGCATCATCTAGTGGTCCCCTACCAAGATTGTTCATATTATGCCCCTGAGGTCAAAATTGGCCCCGCCCCGGGGGTTACCGTTTTACATAGACTTATCTAGGGAAAACATATAAAAATCTTCTTCTCTAAAACTACAATGCCTAGAGCTTTGATATTTGGTATGTAGCATCATCTAGTGGTCCCCTACAAAGATTGTTCATATTATGCCCCTGAGGTCAAAATGGCCCCGCCCCGGGGGTCACCGTTTTACATAGACATATAGGGAAAACATATAAAAATCTTCTTCTTTATAACTACAATGCCTAGAGCTTTGATATATGGTATGTAGCACCATCTAGTGGTCCCCTACCAAGATTGTTCAAATTATGCCCCTGAGGTCAAAATTGATCCCGCCCCGGGGGTCACCAGTTTCTATATTTACGCTCTACCTTTGTTAGTCTAAATTGTGCAGGGCTTCATTTATAATCAGGTGAGCGATATAGGGCCATCATGGCCCTCTTGTTTAAGAATTTCTTAAAACCTCAACCAGAGATGTACTGCCCGTGCACTAGCGCTTATTGCTGCTCACAAAGTATTGATTCATCTTGTATGAAAAATGCTTTATTAGTATTATTACACTGGTTGTTTACTATTATATTGATTGATATTTGTAGACAAATGATGAAGATGTAAGTCAATTTGATACAAAGTTTACCAAACAGACACCGGTTGATTCACCAGATGAGAACGTACTCAGTGAAAGTCAGAATGTCGTATTCCAGGTACGTTTCCTTACAGTTATGTTGATCAAGTGGGGTTTCAACTTTCCTGATCTATCATAGAGGATCTATCATTAGTTGTCACTTGATATAAACTGATTACTTCCCTTACCGGTTCTCAACAGGAGGGGACTATAGGTTTGGCCTCTGTCCATCAGTCAGTCTGTCTATCGAGAGGTCTCTGAATCCTGACACAACTCTTACAGTTTTAAAATAATAAGAAGATTAGGCATGTCTTTTTTTCAATTCAGACAAAATTTGTGGTTGCCATGGCAACCAAAACATTGAAAAACAGAAAACCCGGATAAGGAATTGCTAAGGATAAAGAATTGCTTGCAATTCCTAATTGTTGTATAAAATAAGTTATGGAAATTTTAATGAGCAAGCCTCTAGTGATTTTAATAGAAGTAAATAAAAGACCAGTAACACAATATACACATCTTTATGTTGAAAATAACGTTATTGCAGTATACTGTAGTCTCTCTACCAACCAAAGCAACTTTATAAGAGCATGTAGTTGCTTTTGTATTGTAGGGTTTCTCCTATGTGGCGCCATCTGTATTAGATGATCTCAATAAACCGTGGATAGAAGAGAAAAATCCTAGATCACCTAGGAAACATGGAAATTCATTCCGTCAACATGGGTAAGTAGCAGTATTATGTCAGTTGTTGTCTCATGTCAGCTTCTTATATAACATATGTATTAGTGTTTTTTCCAGGCCCTTTCAGCATGGCGCATGCGCCATGCCCTTTAATCCCGAACTAACGATGCGCCATGCTGCCCTCATCAATGGCCTTTTGCGCCAAGTGCCGTTTTGTCAGCTGCTAATTTATTAGTGCCCTCTCAATTTCATCAGAACAGCGGATGTAGACTGTTCTACATCCTGTCATATCATGACTGTCACCTAGGATACGACGTGTCAACGTGTATATAACACGACGGGGGTCTCGGCAGTCGGGTGAAAAAATCACGTGACTGGTTGCTTCTTTATCTTGAAAAATGCGTGAACCAGTCGATATTTTTTACAGAAGGAAGAAATTTCCAGTAGAATGGTTGCATCATAATTTTGCATAAAAAAGCATGAACCAGTCGGCAATTGGCTTTTCACGGGCATAAAACACGAACCAGTCGCTTTTTTTAAAGCAGTTGGCGAGCGTCGGCAATTAACAAATGAATGTTTTTCGCAAGATTATTCCAATTAAAAATAAAACTGCCGACGATGATTGCCTAATCAAAATTTTAATATCATAAACTATTTAATATGCTCACGTGCGTTGTTGATATCCAAGTTATGTTGCGACTGACGAGAATTAAAAGTCTGTCACAAAAGGACGCTCCGTGAAATTGGCGATTAAAACAGTAATCCAGCGGTCGAGTTTTTATTATAAATCTCATAAATCCATGTAGTTTACGCTTTTAAAGTAATTAAAAGTAGCCTAAACACATTGCACATTTATCTTGCGAGAATTTGTGAAAATATGCCGACATACAGGTCACGTGACGCGCGTGTTGAACTGTTCTGCAAATATGCCGTGTCAAGAATGTAAACTATTCGGCCGATGACAACGCTTGTATTATACGAACTTTTAGGACGGTCCAAGGGCATTTAACGAATCTATAACGGTTTAGATGCATTAATAACGAAAACACGTATTTTCGGATAAGTTTGTTTACGTTGATTATTGGCTACACGCTGGCAGATAAGACTACACAATATAATTAAATCATGCCATTTATTGTTTAGTCTGATATGTCAGCTACCAATTGCAATATTATACAGGGTTCCCACGGTCAGGGATTTTTTTCCAGGTCAGGGTTTTTTGTTCTCACAAAAAGGTCTGATCACTCCAAAATGTCAGGGGAAACTGCTGTGTTGTCAGGAAACAGTCAGGGAATTTTACCTTAGAACATTTATGGGAACCCTGATATAGAATCCATATATCAAGCCTACTGATGCCAACAAAGTAGGCCTATTATTATAGGCTATATCATATTCTCCTCTTGTAGATCTATGTGCAAGGTTGTAAATAATAAAAATGAAATAACTCAATTGATTTGCTCATTTTAGTCTTCATAAACACACACTGGAGATGTACATTTTGTATGTGGCATATCCAAAGTGTTTGTTGCTAACTTGGCAATCATTTGCCAGAAAAGTAAAGAAATCCATGCGGCTTTTTATGGTTGTGGCCCACATTTATTTGTGGGAAGCATATAGCATTGATGCTGTCTGTCTGTCAGTTTTTAACTGCTCTTATATGAAAGACTAGAGTACTGGTTTAGATCCAGGACTCAATATTGCATGGTTAATGTACAGGTGCTGAATTGCCAGGAACTAGGTGGTTGCTTAACTCAGAAGGCTGGGTGCAACAAAGTGCCCTTTTTCATAAGGTCGCGCGCAAAAAAGTGCCCTTTTCTCAGAAAACGCCATGCCCCTAAAGGGTTCTGGAAAAAACACTATGTATGTATGTAACAGTATCTCTGATCTTTTATTTTGTGTGTCTATGTGTTTCTACTTTTGAAACTTATTATTGACTTCTAGGTAAAAATGTAGAGAAAATTTTCTAACAGGTTAAATTTGTCAAAATTGGCATGCTCTGATAGCAGATGGACAGGTGTAGGTTGTCCTCAAAACTTTGATTTTTACTAATATTTATCTGAGTACTGTACACATATACAATTATAATTTCTTACCTTAATCGTTTCCTTTAATGCCAGACAGATTAAAACAATGGCAAACCATCTGCAATTTAATCTGAAATATTTTACAATCTTCTGACGTCCAAAATATTAAAATTTAAAACTAAAAAACATTGAGAACCAACTTTTTCCACACATGTATATTAGTTGGGATTGTGTTTCAGACGTATTGATATGGAAGATATGTGGACTGGTGACGGGAAAAATGTCCTACCATTGTCCGCTATACCTCGGTCTGAACCTGTTGATATGTTTCATCATGATGCTGTGTTCTATTCTATTCCGTTACAATTACTATAACCTGGCAACTTGCCAAACAATTAGTTCTGTTATAAATGTTAGTGTTTTGTTGGTGTTTTTGCCATGTTTTTGTTTGTTCAATGGGCATTTGTTGTTTGTTTACTTGTTTTTGACTAATGTTTACTATATTTACTGCCGGACTTCTGGGGCCTTATTCACCAATGCTGTAAGTCTAAAACTCAGACTTAGACTTAAAATTGTCATTATTCATAATCACTGCCATTTCTTTGAAATTAGATTTAACCCTGTGAAATTTTATCAAACTATTTGTTGTTGCCTACTAAACATGTATACCCATTTATATGAAATTCGGTACATTTATAACTACATGAGAGCAAATAGAACATTTGACAATGTAAAGTCTAAGTCTGTGTTTTAGACTTACAACATTGGTGAATATGGCCCCTGATGTCTTATTTATACAAACATAATTACATGTATATTAAACTTACGAAGATAATGCACACTATTTCAATCAATTAGAGAAAATTGAAATTGAATTCTGGTAATTTATCTTTTACTTAAGTCATTGTCACAAATGTAGGTTAGTAAATAATGGCTTTCAAATAAATGCTTTTATAATTATAATGTATCAGTCTTGTTTTCTGTTTAGATAAACACACTGTTTACTTGCTTGAACCTGTCATGCTTGCACATTCATATTCATGTACATTATTTTACCATAAAACTTTGACAAGGACTGTGGTTGTTCTAGTAATTGTTTGTACATTATGACTATGTGCTTTCCCAGAATCCCTTGTAACCTTATTTTGTGCAGAGATATTAACGTGATCATGACCTATATGAATAGGTATATTACAAGGTTTGAGTTCATAATATCAATTTCAGTTTACACATTATGCATTGTTGATTGTTTGTATTCAACTTGAGCATACTGGTCATTCTTTTCATTGATACAAACATTGGAAGTTAAATATTGACAAGAAGTCAGGGGATCAGGTTAATATTTCCGCACAGTCACTACACTTATCTATTTATACATATTATGTAATCAGACAATCATCCCCATCTTTCTTATTTCAGCCACAGCCCGATGGTTGATTGTTTTGACATGGCTGGTGCATCAAACGGTGCCGAGGGTGGATACGAGGCCATGGATACGTCGTCATCTTCTAGTCTTCCGAAACGTTCCCAGTCCCCAGCCATTAGCACCAAACCACAGAAACAGTCTGCTATGCCCATTCATCAACGACCCAAGCATATACACTAGACACTTGTAGCTATTTTAACTTAAAATGAATTTTATTCACCTTAACTGTGATGAAAAATAAACATTAATGAAATTTGAACTCGGTTAAAAAATATTTTCTCATATGAATAAAATCTAAGTCAATGGTCATTGGTAAAATAGCAGAAGCAATGTCACTTGACTGAAGGCTTCTGAACTTTGAAGAAAAACATGTCAAAACTTCAAAAATATTTTTATTGGTATGATTTTATTTGATTGAAAGTAACTTGGTTGCAGATTTGTAAATTTGTCAGAAATAAAAACTTACTTTAGATGAAGCCTTAACCTCTAAGTATAAAAATGTGTGGATACATTTTAAGGTTTATTTTTCAACATGGACATCTGAATATTTAAGAAATGTATTATTTTAGATTTTAATTAGGTTTATCTCAATTTATTGCACAATCAGTTTATGTAGTGTAATATATACAAACATGTACTTAAGTTCATTTGATGCACTTGTGTCACATCATGGCGCTGGTAGAGAACTGTCTTTAACTGATTGTTAAAAAAAATATTGCTGGCTTAGAATGAGAGGGTGTTTGTACCAAAACACTTTTTTGAAAAAAAACCTGTCTGTAACATGCTCTTTACTTATTGAAAACCCAGTTTCTTAAACTTCTGTTTGGACCCTATGATATGTTCCGATTTTAATGGAAACAGGCTCATAAGAAGTTCCTTGTGATGCAGATTTCAAACATGACATTGGGTCTTATATGGTCATAAATATTTCATTCAGCCTTGTCATTCTAAGCCAGCTATATATTGTTCTTGTACTTGTATGAATGTATCTTATTTCATTTGTTTATCTGAAGATACATGAAAAACATGTTCATGTACCTGGTTGTTTGATAATCATCAAGTACGCAATTGATGGGGAAAATGGAAACTTTTATTGGACTAATCTATATTCTGTAAAAAGCAATTTTTTTGTATGTGTGATACGTATTTCTAAACATTTCATAACAATCTATGGATTTTTGTAATTGCTGATATGTCAGTTTAAAAAACTAAAAGTATACACTTGATTCAGAATGAGTGAAGTTGAAACTGTTCAAGAGATCTTTCCCATTATATGATGTTAATATTTTTGGATATTACAGTCTACAGCAGGGGTGATACTATTTGTGAGAAAACCATCTTGTGTCAGAGTTACCTCTCTTTGTAAATTGGGATTTCATTCAAATTCTGTCAATATTACTTCACCAACAGGGGGGGGGGGGGTAAGATGAAACTATGTGAGAGTTACTCCCCTTCCTATATTGGAATTTAGTTAGAATTACTGATATTCGAAATTCGAAGCAATAAAATTGACTACCTTTAGAACTGATCTTAGTTTACATAACAGAGTTAAGTTGAAACATATTTTGTTTGTCAAACCTATTAGAGACTTACTAAAATTCAAGTTTGATATAGTGGCAAACTATCAGGACACTGAGCATATAACAGAGTTTGCATCTCTAGTTATGTGCTGGGTTCAATTGATACCTCTGCTGTAAATATTACGTACAAGTATTTCATGTGTCTGCGTGCCCATTCTGTCGGTTTGTTAGTCATACCTTTGTGTAACAAGGTTGTATGTTACTATACAGTACATTGTTATTAGTTAGATACGTGGGTCATTCAATAAATTTGTGGACTGGACTCGTCATTTTAATACACATTGATACAGAGAAAAACTAACTATATGACACTAAACAACAGCCTTTCTGACACAAATACAGACACTTTTGCACCAAACAATGCATTTTTAAAGATAATGTGGCTAAAACAAAACCACCACCTTACAGCAACTACCACACAGCACAATTATATTGAATGACCCTCGTACAACCTTGTTTTACCAAAGGGACGAAGGTCCATATCCAATTCATGTATATACAGACACACACCACAGCATTATTTATTTTGACTCAGTTATATATCATGTTTTTTGTTAGACATTATTATAATTTAAATAACACCAGTGCACAGATAGCTCTGCTTATTAATTTGTTGAAGGTTGTTTGTCAAAGCTTTTCGATTGAAATCATCAAATCTTGTTATAGTTGAATCATATTTACTGCTACAATTTTGTCCAACTATTTATCAGTATAATCTATGATTGACTGTACCAATCCTGTAGAAAATCTTATTGGACCTTTGATACAAATAACGATGGGCTGATGCTTGCCTGTGATGAGTGAATGATTTTAGTCTTATAATGCAATGCAATTGTTTTGATTAAGTTTTGCTGATTACTTCATGCAATATATTCATACCTCATTTATTGGATGTTCCGTTAGATACATCAAGGGCTCTACAATTCCTGAAATCTGGATCCGCTGCATTTCCAGAGAATGTTCTCTTCTGCCGAAAATATTTTTATGAAGATTCAAAGAATTGACAAAGTTATAGTCATTTGAAATAATTATATTATCAAATATTTATTATTTACTATAGAAAAGCATTTTAACTGTTTTGGTGTGGGGATGTTTGCTATTGACACTTGGATCAGACTTGCAACGTATTTTCAGGATTGGGCATTTTATGATGCCTCCGACAGTAGGACCCCCAGAATGCATTGTAATAGAATACTGAGACAATATGTGTAATCGCAAATAGAATACTGAGAGAATATATGTATTCGAACATGTTTCCATTCATCATTGTATTGTACTTTAGATCATGTAATGATTTGCTTGTTAATTCTCTACCGGTTTTCAAATTGTCGTTGCAATGGCACCAGAAACATTGAAAATAAGTTCAAACTGGTTAGGATTTCTGTATTTCTTGCAATTCCTAATTACTTGTTAATCATGCATGTACAGAGTGTTGTTAGCAACTGGTAGATGTTTATATCTGGTCGATTTGAGAGTTTGTAATTAAATAAATATGCGGGTTGAATATGCTCTAATACTGTCTTTAACCAATGGGATATCTACAAGAATAATGTATACATTTGCATGAAATCCACAAAAATTTTTAGATTTATGTACTCAGCATAACATGGGGCCAAAATGTATAAAGAACAAATTGAACCTATTGCTTGGCCAATTTGACATGAGTCTGAACTATTGATTAGCACAATTTAACAGGTGATATATTGTCTACGTTTACCAAACTGATTGTATAATTTCATAATGATATATTCAAAGCAAGAACCTTGTAATATATTCTTGCATAAAGGTCAGGCTCAGGTCAAAATAGCCAATCATTAGGAAAACACAAGCTGGACCTCAAAATTCTAACTCAGGATGTAATTATTAACATCAATTATTTACCAGCTTTGCTTGAAACCTTTCAATGTATATCCCTCTCCTGATGTTGAAGCATACCCTAGCTGTTGAAGCACACATAAAAGCAAGTTTCACATAGTACTTGAAAAGTCCTTGAATTTATTGCCTAGTCCTTGAAAAGTCCTAGAATTTCTCACTGAAAAAAAATCCTTGAAAAGTCCTGGAATTTTGAAAAAAAGATGAATGAATTCTTATAAATAGTCCTTGTATTTACGTTTTTGAGTAGAGAATAAGAACACATCCTTGAAAAGAAGATCAATTCCTAAAAAATCGCCATAATTGAGGAAGGGAACAGATGTACTTATTTGTGTAATCCAAACTGGCCCTGTAAATACTTAAGACTTATTTAAGCTTTTCATTGCTTGAGTAAATCGTCCATTGTTTTGAGAACGTTTGTCTGTTTAGATACTAATTTATTTCAGTTTGTAATTGTGAGCTTATTATGTGATTAATTGTCTATTGTCTCAGAGTGTTTTTGAATGTTAGGTCTGCATATTTGTCTCGTATGGTCAGTACCAGTATACTGCCAAGGGAGATGATTCCGGACAGGAGAAGCTTCCGGACAAACGGTCGTAGACGGTTTATTTAGTTAAATAATTCATTGATATTGGTATCAAATCACTAAGGTGCGTATTTAAAGGAAATCTGGAAGAAGAAAAAATCAAAATCAACAAATAATTACTCATATACCGAAAATATCGTCTGCTGTTGTGATTTTGACATCAGCACCGCCGGGGGGTAAACAAATTTAGTGCGCATGCGCAGTATAGCGCGTGCACAGCGCGAGCGACTATGATTTTATGCGGTTCAATTATTTAGTTCAAAATTCCTAACGAGATCGTGGCCGAGTGGTTAAGCAGCTCGATTAGTAATTATCTGATGCTAAGGTCCAGCGATCGAATCATGGCGGCGTCAAAAAAATAATTTTTTTTAAATTTTTATTTTTTCTTCCAGCATTTACTTTAGCGCAATAGACGGAAATTTGTCCTCATTATCTGTTGAGAATTGTTTTTTGATATCTTGTCAATAAATCTGAAAAACTTTTTCCACATTTTGTTTCGATTTTCGGCCGGTAAACAAGATACGGTATGGATTGGAATTTAACCTGTCACGAGCGCCCCCTGGGTTAAAAACATGTGCGTCACGTGTTGTCATGTCGTAAATATTGACATTTTTTTGCATGATTGTGAAGAAGGAACCCTGTTCTAAATATTTCCTGGTAAAATGTTTCTAAATATTCGTCGCGGAATATTCGAAGCAGACTGTCCGGTATATCTACGGTAATATCGTTGAAAATAGCACAAAAGTGTCCCTTTTCAGGCCCCAATATTTTGCTGTTCACGTGACGTCATTTTTCGGGAAACCTATTTTCAGCAAAGATCCTGAACCAAGGTATTTGTAAACACAAAAAAATCTGAGAAAAAATCTATTTTTAACTCCAGGGGAAGCCTTTTATGCGATTTCTGTCCGGAACCTTCTCCTTTGCCAGTAGGCTAAAATGTCTTATAATTCACATTTTATCCATTATTTGTAAATTTTTCATTTTGATCTATGGGTGCTTTCTGATGCACCGTTTTTATTGTATTTTATCATCATTTATCTGCGTCTTTATTTGTTTTGTGTAATTTATATGAGTATCATGCTAAATCCAGGTGTTTGATATATTAAGGACAATGGAGATTTGTATTATGTTGCATCCCTAGCTGTACATGTCTGTCCTCATAATCTTAGCGTGATGCAATTACTAAAGAAAACAATGTATCACTGAACATGGATCATAATGGTCTATTTCAAATGTGTATTGTACATAGCTTTCATTGAAATAAACTTCTTCTTCTATCATCAAATCTGGGGTCTGTTGCATAGGCCAAGTATTACTGAGCAATTTTATTATTAGAGTAACCTCCCATTCAATTAAATATAGTGGGCATGGATTAACTCCTGTGGAAAGCACTATGAAGCACTTTGCATGATTATTAGACATTAGTCATATCATATTCTTAGTAGCATGCTGGTATCAAAGTAATGGGAGTAATGAGCAGCAAAAACATTGTCATAAGTTCCACTGGCTAAGAGTGTATCAGTCCTTAGGAAACTGCCCAGATAAATAAACGGACACCAAACGAACCAGTAAGGCATCAAACAGCGGGATGGTGGTCAAGGCGTACTTATATTAAAAAAACTGTTTGTCAAAATCGAAAAATTTCCCACTTCTGTGTGAATTGCAAATTTTTTATAAGGGAGGTAATATGGTGTGGTACATTATACTAATTGCAGTTACTTCCCTTGCATTATAAATGAGTAATCTCAGTATTTCTGTGTAATTGCAACTTTAATGGTGGTTAAAATGTTGGGAAAATTAACTGAAGTTAAATGCCTTGTTTATGTTGTTTTGCTATAAAAATAAGTGTGTGTATGTTATCATTGATACGTTTCAACTTGGAGCTCAGTAATATATACAGTGTGATTTCTGTAAGTTGTAACTGTATTTATAAGGCCAGAATAATTTAAATCCTAGATTTTAACATCTCCCTCCTGTATTATTGCATCTCTTTATGCCCTAGATATCTGAGTTTATACATTTCATACTCACCTAGGGTTGTGTTACCTAAATGAGTGATACAAGTCCATGACATGAGCGTGTAAGGGTCATCAACAGAACAAGTAAGTTCCATCATATGAACAATTAAGGGCCATCCAGTGAGTAAGGGCTGTCAAATGAGCAATTAAGGGCCATCTCGGATGATTATCTAGAAATTAATTTATTTTGGTCTTTTTAATTTGTGTGGGATTTTCAAATTGATCCTGTCACAATTATATATGATGTTATTATGTGTTCTTTTAAATCTTATATTATTTGTACATAATACACTTTGCTGTTATGTTTCCATTATGAGGAGAAATTTTAATTAAAACTTTGTACATAGTACTATTTAACTTGTATGTGTGTTTGGTTATTGTAGAGTGGATTAAAGTGATGGTTTGTAAGTTTTGTGTCATGTTTATTCAAATTATTAATGGTGTTTTAAAGTTTATTAAATAATGATTGTCCAATTCGTCATAGTCAAAAGTCAAATTTGTAAAAGTCACATGACTTATGTGTAAAAGTCACATGACTTAATCTGTAAAATGCCACATGACTAAAGTGTGAAAGTCACATGATTAAAGTGTACATGTCACATGACTTTATGTGTAAAAGTCACATGACTTAGTGTGTAAAGGTCACATGATTTACTGTTGGGTGGAAGCTTTAGCATTCAATTTTGCCATTTATGATGTTTTGCAATAACTTATATTGTTTGTATTTTAATTTTCATTAAATCAGGAATGAAACTATATGTTTGTCCAATTACAGGTTGCTTTAAAAACAATATTAAAATGTTGGTGTGGAAGTTGGATAATTGATGAGGTACATTGCTATTGATACTAATAGTAATTTTCTGACTGTATGGATTCGTTTGAAAGGAGAATGAAATATTGTTTTGTTGACACAGTTTTGGGGTTTATTTACAAATCCCGAGTCATATTGTAAATAGCGTGTTTGTCAGAATCTGTTGTATGATTATACTATCCAAGGTTTTCATTTAGTATGAAAATATAATTGTCTATTTAATATTGATGTAAAAAACAGTTGCATTTTATTCTGAGTTTGTTAATTTATTTTATGGCACATTATTATGTGATCGAGGAAGGGTTAAATTATGTTATTTTCTACTTAGTACTTATAGTAATGTGTCCATTCCAGTAAATATTTTAATGTTTATGATTAGACTAGCTAGGGGGTAGGATGTTTAACCAATGCCAGTTTAATACTAGTAGATTCCATGTATCAGTTAGTCTATTGTATTATTGGTAATTTAAATACAGTATCTTGATGTTATGATATATGGAAGGTTTTTAAAACAATGTGTAAATACCATGTCTATTTCTGATCCATGGCTAATAAAAATGAGGATCTTATAACCTTTGTCAAGTGATACAACACCCCTGTTTACCACTGAAGCACATATATATGATACAGATTATCTGCAAACTGTTACCGGATTGTTTCAAATTTTGTTTTAGTTTTTTACTTCAACCCTTCCCTAATCCAACTCTATCCTATTTTTTCCCTATTTGCTTGTTATTTTTAGTTTTTACAGTACACATAATTGTTGTTTTATGCTCTATGTGTGTATATGGTCAGCCAACTAAATTGATAAAGGTGTATTATTTGGAGTTTTTATCCCAAGTTTGTGGAATTTTAATTGCAACTTTAAGTGATCAATATTTTATGAAGAATGTAATGAGACTTAAGCACTAACCCTTTACTTCATTGTTCAGCTTTTTATACCTCACTATTTAGATCACTGACATTTACTAGGATTTATAGCATTATAGTTGCTTGAAAATTGTTTCCCTGCATCTGTCCAATTGACTACTGGGGTTATATATTTTAGAAAGCTAGTAAGAATGTATTTAAAGATATTTACAAACCTTATTTGACCAAACATGATATCCATATCAGTTAAAATCCATTCCTTAGAAAATAATCGCCCAGGTTTTCAGAAATTGTAAAATTATTATTCAGTATTGTAGTAAATTTGTTTCTCTCAAATATTTTTCAAGCTGGTTCAAGTTCAAACATTCTGATTGGTTGATAAGAGATATGTTCTTATAACACTGCCTGTGATTGGTCCATTTGAAATTTTTTGAAAACATTGAGCCAATCAACTTTCTCATACAGTATATTGTGTTCTTACTTGTAAAAGACCACCATTCATAATTATTATTGCATGGTATGCAGTGTATGGTGTT
Organism: Spisula subtruncata; assembly: GCA_963678985.1. Classification (NCBI taxonomy): domain Eukaryota; kingdom Metazoa; phylum Mollusca; class Bivalvia; order Venerida; family Mactridae; genus Spisula; species Spisula subtruncata. Next base: position 22,132,895 of record OY787672.1, on the reverse strand, counting down.
TTTGTATACCTAACAATTTCACTTCTCAATATCTCATATTTAAAGAATTCATATTTTGTCTTCATTTTGCTGACCAAACTCAATACTGTGTATCCAGTAGTTGTATGCTTTATGATAAGTATTACAGAATAAATGTAAGAGTTTACTTATTTTGCAAATTGTTTACCAGAAACTGATGTACACACAAGTGTAACATTATTTCGAAAAGTAAACGTATACTTATGGAAAAAATGGCATTAAAGTCCAAAATCTTGACAACCATGAGGACTCCTAACCATAGCAGCACAAAAAAGGGCTTTTTGTGTAACATAATTTCAAGCCTGGCTACGCCTCTGTAAAATCTATATAAATGACTATGTATATCTTTAAATATAAAATTGTGTGCATGTACTTGAACATAAATGAGACATGGAGACTTGAATAAAGAATATACATCTTTCACTAACTGTAAAATAGTTCTCATACAAACTGGACGCACAGTATTTGGTTTTGGATGGTCTATTTTGATTGAAACTTGGATGTAAACTATTTAATATTATAATACAGAAAACTATGGACACGATTTACATCCCTGATGTATGCTTGTATTTAATTATTGAATGTGATTTTGAATGGTAAATAGTTCATAAAATGTTTCTCTATTAAAGCTAACATGTGTTGATTGTGAAAAACTTGATAAGAAAAGTGCCGAAAAAATGATAGAAATCAATTGCATTACAGTGCTGTCTTTTTGTTATTTCTTTTATCCTACACACAAATTATGGCTTAACCAGCATGAATAAAGCCATTCATAGTAGTTCACATTCGGAGAACAGAAGAACCGCTGAGCACTCGACTTTAAGATAGCCAATACGTTGCCAATTTGGAAATTAAGATTATTTTAGGTCCACAACAGGAGAGGTAAAGGCCACCTACGGTACACAATGTGAACTTTTGTGATTGCTTTTCGACAATCTGTACGATAAAAAAACCTGGTCAATATAGTGTCACCATAAAGGTCAAGTTTGAAAGTGGTCGAAATAAGACTATTTTTTTCCAATATTAAAAAAAATAGTCTGAATGGAATATCGAAACTGCGTCACGGGGATCTCCAAAGACTATTTGTTTTTTCCAATATTAAAAAGATAGTCTGAATGGAATATCGAAACTGCGTCACGGGGATCTCCAAAGAAGGAACTTTAAACAAACCAAGGCTGTAATTGTTCTTTTAATTTCAATGATTATTGAGCAAGGACCCAAATGCTTGGTGACAAGTCAAAAGCTACCTCCTAGCCGTAGTAATTACATAACATAGAGCTTTACTTGGAACACGTCTAATAACCTGGTGAAGGACTTAGGTGGATGCATCATTAGCATAAACCTTCTGCTGTTCGTACACCAAAGTACTGTACCTAATTGTCAATATCATTAACTATATTGTCAACTATGTAGTGATTTACTGCGACATGGTGTCAAGTGGGTAATAAAGGAAAGAACTATTATTTGCTCAAACTTCGTCATAGTTTAAGCGAATAACATTAGATATGAGTACTTCCGGCCGGCCGTAAACGATATTTGCAATTTTCGTTAAAAATTCTTCCTGCACTTGAAAGTGATTTCAGCAATATTGGGGTTAAGCTTTGTGACTGCATGTTTATCCAGATCAATTCGTTTGATCAGTTATCACTGGGATTGGAGGAAGATAATGTTTCATTAGAACACCGGTGTGAGAGCATGTTTTTCTCTATTTTATGAGAGATTCAAAATTATTAATGCCACAAAAGCGCTACTTTTCAGACCGATTATTCACAATACAAGCGTACAACTCTGAGAGAGTTTGTATGGAATATTGCGTACCTAGCAATGAATTTACCCAGTTAGTTTTAATGTTCCTCTATCTGTCAGAGAAATAGATTTCTAATTGATAAATGTTACGTGATCCGATAGGTGTGTTTATTAACAAAGGTGATGGTCAAGACTTTTAGGTTACGATATATAGCACGGATGCTTCCATTGTGTTCTGACTTCTATAACTTTAAACTAATAAACACCAATTGTGCGTATTGTCAGCTCTATTTGTGTTACTTGAATGCCATGTTATCTTAGATCCTATAGCATTATCCGTCTGACTGGGGAAGAAAACCGGGCATTGCCGATCCTATACCACGGACATTTGTTTCGGAACGAAATAAGACATCACTTCAAAGAGCTCACATTGTACAATTTTGGCACGGAGAAGAATGGTTACAAATAAATGGCCATGTAGCCCCTATGATGAAACAGTGACACTAAGCAGAAATAACAAGAGACATACATGTATAAACAGGGAGCAGTTTCTAATTATAATTGTTCTTGCGGGTAATAAGTCGCTTGCCTAAGATTGAGAAGGTCGTCCTTATATGACTCATACCGGGGATACAGACTAGCAGGGGCCCAGTAGCCCACGGCCCCTAGATTTTGGGCTGACCCCCTAGATTTTTCAAGAAATTCCCTATATACACTATACAATAATCTAAGAAAGTACAATGTTGGGCTACCAAGTTGAAAATGTCAGTCTTTATCCGTGCATACATATTTGAAATCTGAAATACATGGCGTTTCTTATGAGCATAAGTTCATAAAAATCGGAACTTGTCAAGTTGACCAAACTGAAGTCCGAAAAGTTGGGAATTCATAAGTAAGGAGCAGTTTTCAGACAGTTTGTTCTTGTTTTCCCAAAATATCGATTCATTCTAAGCCAGCGAATTGTCCAGCAGTGTTAGCCCCCGAAAAATAAACTACAAGTTCAACATGGCTTCGAATAGTCAATACTTAACGCTTACAAGTACTCTCTTCAAAATAAATTGGCTGTTCTAAATGCTTGCTCTCCATCCCCACTTCGATCGTGTTAGCAATTACTGACACGATCGACGTTAAAGGTTTTCCAACATTTCGTGATAAATTTACGTGTCAAAAATACAAGAAATATGACACATCTGTCCTGATTGATAATTTGATGGTATTGATGAACCAACAAAACGTATTTGCATTGTCAAGATGTAAATATGATATTGACAGAAATATTTAATTACCAGTAAAATGTCTGCCAATTTGTTTTATTGAAGTGTGAAAGAACGTCCAGAATATTTATGTAAGCATCATACTGTATGTCCAGTTCATTGTTACAATGTTCAGATTGAGAGATGAACTATCTGTCTTTGTATGCACTGTAGAATTTACATAGATCATATGTTAGGTGCAGCTGTCAACAATTCAATGTGTGCTTGTAATATCGCGACATATCCTCTGATATTTGTTCCGAACCATTGACATAAACGCACTGAGTAAAGGAGCCAGACCACAGTTTCTAAGCCTCATATGCTAATTGGCCATGTAGAAAAATAATAATAGAGTACATTTTGGCTAAATATTGGGCTGTTGCATATTTGTAGAATATTTCACTGCTGGTTTTGGGTTTTCTTCCCTGGCAGTGACCATTATATTACTTAATGGTGCATGCGAATTGGATGTGTTTACATTTTTGATCTCCTAGAAAACCAAGCGTCTACTGACTGACAGAACTGCTTTTTGAGCGAAATTGAATGGTACATTTTTAAAGCTATTTTGTGAAAAAACGGCAGGGATGGCAAGGGTTTCTGGTGCCATTCTTGAAGATTTCTAGTCTTGATCTGTAAATATCAGCAGCTGTTAGACTTCCATCATTGACCGTTAGCGCATAAATGGGAGTCGAACACGGCTTGTTTGGCCTCGGCCGGGCAGTAAAATTTATGGTTTGGCTGATTGTTGTGAACAAAAAAGAGTGAATTACAGTAGGCTGTATATGAAATGATGTTGCATATTGTAATCTGGACTTGTTATCTATGTATTCATGACATGTTTTCTTTTCAGGTTTGTTGTTAAAACCGATTTGTGGGTATTTGAAGCATTGTGGTCAGTTTCAGGACTTGGATTTTGTTGAAAACTGTGGCCGGTAGCCTTAAAGTACTGTACAGGAATACTTACTTATACTTAAAGTGTGACGTCATTATGTACAAATTGCTCCAGCGAATATTCTGTTATACATGTAATGCCGAAAAGTTATATCAAGTCAAGTCTAACTATTTCTTAGCACAAATACTGTAGTACATCGCCAAAATAAACACATCTACAAAACAGAATAGGCAAAGTCATATATACAAAGAAATGCAAGGACGAATCCTAAGTGATATACGGACACTATCCTGTGGTTAAATTTGATCGATTGTGTCTGCTGCTGATCAGAATTAAATTATGGAATAATTTTCTCAGTGACAATACTAGTATTTTATATCATGCTAAATTCGGAGACAGATATCCTGGCTCAGTATAATATCGCCAGACCCTCGGGTACACCAATATGTAATTCATTTATGTATATATGTCTAATGCAATAATACATACGCTTATGTCAGTATGGCTATATCCACACAATAATTCAACCCACTTGTATCTAAAAGACGCCTACATGACAAGGCATGTCAACAATCAGATTTAAATCATCTCGACAAACACCGTTTAGGACGATTACTGTTTATTTGAGCGACAACAAGATATTTATCTAACACATACATATGCCAAGTGTGAATATACCCAACGATTGGTATAAAGTCGTTTTTATACAACTCTTAGTCATATACACACACCAATTACTGAACACTATTGTTTGGAATAAACCATTTCAACCTGAACTGCTCCACACACAAATGTCAAATACGGAGAACGTGATAGCAGCCAGAGTCACGGGGAACAACTTGTCGCGTTAGGCTGGCGTTTTACAGAGACAGTAAATCTAGTTGACAATATTGTTCCCGAATCTAGACAGAAATACGATACATGTAGTCAGCGATGAACTCTTATTGGTAGATTTTATGGTGGTCAAACTATCTCTGGTCATCCGGATATTGACCATTTGTAGAAATAATCAGCACCAATAACGACAAGCTCGTTTGACAACCGTAAATTACCAACGCAGAAAATACAATTTACTTTCCCCGATTTATTTCTTTTATTAAACTTGTAGTTCTATACACGCTTAGATGACCGTCTTTCTATAAACATCTCATATACTTCCTAAATGAAATAACAGAAAATTTATGATTGTCTAGCTATGGTAACTTATTAACTATTGGTATGCTGATACAAATTCTGACTGACTTTTTATTCATCATAACCAAGACTAAATAATTGATACAAAAAACTGAATTTGCAACTTGATGTGTATACGACTTTGTACATGCATATTATCACATTGTATCAACGGAGTAGATCAGAGAGAATTGTTTTCAACGAAAACATTATATTCTTTCCGCGTTCAATGCAGTTCTATTTCGTCATATTCTAAGTTGAATTTAACATTTATGGCAGATGTCAATCGGTAGATTCTATATCGGTAAGTATAACAAATAATGAATGTCCTGAAAATATGCCAGAAAGTCCAAGAACAATTTTTAGTATTTGATCTCTTGTGACAATTTCATAAAAGAAGGAGATGTGATCATTATAACCAATAGTCCTGGGATTTAACTACCAATAAGTAACACGTTTACTAAAATTCGTACTTCACATGAAGATGAAAACTTTCTGTACACGTAGAGTACACTGGACGTAAACAAACAAACGCATCATATGCACTCTAGGGATGATTAAAACTTGCCAACAATGAGTCACAACGTCATTTAGAGTATATCCAATCGTGTCATATCACAAAGTCCCTGGGTGAGCAATTTTCCGTCATACAGCCATCGTGTCATATTCGTTAACTAAATGTTAACAAAGCTCCCTATACGACATGTTGACCAAATGATTACAAGTGAGCTACTGGTGTACTTGTGAATAAGGTCCAACGTCCTGATAATTGGTTTGGAAGACTGCTACAGTATGTGCAACAGTTTTCATTAGATATACTCGCATATAGCTTTCACAGAGACTGTAAACATTTGTGCTCAGAGTTTTTAAATTCATCCTGTAGCAGTAGCTAACGAGATTCTGATTATTTTAAATGTTCTGGTGACAAAACAAAGACCTAAATAAAGTACTCTGTACGAAAAAAGTAAAATTGTACTCTTTGAGACAAATTGATGCGTCAGCAGTAAATGTCTGATGAAAAACGATTTCTTGAAATGTGCCAAGAAAATGCATAGACAATTACTTGTGGAAATCCTTAAATTGTCTAATAATGTGTAGGAAATTTATATGGATATTCAGTACAAGCCCTTTCTAATGGGAAACTTTTGCTTTATTACAATGTTTTCTAAATCAGTCTGATATGTATCCTCACTTATATTCAGTTCTGTTTATGTAATATCATTTAAGCTTTTCATCACATTTGTCGTTGGCCAAACTACGAGTAATATCATTGTTCTATTGTATATCTTAGTAAAGTTTATACTTACTTGATCAGACACTTCTCATGTTCTCTGGATTTATTAGATTTATATTTCTCTCATATTTGCTTGCAGAAGGTACACTGTTTTCTCTTCTAAATGGTCGTATGCTATTTTATTTAGTTTGTTAAAACATGTGATTAGATAATTATATGTAGTATGATGGTTTGGTCATCTAGGCATCGATTTAGTGATATCGTTTAATGACAGCTGCTGTATTTGAGTAGCACCAATCATTCACGTTTTATGTTATCTTCGATTTAATATCCATGCAGGATTAAACACTGAGTACGTTACACAGGATTCCCATCGTAAGGGAGAAAAAAACATAGAAGTTTCAAGGTCATGAAAATTCGTGGAATTTTGACATTAGTCAAGGACACAATAAAACAGTCAGAGAAAAGTCAGGGAATTATTCTTCAAAGTCATTTCCTGTGAAGAAAATACCTAAAACTGAAAAATAGTCCCTCGCACGGGATGATTCTTGTTTATAATTTCTTCATGTCTTCTAAACGACGCCTACATGACAGGCTGTGTCAACTATCAGATTTAAATAATCTCGACAAAAACACCGTTCAGAAAGACAACTGCCATTTTCTCAATTTGACAGCGCCTGTTGTATATTACACATGGAATGCTGTGTTCTAACATATACATATGCCTAGTGTGATTATATCCAACGATTGGTATAAAGTCGGTTTAACAAGCTCGTTTGACAACCGTAAATTACCAACACAGAAAATACAATTTACTTTCCCCGATTTATTTCTTTTATTAAACTTGTAGTTCTATACACGCTTAGATGACCGTCTTTCTATAAACATCTCATATGCTTCCTAAATGAAATAACAGAAAATTTATGATTGTCTAGCTATGGGAACTTATTACTTACTATTGGTATGCTGATAAAAGTTCTGACTGACTTTGCATCAACAGTTTATTCATAATAACGAAGACTTAATAATTGATGTAAAAAAAACTGAATTTGCAAAGGCAACTTGATGTGAATACGACTTTGTACCTTTGACATGCATAAATCACATTGCTTCAACGGAGTAGACCAGAGAGAATTGTTTTCAACGAAAAAATTATATGCTTTCCGCGTTCAGTGCAGTTCATTTTTCGTCATATTCTAAGTTGAATTTAACATTTATGACAGATGTCAATTGATGTATTGCTAACTATAACAACCAATGAATGTCATGGAAACATGTCAGAAAGTCCAAGAATAGTTTAAACGGAACATTTGTCATCATGAAGCAATTTCATAATTTGTGAGGTGAGGTGATCTTTATAACAAATAGTCCTGGGATTTAGCTACCCATAAGTAACACGTTTACTTTAGTTCGTACTTCACAAGTAGATGAAACCTTTCTCTACACATAGAGTACACTGGACCAGAAACAAAAACCCGCATCCTATGCACTCTAGGGATGATTAAAACTTGTCAACATGGAGTCACAACGTCACTTAGAGTATATTCAGTCTCGTCTTATCGCAAAGTCCCTGTGTGAGCACATTTCCGTCATACAGTCATCTTGTCATATTCGTTAACTAAATGTTAACAAAGCTCCCTATACGACATGTTGTCCAAATGTTTACAAGTGAGCTATGTATCAATAGTGTACTTGTGAATAAGGTCCAACGTTCTGATAATTGGTTTGGACAATTACATTATGTGCAAAAGTTTGCATTATATACTCGCATACAGCTTTCACAGAGACTGTAAACATTCGTTCTAAGAGCTTTCAAATTCACCCTGTAGCAGTAGCTAACGAGATTTCGATTATGTTAAATGTTTCTGGTGACAAAACAAATACCTAAATAGACTACTCTGTGTATCAATCGAGTATGAAACAAGTAAAATTGTACTCTTCGAGACAAATTGATGCGTCAGCAGTAAATGTCTGATGAAAAACGATGTGCCAAGAAAATGCATAGACAATTACTTGTGGTAATGTGTAGGAACTTTATATGGATATTCAGTGCAAACCCTTTCTAATGGGAAACATTTCCTTTATTACAATGTTTTCTAAATCAGTCTGATATGTATATCCCTCATTTATATTCAGTTCTGTGTATGTGTAATATCATTAATTTTAGCTTTCATCACATTTTCCGTTGGCCAAATTACGAGTAATATCATTGTTCTACTGTATATCTTATTAAAGTTTATACTTACTTGATCAGACAATTTCCATGTTGCCTGGATTTATTAGATTTACATTTCTCTCATATTTGCTTGCAGAAGGTACTCGCTTTCCAGGAAACTGTCTGGTATACTAATCAGTTAATGATAAAATTACAGCAAATACCCTTTAATACCCAAAAGTAATCAATCTGGAGAAAAGGTTGAAGTGGTCAGGGAATATAAAAGGACAATGGTATTATACAAATGGTACGACGGCTATTTCATGTCCAAATGCCATCATACTAAACCGAACGACCATTAAATAATATTAATGTTCGGGTATGGCAAAAATATTGCAATTCTTCGCAAAAATATTGCAATTCTTCGCGGTTTCTACTGGAGCTAATTTTTTCATTTGACACATGGGAATTGAACCTGTCTATGCTTATTTCGCCATTATGAGGATTTCTAGCGTATGCTTTGTAGAACTAATAATGAGTATTTTGATAAATATTTGAAGACATGGCAAATATTTCCATTATAAAAATGCGTTGTTCGCGAGTGGACAAAACTGGGAGACGACAAAATGACCATATAATGTAATAATTACACATCAAATTGACTGGCAAGAGTAACCGGACATACACTGTATAAAACCATACCATAAGCGTTTTATTGCTCACCTGAACATGAACGTGGTCCGCTTGGTACGTTACACGGGGTTCCCACCATAAGGGAGAACAATATCAAGGTCATGAAAAAGCCGTGGAATTTTGACATTAGTAAAAGACATAAAAAACAGTCAGGGAAAAGTTAGGGAATTATTCTTTTAAGTCATTTCCTATGAAGAAAATATCTAAGACTGAAAAAAAATAGTCCCTCGCACGGGATGATTCTTGTTTATAATTTATTTATGTCATATAATATTTTTTGAAACACTGACGTAGTTTCGCTCATGCTTATCTATGTTGCTTGTAGCTTGTAAGGACAAATAATGGTCATGTGTCGAACTCAATGGACGAAACAAAAGACTTGTGGAGATAAACAGGCAAAATTTTTCATGATCATTCTAACTTAGGTAATTGTCAGTTAGCAGGAGACAATGTCTGTAGTTTCCGTTCATTAATCCGAATCTATGATTCCGATAAATAAGTTTGATAACATTACACTGCTGGGAAATAATTACAAGCCAACGTGTGTGATGATCGTCTGCATTTAGTGTATAAATGTAATGAATATACCAACAAAACCTGTTCTATTCAGAGACTACACTTATAACCGGACAGAAATGCGTTAATGGGTTTTTATTTTACCATTTGGGTAATTCAATTCAACCTTTTTATCCCCCTTTAAAGAGGAGTGGCATATGGCTTTGTTAATATCTATATTGCGGTATGTCTGTCTGTCTGTATACTAAATATTTCCAGCTTGTAAAATTATGTTCAAACTTTAAAAGGAAGTTGGTCATCAACAGTTGATTGATTTATGAGGTTAGTAAGTCAAAGTTCAAGTGAACTGTGACCTTAACATGAATACATTTGTTCAAAGTCCTACCAAAAAGGGTGGTGAATATTTAACATAGAGTCTGGGTCCTGTTTGACAATAATCAAGAAAGGCGATTTGTATACATGTGTTCTGCAATATTTCAATACTCCATATAGTTAAAATAAAATCTCGAAACCTTAATCTAATTTTTTCAGCAAGTGCTTTTGGACCATCTCGTTTTAAAAAGTGCCATCGACTACAAAAATAGGTTCGATTTTATTAATTTTGAAACTTAACATAAAATACTATAATCTTATTTAATAATCATGCACCGTGTTTTACTCTGAAATACCATAAGCTACCTCCTTGCAGAAGCTGTTAGATTAGAACCTTGCATGGAACAAGTGTAACATCCTGGGTGAAGGTGGATGCATCGCTACCGTTAATCATCCTCAGTAATCACAACCAAGTACTGTACCTTATTGCCCATATCAGTACCAATATTGTCAATTGTATAGTGATTTACTGTGACATTTTGCCAAGTTAATAATGAGGGAAATGATCATTATTTACTCAAACTTCGTCCTCTCGTTTATGTATATACTACTAAATGTGAGTATTTCCGGTCGGTCGCTATTGTCAGTTTTTCTTTCAAAAATCTCATTGGGCTCGAATATGATTTTAGGAATACATTGATGTATTGATGTTAAGAGTATGGCTGTTGGTTTGTCCAGATCAATATGTTTGATTGGTCGTCTGTGGCGTTCACTGGTTTGGAGGAAGGTTATGTTTCATTAGAACACCGGAGTGAGAGCATGTTTGTCTCTATTTTATGAGAGAATACTTGTAGTTTGGTGGTATTGATGAACAAAAAAAACAATGTTCCTTTGAAGTTCTATCAAAATCTGTCTCCAAAAATAATCTAACATAGTCCTGGTCAAGGAAAGACGAGTTGTTTGGCCCATTATTGCTAAAACTCAAGTCAGAACTGAGTCTCGAAACTTGGACTCAGTTATCACCAAAAGAGTGGCTTATAAACACTTAAGGACTTGAATTGTGCTGTAATTTTAGTGACTCATCATTAATACCAAACATGCGAGCCTTATTTGACCCTTTAGTCTGAGTTCAATTGAAAATAACACATAATTATGTTCTATTTTGTAATTAGAAAAACCACAAATATAATATTATAGTTATCATTCAATTCTTTCTGACATACCATAAGCTATTTTCTACCAGAAACAGAAGTATTTACATTACATCCTTACATGGAAAGCTTTTTGGGTGAAGGTTGATGCTTCATAAGTGTAAATTATCCAGTACACAAAAAGGACCAGATTCTAGACTACAAGTCCCGCTCCTAATTGTCTATTTAAGTATCTGTAATGTCAACTACAGCGGTTTACTGCGACATTCGTGCCAAGTTGGTAATGACGGAAAATAACCGTTATTTGCTCAAGCTTCGTCCTCCCGTTTATGTCAATATTATTAGATGTGAGTATGTCCGGTCGGTCGTTATTAGCACTTTTCGTTGTACTCGAATGTGATTTAAACAATATTGAGGTTAAGAGTGATGGCTGTCGGTTTGTCCAAATCAATTTATGTTTGATGATTGGTGGTGGTCTTCACATGGGTTTAGGATGATTGCGTATCCGCATTAGAACACCGGAGTGAGATCATGTTTACTTATATTCTATTTGTGAATAATTGTAAATGTTAGAGGCGATAATTTTCAGACAGATTATTCACAATACAAGTGAACGACTCCCAGAGAAGTTGTATGGTATTATTGCGTATTAAGCAATCAACGTACCGAGTTTCTTCCAATATTCTTCTATTGGACAGAGACTTAGGTTTCTAATTAATAAATATTACGTGATCCGTTAGATGTGTTTTTTTAGAAAGTTGATATCACATATTTTGAGGACCATGTGATAGGGACGCTTTCAATGTTGTCTGATATCCATATTTTTAAATTTACAGCAATCAAATGCCATGAAAGGGGTATATATAGTAAGTCTTCCAAATGGTACCTAAATGTCATATTAAATATATAACGTGTAGCACAGATATTTGTTTCAGAGCGAAAATACACTTAATTTTAAGAAGCTCATGTTGTACATTTTTGGCATTGAGACAAATGTATTATAATTTATAAAACAATGGTCATTTAGCCCCTTGATAAAAATGGCGATTACCAGAAGAAACAAGCGAAATATAACATAGTGTAACGTCTAATTGTTCTTTGGTGGAATAATTGCCATGTATTGTTTGCTCACATGAAATATACATGTACTACCATGTTTAACCCAGCCTTAAATGTACCAATCCTAAATGCTAAGAGGTAATCTCTTCAAAATAAATTGTCTGTTCTAAATGGATGCTCTCCATCCCTTCTTCGATCATGTTAGCAATTACTAACACCATCGACGTTACAGCGCCGCCAAACAATGTATGAAAAAGGTACGTGTCAAACATTCAAAACTGTATGACACATCTGTCCTTATTGGTAATTAGATGGTATTGATGAACCAACAAAAACGTGTTTGCCTTGTCAAGATGTAAATATAATATTGATAGAAATATATCATTTCTAGTTAACAATGTCTGTGAACTTATCATACTTGAGTATCAAAGAACGTCCATATCGTTTATGTTTGCATCATACTATGTCCAGTGTATTGTTAGAATGTCCAGATTGAGAGATGAACTTTCTATCTTGGCATTCATTGTAGAATTTACATATCTCATACGTTGGGAGAAGCCGTTGATAACCCAATAACTGCTGATAACACCACGACATACCATCGGCAATTTGTTCTGAACCATTGACACAAAAAAGTAGAACAATGTACAGGAATATTTACTTATGCTTCAAGTGTTTCGGGTTGGACCGAATCGCGCCTGGTAATCACTGTCACCACAACGTCGCCATGTACAAATTGTCCCTATGAATCCTCAATTATAGCTTCAATCTACATAAAAGGACAAATGTAATACACACGGGATAGTCTGCAAAGGTGATCGTAAGGCATGTACTGACACTTTCCTGTTGTTTAATTTGATCGATTATATCTTCCGTTCAGAATCAAAATATGGAATGATTTGCCCAGTGACAATATGCTATAAAATACTACGTTAGGAGACAGATATACTTGCCAGTCTATGGCAATAATGCAGTCAATAATACTATTTTGGCTATAATGCAACCAATTTGTGCCTAATGGACTCCTCCGTGACAAGCTGTGTCAACATACGGATTACAATTATTTTGACAAACACCGTTTAGGAAGATTACTCTATTTCACAGCGCCAACTGGATATTACATATGACATGCTGTATTCTAATAGATTTATGTACATATGTGAAGTCGACAATTGATTTAAGTAATTTCCTGTGTGGAAACAATATTTTCTACAAAATAACATTTTACACAGAACCACTCTGCATTCAAATGGAAAAACATGTACGAGAAGATGACTGTAGCCAGCATCACAGGGAACTAATTGTCGCGCCAGCCTTGCGTTTTACAAACAAATAGCAGACAGCCTGTTCATATATCCAGGAGACAATATTGTTCACGAAATTTGACATGAACACGATTATCAGCGATGAACTCTAAATTTTGGCACATTTCACGATTGACAAATTATCACCGGACATACAAATATTGACCATTATAAGTATTTTCTGCGCCAATAACAACAAGCTCGTTAGTCAACCCTGAATTACCAACAGAGAAAATGCAATTTGCTTTCCGAAAATCATTTCTTTTATTGGACTTGTGTAAATACAGCTGCTCAGCTCGACTGACCTAAACACGGAACATCCCCCCATTCCTGAACTTCATAGAATAGGTGAATAAATAAGTTGTACGGTGATCTTGATTTTCAATAGTAGCGTACAGTTTCACTACGAATTGAATAATCTAGACGAAGCAAGGAAGCGCAGCATTAGTTACGGAAAGGGTTTATATAGGCAAATCATTATTTTACAAACTTGAAACCAAATGCATATATCCCCGACAAGTTGCGATAACTTGGCGACCACCAATCCACTACAAATATACCATGTTTACTGTTTAAGGGAAAGGGACAACTTTAGTATCTTCGGATTCCTTTGAGATATTAATAAACTCTTCCCAAAAATATGATGATATCATAGTCATGTGTTACTTCCATATTGTTATAATTAGGTAACATTTGTTAACCTTATCAATTCCTGGACCAATGTTTTCGTTGGGCTCCTTTGGACCACATGGTCTTCTTCTTGTGTTTTTACTTACCCTACATAACTTTGCGACCTCAAAGCATCCGATACCTGCTGATAATACGATTACAATTTAGATAATTTATGACATCATTTGAAGCTTTTTTTGTATCGATGTTTTACTTATAAATACGGTCTTAGATCCCGATTATCGGTTTGGAAGAATGCTATGTTTGTCGTCTAATTATTACGTGCTCAGTTTTGTTTATAGAATAATTTATAGCAAAGGTATTCGTATAAAGCTTGAGTCGAATTACATTTACCATAAATAAACATTAGCTATGTATAGCTATTTTCGACGTATGCTTTGTAGATGTGTATCCCCTTCTAAATTCTTGCATTTTTATATCCTGGCATCTGCTGATGGAAGACATATATTGTTTGTCCTGCCCTGTCCTGTCCTGTCCTGTCCTGTCCTGTTCGTTCGTTCGTCCGTTACAAAAGGTTAAACATATTAATAGGCTTAGCTAGTTATTATAGTCAAGGCGACCACCGGTCTTTTTTAATCACTGAACTTGTATAATCACAAAATTGTCAATTTGCCAATGCTCAAACATCTCAACAATTATTACCCACATGAATACTAGTAAATGTTCCTATGGTACTACAGAACGAGGAAAGGTTCTTAGAAAATATTTCTATCTTTTCTTTTAGCAGCGATACTTGACATGGTCTTCAATGTTGGCACAAACACGACAAATACTTACCACAGACTGTGAGCCAACAGTTTGGAGAGAAAGATTATCGTTAATGGTGCAAAATGGAGTATGTAATTTATGTGTTATTGCTCTGTTGATTTACAAACAAAGATATTGATTCTCGGTAGCTTCGATAGTAGTGGGTAATCAAACATTGGCTTTTCACAGATTTTGTTTGAGGATAATGGATGGAATGACATGTCCAGTGTCTCTGCCCTGTCATCCATTTAACTGTTTACAGCTTTGACGGATGTAAACTGAAGGAGTGTCTGGTTTTTGGACACTTGTTTGGTGTATGTACATGCGCCTTTTAGAAGGCTGAAATTTAGAATGTCATTGTTGATATTTTTCTGTAGAGTATATTGTGCACTCAAATACATGTAGAACAGACTAAATGCTGCATATATTACAGGTTACAGTTTCTGTCATATTTTTATGAAACCATGGTCATATCCTTTGCCTGATTTCTCCAGACATTCCATTTTCATTATTCTATTTCATGTACTCATGTATGAAGTTGCCTGTGTCAAGGCCAATATTAAATGGGGGTATTGATCCCATTTTATAAGATAGTTTTATGTTTGAACAGTATTCCCATGTGACTGTTCTAGTCTCTACAAAGTGTTTATCTTTAGTCATTTATTTTATGTCAAAACCGACAATTGAAAAATGCCAAAAATGAGAAGACCCGTGTTTCCTTTCGTTGAAAATATTTGCATTTTGTAAGACAATTGCCTTTTTATTATAACTTGAGTTTCCTTTGTTAAAACATGCAATCATTATATATCTTGTCTCGCAGCAGACAGAGATATTTGAATCCTATTTTTTTGTCTTGAAAACGTTTAATTCATTAAGTCTCATTTTGTAAGTTTTCCAAATCTTTGACTGTATGTCAACACATTCTGTTAACATAAATGGATATTATCAATTTCATTGGTTTGTCTTGGTAATTGAATTTTTTATAACATATTAACAGACATAATACAATTTATCCTTTTGTTTTGATTGACACTTCAGTTTATTTTAGAAGATGAAATTTGTGATAATAGAGCTTTGCTATTGTAATATAATATTCATATTCTTGGGCTGTCTTCTTCTTTGCATATATCTATATCTGCCGAGTCTGCATTTCAGCTGTTTTGATTCATAGGAATGATTATTGTGGTGTCAACTTCAAGTGATGGCCAATTGAATTGTGATATATTTGTATGAAATTTCACCATGTCTTGGAAATAGTGATGTGTATGTTAGGTTATGATTGTTAATAAAACGACTTGACGTCTAATGATTTTGTAGATCTTTAAAAAAGCTGTATCAAGGTAACAGTTATGTATGGAATAATTTAAGGTGTGATTTTTTAAATATAGTGAGGTACAACCTTGTTGCGCCATATGAACAATTTGTGACTGGTTTCACATTATCACATAAAGTGTCAAATATCTATCAGTGACTGTTTCCGAGGATAATGTTGTAGTATAACCATCCTATAATTCGGGATGTTTTCCTCCAAGCTAATGTTCCGTAAAATAAGAAAATTGTGCTACATCAAACATTTTCCTTAAAGAAACTGGTTAAAGCTGCAATGACGTCATGGTTTAGCATGTATGTTTCTTGGTTTATCCTAATTTATTTTAGGTCTCAGTTGAAACAATTAAATGAGTATTATAGATGAGCACGCTCAAGACCGTAGCCAATGACTTTTGACTCCATGTGAAGATAATGCAATGCATACTGCGCATAGCCTTTATTCGCAAGTCAGCTTTCTGCTAAATTATGAGTGTATTCCATTTTTTAACAAAGGTGATCTCCATCATAACATTTATTCCGGCTAGAAAGTACTCAAAATGTAAAACAACTGACATGCTATTGTTCTCGATGTGATATAAAAGAGATTAAACCCCCATTTCTTTCTTGTCAAAAGCAGATAAACCCATCCATTTTGCTTGTCGTTTTTTATCGGAGTAAAAGTGAGTGAAATACTTGTTGATTTGGGATATCATAAATCATTGACAGTCTTCCTTTGATCCTATAGATAAAACACTATTATAGAGAACCCATTGTTTTCTATCCACCTAAGTAAAGACAACATGAAGCTGTTTGATGCCGGGAAATCTCCCACGTAGTGTTTGCTTGCTACTTGATGTTTTGTTTAATTCTGTTCAGTGATTGTATTTCAACAATGACAAACAGTATGATCGGAATTCCATTGCAGCTATTTGCAGAAATTTTGTAGTTTTCTTATTTTGCTAAGTATAATCAGAAACCCTTCCTCGGTCCGAACTTTGCATTAAAAAATAAATATTACTTTTCAAATAGTGATGTTTCAGTTTAGTTTTAAAAGTTGATATTGATCCGGAGTCTCTGATTTGTTGTGGCAAATTATTCCACAATGAACATCCTTCATAAGCAAAATATTTGAGTCCAAATCCTTTGACCTTTGGAACAGCAAATCGTTTGCTGTCTGACAGGAAAATATCAAGATCACCTGCGGTTTGACTTGCCTTTACTCTGAATATTGTTGGGTAATATTGTGAATTGTGATAACAGGGGTAACATGCTCACTCGTACAATAATAAGGAAATACAAGAATCGAATTAATTGTAAATACATGACAAAGAGTTATTTGGTTAACTTTACTCGCAACTGGCAGCCAATTGATAGTTGACAAATTTACTAACGTGGATGTAGATTCAACACGAATTGAATGAGTTTATTTTGTGATACTTGTAACCAATGTTTAAATCCATGTGTTACACATGCATATGAAGCATAGTCAAAGTGACATTGGACTAGTGATGAAACAAGGAGCTTCTTGGTGTGCCCGGTTAACTATTTACTCTTTCGATACAACCACTTAAGCCTTGCATTCGATTTCATAATGACAAACCATGCCAGGAACTCAAAAGACAAATTTTGATCAAGGTTGCGCCAAAATATTTGACTGACGTCTTTGACTCAATGACTTTCGATAACTGACTTATTTCTGAGGACACGATAATAGCAGATTTGTCAGCATAATTATAATAGCATCTAAAATGTTAGGGTATTATTAAATCCCTGACAATAGTTAATAAATTTACATTTATTGTTTAATAGGGTCAAATCTTACGATGCTTGTGACTGCATTAGAAGAAAACAACATTAAAGGAGTATATTTCCCTTTTTTATTTCTGGTCCAGAACTTTATAGAGGGAACAGAATAATACCAGCATTGTGCCAGCATGAGATCACTTTTAGTGATAATCTGGGGTCATAAAAATATGTAACTGGTCAGTGTCAACGACAAGAGGCCCATATAGCTACTGATAATCAATAATGTGCTACTGTAAGTAGTACCCTAGAAAATATGTGTAATATTGTGTGTATTTTTAATTTGTATAATTAGATACGTTCATTGTATTTTTTGTATCCATCCGGTTTGAGTGTATAAAAACTATTTGCCAAAATATTTACTATTTTAGTTATTAATATTCCCCAAGAGTCATTTAAATAAATACACACCCAAACCATATACAAATAAACTAACCAAATATACCACAGAGGTATACAGAATAACTTTTGTGATTGTATGTCTTTAAATAATCCTAATAGTGTTTTTTTATAAATATATGATAACATAATTCACATAGCTCAAGTTAACATTTTTTTGTATTTAAAACGTTTTAACCAAAATCATCAAAAATATTTATCTTATAAATAATATCAATTCACTCATTTCAATGAATACATTATTTAGACATGTTAATCTTCAGACATACTGTATACTATATGTTCAGATGTTCACACATTTAGAACTTTACCATAATTGTATGCATTTGTGTCTAATCAATCCTTTCAAGCAACACAATATATATGTCAATCTTGATGGTTCAGGGTTTTTTCACACATGTATTATGATTCATGAACAGTATTCCACAATGAGCTACTAAATATGCTCCCCATCCACCTGTACCAACTATTGTTGCGGTAATTTTATCTGAGTTTCTCCTGCTTTTATTTATACTATACGCATATATTATAACTTCCTGTCCTAAAGAGAACCCTTGTTGCCTTATTATCTAATAACAGGCCCTCTTGTAACCTAATTAACATGCTGTGCAATGTTACATAATGTTTTGTAATAGGGTACAATATGGCCAGATATCTTTAAAATCGCGAACCGCATGCTGAGAAAGTAATGACCAAATTTAGTTGGCTCAGAGCCAAAATACAGGTCTTGAAGGCGGATTTTCATTTGTTTGAATCTAGGCCAAGTTTGCATAGTACTACTAGTATCTATCAGATGAACTTATTTGATCGATGTGGAAATGTATTTTGTTATGTTACTTAGGTGAGTGTCTTAGTTGTGTAACGTTCAACTGAGCAAGTCTTAGCGCCTGGTCATTGTTTTTATTTCCTGTGTTTTGTCTTGGTCTCAAACGAAGAGTTTAGCAGGCAAATGACATTGACCCACTTCTAGTAAAATGTAGAAATAGAAGTTTAGATTGAAGGAGATACTATTCTTATAAACACTTCCTGAGTGGAAACCCGTCAGGGATTAATCTGTCTGAAAGGTTTTTATCAATAATTGTCATACAATCTGTTATAGAGGACTTACAGTTATGGAGCTCTTGTAATGCCTCTATGAGTGCTGCATTTGTCGTTGTTCATATGCTATATAATTAACTTCATGTTATTTTCTGTCAAACCGAGGATATAAATTTGTCTGTCTTTTTTACGGTTGGGCATGAATATATGTTTGTATAGTTATGCAGTTTCGGCAGTTTCAAAGCAATAGTTTGTAAGGGATGTAGACTTACCCAGAAAACTTGTTTTGCCATCTGAATCCAACATGTGTATGAAAGAAATCGATGAACACTTATATATTCATTAAGTGACATTTTGTAAAAAATCATTGCTGTCTGTAAATTGACTTATATACATAGAATTATATTTCTGATTAAATTTAGATTTTAGCAGGAATATAATATAACATGTAAATTGTTTGGTTTACGATTGCATCAAACCGAACATACTGTGCAACATTTTGCCCAATTATTAACTGCATGATAATAGGGTTATTGTTCTTTCGTGCAGTAAGTATAACCACAAGAAGGTCTAGACAGCAGGACGATCACTTGTTTCTCCCTTGACAGAATATGATATCCTTAAGTGTATTAATTACTTAACATTTTCTGGAACCGAAAGACCTTGTCATACAGTTTTCTGTTTATTATATGAAGATATGGACTGTGTAACTTTATGGTCAGTCTGATATGATAAGACAATAAATGTCATACCATGGCAGATATATCATTATACAAAATGTTAGTGCTTCACTGTTAATGTATCAAACGGGACGGATAACTGCAGTGTGCAGAAACTTCTAGTTTGCAAATTGAGTTTGTATACCCCTGATTGCCCTGTATGATTATGCCATCAGTAAATGATATGTATATTGTTTAACCTTGTGTTGGCATGATAGTTGTGCGAGTAACACTCCTGACTAAGGATAACGATGTCCTTGAATTGGTATGTGGTCATTTGCCATAAATATTTCTGAACGCTTTTCTAGGTTTCTCATCCAACTACACATGAACTGATTAGATTAGTAACCTTACAGTAGTCTTGCATGTACCGGATCTATATTCGTCTGGTGTTTTTAGAACTCGACATGTGTAATCTCCAAATTGCATTCAATGAAGTTATAAGCTCTTGGCTGCATATAAACCTAAGACATTTTGATTGCATGGTTGCAGTGTCTCTATTTGAGTAATAGGAATATGGTAGATAGGACTGTTAATTATAATGTAGTATCAAGATAAGTTGGCTGACATATTGGTCCCGCGGTCTTTAATTATAGGAAACATAAACCTTGATGTGTTTGTTCGTTTTAATTACGTACTAGCTGAGTATGTACCTAATGATAATTTAATGTGTGAAAGTCGTAAAAGTAAATGAACATTTGTTAAATGTCGTTCAATAGAGTTCTATGTATTAATGACAGGAAAGTTAAAGGACACTTATCCAGTAGTTGGTGCTATAGAATCGCTCATTGTTGTCGATGATAAAATTTGTAGATATTGGCTGGTATACTAACAAAATTAATGTTTAGGTTATGTTAAATTTGTGGATTTATTATAACCAAATTCAAAAGGACACGTCATCGTGTCATATTTAGGATAAATGTAGTAAATTCGACAACAACACGTATTATTTTTACATTGTAAAATCACTTACGTATAAGCATTTTGCCTTCTTCAAAGTAATAACAACATACAACAACAAAACAACGTATTTATGATGTCATTTCAAATTGATATATGAATGAATTAGAAATGCAGACAAATCCAAAGTGACCGATTTGTTTTGCCAATAGAAGGACTGCCATTATCAGGAGAAGTTGTGCTCGGCTGTATATCTGAAAGAGATTGGGTGAGCAGAGCAGATATTTATTAATCAAAATGGCGACGTCCGGTGAAGACAGGGTGCGTTTGGTTGTCAATCTCTTCCTTTGGCTCCTGAAAATACTCTTCTCAGTAGAGGTCAAATGAACCGATTATAATGCTTGATGTTATGAATGAACGGTCACCCATTTAAACGGACACTGCTGAAAACAATTGATTTTATTAATTTTGATAATGTGTATTAGAATATCATGTTCTTACATCACTTCAGTTGATTAATTCACTATATCGATGGCTTAGAATTAGAAGGTCGTAACTATCAAATCGATATTTTGAGAAAACACGGAAAAACTGTCTCACATTTACTCTGTACTTATGGTAAAACAAACTTTTACAACTTCATTTTGGTCAACATGACAAGTTCAGATTTTTATGAAAATGGCTCATAAGAAGCGCCTTGTGATGCTTATTCTAAATATGTATGAATCTTAAAAGGTCGTAAGTGGCACTAACGACCTTCTAATTCTAAGCCATCGATATTGTTGGGTATTGATGTATTACTTAACATGCTTCTCTGGTGTTGAAATCGATGTAAAATAAATAAGTTTTAATGAAGATTGGCGTTAGCTTTTTATTCGAGTATTTGTGACAGTCGCCTTGTTTAACAAGAATTGATGAAATGCTAATTGTTGTCTCTGCAACCAATGCAAAATGAGTTGGAAATTTAAATTTAAATTGCAGAATTTCTGGTGTCAGTTTTAATATGCATCACAGTGTTCTGTGAAGTTTCACGTCTTGAGTTTGTAAACTTTATAACCAAACAGTAGATATTGGTCTCCACTCTCGAAACATTTATCACATTTGTATTTCAGGCAGTCGAATTTGGGAGTTAAATGTTATAGAATTATTTAAAGATTTTTTGTGTCCGTTCCAGCTGTCTTCATGGGGCCTCACTGTTGGTTTTATTTGCTGGAGTATAATAAACTAATTAATTTTCAGTCTGTGTCCTGACAAAAAATACTTGCAAATTTATAGTGCTCTCATTCCAAGTTGCAGTTTCTTAAAAAAAAATATCCCCTACAGTGCAGGTTTAATTTGTTGATGAATGTTGATCACTACGGACAGACTATTCAACGTTTTTCACTTTGATTTTATTCATAAAAGCACTTTCTACTTTACCGTCTTTAATCATGGAATTCCTGATCAAATTTCACTGATCAGTGACCCTGTCATTATACTACTGGTATGTTAGATTGTTTCAAGGCACTCTTTCCTTTTTTGTCTCCATAAATAACATGGGTTCTACAATTCCGAGATATGGTTTAGCTGCATGAGAAAGAATTGTCTCGTCTGCGCAAAATAAAAGTTATTTGATGAAACAAATCAAAGAATTACGAACTTTTGCTTCACAGCTACGGTCATTTGAAGTTCCATAGTCTAAAATAATTGATGTAATATATATTAACAACAGAACAATGTTCGAAATATAATTCAGATGAATGGACGTGTGCTGATGGCAACCCAAACATATTAATATGCCACTAATCTTCAGGATTGGGCATTATAAATAGGACCCCTGAAATAAAGAATAACTCTACTAGCCAATAACACAGCTAGAAGAAAACCAGAATCAACCGATTAAACAAATTAATGCATTAAAAGGCGTGAATAACGATACAAATTATACTATTATTATTTTTCAGACTCGGGCTATTGCTGATAATCAAGAAGAGTGCATGAAAGTCAGTAGACCTGTATTTAAAAACATAGCGTCCGACTTATTTATGCATGTCAGAATGAAATCCATCTACACTGTATGTATCTGTAAAACAAAGTTTGCATGAATGATTTTAATAATTTGCTGTATAAAGTGTACTTAAGGTACCAATACCAGCTATTATATCTTGTGCCGGTGTATTAATGTTGTTCAGTACATACACTGATCTCCCGATATATTTATACATGTAAGAATGAAATCTGTCTATGCATCATTAAAACAAATGAGAGATTAGAGAATATTAGCCAAAGGTCGTAAGAGGCACTGTAATAGTTTGTTGTATAAAATGTACTTACAAATACCGATATCAAAGTTTACTGGTTTACAGGGTACGGCAGGCTTCTCTTTTCTTTTTCTTGCACTTACAATCCCGGCCATCATCAACTTATTTAAAGTTTGCTTTTTATCGCCTCATTTAAACATTAATGCAACTTTGTGATTAGATATTTTAACATATTTAAACAAAAACTTGCCATAGTGCTAGTTATTACATATAGGGTTTCGTAAATGGACAATCATTGTATCCAATTAGTTGTTGTTCATTTGTGTCGGTTTAATTGTTCAGTGTGGGAGCAATTTGCTATTCATGAGTAATTGTGTTTGTAATTAACATCTTATAGTTAATTGTTTAATATGGTAGAAGATGAAAACATTTAAAGAGAAATGTGTTCATTCTAAATGGGGAAAGTTTCTGGTAAGTACCTCCTTTTGGCGAGTGTCTCTGTACCTAAACAAGAACATTCAATGTACCAATCGTTTTGTATTGTTTCCACTTGCCCTAATTCAGCTGTTATTTTAAACTTAGCACAAATTTGCTTAGTTTCTAGTTCACTCATTATATCGTTGATAGGAGTTGAAAACTAGTGATTAAACTAGAATAGAAAGTCAAGCATTCTGTAAAATGTCTGTTTAAGATTTCAACATCAGAGATTTACACTATATAAAACCGGTACTCAGTAATTGAAATGTCAGTTCACAGTTTATTGCCATGCACTACGATACAGTGCGTCATTCTGGATATTTACTGACTGATACAGATGTATGCTGTTGAGAGTGCTTTGATTGCGGCTACATATACGTTGTTACAATCATGTCATTAGACAACGTTATACTCATAAGACATATTTGATTCAAAGTTCCATATTTCAAGTGAAAAGTATAATTATTTAGCAAGTCCCGTTTCTAAAACTACCAGTCAATGAAATTACGTGTTACCTAAACTGCATGAATATTATGTCACGCATGTTTAGTAAATATCACTTGATGTTATTTGAAAAAGTGCAAAACTTTTTTAGATAAAACGTGAAATGGATGCAATTGGTCATATTTAGGCTCATTCTCACTAGACATCTCAATGCTTGAATCTGAAAATAGTAAATGGACAGTGTATGCTTTGCACTGCGTAGATAGTAATTGCTAAAAGTTTTACCATAAAAGGAAGAGGCCAAATATAGCAGTGTTTAAGATTTAATATCCAGCCATTTTCTCATCTTTCTACGGAGTGAAGTTCTCACATGGTTTTCTATAATAACTCCCTGAAGTGGGAGGTTTGTCACTTGATTCTGATTTCATAGAATGTCAATATTTTGTCGGCAAAGTCTCCTACAAGTACTTGTTACTTTGTAAGATCTGGGTTGTATTTGGTAACTAACGATAAATGGAGTAATTGACCTTTATTTTAGTAGTGTACGCTGCACGCTTGTATAGGCTGATATTATCTGGTACTCCATACATCCCCAATGTTTTTGTCCCCCCCACCATATTAGAGGAGGGTGTTTATTGCTTTGCACATGTCGGGAAGTCTTGTCTGTCTGTAAGTTGGTAGACCAAAATGGTTTGAATAACGCAACAACTCTTTGCCCTAGGACCTTCAAACTTTGCTTTGAGGTTGGCCAGCAACAGTGGATGACCCCTATTGATTTTGTGTCTGTAGGTGAAAGGTCAAGGTCACCATCATTAACATTACCATTTTCAACAATTAGGCTGCTATGGGAGCATATGCGGTATACTAACATCTCTTGTTGAAAATTTATTTTGCATCAAAATCCAAATGATCTAAATAAAAAAGCCGAAAGAAAAATTCCCATAGCTAGCCTGGACGACTAATTGAACAGATATATTATAAATTATGCTGACAATTCTAGTTAAAGTCTCCAAATGATCAAGTTATTTTACCCAAGAAAAAACAATTCTTAGCACACATGTTGACATACATGTAATAGATTATTGATCCCAACCTTGACTTGATTTGTGAAACATATTTCTTCTTTCCCGCATTTATGTAATTATAAGGTATAGTAAAGTTGTAATTTACCCAAGTTTTTCTGTGAAACATTGGATGTTGATTCAATATCAGCTGACATGACAATCCTCTAACTTCAATTAATTACAATAAATGTCCAAACTACTGCTAGGATTCTGGGGGAAACATTCAGCAATGGTCAGTGATTGTTGTGGTTACTATCACAATGAATTGTGGGATTGTTAGTTGCAACAGTAATTACAGGTTATGTGATCGATGTCAAATAAACGGCTTAATTAGTTACAGGAAATTACATCGTGTGCCCACTGGGGAAAGTTCAAAAGTTGTCCACTCTGTTACTGTAGACTGTTTGTCCCCCATTGATGCAACACGGCTGTATGTACAATTACAGTTAAATGGTAAATTCAAGCCTGTTACACCAAAGGGATTTATGGTTAATGGTGTCACATTGTTGCCGTGATCTTATAAGTTGTGAAATGATAACCATACCAGTCTGAATACAAAGTAAGAAAATACAATTGGTGACGATCCCATTGACTGTTTTACATCCTTTGTTAACAAATCGGTTATGTACCAGACTGCCCTAGAAAAATAAGGACTATATTTGTTGCAGTATCTGGGATAGGAAACTCATAGACTTAAAATACACTGCCAAATAGAGATAATTGGTTGATTTAATTCTGTTTGGCTTATTTTGAGTATGAAACTGCGTCAAGATATACTGTGGCCGTCTGTTGTCATAATGTAAAAATATGTCCAGGAAAACTGACATTTATCATAATATATCATGGAAATGACACGTGCTTTTATTGGATAAACTGTCTTACACTGACAATGTTTCCATAGCACCAGCAGCCATGTGGATGGCACATCTATCGTCAATGGGAAAGAAGAATGTGGCACATGTATGCCTGACCGAGTAGCAAACATAGTGTTGACACCAACTCACTAGCTTGATATTCTTCCAGTACTGTGCATCACCAAGAACGTATAGAAAGTACCCCGTGGTTGAAAGCTGGACCGTGGGTTGTTTATTTTTCTCGTTTGATTATGTGTACGGCGCTGTACCGTGTATTTGTAATATGTGATGTTGTTATGTTTTTCGGCTATTCAGTTCAACGGTTCCTCCCCTGTTCGATTTTCTCATATAGTTTTCAATGGTAAATGAACAAAATTGCTAGTTTTTAGTGAACCATTAATTCAATCGTAGGCACATCTGTTCTACATCAATTGCCGGTGACTGTCAAATTTAAAACTATAATTTTAGGGAAAACATGTTGATTTGGGACAGTTAATGTAAAATTTTGTTATAAAGTGGATGTGAGTTGTTTAAGATATGAAACTGGGTTAGTTGCCGTACATGTGTATCCAGTTACAATTGATCATTTACTATACGAAATAATGGTAGTGTCTGTGTTGGCATTTGACTTTCCGCTTGTGGTTGTAAGCTTGTGTTGCCATAGGACGCCGATCACGGCTTGCCTTCGGACTTGCATAGTGACAGGTCCATGTGGAAGATTTGTAGCTTTGTTAAATAAAGTTTTTACTTACTTTCTAATAGTTTGAATTGCGTAGTTTCGACTTTGATCTGGCATTGCCTTTTGACACTCATCTTGTGACTGACTGTATGAGCCTCGCTTTATACGTTTGCATTGTCTTTTGACATTGAACTAGCATTGCCTTTTTCGCCCGGTCCATGTTACATTTCGATTGTAAATGAAATACCAAAAACAGACTTTCGAAAATAATAGCAATGATCTCTTTATAAAGTTAATGCTTAGCTACAGTTACTTGGGTAAAAAGAATGTATACATGTGTCATAATAATATTCCACATTATACCGGTATTCATTGTTTCGATGGTGAAATTAGAATTATCTTCCTGTTAGAGAACTATCTTGTTGTCCTGTTAATGACATTCAGTGGCATGTACATCAATACCATAAATATTATAGTAACCAGTATGTTGTTTATACTAATGAAATGTCCAAATCACTGACAGTTTAGCAAATTATGTTTGTTGTTTTGTTCATTAACGCAGCGCATTTGAATTAATTCATTAGAAGTCCGTATGTAATTTGAAAAAAAATATGATTGCTTGTTTGCAGTATCTTCTAAGCCTTTCTTTTGCACATGTGCTCTTGCTGAGCTATTTCATGTGATTACTGTCTAAATGTATAAAATGTACATCCGTCTGTTATACCTCTGTTGTCAACAATTTGTTTAAACAACATCTCCTCCTAAAAGTTGAAAGTAAGGTGGGAAACACTTCTATGAGGCAGTTACACCCTAAGACAATTTTACTGTTTATTGTCATGTTTATCCATGGGTGAATGTAGTACTAGATTTTATGCGCCTGCGAGTTTGGTTAAAGAGACAACAGAAATATCTACCTTGTTAAGGAAACCAGTATGTTTGTGTTAAATTAAATTATCTCCATATTAACCCAACATTCTCAGAACTTGATTATCGATAACAAGAATTCCTTAGAGACTGTAGTATAAAGTCATTGATACTTATACATAGTTACGTCAGGACACATTATGTGAAACTCTTGTGTGAGGACAATCATGTAAATTAACCTGCTCTTATTTTGTCATTTATTTGGTTGCCAGAAGTCTTTAGTACATGGTACTAAATAAGCTTGTCTAGATTTTGCGATGGGTGATAGCTCATTGCACATTTATATGGTTTCTTGGAATTTTTGGTATATTAAAATAAATAAGCTTGTCCATTTATTGCAGCAGGTTATACTGCACTCACTTGTCTGATTGTAGTGATGCAGATTTGAACCCTGAGTCAGGGACTTCATATTCTCCCACGTGTGGAGAAGTTGGCAATTGCTTGCGGAAGAGCAATTTAGTACTGGCAGAAAATACATTCCATATATAATTTCTACAAAACTCGTTAGGTCACCGTTGTATGAGATTGAAATATGACCATATCATCGTATCTACTACAAGTCACTGATAGTTAACCAATCAGACTTCACACCAGTCCGCTGGCTAATATTTGCCAAATTTTATCTCAAACTAGCCTTAATCTTGTTATAAAGTAACAGAAAGTTGATTCAATTAAATATTTATTAATCAAATGTAGCTGCCAGTGTTGGAAAACTAGCGGTAGCCGTAGGATCTTGTCTTACTTCTAGTACATAATATCATCCATGTACTTCTCCCGTAATTGCTGATTAAATTACGTTTATTGTTGTTGAACACTTTAGTAATTTAATTTAGCGCTCACTTCAGTCGGCATGATAAAGCACCTGTCATATCAGTGATAATATATTACAGCTTGTTATTACGGAAGAATCTGATAGTTCTAGAATTAAGGTGATATATTTCGTCAGTAACATTGATTTTGATGTATAACTTAATTAATGTCGAAAATAGTTAAACGCTTAAAACCACATACTTCTTGTTGGTTTGACAGACATTATATTCAGCAGCCAAGTATCACAGATTTAAGTCAGGAATAGAAAGATAGCTGCTACGGACTAGACAAAGCGTCCGCCGAGGTATGAAATGATGTTTACCAACTTCGTATAAGAGACGAGAAATCTGACAGTATTTGTAAGGAATTCAACAAGTACACAAAAAATGTAGCCACATTTAAAGCATCAAATATTAAAGAACTTGGGTGTAGTAAAGATTGTTCTCTTAATATGGTAGATACAGATGAGCTGATACAACCTTGAAACAGGTCAAAACTTTGCTCGTTCTCACAAAGTACGGGTAGTGAATAATTTCACTGATAAATTTAAATGAATTTTCCAAAAGTGCATTTAAAAGTTTTAGGTTAATACAGGATTATGTATAGCCGATCAATAATAAAGTTCTTACGAAACTAAAACACTCTGAACCAACCATTGTGTATTATCGTCTTTATAAACATCATATCTTTACGAATACGTAAGTTTTCTCAATGCTAAGCTGGTAAATGACTGCCTTACTGGTATCTTCATTTCAAATTCAATGTTGGTATGATTATCAAACATACCTGTAAATGAAACTGGTTGACAATGCATAGTCAGTATGATCAAAATGGAGTCTACCAAATGACTTATATAAAATTTAAAAATAAACATTTTGAAAACGGACTATTTGTAAACTTTATCCATGACATTGTTTATAGGTGAGCGCCTTTAGTGCCTCAGATGCGCTCGTATTATTTTGTTTCACCTAGATAATATGTGCTAGACTCGTTAACAAAGCATCCAATACGACCTATTGACCAAATGATCACAGATGCGCTAATTCCTGGAAACCTTCGATTATTTAATTGTATCAATGTTGTACTTATCAATAAGTTCTCATATCCAGATAATGGGCTTAGAAGAATGCCATATTTTACTGCTTAATTATTGCATGCATTAGTTTGGTTGAACTATTTCAAGAACATATAATCACACATATAGCTTTCAAAGAGACTAACACAGGCAACATTCGCCCTAGAACTTTCAAATCCATCCTGTAACAGTAGTTAACGGGACTTTGATTTTGTTAAATATTAGGACAAAACGAAACCCACTTAAATTAACAGCTATTTTTGTCCATCGAAAAAGGTAAAATTGTACAATTGTAGACAAATTGATGTGTCAGCAGTAAATGTTCGAAGAAAAACGATTTCTTGTAATGTGTCAAGAAAATGCAAAGAAACTTCGAAGACAATTACTCGCGGTAATCATTAAATTGTCTGATAATTTGTGTTTTCCATAGTGATGTATTGTGAGGAAATTTGAAATGGATATTCGGTGACAAGCCTTTTGAATGAAGCACGTTTGCTTTACAACAATGTTTTCTAAATCAGTCTGATATGTATCTCTCATTTACATTCAGTTCTGTATGTGTAATGCAATTTTATCTCTCCATCACATTTTGTCGTCAGCCAAACGACGAGTGATATCATTGTTCTATTGTATATCTTAGTAAAGTGTATACTTACTTGATCAGAAAATTCCCATGATCCCTGGCTTTATTAGATTTTGTCAGAGTATTCATTTTCTCTTCTTTGCTTTCAAAAGGTACATATTTTCCAGGAAACTAACTGGTCTCATAATCAGTTAATGACAAAAGTACACCAAAACACCTTTAATGCCCCAAAGTAATCAATCTGAAAAAGGTTGAATTGGTTAGGGAATACAAAAGCACAATGACATTATTCAACTGGCATGACGGTTATTTCATGTCCAAATACCATCATATTAAACCGAACGACCATTTAATAATATTAATGTTCCGGAATAGCATAGAGATAGCGATTCATAGCCATTTTCTAATGGAGCTAATTTCTCCATTTGACACATGGGAATTGAAGCATTCTATGAAATTTCGCCATTATGGGGATTTCTAGCGTACTAAATGTGGAACAAACAATGAGTTTTGTGATTAATATTTGAGGACATGGTGATCATGGTCATTATTGCATTACCTTCTTCGCGAGAGGACACCATTGAAAAAAGTCGAAATGACGACCGTGACTTGACAACAAACTGACCTTTATCAAAAGAACTGGACATTGTATCGTCAATCCGTGTTTCCATAGCTTATCACAGAACTTAAAGTGCCTTTAAATGGTCGAGCTATTTTCGATGTGTACTTCGTCCGTTTACAATGTCTCTACAAATTGAAATGCAACATGAAATATATGTGCTCTTGCATGCGTGTTATGGTACTAGTTTAGAGGTAACGTTATATGACAGCGTCTGGAAAAGTAAGTAGCGAACGGAACTGCACGTTGTGTCGTATGAATAGTAGTTTACCCTACCTTTTCAGTATACACCAAAGAGGCCTGTATGTAATGTATATATCCACTATTTTTGCAATAACATAAAAATACATACGAATCTAATTCAGCACTTAGCGCGCATGTGCGGGGCGGGCATTTGTATTATTTTCAAAACATCCCTCGTACGTTGTGACAAGTCAGACCTCTTAGATGCCTAACGGCCCTTAATTAGATATCTATTCAATATTGAAGTCAAACCTTACTAAGATTCGTACATCAATGTTGCCTGTAAAATATTGATACGTTATATGTGGAATTCACAAGACGAAAATAAAGACTTGTGGAGATCTGCAGACAAAATCTCCCTGATCATTCTAACGCAAACTAAGGTAATTATTAGTTAGCAGGAGAAACTGTCTGGAGTTTCACTTCATTTACCCGAATCTATGACCCCGATAAATAAGTAACATTACATTACTGGGAAATAATTACAAACCAACGTGTGTGATGATCGTATGCATCTAGTGCATGGAGATATA
The DNA here is from genome assembly GCA_963678985.1 of Spisula subtruncata. Lineage (NCBI taxonomy): Eukaryota > Metazoa > Mollusca > Bivalvia > Venerida > Mactridae > Spisula > Spisula subtruncata. The sequence continues at coordinate 22,101,240 of OY787672.1, read as the reverse complement.
TTCATACAACTTGTTGTATTCACTACATGCAGTCAGACTACTATGGGTGTTAGTTATCAATTGGATAGTTCAATCCGACCTAGTTTTAAAATTTGGTATCAGTCCGCCTGTAGTAAATATCAATTTTCAAAAAAATAACCAACAAATATGGTCTACTGAAAAGAAAAGAAAAAATAACATAATAAACAAATGACAATAAATAAGAACCACCATCCCCAACATATTCCAATTGGAATAAAAGTTAAAAAGATATGTTGTGCTACAGCACGACCATGTAGTTTAGTGGTTATGTCTGGCTGTTTCAAAAGAGTTGATCAACAAACTCTTCGTGTATGTAACTAAAACTGCTGGCACATGCATTGCTCTGCCCAAACCCGCAAGTCCCACGGACATGCATAAACAAACTCATATCACCAAATGGTGGAATTTATCTGATTTTATATCAGTTTTGGGTATTTGTCCTTATGAACTTACTGTCTATGCAACGTCCATCGTATTTATAAATGCTTAATCAGTACACCAATATTTATGATTTGGTAAATACCTCCCAGTGCTAGACGTTCATGTATTGTTTTTGTTCTCGTTTAGACGGTCGTCAATTCATGTACAGAACTACAAGTCTAATTAAAGAAATCTCGGGAAAGCAAATTGTATTTTCTATGTTGGTAATTTTGGGCTAACAAATTAGCTGGTCGTTATTGACACTGATTATTTCTTACAATAGTCACTATTCGGTGACTAGAGATAATCTGTCTACCATGAAATCTACCAATAAGAGTATATCACTGTTCATCGTGTTCCTGTCTACATTCGTGAATAATACTGTTCTTTTTATTTATGAACCTTACCCCCGTTTATCTGTTAGTATAACGCAAGGTTATCGCGACAACTTGTTCTCCGTTACGCTGGCTACATTCCACGTTCGCCTTAATTGCTAGTTACGAGCGAAGATGCTCTGATTGATATGGTTTATTCTAGAAAATATTGTCCCGTCACAACTGGCGGCCATATATGACTGAAATAAAAAATATTGTTGTAAACGACTTAAATCAATTGTCGGCTATATGGACACTTCACATATGCATATAGATCAATTAGAATACAGCATGTCATATGTAATACCTAGTTGGCGCTGTGAAACAGAGAAAATTACAGTAATCGTCCTAAACGGTGTTTGTCGAAATCATTTTAATCTGATTGTTAATACAGCTTGTCATGGAGGTGTCGTTTAGCTACAAGTTGGTTTAATTATTGTGTGGATATAGCAACATTAGTGGTATCGTCTGCATGATTGTTTTAGACGAAAAATAAAGTATATAAAAGCATAACATGTTGGAGCACACTATGGTCTGACGATACTACACTGAACCAGGATATCTGTCTCCGAATGTAGTATTTTATAGCATATTGTCATGAAATTTTATTTTTTTCTGAAAAGAAGACATAACGATCACATTTAACCATATGCTAGTGTCAGTACATAACTTTAGAAGAGCTTAGCAGACTAGTCGGTGTGGATTACATTTGTCCTTCCTAATATGAATGTATACATTTTGTATATTGGTATTTAAATGGGCGATTCACTGAGTCAATTTGTACGCGACCAGGTGTAGGTGGGAGTGACTTCCAGGTATTACCGGAAACACGTCAAGCATAAGTAAATACACTTGTTAAATGTTATAAGTACACCAACATGTAATGCGTATATCTTTTTTATTATACGTGATATCACGTTCATTTTTTGCATGTCTTCATGCGAGTAGTATAGCAGCAATATCCGATAATTCGATGATTATAATTCGCACGCTTCGAGCAATGAACCGTGAATTTTCAAACTATGCATAATACACGTGCAAAACAAATGATTTTCGCAAAAACTCTAAAAATGTTACATACACATTGTCCATCAATACCCACAACAGGAAAACACAAAACCGGTAGAATTACGATAACAGACCGTACAAGAGAGGTTTGAGAAACATACACGTCTCATGGCAGTAATTAGCCTAGTGTAGCTAAGGTCACCACGACCTTGACCTTTGACCTATCGACCTCAAAATTAGTAGGAGCCTACATCTGATGATTAGCAACTTCTCTGTCGATTTTTACGAGCTTAGGTCCTACAGCTATTTGCATAAATACTTCACGCGCAGTCATAGATTTCTCTACATATCAATATTCTATGAATGCCAACTGTTCAAAGCTTAAATGATTTAATTTTTTATAACAGGAATGTGTGTATTATAAATGGTCTCATTTGGAATATTTTATGGTTTGTAGTCTAAAGTATTTAGAAAAAACATCTTGATTTTTGTTATAACAGTTTTACTTATCAAACCCCTGTTATGAAATATACTACAGTAGGGAGGGTAGGTCTAGAACCTCGGAGGTAAGGTGTACACATGGTGATTGAGAGGTCCTGGGTTTGATCTGTGTCGGTACCGTAGTCTGCTCTCCAAACAAGAAGAAACATGTGGATTTTATGATTGATGAGACCTTGTGCAAAGTTGTATCATATCCAAAAACTACTCAAGTTGACAAAATGCAGTAGGCTAGTACATGAACATGTAACAACAATGTTTCTTTATTACTTCCAATGTTGGAGAACTCATACAATATATACATGATTCAGTATAGATATATGTTCATATACAACAAAGAACACAAAGAAACATTCTCTCACGCAGATAGTCCCCAAGAAAAAAGCTTGTGTTGCTTGAGCAGTGTGCCATACCACTTTCATGAGTAACTAATGCTTAGAAAATAGAGATACTACTTTACTTCAAAGGAGCCCCCACACCGGCTTCTAAACCTGTGAGCTGAGTATTATTTTTATGACCAGGTATTTACAAATGCAGGGGTGCAGGAGGTATAAAGTGATTGTCCTGTCACTCATGTTTGTTTGTTTATCCAACAATGTAAGCGAATCATTTCAAGTTGGTGAAGGTTTAAAACTCAAATAATTTTTGAAGTCGTTCAATCAAGGCATTGCTTTCATACTTGGCATACTTGTTTACCATCATAAACACCTTACATTGTCAAAGCCAAGTAACACTATCCAACATTTATACAGAATTATGGCTCCTGATTGACTTAGCATGTTTATATTATGAACAAAGCTTCCACTGGGGCAATAAAGTTTTTATTGAACACCGAGTCTTGTCTATGATAAATAAATACAATAATCATCGTGTACATTATTCTGATACGTTTGCTTATCTATCACAGTGACACTGATGCATTAACCGTCCACCGACAAAACCCAAATAGGCAAATCAAGCACATCCCTGTTGTTTTCAATATCATCAAGGTTATCATACTTGCTTATGTTAGGGAGATAATGGATATTATATGTAACATTGATATTAGTTTCACTAACCTTAAAGTTCACTCATGTAAAATTATAAGACACAATTATTACTTGGGTACATCACGGTCAGATGCCCAACACTGGCAAATCTTGAGTTACTGTTCTTAGATATTAACACAGTTTAGCCAAATTTGCCATGCACATGGACAAAAATCAATCAATAATCTTGTTATTACCAGGTATGTAAGTTGTGATATGACTGCTTGAAAATCATAAGAAAATCATTAAAGGGTTTCCTTTTCTGGTCAGCTTGATGATTTTATTTTTTTTTAAGATTATACAATATCCATTAATTGTCCAGAGTTGATTGAGATTGAGCATATTCTGTGCTTTTATTCACAATATTGACCATGTTTGGACGTTAACACAAAACACATGGCTACAATTAGATTTATATTGGACTAAAATACCGGTAGTTAATTCTATTTTCAGATTTGGTTTCTAAAATGGTGAATATCGTCAATTTTCTATCTTCAGTCTGAAAGGCATATTGTACTGTTGCTTTTAGCTACTAGAATACTCTACTCTCTCCATGATCTTGTTTCAATATAGTATTTATTGAGCCTATAATAGCAAATGAAGTCAGATTGGGTCTGTAACATTAAACATTAGCATTATGACCTGCAGATTAGTAAATATTCTCCCCAAAAATACCGATGGATTTATTTTTAACCAAGATGACACGATGATTTTTTTTGACAGGAATTTGGTTTATGTCGGAAGATAAAGTCACATAGATAATCATCAGGAGTTAACATTGTACTCAATTTGTGTCAAACGCACCCACTGGGTGAGGTTTAATGGTGTTATTATTTCCTTACTCCTGGAACATTTTGCAGAAAAACTTCACATTTGTCAGTTCTGAATAATATCATCGTGTGATAAAATTACCTGATAATGTTTTTTTATTACAATTCCATAAAGATAATTAGGAATAAAGGTTAAAAATTAAGGATTTTTATTTTGTTTCTAATCTGCATTAAGAAGAAAAAAAAAGCAACAACAGTACCATGTGGTTGTACCAGAACTAGTTGAAGGCTGTGTTTGAAGACATTATTTGTTTTGCTTCAGTTCTCGGATCTTCACTAGCAGGTCGTTATAATAACTTCTTCTTTAAGCAGTGATTTAATTTGGATTGATTGGTAAAAATTGCATTTGCCATTTTTACAGTTTGATCTTTTTATTTTCAAGCGAATAAATCATTCAGGTGGCATGAAAAGTTGGAAATGGGCAGTGGAAATTGATGTGTTGTATCCATTGCCACAATTGTGGAAGATAGTGTACTTTTAGTCCTCTTAAATCCACATGAGGTCCCTATTTGAAGAGAGAAGTTAAGTTTTTCATGTGATTTATTCTATGATAATATTTCCCATATTCTGTTTTTGCCATCTGTTTCCCCTAACTACAGTATTTCCTTGGTTCTGCTGTGATATTAAAGCAACTAGTCAGTTATTCTACTAAATTGCCTTAAAATGTTTCCAAATGCCCTGCGTGGTACATTAATGTTTTGCCGCTATTCACCTTCTGAAATATGTCATATTCTCTTATGTAGATCTGTAAAAAGAAATATTTTCTTATTCAGTCCTTCCTCAATGTTTCTTGGTGTTCAAATTCATCATAGTACAAAAACACGTAAATGTCACCATATCCTAACTGGACTATACTTCCAGATTCCCTGCATTGTGCATCAATGTTTTGCTGCTATTCACCTCCTGAAATACATAGCCCACCGTTAATAATTATACATTTTTTGACAGATGCAGAATTATTATGGGTTCAATTATTCAATATCTGTTTATCAGACGATCACAATTATAGTAATTTCTGAAACTACAGTTATTAATGAGTAAGACATGGGATAGAAATAATTGTTTTGAATTGAAATAACAATGGGGTCCAAGGGGTTGCACTTTCCGTGTTTTTCAACCCAGTTGCCTTTGAACCGGTTAGCGGTCAAAGTTTTGTCTTTACACTTGATCAACGAACAATATTCATAATCTTCAAAAAACGTTGGTGCTTTTCTGTTCTGCAAATAGTGTTATACAGACAAGTACATGGAGAAGTAACGTCTGGATACTTATCCTTGGTGTTTCCTGCTGTTCAAATTCATTGAGTACAAAAACACCTACTAGTACCTATATCTAACTTAGCTCCAGGCGCGAGTTAAGCATTTTGTTTTCTTCTTTTAAATACATAATTGTTCTTTGGCATTTCTTACAATTTTCACAAACTGCCCAGGCATTAAAGTTTCTATGTTTATCTACATCAGTTTAGCCTGAAGACAAATTTGATACTCCCAATCTAGAAACTGAGGTGTTAGATTGACAAATGGTGTCGCTGTGCATGTTGTTACGGTGTAAACGTTTCTCGTACATACAATATTCATGTACCAATGTTACATATCCATTAAATGTGTTTATTACCACTTACATGACTGATGAGAAACCTAATTGAACAGCAATTATTTAAACGGTTTGCCTCTAATTGTTGGGTAAATATGTACTCTTTGTGAATGCCATTCTAATTGTTGGGTAAGTGCTTCCTCTTTGTTCCTCTCTTCAACAGTGGATGCCATGGGGTTAAGTTTAACAATGGTAAAGTAGTCAAATGGAAAAGGGTACTTTGGCACAGATATGTAAATGAAGTATGGAAGCCGTCGGGTTAAGTTTACCAATGGTGAAAAGTTATGTACAGATATGTAAATGAAGTAATTCATTTATGGTTTTGAAATTGAGTGCAGACAAATAATTGCTTTGAATTTGTTCCACTATGTAGTAGTATGTACCTATTTAAATAAACACCACAATTTATAGTGAATTCTGGTAACAAAAACACAAGTTTGAAAAGAAAACATTAGGTAAAGTTCAACTGATCTCTCAAGACTGCATATACAATGACAGCTTCATGGATTTCCAAAATGAAAGTTTGTATCCCGTTACTCCTTTCAAGTAACTTCTTTTGTTAGTAACTGCATGTCCAGTGGATATCGATTTGTTTGCAATGGTATTGTGAGGTTCTTAGCAGGTTCTTTTATATCACTAAGACAGACGAAAAGCTTTGCCAAGCTCTATTTAAAGGTTAGACGAAGTTATATTGAACTTCTATTAACTATGCATTCATAACCTATTCTTATACATGTAAAATGATAATAACGGCGATATAATCGCTAGTGATGCAAATCACGACTGACAGGTAAAACTGGCATGGTCCCGGATGAATTCAGATTTCGGACGTTGCCTCAGGCTGTCACAGTATTGCTACATTTGCTCAGTCAAAGTTTTACATTTAATGATGTATTGTTTTATCCTTCATGTTGTGTTTTATGTCTTTTCATGGAAGGACTGATAGTGCATAGTTGGTAGTGTGCAATGATTATTTTGTTATAAATAATGTTTGCCAGACATAGATACATGCCTATTTGTTATGTCCACTCCTATTCCCTTCTAGAAAGTGGTTGTCTACCGTATATCTATTACTTCAGAAATGGTGCGTTTTGGGTCATCAATGTCAAACCTTGTATTATCATCTTTAGTATCTTTCTAAACAGGAGTCATAATCACTAGTCTGTATGGGCATTCAACATGACAATTTGCTTGTCTTGAAGTAAGTTTACTTGTCCAAATTACTTGCAGGTTGGGTTTAATAATCCAGAGGTAGTCTCCTGTGTATGGGTGCTTGTTATACAGTGACCATCATCAAGTTAAAGAACCTAATGGTCTAGTTGGATAGAGCTAAGAATATTGCATCCCGATTCCTTGTATCACACAAGCTCCTCTCCAATTTTTATGGTAGACAAAGTATAAATACGTGCAAACATAAAAATTAAAGCCAATTAACCAAGTCGTGTAATATATGTTGTGGATTTTTGGTTATGCTAACAAGCAGTTATTTGAGTTGAGGATAGCGTATCATGTGAACTATGTATTTCACGATATGAGATGCAAGCTTGTTGCAAAAATGAGACAATTTAAATATTGTTTTACTGTCATTCTCAATGTAATTTACTTGCTATGAAATTGCACTGGTTTTCAACAACATTCGGAAAGGCTTTTTATTGTCTGTAAAATGTGAAATATTGGCATATTGATATGATTAACAGAATTTTTATAATTATACATACTGGCTTCATATATCATTTGATCCATTGCTAAGATGTTGTTTATTGTACAATATGTTTTAATTTGCTTTAATTGTTTAAACATACTAAACCATTTATATAAATGAGAATTAAAAGACCGGTTTATGCATATTTATGCTTTTATGTAAAGCCTACTATGAATAATGCCTGTTTGCTTGAAATCCGAACCCCGCATGATAAACTAACACATCAATATTTTGCAATGCCAGCAAAATCTGTTTCTGATGCACATGTACTGACTTTCAAGTAAGATCTCAATTATTAATACAATCCCTACTAATTATTATTAACTTTTTACTGTCTATGAACATCAACATATGTCTTGTTATTTATATACTTCTCTTACCAGATATATTATATTTTATGATCACATACTTAAGGCTGTAATAATATATCAGTTGAAACATTATCCTAAAATGTGATCTCAAAGGGAGTGTTTATAGAAGGGGACAGAAGGTATTTGACACATTTTCTTTCTTTTGATAAGATTTTATAAATTTTGCTTATTCATTGTTTTAAAGAAAAAATATGGACATGTGGTCGATCTGCAAGGAGCAAAAAAGCGACAAGCTAAGGTGGGGAAAAGAATCCAGGAATATATTTATGTTAGGCCTTTAACTGACTTCATATGGTTATTCTCTTTCTTGTATGATAAATTGATAATAATAAGTTTAATAGTTGATCTGTTTCATGGTTTATGCCATTTTGAAACAGTATTTCAGTTCAATGCTTTACCAGTGCTTTATTGATATTCATTTATCGAACAGTGGATATTGACTAACTTCACTGCTGACAACTGCATGAGGATCGTAACCTTATAAGCCTCTTCATAGAGCCCATTGCCCAACCAAACTGCTATCAAATTCTCAGTGGCGCTGTAATGCTAAGAAACAGTTTGCTTCGAAAAAGCGCTAATACAGAGTTGATAAAGCTAACATATTATATGATATCGTCTAGCGTTCACAGAAAGCTGCACAGCAAAGTGCTACCTAGGGCTACCGAAAGGGTCTGTTAGAAAGTGCACCTTAGGCACTGGACTTCTGAGGACCATTAATATCACAGGCGGAGGACATTTGACCTTTGGTATATTGCACCGTCCATGCATTGACTGAATCATTGTTTACATATTGCAGATCAATTTACCACAATTGAGAGTAAATAATCACTCAATTGATAAAGGTTATATTCAAATTTGGACACAATTTCACGATTTCAGATTTCCGTAAGTGCATTGATAAAGTGCATCTTGGTGCCTATTTTCAATAAGTAATACAGACTTAGAATAAAATATGGATTATTCTGCAATTTCGCTTCTGTTACAATATTGATTGAATACATTGCCATTGCGTTATATTTGAATTTGAATGGAAAATAAGCAAATGCTGCACAACATACCTTGGTTCATTTATCTAATTTGACATCTGATATTTCATGCTGTAGATAATTTCCCTAAAGACTGTATATAACACAGCAAAATGATGGTTTGATGCAAGTATACTACCTGTTTAGAAGATCCTGTTACCAATAATAGTTTGAAGCAAGTTATTTTTGTCTGTTCACTAGATTTTGTTTCTCGAAGTCAAAGGTCAAGGTATCAGATATGCTGGGACACCTTGTGTAGACTTAAATTTTCCTCAAAATGACTTAGTAAAATGGCCACTCTCAAACTACCAGCAGTTCCTTATCTCCAGCTCAAATCGTTCATCGAGTGTTAACCATTGGTCTAGATGAGGGTTGGACCTGAGACCTCTACCCCAAAGCGCATACCTTACCTCTACGCCACCGCTTCTTAAATATCTTGAATCAGTCATCGAGTGTTAATATTCTGATATTCTTGTCCCTCGAAAGTGTTACGAATTACAGTATATTGTGTGGGAGCGTGACCTAAGAATATAAATGTATTAGTCGTCGATGTCCTTTTAGTTAAAACAATTGATAGAATATACCAGAAATCTCTATGATGATTGCTTACGTCGGGTGAGTAATAGTTGTTCTCTGGAAATATACTGATGAGTACGGGCAAAATCTCGAGATTTGTCACGGAAAATCTATATCATCCATTTCGGATATTGAAAAATTGAATTACTTTCTAAAGTGATAAGTGCTGCTTATATTCCTCAGTGGAACCAAATCAAATGAATCATAATATAATATCGAGAAATGTCTCCGTCTTATTTCGAGAAAATCATCAAAAAAATTGGAAAAGATGATATATAGTTTCTCTTTTATAGACCAATGACAGGCAACTTAAATGGGCTTCTGTTGTAGCTATAGTTCTCCCATTAACTGTCTGGAAAGTGTCCCTTGTGTTGTATTTCTCTGGTATTATTCTATCGTTTCATGACCATGGATATGCTATATAAACTGGCTAGAGTTTAATAGATGGACATTTGATAACAGTGTAGCTTTTAGCGTTATGTAGAATCATTGTATTTTTGCTAAATTATAATGAAAGTTCTATGCCTCAAGTTGTTGTCACATTGCTAAACATGTAAGGAAATCTGAAATGCACTGCCTCCAATAAAACTTTGCATTCCTCAATTAATATAAATTGACAAATGTCTGTACAAATTGGGAAGCAGTTTCATCTAGAGGTTTTTTCCTAGTCACTGATAGTCCCGTTATAGAATGTATCATAAAGAAAAAAAGATGGGGAGGTCGCCATCTTTAACCGGAAATAGTTAGTATAATTTCTCATAGCCGTATTGTTCCGTACCCGTGCATTAGACCAACTATTTCCGGTTCCGTTGCGAATAAAGATGGCGACCTCCCCTCCATTCTTTAGTGCACCTAACAGGAATGTTGGTGACAAGGAAAAAATATTAATTTACGTACAGTTGAAATCAAATGTCTATGAGTGCAAGTTGGTGAGTAATTCCAGGAAAACTGCTGAGATACACAGACTGTCATATTATGACGGGAAAAAGTTCAAATATAAAACAAATAAGCTTTATTTTTTATTTTCCTAATGAATATGTAGGCAAGATTCTGTTTGTATTTGATGCGAAGCTACACCAGTGGTGTTATAACATAGACGATCTTTAATTTTTGTCAAGACAATTGTCTTGTACACTGGTTGCTAGACATATAATATCAAACATTAATTAAATGAACAGCTCACTACAGTAATCATTCTGTGTTATCGGAGAGATTTTCTCCTCTTATATAAGTGATGTATATGACAGAAAGGCGCCCGCATCAAATTCCTCCGATACATCACATTTCTCTGGCGACACTAAATACATAAACCATTTGATGATTTGAATACATAAAACATGATGGTACTTCGTGGAGCTTGATATTGCCCCCTTTGAATTACCTGGCCCTTCCACCTACATTAAGTGTCAGCTGGTAAAAGGTCAACATTTCCGACTAGGCTGTCATGTGTGCATACGTGTTATACAAAAAACTCTCTTTGTTTATTGTGTACAAAATACATACTTATCCTAACTTAATTTAAATACCTCCAACATATACCTCATTGTTGGAATATCCTTTCATACCCTTCAAACAAACATGGCTTTTGGTAAGGAAGAAAGGCAACATACATATCAGAATGCATTAAAAATAAGGATTATTGCGTGACAATGTGGATACAGTGGAGTCTAATGTTACAAAACATGAAGTTACAATACTATAAAAATATCCAGTTTCAAACATTTAAGTGAGATTCAGTTTTGCAAACCATGAAGTTTAATACGCACTATTGCACGGAAACCGTAGAATTACATGTGCCTAAGCTATAACTACTTACAGTACAATTGTAAGAATATGATTATAAGCTGTTATAATGTTCATAAGCACTGAAGGTACTGCATTATTCTGGCAGAAATATTGTCTAGATTAAAGTATAACTATAGCATACGGCCATATTGCTGTATTTATTGCTTTTTTGAACGTTTTAATGCTACGTTTGCTATTGTCTAAAACTTCCGAATGATTTACTGGTAATATTACGACAAATAACACATTATTGTATATTTATTATATTTCTCTGAAAAAATAATAATACTACATATGTTACCAGATGGCATAACAGACCAGATAACAGTAACAGCTGTAAATATCTAGATTATATACAATGTATTATTCTAATATATGTACTTTATGGTCTCTGTAGCTCGGTGGTTAGTGTGCTTGCCGTCTCATCTGGAGGCCATTGCATAAGCAAGGCGCTATCTAGTGCTTCGTAGGGCTACTCAAGAAACGGCTTGCTTCAAAAAAGCAAAAAATTCATATGCTACCAAACGCTCGCGGTTAGCATACGGTTGTGTACAGCAAAGTGCTACCGAGTGGAACCGAAGCAGTCCGTTGATCGATAGCGCTCGCCTTTGCAAAGTATTAAGAAACAGTATACTATCGGCGAACATGTAAATGAAATGTTCATGTTTTACAAATATCTCTTGTAAACCAATTAAAACAAATTAAGTATTGTCTTGATCCAATGACTTGTTTCTGTATAATCACCATGTGCAAGATTTATTGACAGTGTTGGTAATTAATGCTACGCAATTTCCTGATTTGTGTCATATTTTCAGTTATTTATGATATTTAAAACAGATCCAGACTGCCGGTGTCATTATGAGTGGAGCTGTACAGAAGAGTCATAGAGATATGTATAAAGCCAGAACACCATCAAGGAAAGACACTTATAGAAAGGTAAATGATTACGATGATCAATTTATGTTGTCTACCATGTGGCGGAAAGTTTTTGCCCTCCGTGTGATTGGTAGCTATTATACTAGTAGCATATTGTCCTAGATTTCCTTGTTCCTGGAACATATTATTGTTGTTGCGATATGTTTACTCAGCCTTCTTGCTGTTTCTCGACCACCCAGTTTCAGGTTAGAATATAGTATTACACTGTCTGATTCACTTAACCAGTTTTCCTGGACTGAATTCTAACCATTGCTAACTTACCCTTCCACAAAGAAATGTCAGCTTAACACCATTCTAACTGGTTGGTTCCGCATATACAGTGTAGAAAGTGTGCATGTATACAATATTAGCTAAAGTAAGTATTGCGTGTAATTATATTCCTTTATCAGTATCAGAACAAAACAAAGTGTGCACATTTATTTGCTGTTGAAAGAGGAATGCAGTCTCTAAATTCTGAGACAAAACATGTTTATAGAGGGCAAAATTACGGGAAATGTGTGCATTTGTTTTAGAAAAACATGTTGCTTGAGACTTCATCCGTCAAAACATTTTTTAAACAAAACCAAACCACTTTAAATAGTCCATAGTAAATCTAAATCCATATGCTAAATCCCACCTTTTCAATTCCCTGTTTTGCTTTTGAGATATTTGAGTATGGTAATTTATCACCCGCTTGGATAAATGTTTCTACAGTACCATTACAAGAAAAGGTACTTGCTCGTCTTTCAATTTCCTCGGATTTCGTAGAACAGAATTCTCTCTTTTAGCAGTAATACTTGACACGGTCTTCTATGTCATTATTCAAACTAGGTCTTCTTATAGACATAAATACGACAAATACTTACCACAGACTGTGAGACAAAAGTTTGGAGAGAATGTTTATCGTAAATGGTGTAAAATGGAGTATGTAATTTATCTGTTATTGCTCGGTTGGTTTACAAACATAGATATTGATTCCCGGTAGCTTCGATGGTAGTGGGTAATAAAATATTGGCTTTTCACAGATTTTGTTTGATGATAATGGATGGAATGACATGGCCAGTGTCTCTGCCCTGTCATCCATTTAACTGTTTACTGCTTTGACGGATGTAAACTCTAGCAGCGGCTTGTTTTTGGCCGCTTGATTTTGTGTATATACATGCACCTTTTAGAAGTCTGAAGCAACTTAGAAAGCCACAGACAGTTGTTTGTATTGTTCTGTATTTTGCCCCCATATACTTGTAGATGAAGCTAAATGCTTAGTATAAAATGGTTCAACTTATGACTTTTTGTTGTTTTTATGTTCTACTTAGACAGTTGATGGGCATGGTCTGCAAGATTGTCCAATGACCTCCAATCTTGAGGAAAGTGACAATTGTCTGAAATGCATTTGAACAAGGAATTGGTGTGTGATAACTTTTATTTGTACATTCTAGAGGTCACAACCTTTGTCTGTAAAATATTCAGCTTTTTTGTCACATTTTCAACTATTCGTAGCCAAGTTGGAAACATATTGCAAACTCTCCAAATATGGAGGACAAAAAAGAATATAAATATACAATGCTTCCCTATTGGTCCAAGTTTACAATAGCAACATTATTGCACCAATATGGTACTCCTGTATGATTTTTAGTTGAAAACCTAATTACTTACTTTGTTTTCTCGAGACGTTTCATTTTCTTGACTATAATTCTCATGTTACTCATGCTGCATGTGTCAAGGCAAATCTCATATGGGGTCTTGATCCCATTTTATAAGTTTGTTTTATCTTTGAAAAGTATCCTCATGAGACAGTTCTGGTCTTTGCAAATATTTATCTTAAGTCATTTATCTGATGTCAAAACTGATAATTGAAGAATGCCAACAACAAGAGACCGGTGTTTTCCTTTCATTGAAATTATTTGTATTTTGTAAAGAAATTGCCTCTATTGATCATGTCTCTTTTTATTATAACTCGAGTTTCCTTTGTTATAACATGCAATTATATATTCCTTGTGTTGCGACAAACAGGGATTTTTGAATCCTGTTCTTTGTCTTAAAAACGTTACCGTCATTAATTCACATTTTGTACGTTTTCCAAATCTTTGATTACATATCAACACATTTTGTTACCGAAAATGGATATTTTCAATTTCATGGGTTTGTCTTGGTTAATGAATTTTTTATAACACATTAACAGACATAATGCAATTTATCCTTTTGTTTTGATTGACACTTCCGTTTTATTTTAGAAGATGAAATTTGTGATAATAGAGTTTTGCCATTGTAATATAATATTCATACTCTTGGGCTGTCTGCTTCTTTGAATTGTATCAATTTCTCCCAAGTCTGCATTTTAGCTGTTTTGATACACAGAAATGATTATCTTGGTGTCAACTTCCAGTAAAGGCCAATTCAATATTGATCTATTTATATCACATTTCGCCACTTCTAGGAATATTTTTTATTGATGAGCAAGTTAGGTAGTGATAATTTATAAAAAGACTTCGTCCAATGAGGTTATAGAACTTTAAAAAATAAGCAGCATCTGGGAAATGTATAATTTAAAAAGTGAAAAACATGTCCCTTCAGCACAAGGTTATATCTCAATATTTACTGGTACATACAGTGAGTTACAACCTTGTTGTGCCAAAGGAACACTTTGTGATAAGTATCCTTGCACATTATGCTAAATTATGCCTGCATCATTTGTTTTAACAAATAGGTTCTCTATTATGATATTTATTATATCAAATACTAAACAAATACTTGTCATTGCTCTCCATGTGAATAAACATAGATAAGACATCTATTTTTTCTTCTTGTCTGCTATCAGAGTATATCAGTGTGTGGAATACTTGTTGATTTGAGATATCATAAAACATTGACTTTCATTGATCCTGCCGATAAAACACTATAATACAGAACCCATTGTTTTATATCAACTTGAGTAGAGACAACATGAAGCTGCTTGATGACAGAAGTTCTCCCGCAAAGTGTTTGCTTGCTACCTAAAAAAAAATTGCTGTTTAATACCATTGCCTGATATTTACTTAATACATTTGGTTTCTATTCTTTTTGTGCTATGTCATTCTGTTTATTGTTGTTAATGTCTTGGTCTCAAACAAAGGTTTTAGCATGCAAATGGCATTGACCGACTCACTAGTAAAATGTAGAAGTAGAAGTTTTGTATGACATTGAAGGAGATAATGTTCTTGTAAATACTTCCTGAGTGGAAAATTGTGAGGGATTAATCTGTCTGAAGGTTTTTATCAACAATTGTCATACAATCTGTTATAGAGGACTAACAGGTATTGAGCTATTGTTA
Organism: Spisula subtruncata; assembly: GCA_963678985.1. NCBI lineage: Eukaryota > Metazoa > Mollusca > Bivalvia > Venerida > Mactridae > Spisula > Spisula subtruncata. Next base: position 22,085,787 of record OY787672.1, on the reverse strand, counting down.
TGCCTCTATGAGTGCTGTATTTGTCTTTGCTCATATTCTATACAATTCATTTCGGTTCATTGTCTGCCAGACCGGGGATATGAATTTGTCTGTCTTTTCTAAGGTTGGTCATGAATATGTGTATGTACATTCATGCAGTTTCAGCAGTTTTAAAGCAGTGGTCTTGGTTTTGCCTGAAGTTTACAATGGTTAAAGTTATCTAGAAAACTTACTATGGTTCTGTCCTTGTAAGCAAATTGACACATGCACCTAGAAGAATCTAATAGTTCGATGAATAACATCAGTAGGAGTTGACTCCCTATGTCTATAAAGTTAACTAAATGACCCAATCCTGCCAATCTGCTACCGGACCAATTATATTTAACAACTGTTAAGCTGCATTTACAGTTAAATTGTTTCTGCAAATTGTTTCATGCAACAAAATTGCGTCAAATTGTGTATTCACTTCTGTAACAGCAAAACGGTTTTTAACACAATTGCACCAAATAGATCAAAGTCTAAATATGTGCAACAATTTGCCCATTACTTTACTGATAAGAGAATACTGACATGTGCAGAGATGGCTCCGTATCACAACATTAGATAACTTTGTGGTATTGTGGTCTAGACTGCAGGAACATCTTTTGGTTCTCCCTTGACAGAATTTGATAGCTTGAAGTGTATTAATTACTCAACATTTTCTCCAACTGAGAGACATTGTCATGCATTTTTCTGTTTATGGATACAGGCTGCGTAACTTTACGGTCAGTATGAAATGATTAGACAATCAATGTCATTCGATGGCAGACATATGATGTACAAACTATTAGTGCTTAACTGTTAATGTATAGTACTAGTCGGATAACTGCAGTTTGCAGTAATTTCTAGTTTGGATAGTGTGTTTGTAATTATTCCCCAGATTTGTTTGTATTGGTCAGTGCATAGTAAATATGTTGTCCCTTTGGTGCAACACAACATATCTCACTAATACTATACAATGTACATGTATTACTACATTATATTGTAAGATAACATCATTGTTGTGCCAAAGGGACAGTGCATGCTAACTGACCTTAGGTTTACATGGTAATGTTTTGACTACAAGTAGAGATGTCTCCGGTTTGAACTTGTGTTTCCCACCAAACTAGACATGAACTGATCGGTAACCTAGTGGTAGTCTTGCATATTTGAAGTCTTGCATGTACTGGTGTTTTGTTTGATTTGTCTGAACTTGACATTTGTAATCATCAAATTGCGTCCAATAAAGTTATAAGCCAATGGCTGCATATAAACCTAAGCTACTTTTAAAAAATTGCATGGTTGCATTATCTCCATTTGTGTAATATTAGTAATAGTGTAATAGCAATGTGGTAGCTAGGATTGTTAATTAATAGAGTATCAAGATAAGTTAGCTGACAATTAATGTAATTATAGAAAACATAAACATTGGTTTGTTTGGTCGTTTTAATTACGAACTACCAGAGTGTGTACTTTGTATCCTTATGTAAATATAAAATGTATGAAAGTCATTATGAATGAACATGTGTTAATACTAGTAATTGTCGTTCAATAAAGTTCTAGGTATTGTTCACAGGAAAGTTAAAGGCCAATTATCGAGGTTTATGGTGCTATATAATCACTCACTGTCATTGATATTAAAAGTTGTAGATTTTGGCTGGTATACTGGTAACTTTAAGAGTTTATAATGAATTTGTGGATTTATTGAAAACAGTTTTAAGGAATAGCCGTTGTTTTATATTTAGGATGCCATTTGAAATTGATGTTTGACTAACCCAAAGTAACTAAGTCAAATCATTAGTTGTCGGTTTGTTTGGGCAAACAGAAGTCAGATTCCATAATCAAGAGAAGTGTTCTTCTGCTCGAGGTCTCAAAGAGGTTGGAGAAACACAATTTCGGCGTCCATTGTCCATTGAAAACAGGGTGTGTCTCCTCTTTTCGCTTAGGAAAAATACTCTACACTCGGCGGCACTTCTAACGCTGCCACTTTAGTATTCTTGATATCTCGAAAACCGTTTGAGATAACTTTATCAAATTTTCACCTGTTTTAGTTCAAGGCACGTGCCTATTGCTGCACATGTTAATTCAGAAATTGGGGTGTATGAAAATGCGTGGGTAAAAGCGTAATTTACGTCACCCGGAATTAAAAAGTCACAAAATTAAACAGCGTATTTATCAGGGGTCAATTGAATATTTTCAATATTTTTCTTCTTCGTAGCTTCAAGTGTTATGTAATGAGTGTACACAATAAAAGTATTCATAAATTTCATCTACGTTACAATTTCCTAGGTAACCAAATAGCATTCGGTAAGCTTAGACCGCCTCAAAATCAGCCCATAATCTGAATAGAAAACCGATGCGCTTAAAATAAACGTTTAACCTCAGATAATGCTACTTGAATGGTAAAATTCACATTTCTTCTGAATAACGAATGTTAATAGTACGCAGTAGAATTTAATTTATTCAGTTTAATATAATAATTAGTCACCCTAAATTTAAGTTTCAAGTTGAGCGCAACCTGCGTTACTCGCAAAAATCGTATTTACTCAACAGACATGCTATGGGTACGGAAAACACTATATTTTGCAGCAAAACCAACAATTTCCGTTTTCTAGCATTTTGGTAAATATTGTTAATAACTATTAAAAACCATGAGCGAATAAAATATTGATATGCAAAATCATTATAGGACATAGGGACATCTACACGCATACATAACAATCAGATGGCCGATATTGAGTGACAAAATTGCGACTTTCAATATGAGCATTCAGTCAGTTGAAGACGTATCGTGCAATAGTCTGTAGTCGAATCGAGCAGCAAATACCACCAGAAACTGTGTCTAATATTGATGTTCAAGTATGCCAAATTTCATTACATTGAGGACTTTTAAAGAAAACTGAAATATATAAGAAGCATCGTTAGAAGTGCCGCTAAGTGTATTTGCTAGAGGCATACTAGTAATAAACCGATTCTAATGTGTGATGTCATGGATATACAGTCACCTAATAAAAATAAGACTGCTAAAACACTTGATTCTATAATAGATTCATTAGAATTTCCTATTCTTACATAACTAAAGTTGGTTAATTCTCTGTACATGATGTTGTCTATTGATGTGTTATTTCACATTCTTCTCTGGTGTCGAAATCGATGTTAAATAAATAAGTTTTAATGAAGATTGGCATTAGCTTCTTTTTCGAGTATCGCTGACAACAAGATTTGATGAAATGCTAATTGCCGTCTCTGCACCCAATGCTAAATGAGTTGGAAAATTGAATTTAAATTTCAGAATTTCTGGTGTCAGTTTTAATATGCATCACTGTGTACCGTGGCGTTTCATGTCTTCAGTTTGTAAACTTTATTACCAAACAGTAAATATTGTTCTCCACCCTCAGAGAGATTTATCACATAATGTGTATTTCAGGCAGCCAAAGTTTGGTGTTAATTTGGGAAGATCTCGTTTTTTGTCTGTTTCAGCTGTTTTCACATGGCCACTGTTGTTTGAGTGTCATAAACTAATTAAATTTCAGCTTGTGTTTTCTGACAAAAAGTTGGTAGCAAGTTTTATACAGAAAAATGTAGTATGAAACTCATTTCATGTTTCTGTTAAAGAATTTCTCCAGCAGTGCAGTGTTAATTTGTTGATGGATGTTGATCATTGGGGACAGACTATTGAAGTTTATTCCTTTGATTTCATTCATAAAAGGAATTTCGACTTTACTGTCTTTAATCATAGAACTTCAAGTCAAATTTTACTGATCAGTGACCACCATACAACATTTCCTGTAATCATACTACCGTATGTTAGATCATTTAAAGACAACCTTTCAAGTTTGTCTCAATAAATGACACGGGCACTATAATTCCGGAAATATGGTTTAGCTGCACAAAATAAGTTATTTGATGAAAATCAAAGAATTGACAAATTTACGTTCATTTGAAGTCCCACATTCTTAATTCACGTGTTAGTATTATATTAACAATAGAACAATGTTTGAAATAAAATTCCGGTGAAGGAATGTGTTTTTATGGCACCCTTAACAGACTCAAGACAGTTGAGGAAAAAATGTATTATTAATCGGCTGCCGTATATAAATCCAAAAGTTGTTTTGCAACTGTTTTAGACCAGACTCAACCGACTAAACAAACCAATGCTTTAATGGGCAATAAAAATGTAAAATTTTAAGTGTTCAGACTCGGACAGGACTTATGTTGATAATCTATATAAATGTATGAAAGTAGTCCAGTATATAAATACATATCGTCCAATGTATTTATGAATGTCAGAATGAAAACTTCTTATATATCTCTAAAACAAAGGTGACATGAGTGATTGTAATACATGTAGTTTGTTGTATAACGTGTACTTGAAATACCAATATCAGCTATTATGTAGTGCACTGGCTATAAGTACAATTCATGTATTAATGCTGTTCAGTACATACAAATTATCACCCTACTTATTTATGCATGTCATAATGAAATATATTTATATATCTCTAAATAAATGAGAGATTGTTAGCCAAAGGTGACAGGAGAGTGTAATAGTTTGTTGTATAAAGTACACTTGAAATATCAGAAATAAAATCCTTCGCTGGTTACAGCTACTCTTTTATTTTTCTTCCACTTACAATTCTGGCCACCATCAACTAATTAAACGTTTTGCTTTTTCATCACCACATGTAAACCTTTATGCAACTTCGTGACTAGATAATGTAACATATCAAACAAACAAAAACCAAGCAATAATTCCTATAATCACATAGAAAATGTATGAAAGTAGTCATGTAGATAAAATGTAATGCCCGGTGTGTTTATGCATGTTAGAATGAAATATGTCTATGATCTTTAAAACAAAGTTAACATGAGTGATAGTGCCACCGACTGTAATAGTTTGCTGTATAAAGTGAACATGAAGAATCAATATCAGCTATTATTTCTTGCCCTGGTTATCAGTACAAATGTATTACTGTTGTTTAGTACATTCAAAATTATCACCCTACTTATGTATGCATGTCTGAATGAAATATGTCTATGCAGTATTAAAACAAATGAGAGATAAATAGGCAAAGGGGAACCTGGAGACACTATAATACTTTGTTGTATTCAGAGATGATTCGGTGCACTACACTTGTTAAATGTTATATGTACACCAACATGTAATGCGTATATCTTTTTTATTATGCATGATATCATGTTTATTTTTTGCATGTCTTCATGCGAGTAGTAAAGCTGCAATATCCGATAATTCGATGATTATAATTCGCACGCTGCGAGAAGTGAACCATGAGTTTTCAAATTATGCAAAATGCACGTGGAAAACAAATGATTTTCGCAAGAACTCTAAAAATGTTACATACACATTGTCCATCAATACCCACACCAGGAAAACACAAAACTGGAAGAATTACGAGTTCTAACAGACCGTAAAAGAGAGGTTTGTGAAACATACCACGTCTCATAACAGTAATTAGCCTAGTGTGGCTACGGTCAACACGACCGTGATCTTTGACATGTCGACCTCAAAATTAGTAGGAGCCTTCATCTAATGATCAGCAACCTCTCTGTAAAGTTTTACAATCTAAGGTCCTGTATTTCTTATGGTGTGGACCAGTGATTTTTGTGTGTTCAAATGTCATGGTGAGTTTGACCTTTGATCCAAATGACCTTAAAATTGAGTCGGACCGTCTGTGGAGGATGAATAATCTCCACTTACAATTTTAGAATCCTAGGTCCAATCGTTTTGGAGTTATTGTTGAAAAAACATTCGGCATGTCGACCGACCGACTATTTGCACTGTAACGCTATGTACTGTGTTGGTGTACTTATAACATTTAATGAGTGTAGTTTAAACTAGGGTACGGCAGGCTGTATATTCTTTTTCTTCCAATTACAATCCTGCCCACCATCAACTAGTTAAAGAGTTCTAGATATTTTGACATATCAAAACACATAATAATCACATATAGGGTTTTGTAAATGGACAATCACTGTATGCAATTAGTTGTTGTTTATTTTAGTTGTTTTAATTGCTCAATGTGAGAGCAATTTGCTATTAATGAGTAATTTTGTTTGTAATTAACATCCTATAGTTAATTGTATAAGATGGCAGTTAATGAAAACACTTATAGAAAAATGTGTTAATTCTAGCTGGGAAAATTTCTGATAAGTACCTCATATTGGTGAGTGTTTCCGTTACTAAACAAGAACATTTTATGTACCAACCGTTTTGTATTGTTTTACACTAGCCTAATTAAGCTGTCATTTTAAACTTAGCACACATTCGCTTAATTTCTAGTTCGCTCATGATATACTTGATAGAAGTAGAAAACCCTAATCATGTAGTGATTTAACTAGAACAGAAAGTGCATCCTGTAAAATGTATGTTTGAGATTTCAACATCGAGAGAATCTCACCATATAAAACTAGTACACAATAATTGAAATGTCAGTAAACAGTTTATTACCATGCACTAAAATACAGAGCTTCAGTCTGGATATTTGTCTGACTGATCTATGCTGCTGGCAGTTCTTTGATTATGGCTACATGTACATCCTGGTCATGCTGGATTTATCAGCAGCTTTTGACACCATAGATCACAACACCCTACTACGCCGACTTGACAATCATTTCGGTATAATAGGCAAGCCACTAGAGTGGATGAAATCCTATTTGTGTGACCGCTACCAGACTGTCTGTATAGATGGAGAACTTTCAAAACCTGTACTAATGAACTACAGTGTACCACAGGGTTCTGTGCTTGGTCCGAAGAACTACATTATGTACACAAAACCAGTAGGTGCAATCTGTAGAAAACATCAATAGCAACATCATTTCTATGCCGATGACTCCCAATTGTATATGGCATTTAAACCAAAAGATTGTGTCTCGCGAGATGAAACACTGCAACGAATTGAAGCTTGTCTGAAGGATATCTTGCACTGGATGAAAGAAAATTTGCTGAAACTTAACGCCGAAAAAACAGAGGTAGTCTTGTTTGTACCGAAAAGGAATGCCAGTTCAGTCGACAATATCAATGTAAAAGTTGGTGATGCTGTGATCAGACCAACGTCGATGGTGAGAAACCTCGGGGCCATGTTGGATTCGCATTTAGACATGGACAAACATGTAAACTCTGTCTCAAGATCGTGTTTCATGCAGATCCGACAAATAGGTCAAATCAGACAATACTTAACTGTTGATGCAACAAAATCCCTGATCAATTCTTTAGTAACATCGAGACTGGATTACTGCAATTCATTACTATGTGGCACCCCGAAAATCATTCTGAAAAAACTACAAATTATTCAAAATACAGCTGCCCGCCTCATCACACGGACACCGCGTTACAATCACATCACTCCTGTGCTGAAGGATCTTCACTGGCTACCTGTACAGTACAGGGTAGAGTACAAGGTCTTGACTCATGTTTTCAAAGCACTACATGGAAAATCGCCTGGCTACATCAGAAGTATGTTGGAAGTATACACTCCGCAAAGACAGCTAAGGTCTCAAAATGATTCTGTTCTTCTAATTGTGCCAAGGACGAGGACTGTGACTTACGGTGACCGATGTTTCACAGCTGCTGCACCCAAACTCTGGAATGCACTGCCAACAGCGCTCAGAGACAGTAAAACACTACCGTCCTTCAAGAAAGCGCTGAAAACGCACTATTTTAATAGAGCTTATTCATGCTGACTGTGTGTATGTTCCCATTAACTTGGCGCCCTATCATTGGGCCCAACGACCCACATGTTCCCAGGACTATATATAAGCCCCATCCACCTATTGGTAGATCCCTACTATTAAGTTTAGTAGGGCCCCGTCTACTGGGTTAAGTAGAGCCCCGCCTACTGGGTCAAGTAGAGCTCCGTCAACTGTCTTCAATAGATCCCTACTACTAGGTTTAGTAGGGCCCCGTCTACTGGGTTAAGTAGAAGCCCGTCTACTGGGTTAAGTAGAACCCCCGCCTACTAGGTTTAGTAGGTCCTACTTTTATATTTTATGTACATTATATACTGTTTTAACCATGTGTTGATCATGATTGTACAGCACTTTTGAAGTGTGTATACATGAAAAAAGGGCTATATAAATATGGTATAATAATAATAAAAACTGTACACTATTTGTCTGACTGATCTATGCTGCTGGCAGTGCTTTGATTATGGCTACATGTACACTATTTGTCTGACTGATCTATGCTGCTGGCAGTGCTTTGATTATGGCTATATGTACACTATTTGTCTGACTGATCTATGCTGCTGGCAGTGCTTTGATTATGGCTATATGTACAATATTTGTCTGACTGATCTATGCGACTAACAGAGCTTTGATTGTGACTACATGTACGTTGTTACAATTATGGCGTCAGACAATGTAATACATCTTTGATTCGAATGTTCATACTACGAGGGTCATTCAATATATAATGCAAACTAACAAATATCTTTCTACAAATACTATTAATCATTAAAACACAGACATAATCATTTTCAACAACCTTTCGTGGGGTCAATGACCGACTTTGATCCATTCGACAGGCATTCTATCCCCGTTGCTAGGCAACTTCGCACATGCACTTCTAACGATTTGGCCACGGCGTACTCCTATGTATTCATTCAAATTTAAATTAGCAATTCGAATTTTTATGTAATTGTCGTCTTGTTTCCGAGTGATGAGAACTTATCTACATCTCATCTGTAGATCAAAGTATAAATACAATGTTTTGTTTAGCCACACCGAAACGCTAAAGTAAGCCGGTATCGATTTTGATGCGACGTTACGTCTGTTCTGACGTCAAAAGATGGGACATCTTCCGAGCGAAACCCTTGTCAATTCTAAGCTGTTCGGCAAATTCAAATGAAAAGGGCCTAAACTACTTCTCGATTACTGGGCAATTTCTTCGCATGTAAATATTGTGTTTGTTTTAAAAACAATATGTCATTTTTTCTGCTATGAATGGCTCCGTTACGCCGATATTCCGTCCTGTACGGTGCTATTCTTTAATTGTAATTTTGTAGGTCGTATTTTCATTTAATTTCCTCGTCTCTTTGGAATATAGAAGGGTACATTTTGACACCAGTCTCTGGTTAGGCAAGAAAAAATCGATTCACTTATGTTTCGGCGACGCTCGATTTTTTTGAAAACTTTGTTTTTCTTGTGACGTTACCATGTCCATGTTGCGTTAAGTGACGTCGAAGAAAGGCACGCGCTGATGACGTCATCGACGTAAAGGTCCTTATTTTTTCTGACCAAACCGAAAATGCGATAAATGTTCAGTATGCAAAATTTCATAGAATTCTCCTGATGCGTTTGAGAGATAATAGATAGTTTGCATTATATATTGAATGACCCTCGTAGTATTACAAGTAAGAAGGATCATAATTTAGCGAGTCCCATTTGTAAAACTGGTTCCAGTCAATGAAATTACACGTTGCCTAAAATGCATGAATACTATTATGTGATATGGCCCATGACCTAGAATCTTTAAAATAAACTGTATAAAATATCATCTGAATATGTTATTTGAAAAAGTGCAAACTACTTTTTTAGACACAATGTGAAATGGATGGGATGTAATTGGTCAAATTTAGGCTCACTCTCACTAGACATCTCAATGCTTGAATCTGAGAATAGTAAATGGACTTATTGCATGCTTTGCACTTTGAAGAAAGTAAGTGCTAAAAGTTTCACCATAAAAAGATAAGGCCATATATAGCGGTGTAGAAGATTTAATATCCAGCCATTTTTCTACGGAGTGAAGTTCTTTCGCGAACTTCTATAATTACACCCTGAAGTGGGAGGTTTGTCACTTGATTCTGACTTTCACACAACGTCAATATTTTGTCTGCCAAATCGCCTACAAGTATGTGTTGCTTTATCAGATTTGGTTTGTATTTGGTTACTATTAATTAATCGAGCTATTGACATTGATTTTAGTTTGTAGTGTACAATGAACGCTTGTATAGGCTGATATTAGCTGGTACTCCATACATCCCCAGTGTTTTTACCCCCCCCCCCATATTTGAGGGGGGTTTATATTGCTTTGCACATGTCGGTAGGTCTGGTCTGTCTATAAGTTGGTAGACCAATGGTTTAAATAATGCAACAACGCTTTGCCCTATTGATTTTGAGTCTGTATGTGAAAGGTCAAGGTCACCATTGCAATTTTCAACAATTAGGCTGCTATGGGAGCATATGCGTTTTACAAACATCTCTTGCTGAAGATTTATTTTGCATCAAAATCCAAATGATCTAAATGAAAAAAAAACGAATAAAAAAGTTACCATAGCTAGACAGATTGAACAGATATATTATAAATCATGTTGACAATTCTAGTTAAAGTCTCTAAATGACCTATCGTTATTTATCCAAGAAAAACAATTCTTAGAACACATGTTGACATAATAGATTCCTGATCCTACCATTGACTTGATTTGTGAAACATATTTCTTCTTTTATTATTACCAGCCTTTATGTAAGTATAAGGTATATAAAAGCTGTAATTTACCCAAGTTTGTTTGTGAAACATTGGATGTTGATTCAATATCAGCTGACATGGCAATCCACTAAGCTCAATTAATTACAATAAATGTCCAAACTATAGCTATGATTCTGGGGAGGACATTCTGCAATGGCCAGTGATTAATGAAGTTACTATCACAATGAATTGTTGGATTGCTAGTTGGTACATTAATTACAGGTTATGTGATGGATGTCAAATAAATGGCTTAATTAGTCACAGGAAATCACATGGTGCGCACACTGGGGAAAAGTACCAAATCGGGTGACTCTGTTATACATGCTGTAGACTATTTGTCCCATATTGGTACAGCATGTTTGTATGTACCATTACAGTCAAATGGTAAATACAAGTGTTTGCACCAAAGGGACGTTACATTTTTGCTGTTAACTGACAAGTTGTGAAATGATTAGCATACTTGTCTGAATACAAAATAACGACGTTATAATATGAAGTGCTTATGGTGAGGCCCATTGTCTGATATTCATCCTACGTAAATTAATTGGTTGTTTACTGAGTTTGTGACTAGAAAAGTATGGAAACTATTTGCTGCATTTTCTGGGATGGGAAAACACATAGAATTTCAAACCATGCTTGGTAAATGTCAAAATTGCCTTTTGTGCAACAAGATATTATCATTCTTTATAGTTTATAGTGTGAAACAACTTTCTCGCACCAAAGGCACAAAAAGCTTTAAAAAACCAAGGACATTAAATACACTACAAATTAGAAATCACAGCTTGCATAATTAGCTTTGTTGGTTTAGTGTGAAACAGAAACAATATATATTGTGGTTGCCTGTTGTCCTAAAGAAAAAATATGTCATATTTGAGTCCTTAGCTGTTTTACAATAACAACTTTTCCGTAGATGATACTACCATAGCCAATGAAAACGAATAACTTGTAAGCCGTCTGCCCTAGTAACGAAACACTGCTTAGCAAGATATACCACTACCAACCCACAACTCAATAGCTGGGCAGACTCAATACAATGAATTCTTCCAGTTTGATAAAGCACACAGTGCATCACCAATAACGTATGGAAAGTACCACGCCATGGTTTCAATAATATTAAATGAACAAAATTGCTAGTTTTCAATAATACATTACATTCTATGGAAGTAAGGCAAACATCTGTTCTATATCAACTGCCTGTGACTGTCAAATTTAAAACTATAATTTTAGGGAATACATATCGATTTGAAACAATTAACGTAAAATATTGTTCTCAAGTGGGTGTTGTCAAGATATGAAACTGGATTAGTTGCCATATATCCAGTTACTAGTACTTTAATTACTTTAATTACTTATTAATCAAATGTGGCTGTCAATGTAGGAAAACTAGCGCTAGCCGTAGGATCTTGTCTTACTTCTAGTACATATATCATTGATATTCTTATCCAGTAACTTGCTGATTAAAGTACTTAATTGTTGTTCAAGACTTTAATAATTTAATTTAGCCTTCACTTTATTTGGTATGATAAAGCACCTGTCATATCTGTGATCATGTATTACAGCTTGTTATTACGGAAGATGGTTCTAGAATTAAGGTGTTAACTTTCGTCTGTAACATTGATTCTGATGTATGACTTAATTAATGTCGAAAATAGTTAAACACTTAAAACCACACACGTCTCATGGGTTCTGACGGACATTATTTTCGGCAGCCAAGTATCACAGATTTAAGTCAGGAATAGAAAGATAGTTGCTACGGACTAGACAAAGAGATCGCCGAGGTATGAAGTGATGTTTACCGACTTTGTATTAGAGACGAGAAATTTCAGACGATATTTGTAAGTTATTCCACAAGTAGCCACATTGAAAGCATCAAATATTAAACAACTTGGGTATAGTTTAGACTGTTCTCTTAATATAGTAGATATAGATGAGCTGTTATAACCTTGAAGCAGGTCAAATATTTTCTCGTTCTCACATAGTAGTGCGTAATTTCACCTTGGTAAATGAATTCATTTTTACAAAATTCAGAAGATTTAAAGTAAATACAGGATTATTGATCTTAAATGATGAATAATATAAAACAAAAAAAGACATAACTTAGAAACTTTGAAACACTGTGTACACATGCTTTGCACATTACTTTGTTAATTTTCCTGTTGAAATTCTTCTTGGCAAGTTATATCAATTAAAATGTCCTATACTCACACGCTGCAAATTAATCCACTGAATATTTTCTATGTATGATTCTATGATTGTCCCGCAGAGGGAGTTTACAATATTTTTCCTAAAATAGTAGACAATTTGTCGGCTTTTCTTTGTTTTATATTAATTCACTTATGTAGTTTAGACTCACTGTTGGCATTTCTTTGAAATATGTTAAAATCAACAGCAAATTAATATAAATGCATTTTGTTAAACGGCCTGACACCATAATGTTATTAGCTGTATTTTTATGTGGAAGAAACAGACTTTATTACTAAAACATGAAAAGATCCTATGACTGATTGATAATCAATAATCCAATTTGAGGTGATTTCCAACACTTAAACTACTTTACTGTTTTATTAAAGTCGCTATTTATTTTTGGTGTTCAGTATTTTGATCGTACGTGTATCTTCAAATGGCTTTTTGTGCGTTAGAGGTTTGATTGTTAAACTTGTTGGTGTGGTTCCATGGTCATGTCGATGAATCCTATTATTCATAGGGCACCTTGGTCCAAAGTAAAAAAGTCAAGGTTGCAGTGATGCCAAATAGAATGCCTGTAGGAGAGCATAAACATTTCTGTCCCACATCTTGGTCCAAAGTAAAGGTCACAGTGATGCCTAATGGAGTGCCTGTAGAAGATCATTCATATTTATGTCCCTATCTTGGTCAAAAGTCAAGGTGGCAGTGATGTCTAATGGAATGTCTGTAGGAGAGCATACATATTTATGCCCCCATCTTGGTCCAAAGGTAAGGTCGCAGTGATGTCTTATAACATGCCTGTAGGAGAGCATACACATTTTACAAGGTATTTCTTGTTGATTTCAGAGATGTTTGGACAGATTACGCGAAAGCCGAGACAAACTGAAGGCGAAATTCCGGAAACTTCCAACAATGAGCAACAATGATATGTTTATAGAAGAACTAATGTCTTGGCCTAACACTGCCTCTGTTTGAAGGTATTAATATACTATACCGTACCTGATGTGTCCATTGTTCTTGGCCTAACACTGCGGTTATCTGAAAGTTATATTATATACTATACCGTACCTGATTTGTCCATTGTTCACATGTCAAACATAATTTGCTACTAATACAATAATATATTGGCAGAATGGACGTCACAACAGATTTACTGTAATTTGATTGAGACATGGCAGTCTGTTGTTGGCAAGATGTTATGTTGTGAAGTCTATTACCCACCTTTCTATATATGTAGAAGTTTGGTATGTTTGTCTTGGGTTTTGTCTGATCATCAAAATCACAGACTAGTGTTAAATCTGCTTTTTAGTGTTTAACAATTTTTCAGTCATTATGCGCAAATAGAAAATACTGCATTAAGTTTAGGTTCTTATACAGGGAGGTCAAGTATACATACAATGTTCACTCCTTTCATTGAATGTTTCCATTAAAGTTGATACCTGGAACTCTGTGCAAGGCGGTTTTCCCCTTAATTTACATGTAGGTACAAACAAATCTGGCCTATTTAGACTGGTTTTGTATTCATATGCAAACACAACTGACCCAAACTCTATTTTCAAAATATGAATATTCAAGTTACACAAGGATTATAACGGTAAAAATCTATTTGTACCTTCATATTATTGCAGATCCGGAGTAGGTCTATTGCATTATCTGCCGGCCTGTCTTTCCACAAAGCAACCAAAACGACGAGATTCAGCCAGAGACTGCCTCAAGGATTTGTCCATATAGATAAATTATATCAGATAAAGAATACTCCTCCAGTGAAAACACTAGCCTTTGTTTTCGAAGAGAAATGGAATACAGACGCTAATTGAGGTTTTGTCAAATAAGTAATTTCCAGCTTATTTGATATGATTTTTACTTTCAGAAATAAAAATGTTGGAAGAATATACTAACTATGAGGAGAGTTTACAGTTAGAGGAATAATCTCTTTGTTCTGCTATTGATAAACTATGTACCGAAGAAGTTGTCTGTCCTTTGTGTGAAAAGTAAGTCGTTGTCATGGAGTTTCCCTTTCCCTTTGTAATAACATCTGATTTATTTCATTCAATTTCAATTTAGTCAATTTCGTCAATTTTATTCTCTTCTTGTCTGGTTTAGTAATTTAGTAACTGAGATAGTTCGCCTCATATACATACCGTCTGAAGCCTGAGGGTTATTAAAGTAAAATTGTATCTAGTCCCTGTGGCATCCAGACTGCAGACTGTGCTTTCCAGGAACATATTTAACATGCATAGTTACTTGGACTATACATATTGTATAGTAATCAAGTCAGATACCGACAGGCATTCTATTTGCTTGAAATGATATAAACTTGTTCCAAATTACCGTCTGCTTGTTGTAAAAATAACCAAATTTACACTAACACACTCCTCACCAATAAATCTGTGATATTCTGTAAACCTGGTCTGAGAATGAACACTGAGGTTACGTTTTGACGTTTATAAATAACGTTGTCTTTGTTTTTATCTACAAACATGTGAAACGAAGATGTTAACAGTTTTTACTTTACACTTTCGACAGTTGTCTTCTTTGACACGCTGTATGGTTAAAATATTTTAGCACCAAATAAAGAATTTGCACTTGGATTATTTTAGAAAGTTGGTGTTGGCGTTGAGCATTCAGAATTATTACAATATCTAGGCATCATCAAAGTCTGCGCACACTTTTGTTTTATTTTGTTCAGGTATTGGTATATCTGTTTGTCATGGAGCCAATTTATTGTAAATGTGTGTATGGAGAATATTTTACACTGCATTCTAGGCGTATTTAGGAAACTAATAGAGATGCATTTACTTCAGAAATTCACCATGAAAATGTGTCATTTACCTCTGAGTACTAGTAAATCACTTGTGTCTAACAAAACAATTTATGTATCGTGGATTTTACCACTTTGGGCCATATTCAATTTCCTATATGATACTGAACATGTGCTAAGCCTTTAGCAAAATATAATTGAATCGGGGCTAGTAACTGTTGACATGTTTGGAGATTGCAAACAGTAATTAAAGGATGGTCTATATGTGGTTGTATTCAATATTTAATTGGAGAACAAGGATAGCGAATAATATCATCTCATACTGACCAAGCATGCAATATGGTATGATCTGATTGGCTGTTATTTTTTCCTCAAGCGAAGTGAAATCAAATTTGAATACTACTTTATTTTTTTCAGCAAGACAGTCTGACATTGAGTAATGTACAACATATGTTGAATCTCGGCTTAGAACAACATAGTGAGAAATGTGAATGTGAACCCGTGTTCAATGTGGTAGTTGAAACTGGAACCAGCAATCTGCTCATGACATGTCCTGTAAGTTGTGACCTCTTCTTAATGTTATTTTCATTCAAGGAGATTAGTTGTTCACGGTGGTATTGTTGCTAATGGTTCACTGTATGCTATTGAGTTGGCTGGTTTCTTAAGTGAAATTTCAAACAACTTGATATCTGATGTAAAACAGTCGCACATATTCAAGGAAAACATATCATGTTTGTATTTATCTTTTCTTATATTTCAGGATTGTGATTGGATGTCAGTTGTGATATTAACATATCATGTGACAATACGATATACCTCAATTCCCGCCATATTGTGTTCAGCGACTAGTGTATTCTGATGTGACGATCTAACTTTCTGTCATGAAACGTTGCGTGGACATGTTTACTCTAATGTTTGCATGTAACAAAATAAGGATGACAGAACATTTTCATAATGTGTTCGATTGTTGTACACTATGGACAGAACGATTAGATCTCATTCTTCAATGGAAAAATACACAATACACATACAACTTTGTTAATTGAAATTTTCTATTCATTTTTTTGGTTTGGTCGGAGAGGTATTCACCATTATTCGTGTACGGAACTTGAAACTGTTGACATCACATGTGTCTGCTACCTATTGCCTTGATGCAGTTGCCCGTACTCTTTGATAAGTGCTATAACAAACTAACTGTCAGTATGTGTTTGCCTTTGAAACATTGCCTTTTATTGCAATAATTTTGTACAAATGTAGATATTTATTTTTGCATCAAGTGTTCATGTCTTATTTATCCCCAAATGTCCATACAAAAGTACAACATAAACAGGCTTAGAAAGGTGCCATGGTACAACTGTATACTATTTGCGTACAGAACAATATGTACGACTTCGTAAATTTTGCGTAGTGAAGTCGCATTTGATCAATGGATTCGGTGAATACAGTCAATTGCTTTCAACACTGAGCTTATGCCACGCGTCAATACAGTTCTTTTATGTCATAGTCTAGCGTGAATTGAATGTGTCTTGTATATGACAGTCGATGTATCGCAAAGTATACATACATGTAATACTGTACAGAAACTATGCCATAAAGTCCCAAGCTTAGTGTGCATCAATTAATTTACACCCGCAAATGAGTAGGAGAATTCCTCCTACAGTTTTTGCAGGATTTCTTTCAAACTTTCACATATGAACAAACTTAACATGAAATATACACGAAGGAGTGACTTAGCGCTGAGATTATTTTTGGCAGAATCATAGCCCTTTGTCAGCGGTTTTATACACGTCCGCTGAATGGCGACAACTCCAGTTTGTCCTATTTTTGCAACGTCAGCCGAAAAGGCCCACGATGTGGCGTTTAGAATTGGAAGTCATGGACTTAGCTACCAATCGAAATAAGAAACAACAAATGTTATTTTACTTACTTCGTCAGTACGAGTATCGGACCTTTCACTACATATCGACGGCTTAGAATTAGAAGGTCGTTAGTGCCACTTACGACCTTTTAAGATTCATACATATTTAGAATCAGCATCACAAGGCGCTTCTTATGAGCCCATTTTCATAAAAATCTGAACTTGTCATGTTGACAAAAATGAAGTTTTAAAAACGTGTTTTCCCATAGGTAAAGACAAAATTACAGACAGTTTTCTCTTGTTTTCTCAATATATCGATTTGGTAGTTACGACCTTCTTGTTCTAAGCCAGCGATATACAAAAATGTATGCTACATTTATGGGTAGTGTGCATGGTCTTGATCGTAGTCAGATAAATGTAACATAGGTTATTCCTTTTATATACTAGTAATTACAACTGCTCAGCTAAGCTTATCTGGATATAGAATCTCCGCACATTTCAGAACGTAGCATATAAGGTGTGTAAGTTGTATTATGGTATATATGTCTGGGACATAAATTCACTGTAAGGTTAGTCCTATGCCAATGCCCTTTGGTTCACACACTTACAATCTTTGTAAAACTCACAGACTTACACCTTAAATTATCCAGACTGATATTTCTCTGTGAACTACATTTTGGCAATTCGATTTTAAGTAATTCCCGATGTGACGGAATAAAGTAGCTATACAGACGATGGTACCGAGTTGCTTACCTGGATTCAGAATTATCATTAACAGTGCCGCGCCTATGATCTTGGTGAGCGCTTTTGGACCGTCTTCTTTTGTTGTTGTGTTACATTGTACTCTCTCCACAACATTGCGACCTCATGTTATAGACAGTTTAATCAATCGTTGAAAAGGCTTCCAATACGACCTACTGGTCAGATCATTACAATTACTTACTAGTTATTCATGTCATCAAATATTTGATGGTTTAATTGTTTCAATTGTGTACTTGTGAATCGGGACTTCAATCCAGATATTGTTTTGACAGAATGTCATATTTATCGCATCCGTTTGGTAAAACTATGTCCAGCACATATACTCGCATATAACTTTCAAATAGACTGACACAGACAACGTTCGTTCCAAGAGCTTTCAAATCCATCTGGTAGCAGAAGTTAACGAGACTTTGATTATGTTAATTGTTTCTGGTGACAAAACATCACTCGCTTAAGTTAACTGCTATTTATAAGCGTTCATCAAATACAAACACAGATGTAAAATTGTCAAAATTGCGACAAATTGCCGTGTGGTCTGTTAATGTATGAAGAAAAACGATTTCTTGAAATGCGAAGATAATTACTTACGGTAATCCTTAAAAACTAATAATGCGTTTTGTGATTAATATTTGAATACATGGTAACTATGGTCATTGTTACTTTACATTGTAAGTTTTAACACTTTACAGAGTCTCTCTTACAAAAACTGATATGGGGAACTTTATTAAAAGTCTGTATTTTTAGGCTCTTGGGAAATATACCGAGTTTTATAGATGTAGTTCATCACGCAGCTGTCACCTGAAGTCATAACTGTTTCAAATCTTTGATTACAGCTTATATATAAATTTTGTATTATTGAGTTAATGTTTGTATGTTTCTCATATTCTGGTAAACATTTGCTCCTGTGCGTAGAATTATTGAATTATAGAAGGCTATAAATCAGAAATAAGATCGTTGACATTTCTTCAGGTCTGTACTTTTCTGTTTTATCAGCGATTGATGACACTATAGCTGTGAGATATACAGGCTTCAAAATTTGTTGGCATGAATAATTGGGGATCCATGCCTAGCAGCAAAACCTTCCAATTGCATGCACAGGTTTCTGATTGATGAGAACTTGTCCAAAGTTGAAACAAATCCAAGTACTACTCAAGTTGCCAAAATGCAGCCCATGATTGTGAAATAGCAACAATGATACTTTCACCACCTCCAATGTTGGAGAGCTCGTACAATTATGCAACAATATACATGATAAAGAACAGAGAAAGCCTATAATGTATTATACAACAAAAAAAAACACACAAAGAAACCTTCCCTCACCTCATACATTACCCTAACAATAAAGCTGGTGCTTCTCGAGCAGTACATGAGAAACTGATGCCTGAGGAAGAGTGCAACCACTTTCAAGGAGACTCCCCTACACTGACTTTAAAACCTGAGCTTATTCTTGAGTGAGTATTTTTATGCAACATCATTTACTAATGCAGGAGGCATATGGCGGTCTAGTCTGTTCGTCTGAAAATGTTAGCCAAAACTTCTAAGTTGGTGAAAGTTTCAAACTCAAATGTTTTGAAGTCATTCAGTCAAGGCATTGCCTTCAAACTTTGCTTACTTGTTTACCATAGTAAATTCCTTACATTGCCAAAGCATTTATCCAGAATTATGACACCTGATTGACTTAGCGTGTTTATTTGAACAAGGCTTCAACTGGAGCATTGAAGCATTTATTGAACACAGTATTGTTTTCATTCATAGACACCTTGCATTGTCAAAGCCACATTTATACAGAATTATGGTCCCTGGTTGACTTAGCATGTTTATATGGATAACATGGCTTCCACCGGGGTAGGAGTCTATTGAACACAGTCTTGTTTTGATGATGAATTTATATAATAATCATTGTACATTATTCTGATAAGTTTGCTTACCGACAAAACACAAATAGGGACATCAAGCACACCCCTGTTGTGTTCAATTTTATCATGGTTATCATACTAGCTTAAGTTATATTTTATGTAACATTGGTGTTATTTTTACTCTGTTTAACCTTAAAGTTTACTGATATAAAATTATAAGACACCATTATTACTTGGGTACATCATGGTTAGATGCCCAAGCTACTCTTGAGTTATTGTTATTGGATTTTAACACATTTAACCAAATTAGTCATGCATATGGAAAGAAATCAATCAATTATTTTGTTATTACCAGGTATGATAGTTAGGATATGAATGCTTGAAAAAAGAATTTCCTTTTCTGGTCAACTTGATGATTTGAAATTTTTAGTAAATTATACAATATCCATTAATTCTCCAGAGTTGATTAAGATTGAGCATATTCTGTGCGCTGGTCGATCGGGACCCAATGTTCCTTTAATTCACAATATTGACCATGTTTGGAGGTTAACACAAAACACATGGCTACACTTAGATTTATATTGGACTAAAATACCGGTTGTTAATTCTATTTCCAGATTTGGCTTCTAAAATAGTGAATCTAGTCAATTTTGTATTTTCAGTCTGATGGGCATATTGTACTGTTGCTTTTAGCTACTAGAATTCTCTGCTCTCCACGATCTTCTTTCATAATAAGATTTATTGAGCCTATAATAGGAAATGAAGTCAGATTGGGTCTGTAACATTAGCATTATGGCCTGAAAACTAGTAAATATTCTCCCTAACGATCCCCAACGGATTTATTTTTAACCAAGATGACATGATGATATGATTTTTTTTTGACAAGAGTTTGGTTTATGCTTGGAAGATAAAAGTCCCGTAGATAATCATCATGAGTTAACCTGTTATGTACTCAATTTGTGTCTAACCTACCCACAGGGTGAGGCTTAATGACGTTATTATTTCCTTTCTCCCGGAATATTTTTCAGAAAAACTCCATATCTGTCAGTTCTGTATAGCCTCATCGTGTGATAAAACTAACTGATAATGATTTTATTACAATTTTGTACAGATAAATACTAATAGGAGAAAAGGTTAAAAAATTAAGGAATTTTATTTCTTTTTTTTCTGCATAGCCGCAAAAAACAACAGCAGTACTATGTGGTTGTCCCAGAACTTGTTGAAAGCTCAGTGTTTGAAGACATTACTTGTTTAGCTTCTGTTCTCGGATTTTCTCTAACAGGTCTTTATATTAAGTGTTTAATTAAATTCTTCTTTAAGCAACGGTAGGGCAGGTAGATTTGATTTGGATTGATTTGTGAAAATATCATTTGACATTTCTACATTTTCATCTTTTTATTTTCAAGCGAATAAAACATTAAGGTGGCATGAAAAGTTGAAACTAGCGGGGACATTAATACATGTACTGTACTTGCAGCCATGAATGAAAGTCTTAGAGTAATTTTACTTTGGCCTTAACTAAAACAAGTAGAAAGTAAAAAGCTGCCATTTTTCTGTGACAAGCTCCTGTTCAAAATGATAACACTCATTCAATGGTGAAAGGGTAATTGAATGATAAGGTTAATCTTTGAAAGTTTATTATATTGTACTATCACATAAACCGCGTCGCGGGAGTGTTATAAAGCCATTTAATAAAAACGATATTACACTACTCAATAATATAATAACTATGCAAATGAGGTGGATAATCACTATTTTTTTTAATTCCTACGCGCTGTCAAAAATATACGTAGGATACATAGAAAAAACAGGTCTGTGACGTGATTACGATTCAATAAACCCGTCTTGCTCCAATAATTATGCAACACTGTAACGGTAATTTAAATATAGTGCTGCACTATGTTTAGTTGCTCATTTATTTTAACCGCATTACTCACTGAATTTATTCTCTTCTATAGGGGAAGCATGTCCACTTTTAACACATTTACAGGGCTTATTTTGTTTCTGTCATAAAGAAAATCTTACATTCGTGTCTTTCCGTAAACAAATTATCAGACCCAGCAGAGCCTCGTATTATATCATTTTATCCAACTTGTTTAATAAATTCAATATGAATACGCATTCATGTAAAATCCTCTTTTTATGAAGAGTCAAAAATTTGCTATAGTCCCCCTGGAGCAGCTGTTTCGGTGGGGTTAATATGTTATGGTATTATTTGCACTCTTTGAATGAAACCATTTGTTTAATAACAAAAGCTGCTGTTTTTAATTGAATCTTAAGGCTTATAGATACCAAGTCTAAATTCAGAAATTCAATAATTGTACACCTTCTCGTCTATTAATGTGTTGCATCCATTGCCACAATTTTTGGAGATAGTGTACTTTCAGTCCTCTTTAATCCACCTGAGGTCCCTATTTGAAGAGAGAAGCTATTTTTTAATGTGATATATATTCTGTGATAATATTTCCCATTTTCTGTTTTTGTCAGCTGTTTCCCCTTACTATTTCCTTGGTTCTGTTGTGATGTTAAAGCAACCAGTCAGTAATTTTCTTAAATTGCCTTAAAATTCTTCCAAATTCCCTGCATGGTACATCAATGTTTTGCTGCTATTCACCTCCTGAAATACATAGCCCACCGTTAATAAGTATACATTTTTTGACAGATGCAGAATTATAATGGGTTCAATTATTCAATATCTGTTTATCAGACGATCACAATTATAGTAAATTCTGAAACTACAGTTATTAATGAGTAAAAAATGGGATAGAAATAAAGATGTAATTGTTTTGAATTGTAATAACAATGGGGTCCAAGGGGTTGCACTTTCCGTCTTTTTAACACCCAGTTGCCTTTGAACCGGGTAGCGGTCAAAGTATTGTCTTTACACTTGATCAACGAACAATATTCATAATCTTCAAAAAACGTTGGTGCTTCTCTGTTCTGCAAATAGTGTTATACAGGCAAGTACATGGGGAAGTAACGTCTGGATACTTATTTTTGATGGGCACTGTATTTCCTTATGACGTCGCGCACGGTGTTGCGTCGTGGAAGCGTCACATGGAAAGCGTAAAACTTAACGTCAAAATATTCGAGCAGTCATTTTCATCGCGCTGACTTGAAAAAACTACTATAGTGATGTGTATTAAATCCAATACATTGTTCAAGTATATATCAACGATAATAATACTGAAAAGAATACCAATATAACTTGTAATTTTATTAAATATTTTTTATAAAGAACGTCGGAAAAGTATTTTGTATTTACAAAAAGAACGGGTTTAATAATGTTTTACGGTTCTTTCTTCAACAATAAGATCTCTAATTTAGTTGTAATCTTCATCTTTAATTTATTACTTGTAAATAACCTCTATATGTTTTAATACTCTATGTAGGAAACAATGCGCTGGCTTAGAATGAGAAAGTCGTAAAAACAAAATCGATATTAAGAGAAAACCAAGAAAAAAACCCTTTACTCATGGTAAATCAAGCTTTTTCAACATCAGTTTGTTCAGCATGACAAATTCGTATTTTCACGAAAATAGGCTTATAAGAATCGCCTAGTGAAGCAGTCTTCTACATGGGTCGTAAGTAATACAAATGTAGTTACAATCTTCTCATTCTATAAGTTAGCGAATGTCATGCAACATGTTATTGATAACTAGTTTGTTTTAATAAATTTATATTGCTTATATTTTTAATTAATGTGTTCGTATTTGCCCCCCCCCCTCCCCCTGATAAGATTTCATTCACAAAACATAGGTAATGTTTAACATAAATTATGAATAAAATACATGTATATCATACACGTGTGATTTCATTGTGATGTGTATTAAAATTATGTATCTGTGTGTCAGAACATGCGAACGTTAGTTATGTCCGACGTCATGTTTAGAGCGTAAATTTATAAAAGTTTACAAGCTATAATGCCGATGTAAAATATGGTATTATTTTAGCATTTATGCTGGGAAACTTATAAAATTTTACATGATAAATCTGTCATGAAAACGGAATATGAATATCATAATTTTGTTTCAGTATTCATTAAAATCTACTAACACCGTAGTTCAAATAATAATGAATAATTAGTGTCATGGTTCGAATCTTAACATTTTAGAAAAAGTTTACAAAACGACTTACATCCGAATATAACCTCTCACGGACAAAATTAAGTACCCTAGCTATTTGAAATTTTGACAATTTGATAAAGGTATAACAATCAATGAAACAGTACCTTTCTTTTTTGTGAAATTATGTTGCAGCATCCAATATTAATGACATAATATAAGCTACTGGGACGCTAACAACGAAAACTACGCCATTTTCTATTTTGTGACATGCCGGGTGGCAAACGAAGAATGCTTATAAAATCATAAAAATTATAGTTCAGTTATTTTTTAATTAGTGTACACTTTGCATGATGGTCATAACTATAACATGTGGATACGGGGAAAAAGAAAAGTGACGATCATAAAGAAATATTTGTGTATGATTTATTCTTTCGGATTTTACTGTCGCGTCAAAATAATTTGTGACATGTTTTTGTATTTTTATCAAATTGTTGTATTTTCTAAAATTGCGTTTTCTCAACCATATTTTCACTACTAGTTTGATGTCATATTATTTCTCTTTAAGTGTACAAAATATCAATATTTTGCAGGGAAAATGAAAATAACTGGAGGATTTTTTATATAGAAGTTTTATATATTTTACTCAAAAAATGGCAAAGTTACAGAATTTTACAAACTATTTAACAATTACCAACAGCTATGTTTGACGTCTCATGTTCAAATGTAATATGCCATCTTGTTCGTTATTCATTTGCGAACACATGTGGTGTCTTACCGTAAAACTTGACCTTAAATCGACTTCATTAAGGTGAAATATCGCACACTGCATCAAGACAAATGTGACGCAGTTACACGACGTTTTTCAACAAAAATCTCAAGAAAAATGCCTATTATAAATTTTCAGGAAGGTGTTCATCTATTTTGAAATTATGGCGGAAAAGTACATTTTAAAAACTAGTAAAAAGAAATCCGATAAAAATTAAGCTCTTTACCAATTTTCTTCCAGTGCGCGTACCCTAAAAACGTAAAAAGACGGAACATCGTGCGCGACGTCTATACAGATCTGTTATAAGAAGAATTCTCCTATTCCGACCGTCCTTGATGTTTCCTGCTGTTTAAATTCATTGAGTACAAAAACACCTACTAGTACCTATATCTAACTTAGGTATTAAAGTTTCTATGTTTATCTACATCAGTTTAGCTTGAAGACAAATTTGATACTCCCAATCTAAAAACTGAGGTGTTAGATTGACAAATGGTGTCGCTGTGCATGTTGTTACGGTGTAAACGTTTCTCGTATATACAATATTCATGTAACAATGTTACATATCCATTAAATGTGTTTATTACCACTTACATGACTAATGAGAAACCTAATTGAACAGCAATTATTTAAACGGTGTGCTTCTAATTGTTAAGTAAATATGTCCTCTTTGTGAATGCCATTCTAATTGTTGGGTAAGTGCTTCCTCTTTGTTCCTCTCTGCAACAGTGGATGCCATCGGGTTAAGTTTACCAATGGTAAAGTAGTCAAGTGGAAGAGGGTACTTTGGCACAGATATGTTATTGTAGTACGGAAGCTATCGGCTTAAGTTTACCAAAGGTAAAGTAGTCAAGTGGAAAAGGACTTTGGCGCAGGTATGTAATGAAGTTTGGAAGCCATCAGGTTTAGTTTACCAATGGTGAAGTGTTCAAGTGGAATAGGGTACTTTGGCACAGATATATAAATGAAGTACTTCATTTATGGTTTTGAAAATTGAGTGCAGACAAAAAATTGCTTTGAATTTGTTTCACTATGTAGTAGTATGTATCTATTTAAATAAACACCACAATGTATAATGAATCCTGGTAACAAGAACACAAGCTTGAAAAGAAAAAATGAGGTAAAGTTCAACTGCTCTCTCAAGACTGCATATACAATGACAGCTTCATGGATTTCCAAAATGAAAGTTTGTATCCCGTTACTCCTTTCAAGTAACTTCTTTTGTTAGTAACTGCATGTCCAGTGGATATCGATTTGTTTGCAATGGTATTGTGAGGTTCTTAGCAGGTTCTTTCATATCACTAAGACAGACGAAAAGCTTTGCCAAGCTCTATTTAAAGGTTAGACGAAGTTATATTGAAATTCTATTAACTATGCATTCATAACCTATTCTTATACATGTAAAATGATAATAACGGCGATATAATCGCTAGTGATGCAAATCACGACTGACAGGTAAAACTGGCATGGTCCCGGATAAATTCAGATTTCGGACGTTGCCTCAGGCTGTCACAGTATTGCTACATTTGCTCAGTCAAAGTTTTACATTTAATGATGTATTGTTTTATCCTTCATGTTGTGTTTTATGTCTTTTCATGGAAGGACTGATAGTGCATAGTTGGTAGTGTGCAATGATTATTTTGTTATAAATAATGTTTGCCAGACATAGATACATGCCTATTTGTTATGTCCACTCCTATTCCCTTCTAGAAAGTAGTTGTCTACCGTATATCTATTACTTCAGGAATGGTGCGTTTTGGGTCATCAATGACAAACCTTGTATTATCATCTTTAGTCTCTTTCTAATCAGGTTTTATAATCACTAGTCTGTATGGGCATTCAACAAGAAAATTTGCTTGTCTTGAATTAAGTTTACTTGTCCAAATTACTAATAATTATTAATAATCCAGAGGTAGTCTCCTGTGTATGGTTGCTTGTTGTACAGTGACCATCACCAAGTTAAAGAACCTAATGGTCTAGTTGGATAGAGCTAAGAATATTGCATCCCGATTCCTTGTATCATACAAGCTCCTCCCCCATTTGTTTGGTAGACAAAGTATCAATACGTGCAACCATAACAATTAAAGCCAATTAACCAAGTCATGTAATATATGTTGTGGATTTTTGGTTATGCTAACAAGCAGTTATTTGAGTTGAAGATAGCGTATCATGTAAACTATATTATTATTTCACGATATGAGATGCAAGCTTGATGCAAAAAAGAGACAATTTAAATATTGTTTTACTGTCATTCTCAAGGTAATTTACTTGCTATGAAATTGCACTGGTTTTCAACAACATTCTGACAGGCTTTTTATTGTCTGTAAAATGTGATATATTGGCATATTGGTATGATTAACAGAATTTCATAATTATACATACTGGCTTCATATATCATTTGATCCATTGTAAAGATGTTGTTTATTGTACAATATGTTTAAATTTGCTTTAATTGTTTAAACATACTAAACCATTTATATAAATGAGAATTAAAAGACCGATATGTGCATATTTATGCTTTTATGTAAAGCCTACTATGAATAATGCCTGTTTGCTTGATATCTGAACCCCGCACGATAAACTAACACATCAATATTTTGCAATGTCAACAAAATCTGATTCTCATGTACATGTACTGACTTTCAAGTAAGATCGCAATTATTAATATAATCCCTACTAATTATTATTAACTTTTTA
This sequence comes from Spisula subtruncata, assembly GCA_963678985.1. Taxonomy (NCBI): domain Eukaryota; kingdom Metazoa; phylum Mollusca; class Bivalvia; order Venerida; family Mactridae; genus Spisula; species Spisula subtruncata. The sequence continues at coordinate 22,058,359 of OY787672.1, read as the reverse complement.
CTGTCTATGAACATCAACATATGTCTTGTTATTTATTTACTTCTCTTACCAGACATATTATATTTTATGATCACATACTTAAGGCTGTAATAATATATAAGTTGAAACATTATCCTAAAATGTGACCTCAAAGGGAGTGTTTATAGAAGGGGACAGAAGGTTTTTGACACATTTTCTTTCTTTTGATAAGATTTTATAAATTTGCTTATTCATTGTTTTAAAGAAAAAATATGAACATGTGGTCGATCTGCAAGGAGCAAAAAAGCGACAAGCTAAGGTGGGGAAAAGAATCCAGGAATATATTATGTTAGGCCTTTAACTGACTTCATATGGTTATTCTCTTTCTTGTATGATAAATTGATAATAATAAGTTTAATAGTTGATCTGTTTCATGGTTTATGCCATTTTGAAACAGTATTTCAGTTCAATGCTTTACCAGTGCTTTATTGATATTCCTTTATCGAACAGTGGATATTGACTAACTTCACTGCTGACAACTGCATGAGGATCGTAACCTTATAAGCCTCTTCATAGAGCCCATTGCCCAACCAAACTGCTATCAAATTCTCAGTGGCGCTGTAATGCTAAGAAACAGTTTGCTTCGAAAAAGCGCTAATACAGAGTTGATAAAGCGAACATCTTATATGCTATCGTCTAGCGTTCACAGAAAGCTGCACAGCAAAGTGCTACCTAGGGCTACCGAAGGGGTCTGTTAGAAAGTGCACCTTAGGCACTGGACTTCTGAGGACCATTAATATCACAGGCGGAGGACATTTGACCTTTGGTATATTGCACCGTCCATGCATTGACTGAATCATTGTTTACATATTGCAGATCAATTTACCACAATTGAGAGTAAATAATCACTCAATTGATAAAGGTTATATTCAAATTTGGACACAATTTCACGATTTCAGATTTCTGTAAGTGCATTGATAAAGTGGATCCTGGTGCCTATTTTCAATAAGTAATACAGACTTAGAATAAAATATGTTTTATTCTGCAAATTCGCTTCTGTTACAAGATTGATTGAATACATTGGCATTGCGTTATATTTGAATTTGAATGGAAATTAAGCAAATGCTGCACAACATACCTTGGTTCATTTATCTAATTTGACATCTGATATTTCATGTTGTAGATAATTTCCCTAAAGACTGTATATAACACAGCAAAATGATGGTTTGATGCAAGTATACTATCTGTTTAGAAGATCCTGTTAGCAATAATAGTTTGAAGCAAGTTATTTTTGTCTGTTCACTAGATTTTGTGTCTCGAAGTCAAAGGTCAAGGTATCAGATATGCTGGGACACCTTGTGTAGACTTAAATTTTCCTCAAAATGACTTAGTAAAATGGCCACTCTCAAACTATCAGCAGTTCCTTATCTCCAGCTCAAATCGTTCATCTAGTGTTAACCATTGGTCTAGATGAGGGTTGGACCTGAGACCTCTACCCCAAAGCGCACACCTTACCTCTACGCCACCGCTCCTTAAATATCTTGAATCAGTCATCGAGTGTTAATATTCTGATATTCTTGTCCCTCGAAAATGTTACGAATTACAGTATATTGTGTGGGAGCGTGACATAAGAATATAAATGTATTAGTCGTCGATGTCCTTTTAGTTAAAACAATTGATAGAATATACCAGAAATCTCTATGATGATTGCTTACGTCGGGTGAGTAATAGTTGTTATCTGGAAATATACTGATGAGTACGGGCAAAATCTCGAGATTTGTCACGGAAAATCTATATCATCCATTTCGGATATTGAAAAATTGAATTACTTTCTAAAGTGATAAGTGCTGCTTATATTCCTGAGTGGAACCAAATCAAATGAATCATAATATAATATCGAGAAATGTCTCCGTCTTATTTCGAGAAAATCATCAAAAAAATGGGAAAAGATGATATATAGTTTCTCTTTTATAGACCAATGACAGGCAACTTAAATGGGCTTCTGTTGTAGCTATAGTTCTCCCATTAACTGTCTGGAAAGTGTCCCTTGTGTTGTATTTCTCTGGTAATATTCTATCGTTTAATGATCATGGATATGCTATATAAACTGGCTAGAGTTTAATAGATGGACATTTGATAACAGTGTAGCTTTTAGCGTTATGTAGAATCATTGTGTTTTTGCTAAATTATAATGAAAGTTCTATGCCTCAAGTTGTTGTCACATTGCTAAACATGTAAGGAAATCTGAAATGCACTGCCTCCAATAAAACTTTGCATTCCACAATTTATATAAATTGACAAATGTCTGTATAAATTGGGAAGCAGTTTCATCTAGAGGTTTTTTCCTAGTCACTGATAGTCCCGTTATAGAATGTATCCTAAAGAAAAGAAAGATGAGGAGGTCGCCATCTTTAACCGGAAATAGTTAGTATAATTTCTCATAGCCGTATCGTTCCGTACCCGTGCATTAGACCAACTATTTCCGGTTCCGTTGCGAATAAAGATGGCGACCTCCCCTCCATTCTTTAGTGCACCTAACAGGAATGTTGGTGACAAAGAAAAAATATTAATTTACGTACAGTTGAAATCAAATGTCTACATGTATGAGTGCAAGTTGGTGAATAATTCCAGGAAAACTGCTGAGATACACTGACTGTCATATTATGACGGGAAAAAGTTCAAATATAAAACAAATAAGCTTTATTTTTTATTTTCCTAATGAATATGTAGGCAAGATTCTGTTTGTATTTGATGCGAAGCTACACCAGTGTTGTTATAACATAGACAACATCAATTTTTGTCAAGACAATTGTCTTGTGCACAAGTTGCTAGACATATAATATCAAACATTAATTAAATGAACAGCTCACTACAGTAATCATTCCGTGTTATCGGAGAGATTTTCTCCTCTTATATAAGTGATGTATATGACAGAAAGGCGCCCGCATCAAATTCCTCTGATGCATCACATTTCTCTGGCAACACTAAATACATGCACCATTTGGTGATTAAAATAATATAAACAAGATTGTACTTCCTGAAGCTTGAGTTTGCCCCTTTTGTATTACGTGCCCCTTCCACCTATGTTAAATGATTGGTTTTGAGGTTAGCTGGTCAAAGGCTAGGCTGTCATGTGTGCATACATGTTTTACTAAAATTCTCTTGTTTAGTGTTTAGAAAATAAAACTTATTATATTAAATGTTACCAAAATGTGCTCCTGTTGTAATACCCTTCAAACAAACATGGCTTTGGGTATGGAAGAAAGGCACCATATAGATCGCCGACGATAACTCTAGCTTTATATACAAAATAAAATGTCTAAAAACAACACAATCAGGTCGACAGGACGCTTGATTTTGGTATAGATTGAAAGAATTAAATGTATAAAAAGTAATTTCTTAAAAGAATGTACAAAAATGGAAAAATGCATTTAATTTAATTTTTTTATTGTAAGCAAAGGCTAGAGTTATCACCGGCGGACTATACATATCAGAATGCATTACAAATAAGACAATGTGGATACAGTGGAGTCTAATCTGATAAAAATTGAAGTTACAAAGCTACAACAATATCCAGTTTCAAACATTTTAGTGAGATGCAGTTTTGCCAACCATGAAGTTTAATATGCAGTATTGCTCTGAAACCATATAATTACATGTGCCTTAGTTATAACTACTTAAAATAAAATTGTAAGAATATAATTATAAGCTGCTAGATGTTAAAATGTTCATAAACACACATGGTACTGCGTTATTCGTGCAGAAATATTGTCTAGATTAAATAATAACTATAGGATACGGCCATATTGCTGCATTTATTGCTTTTTGAACGTTTTAATGCTACGTTTGCTATTGTCTAAAACCTCTGTATGATTTACTGGTAATATTTAGACAAATACCACACATTATTGTATATTTATTATATTTCTCTGAAATAATAATAATACTACATAACAGACCAGATTATAGAAACAGCTGAACATGAATAAATAGGTTATATACAATGTTTTATTATTTGTACTTTATGTGCCTTCGTAGCTCAGTGGTTTACGTGCTTTACATTTAGTCTGGTGACTCAGGTTTCATTCCTGGTGGAGACATTCATATGCAGGCCATATTTCAGCAGAAATAAAGGCTATGCTTGGCACTATTTGTACACTTATAAAAAGCAGTCACAATTACCATATGCATACAAGTGAAAACTCTGTTATTTATATGCTAATGCGGACTTAGAAAAGTGTGTCACAGGTTTCTATTAACATTCAGTCTTCATTTGAATTCTACAGGAGCGTAATTAGGCGTCTCATCTTTCATGAGGAAGTATATTGCTCTGCACTTGTCGGTAGGTCCATCTGACGGCCGGTAGGCTCTACATCAAATGGTTTCTTTTTAAAACTCAAACGCTTTGCCCTATGATCTTCCAACTTTACGTTGCGGTTGGCCAGCAACTGTAGATGACCCTTATCTTTTTTGAGGTCGGTAAGTCAAATGTCAAGGTCACTGTGACTGTGTCTTGATCCAATGACTTGTTTCTTTATAATCACCATGTGCAAGATTTATTGACAGTGTTGGTAATTAATGCTACCAATTTTCTGAATTGTGTCATATTTTGAGAATTTATGATATTTCAGACAGATCCAGACTGCCAGTGTAATTATAAGTGGAGCTGTGCAGAAGAGTCATAAAGATATGTATAAAGGCAGAACACCACCATGGAAAGACACTCATAGAAAGGTAAATGATTTCGATGATCAATTTATGTTGTCTACCATGTGGCAGAAAGTTATTGTCCTCCGTGTAATTGGTAGCAATTATACTGGTAGCATATTGTCATAGATTCGCTTGTTCCTGGAACATATTATTGTTGTTGCGATATGTTTATTCAGCCTCATTGCTGTTTCTCGATAACCCAGTTTCGGGTTAGAATATACACTGTCTGGTTCACTTAGCCAGTTCTCTTTGGACTGTTTTCTAACCATTGCTAACTTATCCTCCCACATAGAAATGGCAACTTGTCATCACACTGTTCCAACCTGCTAATACCCTGTAGACAGTTGACATTGTACATAGCTAAAAAGTATTGATTGTACTTATACTCATTTATCAGTATTCTACGAAACAAAGTCTGCACAAGGATCCATTTTCTAAATTCTGAGGCGAAACATGTTTTATAGACGGCGAAATTACGGGAAATTAATTTGCGATTGTTTTAGAAAAATGTGTTGTTTGAAATTTATTCCCTCAAAAATATTTTCTTTAACAAAACAAAACCAATTGACTTAGTCCATAGGAAAACTAAATCCATCCCCGTCAATATGCTGAGTGTCATCTTTTCATTACCTTGTTTCGTTTTGGTGTTATTTGAGTAATTTATCACCCACTTGGATTGTACATGTACACGTTTCTACAGCACCATTACAAGAAAAAGCACATGCCCGTCTTCTAATTTCCTAGGGTTTTTTAGAAAATAATTCTCTTTTTAGCAGCCATTTTTGACATTGTCTTCTATGTAATTTTTCAAACTAGGTATTCTAATAGACGTAAATACGACAAATACCACAGACTGCAGGACAACAGTTTATCGAGAAAGTTTATCGTTATTGGTGCAAAATGGAGTATGTAATTTGTCTCTTACAGGACTCGTACATGTTAGTGGTGCTATTGCCTTGACTCTATTTCAAATACTCATGTATTAAATTGCCTGTGTCACGGCCAATCTTATATGGGGGTCTTGATCTCATTTTATAAGTTTGTTGTATGTTTGAGCAGTATCCCCATGTGACTGTTCTAGTCTTTACACAATGTTTATCTTAAGTCATTTATTTTATGTCAAAACCGATAATTGAAAAAATGGCAAGCAATGAGAAATCCAGTGTTTCCTTTCATTAAAATTATTTGTATTTTGTAAGACAATTTGCAGCCTCTATTTACCATGTCTCTTTGTTTCCTTTGTTGTAACATGCAATCATTATATTTCTTGTGTTGTTGCAGACAGGGATATTTGAATCCTGTTTTTTGTCTTCAAAACATTACCGTCATTGATTCTCGCTTTGTAAATGTTCCAAATCTTTGATTATATGTCAACACATTCTGTTACCATAAATGGATATTCTCAATTTCATGGGTTTGTCTTGGTTAATGAATTTTTTATAACATACGTATTAACAGATATACTACAATTTATCCTTTTGTTTTGATTGACACTTCAGTTTTATTTTTAAAAGATGAAATGTGTGATAATAGAGCTTGGCTATTGTAATATAATATTCATAGTCTTGGGCTGTCTGCTTCTTTTACATTACAAATATCCATTTCTGCCGAGTCTGTATTTCAGTTATTTTGATACACAGGAATGATTAGTGTGGTATCAACTTCCAGTAAAGGCCAATTCAATTGTGACCTTTTTGCATCAAATTTCATCACTTGAAAATATCGGTGCACATGTTAGGTAGTAATTTTTTATTAAAAAAAGACTTATTGTCAATATATCTTGAATTCCATTTATGTCATAAAACTTTTAACTATATGGGAGGCTAATGCAGTGCATGCCGGGCATAGCCTTTGTTTGCAAGTTTGCTTTCTGATGATTTCTGAGTGAATTCCATTGTTTTAACAAAGTGGTCCTCATCATAACATTGCTTCAGTCGAGGAAGTACTCAAAATGTAAAACCAATGACATGGCATTTCTCTCAATGTGATATAAAAACAGATAAAACTTCCAGTTTTTCTTGTCAGTCTGCTACAGTGCTATCAGAATATCCGTGTGTGTGAAATACTTGTTGATTTTGGATACCATAAATCATTGACTTTCTTCCATTGATCCTGTAGATAAAACACTTTTATACAGAACCCATTGTTTTATATAAACTTGAGGAGAGACAACATTAAGCTGCTTGATGACGGAGGTTCTCCCGCAAAGTGTTTGCTTACTACTTGATTCTTTGTTTTTACTCTGTTGAATGATTTTAGTCAAACAGGCTGCTCTGAAATCATTGACATTTTGTGGTTTTCTTATTGGGCTGAACATAATCAGCAACCTCGGTACACACTATGGATGGCATTTTGGGGTATCATTAACTGTGTCAAATCTTAGGAAGCTTGTGGCTCCAATAGAAGAAGACAACATTAAGACCGCTCTTCATTTGGTAGAATGTTCGACACTATAAGATCTAGGCCAACATGACACAGCAATACTAGTATCTATCAGATGAACTTATTTGACGATGTGGAACTGTCTCCTCACAATTACTGCTTTTCAGGCGAATGATTTAGGACCATCATGACCATACTCTTAGTTTAATTGCGTTCAACTGGGACAGTCTTAGTGTCTTAGATCATTCTGTTTATTGGTGTCTTGGTCTCAAACAAGGATTGAAGCATGCAAACGACATTGACCGACTGCTAGTAGAATGTAGAAGTACAGGGTTTGTATGATATTGAAGGAGATAGTGCATTTATAAATACTTCCTGAGTAGAAAACCGTGTGGGATTAATCTGTCTGAAAGGTTTTTGTCTACAACTGTCATAAAATCTGTTAAAGGGGGGCTTATAGTTATTGAGCTCTTGTACTGCCTCTATGTGTGCTGTATTTGTCCTTTTTCATATTCCATATAATTTATTTCATGTCATTTTCTGTCAGACCAAGGATATGAATTTTTCTGTCTTTTCTAAGGTTGGGCATGAACATAATTATTCTGTTTATACTGTCATGCAATTTTTTTACCACACAATGTTCCATGCAGTATACTTGGTTTTGCTAATAGAGTTTGTTATGATTTAATGCCTTACTAAGTTACACAGAAAACTGATTATGACATCTGATCCCAATACGTGTATGATAGAAATATTGATGAATTTACCTACAAATTGCTTATGTGGCATTTATTGGAATCATAGATGAGACATAGAATTATCATTCTAATTACATTTAGATTTGTACGCTCATCTTTGATGTCGGATATATTGCTTTGCTCATGTATGTTGGTCGATCAGTAGACCAAATAGTTTCCATTCAATAACTCGAGAACGCTTTGCCCTAGGATCTTAAACTTTACATGGAGTTGGTCGGCAACAAAAGATGACCCCTATGTATACGAGTATTGAGGTCACTAGGTCAATGGTCACGATGACTGTGGCCTTTACCACTTTCGACCATTTGGCTGTCATCGGGGCATGCATGTTTTATAAACATCTCTTGTTTTAAGCAGGAGTTTAAAAATCATATTAATTGTTTTGTAACCATTGTACCTAATAGAAAATACTTTAACTCTGAGCAAGTATTTGCCCAATTATGTACTGCATGATAAGATGGTTACTGAGATGGCTCTTCTGTAAGACAGTAAGTGTCACCACAAAAATGTGGTCTAGACAGCAGGAAGGTCTCTTGTTTCTCCCTTGGCAGAATATGATATCCTGAAGTGTATTAATTACTTAACATTTTCTGGAGCAGAAAGACCTTGTCATGCAGTTTTCTGTTTATGGATATGAACTGTGTAACTTCATGGTCATTCTGATATGATAAGAAAATAAATGTCATCCGATGGCTGACATATAATTGTACAACATATTAATGCTTATCTGTTAATGTATCATACATGTCGGATAACCGCAGTTTGCTGAACTTTATAGTTCGGGTAATGTGTGTGTACTTATTCCCCAGATTTGTTTGTATTGTTCAGTGCATAGTAAATATGTTGTCCCTTTGGTGTAAAACAACATATCTCACTAATACTATACAATGAACATGTATTACTATATTATATTGTAAGATAACATCATTGTTGTGCCAAAGGGACAGTGCATGCTAACTGACCTTAGGTTTACAAGGTAATGTTTTACTACAAGAGGTAGAGATAATCCCGGTTTGAACTTGTGTTTCCCACCAAACTGGACATGAACTGAACGGTAACCTAGTGGTAGTCTTGGATATTCGAAGTATTGCATGTACCGATGTTTTGTTTGATTTGTAGGAACTTGACATTTGTAATCTTCAAATTGCATCCAATAAAGTTATAAGCCAATGGCTGCACATAAACCTAAGCTGCTTTTAAAATATTGCATGGTTGCATTATCGCCATTTGAGTAATAGTAGTAATAGTAATGTGGTAGCTAGGATCGTTAATTAATAGAGTATCAAGATAAGTTGGCTGACATATTGGTCCCTGGGTCTGTAATTATAGAAAACATAAACATTGGTATGTTTGGTCGTTTTAATTACGAACTACCAGAGTGTGTACTTTGTATCCTTATGTAAATATAAAATGTATGAAAGTCATTATGAATGAACATGTGTTAATACTAGTAATTGTCGTTCAATATTAAGTTCTATGTATTGTTCCCAGGAAAGTTAAAGGCCAATTATCGAGTATTTTGGTGCTATATAATCACTCACTGTCATTGATATTAATAGTTGTAGATTTTGGCTGGTATACTGGTAACTTTAAGAGGTTATACTTAATTTGTGGATTTATTAAAAACAGTTTTAAGGAAAAGTCGTTGTTTTATATTTAGTATGCCATTTGCAATCGATGTTTGACTAACCCAAAGAAACTAAGTCAAATCATTAGTTGTCGGTTTGTTGTGGCAAACAGAAGTCAGATTCCGTTATCAGGAGAAGTGTTCTTTCGCTCGAGGTCTGAAAGAGGTTTGAGGAGCAGTGAAACAAAATTGCGGCATCCATTGTCCATTGAAGACAGGATGTGTTTGATTGTCAATCTCCTCTTTTCGCTTATGAAAAATACTCTATTTGCTAGAGGCATAATGAACCGATCATAATGTTTGATGTCATCTAATAAAAATAAAACTGCTTAAATCCTGGATTTTATAGTGTGTTCATTAGAATTTCCTATTCTTACATCACTAAATTTGATTAACTCACTATATATGATGTTGTCTATTGATGTGTTATTTCATATTCTTCTCTGGTATCAAAATCGATGTATTATAAATAAGTTTTAATGAAGATTGACGTTAGCTGCTTATTCGTGTGTTTGTGACAGTCGCCTTCTTTTAACAAGAATTGAAGAAATGCTAATTGCCGTCTCTGCACCCAATGCTAAATAAGTTGGAAAATTGAATTAAAATTGCAGAATTTCTGGTGACAGTGTTAATATGCATCACTGTGTTCTGTGAAGTTCCATGTCTTCAGTTTGTAAACTTTGCAAACAGTAAATATTGGTCTCCGCTCTCAGAGAGATTTATCATATAATGAGTATTTCAGGCAGCCTCATTTGGATGTTAAATAACAGGGTTTTTTTAGATTTTTGTGCCAGTTTCAGCTGTTTTCATGTGGCCACACTGTTATTTTAGAATGCGAAATTGTGATAAACTAATTTATGTTCAGCTTGTGTTCTGACAAAAAATGGTAGAAAGTTTTATAGTGCTTTCATTTCTAGTTTAGACTGTTTCTAAAAAAAGGATTTCTCCTACAGTGTATTTTAAATTGTTGATGGATGTTGATCATTAGGGACAGACTATTGAAAGTTTTTTCCTTTGATTTCAAAGGACTTTCCTACTTTACCGTCTTTAATCATTGAATTCCTGATCAAATTTCACTGAGTAGTGACCACCATATAATATTTCCTGTAATCATACTACTGGGATGTTAGATAATTTAAAGACACTTTTGCAATATTTTGTCTCCACAAGTAACAATGGGTTCTACAATTTCGGAAATAGGGTTTAGCAGAACAAAATAAAACGTTATTTGATAAAAAAAAGTCAAAATATAATCTGTGCTTGAGGTTACTAGTTACCAGTACAAATCTATTAATGTTGTTCAGTACATAAAATGATCTCCCAACTTATTTATGCATGTAAGAATGAAATCTGGCTATGTATCATTAAAATAAATGAGATATTGTTATCAAAGGGTGACAACAGAGACTAATAGTTTGTTGTATAAAGTGCACTTGAATATCAAAGATAATGTAAACATTAATGCAACTTTGTGATTAGATTTTTTAACACATTTAACAAACAAAAACACACAATACTTGCCATAATCACGTATAGGGTTTCGTTCAGGGACAATCATTGTATCCAATTATTTTGTTGTCCGTTTTAGTTGTTTTAATTGTTCAGTATTGGGGCAATTTGCTATTAATGAGTAATTATGTTTGTAATTAACATCTTATTGTTAATTGTATAAGATGGCTGAAAATGAAAACAATTATAAAGAGAAAAACTTAATTCTAGCTGGGACAATTTCTGATAAGTACCTCATTTTGGTGATTGTTTCTGTAACTAATGAAGAACATTTTACGTACCAATCGTTTTGTATTGTTTTACACTTGCCTAATTAAGCTGTCATTTTAAACTTAGCACAACTTCTCTTACTCATTATATACTTGATAGGAGTTGAAACCCCTAATAAGGTAGTGAATTAACTAGAACAGAAAGTCTAGCATCCGGTAAAGTGTCTGTTTAAAATCTCAACATTGAGAGAATTACACCATATAAAACTGGTACTCAGTAATTGAAATGTCAGTAGACAGTTTATTGCCATGCACTAAATACAGAGCTTCAGTCGAGATATTTTTCTGACTGATCTATGATATCAACAGTGTTTTGATAGCGGATACACATTTATGTTGTTACAATCATGACATCAGACAACGTAATACTCATAATTTCATTCAAATGTCCATATTTCAAGTGAGAAGTCTAATAATTTAGCGAGTCCCATTTGTAAAACTGGTCAATGAAATTACACCTTACCAAAACTGCATGAGTAGTATGTCGCGTATGTAAAATAAATATCACTTGATGTTATTTGAAATAGTGCAACACTTTTAGACAAAATATGAAATGAATTTGATTGGTTAAACGTAGGCTCACTCTCACTAGACAACTCAATGCTTGAATCTGAAAATAGTAAATGGACATTGTATTCTTTGCACTTCGTAGATAGTCAGTGCTAAAAGTTTTACCATAAAAGGAAGAGGCCATATATAGCGGTGTTTAAGATTTAATATCCAGCCATTTTCTCTCCTTTCTTGGGAGGAAATTTCTCACACGGTATTTCTATAATTACACCGTGAAGTGGGAGGTTTGTCACTTGATTCTGACTTTCACAGAATGTCAATATATTGTCTGCCAAGTTTCCTACAAGTACTTGTAGCATAATAAGATTTGGGTTGTATTTGGTAACTAATAATTGACCTTGATTTGTGTTTGTAGTGGATGACACGCTATGTCTTACTCATAGATCCCCAAATTTTCTACGACACACACAAGGTTCAATGAAGGATTATAGTAACACAAACAAAGTTTTTACTTTACTATATATAAAATAGTTTTCGGTAAACGCAGGACTGGCATAGTTCTCTGAACTTGAAGCGCCCTACTAGGGCTACTGGACCAGATATATTATAATATGGTGACAACTTTAGCTAAAGCCACTAAATGATTTAATCATTTACCTAAAATAATCAATAGAACACATAATGGAACAAGTCCGGTCCTACCAAATGATATGTGACACATGTTTCTTCTTTCATTATTTCCAGCTTTTATGTAAGTATAAGGTATATAAAGCTGTAACTTACCCAAGTTTGTCTGTGAAACATTGGATGTTGATTCAATATCGGCTGACATGGCAATCCCTTAATTTCAATTAATTACAATAAATGTCCAAACTACTGCTCGGATTCTGGATAAAACATTCAGCAATGGTCTGTGATTGTTGTGGTTACTATCACAATTAATTGTGGGATTGTTAGTTGGTACATTAATTACAGGTTATGTGATCAATGTCAAATTAATGGCTTAATTAGTCACAGGAAATCACATGGTGTGCACACTTGGGAAAGTTCAAAATTGGTCCACTCTGTTATGCAATCTGTAGACTATTCGTCCAACATTAGTGCAACAAGGTTGTTTGTGCAATTACAGTTAAATGCTAAATACAAGCTTGTTGCCTCAAAGGAACATATAGTTGATCGTGTCGTATTGTTGTTGTGAACTGATAAGCTGTGAAATGAGTACAATGAGTCTAAATACCAAATAACAACGTTATAGTATGAAGTGTGTGAGGATCCCATTGTCTGTTGTTCATCCTTTGTGAACAAAATGTTTGTTAACCCAGAGAATGTTAACTGACCTGGAAGATGATAGAGCATAGTTATTGCAGATTCTGGGAGGAAAAAATGTCATGGAAAACTGAAAATTGTCATGGAAGACTTGAATTTGTCTTGGAAATGTCATGGACTTTTATTTGATGAAAAGTGTTTGAGCCCTAAGCCGTTTTACAGTGACGACTTTTACATTGGACATGCAGTCATGTTAAAACACAACCATAGTCAATGAAAAAGAAGAAGAACGTGTAACCTGTCTGTCCTAGTTAAGAAACATTGCTTAGCAAGATGTACCACTAATTACCCACAACTCACTATGTTTCGCAGACATGATATTCTTCCAGTTTGATAAAGCACACAGTGCATCACTCATCACCAAGAACATATGGAAAGTACTGCACCATGTTTTCAATGAACAATTTTTTTTTGTTTCAATGATACATTATTTCTCTCAAAGTTAGGACAAGTATCTGTCTAGCATCAACTGCCTGTGACTGTCAAATTTAATACTATAATTTTAGGGAACACATATTGATTCGAACCAGTTAACGTAAAATTTTGTTCTCAAGTGGGTGTGAATTGTATAAGATGTGAAACTGGGCTAGTTGCCATATATTCAATCATTAGTACTCTGATGAGTTATGTTAGAAGAACTTAGAGAACTAATAGTGAAGTCCACATGAAAGAGTGAAAAAGCAAATGTGTAGCCTTGTTAAATAATGTTTTCCCTTACTTACTAACAGTTTAAATTGCATAGTTGTTTCTTTGAAGTGGTATTGCCTTTTGAAACCCAGCTTTTGAGTCACTACATGAGCTAGAGTGTGACCATCGACTTTTAAGTTTGTACTGTCGGTTGACTTTGAACATTATCATGTGAAGCGCGGTGCATGCTTCCATTCGATTGTAAATGACCAAATGTATTGTGAAGACAAATGTATGATTTCTTTTATGCAGTATAAAGTGTTTCAAACACCTTTGTATTATATCATCGTATCTATAAGTCATTGATATTTAACCAACTATATACATTGCACCCTATCCACAGGCTAAAATTTGCCAAAATGTATCTCAAAATAGCCTTTATCCTGTAATAAAGCTACAGAAAGATGATTCATTTAATTATTCTGTATTTAAATGTGACTGCCAATATTGGAAAGTATGATCTTATCATACTTTTTCTATGTTCTTCACTGGTAATTTGCTGATTAAATTACTTTATTGTTGTTGAACAATCTAATAATTTTATTTAGCGTCCAATTCATTCGGAATGATAAAGCACCTGTCATATCTGTGATCATATATTACAGCTTGTTATTATGGTGGAATCTGATGGTTAGAGAAATAAGGCGATATATTTCGTCTGTAACATTGAGTCTGATGTATGGCTTAATAAATGTCGAAAATAGTTAAACGCTTAAAACCACACACGTCTCATGGGTTTTGACAGACATTATATTAGCAGCCAAGTATCACAGATTTTAGTCAGGAATAGAAAGATAGTTTCTACGAACTAGACAAAGCAATCGCCGAGGTATGAAATGATGTTTACCGACTTCGTATTAGAGACGAGAAATCTGACGGTATTTGTAAGGAGTTAACAAGTAGCAACATTGAAAGCATCAAATATTAAACAACTTGGGTGTAGTACAGATTGTTCTCTTAACATAGTAGATAAAGATGCGCTGTTACAACCTTGAATCAAGGTCAAAACATTTCCGGTCCACATAAAGAAGGGAATTATTTCACCTTGGTAAATGAAAATAAAAAATATTCAAATATGCATTTAAAAGTTTTAAGTTAATACATTGTTATTGATAGATGATAAATAATAAAGTTCTTGCAAAACCCACCCTGAACATACGTATTGATCGTATTTATATTTATAAATAGATACACACTTGCATTCTCAAAAGGTTTCATCATCGTTAAAGGTAAATGATCGGGCAAACAAATTAACACCATTTTTAGACAGGATAAGTCGATGGGGGTCCCCGTGTGATCAATTTTACTTTGCTATATAACTACCATATTTTAGAATATAACATAATATTTTTCGCTCTGAATTCATTGCTGGTAGAACCT
This sequence comes from Spisula subtruncata, assembly GCA_963678985.1. NCBI lineage: Eukaryota > Metazoa > Mollusca > Bivalvia > Venerida > Mactridae > Spisula > Spisula subtruncata. Next base: position 22,043,243 of record OY787672.1, on the reverse strand, counting down.
GATTTCTACCGATTTTTATGACATTCGGATGATAGATTGTTTAACAATCGATTCTGTCTACGTAGTTTTTGAATGACCCTCGTATATATAGCTTTCAAAGAGACTGGCACAGGAAAAATTCGCCCTAGAACTTTCTAATACACCCTATAGCAGTAGTTAACAAGACTTTGATTATGTCAAATGTTTCCGGCGACAAAACAAGACCCACTTTAATTAACAGCAATTTGAGTCCATCGAAAAAAGTAAAATTGTACAATTTAAGGCAAATTGATGTGTCAGCAGAAAATGTCTGACGAAAAACAATTTCTTGAAATGTGTCATGAAAATGCAAAGAAACTCCGAAAGACAATTACTCGCGGTAATCCTTAACTTGTCTGATAATTTGTGTTTTCCTTAGTGTAGTTTTGTGGGAAATTTAAAATGGATATTCGGTGTAAACCCTTTTCTAATGGAACACATTTGCTTTAATATTGTGTTTTCTAAATCAGTCTGAAATATATCCCTCATTTACATTATTGTCTGTGTATGTAATGCCATTTTATCTTTCCATCACATTTTGTCGTCAGCCAAACGACGAGTGATATCATTGTCCTACTGTATATCTTAGTAAAGTTTATACTTACTTGATCAGACAATTCCCATGTTCCCTGGCTTTATTAGATTTTGTCACAGTATTCATTTTCTCTTATTTGCTTTCGAAAGTTTCCAGGAAACTAACTGGTCTCATAATCAATTAATGATAAAAGTACACCAAAACACTTTTAATGCCTCAAAGTAATCAATCTGGAAAAGTTTGAAGTGGTCAGGGAATATAAAAGCACAATGACATTATTAAACTGGCATGAAGGTTATTTCATGTCCAAATATCATCATTTTAACCGATCGACCATTTATAATATTAATGTTCTGGAATAGCATAGAGATAGCGATTCATAGCCATTTTCTAATGGAGCTAATTTCTTCCATTGAAACATGGGAATTGAAGCAGTCTAGGAGATTTCGCCATTATAGGGATTTCTAGCGTACTATGTGCAGAACTAACAATGAGTTTTTTAATTAATATTTGAGGACATGTTGACCATGGTCATAATGGCATTGTCTTCTTCGCGAGAGGACACCATTGAAAAAAAGTCGTTATGCCGACTGTGACTTGACACCAAACTGACCTTCATCTAAAGAACTGGACATTGTATCGTCAATCCGTGTTTCGACAGCTTATAACAGGACTAAGTATTCGGATTCCCTGGTGTAATCCGTACTCGCCCGTACTCAATATTAGCTGCGCTATAAATAGATCACGGAACATGTTCAAGTTATTTTCGGTGTGTACGTCGTCCGTTTACAAGTGCTCTACATTTGCAATGCAACATGAAATATATGTGCTCCTGTATGCGTGTTATGGTGCGAGTTTAACGGTAACGTTTTATGACAGCGTCCGGAAAAGTTGCCACCGAACAAAACTGCACATTGTGTTGTATTAATTATAGTTTACCCTACCTTTTCCATAAACACCAAAGAGGCCTGTATCTAATGCATGTTACTTAGATTCGTACATCCATGTTGCCTGTAAATATTGCTACATAATATTTGGAATTCACTGGACGAAAATAAAGACTTGTGGAGATCGGTAGGCAAAATCTTCATATGTTCATTCTAACTCAAAGCTAGGCAATTGCCAGTTAGCAGGAGACAATGTCAGTAATTTCGGTTCATTTATCCGAATCTTTGATAAATAAGTTTGATGAAATTACATTACTGGGAAATAATTACAAGTGTATGTGATGATCGTCTTGGTATAGTTTATAGAGGTAATAGATATTTTCACCCAACTTGTTGTATTCAACATATCGCTGGCTTAGAAAGAGAATGTTGTAAATACGTATTAAAAATGAGCATCACAGGGCGCTTCATATAGAGCCTATTTTCATGACAACCGGAACTTGTCGTGTGGACCAAACAGAAGTTTTTTTTACCACAAGTAGAGAATATTTTCGGACAGTGTTTCTTGTTTTCTCAAAATAGTGATTTTGCACATACAACCTCCGCATTCTTAGCGGACTGATATGGGGTTGTTTATAAATTTAGTAGTTCAATTCAATCTTGTTTTAAAATTTGGGCTCAGTCCATCATTATTATGTACAGGTGTGCATAGAACGTCATACGGAAGGCCGGGTTTTATTCAAGGGTTGTGGGTAGATTTGTCATTGTTCGTTTCATTTGTTCATTATTATTTGTATCCTAAATGTATCTCTGGTTTTCCAATGTTTATGATGTTTTATAAAAGATGCAATGTTTAGTTAGTATGCTGATATGTCCGACTAACGGTTGATATGTGTTTAGTTGGTGAACTTGTTCTTGTTAATTAATGCTGTACAGTATAGCGCAAAGTAATTTGTGTACGTCTTAAAGAGAATGCTTCTGTTTCCTACAAACTTTATTAATTTTTAGTAATATTTTGAAAAGGCAGTACCTTTAGTGGTATATTCATTATAAGTGCCATTTTCTGAAAAGTTAGTTTGAAGGAATTATTTAAAAACTTTACAATTTTTCTGCATTTTTCATAACATTTATAAAGTGCCAATTTAATGGGACGGGGGGGGGTAAAAGTTTTAAAAGTGTTGTGCTACATCATGACGATGTTGTTTAAGTGGTTATGTCTAACCCTTTCAAAATAGTCGATCAACAAACTCTTAGTGTGTGTAACAAAAACTGCTGGCACGTGCATTGCTCTGCCCAAAGCCTCAGCCGCCAAGGCCCAAGGCCACGCATAAACAAACTCCTATCAGTTGTTTTTGGTCTTTGTCCTTTTGCACATACTGACCATGCAAATTCAATAATATTGATAGATGTTTAATCAGTACACCAATATTTAGTAGTAAACTTCCAGCGCTAGACGATCATATATTTTGTTCTTTTGATTTGACGATCTGGCGTTCATATATAGAACTACAAGTCTAATAAAGAAATCTCGGGAAAGCAAATTGTATTTTATGTGTTGGTAATTTAGCTAAAGCTAACGAGCCTGTCGTTATTGGCACTGATTATGTATTACCATGGTCATTATTCGTATGTCCGGTGATAATTTGTCCACCATGAGATCTACCAATAAAAGTAAATCACTGTTCATCGTGTTCTTGTCTACATGCGAAAACAATATTTCGTTCGTTTATCTGTTTGTAAAACGCCAGGTTTTGGCGACCAGTTGTTTCCCATCGACGTTGGCAGCAGACACATTCGCTTTAATTGCAAGTTACATGCGAAGTAGCTCTGATTAATTTGCTTTATACCCGAAATATGTCTGACGTATGACGTGTGGAATTAACAATGCGTTTTTTGTTTATACTTGAATGCCTTGTTACAGTAACATTTAGTCTAACATCATGCATGAAGGTGGATGCATTATAAGCGTACATCATCCGCAGTACTCACCCAAGTACTGTACCTAATTGCCAATATTATTAGCTATATTGTCAACTATACTGTCATTTACAGCGACTTTGTGTCAAGTAGGCAATGACAGAAAATAACTGTTATTCACTTGAACTTCGTCCTCTCGTTTAAGTCAATAACATTGGATGTGACTAATTCGGGCAGGTCGTTTAATTGGCACTTTCTACTATAATTTTACATTTGACATAAATGTGATTTAAACAATATTGAGGTTAACAGTAATGGTTTTCTCGGTTTGTCCAGATCAATACATTTGATTGGTCGTCTGTGGTGATCACTGGATTTTGTGGACGAATTCATTAGAGCAACGGAGTGAGATCATGTCGATTGCTTCTATTTCATGAGAGAATACAATGTAATTGTAAATGACAAAGAAGCGTTAATTTTCGGACAGATTATTCACAATACAAGTGAACGACTCCAAGAGAGGTTGTATGGACTATTGAGTATCACATAGTTAACCAACCAAGTTTCTTCCAATATTCTTCTATCGGCCAGAGAAATAGGTATCTGATGTATATACCGTAAATGATCCGTAAGGTGTGCTTTTTGATGACCAATATTTTAGGTTAGCACCATGTGATGAGCTTGCTTGCATCGTGTTCTGGTTTTCATAATTCTAAACTGATAGGAACATGTTTTGAAAAGGGATCTTACTGTTAGTCTCCTTATGTTACATAAACATTATGCCTATTTAGATCATATATCACGGTTACTTTTTAGAACAAAAATTACACATTTGAAACTAAAAGAAACGGTTACAAATTTATTGTCATATATCCAATTGATAAAACAGTGGTAATAAGAAGCTATATTGACAGTTAAAACACTCTAGGGGTAGTGTCGAATAGTTCTTGGGTCGAATACTTGTCCAGTATTGTTTGCGCAATCAAAATGAACGACAGCACCGAATATGACAATCCTAAACGCTAACATGTAATCTCTTAAAACAAATTGGCTCTTCTAAACGACTGCTCTCTTTACCTACTTCGACCATGTTCGCAATTACTAAAACGATTGACGTTACCGATTATTCAACGCTTCGTGATGAATTTACGTGTCAAACATACGAAATTATATGACACATCTGTCCTGATTAATAATTTGATGGTATTGACGAACCAACAAAGTATGTTTGCCCAGTGAAGATGTAAACATTATATTGCTTGAAATAGTTCATTTGTAGTTGACAATGTCCGTCAACGTGCTTTATTGAAATGTCCAGGAACGTCTGGAATGTTTATGTAGCATCATACTATGTCCAGTTCATTGTAAGTATGTCCAGATTTAGAGACGGACTTTCGGCCTTTGCATTCATTGTAGAATTTGAATATCTCATATGTTGGGAGAAGCTGTCGACAATCAAAGGTCGCTGATGATACCGCGACTTACTAGTATCTTCCAAAATTGTTCTGAACCATTGACACAAAACACCGAGTAGAGCAATAAATAGGAATATTTTTTATGCTTGAATAGTTTCTGGTTGTACCTGGTAATCTTTGTCACCTAAACCTGGCCGCGTACAAAATAATCTTCCATGATAATGCCTATCTACAAAAATTTTTACATTAAAAATATGAAGGGCAAATGCAATTCACACCGACTTTACAAACATATGTACTGACACGTATCTATTATGTGGTTTAATTTGATCGATAAGAATTTTACACTTTTGGAATAATTTGCTCAGTGACATGCTATATTGGGAGACAGATATCCTAGCTCAGTGTAGTATCGTCCGATACCGGGATGGTGTACAAACATGTGCTGCATTTATATACGTCACATACAATATGATAATACTAGTGGGGCTATATCCACACCATAATTCAACCAATTTGTGGCTAAACGACGCCTACATGACAAGCTGTGTCAACAGTCAGATTAAAACTATGGTGACAAACACCGTTTAGGAAGATAACTGGAATTTTCTTTAAGTATTACCAACTAGGTATTACAAATGGCATGTTTTATTCTAATTGATATATATATATACATATGCGAAGTGTGCATATAACCGACAATTGATTTACGTCGACTGCTACAGTATTTTAGACCCAGAGCTTTCAAATCCATCATGTTGCAGTAGTTAACGAGACTTTATTTATAATAAAGGTTTCTGGTGACAAAAAGATCCAAATACTATTAGTCCAACTCAATTGCTATACGCGTTCATTACATACAAACACAAATGCAAAGAAAAATGGATATTCGGTGTATATCCTTTTCAATGGAAAACGTTTGCTTTATTATAGTGTCTTCTAAATCGGTATGTATCGCTCATTTACATTAAGTCTGTATGTGTAATGCCATTTTATCTTTTCATCACATTTTGTCTTTAGACAAATGACGAGTAATATCATTGTTCTACTGTACATCTCAGTAAAGTTTATACTTACTTGATCCGACAATTCTTATGTTCCCTAGCTTCATTAGATTTTGTCCAAGTCTTTTTTCTCTCTTATTTGCTTTCAGAATGTTCACATTTTCCAGGAGACATTGTTTGTAAAGTCAATCAGATTTATAGATGTTCAATCTAAAAATAAATTAGTACACCAATATTTAGCAATTATCTTCCAGTGCTGGACGTTCATATTTTTATTTTTATTTAATTTAGACCGTCGTCAATTCATGTATAGAACCACAAGTATAATAAAAGAAATCTAGGGAAGCAAATTGTATTTTCTGTGTTGGAAATTTAAGGCTAGCAAAACGAGCTGGTCGTTATTGGCACTGATTATTTCTTACACTGGTCAATATTCGTACGCCTAGAGATAATCTGTCCACCATGAAATCTACCAATAAAAGTATATCACTGTTCATCACGTTCATGTCTACATTCGTGAACAATATTGTCCTTTTGATATATGAACAGTCCGTCCGTTTGATATGTTAGTAAAACGACAGGTTATCACGACAAGTTGTTTCTCGTGACGCTTGCCCTAATTGATTGTTACAAGCGCAGATGCTCTGAGTGATATTGCTTATTTCAGAAACATTGTTCAATCAAAACGGGCGGCTATAAACGACGTATGTATGAAATAATGTAGCAAACGACGTAAATCAAATGTCGGCTATATGCACACTTCACATATGTATATAGATCAATTAGAATATAGCATGTCATGTGTAATACCTAGTTGGCGCTGTGAAATAGAGAAATTGAAGTAATATTCCGAAACGTTGTTTGTGGAAATCATTTTAATCTGATTGTTGACACAACTTGTCATTTAGGCGTCGTTTAGCCACAAGTAGGCTGAATTATTGTGTGGATATAGCAACATTAGTGGTATCGTCTGCATTATTGTTTTAGAAGTAAATAACGTATATAAAATCATCACATGTCGGTGGTCTACCGATACTACAGGATATCTGTCTCCGAATATATAGAGAATATTTGTTGATTTTGGTGTAAGATCGAATTTTATTTCAGCGCGTGATCACAGAAATCAGTTTTTTCACGAGGGGCATAGCCAGGAGTGAAAATATAATTTTCTGTGATCATGAGTGAAATAAAATAAGATCTTTCACCAAGAATTATCAAATTTTATGTTTATTATTTGCTTCATTTTTTCATAAAACGGAACAGTAATTGGCTAAATTGGAAAAATTACGTTGAAATTAGAACGCTAGGGTAGGACAAATATGACGTCACAATGACGTAACGCATTTTTAGAAGCCCGGCGCTGTTGACGTTGTGTTTTCTTTTTTCTGCATGATACTGGAACCAGCTCCAAAACAGTGAAAATAACAAAACGATTATTTCACCGTTATTTCTTGTTATTTTCACTGAAAATCACCGTAATCCATTGAAAGCTAATAATAAAGTTTTGTATAGCATATAGTCACACAATTTAATTCCGAACAGAAGACATCATCGATCAAATTAAACCACACACTAGTTTTAAAAACATAACTTTGTACAATCATAGCAGACTAGTCGGTGGGGAATGCATTGGCCACACTTCAAGCATAAGTAAATATTCCTATACATTGATCTACGCAGTGTTTTGTGTCAATGGTTCAGAACAAATTTCTGAAGATATGTCGCGGTATTATCAGCAAACATTGAATCATCGACAGCTTCACCCAACATATAAGATATTGAACTTCTTCAAAGAATGCAAAGACAGACAGTTCATCTCTCAATCTGGACATTCATTCGATGAATTTGACATAGTATGATGCTAATACGAATATTCTGGACGTTTCTGGACACTTCAATAAAACACATTGACAGACATTTTTACTGGAAATAAAATGTTTCTATCAATATTATATTTACATCTTGACAAGGCAAACACGTTTTGTTGGGTCATCAATAGCATTAAATTATCAATCAGGACTGATGTATCATAAATTTTGTATGTTTGACACGTAAATTCATCACGAATTAGTTTGGAGAGCCGTAACATCGATCGTTTCAGTAATTGCAAACATGATTGAAGCAGGAATGGAGAGCAGTCACTTAGAAGAGCCAATTGATTTTGAAGAGATTTTAGCGTTTTGGATTGTCATATTCGGTACCTTATAGAACATTGTCGTTCATTTTGCGTGGGCTAACACCACTGAATAATTATTCCACACAGGAACTAGTTCACACTGTTCATGTAACATACACAGGGTGATTATATGTATATATGGTAACATAAATAACTTTAATAACTTTGTCAAATTTAATGACAGAGAAGTAGTTTGACCCTTATTTTAAAGCTAATGAGCCCAACTTTTTTAAAGATGTGGATAATTAGTGCATGCTGATCGAACTTAATGTCAATAACGCCATCGATGAAGCCGTACATTAAAGACTGCAAGACCGCATTTAAATTAGCACCTTACACTCACTGGACTTAAACCTTTTGGATTTCTGATCATGGGAATGCCTGAACGAAGGAGTGTATAATACAAAACCAGTATATTTACTTGATTTGACAACTACAATCCAATGTGAAGTTGGAAGCATCAATGGGTAAAATTGAAGGAATTAATTGGTATTTTAGGACGTCAGTTGATGCTGATTTTGGCAGTTTTTCAGAATTAGGGAAAACGCTTCAAACATCTGCTGAGAAAATTATGTGTAATATGTGAAAATTATTTGTATCCTGAACAAAACTTACATGTACTTGGGTATATCCAAAAGTAATTTTTTACTGATGCTATAAAATCGTGCATAGTCAGTAAAACCACGACATTTTTTACACCGTAACATTAGTCTTATTTGAATATGATGACCAAATTACAAAACTATGCACAGAACAGTTCTTAAGATATAAGCATTTACATGAGACAAACTTACGAACATCGCCACGAGTCCAACGCCAACGACGTCATAATGACGTTACTTGCTGACCCCTACTCGTCCGACAAAAGTTCATCCCTGGTGCCTTCTAACGACTCCTAAATCATGCAGTCATTGCCACGACTTTTAAAAATGTGCAACCCACCCGACACTCACTCTCTTCAAATTCAAATAATTTTTAAATGTCCTCTAGGTAATCCCGAAACTAAACTTTTACTTTACCACATAATGATAGCAGATTTGAACGTCGAGTTTAATATTTATTGACGGCGTTCAAATACTGTCTTGGTGTTCTTTCGGATCTTCTACAAAACGTTCATGTGACCCTGTTTGTAATGATTCGGTTATCAATGTCACTTAAAAGTTTATTCTACATGTACACGAGGCTATGTGTCGTGTGTAATGCTAAGTTTCAGTAGGTGGCTTTCATAACCTTTAGGAAAAGGGCATTACTACGCGCAGTTTAGCACAAATTTGCTGTGTTTAACCTAAGTAATCAGTGCTTTGAAAGTATATTGCGAGTTTCAAAATTAAGTTACGTCAAAGAATTTTTAGCAGCAGAAACAAAACATTTGTTCATCACGTCAAGAAATTATTCTCTGATTTCTTTGTTTTTATAAAAACGCTTAAAATAAAATTGTTAAGATTAAGAAAAAAACGTAATTTTCGTTTGCGGCGATGTTACGTCATAGATATATTTCAAATGTATATATAACCCAATAATGATTATGCAGCACGTTGTACATGTATATTAATTTTTAGAATTTAATTACTGCATATTTTGATCTCTTTTTGATGCATGTCGGCCAATAAACAAATAAACCACGGGAGGTGTGACATTACTTCTTTTGGTTATACACGTATGTATTAAACAATGGCATATAACAACAACTGTTATCTTAAAAACTGACAAAGTTAAAAGTTATTTATGTTACAATATATTAATGATCACCCTGTGTCAAGAATAATTTATTTTATTTGCCGCAAAACGTCAATTTGTGTTAAAAAAGAAACACAAATATTTGTTTTGACGTTACGTCACGCCAATTCTATTGTTATGACGTGACGTCACAATGAACGTTTCCTCACCGGTCCGCGCCGTTACTATATAACTATGTGTGTATTATGAAATAAAGATCTTTGATCACAAAACAAATTCAGGTTCGTAAAGAGACTTGACTCTGATTGTCTAAGGAAGGGGGTTGCTTCCAAGAAGCGCAGCAAGAAGAGGTCTGCTTCCAAGAAGCGCAGCAAGAAAAGGTCTGCTTCCAAGAAAAGGTCTGCTTCCAAGAAAAGGTCTGCTTCCAAGAAGCGCAGCAAGAATAGATCTGCTTCCAAGAAGCGCAGCAAGAAAAGGTCTGCTTCCAAAAAGCACAACAAGAAAAGGTCTGATTAAAGAAGCAATTCAAGAAAAGCAGTGCTTTCAATAAAAGGGCTGCTTCCCAGAAAAGGTCTGCTTAAAGAAGCAATTCAAGAAGAGGTCTGCTTCTAATAGTTTGCTTTTAATAAGCAAAGTTATTTATTCCGAGGTCTGCTTCTCTGATTGTCGTGAAGCGTATCGAATAAAGAGGTCTGCTTCTCTGATTGTCGTGAAGCGCATCTAGTAAACGGTAAATTAAGACATTGTCGCTGTGGTAGAGACCCAATACTTTGACAATTTGGGGGCTCGTCCGGGATTATCTACCGTACAGTAATTACCAGCTACACAAGATGCAAGTCGAGGAATGGATAAGACTAGGTGAAAGAGTTGGATTGTCAGGGGGAGAGTTGCTTTTCTTCGTCAAGGAGAGAGAAGAAGAAAAACTGGCTAGAGATGAACGCCAGCAAAGAAGAGAGGATGATCGAAGAAAAGCAGAAATGGAACTGCAACTGCAAATCAAATATCGTGAGCTTGAGGTTGAGCGGCTTTAAACGAGGAACACAAATAATGAAGGTGCTAGCAAATTGATGAGACCAAAAATACCGAAGTTTGAGGAAGGCCATGACAATATGGATTCTTATCTAGAGCGATTTGAAAGATTTGCCATCGGCCAGAATTGGGAACAGGGTACATGGGCGACAAGCTTGAGTTCGTTGTTAACAGGACAAGGACTTGACGTGTACATAAGTTTACCACAAGAGGAAGCCAGTAATTACACTACATTAAAGAAAGCCATACTGAAAAGGTATGAGTTGACAGAAGATGGTTTTAGATCGAAGTTTAGGACAAGTCGGCAAGACAATGGGGAGACAGTATTTCAGTTTGTGGCTAGAATAAGGAGGTATTTCGACAGGTGGATAGACCTGGCGGGTATTGAAAGAGATTACCAAAGTCTTGCTGATGTATTCATTAGGGAGCAATTTATTGAAGGGTGCTCACCTAATTTGGCGATGTTCCTGAAAGAAAGAGGACCTCATAGTATGAAGGAAGTGACTCAACTAGCCGAGCAGTATTTAGAAGCGCACGGAGGAACGATTATGTCCTCGGCTAAAGGTGACAAAAGTCAGCAAAGGTCCAAAGCCAATATAAGTGAGGGAAGACCAAACCAAAGTCAGACGACGAGAGATTTTACGGAGCATAGAGATGTCAGAAAGACATGCTTTAATTGTAGCAAAGTAGGGCACGTAGCCCGAGATTGTAGACAAGGGAAGAGGTGCTTGGTTTGTAGCAGAACTGGACACTTAGCCAAAGATTGTAGGCAGCTGAAATCATCATCACCACAGCACCAAGGACCCAGGATATCGGCTATGTGCATACAAGCCATGCCAGACAGCAGTCCAGTGCAGAAAAATATCGAAGATGGAAAGCTGATGTTGGCAAATGGAGAGACTATCAAAATTGTTGCGGGAATATGTACAATAGACGTAGTACCAGGTGAAAGGAACCTGGAAATTCAAAAAGGATTCGTGGGACAAGCAGAGGTCAACTTGTTACGAGATACAGGTTGTGAACTGGCAGCAGTAAGGAGTAATTTCGTGAAGAGAGACCAGTACCTTGGTAAAGAGATCGCAATGATAACTATTGATGGAGAAGCAAAGATGGTCCCGTTAGCAGAAGTGTGGATAGACACGCCATATTACACCGGAAAGATTGAAGCAATGGTACCAAAGACTTTAATATGTGATCTTATTATTGAAAATATACCAGGGGTATTAAACAAGCCAAACAATGACTGGTTAAAGCAGCACACGTCACAATCAATTGCAGCAGTTATGACCAGAGCTCAGTGTAAGAAAGCGGAGCTACCAACGAGACCTTTAAAGGTACCAACACCTTCTTGTGAGAATGAAATTAACTTTGAGAAGCTTAAGAAGACACAGAAAGATGATGAATCTATAAGCAGTTTATGGAAGCTTGCTGCAGAGGGTGAACAAAAGAAGATGAAGAGTGGGGCATCTTACAAATATACAGTCAGTAAGGGTGTATTGTTTAGGTTGTTTGAACATAACAACGGATCTTACTCTCAAGAAATAAAACAGATTGTCGTTCCAAGAACACTTAGAAGGAGAGTGTTAGAATTAGCACATGAGTCAATTGTGGGTGGTCATCTATCGGCAAAGAAGACGGAAGACAGGATAATTTCCAGCTTTTATTGGCCGGGTATAACAGGAGATGTCACTCGATACTGCCGGTCATGCGATATGTGCCAGAGAACAATTCCAAAAGGAGTGAAGAAAGTACCTCTCGGGGAGATGCCTATTATTGATGAACCGTTTCACAGAATCGCTGTTGATTTAATAGGACCAATAAAACCTGTATCTGATAATGGAAATAGATACATACTGACAGTTGTTGACTATGCCGCAAGGTATCCTGAAGCTTTAACCCTGAAGAAAATTGATACAGAAAGCGTAGCTGAAGCATTGTTAGAAGTATTCTCAAGAGTAGGATTTCCAGCTGAAGTGCTAAGTGACAGGGGAAGCCAGTTTACATCGGATTTGATGAACGAAGTAAGCCGTTTGATTTCAGTGAAGCAACTGTTCACCACCCCATACAACCCAAAATGTAACGGTTTATGCGAACGCATGAATGGAGTGCTGAAAAGCATGCTTAAGAAAATGTGTCAAGAAAGACCAAAGGATTGGGACAGATATCTACCAGCAGTGTTATTTGCATACAGAGAAGTTCCGCAAGCAAGCACAGGGTTTTCTCCTTTTGAATTGATGTATGGAAGAACAATTAGAGGGCCAATGCAAGTGTTAAAAGGTTTATGGACAGAGCAAGAAACATCAGAGATGCACAATACTTACCGATATATACTAGAATTGAAACATCGGTTAGAGGAAACTTGCAAAATAGCCAAAGAAAGTCTTTCAAAAGCAAGGGTCGTATACAAACACCACTACGACAAAAAGACTAGGAGACGAAGTTTAAAAGCCGGTGACAAAGTATTAATACTTTTACCTACAGATAAGAACAAGATGACATTACAATGGAAGGGTCCTTACGATGTAGTCGACAAAGCCAATGAAATGGATTATATGGTTCAAGTCAAAGATAGAACAGCAAAGTATCACATCAATCTGCTGAAGAAGTATGAAGAAAGACCGAAAGAGATGATTGCCGGTGGTGTTGCTGTTATTGAAGCAGTTACTGATGACGAAGAGGGAACTGTGCATGATGAAAACTTGCTTGATTTGCCAAAGATAAAACCATCAGAAACATATAAAGATGTACATATATGTGAAGATTTGTCTCAGGTACAAAGGGAACAAGTAGAAGAGTTACTTAGTACATTCAGAGACATACTTACTGATCGACCGGGAACAACTACATTGGCAGAACATAAAGTAGAGCTGATTGAAGAAACACCCGTTAGAGTAAAGCAGTACCCATTACCATATGCTAAGCGACAAGATGTAGACAAAGAAATAGAGAGCATGCTCCAAACTGGTGTTATAGAACCAGCTAACTCTGATTATAATTCGCCAATCGTGATTGTCAGGAAGAAAGATGGCAGTAATCGTTTTTGTATAGATTTTAGAAAGCTGAATGCTATTACCAAGTTCGACACAGAACCAATGACAGATATAGAAGATATACTAGCGAAATTAAAGGATGACAAGTACTTCACGAAGATAGACTTGGCAAAAGGTTACTGGCAAATTCCTGTCGCTAAAGAGTCCCGACGGTTTACGGCATTTTCAACATACAAGGGGAGCTTTCAATTCAAGAAGATGCCATTTGGAATGGTCAATTCAGGAGCAACCTTTAGCCGAATGATGAGGAAAATACTGCTTCACTGTGAAAATGTTGATAATTATGTAGACGACATATTAGGACATACTGTTGCTTGGAATGAACATTTGGAGTTGATTCGAGAAATATTTTGCAGGATACGGGAAGCAGGTGTTACAATACGACCATCTAAATTAATGATTGGGTACAGCAACGTGGGATTCACATGGCATACAGTAGGAAGTGGAATGGTACAGATGGAAGAGGATAAAATAGAACGGATTAAGCTAGCTTCGATTCCGAAAACAAAGAAACAAGTGAGAGCGTTTTTAGGACTTGCTGGATATTACAGAAAATTCATTCCGAGATTCGCAGAAACAGCTGCTCCATTGACGGATTTGACTAAGAAGGGTCAGCCAAACTTGGTAAACTGGGGTGACGTTCAAGAGAAAGCGTTCGCTACATTGAAGAACAAATTGACAAGAGCGCCAATACTAAAATTGCCTGATTTTAACAAGGCGTTTGTGGTACAAGCAGATGCCTCAGATACTGGAGTAGGGGCAGCATTTTACTGGAAAAGGGGGTTGTCAAGAATAATTTATTTTATTTGCCACAAAACGTCAATTTGTGTTAAAAAAGAAACACAAATATTTGTTTTGACGTTACGTCACGCCAATTCTATTGTTATGACGTGACGTCACAATGAACGTTTTCTCACCGGTCCGCGCCGTTACTATATAACTATGTGTGTATTATGAAATAAAGATCTTTGATCACAAAACAAATTCAGGTTCGTAAAGAGACTTGTCTCTGATTGTCTAAGGAAGGGGGTTGCTTCCAAGAAGCGCAGCAAGAAGAGGTCTGCTTCCAAGAAGCGCAGCAAGAAAAGGTCTGCTTCCAAGAAAAGGTCTGCTTCCAAGAAGCGCAGCAAGAAAAGGTCTGCTTCCAAGAAAAGGTCTGCTTCCAAGAAAAGGTCTGCTTCCAAGAAGCGCAGCAAGAATAGATCTGCTTCCAAGAAGCGCAGCAAGAAAAGGTCTGCTTCCAAAAAGCACAGCAAGAAAAGGTCTGATTAAAGAAGCAATTCAAGAAAAGCAGTGCTTTCAATAAAAGGGCTGCTTCCAAGAAAAGGTCTGCTTAAAGAAGCAATTCAAGAAGAGGTCTGCTTTTAGTAGTTTGCTTTTAATAAGCAAAGTTATTTATTCCGAGGTCTGCTTCTCTGATTGTCGTAAAGCGTATCGAATAAAGAGGTCTGCTTCTCTGATTGTCGTGAAGCGCATCTAGTAAACGGTAAATTAAGACATTGTCGCTGTGGTAGAGACCCAATACTTTGACACCCTGTATGATACTAACTATTCGATTCCCGTTTATAACATGTTGTTCCTAGAAGTTTAAAATTATGGAAGCCAGAACACGATGGAAGCAAGCTTATCACATGATCCTTACCTAAAATGATTGGTCATCATGTTTGTAAATGAACAATTAACACACCTAACGAATCACGTACTTTATATTCATCTGATACCTATTTCGCCGGCCGTTAAAGGATAATTGGAAGAAACTTGGTTGAATAATTGTGTGATGCTCAATAGGCCATGTTATACAGTACAACCCCTCTCGGAGTCGTTCATTTGTATTTGGAATAATCAGACTGAAAATTAACGCGTCCGTGGCATTTACAATTATTCTCTCAAAAAATAGAAGCAAACGACATGCTCTCACTCCGGTGCTCTAATAAAATCGTGCTCCAAACCCAGTGATCACCCCAGAGGACCAATCAAACGTATTGAGCAGGAAAAAGCGACAACAATAACCGTTAACCAGTTAACAGAACGTGCCAATAACGACCTGCCCGAATTAGTCACATCAAATGTTATTGACTTAAACCTGAGGACGAAGTTCGAGTGAATAACAGTTATTTTCCGTCATTGCCTACTTGACACAAAGTCGCTGTAAATGACAGTATAGCTGACAACATAGCTAATGATATTGGCAATTAGGTACAGTACTTGAGTGTGTACTACGGATGATGTACCCTTTTGATGCATCCACCTTCATGCATGATGTTAGACTAAATAATTCCAATGTAACTGTAACCAGGAATTCAAGTATTAATGACAAAACGCATTGATAGTGCCACACATCATAGTCAGAAATCCTCATAATGGCAAAAGTCTCCTAGACTAGTCCAATTCCCATGTGTCAAATAGAGAAATTAGCTCCGTTAGAAAATGGCAAAGAATTATTATCTCTATGAAATTCCGGAACATTAATATTATTAAATGGTCATTCGGTTTAATATGATGGTATTCGGACATGAAATAACTGTACTACCATTTGAATAATGCCATTATGCTTTTATATTCCCTAACCACTTCAAACCTTTTCTCCAGATGTATTACTTTTTTGGCATTAAAAGCTATTTGGTGTAACTTTATCATTAACTATCAGTCAGTTTTCTAGGATATTTGTACCTTCTGTAAGCAAAGAAGAGAAAATTAGTGCTTTGAACAAACCTAATAAAGCCAGGAAACATCGGAATTGTCTGATTCAGTATGTATAAACTAAGATGTACAGTAGAACAATGATATTCGACGTTCGGCTGATGACAAAATGTGATGAAAAGACAAAATGACATTGCACATATAGAACTTAGTATAAATATAGGATACATATCAGACTGGTTTCGATAATATTGCAATAAATCAAAAGTTTCACATAAGCAAGGATTTACGCTGGATATCCATTTAAACTTCCCCAAATACTTCAAAAGAACACATTTATCAGACAATTTAAGGATAACCGCTAGTAATTGTCTTCGAAGTTTCTTTGCATTTTCTTGTCACATTTCAAGAAATCATTGTTCTTCAGACATTTACTGCTGGATCATCAATTTGTCTCAGCTTGTATCATTTTACATTTGTGTTTGTATTCGATGAACGCGTATAAAAGTAATTGCCTACGAATTTTCTTTGCATTTTCTTGTCAACGTTCAAGAAATCATTTGTGTTCAGATATGTACTGCTGATACGTAAATTTGTCTCAAATTGTACCATAGTATTGTTTCGTACTGGATGGACAGAAATAGCAGTTCACTTATTTGGGTCTTATTTTGTCACCAGAAACATTTAACTTATTTAAAGTCGCTACTGCTACAGGATGAATTTGAAAGCTTTGAGAACAAATCTTGCCTGTATTAAAGGCTATGAGTGAGTACATTTGCTAGAAATAATTCGACTAAAATGATGCATGCAATAATTAAGCGACAAACGTGGCATTCTCTTCTAAACCAATTATCTGGATCCAAGACCTTATTCAATGGACACCCTCTATACAATTTAAGCGTCAATGAAACCTAGTAAATAGCTCATTTGTAACCATTTGTGATAATTTGACTGGTATCTGTCATAAATGTTTAATCCAAGCTTGATTATGACATCAATACATCCCATGTACATGGAAAGGGGACAAAATATATTCTCACTCTTGAAAACATCTCTCATTGGATACAACATTCATTAAATGTGATGATGTATGCCGAAGGTACAAAGTCGAACACAAAATCTGGATGACTTTGCATATTCAATATGTTCTTTGGTATCATTTTGGTCTTCGCTCTATTGAATAAATTGAATATGTTTAGTGAACCAGATGCAATGAAATTCTGCTGATGTCCAATATATGTTAATAAGCTACCACAGACACGCATATAGTTGTTTTTCATTTCATTTAGAAAACATATGAGACGTTTAGAAAGACGGTCATCTACGCGTGTATAGAACTACAGGTCTTATTTGAAGTCGTACATTTATCTCGGAGAGCAAATTATCATTTCTCTGTTGTTAACCTAGGGTTAGCAAACGAGCTTGTCGTTATTGTCACTGATTATTTTTAACCATGATCAATATTCGTACGCCCGGTGATAATATGTCTACCATGAATTCAATTAGAGGTTATCACTGATCACTTCATTCTTGTTTAATTTCGTGAGCAATATTGCCTCTTTGATATATGAACAGTGCATTTTATCTTTTAGTATAACGCCAGGCTATGGTGACAAGTTGTTTTCCCGTGGCGCGGGCTACTTACATGTTTGTACCCGTTACATACTGAGCAGTTCTGAAATATTCAAGAACATTTTGTTTCGTCAAAACTATATGCTGTATTGACTTAAATATTCAAGAAAACGACGATACCAATATCTGGATATATTCGCTCTTGGTGTATTTATATGTTAGAATACAGCATGCCATAAGTAATATCTGGTAGGCTCTGTCAAATAGAGAAAATTGCAGTTATCGTCCAGGGCGGTGTTTGTCGAAAGTATTTCAATCTGATTGTTGACACAGCTTGTCATGGAGGCGTCGATAAGCCACACATTCGTTGAATTATTGTATGAATGTAGTCTTACTAGTATTTACGTCAGTATGAATGAACCAGACGTATATAAACGCATTATACGAGGGTATATCCAAAAGTAATGCACTGATGCTGTAAAATCGTGTATAATGCCAGTAAAACCACGAATTTTTTCACACCGTAACTTCAGTCTAATTTGAATATGATGACCAAATTTCACAACAATGCACAGAATAGTTCTTGAGATATGAATATTTTTATGAAATATACTTACGAACATCGCCGCAAGTCCGACGTCGACGACGTGACAATGACGTTACTTGTCGACACCTACTCATCCAGCAGAAGTTCATCCATGGTAATTTCTAACGACTCATAAACCATGCTGTCATTTCCACGACCTTAAAAATTGTGCAACCCACCCGACACTTACTCTCTGCGAAATCAAATTATTGTTAAGTGTCCTCTAGTTAGTCCCACAGCAAAAAAATTAACTCACCACATAATGATCGCAGTTTTGAACGTCGAATTGAATGGACGGCGTTAAAAATACTCTAGGTGTTCTGTTATGATCTACTACAAACCGTGCATATGACTCCCTATTGATAATGATTTGTTGATCCACGCCCCCTTAAAAGATTGTACTACAGGTACACGAGACTATGTTGCCACCCTGTGTAACTAAAGTTTCAGTAGGTGACTTTCATAACTTTAAGGAAAAGTGAACTATTACGCGCAGCGTCTTTTTGTCACAAATCTGCCGTGTTTTCGCTAAGTAATCAGTGCGTTTCAAAATAGAATGACGTCAATGAATTTTTAGCAACAGCTACAAAACTTCGGTTTCATCACGTCACGAAAGTATCGTCTGCTTCCGAGAATTATTTTTTTATAAAAACGCATAAAAGAAAATCGTTATGATAATGAAAAATATCGTAATGATCGTATGCGGCGATATGACGTCATAGGTATATTTCAAATGTACATATAATCCAATTATGAAAATGAAATAATGGAACACGTTGTTTATTTATCAGAATTTAATTGCTGAACATTTTGATATCATATTTATGCATATCGGCCTAGAAACAAATAAACCACGGGAGGAGTGATATTACTTTTTGATATACCCACGTATAATGGTGGCTACGATACTCTGTACTGCTTTAGGAGATATGTCTCCGAATATAGGATAAATAGCGTAGTGCCACTGAGAAAAGTATTCATAATTTGATTCTTAGTAGAATCACACTCGATCAAATTAATCTACATGATAGTGTGCAGTGGTGATTTGGTCAGACACATTAGGTAAATATTCACGTACATAACTCTACTGTACTCATTGTTATGTATAAATGGTTCAAAACAAATTTCACAAGCTATGTCGTGTCATTATCAGTAAACGCTGAATTATCGACTACTTCTCCCAACAAATGAGATATGTAAATTCTACAATGTATACAAAGACAGAAAGTTCATCCCTCAATCTGGACATGCTAACAATGAACTGGACAAACACATGTAGTATGATGCTAAAATATACATTCCAGACGTTCTTGGACACTTCAATAAAGCACGTTAACGGACAATGTCAACTACAAATGAAATATTTCTAGCAATATTATATTTACATCTTGACAAGGCAAATATGTTTTGTTGGTTCATCAATATCATCAACTTATTCATCAGGACAGAAATGTGCCATATTGTTTTGTATGTTTGACGCGTAAATTCATCACGAATTGTTGGGAAAGCTGTAACGTCGATCGTTTCAGTAATTGCGAACATGATCGAAGTATGGATGGGGAACAAGAATTTATAACAGCCAATTTATTTTGAAGAGTTTACCTGATTACGTTAAGGGTTTCGGTATTCGGTGTTGTGGTGAATATTGTAGTGTATTTCATCTGGACTTTAAGGTAACAAGTAGGGGACTTACAATATGTGCTCCTTTCATGACGTCTGATTGCTGTAAGTTTTAAATTATGGAAGCGAGAACACGACAGAAGCATGCCCGTCACATGGTTCCTACCTTAAGTTTTCGGCATTTACTTTGTTAACAAACAATAAGCACATATATGGGATCACGTAAAACCTAATTCTCTGACCGATAGCGCTAGGAATATTGGAAGAAACTTGGTTGATTAATTGTTTGATACGCAATATTCCATACAACTCTTGGGGGTCTTTTACATGGTTCGTGAATAATAAGTCGGCGAATAAACGCTTCTGTTACATTAACAATTATTATCATATAACATAGAAGCAACCCTGCTCTCACTTCGGTGTACTAATGAAACATAATCACCCCCCCCACCCGGTGTTCACCATAGACCAATCAAACGTATTGATCTTGACAAACCGACAGTCATTACTCTTAACATCAATATATCAATGTATTACTAAAACATATTCAAGTTCAATGCGATATTAAAAAGAAAAAGTGACAATAACGACCGGAAACGCACATCTAGTATTATTTACATAAATTAGAGGACGAAGAAGTTTGAGTAAATAATGCTTATTTTCAGTCATTACTTACTTGGCACAATGTCACAGTAAATCACTATACAGTTGACACTATTGTTACTATATTGGCAATTTGGTACATTACCAGGGTGTGTGTCGATGTTTTACGCTAATGATACATCCACAGTCACGCAGGATGTTAGACTAGTTCCAATTAAGGTTATATTGTACATGTAACAGCTTCTGCAAGGGATAGTTTATGGCATGTCATGTACTACACTGCAATATTATATTTTTTTGTTTTCAAATGACAAAATAGTCAATGATAATTTACAAGAAAATGCCCAGTTTCTGATACTAGTCAGTTTTGTGTAAAGTCATTGTCGCTTTGTAGACCTTTTCAGTAATAAGTCCAAAGTTACTAGGGGTTCACATATTAATCATAACTTATTGTTAGTTCCACAATCCTACGTCTGAAATCCTCATGATGGTGAAAGTATTTTAGACTAACTCAATTCCTATGTGTCAAATGAAGAAATCAGCTCTATTAAAAAAGGGCGAAGAATTGCTATCTCTACGCCATTCTGGAATATTAATATTATTAAATGGTCAAATCAGTTTAATATAATGGCATTTGGACATGAAATAACCGTACGTCGTACCAGTTGAATAATGCATTTGTGCTTTAGACAACCTTTTTGGGGGTAGGTTAAGTGTTTTTGCACTTTTTTCAATGCTACTATGTATATGCAGCACAACACAATCAATTCTAGACAAATTGGGGATGAATTCTAAAAAATATGACAAATCCGCATATGTGCCTTTAAGGAGAAATTTGGTCAGCGCCTGTCATATTGTGAGAATAGTGACATGAAATGGGGTTCATTTGTGCTAAATGTTACTTTGAACCCCAATTTGGCTTTATATGTCTATTCTTCATATTTAATCACACTTATCATTAAAATAAGGGCAATATTGACATGAAAATGTCAATTCAAGAAAAACAAATTCTGAACTTTTCTGGATTTTTCATGATTTTGTCCTTGATGCCCTCTCAAAATATTTTAATCAATAGAAATAGCAGCCAGCTTGAAGAAAATGAAACAAAAGTAGGGGATCATGTATCATATAAGAAAAGTTTGGTTCTTTAAACGCGGTGAACAGATTGTCTCACGGATTTACTCAATGTCTGTTAGCCCAAACTCTTCTTTCACTATCATATTTAAGCCAGAATACCAAATGTTTCTGAATAAAACCATTTCACTACATCACAAACGTGGGTGAATCAAAAAGTTCGTAGAAAAATATCATAACTCACAAACCACATCTTCCAATGCTTTCAAATTGAAATATAACATGATCATAAGTATAACAAATAAATTTGTCAAATTTCAATGAATTAGTCAAAACTACATGAGTTTTACATTGAAACACGCACATACTGTGACAGCATACCGGAGCACGTCAGCGTCATATGATGAACGACGTCAAACTCACGCCACGTTTGACAATACTTACGTGAACGTTTTGACTCATTTTCGCTTCTCGAGTGACTAATATGTAGGTATTTTTGGATAACCATCGAAATAATAGTTCCTGCATTTTCAATTGTTTGTTTAATATCATGTACGCTGTCCCATAAGATTAATCTAAGTGTTTTGCTATATCCGCAATTATATAGCGCTGGTCCTTTTCGACGACGTTGCGAACCAACGTCACCAATATCGGATGTATTTTATTTGGTTGTCAAAATTCGCCGCCCTAAACGAAATCAATAATTCCATTTATAAATCGATGTCTATTTATTTCAGGATATATACCTGCACGTTTCAAACCATGTATTGGCTTTGATGCCGTACGTATATTCCAGTTCACGCAGATTTTGATAGCCACCCGTGGTTCCGTAAATTCCGGTAGACCCGCTTTACACGGGTATTTCTATATAGTGCGATTATGTAAATGTGGATTAAAGCATTATTTATCGGAGATGACGTCTGAAATTTAAACAGACTTTATAAATGACATCATGCAATCAGACATAAAATTTTGACGGTTTTTGGAGGTCCTACAATGGAGACATTTTAGAAAATTTAATAAAATGTGTTTTAAATTATCCGTGTGCTCCGGTATACGTAATCGCCCTTATTTTAGATATAAATCATTTTAAAACTGTTATCATCAGGTAGCTACATATTTTTGTATGAAAAGAAAATACCAAGGTATTCATTCATCATAAATATGACGACGATAACTCTAAAAATAAAAAAGTTATGGCAAAATTCTACGAACTTTTTGATTCACCAACGTACATACATACAAAGCATTTAACCCCAATTTCATGATTCTGGTGCTGATTTGTCAAGACACACCCCCATTTCCAATCGCTTCAAAGTTTTTTACCGGACTATTTGACTGTATCTGACCCGCGTAGGCATTTAGTGGTTATTAACATTTATATTACCTGACTA
The DNA here is from genome assembly GCA_963678985.1 of Spisula subtruncata. Taxonomy (NCBI): domain Eukaryota; kingdom Metazoa; phylum Mollusca; class Bivalvia; order Venerida; family Mactridae; genus Spisula; species Spisula subtruncata. The sequence goes on along the minus strand of OY787672.1, from coordinate 22,020,046 downwards.
TTTCAACCTATTCTCCAGATTTAGTACTTTTGGGCATTAAAATGGATTAAGTGTGTCCTGGAAATGTGTACCTTCTGCAAGCAAGGAATCGAAATTGAGTGCTTGGACCTAATATAATAAAGCAAGGAAACAAAGCAGTTGTTTGATCAAGTCAGTATACACTTAACTAAGATATACAGTTTAAAAAATATAACCAATTGATTGACGGACGACAAAACGTGATGAAAAGATAAAATGGTAACACACATATCAGACTGAATTAGAAAATATTATTATAAAGCAAACGTTTCCCATTAGAAAGGATTTACATTGAGCGTGTATTTAAACTCCACGCAATACTTTACAAATGAAACACAAATTATCAGACAATTTAAGGATTCCGCAAGTAATTGTCTTCGAAGTTTCTTTGCATTTTCTTGTCACATTTCAGGAAATCGTTTTTCTTCAGACATTTACTGCTGGATCTTCACTTTGTCTCAGCTTGTACCATTTTACATTTGCATTTGTATTCGATGAACGCGTATAGAAGTTGGCCTATTTTAATCTTGTTTTGTCGCAAGAAACATTTAACATAATCAAAGTCTCGATAACTTCTACTACAGGATGGATTTGAAAGCTCTCGGGGCGAGTGGTTCCCGCGTTAGTCACTTTGAAAGCTACACATGAGTATATTTGCTGGAAACAGTTATACTTAACTAATGTACGTAATGATTAAGCGACAACTATGGCATTTTTCCAAGCCAATTATCTGGACATAATACCTTATTCAAAAGGACACCCTCCATACAATTAAAGCATCAAAGGACGTAAGAAATTAGCTCAATTGTGATCATTGGGTCATGAGGTTGTATCGTATCGGATGTTTTGTTTATGAGTAGTTAAACAACTAGCACATGAGATCGCTAAGTTTATGAGGGTGATATAAAACCACTCAAGAAATTAAAACACACAAGAAGACCATACAAACGCGTTGAACATTGTAATTGATGAGTTAACCAATATTATACCACTTTTTAACGCAGTAATAAAAATTATACAACCAGATGAGAGAGCAGGTTCTTATATAGCTACATAATTCAATCACATTCCGACTTCAGTTCAAATCGCCAAAATGTAATTCATGCAACAGCAAACTAAGATATGGTATATACTGTTTTTTTTAGTCTTAGAAATATTGTGATTGTGTGTTTAAGGCATTTGTACATTAACACATTAAGACTTGCCTCTCCGAGAATCTATACTAACTGTCCCTGACACATAGACCATGATACAACTGAATTACTTGTATGTTCACCTAATGTATTAAGATCTTGAATATGTTGAGGTTCAATATCTGAATGAGTCGAGCTGATCAGTTGTTTCATTCATACAAAACTACATGGGGTTATATTCATCTGTGTCAATTTGACTTAAGACTATGTACTCTACATGTACTCTATGTGCTGATGTACTGTTGAGAAATTGTCCGATATTTGTAAAGAGTAAGTAAGCAAAAGTATAATGATTGTTGCGCGTTGTACTTATTGGAAGGTAAGTTCTAAAGTTCATCTTACATCGATCCTTATATTGTATATGTCTGTAATTGCTACAGAAAGACAAACATTGAATGCTGTGTTGAACACTATTCTTGGGACGTTATGGTATATTTTCAGTGCATCCATTATTTGTTACGCCTTGTAGTGAATCGACAGATATCTGTCAGAAATGTTTAACCCAATCTTGACCATTGCAACAATAAACTCCATGTTCACGGGAAGGGGACATCATATAAACTCACTCTTTAAAACAACTCTCATGTGACACAAGATTTATTAAAAGTGATCTTTGTATACCATTTAGGTATTGAATAAATTGAATATGTTTAATTACCAGATTCATAGAAATTATTCCGGTGTCAGGATACAAATATAATGTTAATTAGCTATAGCTTGACTATTTTGACCTGAACCTGACCTTTATGCATGAATATATTACAAGGTTCTTGCTTTGCATATATCAATTTCCGCAAGCAAATCGTGCAATATCGGCATTCAAGATTTGTGTTTGTATTACATCTCGAGCGTCATCGTGATACTCCCCGATTATGAAAATATACACTCGGTGTTGTAAACGTGGACAATATATCGACTGTTAAATTATGGTAATCAATAGGTCAAACTCATGTCAATGTGGTCAAGCTATACCAAAGCTAGACATTCATGTTCTTCATTTAATATTAAGAAAACATACGAGATGTTATAAAAGAAGGTTGTAAAGAACTACAAGTCTAATAAAAGAAATAAATCTCGGGGAGCAAAACGACATTTTTCTCTGTTGGCAATATAGGGTTAACAAACGAGCCTATCGATTATTTCTATGGTCACTATTTGTATGTCCGATGATAATTTAGCCACCATGAATTTTAGCAATTAAAACTTATATCACTGATCATCTCGTGAACAATATTGTCATTTCGATGCAAGAATATTCAGTCCGATTATCTGTAAGTAAAACGTCAGGCTATCGAGACAGGTTGTTCCCCTTCATTTATGTATTAGCCAGTTACAGGTGAAGCAGTTCAAGTTGATATGGTTAACTTTGAACATATTGTTTCGTACGAACTATACTGAGCAAAACAGCTAACTGAACGCTTTTTAAAGTTGAATATTTCAGTATTCTGTAAGTATACAAACCTAAAATTTTGCATAGTTATTTCAATATAGATTGTGCACCTAATGCAGCTTACCACATGAAAATACATGCCAAAATCACTCATCCATGACGAAAAAGCTTCAAATCACATTTTTGCATTTTTGTAATCGATTGCATTTTGTAATCGATTGCTCTCGAATTGCACGGGTTTTGTGCGCATGTTGTGTAGCATGGGTGTTTGTAAGTCGGAAAAACAAAATATTTTGTCAAAAACATGGCGCATTTGTCAGAGGTAGGCCGCGGAAGAGCGGACATTACGCTCCCTGGAGGGTATCAATAAAAAAGATCAGTTTTACACAGATTTACATTATCACAAACATTAGTTCCTTTTATTTCACGTGCGTGTGAATACCAATGTACATTAAAATACCTAAAAAAGTATATTGGGAATCACAGGAGCAAAGAAAAATAGTAAATTCAAGTGGGATAACTCTTGCATAATTTTACTTCTTTTTAAGTTAATTCACTACATTTTCCCATAAAATTGTATTGTCATGCATTAGTGAAACACGTTGACTTTAAATAATAATACATATTAGTGTTTTCTCTCCATTCAGTATATAGGACACTTTTGAAGTGCGTTCATCAGGTGTTCGACAAATTGTTAATGCAATTATATGCCCGCTTTGATAATAAAGATTGTGTTTTGAGTGTACATTCTGATAACGGAAACAAAAATAAATACTAAAATACAGAGAATGAAACCAAAATTAAGTCAATAATTACCCTCATTTATCCACACAAAAGATATTCGACCATATTACCTCCCCTTGACCATTGAAAATTAACGTAATAATTATGAAAAATTAAAAAATCCATGTTTTTGGGATCAAATCGCATTATATCGAGTTTGAGTATTTGTTTTATTGATTCGGCGATTAGTCTTTTTAAAATGTGTATGGAATAAAACTAAAATCTTTAATTATTTAACGCTTATTCATGAATTTCAAATTTATATGTCTGGTTCTGTTATTTCATGGTTCCGTGAACTTCCGTTTCTCATTTTTAAAAATAAAACCACTTACATCGCACCTCAAGATCGTAATATACAAGAACAGAAATTTACGTGCAAAAATATTAATAAATAAAAAAGTTATACGGTAAAACCGTGGCTCATTCATAAAATATGCTAATTGTACATTTTGTGAATTTCATCTTGATGGGTGATGTCATTAAACACATATTTTGATGATGATGCAAATTTAATATATTGACAAAATTTTACCACCAGCCTTCCTTCTAATGTTTGGATTATACTTCATGCCAAGTTTCAGAAAATTCCAATGGATAGTTCTATAAATATTCATAAAAAACATAAGCGTTCGGTTAGCTGTTTTGCTTAGTATAGTTCAATGTAAATCTCAAATGTAACGTCTTCTGCAAGGAGGTTGCTTGTGGTAGGTCAGAGTAAAATACAGTACATGCTTACTTAATTAGATCATAATAGTATATGCTCAGTTACAAAATCGAACCTATTTTTGTAGTCACTTTATAAAACGAAATAGTCCAAACAAAGTTTGTCAGTGTGTCATTGCTGACAAAATAGATTTAAGTTTCGATATTTCATTTTAACTCATAGGAATATTTGAATATTGCAGAACAGTCTTGTATACAAATCGTTTTTCTTGATTATTGTCAAACCGGACCCGGATTATATGGTAAATATTGACCTTTGACTTATTAACCTCAAAATCAATCACCTGTTGATGACCAACTTCCATGTAAAGTTTGAAATTCGATTCCCAAGCTGAAAATATTTGGTATACAGACAGACAGACATACTGACAGACAGATATCAGCAAAGTCATTTGTCCCTCTTCTTTAAAGGGTGGATAAAAATGTTAAATTGAACTACCCAAATGGTAAACAAAACATACATTAACGCATTTTAGTCAGGTTGTAAATGTAATCTCTGAATATAACAAGTTTGGTGAACATTTCTATTGCCTCCATACACTAGATGTAGACGATCATCACACACTTTGGCTTGTAATTATTTCTCAGCAATGTAATGTTATCAAACTTATTTATCGGGATCATAGATTCGCATAAATGAACGGAAACTACAGACATTGTCTCCTGCTACACGTAACTGATAATTACCTAACTTTGCGTTAGAATGATCATGGAGAGATTTTATCTTCTTATCTTCACAAGTCTTTGTTTTCGTACAGTGAGTTCGGCACATGACTCCTACGTGTCTTTACAAGCAACATAAATATGAATGAACGAAACTCCATCAGGGTTCTAGACATAAAGAAATTATAAACAAAGTGAGCGAGTTCTGTTCAGTCTTTGGTATTTTCTTCATATGGAAATTACTTTAAAGAATAATTCCCTGACTTTTCCCTGACTGTTTTTTGATGACCTTGACTAATTACAAAATTCCACGACTTTTCCCTGACCTTGAAATTGTTTTTCTCCCTTACCATGGGAACCCTGTGTAACATACCTAGTGTTTAATACGGCATGAATATTAAATCGAAGGTCGATTACGCCATAAATGATGCCCGAATGATCACCGACGGACTGACCCCTAATGGTTCATATAATATAATATACATTACATAAAACGTGTATGTTTGGTGCTACTCAAATACAGCCAATGTCATACAACGTTCCCTAGATAACCAAACCACCATATTACATATAATCACATCACACTATCTTATCACTTGTTTTAACAAACTAAAGAGATTAACATGCGACCATTTGGAAGAGAATAGCTTATTTTTTATCAAGATCTATATAAAATCTAGCATCAGGTAATCGTAATAGCTTGAATTAGAGCTCACGTTCATGATCAGGTGAGCAATAAAATGTTGATGATTTTATACATTGTATGTCCGGTAACTCATGCCACTCAGTTTTATATAATTATGGTCATTCTGTCGTCTCCCACTTTTGTCCACTCGCGAACAGCGCATTTTAATAATGGACATCTTTGCCATGTCTTCAAATATTTATCAAAAGAATCATTGTTAGTTTCAAACAGCAAACGCTAGAAATCCTCATAATGGCGAATTATCGTAGACTGGTTCAATTCCCATGTGTCAAATGAAGAAATTAGCTTCAGTAGAAACGGCGGAGAATTGTTATCTTTTTGTCATTCCCGAACTTTAATATTATTTAATGGTCGTTCGGCTTAATATGATGGCATTTGGACATGAAATTATCGTCGTACCAGTTATATAATACCATTGTCCTTTTATATTCCCTGACAACTTCAGTCTTTTCTCCAGATTGATTACTTTTGGGTATTAAAAGGTATTTGGTGTAATTTCATCATTAACTGATTAGGAGACCAGACAGTTTCCCGGAAAGCATGTATTTTCTGCAAGCAAATATGAGAAAATGTAAATCTAATAAAGCTAGGGAACAAGGGAATTGTCTGATCAAGTAAGAATAATTTTACTAAGATAAACAGTCGGACATTGATACCACTCGTCCGTTTTTGGCCAACGAGAAATTTGATGGAAAGATAAAATGGCATTACAAATACGGATCATTATATAAATGATGGAGTTATATCTGACTGATTTAGAAAACATTGTAATAATGCAAAAGATTCACATTAGAAAGGGTTTGCACTGGGTATTTTAAGTTTCCAAAATACGTAAATATACGTCACATAGGAACACAAATTATCAGACAATTTAAGGAATTACTGCAAGTAATCGTCGTCGAAGTGTCTATACATTTTCTTGTCACATTTCAAGAAACCGTTTTCTTCAGACATTTACTTCTGGACCATTTTACATTTGTGTTTGTATTCGATGAACGCGTATAGAAGTTGACCTGTTTGAATCTTGTTTTGTCACCAGAAATATTTAACTTAATCAAAGTCGCTACTGATACAGGATGGATTTGAAAGCTTTGAGAACAAATTTTGCCTGTGTTGAAAGCTATGTGTGAGTACATTTGCTAGAAATAATTCTACTAAACTGATGCATGTAATAATTATTCGACACATATGTCATTATCTACCAAACCAATTATTTTGATCCAAGACGTCAAATGTACACCCTCTTTACAATAAAAGCGTTAAAGGGCGTAAGCAATTAGCTCAATTGAAATCATTTGGTTTTAAGGTAGAATTAGATGCTTTGCAAATAATCAGTTAAACAATCAAACTCATGGGATTGCCAAGTTATAAAGAGGATGACAAAACAACATACGATCCACTTGTTTCAAAAGCGCTCCTCAAGAACACTGGCATGTACGAGGTAAACAAATATCATACCATTGTTACTATAAATTCATCCATTATTTGTTAAGCCTTGTGATAAATTGACTGATATACAGGGTGTCTCAAAATACATTTCCGCTTGTTGAGGACGTATCACTCCGTAATGTAATGCTTTACATAGCTCATTTATGTGTATGTTCGAATGGCATTCAAATCAGTGTAGAAATTACGAAACAATTATGCAAAGCAATGCATACGAAACCTATAGAATGCATTTTTAGTAAAAAAAGTAAAAACCTGTGTTTGACGTCGTTTTGACGATTTTAATGACGTTCACATACCTTTGAGTCGGATGTGATGTTTCCATTTTCTCCGCAAATTGATATTTTGAGTTTCTAACTTACAAATAGTATAAGAAGAAATAAATATTTAGGATGTTTTGGTTACTTTTTTCTGATTTCAATAAAAGTAGCATACCAAATTCATTCTCGTACCAAGGCAGTTTTTGGTAATTGATACTTCATTAAGTACGATTTTATACTTTCAAGTTACATTATATGACTATTGAACTGCTGGAGATAAGTAAGACATACCGCTATATGTACATTCAACCCAGTATCTTCATTCGAGACGATTGGTGCATCTTTTATGAATACGATATGCCTAGAAATGTGTGAATATCAAATTGTCAGTCCTAATTGTTTTTAAAATGTGTCCAATAAATACGTCCGAATTTCCGATTTCATTTTCTAATGTCCCCTGATCAGTTTCTCAGCCAGCGTGTGCATTGTAGGATACGACTGACTATTACTACGCCCACATATGATATAAATTTTACCCATGTTACCGTACAAATTATGTTATCTGCCTCTTCGGAAATTTTAGAACGGCCGTTGCTATAGTATAACGTATATGACGTCATCAACTGTTCGAGTATTGACACATGATATAATCCACCACACAAGTTTAAATTTAGCGTTCATATGAGACTATGATTATCAATTTACTCACTCATTTGGCAAAGTAATGACCCTTTTACAAGCGGACATGTATTTTGAGACACCCTGTATGTCAGAATTTTTTAATCCAACCTTGACTATAACACCAATGCACTCCATGTACACGGAAAGGGGACAAACTACGTGTAAACTAGTATAAACTCTCTATTGAAAGGAACTCTCATGTGATACAAGATGCGTTAGATGTGACATATGTATGCCAAAGACAATAGCACAAATAAATCTCGGAAAGCAAATTATATTTTCTCTGTTGGTAGTGTAGGGGTAGCAAACGAGGTTGTCATTATTTGCACTGGTTATTTCTAAGCATGGTCAATATCCGTCTGTCCGCTGATAATTTTCCACCATGAATTCAATTAGAGTTTTCGCTGATCATCTCGTTGCTGTTCAATTTCGTGAACAATAGTGTCATTTTGCTTTATGAGCATTCCGTCCGATAATGTGAAAGTGAAACGCCAAGTTGTAGCGATAAGTTCTTTCCATTGACGCGGGCTACAATCATATACATGTACGTGCCAGTTATATGTGGAGTAGTTCTGGTTGATTTATTTCAGAATATATTGTTTCGTCCAAAGTAGAGGCCGTATATGACTTACATATAGAAGAAAACGACATAAACCAATCGCTGGATGCATTCACGCTTGGCATTTGTATATGTTTGAATACAGTCATCATGTCACATGTAATATCTAGTAAGCGTAGCCAAATTGAGACAATGCAGTAATCTTCCTGAGCGGTGTTTTTCGAAATTATTTTAATCTGATTGTTGACACAGCTTGTCATGGAGGCGACGATAAGCCACAAATTGGTTGAATTATTGTATGGATGTAGCCATACTAGATATTTCGACAGTTTGATTAAACTAGACGTATATAAACGCATTATATAATGGTGGTTACGATACTGTACTGCGTTATGAGATCTGTCTCCGAATATAGGATAAATAGCATATTGTCACTGAGCAAATTATTCCATGATCATTTCTAAGAAGCATCACAATCGATCAAATTAATCTACTGAATAATGTCAGTACATGACTTAGAAACACCTGAAAAGACTATCAGGTGTGGATTGCATTTTATGTATACGTTATAGATGGACGTTATAACGAAATATTTATAGGAACAATTTGTACATTGCGACTTTGTGGTGACAGAGAATACCAGGCATGATTTGGTCCGACCGGAAACACTTCAAGCAAAGTAAATATTTCTATACATTATTATTTTCAGTGTTTTGTATTAATGGTTCAGAAGACAAGTCGCAGTATCATCAGCAAACATTGAATGTTCTACTGCTTCAACGCGCATATGAGATATGTAAATTCTACAATGTATACAAATACACAAAGTTTATCTCTCAATCTGGACATTCCATCGATGAACTGGACATGGCATGAAGCTAACATAAACTTTCTGAATGTTGCAGGTCACTTCATTAAAGCACGTTGACGGACATTGTAATCAAGAAATGAATTATTTCTATCAATATTGTATTTACATCTTGAGAAGGTAAATAACTTTTGTTGTTTCACCATTACCGGATTTTTCAAATAATTTTGTATGTAAATTCTTCATGAAGTGTTTGGGAGCCTGTAATGTCGATCGTATCAGTAATTGCTAGCATGAACGAAGAAGGGATGGACAGCAAATATATTGAACAGCAAATTGTTTTGAAAAGAATACTTAGCATTAAGGATTTCTATATTTGGTGCTGCGTTGAACATAGTACATTTCTTATCGGCTTTAAGTAACATGTAGGAGACTTACAATGTGTGACCCGTCCATGACATTTGATTGTTGTAAGTTAAAATTATGGAATCAAGAACAGGATGGAAGCGTTCCTGTCACATGGTTCCTACCTAACATTTTGGTCTTCGACTCGGTAAATATACAACCAGCATATTATCAATCAGAAACGTAATTCTCTGACCAATCTAGAAATATTGGAAGAAACTTGGTAGATTAATTGCTTGAAACGCAATATTCCATACAACATCTCTGGGAGTCGTTCACTTGTATTGTGAACAATCCGTCTGAAAATTAACACTTCTGTGTCATTTACAATTATTCTTTCATAAAATAGAGAGAGAAAAACATGCCCTCACTCCGGTGTTCTAATGAAACGTAATCGTCCTCCAAACCCAGTGATCACTACAGACGACCAATCAAACGTATTGATCTGGACAAACCGACAGCCATTACTTTTAACATCAATATATTTATCTATTCCTGAAATCATATTCGACTCCAGTGAGATTTTTGACAATAACGACCGAAAATACTCGCATTTAATAATATGAACACAAACGAGTGGACGAAGTTTGAGTAACTAATGACTATTTTTCGTCATTAGCAACTTGGCACAATGTCGTAGTAAATCACTATACAGTTGACAATATCGCTAATGATATTGGCAATTAGGTACAGTACTTGGGTGTGTGTACCGCGGTTGACATAGGGTAATTGCACGCAGAAAGTTGACTAGTTCAATGTAAATCTCAACTTTAACGTCTTCTGCAAGGAGGTAGCTTATGGTAAGTCAGGATAAACTACGGTACATCATTACTAAATTAGGTCATAATATTATATGCTCAGTTACAAAATAACAAAATCGAACATATTTTTGTAGTCAATGGAACTTTATAAAACGAGATGGTTCAAAAAACGTTTGCCAGTGTGTCATTGCTAAAATGTAGATTTAAGTTTCGATATTCCATTTTAACTCTAAGGAGTATTGGAATATTGGAGAACAGTCTTGTATACAAATCGTCTTTCTTTAAGCATAGTCACACTGGACCAAGATATTATGGTAAATATTGACCACGCTTTATGGTAGGACATTGAACAAATGTATTCATGTTAAGGTCACAGTTCTCTTGACCTTCGACTTACTAACCTCAAAAAATCAATCAACTGTTGACGACCAACTTCCGTGTAAAGTTTGAACATCATTTCTCAAGCTGGAAATATTTTGTATATAGACAGACCGACACACTGACAGACAGATATCAGCAAAGCCATTTGCCCCATCTACTACACTAGATGCAGATGACTATCACACACGTTGGCTTATAATTATTTCCCAGCAACGTAATTTTATCAAACTTATTTATCGGGATCATAGATTCGGATAATTGAACGGAAACTACAGACATTGTCTCTTGCTAACAGACAATTACCTTACTTTGAAATAGAATGATCATAAAGCAAGTTTGTCTGCTAATCTCAATAAGTCTTTGTTTCCGTCCAGTGAGTTCCACACATTATGTTGACGTATTTTACCGGCAACAGGTGTATGAATGCACGAAACAAGGCTTTAAGACTGCACAAGAGGGGTCTGAATCACTACAGTGTATGCCTCATTAGTGGTCTCATTAGAGAGTGATTGAAAACTGACTGTGAACTCATCGGACAATAGCTAGACCATTTATATGTCCTCGGATAAGCTATTCATAGGGATATAATAGAATGTAAGTCAGTTTTGTGTCAAGGCATTGTCGTTTTGTCAACTTTTCCAATGCTGTCCTCTCGCGAACAGTGCAAAGTAGCAATGACCGTGGTAACCATGTATTCAAATATTATTCCCAAAACTCATTGTTAGTTCCATACATCATACGTTAGAAACCCTCATAATGGCGACATTTTCCTAGACTGATTCAATTCCCAAGTGTCAAATGAAGAAATTAGCTCCATTAGAAAACGGCAAAAAGGAATCTCTATGCCTTTCTGGGACATTAATATTATTAAATGGTACTTAGATTTAATAAGATGGCATTTGGACATGAAATAACCGTCGTACCAGTTGAATGATGCCATTGTGTCCTTATATTATCTGACCAGTTCAACCTTTTTCTGATTTGTTACTTTGAGATATTAAAAGGTTTTTGGTGTAATTTTATCATTAACTGATTATGAAACCAGTCAGTTTCCACGATTGCGTGTACCGTCTAGAAGCAAAGAAGAGAAAGTGAGTATTTGGACAAAGTCTAATAAAGCCAGGGAATACAGGAATTGTCTGATCAAATAAGTTTAAACTTGACTGAGATATACAGTAGAACAATGATATTACTCGTAGTTCAGCCAACGAGAAATGTGATGAAAAATAAAATGGCATTACATGTACACAACTGAATATAAATGAGGAATACATTACAGACTGATTTAGAAAACACTGTTATAAAACAAATGTTTCCCGTTAGAAAGGCTTTTAGATACTGAATATTCATATAAATTTTCCACAATATTTCGCTTAGGAAAACGCAAATTATCAAACAATTCAAGGATTACCGCAAGTAATTTCCTACGATTTTCTTTGCATTTTCTTGTCACATTTCATGAAACCGCTTTTACTCAGACATTTGCTGCTGATTCGTCGATTTGTCTAAATTTTTACAATTCTATTTTGTCGTACTAGATGGACACAATTACCACTTAACTTTTTTGGGTCTTGTATTGTCACCAAAATATTTAACATAATCAAAGTCTCGTTAACTACTGCCACAGGATGGCGAATGTTTACCTGTGCAAGTCTCTTTAAAAGCTATATGTGGCATGTATCTTTGTCGGAAATAGTACCAAACTGATCCAATAACAAATTATGCAAATATGTCATTCTCCTAAAACAAATTATCCGTGTCTAAGACATTATTCATAAGTACATCATGGTAAAATTAAATAATCAAAGGACACTAGAAATTAGCTCAATTGTAGACATTTGATCACCAGGTCGTATCGGATGCTTTGTTAACGATCTGTTAAATGATCTAGCACACGAGGTTATAAAAAGGGTGAAACAAAACAGATGCCAATATGTTCCAAAAGCACAATGCAAGAACAAAAGAAATTGATAAGGTTGGCTGATGTTATACCATTGTTGAACTAGGCACCGCCAACCATTATTATGAATTCAGATGTGATACCGGAACCATTTCTTGTATAGTCACCTAATTCAACCACATTTTGATTTATTGACATTCGAATCGCCAAAATGCTGTACATAAACAAAGAAAACTATCAGTCTCAGTTATTCAAGGTGTAATTCCGTGTTTTAGTTTTACAAAGATTGTTAGTGTGTGAACAAAAGGGCATTGCCATAGGACTAACCTTACTGTGAGTTTATACCTACTGTCCCAGACACATAGACCACGATACAACTTAATTACTAGTATACACATAATCTATTACGTTCTAAAATTTATTCGAAGCTCTATATCCAGATAAGCCAAGCTGAGCAGTTGTAATTAAACAATGAAGACCTCCTAGTCACATGTGTTCTGTGGCATTTAACTACGGCCAAGACGATGTACTCTACATTTACTCTACATGTAGCGAAATTGTCCGATATTTGTGAGAAGTTCGTAAGTAAAAGTACATTGTTTTTTCTTGTATTCATTGGTAGCTCATTCAAGGACTACCGTTCTAACTGTCACGTCCTTATTACTGACATTGACTAAGTATGACAAATTCATTGTTGCAAACTTCTCTTGGGAGTTTATAACATAGTTTCTGTACATTATTATGTATGCTTTGCGATAAATCGACTGACATTTGTGAGACACGTTCATGCAAGCATGACTATATGACATAAATAAATTGCATTGACATGGGGCATAAATTCTCAGTTGAAAGCAATTATCTATAATCACTAACTTCATTGATAAATTTTGACTTCACTATGCCAAAGTGAAAAAGGCATTCACGTAGTTATGTACGTAAGTAGTATACAGCAGTACACTGGCATCTTATGTAAGCTTTTGCATTCTTTTGAACTTTTTATTAGGAACTTTGGGTATTAAAAAGACATGAACACTTCATGCAAAAATAAATATCTACATTTGTACAAAATTATGGCAATACAAGACAATACAATGTTTCAAATACAAATACATACTGACAGTCAGTCTGTTACATCTGTAACAACCTTTCAGCACTTATCAAAGAGCACAGACAACTACGCCAAGGAATTGTGTCAATAGTAAGCTGACACAAAAACGTCTTGTCATAGCAAAGAATATTTGAATGGTAAATATCACTTCTATCAAACCAACAAAATATATGGAAATTTCCATTAAAAAAATTGTGTGTGCATTTATCAATGTAAGAAAAAGATCTGATACTATAGTCTCACGAATAGTTAAATATATATTTGGTAGTATTGTATACGGAAATAATGTGTTTCAAAATTTTTCTTCAGACCAAGGTTTGCAAACATTGTTTTTCTTACAGGTGTTTATGTTAAGTTTTAAGATCATATATTGTAAATACAGTCCATAGCCTTATATTAAGTAAACATCTATCCAACAAATTATGAAAATGATCAATGTACACACAACATTTCAGGACAGAAAGTTAAATTGTCACATCAGAATACACAACTCGCGGAACACAAGATGGCGCGCAATGAGGTATACTACGGTATTGTCACATGGTTTGTTTATATCACAACTGACATCCAATCACAGTCCTAAAATATACAGTGAGATATATTTTTTACACACAAATACAAATATACTATGTTTTCCTTGAACATATATGATATATCTGACTGTTTCACATAAGTTATCAAGTTGTTTGAAATATCAACGAGAGACTCAACAGTTAACCATTAGTAACAAGACCATCTTCCTGGTCCTAAGTTTCTAATCTCCTTAGGCTTGAAATTTTATGGCCTAAATATTGAGGCAGTATTTAGAAGAGGTGACAACTTACCGGACATGTCATGAGTAGATTGCTGGTTCCTGTTTCAACTACCACATTGAACACGGGTTCACATTCACATTTCTCACTATGTTCTTCTAAGCCGAGATCCAACATATGCTGTACATTACTCAATGTCAGACAGTCTTGCTGAAACAAAGTAGTATTCAAATTTGATCTCACTCGACTTGAGGATAGAACAACCAATCAGATCACACCATATTGCACTCTTGGTCAGTAACAGACGATATGCTTCGCTATCCTTGTTCTCTAATAAAATATTGTATATACAACCAAATATCTCATCATAAACAATCCTTTAATTACTCTTTGCAATCTCCAAACATGTCAAAGTTACTGGCCCTGATTCAATTATATTTGGCTAAATGCTTAGCACATGTTCAATATCAGATAGGAAATTGAATATGACCCAAAATGGTAAAATCCATGATACATAGATTGTTTTATTAGACACAAGTGATTTACTAGTACAATGTACTCAGATGTAATTGACACATTTCCATGGTGAATTTTATTAGATTCCTAAATAAGCCTAGAATGCAGTGTAAAAGAATCTCCTGACACGCATATACAATAAATTGGCTCCATGACAAACAGATATACCAATACTTGAACAAAATAAAACACGAGAGTATGCATACTTTGATGCTGCCTAGACATTGTATTACTTATTAATGCTCAACACTGACTTCCTAAAACAGGTACAAACCTTTATTTGGTGGTAAAATATTTTAACGATACCAAGTGTCTAAGAAGACAACTGTTGAAAGTGTAAAGTAAACACTGTTAACGAATTTGTTTCACATATTTTTATGTAAAAACAGACACAAAGCATGAAAACGTTATTTATAAGTTTGATAACGTTACCTCGGTGTTTATTCTCAGGCCACATTTACAGAATATCACAGATTTGTTGGTGAGGAGCGTGTTTCTGAAATAATCATTGTGTAAACAGAAATAGGTGTAAATTTCGTTATTTTTACAACAAGCAGACGGTAGTATGGAACAAGTTTTATTATATTTGGTGCAAATATAATGTCTGTCGGTATAACCACACAAAAATTCACATGCCTCATGTCCACAACCTCATCTCGTACCATTTTACAAATTTCGAAATACATTTACTATGCAACTCTAAATAGAAATTAATTGAGATTATTTGTCTATTCAATCAAGTTTTTGAATCCTTAAACTGTGAAAACTTTGTAAACTGCACTCTTCTCACTATTGCTATTGCTATTATTGTACTGTTCTGGCTATGTATGTATATATTATGTATTATGCCAAATAAACTGATGTTATGTTATGTTATATGACTGATGAACTATACAATATGTGCAGTTCAGTAACTATGCATGTTAAATATGTTCCTGGACAGCACAGTCTGCAGTCTGGATGCCACAGGGACTAGAAACAATCTTACTTTAATAACCCTCAGGCTTCAGACGATATGTATATGAAGCAAACTATCTCAGCTACTTAACCAGACAAGAATGAAATACACTTTACGAAATTGAAATTTAATAAAATAAATTCTAGTTAATGCTAAGGAATAGGGAAATTCCATGACATTTACTTTTACGACTTACTTTTTACACAAAGGGCAGACAACTTCTTCTGTACATAGTTTATCAATAGCAGAACACAGAGATTCTTCCTCTAACTGTAAACTCTCCTCATAGTTAGAATTTTCTTCCAACAATTTTATTTCTGAAAGTAAGATTCACATCAAATAAGTTGGAAATTACTTATTTGACAAAATCTCAATTAACGTCTGTATTCCATTTCTTTTTGTAAACAAGGACTGATGTATGCACAGGAGAATATATGATATAATTTATTTATATGGACAAATAAGACAATAAGGGTGGCAAGGTAACTAATAGTGCTCTCCATTACAAATCTGGAATTCCCTGGCTGAATCGCAACGTTTCTGTGGCTTTGTGGAAAGGCAGGCATGCAGATCATGCAATTGTGGAAACATTCAATGAACAGAGTGAACATTGTATGTATGCATGACCTCCCAATATAAGCACCTAAACTTAATTAAGTATTTTCTGCTTTAAAAAAAGGGATAGACAAACGCTTCACTTCAGGGTTTGGAATAATCTGCCTTTCATAGAACTTAAATATATATGCATAATGACTGAAAATTGTTAAACACTAAAATGCAGATTTAACACTAGTCTATGATTTTGTTGATCAGACAAAACCCAAGACAAACATACCAAACTTCTGCATATATAGAAAGGTGAGTAATAGGTTTCACAACATAAAATCTTGCCAACAACAGGCTGCCATATCTCAATCAAATTATAGTAAATCTGTTGTGACTTCCAATCTGCCAATATATTAGTAGCAAATTCTGTTTGACATGTGAACAATGGAAAAATCAGGTACGGTTCAGTATATGATATATAACCTTCAGACAGCCGCAGTGTTAGGCCAAGAACAATGGATAAATCAGGTACGGTATAGTATATAATATAACATTCAGACAGCCGCAGTGTTAGGTCACTTACAAAATATTGAGCCATGGCTACTACTAGTAGTAGACCTTTTATATAGTGAATACGTTGAGGTCATGACTCAGATGAATGATTCTGCCTGTTTAATATAACCTTCAGACAGCAGGTGTTTGATTGATCAAGAGTATTGTGAATATCTTGTGACAACTTTAAATGTTAACATTTTTACATTTCTACAAGACTAAAACCACTTATTGTCAAGTATATAACAATATGTACCCAGGTATAATAATAATTGTCCACACACCCATAATGGTATGGAAAATACCAACAGGCTCAAATCAACAAGTATTATAGGAATGACCTAAGTGTAATCAATACATATAATACAAGAATAAAATCATTACAAAGTAGGGTATGACCATATTCACTTTGTGAATAAATGAGACCATCAAATCAAACTCCCATTGTTTTGAAACTGCCTCTTGGGCCTTGTGGTACATTGTCGGCTTTAAGTGGCAGAGATACCTGGTTTCACCAAGGCAAACTGATGGCACAATGAAATTGTACTCATAATATCATTGCTATGTGCTCAGTACAAAAGCGAAATCTACATGACCAAGGGAGTTTCCTTATTGATTTGTCGCTAACACAACGTAATGAATGTTTGCCTCCGATGGCAGCCACAAATATTAAGAATTGGTGGAGGTAACTGACCTTAAAACTATCTGCTGATGCTGACCAACATCCAAGTTAACTTTGACTAAGGCAAATAGGTTTTGAGTTTTTAAACAGACAGACCAATATTTGTAAAGCAGTATACCCCTCATCAAAGATGGGCTGGGCATAAATACATACTTTTCAACATCAACACAATTAAATGCACATGAAAAGAACTGATTTTACAGTATTCCAATGAAAAAGTCTACACATAGAGTAAGAAATAGTACCTTCATGACGAAGTTCTGACTGTATATCTTCAAACATGTCGAGTATTTGATCAATATAGAAATCCAGACTACCACCAACCTGAAACATTATGTTAAGCATTACGATATATATGCATTTGTGTGGCATCATTAAACATTAAACAACCCCTGCTTGTTTTAACTTAAAACTGTCTGGACTGAAGACTGAAAGCTTTTCTTTAAACTAACTAGAGAGACAATTGTGCAAGAAGAAAATATACAGTGTTTTGAAATGTGCTTGAACTGTAAACCAAATCCAAAAAAGACATATGTCCATTTTGAACTGGAAACTGTAACATGATCAACCTGACAATACTTGACTAACCTCAATATCCATTTCATACGAGTTCTTCTCATGTTCTTTTCTCAATGAGTCCCATTCTGCTTTCATTAGTTCTTCTATAAACATATCATTGTTGCTCATTGTTGGAAGTTTACGGAATTTCGCCTTCAATTTGTCTCGGCTCTCACGTAATCTGTCCAAACATCTCTGAAATCAACAAGAAATACCTTGTAAAATGTGTATGCTCTCCTACAGGCATGTCATAAGACCTCACTGAGACCTTACCTTTGGACCAAGATGGGGGCATAAATATGTATTCTCTCCTACAGACATTCCATTAGACATCATTGTGACCTTGCCTTTGTACCAGGACGGGGGCATATATATGTATGCTCTCCTACAGACATTCTATTAGACATCACTGCATCCTTGACTATGGACCAAGATGGAGACATGTGTATGTATGCTCTCCCACAGACACTATTTCATTAGACATCACTGCATCCTTGACTATGGACCAAGATGGAGACATATGTGCGAATGCTTTCCTACAGACACTCTTTCATTAGCCATGACTGTAACCTTGACTTTGTACTAGGATGGGGGGCATAAATATATACGTATGCTCTCCTACAGACATTCCATTAGACATAACTGGAACCTTGACTATGGACCAAGAATGGGGGGAGGGGGGCATAAATATGTATGCTCTCCTACAGACATTCCATTAGACATAACTGGAACCTTGACTATGGACCAAGAATGGGGGGGGCATAAATATGTATGCTCTCCTACAGACATTCCATTAGACATAACTGGAACCTTGACTATTGACCAAGATGGAGACATATGTATGTATGCTCTCCCACAGGCACTAAACAAATTAGTGCACAAGGCCCTTTAACAAAATGGATGTATTTAAATTAGCTGCTGATTTTAACATCTTTCAAAGAAATGACAACAGTGAGTGTTAACTACATTAGTGAATTAATATAAAACAAAGAATAGCAGACAAATTGTCTACGATTTTAGTAAATATATTGTAAAATCCCTCTGCAGAGCAGTCATAGAAAAGAAAGTTATTCAGTGGGTTAATGTACAGCTTGTGAATATAGGACTTTATAATAGATATCACAGTCGTGCCAACATCGAAGATTTTCAACAAGAAAATTAACCAAGTAAGGTGCAATGCATGTGTACACAGTGTGTCAAAGTTTGTCGTTTTAGGTCTGCATTATTGATCATATATCAATAATCATGTACATGCATTTACTTAAAACTTCTGAAGTACTTTTGAACATTTTCGTTTTTATTTGTCAGATCAAATCATTCACTACTTTGTGAAAAACGCAAAAAAATGTTTGACTTGATTCGAGGTTGTATCAGCTAATATTTATACATATCCATATTAAGAGAACAGTCTGTACTAAACCCAAGTTCTTTAATAGTTGATGCTTTCAATTTAATTAATGTGGCTACTTGTTGAATTCCTTACAAATACCGTCAGATTTCTCGTCTCTAATATGAAGTCGGTAAACATCATTTCATACCTCGGCGATCGCTTTGTCTAGTCCGTAGCAGCTATCTTTCTATTCCGGACTCAAATCTGTGATACTTGGCTGCTAAATATAATGTCTGTCAAAACCCATGAGACGTGTGTAGTTTTAAGCGTTTAACTATTTTCGACATTAATTAAGTCATACATCAGAATCAATGTTACAAACGAAAGTTTACACCTTAATTCTAGAACAATCATCCGTAAAAACAAGCTGTAATATATTATCACTGATATTACATGTGCTTTATCATTCCGAATGAATTGAACACTAAATTAAATGATTAAAGTGTTCAACAACAATAAAGTAATTTAATAAGCAAATTACTGGAGAAAAACATCGATGATATTATGTACTAGACGTAAGACTCCATCCTACGGCAATTTTTCCATCATTGGCAGCCACATTTGATTAATAAATAATTAAATGAATAAACTTTCTTTAACTTTATCAGTGACAACATCAACAATATGGCCCGTTGGTGCAACAAGCTTGTATTTACCATTTAGCTGTAATATGGTGCATACATCATTGTTGCAATAATGGACGAAGCATCTATCGAAACAGAGTGGACCAATTTAGAAATGTCCTTTGTGATTTCCTGAGACTAATTCAGCCATTTATTTGACATCGATCACATAACCTGTAATTAATGTACCAACTAACAATCCCACAATACATTGTGATAGTAACCACAACAATCACTGACCATTGCTGAATGTATTCCCCAGAATCCTAGCAGTAGTTTGGACATTTATTGTAATTAATTGAAGTTAGAGGATTGTCTTGTCATCTGATATTGAATCAACAACCAATGTTTCACAAGCAAACGTTAGTAAATACCATTTACGGACATAAATGCTGGAAAAAATTAAAGAATACATATATTTCACAAATCATTTGGTAGGACCGGACTTTGAGTACCAGTATGTGTTCTAATGATTGTTTTTGTTAGGTAAATGATTAAATAATTTAGTGCCTTTAGCTAAAGTTGTCACCGTATAATATATCTGGTCCAGTAGTCATGGTTGGACGCCTCAAGTTCAGAAAACTATACCAGTCCTGCGTTTAACAAAAGCTATTTTGTATAGAGTAAAATTAAAACTGTGTTTGTGTTACTTTAATCCTTCATTGAACCTTGTGTGTGTCGCAGAAAATTTGGGGATCTATGAGTATGTGATAGCGTGTCATCCACTACAAACTCAAATCAAGGTCAATTATTATTACCAAATACAACCCAAATCTTATTATGCTACAAGTACTTGTAGGAGACTTGGCAGACAAACTATTGACATTATATGAAAGTCATAATCAAGTGACAAACCTCCCACTTCACGGTGTAATTATAGAATACCGTGTAAGAACTTCACTCCCAAAAAAGGAGAGAAAATGGCTGAATATTAAATCTTAAATACCGCTATATATGGCCTCTTCCTTTTATGGTAAAACTTTTAGCAATTACTATCTACGAAATTCAAAGCATGCAATAAGTCCATTTACTATTCGGATTCAAGCATTGCGATGTCTAGTAAGAGTGAGCCTACGTTTTACCAATCAAATCCATTTCATATTTTGTGTTGCACTTTTTCAAATAACATCAAGTGATATTTATTTTACATACGCAACATACTATTCATGCAGTTTTGGTAAGGTGTAATTTCACTGACCAGTTCTAAAAATGGCACTCGCTAAATTATTAGACTTCTCACTTGAAATATGGACATTTGAATCAAATTATGAGTATTACGTTGTCTGATGTCATGATTGTAACAACGTAAATGTATCCGCAATCAAAGCACTGCTAATATCATAGATCAGTCAGAAAAATATCCCGACTGAAGCTCTGTATTTAGTGCATGGCAATAAACTGTGTACTGACATTTCAATTACTGAGTACCGGTTTTATACGGTGTAATTCTCTCAATGTTGAGATTTTAAACAGACACTTTACAGGATGCTTGATTTTCTATTCTAGTTAATTTACTACATAATTAGATGTTTCAACTCCTATCTAGTATATAATGAATAAGAGAAATTGTGCTAAGTTTAAAATGACAGCTTAATTAGGCAAGTGTAAAACAGTACAAAACGATTGGTACGTAAAATGTTCTTGTTTAGTTACAGAAACAATCACCCAAATGAGGTACGCATCAGAAATTGTCCCAGCCAGAATTAAATTTCTCTCTTTAGAATTGTTTTCATTTTCAGCCATCTTATACAATTAACAATATGATGTTAATTACAAACATAATTACTCATTAATAGCAAATAGCCCCCATACTGAACAATTAAAACAACTAAAACCGACAACAAAATAATTGGATACAATTATTGTCCGTTTACGAAATCCTATACGTGATTATGGCAAGTATTGTGTGTTTTTGTTTATTAAATGTGTTAAAACATCTAATCACAAAGTTGCATTAATGTTTACATTATCTCTGATATTTCAAGTGCACTTTATACAAGAAATTATTAGTCTCTGATGTCACCTTTGGCTAACAATATCTCATTTATTTTAATGATACATAGACAGATTTCATTCTTATATGCATAAATAAGTCGGGAGATCATTTTATGTACGGAACAACATTAATAGATTTGTACTGGCAACGAGTGCAAGACATAATAGCTGATATTGGTACCTCAAGCACTCATTATAATTTGACTTTTTTTTATCAAATACATTTCATTTTGTGCAGCTAAACCATATTTTTTTAATTGTAGTATCCATTGTTACTTGTGGAGACAAAAAATTGAACCTTTCAATGATATAACATACCGGTAGTATGATTACAGGGAATATTGTATGGTGGTCACTGATCAGTGAAATTAGATCAGGAATTCCATGATTAAAGACGGTAAAGTAGGAAAGTCCTTTTATGAATAAAATCAAAGTGAAAAACTTTCAATAGACTGTCCCTAATGATTAACATCCATCAACAAATTACACCTGCACTGTAGGAAAAATCCTCTTCTTTTGAAATGAAAGCACCTTGCTGCCATTTTTTGTCAGAACACAAGCTGAAAATAAATTAGTTTATTAAACTTCAGTTTTCTAATTTTAACAACAGTGTGGCCATGTGAAAAAAGTTGAAACTGACAACAAAAGAAATCTTCAAAATTTAACACCCAAATTTGGCTGCCTGAAAAACGCAATGTGATAAATCTCTCTAAGATTTGGAGACCAATATTTACTGTTTGGTAATAAAGTTTACAAACTGAAGACATGAAACTTCACAGAACACAGTAATGCATATTAAAACTGACACCAGCAATTCTGCAATTTAAATTCAATTTCCAACTCATTTTGCATTGGGTGCAGAGACGGCAATTAGCATTACATCAATTCTTGTTAAAACTAGGCGTCTGTCACAAACACTCGAAGAAGAAGCTGATGCCAATCTTCATAAAAACTTATTTATTTAACATTGATTTCGACATTAGAGAATAATGTGAAATAACACATCAATAGTCAACATTATATACAGTGAATTAATCAACTTAAGTGATGTAAGAATAGGAACTTCTAATGAACATACTGTAAACTCAAGAGTTTTAGCAGTCTTATTTTTATTAAATGACTGTATATCCATGACATCAAACATTATAATCGGTTCATTAGGAAATTAGCAAATTGAATATTTTTCATAAGCGAAAAGAGGACATTGCCAATGAAACACACCCTGTCTTCAATGGATAATGGACGTCGCAATTTTGTTCACAAATATCTACGTTGCTCCTCCAACCTCTTCCAGACCTCGAGCGGAAGAACACCTCTCCTCATTATGGAATCTTACTTATGTTTGCCCAAACAAACCGGCAACTAATGATTTGACTTAGTTCCTTTGGGTTAGTCAAACATCGATTTGAAATTACATCCTAAATATGAAACAATTACTATTTCTTAAAACTGTTTTTAATAAATCCACAAATTCTTTTTAAACTCTAAAAGTTACCAGTATATAAACCAATATCTACAACTTTTAATATCAATGACAATGAGTGATTGTATAGCACCAAAATACTCGATAATTGGCCTTTAACTTTACTGGGAACAATACATAGAACATAATTGAACGACAATTACTAGTATTGACAAATGTTCATTCATAATGACTTTCATACATTTTATATTTACATTAGGATACAACGAACATACTCTGGTAGTTCGTAATAAAAACGAACAAACATTTCAATGTTCATGTTTTCTATAATTACAGACCCAGGGACCAATATGTCAGCCAACTTATCTTGATACTCACTAATAAACAATCCTAGCTACCACATTACTATCACTACTATTACTCAAATTGAGATAATGCAACCATGTAATAGTAAGTAGCTTAGATTTATATGCAGCCAATGGCTTATAACTTTATTGGATGCAATTTTAAGATTACAAATGTCAAGATCCGACAAAAAACACCGGTACATGCAAGACTTAGAATGTGCAAGACTACCACAAGGTTACCAATCAGTTCATGTCCAGTTTGGTGGGAAACACAGGAATTAACACAAGTTCAAACCAGGGACATCTCAATTTGTAGTCACTATCAATATTACCATGCAAACCTAAGGGCAGTTAGCATGCACTGTCCCTTTGGCACAACAAGGCTGTTGTCTTACAATATACTACATGTACATTGTATAGTATTAGTGTGATAGGTTGTGTTGCACCAAAGGGACAACTTATTTATTATGTACTTCCCTATACAAGCAAATCTGGAGAATAATTACACACACATTATCCGAACTAAAAAGTTCAGCAACTTGCGGTTGTCCGACATGTATGATACATTAACAGTCAAGCACTAACATTTTGTAGAATGATATGTCTGCCATTGTATGACATTTATTGACTAATCATTTCAGACTGACCATAAAGTCTTACAAAAATGTAAAGTAATTAATACAATTCAGGCTATCATATTCTGTCAAGGGAGAAACAAAAGATGTTTCTGCAGTCTAGACCACAATACCACAAAGTTGTCTAATGTTTGGTACGGAGCGATATCTGCACATGTCAGTATTAAAATCTCTCATCAGTAAATTGATGGGCAAATTGTTGCACATATTTAGACATTGATCTATTTCGTGCAATTGTGTTACGAAACCTTTTTGCCGATACAGATGTAAATACACAATTTGACGCAATTTTGTTGCATGAAACAATTTGAGGAAACAATTTATTAGTAAATGCAGCTTAACAGTTGTTAAATATAATTGGTCCGGTAAGAGTTTGGCAGGACTGGGGTCCTTCAGTTAATTTTATTGAGACTTAGGGTGTCAACTCCTACTGATGTTATTCATTAAACTATTACATTCCCCTAGGTTCATGTGTCAATTTGCTTACAAGGACAGAACCATGGTAAGTTTTCTGGATAACTTTAACCATTGCAAACTTGAGGCAATTGAGGCTTAGTAACAGCTTTAAAACTGCTGAAACTGCATGACTGTACAAACATATAGTCATGACAAACCTTAGGAAAGACAGACAAATTCATATCCTGGGTTTGACAGAACATAAACTGAAATGAATGAATTGGAATATAAACAAAGACAAATACAGCACTTATAGAGGCATTACAAGAGCTCAATAACTGCAAGTCCTCTATAACAGATTGTATGACAATTGTTGACAAAAACCTTTCAGACAGATTAATCCCTCACGGTTTTCCACTTAGGAAGTATTTACAAGAACATTATCTCCTTCAATGTCATACAAAACTTCTACTTCTACATTTTACTAGTGAGTCGGTCAATGCCATTTGCATGCTAAAACCTTTGTTGGAGACCAAGTCATTACATACCAATAAACAGAATGACATCGCACAAAAAGAACAGAAACCAACTAGCCATAAGTATAAAGTAAATATCAGGCAATGGTATTAAACAGCAACAGCAACAGCAACTGTTTTAGTAGCAAGCAAACACTTTGCGTGAGAACTTCCGTCGTCAAGCCGCTTCATGTTGTCTCTACTCAAGTTGATATAAAACAATGGGTTCTGTATTATAGTGTTTTATCTGCAGGATCAATGAAAGTCAATGTTTTATGATATCTCAAATCAACAAGTATTCCACAAACTGATATACTCTATTAGCAGACAACAAGAACAAAATATATGTTTTACTAGTATCTATGTTTATGTCAGATGGAGAGCAATGACAAGTATTTGTTTAGTATTTGATATATTGAATAAATATTATAATAGAGAACCAATTCGTTAAAACAAATGATACAGGCATATTTTAACATAATGTGCAAGGATACTAATCACAAAGGGTTCCTTTGGCACAACAAGGTTGTAGCTCACTGTATGTACAAGTAAATATTGAGAAATAACCTTGTGCTGAAGGGACATATTTTTCAAGTTTTAAATTATACATTTCCCAGATGCTGCTTCTTTTTTAAAGTTCTATAACCTCATTGGACGAAGTCTTTTTATAAATTATCACTACCTAACATGCTCATCAATAAAAAATATTCCTAGAAGTGGCGAAATGCGATATAAATAGATCAATATTGAATTGGCCTTTACTGGAAGTTGACACCAAAATAATGCAAGTAGCAGACGGACAAAGAATATGAATATTACATTACAATAGCCAAGCTCTATTATCACAAATTTCATCTTCTAAAACTAAAACTTTAGTGTCAATCAAACAAAAGTATAAATTGTATCATGTCTGTTAATGTGTTATAAAAAATTCATTAACCAAGAAAAACCATGGAATTGAAAATACCCATTTTTGGTAACAAAATGTGTTGACATATAATCAAAGATTTTGAAAACTTACAAAATGTGAATTAATGACGGTAACGTTTTTAAGACAAAGAACAGGATTCAAAAATCCTTGTTTGTCGCAACACAAGGAATATATTATTGCATGTTATAACAAAGGAAACTCGAGCTATAATAAAGAGACATGATAAATAGAGGCAATTTTCTTACAAAATACAAATAATTTCAATGAAACGAAACACCGGTCTCTTGTTGACATTTTTCAATTATCAGTTTTGACATCAGATAAATGAGTTAAGATAAATATTTTGTAAAGACCAGAACAGTCTCATGAGTATACTGTTCAGAGATAAAACAAACTTATAAAATGGGATCAATACCCCATATAAGATTGGCCTTGACGCATGCAACATGAGTACACGAGTACTACATGACAAATATAGTCCAGAAAATGAAATGTCTCGAGAAAACAAAGTAAGAAATTAGGGTTTCAACTAATAAATCATACAAGAGTACCAGATTGGTGCAATAATGTTGCTCATGTAAACATCACAATAATTTGACCAATAGGGACGCATTGTATATATATATTATTTGTTGTCCTCCATATTTGGAGAGTTTGCAACCTGTTTCCAACTTGGCTACAGATAGTTGAATAATGTGACAAAGAAGCTGATTATTTTACAGACAAAGGTTGTGACCAGTTTCTTAAAATTATGACAACAACTGTGACCTCTAGAATGTACAAAATAAAAGTTATCACACACCGATTCCTTGCTCAAATGTATTTCACACAAGTGTCTCTTTCCTCAAGGTCGGGGGTCATTGGACAATCTTGCAGACCATGCCCATCAACTGTCTTAGTAGAACGTAAACACAACAAAAAGCCATAAGTTGAACCATTTTATACTAAGCATTTAGCCTCATCTACAAATATATAGGGGCACAATACAGAATAATGCAAACAACTGTCTGCGGCATTCTAAATTGCAGACTTCTGAAAGATGCATGTTTATACACAAAACCAAGCGGCCAAAAACAAGCCGCTGCTAGAGTTTACATCCGTCAAAGCAGTAAACAGTTAAATGGATGACAGGGCAGAGACACCGGACATGTCATTCCATCCATTATCCTCAAACGAAATCTGTGAAAAGCCCATGTTTGATTACCCACTACCATCTAAGCTAACGGGAATCAATATCTATGTTTGTAAATCAACCGAGCAATAACAGACAAATTACATACTCCATTTTGCACCATGAACGATAAACTTTCTGTCCAAACTGTTGTCCCAAAGTCTGTGGTAAGTATTTGTCGTATTTACGTCTATAGGTTGAATAATGACACAGAAGACCGTGTCAAGTATTACTGCTAAACGAGAGAATTATTTTCTAAGAACTCCTAGGAAATTGGAAGACGGGCATGTACCTTTTCCTGTAATGGTACTATTTTTTCTAAAATATAATAATTTCCTCTATAAAACTTGTTTTGTCTCAGAATTTAGAGAATACATTCCTCTTTCAACAGTGAATAAATGTGCAGACTTTAGTTTTGTATGGATGCTGATAAATGAATATAACTTTAGTTAATATTGCATACATGTACACTGTCAACTGTCTACGGGAACCAACCGGTTGGGTGTGATGTCAAGTTGTCATTTGTTTGTTGAAGAGTAATTTAGCAATGGTTAGAAAACAGTCAAAGCAAAACTGGTTAAGTGAATCAGACAGTGCAATACTATATTCCAAGCTGAAACTGGGTTGTCGAGAAACAGCAATAAGGCTGAGTAAACATATCCCAACAACAATTATATGTTCCAGGAACTAGGAAATCTAGGACAATATGCTACCAGTATAATTGCTACCAATCACACAGAGGGCAATAACTTTCTGCCACATGGTAGACGACATAAATTGATCATCGTAATCATTTACCTTTCTATAAGTGTCTTTTCATGGTGGTGTTCTGGCTTTATACATATCTCTATGACTCTTTTGTACAGTTCCACTCATAATTACACCGGCCGTCTGGATCTGTCTGAAATATCATAAATATCTCAAAATATGACACATTTCAGGAAATTGGGTAGCTTTAATTACCAACACTGTCAATAAATATTGCACATGGTGATTATAAAGAAACAAGTCATTGGATCAAGAAAATACTTAATTTGTTTTAATTGGTTTACAAGAAATGTTTGTAAAACATGAACATGTATACCCCCCACATAGCCAGAAATGATAAAGGTCATACAGTAGGGGAAAGCATTATTGTGTTTTAAAAAGAAACCATTTGCTGTAGGGCCTACAGACCGTCAGATGGACCTACCGGCAAGTGCAGAGCAATATACTTCCTCATGACAGATGAGACGCCTAATTATGCTCCTGTTGATGTCCAATGGCTCAATGATCATAGAAGCCTGTAACACACTTTTCTAAATCCACATTAGCATATAAATAACATAGTTTCACTTGTATGCCTATGGTAATTGTGACTGCTTTTTATAAGTGTACCAATAGTGCTGAGCATGACCTTTATTTCTGCTGAAATATGGCAGGCATATGAATGTCTCCACCCGGAAAGAAACCCAAGTCGCCATACTAGATTGCAATCACACAAACCACTAAGCTACGGAGGCACATAAAGTACAAAAAATAATACATTGTATATAACCTAAATATTATTGTTCAGCTGTAACTGTAATCTGGTCTATTATGCCATCTGTAGTAGTAGTATTTTAGCGAATTCTTCATATAATAAATAAACAATAATGTGTGGTATTTATCTTAATATAACCAGTAAATTATACATAAGTTTTAGACAATAGCAAATGTAGCATTAAAACGTTCAAAAAGCAATAAATACAGCAATATGGCCGCATCCTGTAGTTATATTTAATCTAGACAATATTTCTGCCATAATAACGCAGTACCATGTGTGTTTATGAACATTATAACATCTAGCAGCTTATTATTATATTCTTACAATTGCACTTTCAGTAATTTAACATGCGCATGTAATTCTACGGTTTCTGTGTAATACTGCATATTAAACTTCATGGTTTGCAAAACTACATTTTACTAAAATGTTTGAAACTGGATATTTTTGTAGTTTTGTAACTTCAGTTACTGTAAGCTTAGACTCCACTTTATCCACATTGTAATGCATTCTGATATGTATCTTGCCTTTCTTCCTTACGCAAAGCCATGATTGTTTGAAAGGTATGAAGGGATATTACAACAGGAGCACATTTTGGTAGTATTAATTAAGATAGAATTAAAGTATGTATTTTCTACACACTAAACAAAATGTTTTTTAAAAACATTGTATGCACCCATGGCAGCCCATTAGTTCGAAATGGTGACCTTGACCTACTGACCTCAAAATTAATAGATGTCATTTAACGTATGTGAAAGGGGCAGGAAATACAGACGGTGCAATATCAAGCTTCAGGAAGAACAATCTTGTTTAATGTATTTAAATCATCAAATGGTGCATGTATTTAGTGTCGCCAGAGAAATATGATGCATCGGAGAGGAATTTGATGTGGGCGCCTTTCTGTCATATACATCACTGAAATAAGAGGAGAAAATCTCTCCGATAACACGGAATGATTACTGTAGTGAGCTGTTCATTTAATTAATGTTCGATATTATATGTCTAGCAACCAATGGACAAGACAATTGTCTTGACAAAAATTAATGTTGTCTATGTTATAACACTTTTGGTGTAGCTTTGCATCAAATACAACAGAATATTGGCTACATATTCATTATGATTAAGAAAATGAAAATAAAAATTAAACTAGTTTATTTTCACCACTTTTTCGCTAAGTTTTGATTTGATAAACTTTTTTCAGTCATAAAGTAACATTTGGTGTATTTCAGCAGTTTTCCTAGAATTATTCACCAGCTTGCACTCGTAAGTATTTGATTTCAACTGTACGTGAATTTATCATTTTTCCTTGTCACTGTTAAAGAAAGGTGGGGAGGTCGCCATCTTTATCTGCAACAGAACCGGAAATAGTTGGTCTAATGCACGGGTACGGAACGATACAGTTATGAGAAATTATATAAACTATTTCCGGTTAAAGATGACAACCTCCCTGTCTTTCTTCTCTTTAGGCTACATACTGTAATGGAACTATCGGTGACTAGGAAAAATGACAGCCTCTAGGTGTAACTGCTTCCCAAAGTACGGTAAAACCATTAATTTTCGTTGGGGATTAACTTTCATGAATTTCGTGGTTCACCACGACCTTGAAATCAAATGCCATTTAACAATGATTTTGACCCTTGTATGTATTACAAGAATTAACGTCCTGTCGAAATGGTCTTCTTCAACAAAACCATGAAATTAAATGATTTTACAGTATACCGACATTTGTCAATTTATAAAAAATGAGGAATTCAAAGGTTTATGGGAGGCAGTGTATATCGGATGTTTTATATGTTCATCAATGAGACACTGAACTTTTATCATAATTTTGCAAAAACACATTGATTCTACATAACATAGTATACACTGTTATCAAATGTCTATCTATTAAACTCTAGCCAGTTTATATACCATTTCTATGGGTGATGAAATGATAGAATAATACCAGAGAAATACAACAAACACAAGATGCGAGAACTATAGCTACAACAGAATTCCATTTAAGTTGCCTGTCATTGGTCTATAAAAGAGAAACTATATATCATCTTTTCCCATTTTTTTATGATTTTCTCGAAATAAGACGGAGACATTTCTTGGTATTATATTATGATTCATTTCATTTGGTTCCACTCAGGAATACAAGAAGCACTTATCACTTTAGTAAGTAATTTAATTTTTCAATATCCGAAATGGATGATATAGATTTTCCGTGACAAGAGTCGAGATTTGCCCGTACCCATCAGTATTTCCATGAAACATCTATTACTCACCCGACGTAATCAATCATCACAAAGATTTCTGGTATATTCTATCTATTGTTTTAACTAAAAGGACATTGTCGACTTATACATTTATATCCTTAGGATACTCTCCCACACAGATATACTGTAGGTTGAAACAATTTCGAGGGACAAGAATATCAGAAAATTAACACTCTATGACTGATTCAAAATATTTAAGGAGCGGTGGCATAGAGGTAAGGTGTGCGCTTTGGGATAGAGAGGTCCCAGGTCCAACCCTCATTTAGACCAATGGTTAACACTCGATGAACGATTTGAGCTAGAGATAAGGAACTGCCGATAGTTTGAGAGTGGCCATTGTACTAATTCATTTTGAGGAAAATTTAAGTCTACACAAGGTGTCCCAGCATATCTCATACCTTGACATTTGACTTCGAGAAACAAAATCTAGTGAACAGACAAAAATAACTTGCTTCAAACTATTATTGGTAACAGGATCTTCTAGACAGATAGTATACTTGCACCAAACCATCATTTTGCTGTGTTATATACAGTCTTTAGGGAAACTATCTACAACATGAAATGTCAGATGTCAAAATAGATTAATGAACCATGGTATGTTGCACAGCATTTGCTCATTTTCCATTCAAATTCAAATATAAGGCAATACCATGTATTCAATCAATATTGTAACAGAAGCGAAATTGCAGAAAAATACATACTTTATTCTAAGTAGGGTATACTTTATCAATGCATTTACTGAAATCTGAAATTGTGTCCAAATTTGGACAGCCAGTGTAAGGCCTAACACAATTATATTCCTGGATTCTTTTCCCCACCTTAGCTTGTCACTTTTTACTCCTTACAGATTGACTACCTGTCCATATTATTTCTTTAAAAAATGAATAAGCACAATTTATGATAATCCTTTAAAATCAAATCAAAAGAAAGAAAATCTGTCAAAATCCTTCTGTCCCCTTATATAAATCCCTTTATCACTTTTTAGAATAATGTTTTAACTGATACATTATTACAGCCTAAATTACATGATCATAAAATATAATGTATCTGGTAAGAGAAATAAATAAATAACAAGACACCTTTTGATGTTTATAGACAGTTACCAATTGGGGAATAGAAATAGCAAGTCAGTGTTAAGTAAATAATAATTAGTATAGGTTCTATTAAAGATTGAGATCTTACTTGAAAGTCAACATGTATATGAGAATCAGATTTGCTGACATTGCAAAATATTGATGTGTAAGTTTATCATTCGGGGTTCCGATATCAAGCAAACAGGCACTATTCATAGTAGGCTTTACATAAAAGCATAACATTTATATGCATATATTGGTATTTTAATTCTTAAATTATTATATAAATGTTTTAGTATGTTTAAACAATTTAAGCAAACTAAAACATATTGTACAATAAACATCATCTTAACAATGGATCAAAATGATATAATACAAAGCCGGTATGTACTTATTTAAATTATTCATGGCCGCATGAAATTCTGTTAATCATTTCAAGATACCAATATATCACATTTTACTAATAATAAAAAGCATGTTAGAATGTTGTTGAAAACCAATGAAATTTCATTGCATGAAAATTATCTTGGGAATTACAGTAAAACAATACTCGTTCCTTTGGTGCAACAACAATGTATCTTACTATAGTGAGATACAACCTTCAGTTGCGTTAAAGAGACAATGTAGTTTACATGTTAGAACATCCTCAAAAACCGTCCGCAACATTTATGGCAAGATTTAGTCAGCCTTGTATATCAAGTTTGCACATTACCTCTTCTCCAAATACACTCTGAGGTTCTTCAACTTTCTCAGTGTATAAATAGCAACGATACTTGTGAGAATACCTCTGTATTACCACACCTACTCTTATTAAGTTATTCGGACAAGTGAACTTAGTTCCATACAAGCAAATTGACATGTTGAATGGCCAAACAGACTAGTGATTATAAAACCTGATCAGAAAGAGACTAAAGATGATAAAACAAGGGTTGACATTGATGACACAAAACTCATCACTCCTGAAGTTATAGATATATTGTAGACAACCAGTTTCAAGAAGGGAATAGGAGTGGACATAACAAATAGGCATCCGTATTAAAGTCTGGCAAACATTATTTATAACAACATGGACTTTGCACACTACCAACTATGCACGATCAGTCATTTCATGGAAAGACATGAAACACATCACGATAACACAATATATCATTAATTGATTAAGCAAATGTTACAATACCATTGCCAGCAAATCGTTATCCACTGGACATGCAGTTAGAACAAAAGAAACTACTTGAAAGGAGTAACTGAATAAGAACTTTCATTTTGGAAATCCGTAAAGTTGTCATTGTATTATTGTTCAGTCTTGAGAGAGCAGTTGAAAATACTTCATTCTTATTTTTTTTTCAAATTTGTGTTCTTTTAACCAGGATTCACTATACATTGTAGTATTTATTTACATAGGTACATAGTGAAACCAATTCGAAACAATTATATATCTGCACTCAAAACCATCAATGAACTTCATTTATGTATCTGTTCCCTATTCCACTTGACTACTTTACCAATGGTAAACTTAAACCAATGGCTTCTGTTCTTCATTAACGTATCTGTGCCAAAGTTCCCTCTTCCATTTGACTACTTTACCATTGGTAAACTTAACCCGATTGCAGCATTGTCGAAGTCACATTAATACAGAATTATGTCCCATGATTGATATAGATAATACTTCCACTGGGGCATTGAAGTTTTTATTGAACACCGAGTCTTGTCTATGAAGAATTCATATACATGTACTAATCATCATTGCACATTATTCTGATAATTTTGCTTATCTATCACAGTGACAGTGATGCATTAACTTTCCACTGACAAAACACACATAGGGAAATCAAGCACATCCCTGTTGTGTTCAATTTCATCATGGATATCATACTTGCTTATGTTAGGGAGATAATGGTTATTATATGTAACATTGATATTATACTTAGCAACTTTTCTAAGTCCTCACTTATATATTTGTAGATAACTTTGTCAACCATGAAAATATCTCAATGAAATTTGGATTTAATACGCGTCAAGTATCAGTTTGAAAATTTGTATAACAAACAGTTGAGTTTGATACGTTTTTATTAAATTGAAACAGCTTTAACATAACAACCAAGGGAGGTAAAAATCACAAATGCATATTTTGATATCTTTGATGACCACCAGGTTGTCTGATTTTTCCATTTGCAGCCATTGACATGAGTTATAAGCATTGTTCAATGTATCGACACGATGATTATTACTGTGTGAAAGCATATAACAGTCATGTCTCCGAAAACCGCGATATTACGTCATAACGTCACTTCAATATCAAACGCTCTCGCAACCAGCATTGTAAATCTGACAAACAATAAGTTAATCTTTCATTGTATACTCATAAACATGTTAACGTTAAAAATCAATCAACCAGGGATGAATTTGGTAATTATTTTTTCTTGTCGGCAGAAAATATAATTATATGAATTGTACTGACGTCACGTCATAGTTATTATAACATCATCTGACGCATAACTGTGACACACTAAATCATTTACGAATGTTTTTTCAAACGTGGTGATTCCTTGGACATAATTCGAAGGTAATTGGAACAAATTCCGTGTATGTGTAACTGCGTGGAGGCTCATACACATAAAACGCACGTGCATCTCGGACTGAACAAACCATGTGATATATGGCCAGTGTCTGACTCGGATTATTTAGCCTGTCTTGTATAAAATTCACTTGAGAAATTCTAACACGTTACTATTTATAACAAAAATGTTATTAATCAATAAAAAGGAAGACTTAGAAAAGTTGTTAAGTATATTTTCACTCTGTTTAACCTTAAAGTTTACTGATGTAAAATTATAAGACATATATATTTTATTACTTGGGTACATCATGGTTGGATGCCCAAGCCACTCTTGAGTTATTGTTCTTAGATATTAACCAAATTAGTCAAATTAGCCATGCACATGGAAAAAATCGAATCAATAATTTTGTAATTACCAGGTATGTTAGTTGTGATATGACTGCTTGAAAATCATAAGAAAATCATTTCAAGATTTCCTTTTTGGGTCAAATTGATGGTTGGAACTTTTTAGTAAATTATGCAATATCCATTAATTCTCCAGAGTTTATTCAGATTGAGCATATTCTGTGCGCTGGTCGATCAGTACCCAATGTCCCTTTAATTCACAATATTGACCATGTTTGGACGTTAACACAAAACACATGGCTACACTTAGATTTATATTGGACTAAAATACCGGTAGTTAATTCTATTTTCAGATTTGGCTTCTAAAATGGTGAATCTCGTCAATTTTGTTTCTTCAGTCTGAGAGGCCTATTGTATTGTTGCTTTCAGCTACTAGAATTCTCTACTTCCTCCATGATCTTGTTTCAATATAGGATTTATTGAGCCTATATTAGGAAATGAAGTCAGATTGGGTCTGTAACATTAGCATTATGGGCTGCAGAATAGTAAATATTCTCCTCAACGATCCCCGATGGATTTATTTTTAACCAAGATAACACGATGATGTGAAATTATTTTTGACAGAATTTTGTTTATGTCGGGAAGATAAAAGTCACATAGATAATCATCAGGAGTTAACACTGTACTCAATTTGTGTCTAACTTATCCACAGGGTGAGGTTAAATGGCGTTATTATTTCCTTACACACGGAACATTTTTCAGAATAGCTCCATAATTGTCAGTTCTGGATAGTATCAGAGTGCGATAAAACTAACTGATACTGTTTTTATTGCAATTTCGTACAGATAATTAGGAACAAATTTAAAAATTTAGGATTTTTATTTCGTTTTTTTTCTGTATTAAGAAATAGAGCAGCAACAACAGTACCTTGTGGTTTTGCCAGAACTAGTTTAAGGCTGTATTTGAAGACATTATTTGTTTAGCTTCAGTTCTCAGATCTCCACTGACAGGCCATTATATGAATTTGCTGGCTTACAATGAGAAGGTTTTAAGTACTTCTTACGACCTTATAAAACTCAAATAAATATTTATTATTATTATAAGATGCTTCTTATGAGCCTATTTGTAGAAATTGCATTTGGCAGTGTTACCGTTTTATCTTTTTATTTTCAAGAGAATAAAACATTCAGTTAGCATGAAAGTTGGAAATGGGCGGGGAAACTACATGTACATGCAGCCATGAATGAAACATCTATGAGTTCTTGACTTTGGCCTAAACTAAAACAAGTAGAAAGTGGTGTTGCCATTTTTCTGTGACAAGCTCCTGGTGATAAGGCTTACACTCATTTAATGGTGGACGGGAAATTGAATGATTAGGTTGATCTTTGAAAGTAAATTGTCCCCCTCTGGAATAGCTGTTTGGTTGGGGTTAATATATTGCGGTATCATTTGCACTCTTTGAATGAAACCATTTGTTAATAAGAAAAGTTGCTGTTTTTAATTGAACCTTAAGGCTTATATATTATAGATACGAAGTCTAAATTCAATAATGCAATAATTCTACATCGTCTGGTCTATTAATGTGTTGTATCCATTGCCACTTTGTGGGAGATAGTGTACTTTCAGTCCTCTTAAATCCACCTGAGGTCCCTATTTGAAGAGATCAGCTAAGATTGTCATGTGTTATATTCTATGATAATATTTCCCACATGCTCTCTTAGCAAACTGTTTCCCTGTACTACTTCCTTTGTTCTGTTGTTATGTTAAAGCAACCAGTCAGTTATTTTTTTTAAATTTCCTTAAAATTCTTCCATATTCCCTGCATGGTGCAACAATATTTTGCCGCTATTCAACTTCTGCATTATGTTATATTTCCTTATACAGATTTGTAAAAAGAAGTCTTCTCTTATTCGGTCATTCCTCGATTTTTCCTGCTGTTCAAATTCATGGTACTACAAAAACACCTAATAGAATCTATATCTTACTTAGCTTCAGGTGCGAGTTAAGTAATTTGTTTTCTTCTTTTACATAATTGTTCTTTGGCATTTCTTACAATTTTCACTAACTGCTCCAAGCATTTAAGTTTCTATGTTTATCTACAGCAGTTTAGCTTGAAGACAACTTTGATACTCCCAATCTAGAATTAGCTGTTAGATTGACAAATGGTGTCACTATGCATGTTGTAAAGTGTAACGTTTCTCGTATATACAATATTCATGTAACAGTGTTACGTATCCATTAAATGTGTTTATTACCACTTACATGACTAATGAGAAACCTAATTGAGCAGCAATTAGTTAAAATGTTTGCTTCTAATTGTTGGGTAAATGTTTCTTCTTTGTTCCTCTCTGCAACAGTGGATGCCATCGGGTTAAGTTTACCAATGGTAAAGTAGTCAATTGGAAGAGCGTACTTTGGCACAGATACGTAAATGAAGCACGGATGCCAATTATGCAAGGTGTCTATGATTGAAAACAGGACTGTGTTCAATAAATGATTGAATGCCCCAGTGAAAGCCTTATCCATATAAACACGCTAAGTCAATCAGGTGCCATAATTCTGGATAACTGCTTTGGCAATGTTATGTGTTTATGATGGTACACAAGTATGCCAAGTTTGAAAGCAATGCCTTGATTGAAGGACTTCAAATCATTTGAGTTTGAAACTTTAACCAACTTGAAAGTTTTGGCTAACATTTTCAGACGAACAGACTGTATAGACCGCTATATGCCTCCATCAGTAAATGATGTGGCCTAAAAAGAATACTCAATCAAGAATAAGCTCAGGTTTTAAAGCCAGTGCGGGTGAGTCTCCTTTTTTCTTGGGGTAATTGCATAAGGGAAGGTTTCTTTATTGTATATTTACATATCTAACATGCTTTCTCTACTTTATCATGAGCTCTCCAAATTGGAGATGGTAAAAGTATCATAGTTGTTATTTCACAACCATTGACTGCATTTTGTCAACTTGAGTAGTACTTGGATATGTTTCAACTTTGGACAAGTTCTCATCAATCATAAACATGTGCATGCAATGGGAAGGTTTTCCTACTAGGTATGTAGATCCCCAATTATTCATGTCAACAAATTTTGAAGCCTGTTTATCTCACAGCTATAGTGTCATCAATCGCTGATGAAACAGAAAAGTACAAAACTGCAGAAATGTCAATGATGTTATTTCTGATTTATAGGCTCTTTATTATTTAATAATCCTATGCTCAGGAGCAAAAGTTTACCAGAATATGAGAAACATACAAACCTTAACTCAATAATACAAAATTTATATATAATATGTAACCTAAGATTTAAAACAGTTATGGCTTCAGGTGACATCTCTGCGATGAACTACATCTATAAAACTAGGAATATTTCCCAAGAGCCTAAAAACACTGACTTGCAATAAAGTTCCCCATATCCGTTTTTGTAAGAGACAGTCTACAAAGTGTTAAAACTTACAATGTAAAGTAGCAATGTCCATGGTTACTATGTATGTAAATATTAATCACAAAACGCCTTGTTAGTTTCACACAGCATACGTTATAAATCCTCATAATGACGAACTTCTCAAAGACTGTTTCAATTCCCATGTGTCAAATGAGGACATTACGTACAATAGGAAATGGCAAAGAATTGCTATCTCTGTGAAATGCGGGAACATTAATATTATTAAATGGTCTTTCGGTTTAATATGATGACGTATAGACATGAAATAACCGTCGTACCAGTTGAATAATGTCATTGTGCCCTTATATAATCTGACCAGTTAAACCTTTTCTCCAGATTGATTATTTAGACACATTAAAGGCTTTGATGTAATATTATCATTAACTCATTACGAGATGAGTCAGTTTCAGGACAGTATGTACCTTCTGCATACAAATACGAGAAGATTAGTACTTACACAAAATCTAACAAAGCCATAGAATATAGGAATTGCCTGATCAAGTAAGTATAAACTGTACGAAGACATACAGTAGAACAATATATCACGTCGTTTCGTCATCAAGACATGTGATGGAAACATAAAATTGTATTACACCTACAGAGCTGAATTTAAATAAATGAAGGAAACATATCACATTGGTTTAGGAAACATTGTTATAAAGCAACCGTTTTCTATTAGAAAGGATTTACTACGAGTATACATTTTAAATCTCCCACAATACTTCGCAAAGGAAAACGCAAATTATCAAACAATTTAAGGGTTACCGTAAGTAGTTGTCTTCGAAGTGTATTTACATTTTCTTGTCGCATTTTAAGAAATCGTTTTTCTTCATTCATTTACTGCCCACACGACAATTTGTCGCAATTTGGACAATTTTACATTTGTGTTAGTATTCGATGAACGCGTATAACTGAAGCGAGTGATGTTTTGTCACCAGAAACAATTAACATAATCAAAGTCTCGTTAACTTCTGCTATCGAGTGGATTTGAAAGCTCACGGAAAGAATGTTGTCTGTGTCTGTCTATTGGAAAGTTATTTCCGAATATATGTACTGGATATTGTTTTACCAAACGGATGCGATAAATATTGCATTCTTCCAAAACAATTATCTGGATCGAAGTCCCGATTCACAAGTACACAATTGATACAATTAAAGCATCAAATATTTGACGACATAAATAACTAGCAACTTCATTGTAATCATCTGACCAGCAGGTCGTATAGGAAGTCTTTTCAACGATTGATTAAACTGTCTATAACATGAGGTCGCAAAGTTGATGAGGGAGTACAATGTAACACAACAACTACAGAAGAAGGTCCAAAAGCGCTCACCAAGATCATAGGCGCGACACTGTTAATGCTAATTCTAAATCCAGGTAAGCAACTCGATACCATTGTCTATATAGCTACATTATACCATCACATCGGGAATCATTTTAAATCGAATTGCCAAAATGTAGTTCACAGAGAAATATCAGTCTGGATAATTTAAGGTGTAAATCTGTGCTTCAGTTTTACAAAGATTGTAAGTGTGTGACTAAAGGACATTGTCAATTTGCCGTAGTACTCAGCTTACAGTGAATTTATACTAACTGCCACAGACACATAGACTATGATACAACTTAATTACTATATACACCAGATATACAACGTTCTGGAATGTGTAGAGGTTCTGTATCCAGATAAGTTAGGCTGTGCAGTTGTAATTACTAGTATATCATTATGTAGAGAAAATATCGATACTCATGAAGAGGAAGTAAGTAAAAGTACAATTGTTGCTTCTTATTTCCATTGGTAGCTAAGTCCATTAATTCTGGCTCTAAATGCCACATCAGGTGTGGCCTTTTGGACTGACATTGCTTACATATGGCAAACTAGAGTTGTCGCCATTCGGTAGAAGTATATACACTCGCCGACAATGAGCCATGATTCTGCTAATCATAACGCCAGCGCTAATTAAATCATTCAAGTACATCTACATGTTATGTTTGTAAATTTGTAAAAGTATGAAGGAAATCCTGAAAAAACTGTAGGAGTTCCGTCCACAAAAATACGTCTACGGACAGACAGACTGAAGGATGGACGGACAAGCTGAAAACAGTATACCTTGCGGGGGTATAATTAATTGTTGCAAACTATCATTGGGGCTTTATGACATAGTTTATGTACAGTATTGTGTATACTTTGCATAATTTGCCATACATCAACTGACATATGTGAGACACGTTCAATTCATACTTGGCTATGGCATTA
Source organism: Spisula subtruncata (assembly GCA_963678985.1). NCBI lineage: Eukaryota > Metazoa > Mollusca > Bivalvia > Venerida > Mactridae > Spisula > Spisula subtruncata. The sequence goes on along the minus strand of OY787672.1, from coordinate 21,978,815 downwards.
ATAAACTGCTTTGGCATGGGACATACGCTCGTCATTTCTTAGGACCTTTGTGTAAAAATAAGACATGAACACTTGATGCAAAAATAAATATCTACATTTGTACAAAATCACGACAATACAAAGCAATGTTTCAAAGGCAAATACATACTAACAGTCTGTTAAGGCAAATACATACTAACAGTCTGTTTCAAACTTTCAGTACTTCAAAGGATAACAGGCAACTATGCCAAGGCATTGCGCCAATTGGAAGCAGACGTCTGTACTGTCAACAGTTTCAAGTTCAATAAATTTATTACATAGCCCTACCAGATTAAACTGAGACTCCTTGCATAATTCGTTAAAGTTTGGAGATAACGGTATATAGTAAATTAACATACAACTCGAATACAACAGAGCATGGCCGGACGAGCTTTACATACTTTGATGAGAGTCAGTTAAATCTGGTCAAGCTATAGCAACAACGATTTGAATGGTCAATATCACTTCTATCAAACCAACAAAATGGAAAGGAATTTCCATCAACAAAGTTGTGTGTATATTTATCAATGGAAGAACAAAATCAGATACATGTACGTAAGTTTTTCCTCAGACTGAGGTTTGCAAACATCGTTTTTCTGACGTTTATGTTAAGTTACAAAGGTTTTAAGATTGTAAGTAAATTCATTGCGTACAGTACACATCTATCCGACACGTTACAATAATTTTTTTGTATGCACACACTAGTGTTGACACAACGTTTCAGGGCAGAAAGTTAAGATGGTCACACCAGAATACACAAATCGCTGAACACAATATGGCGCGCAATGAGGTATATGGTATTGTCACATGATTTGTTTATATCACAATTGACATCCAATCACAATCCTGCAATATAAGATAACCAAGTGAAATATGTTTTATAAAAACAAATACAAACATAATATTTTTTCCTTGAACATATCTGACTGTTTTACATAAGGTTTTCAAGTTGTTTGAAATATCAACGAGAGACACCGTAAACTCAATAGTATATAGTAAACCATTAGTAACAAGACGATCTTCCTGGCCCTGAGCAACTAATCACCTTGAAAAAAGGCAAAATGGTGCAATTTGAGCTGGAAATCTATTTTCTAAATATTGAAGCAGTATTTCGATGACGTCACAACTTACCGGACATGTCATGAGTAGATTGCTGGTTCCTGTTTCAACTACCACATTGAACACAGGTTCACATTCACATTTCTCACCATGTTGTTCTAAGCCGAGATCCAGAATATGTTGTACATTACTCAATGTCAGACAGTCTTGCTGAAAAAAACCCAACTTAAGGTAAAATGGATCCAGTAGCATCATAGACCTTCCTTTAATTACTGTTTGCAGTATCTATACATGCCAACATGCCCTGGTTCAATTATATTTGGCTAAGGGCTTAGCCCATGTTCAATATTAGGTAGCAATTTTAATTTGTCCCAAAATGGTACAATACATGATGCTGTTCTATTAGATACAAGTGATATACTCAGAAGTAATTACCACATTTAAATATACCCAAAGGTAACAGTGTTTCCGGAGCTCTATAAAACATATTTTAGATACAATGCAGAATTTCTGAAGTAAATGTATCTAAATTAGATTCCTACGTAAGCCAAAAAAGTAGTGTAAAAGATTCCCCTTACAGACAATAACAATTAATTGGCTACATGACAAACAAATATACCATAGTTGAACAAAATAAAATGCAGATTTTGACGCTGCCTCTAGACATTGCATTCATTCTTAATGTCTCAACACAAACTTCCTAAAACAGCCCAAGTGCACAATTGGTAGTAAAATATTTTAACCAAACCACGTGTCAAAGAAGAGAAGAAAACTGTTGAAAGTGTAAAGCAAAAACTGTTAACATATTTGATTCACATGTTGTTAGATAAAAACAAACACAAAGTGTAAAAAAATTGTTGATAAGTGTGATAATGTTACCTCAGTGTTTATTCTCAGGCCACATTTACAGAATATCACAGATTTGTTGGTGAGGAGTGTGTTTCTGAAATAATCATGGTGTAAGTAAGTGTAAATTGGGTTATTTATACTACAAGCAGACGGTAATTTGGAACAAGTTTTATTACATTTCGTGCAAATAAACTGCCTGTCGGTATCTGACTTGATTGCTATACAATATGTATAGTCCAAGTAACTATGCATGTTAAACATGTTCTGGGAAAGCACAGTCTGCAGTCTGGATGCCACAGGGACTAAATACAATTTTACTTTAATCACCCTCATGCTTCAGACGATGTGTATATGAGGCAAACTATCTCAGTTACTAAGTTACTAAACCAGACAAGGAGAATAAAATTTACGAAATTGAAATTAAATGAAATAAATCAGATGTTATTACAAAGGGAAATGATAATTCCATGACAAAGGCTTACTTTTTACACAAAGGGCAGACAACTTCTTCTGTACATAGTTTATCAATAGCAGAACAAAGAGATTCTTCCTCTAACTGTAAACTCTCCTCATAATAAGAATATTCTTCCAACATTTTTATTTCTGAAAAGAAGAATCATATCATATGTTTGATGTTATGTCTTTTACAAAATCTCAATTAGCATCTTTGTTCAGAAACAGCACAGACGTCAGGTGGTCTTCTGGTGTCCGTTGCCTAAGCATAGCGCTACGTAGCACTATTCTCGGGAGGTAATCCATGCCTTCAATATGGGTGCAACTGAATGAAGGTGCTCTTGCTAACAACAGACCGCCATAATTCAATCAAATTACAGTAAATCTGTTGTGACATTCAATCTGCCAATGTATTGGTAGAAAATTCTGTTTGACATGTGAACTATGGACAAATCAGGTACGGTATAGTGTATAATATAACCTTTAGACAGCCGCAGTATTAGGCCAAGAGCAAAATATTGAGTCATGGTATCACTAATAGTAGTAGACATTATATAGTATATACGCTGAGGTCATGACATCAGAGGTCAGATTTTACCTATATGTATAATATTATATAATATAACCATCAGACAGCAAGAGCTGGCTTGGTCAAAGGCATTGTTAATACAAATGTATGGCTTGTGATAACTTTAAATGAAAACATTTTTGTATTTTAAAAAAAACTTAAACAATGTATTGTCAAGGATAAATAATGTGAACCCCGGTATAATAATATTTGTCAACACACCGATAATGGTCTGGAAAGCATCAACAGGGCAGAATCAACAAGTATTGTTTTAATGACCTTAGTGTGATCAATACATCAAAGAATTAAATCATTACAAAGTATGGCATGACATTGTTCACTTCGTGGATAACTGAGACTACCAAATCAAATTCCCATTATTTTGAAACTGCCTCTTGGGCCTTTTGGTACTTTGTCTGCTTTGAGCTGAGGAGATACCTGGTTTCACCGTGGCAAAATGGTACCCTTAATTTCATTATATGTGCTTAGTATAAAAGAGAAATCTACATGAACAAGGGAGTTTCCTTACTGATTTTATCATAGTTTTATGCTAACAAAACGTAAGGAATGTATGCCTCCATGGCAAACCAAAAGTTGGAATGGTTCAACAATATTGATAAAAGCACATGAAAAAAAACTGATTTTACAGTATGCCAATGTAAAAGTCTACATTTATTGTAAGAACGAGTACCTTCCTGTCGTAGTTCTGACTGTATATCTTCAAACATGTCAAGTATTTGATCAATATTGAAATCCAGACTACCACCAACCTGAAACCAATCAATTGTTAATCCTTACAATATGTAAGCATTTGTGATGTATCATTAAACATTTAACAACCTTTGCTTGTTTTGACTTTAAAAAGTCTGGATTGTAGACAGAGAAGTTATGTTTGAACCAGAGAGACAATCATGCAAGAAGAAATAACAGATATATTAACTTATACAAATTAAATAGAACTTGAAATGTGCCCATGCTCTGAAAACAGATCCTATGGAAATGGATGTCCAAACTTATCATTTGACCATGTCAATGGCCACAACTCAATGACACGTGCTAATAATTTTTCTACCATTGTTGGCGACTGTAGCTCAAATAATGATACAAGATGTTTGCATTGTAACCTAGTTCTGAACATAAACATATTAACCAGTATCAATTTAAACTACTTATTTCTTGAGCGACAACTGCCAAGAGAGGAACGTGCTAAGTTTTAGCTATAGCTTAGTCAACTGGATTAACTTAGCTAACCTCAATATCCATTTCATACGAGTTCTTCTCATGTTCTTTTCTCAATAAATCCCATTCTGCTTTCATTAGTTCTTCTATGAACATATCATTGTTGCTCATTGTTGGAAGTTTCCGGAATTTCGCCTTCAGTTTGTCTCGGCTTTCACGTAATCTGTCCAAACATCTCTGAAATCAAGAAGAACTGTTTTGTTAAAATATGTATGCTCTCCTACAGGCATTCCATCACTGCAACCTTGACTTTGGACCAAGATGGGGGAGGGGCATAAATATGTACGCTCACCTACAGGCACTCCATCAGACATCACTGTGACCTTGACTTTTGACAAAGATGGGAGCATAAATATGTAGGCTCTCCTACAGGCACTCCATTAGACCTTACTGTGACCTTGACGTTGGACCAAGATGGGGACATTAATATGCTTGTTCTCATGCAGGCATTCCATTAGATATCACTGTGATCTTGACTTTGGATCGAGATTTAGGGCATAATTAGGTATGCTCCCCACAGGCACTCCATTAGACATCACTGTGACCTTGACTTTAGACCATTAGGCATCAGCCGCATCACTATGACCTTGACCTTGGGCCGTTAGACATCACTACACTCTTGACCTTTGACCACTAGACATCACTGCGACATTGACTTCAGACCGAGATGCCTTGAGAATAATGGGATTATTCACCATGCAACCACACTAACAAGTTTTCAACAAGAGGGCCATGATGGCCCTGTATCACTCACCTGATTATAAATCACTCACCTGATTACAATTTAGACTAACAAAGGTAGAGCGTAAATATAGAAACTGGTGACCCCCGGGGCGGGGTCAATTTTGACCCCAGGGGCATAATTTGAACAATCTTGGTAGGGGAACAATAGATGATGCTACATACCATATATCAAAGCTCTAGGCATTGTAGTTTTAGAGAAGAAGTTTTTTATATGTCTTCCCTATATAAGTCTATGTAAAACTGGTGACCCCCGGGGCGGGGCCAATTTTTACCCCAATGGGAATAATTTGAACAATCTTGGTAGGGGATCACTAGATGATGCTACATACCAAATATGAAAGCTCTAGACATTGTAGTTTTAGAGAAGAAGATTTTTATATGTTTTCCCTATATAAGTCTATGTAAAACAGTGACCCCCTGGGACGGGGCCAATTTTGACCCCAGGGGCATAATTTGAACAATCTTGGTAGGGGACCACTAGATGATGCTACATACCAAATATCAAAGCTCTAGGCATTGTAGTTTTAGAGAAGAAGATTTTTATATGTTTTCCCTATATAAGTCTATGTAAAAGGTGACCCCCGGGGCGGGGCCAATTTTGACCGCAGGGCCATAATTTGAATAATTACTAAATCCCCCAATGCCACGTACATCCTGGCAAAATTTCATCAAAATTGGCCAAATGGTTTCAGAGGAGATGTCGTTTGAAAGTGTGGACGGACGGACGGACAGACAGACGGACGGACGACGGACGGTGAGTGATCACAATAACTCACCTTGAGCACTTTGTGCTCAGGTGAGCTAAAAACTGAACATTTAATGCACAAGAAGCCATTTTGAAGATATTCAAATATAATATTATACAGCTATAACACGTAGAACATCAAACATAAATAGCTAACTTTATAATACAGTATAACAATTACCTCAAATTTGATTATTGATTATAAACATGTCATAAGATTCAAGAATTAGTTATTTGTAAGTTTGTTTCTTCAGCCTCTAAAAGCTAATAAGTTAGGGTGCCAGGCCCGTTAACAAAATGCATTTATTTTAATTGCTGCTGATTTTAATATCTTTCAAAGAAATGCCAGCAGTGAGTGTTAACAACATTAGTGAATTAATATAAAACAAAGAAAAGCTGACAAATTGTCTACTATTTCAGTAAAAATATTGTTAAATCACTCGTTGTAGCAATCATAGAAAAGTACATAGAAACCAATCAGTGGTTAAGTTGAAGCGTGCGAATAGAGGACACTGTTAAAGATATGCATTGCCAAGAAGAATTTCAACATTAACATAGTAAGATGCAATGCATGTGTACATAGTGTGTCAAAGTTCGTCTTTTTTAGTTTTGTATTATTTATTGATCAATGATCATGTAGGTACTTTAAAACTTCTGAATGCACTTTTGAACATTTTCGTTCAGATTTACCAAGGTGAAATTATTCACTTCTTTGCATGAACAAGAAAATATTTGACCTGATTCAAGGTTGTAACAGCTCATCTATATCTACCATATTAATAGAGCAGTCAATACTATACCCAAGTTGTTTAATATTTGATGCTTTCAATGTGGCTACTTGTAGAATTCCTTACAAATACTGTCAGAATTCTCGACTCTAATATAAAGTCGGTAAACATCATTTCATACCTCAGCGATCACTTTGTCTAGTCCGTAGCATCTATCTTTCTATTCCTGACTTAAATCTGTGATACTTGGCTGTTGAATATAATGTCTGTCAAAACCCATGAGGTGTGTGTGGCTTTAAGCTTTCAACTATTTTCGACATTAATTAAGTTATACATCAGAATCAATGTAACAGACGAAAACTATCACCTTAATTATAGAACCATCTTCCCTAATACAAGTGTTTCTTCTTTTTCATTGGGTATGGTTGTGTTTTAACATGACTGCTAGTGCAATGGAGAAGTTGTCACTGTAAAACAGCTAAGGGCTCAAACAGGTTTCATCAAACAAAAGTCCATGACATGTCCGTATAGCTTTTAACATTGTAAAGGTGATACATTTAAATTCCAAGTTGGGTTTGAAATCTTAAACCCCCCCCCACCCTTCAGTATCTGCAACAAATATTTCCATCATTTACCAGGTCAGTTAATAGACTCTGGTACACAACACATTTTTTCACAAAGGATAGACAACAGACAATGGTCCTCACCGAGAGTTACTTTGTATTCAGACTAGTATGCTAATGATTTCACAACTTATCAGCTTCAAATCAAGAATGTGACAACATCAACATTATGTCCCATTGGTGCAACACACTTGTATCTACCATTTGACTTTAGTGGTATGTACAACCTTATTGCACTAATTTGGGACAACTAGTCTACAGTAACAGAGTGGACCAATTGGAAACTTTTCCCAGTTGGCAAACAGTGTAATTTCCTTTGACTAATTAAGCCATTGATTTGACATAGATCACATAACCTGTAATTAATGTACCAACAAAAAATCCCAAAATTCATTTTGATTGTAAGCACAACAATCACTGACCATCCCTGAAAGTTTCACCTAGATAGATACCACAACAATCACTGAATATTGCTGAATGTTTCACCAAGAAAGATAGAGGTCATCTACTGGTGCTGACCAACCTCCATGTAAATTTTGAAGATCCTAGGCCAGAAACCATTTTGGTATGCAGACCAACAGACAGACCAGACCTACCGACATGCGCAAAGCAATATTCCCCCTCCTCAAATATGGGGGGGGCAAAAACATTGCGGCTGTATGGAGTACCAGATAATATAATAATAATAATAATAATAATAATAATATCACCCTATACAAGCATGCATAATACACTACAAACACAAATCAAGGTCAATAACTCCATTAATTGTTAGTTACCAAATACAACCCAAATCTTATTATGCAACAAGTACTTGTAGGAGACTTGGCAGACAAACTATTGACATTATATGAAAGTCATAATCAAGTGACAAACCTCCCACTTCACGGTGTAATTATAGAATACTGAGTAAGAACTTCACTCCCAAGAAAGGAGAGAAAATGGCTGGATATTAAATCTTAAACAACGCTATATATGGCTTCATCCTTTTATGGTGAAACTTTAAGCACTTACTATCTACGAAGTGCAAAACATACAATGTCCATTTACTATTTTCAGATTCAAGCATTGAGATGTCTACAGTAGTGAGAGTGAGCCTAAATTTTACCAATCACGTCCATTTCACATTTTGTCTAAAAACGTTTTGCACTATTTCAAATAAAATATTCTGGTGATTTTTTTGTACAGTTTATTTTCTAGATTTTAGGCCATTGGCCCATGAATCACATATAATATACTTATGTAACATATTATTCATGCCGTTTAGGCAACGTGTAATTCCATTGACTGGTATCAGTTTTACAAATGGGACTCGCTAAATATTTATACTCCTCACTTGAAATATAGACATTTGAATCAAAGATGTATTACATTGTCTGATGTCATGATTGTACCAACGTACATGTAGTCGCAATCAAAGCACTGTCAGCGCATAGATCAGTGAAATAAATATCCTGACTGAAGCTCTGTACTTTAGGCAAGTTACTGTGCGTTTTTGTTTGTTAAATGTGTTAAACATTGAATCACAAAGTTGCATTAATATTTTCATTATCTCTGATATTTCAAGTGCACTTTATACAAGAAATTATTAGTCTCTGCTGCCACCTTTGGCTTACAAAATCTCATTTATTTTAATGATACATAAACAGATTTCATTCTCACATGCATAAATAAGTCAGGAGATCATTTTGTGTACTGAACAACATTAATACTGGTAACCAGTGCAATGCATAATAGATGATATTGGTACCTCAAGCAGACATTATATTTTGACTTTTTTTTATCAAATAACGTTTTATTTTGTGCTGCTAAACCCTATTTCCGAAATTGTAGAACCCTTTGTTACTTGTGGGGACAAAATATTGCAAAAGTGTCTTTAAATTATCTTACATACCGGTAGTATTACAGGAAATACATGTACAAGGGGTGTTCCAGAAATAATAGGACTTTTCTCATAACTTCTTACTCAACATTTGCATTTTAATGAAATTTGTCTCATATGCTTAGCAATGTATGCTCTACATACTGGTAGCAACGGAATTTCGTTGTTGTTGATGATGCTCATACAAAGCGTTGTCATAGAAACCATGTAACAACAAGGCGGGTCACACTATTATTAGTCATTACCATCCTTATTAAAAATGTGATTATCTCAATAACCTCTTGATAAATAATAACGCCTAATTGTATGGCATTACGTGGATGACTTTGACATGCGCATGCAAACTTTCGAAGAAATTGGTCCGTGTTTGTTATCACAAGTCGGTCATCAAAGGTATGTATGCAAGCGTGTCATGGGTGAAAATGACGTCAACGCAAATAATCAGAAATCGCACGATTGTCAAATAATGGTATACATAGGGAAAACCAACGGTGCTAACCAATGAAATGATGAAATTCATAAAATGTAGAGGCATTAAGCAGTCACTTGTATTCTGTTGGTTCAAACTGTTTACAAATCGCGGATTTATAAACTTACAAATAAGCAAAGGTGAGGTAATAGAAAATTAAGTTGACGTTAATAAACACTGTCTTTACCCTGATAGACGCTCCAAGGTTTGAGCAATTTCTAACATCATTGCAAGACATTTTTGTGAACAGGGATACGGAAACACATGAAAACACTCGGAACAGTGTTATTAGATATATTTAGAAAGTCAGGTTGTCTATAAAGAAAAAAATATTAAATGTTTCTTTATAGTAAAATACTGTGCTTGAAATGCGACGTCATAATAACGTCACGGTGCGACCCGCCTCCTTGATACATAGCATATTAAATGTTTAATAAATATCTTATTGTTCATCCAATAACTTTGATATTTGTCAGTAAAAGATCAAAATTTAATTATATACAATTAGTTTTCTTAATTTCTTATTTTCCGTGCTGCTATGAAAAAAGTCCTATTAATTGTGGAACACCCCACGTATTATATGGTGGTCACTGCTCAGTAAAATCTGATCAGAAATTCCATGATTAAAGACAGTAAAGTAGGAAGTCCTTTAATAAATGAAATCAAAGTGAAAAACATTCAACAGTCTGTCCCTAATGATCACCATCAATCAACATATTAAACGTGCACTGTAGGAGAAATTCTCTTGATTTGAACAAACATAAATTAGAACACTATGAAAATTGCTACCAACTTTTTGTCAGAACACAAGCTGAAAATAAATTAGTTTATGACACTTCAGCTTTCTAAAACAACCATGAAAACAGCTAAAACTGACACACGCACAATCTTCAAAATTTAACACAAAATTTGGCTGCCTGAAGTTTGCAATGTAGATAAATTGGAGACCAATATTTACTGTTTGGCTATAAACTTAAAGACATGAAACTTCACAGAACACAGTGATGCTTATTAAAACTGACACCAGAAATTCTGCAATTTAAATTCAATTTTACATCTCATTTAGCATTGGGTGCAGAGACGACAAATAGCATTTCATCAATTCATGTTAAAAAAAGGCGACTGTCACAAACACTCGAAGAAGAAGCTAAAGTTATTTATTTTTTTTCGACACCAGATAATAATGTGAAATAATGCATCAATACCCAACATCAGGTACAGTGAATTAATCAACTTAAGTGATGTAAGAAAAGGAAAGTTAAATGAACACACTGTAAAATCAAGTGTTTTTATCGGTGTCATTTTAAATGGGTGAATGCACACAAATGAAATCAAAACTTATGTTCACTTCATTTAATTGACGGTATTATTTACAGTAGTGAAATGAATAGAAGTGATCCACAATGGAACGCATCTTGTCTTCACTGGACGTCACCATTTAGATTTGCCATATCGACGTTGCTCCTCCAACCTCTTTCAAATATCCATCTGAAGAGAAATTCTAAAAGAAGAAGAGTCCCAATCGAACGAAAACTTCTTATGGACACTCTTCTGATTGCCCAAATGAATAGGTCACTTGTGATTCGTATTTGTTTCTTTAGGCAAGTCTTATTTACAGTTTATTCAGAAACATGTTTAGGGCAAGACAAACATGGTTGTCCAATTATCAATTTAAAATGACATCTTAAATATGAAACAATGATAAGCCATGTACAATGTCTTATAACAATTCAAAAATTTATTATTACCTTAAATAAATTTCAGTTTTCAAGCCTAAATCTATAAATTTTAATATCAACGACATTGAGTGATTCTTTAGTACCACATACTCGATAATTGTCTTTTAACTTTCCTGGCATTAATACATAGAACTTTATTGAACGACACTTAACAAATGTTCATTTACTTTTACGTCTTTCATTCAGCTTTTTCAAAACTCTAATAACTAATTGGACTCCAAGACATATTGGCACAAAGTCTCTTGTTATCAATCATTACATTATCATAACAATCATTAAATAACTTGCACATCAATATTTTCAAGAAGTGGAGCAATTTGATATAAATAGACCATAATTGAATTGGCCTTAATGGAAGTTTTGATACCACAATAATAATTTATGTGTATTTAAACAGCTGAAATGCAGACTCCGCAGAAATAGATCCAATGAAATGAAGCAGACAGCCAGGGTATGAATATTATATTACAATAACGAAGCTCTATTATCACAAATTTTATCTTCTAAAAATAAAACAGAGGTGTCAATCAAAACAAAACGATAAATTGAATTATGGCTGTTAATACATTATAAAAAATCATTTACCAAGACAAACTCATAAAATTGATAATATCCATTTTTGGTATTTGAATGTGTTGACATATAATCAAAGATTTGGACTTACAAAATGAGAATCAATGACGGTAATGTTTTGGGAAAAAAACTGGATTCAAATACCTGTCTGTCGCAGCACAAGAAATACAATGATTGCATGTTACAACAAAGGAAACATTGAGACATGATGAGTAGAGGCAACCTTCTTACAAAATACAAATAATTTCAATGAAAGTAAACACTGGATTTCTCATTGCTGGTATTTTTCAATTAACGATTTTGACATAAAATAAATGGAACATTCACTTGGGGATACTGCTCAAACATAAAACAAACTTATAAAACGGGATGAAGAGCCCATTTCATATTGGCCTTGACACAGGCAACTGTATACATGAGTACTTGAAATAAAGTCATGAAAATGGAATGTCTGGAGAAAACAAACAGACATAGGCTGGACCATGGTTTCATAAAAACTATGACAAAAACTGTAACCTCTAGAGTGCACCAAATAATGATATCACATGACTGTCTCTTTCATCAAGGTTGGAGGTCATTGATCAATCTTGCAGACCATGCACTGTCTTAGTAGAACGTATACAAAACTAAAAGCCATTAGTTGAACCATTCTTTACGAAACATTCAGCCTGCTCTACATGTATATGAGGAAACAATATACTCTACAGAATAATGCCAACAGTGACATTCTACATTGCAGCCTTCTGAAAGGCGCATGTATATACACCAAACAAACAGCTAAAAACCAGACGCTCCTTGTGTTTACATCCGTCAGAGCAGTAAACAGTTAAATGGGTGACAGGGCAGAGACACTGGACATGTCATTCCATCCATTATCCTCAAACAAAATCTGTGAAAAGCCAATGTTTGATTACCCACTACCATCGAAGCTACCGGGAATCAATATCTATGTTGGTAAATCAACAGAGCAATAACAGATAAATTACATACTCCATTTTTCACCATTAACGATAAACTTTCTCTCCAAACTGTTGTCACACTGTCTGTGGTGAGTATTTGTCGTATTTACGTTGATAAGAAGACCTAGTTTGAATAATGACATAGAATACCGTGTCAAGTTTTACTGCTAAAAGAGAGAATTACTTCCTAAGAACTCCTAGGAAATTGGAAGACGGGCATGTACCTTTTCTTGTAATGGTACTGTAGAAACATTTATTCAAGTGGTTTGAAATACTCACATATCTCAAAACAAAAGCCAAACATTCGGCATATCGACAGGGGATTGATTTAGTTTTACTATGGACTAAGTAAAGTTTTGGTTTTGTTTAAGACAATTTTTGAGGGACAAAGTTTTAAGCAATATGTTTTTTTCCTAAACTATAATCATTTCCTCTATAAAACTTGTTTTGTCTCAGAATTTAGAGAATACATTCCTCTTTCAACAGTGAATAAATGTGCAGACTTTAGTTTTGTATGGATGCTGATAAATGAATATAACTTTAGTTAATATTGCATACATGTACACTGTCAACAGTTACTGTCTACGGGAACAACCGGGTGTGATGTTAAGTTGACATTTGTTTGTGAAAGGGTAAGTTTGCAATGATTAGAAAACAGTCCAAGGAAAACTGGTTAAGTGAACCAGTCACTGTATATACTAACCTGAAACTGGGTTATTGAGAAACAGCCAGAAGGCAGAATAAACATATCGCAACAACAATAATGTGTTCCAGGAACAAGGAAATCTAGGACAATATGCTACCAGTATAATTGCTACCAATTACACGGAGTGCAATAACTTTCTGCCACATGGTAGACAACATAAATTGATCATCGTAATCATTTACCTTTCTATAAGTGTCTTTCCATGGTGGTGTTCTGGCTTTATACATATCTCTATGACTCTTCTGTACAGCTCCACTCATAATTACTCTAGGCAGTCTGGATTTGTCTGAAGTATCATAAATATCTCAAAATATGACACAATTCAGGCAATTGTGTAGCATTAATTACCAACACTATCAATAAATCTTGCACATGGTGATTATAAAGAAACAATTCATTGGATCAAGACAATACTTAAATTTTTTTAATTGGTTCACAAGTGATGTAAGTAAAAATGTACTTGTATGCCGCAGAGTCAGAAATTATAAAAGTCACAGTGACCTTGACATTTGTCGTACCGACTTCAAAAAAGATAAGGGTCATCTACAGTTGCTGGCAAAGTCGGAAGATCATAGGGCAAAGCGTTCTTGAGTAATTAAAAAACACTTGGTGTAGGGCCTACCGACTGACAGACAAGCCTACCAACGGACCGACAGTGCAAAGCAAGATACTCCCTCATCAAAGACAATAGGCCTATGTATGCTCCTGTGGATGTCAAATGGAGGCTCAATGGTCATAGAAGTCATATAGTGCCAAGCATAGTCTTTATTTGCCAGTCAGCTTTCTACTGTAACATGGCAGTGCTCAAACCCCAAAGAAACCCGAGTCAGCAGATAAGACGGCAAGCACACAAACCACTGAGCTTGTAACAGAGGCACGTAAAGTACAAAAAATAATACATTGTATATAATCTAGATATTTACAGCTGTTACTCTAATCTGGTCTGTTATGCCATCTGGTAACATATGTAGTATTATTAATATTATTTCAGAGAATTCTTCATATTATAAATATACAATAATGTGTGGTATTTGTCTTAATATTACCAGTAAATCATACAGAAGTTTTAGACAATAGCAAACGTAGCATTAAAATGTTCCAAAAGCAATAAATGCAGCAATTTGGCCGTATCCTATAGTTATAATTTAATCTAGACAATATTTCTGCCAGCATAACGCAGTACCATGTGTGTTTATGAACATTATAACATCTAGCAGCTTATAATTATATTCTTACAATTCTACTTTCAGTAGTTTAACTTAGGCACATGTAATTCTATGGTTTCAGTGCAATACTGCATATCAAACTTCATGGTTGGCAAAACTGCATCTCACTAAAATGTTTGAAACTGGATATTTTCGTAGATTTGTAACTTTCAATTGTAAGATTAGACTCCATTGTATCCACATTGTTATGCAATAATCCTTATTTGTAATGCATTCTGATATGTATGTAACCTTTCTTCCATACCCAAAGCCATGTTTGTATGAAGGGTATGAAGGGATTTTACAGCAGGAGCATATTTTGGTAGCTTTTAATAAAGAAAGAAAAAGTTGTATTGTCTGCACACTAAACACGAGATTTTTTCTGAAACATGTATGCACACATGACAGCCTAGTTCGAAATGTTGACCTTTGACCAGCTAACCTCAAAATCAATAGGGGTCATTTAACGTAGGTGGAAGGGGCAGGTAAAACAAACGGGGCAATATCAAGCTTCAGGAAGAACCATCTTGTTTAATGTATTTAAATCATCAAATGGTGCATGTATTTAGTGTCGCCAGAGAAATGTGATGCATCAGAGGAATTTGATGCGGGCGCCTTTCTGTCATATACATCACTTATATAAGAGGAGAAAATCTCTCCGATAACATGGAATGATCACTGTAGTGAGCTGTTCATTTAATTAATGTTTGATATTATATGTCTAGCAACCAGTGTACAAGACCCGTGTCTTGACAAAAATTAATGTTGTCTATGTTATAACACCACTGGTGTAGCTTCCCATCAAATACAAAGAGAATCTTGCCTACATATCCATTTGGAAAATGAAAATAAAGCTTATTTGTTTCGATATTAGAACTTTTTCCCCGTCATACTATGACATTCTGTGTATCTCAGCAATTTTCCTGGAATTAGTAACCAACTTGCACTCATACGCATTTGATTTCAACTGTATGTTAATTATTAATTTATTCCTTGTCACCAACAGTCCTGTTATGGGCTATAAAGAAAGGAGGGGAGGTCGCCCTCTTTATCAGCAACGGAACCGGAAATAGTTGGTCTAATGCACGGGTACCGAACGATACGGCAATGAGAAAATATTCCACCTATTTCCGGTTAAAGATGGCGACCTCCCCACTTTGCTTCTCTTTAGGATACATACTGTAACAGTACTACGAGAGGTGTCCCACTTATATTTGAACAGTGTTGAACATGACATATTTTCATGGAAATATGGTATAAATCAAATATCTCTTTTGTACTGTTTAACATATGTTTTAGGTAACATTTACACTAACTGGTTGGTTTGTTTGAAAAATAGAATGAACCAAAAACAACACTTTTGTAGAGGGTATGGTGTTTTGCGTTTTGAAGGCCAGCCACTGCCATAAAAACCCTTAAAAGTTGCTGGTTGAGGATGGATATTCCATTTTTGTGAAGAAAATATGCAATTTTTGTCACAAGAAGGATGTTTTGCACTTTGTTGTTCTTTTAAACGAAATTACGCAAAATATTAAAAACTGACAAAAAGTGATGATACCTACCAATCTTAAACTTTCGTTATTTAATAAGTTTTACGCAGTTGTATGTGGTGTTTTTTCTGTATATATGTTCTACCGTTGGACCGATATGCTGTACGGTAAATTTGACCCTTTATTTTCTGCAAATAATAATAGATGACAGATGTATGGTTTCAAATAACCTTTATTGCAAGTCACTGGTAAGAATCATAAAGTATAATGTGACTTTGCAACTTCTGTCCATAGGTTTTATTAGCAGGGTATGATCTCAGGTGTTAATCTAAGTAAAAACTGTCAGGCAAACAGAGAAGCTATGTAATCAGTTGTTACTTTGATGTTCAATTTATGAAGCACTTAAAAGGGATGAAGAAGTGATGACATTTTATACTATAACAATTTGTTAGCTTTCTAATGTTTGCATAATGTGACTAGCCATATGTTTTGAACAAAAGAAGTGTAAAAACTACATTACCACAAGGAAGCCTGTTTGTTAAGTACCAATTCTTTATAAATGGTTTGTTTATTTAGAAATTATAAAAAATATGCCAAATATACTTAATCACTTAATACTGAGACATTAGTGTAGTTATAACCATTTAATCCAAGTTTGAGAAAATCTTACAACAATGAACAAAGTGTATATTTAAACATTCAACTATTTAATACAATTCTAAACCCTTAATTGTAAAATGAAAAACATGTTAAAAATACAGCAAAATGTAGCATGATGTAATATCATGAAAAATACTCAAAAATAGGGTTGTAATAATACCCCTCTGCTTTGAGAACTTTGGACCCTCAAAGTTTGAGAAAAACATTCAACAATAATATACAACAATGACATCCTGAAATCAATAGCATGTAAAATACAACATTATGCAAGTTACACAGATAGGAGTCTGAACATAATGTCACTATGAAAAAAACATCCATAAAATGGTCTGTGCACTTTAAAGACTAATGTCTGATCCTATCAACACAAAATTTATAACAAAATGGTCTTGCTCTGGCATAATTGACACAATAACTTGTAATAAAATGGTCTGGCTCTGGCTTATTGACACAACATTTATAATAAAATGGTCTGGCTCAGGCTTATTGACACAACATTTATAACAAAAATGGTCTTGCTCTGGCATTATTGGAACAAAATTTATAATAAAATAGTCCTTGCTTTGGCATTATTGGAACAATATTTATAATAAAATAGTCCTTGCTCTGGCATTATTGGAACAAAATTTATAATAAAATAGTCCTATTGGTATCATGACTGCGTCTATGATCCAAAATTTAAATGCAACTCAAAGAGCTGAATAATTTAAGGTCACCAGTGTTAGCTAACAAAACCAAAATGATCATGATACTCAAAAGAATGATGCCATTACTTAAACCCTGAGAGAGGAGAGTAGCTGGATAAAATTCTAGTAGTGAACCAAGAGACAAAGAGAGAAGAAAACAACAAAGAAGAGACTTGTTGCTGGATTCACTACTAATATTCTATATAATAAGTTCAAAGAAAAGAGGATAGATCCATCCATGTTTTGTAGGGTAGTATTACAACAACAATCATTAAAGAATATAATACATTTAAGCATTGGAACTCCTACCAAGTGCCTTGTTTCAACAGTTCTCTGTTTTACAAATAATCACATTTCAATTTATACCACTGGTTTCCATATGAGGACTGCGGCTGTGCCTACAGATGGGACGACTGTGTCTGTCCTAATTTCTCAATTCCAGTGGTGACATTATATTTTATGATACTTCAACATATTTAGCTCACCGTAGAAAATCATGACAAACTATGAATAGCACTTTAAGAACAAAAATTCAGACCTAAAACCCTTGAAAATGAATGAAGGTGACAACAATTCAAAGTAAAAATAATTGCTTGTAAAAATATACTGCATTATCCAAAATGTAAATAGAGTAACTGTTACCATTTCAAATAAATATAAAGCACATAATAATGATTTCACACCATAGTTGACCCTTTGCTGGCTAAAAGCCAGCATTTGGTATACAAGTTCTTTCTGCAGTTCTTGTAGAATCTGTCACATGGTCGGCTGGTGTTGATCTTGTTATCAATAGAGTTCTGTTGATTGTTAACATATCTAATTCACTTTGAAGTTTTCTATTTAAATTTGATGTTGTTTCTAATTCAAGTTCAATATTAAATTTGGATTCTGATTCAAGTTCATTATTTAATAATGATGTTGTTTCTAAATATGTACCTTGACTTGTTGTCATTTTTAACTCTTTCTCATGGTATGAGTTCAAATCACTGCAGTTCTTATGAATCGCAAGTTGCTCATCGAATATGTTCAAAGGCATGTTTTCCTCTTTCTCAGCTCCAGTTTTGAGCTGATAGGTTTCTGATGAATGGTTAGCATGTAAGTACTTGTGAGTCTTGGTGCCCGATCTCATTAATTTTGGAATTTTCGTCACTTCTGAATGTAGCTTGATAGATGTTGTTACCCGGATTCTCCACCAAACCTTTTACGCAGTTGTATGTGGTGTTTTTTCTGTATATATGTTCTACCGTTGGACCGATATGCTGTACGGTAAATTTGACCCTTTATTTTCTGCAAATAATAATAGATGACAGATGTATGGTTTCAAATAACCTTTATTGCAAGTCACTGGTAAGAATCATAAAGTATAATGTGTAACAAGAAATATATCATAAAACATTCATGTAATATATGACAATATTTCATAAAAATGATAACCAGTCAAATATTTAAAATAAGTATACATAATATTTGACACAAATGATAGTTTCATTTATTACCTACTTATCATAATATCTGATTTTGAAAACGAATCATTAATTTTCAAACTTCAATAAATAATCAGATAATTAATCATACTTGAATAACTTACAATACTTATTTAATTTACCTTAGAATGGCATTGAATTAGAAAATCCAATGAGCAAATATTAAAAATTTAAAATAACTGCAATGCAATTAAAATTGCATACTCATAACATCATATTGAATTGGGGAAATTCAATAATTACTCATTAATTAAAATATACTAAATTACGATAGAAAATAGCATATTTATAAAATACTTATAATATACATTGAATTGGGGAAATTCAATAATTACTCGCTTAGCAAATGTAAGAGTGACCGGGGATAGTCAACTTTACTACATCATATTAAAGATATCTCTATTCTTATTCTTTTAACCACAACTGCATAAAAATGTAATCAAAATTATGTACTAAGATATTTAATTAAAATGTTCAACAACTTAGAAATCATTTAGAATTTGACCATAACCTATACATGTCATAATAAATACAACTGTTATGAAATGTTTTTTAAATACATATTAAACCTAATATTTAGTTTCAACATAGAACATCTTAAAAACTCACATCAGAATATATATATGAGTACAAAACAAGCTTAAAATGTAAGAACAAAGAAACTCACATACAATTAAAAATAATTAAAAATACACATACCTGCAAATAATAATAGATGACAGATGTATGGTTTCAAATAACCTTTATTGCAAGTCACTGGTAAGAATCATAAAGTATAATGTGACTTTGCAACTTCTGTCCATAGGTTTTATTAGCAGGGTATGATCTCAGGTGTTAATCTAAGTAAAAACTGTCAGGCAAACAGAGAAGCTATGTAATCAGTTGTTACTTTGATGTTCAATTTATGAAGCACTTAAAAGGGATGAAGAAGTGATGACATTTTATACTATAACAATTTGTTAGCTTTCTAATGTTTGCATAATGTGACTAGCCATATGTTTTGAACAAAAGAAGTGTAAAAACTACATTACCACAAGGAAGCCTGTTTGTTAAGTACCAATTCTTTATAAATGGTTTGTTTATTTAGAAATTATAAAAAATATGCCAAATATACTTAATCACTTAATACTGAGACATTAGTGTAGTTATAACCATTTAATCCAAGTTTGAGAAAATCTTACAACAATGAACAAAGTGTATATTTAAACATTCAACTATTTAATACAATTCTAAACCCTAAATTGTAAAATGAAAAACATGTTAAAAATACAGCAAAATGTAGCATGATGTAATATCATGAAAAATACTCAAAAATAGGGTTGTAATATAAGTAAGGCATATCCAAATACCAAAATAGGGACTTCAGCGACGTTAAGAGTCCCCATTGGAACTTTCGATTTGTTCATTTAGAGAATTATACATGCCGGACTGGGATTAAATCGGTGTTTACATGCTCAATACCACAAAAACAACATAAGGGAGACAAATGTCTTTAACGCAGTGTATGCTTCAAAGGAACCCTAAATGCCACAACTTTGTCACCTTTGTAGAGGCAATGCTTTATCGTTGAGAAATATACCATGAACGGACCGCCTACTATATGATAAATGTTGATGAGGCTACCCATAAGTTGACATTTGTTAAGCTTTACAGGTTTCTGAACGTTCGCATAACGTATGCTATTGTTTGCTATACTGGTTTAACGGAACAAATATTTAATCCTAAAAAGTCAAAAGTGAATGCACATTGCTGTGTACATTAGGTTCCAAACCATATTTGGTCAAAATGTTTGCAAAACAACTTTCCTGGAGACCATATGGAGAGCATGGTGTTTTGTCAACACCGAGCCTCAACTTCCTCCACAAAAACACCATTCTGTACCTTAAGAACACACATTTGAAGTATATAATGCAAGATTAGTAAAGGCCAAAGTCTAATGAACATATACCCACAAACCCTTTGGTCTATGGACTATTGTTGCGTTTATTACAGGCGGGAAATGCAAACAGCATCGATCGGATTATTCGGTCTTCAAAAAGCCAAACATCATACCCCCTACAAAATTGTGGATTTGAGTGCAAACTAAGAAATAAAGTAATAATCAATAGTTGTATGTGTTTCATAACACGTTATTTTGCACGATGATATAGAAATATTTTGATTATATATAATAAGCATCGAACTGTTTGATATTCAATACTGTTCAAATATAAGTGGGGCACCTCTCGTATCAGAGACTAAAATGACAACCTCTAGACGTAACCGCTTCCCAAATTATACCGACATTAATTTTGTCAATTTCCTTAAAAATGAGAAATGCAAAGGTTTATGGGAGGCAGTGTATTTCATATTTTTATATGTTAATTAATAAGACACAGACCGTTCATTATAATTTTGCAAAAGATCACAGTGAATCTACATAATGCTAAAAGCTACATTGTTATCAAATGTCCATCTATTAAACTCGAGCCAGTTTATATATCATATCTATGGGTCATGAAATGATAGAATAATACCAGAGAAATACAACAAACACAAGGGACACTTTCCAGACAGTTAATGCGAGAACTATAGCTACAACAGAATCCCATTTAAGTTGCCTGTCATTGGTCTATAAAAGAGAAACTATATATCATCTTTTCCCATTTTTTGATGATTTTCTCGAAATAAGACGGAGACATTTCTCGGTATTATATTATGATTCATTTCATTTGGTTCCACCCAGGAATATAAGCAGCGCTTACCACTTTAGAAAGTAATTCAATTTTTCAATATCCGAAATGGATGATATAGTTTTTTACATGACAAATCTCGAGAT
The DNA here is from genome assembly GCA_963678985.1 of Spisula subtruncata. Taxonomy (NCBI): domain Eukaryota; kingdom Metazoa; phylum Mollusca; class Bivalvia; order Venerida; family Mactridae; genus Spisula; species Spisula subtruncata. Next base: position 21,957,118 of record OY787672.1, on the reverse strand, counting down.
TTGCCCGAACCCATCAGTATTTCCAGAGAACATCTATTACTCACTCGATGTAATCAATCATCACAAAGATTTCTGGTATATTCTATCTATTGTTTTAAGTAAAAGGACATCCTCAACTAATACATTTATATCCTTAGGTCATTCTACCACACAGATATACTGTAAGTTGTAACATTTTAGAGGGACAAGAATGTAATGATATTCATACTCGATGACCGATTTGAGCTAAAGGAGTGCCCAGAGGTAGGACGTGCGCTTCAGGATCCAGAGGTCCTGGGTTCAACCCTCATCTGGACCAATGGTTAACGCTCGATGACTGATTTGAGCTAAAGACCAGGAACTGCTGACTGTTAAAGTGGCAACGGTACTATTATTACTTACAGTAATTTTGAGGATATTTAGTCCCGGACAACTCTAATTTCAAAGAACAATAAGATCGGACAACTGTCCAAAAATGTGTATAATCAAATTCTACACCCGATATTTGACTCTCAGTGACAAAATATTACGACCCCATTTGGCCTTCCGGACATTGCAATAAACAGTCGATAGTCAGATAATCCGTGTCATTTACCGATAATCAAGCACCAGGGGAGGTCTACTGACATGCTTGAATCAACAAACAACAGTTGCTGCAAACTCGCGTGAAGCTCCACTTTCTCTAATTTGATAGAATAGAATTCTTTGCCGTGACAGTCTATGTGCAACCGCGCACGTGCACAATATTGACGAGTTATTAATTAAATTCTGTCACTAAAAGATTTAACAGTAATGAATCCAACATAGTAATATAACAGTAATCCAACAAACTTGCAACTCAGAGTAAAAAATTAGCAAGCAACCGACACCACCTGCGAAAATCTCAGTCAAGGTTTTTTGAAGAAGTTGGCACCGCTCTAAGATCTTACGACTTCTAAACGTACCGCGCTGCGACTCAGTAAAAGAGCGGCGTCATTGATGTGCAGATGTCGTTATGTATTCGATTTTTGTCACAATTTGTGGGTATTAAATTTGAGTAATTGATACGATATTATTGAAAATCAGCGAGTTATTTGTCGCGGGTTGCCAAGAGTATTTACTGTGTATTTAATTGGAACTTATGGACATATTTATATATAACTTTTGAATATTCGTGACGCATAAAAACTGGTTTGCCAAGGATTCTTCCAATTTCACATCATTATTAAGTATATAATACATCTTGATGAGTTAAGACTCATTAATTAACTGGTACAAATAACAAATGATCGAAACCGATAATTTAAATCTATCCAGGTTGTCCCATCATATCTGTTACCGTTACCCGTTCGTAATGGCCATGATGACCTTGACCTCTGACCTCAGCTAACAAAATCTACTGAAAAGAAATTATTAACTTGCTTCACACTATTATTTTCATATGGACTTTAATATTATTCGTTCCCCTGATGCAATCTACATGCCTGTAGACATATTACCCCAAAAAATATTTTATTTATAAATTATTTTTCTTTAGTGGGATCATCTTACATTTTGTCTGGAGTATCATATTACTCTAAATTGCTTGGTTATTGTTTATTACATTATCCTTATTTGACATTGTTTATATAACATTATCCTTGTTTGACATTGTTTATATAACATTATCCTTGTTTGACATTGTTTATATGACATTATCCTTATTTGACATTGTTTATATAACATTATCCTTGTATGACATTGTTTATATCTATCTGAAGAACGGAGAATAAAGTTGAAACAAGTGAATTCTCTACTTTCCTATCTTGCTATTTTAAGAATTTTACTCATACAAAATACATTTTGTATCATCATTGAACCAAATTATAAATACTTAGGTGGCTTATATTTTATTTCACCTGCCTACTTTGTTGGGGCCCATATATTTCATCCAAAATTCCAAAAAGGCAATCAAATGAGATCCCATATCCCTTATTTGAAAACTCCCTGTAACTACCAATTTGAAATAATACACCAGAGTTAAAATCGCCCACATGCTATTTGTCATTGTAATTGATGAATTACTGTGTAATTTTATTTTTTAGGGCGGCTTACTTTACATCATGTGGAGCGTAATCGGGTGAACGAAAACTAATTAGTATGCTAAATAAGATAATTTTTTGTCTCATTATCTTTAATTATGACAATTTTGTGGAATCTTAATTGTAATTAACAAGTGAAAATTGTCTTTGATCTTATTAGAAGCTTCTGTTTTGCTGTAGTGTTCACCTTGAATATATTCATTGATGTATCAAATCTGTTTTAATTGCTTCATTCACCAATTAGGCCACTAAACATTAGCTCCTAGAGTGTTGTGCAAGCTGAAAGCTTCTTTGAAACCTAGGGTGGGTGGGGGAAAGTTTATTTTCAAAAACTGGATAGATACATGTCATTTTGAATTTCGACGACTCTCTTTACTTTTAATAGTAGTTTTTGGAAACATTTTAATATAATATAGATTATTTTTTATGCCTGAAAAAGGCTTTATTTAATAAAAGAAAGAAAAACAAACATGTTGTCCCGTTGTTAGTTCCACATATTTATCTATTGTGTTCAATAATATAAATTTCAATAACTTTGTAGGAGTGGTGTTGGTCAGAAAGTATGGGACATACATGTAAGATGATGAAAGTTCATGGTTGAATTTAATAGTCACCTAGATAAGATTGTATCTGTATGAATGAAGTGATGTATTAGTTATCATTTCTATTACAATAAAAGTCATGTTCTAAATAGTTCTGTAGTTCTGACACCAGTCTTGGGGTAGAAAGTGAGGTTTGAGTGCAGGTCATGAGTTAGATCATACCAAAGACGCAATAAAAATGGCAGCAGACTGTACTTCCCTTGCTATATGCTCAGCATAAAAGAGAAGAAAGCTGTCTACCCTGTCTCATGACTTACACAAAACTAACCCTCGACCAGAGAATCCTGTTTCCGATGTCTCCTGAAGCTCATTTATTCAAATCGGGAGCACATAACCAAGGCAAAATGCTCAGTCAGGGGATTACGATAATGTCACTGTGACACATGTAATCATTTTACTGTGTTCATTGATCTCGTTCATTCTAAATGAAGAAAAAGCATAAAACTTGTACCAGCCTCATCTTTCTATTTACAATTCAAAGAATTCTATTTTTTCCCATCAAGAGACAAATTCTGTAAGAACATGGTACGTGTATTGAGGTTCAGGTATTGATTCTCATCAGTATTGGAGCGAGAGAAATATCGGGCTTTCTGTTCAGTCGCTTGCATGTTTAGTTATTTTATCTCCTTGAAGTAGGAAACAGTGGATTGTACGAGTTCATTGGTGTTAAACATCTCGTAATGTTGTTGTTTTTGTTTTCACTCCACATTTATCCCTCCTTGTTTTGATACATGTAGCTATTGAAGTCCCTTTCTCAAAGACTCTTTGATATCTTCTCCTGTTTTACATCACAGCCTATTGTGACTGACGACCCCCTGTTGAGTAAAACACATTCTGATATTTACTATAAATTTAACCTCTGCATAGCAACAACCTCTGCAAAATGGCCGATATTTACAGCTCTCAGAGGGTGTGTGTCTACAGAGGATGTACTGTGCATTAGAAAATATTAATAATCGGTGCCAGTATTTTGAAATTTATTACAGTCATTCAGGAACATTAATTTTAAGCTCTCTACTGTGGCAAATCGCTTTGTCACTCAGTGTGTAGTTCTGGGGTGGTTGCTGATTCATTGTAATATAATAAATGCAGTCCTATTTCCTACAAACTTGTGCAGTACAACCTCTGTTGAGAAACACCCTTTGGGAGCTGCAAATATTGGCCATTGTACAGATAATGTTGCTCTTCAGAGGTTAAATTTCTGTTGTTTTAGAGAGCCTGTATCTCTGCAGAGGGCTGCTCTGGAGAAGTTGTACAGTAAAACAGTATTTTTCCTCTTTCATAAAACTGAGCATTGTGTGGTCCAATAGGGTAAATATCTCTTCTATGGATACAATATTACACCACACATATAATGACATATTACCAGTCTTGTCTGATCTTAGCATTCAATAGAGAGACTTGATGAAAACTGCAAAATAAGCATAACAACTATTGATTTGTATTCGAAAAATTGATGAACAATTATGGGCAAACTGAATGTTATATTTAAAGAAAATAGGACCTTATTTAGATTTGACTCCCCACCAGGTTTGCTTGGAGCCATAATGCCATTAAATAAATGATTATATTCTCTGTGAAAACACCACTGACTAATTTGGTGTCCTAGTTTATGTGAGACCTGTTTTGTTCTTTACTAATTTTCAATTTTATGATTGCATTTTACAAATGATGAAGCTGTGAGAGTGTTTTGCTTGAAATTCAAGATGCTACCAATAGTTGCAAAAATGTACCACACACACTTCATGTTTCATTATTTATTATCTGTTTGTTACATAAAATTAATATAACATTGTCTTGTCAAACAATTATGATTTCCTGGCTGAGAATTTCGTAATATAAAATATCAGAATTTCATTCGGAACCAATATACACACTATGGCTGTTACCAGCATGTTGGACAGACGTAGACCATTTGCAGGAGCCATGCTTCAATTCTTTTTCTACGTTCAATCTTTAGCTAGGCCTGTTTATATTTTCAGTTCGGATGTGGTGATGAAACAAACTCTGTTGTGCTGTCTCCAGATTGGGGCAGATTTTGCAGTATTTGGAATGGTGTCAGCCCCTCTGCCTCACACTGACATCCAACTGAAACTTGCTTTAAAATCTAATGCTTTGTCCTGTTGATGGTATTTCTATAATATAATGCTTGGCCCTGCTGATGGTATTTCTATAATCTAATGCTTGGTCCTGTTGATGTGATTCTATAATATAATGCTTGGCCCTGCTGATGGTATTTCTATAACATAATGCTTGGTCCTGTTGATGGTATTTCTATAATCTAATGCTTGGTCCTGTTGATGGTATTTCTATAATATAATGCTTGGTCCTGCTGATGGTATTTCTATAACATAATGCTTGGTCCTGTTGATGGTATTTCTATAATATAATGCTTGGTCCTGCTGATGGTATTTCTATAACATAATGCTTGGTCCTGTTGATGGTATTTCTATAATATAATGCTTGGTCCTGCTGATGGTATTTCTATAACATAATGCTTGGTCCTGTTGATGGTATTTCTATAATCTAATGCTTGGTCCTGTTGATGGTATTTCTATAATATAATGCTTGGCCTTGTTGATAGTATTTCTATAATCTAATGCTTGGTCCTGTTGATGGTATTTCTATAATCTAATGCTTGGTCCTGTTGATGGTATTTCTATAATCTAATGCTTGGTCCTGTTGATGGTATTTCTATAATCTAATGCTTGGTCCTGCTGATGGTATTTCTATAACATAATGCTTGGTCCTGCTGATGGTATTTCTATAACATAATGCTTGGTCCTGTTGATGGTATTTCTATAATCTAATGCTTGGTCCTGTTGATGGTATTTCTATAATATAATGCTTGGCCCTGCTGATGGTATTTTTATAATCTAATGCTTGGTCCTGCTGATGGTATTTCTATAACATAATGCTTGGTCCTGTTGATAGTATTTCTATAATATAATGCTTGGCCCTGTTGATGGTATTTCTATAATATAATGCTTGGCCCTGTTGATGGTATTTCTATAATATAATGCTTGGCCCTGTTGATGGTATTTCTATAATATAATGCTTGGCCCTGTTGATGGTATTTCTATAATATAATGCTTGGCCCTGTTGATGGTATTTCTATAACATAATGCTTGACCTTGTTGATCGGTACTCTATAATATAATGCTCAATCAAACAGGCATTATTCATAGTAGCTAGGCTTTACATAAAAGCATACTTATGCTTATATTGGTATTTTAATTCTCATTTATATAAATGCTTTAGTATGTTTAAACAATTAAGCAAAACTTAAACATATTGTAGAATAAACATCATCTTAACAATGGATAAAATGATATACTGTAAAATCATTAATTTTTCATGGGGGATTAAATTTCATGGATTTTGTGGTTCACCTTAACCACGAACATTAATTCTAACGAACATTAATTTTGACTCATGTTTTATTACCTTAAATGCAAAATCCACGAATTCAAGTCCCAACGAAACTGTCTTTTTTACCAAAACCACGAAATTTCGTCCCAACAAAATTAAATGATTTTACAGTATACAAAGCCGGTATGTACTTATTTTAAGTTGTACTTATTATAGCGCCATCAAATTCTGTTAATCATTTCAAAATGCCAATATATTACATTTTACAGACAATGAAAAGCTTGTCAAAATTGTGTTGAAATGAATAAAATTTCATTGCATGTAAATTATCTTTGGAATGGCAGTAAAACGATAATTGTCACTTTGGCGCACCAAGATTGTATCTTTATATAGTGAGATACAACTTTCAGCAGTGGAAATCTTGCATGACTTGTCATTACAAACAAGTTTTTTAAACGAGTGGCCAGAACAATATGGCACAAGGCTTTGGGGAGGGAGGGAGCTTGTGTGATACAAGGAATATAGGTGCAATATCCTAGGTTCTCCAAATACACTCCTAGGTTCTTTAACTTGCTCACTGTATTCGAGACTACCTCTGGATTACTAAACCCACACTGCAAGTTATTCGGACAAGTAAACTTAATTCCAGACAAGCAAATTTACATGTTGAATGACCAAACAGACTAGTGATTATAAAACCTTATCAGAAAGAGACTAAAGACGATAACACAAGGTATGACATTGATGACCCAAAACTCATTACTCCGGAAGTTATCAATATACGGAAGACAACCAGTTTCAAGAAGGGAATAGGAGTGGACATAACAAATAGGTATCAGTATTAAAGTCTGGCAAACATTATTCATAACAACATGAACATTGCACACTACCAACTACCAAGTATCAGTCATTCCATGAAAGGGCATCAAACACAACACGATAACACTATAGATCATTAATTGTAAGGCTTTGACTGAGTAAATGTATCAATACCATTGCCAACAAATCGATACCCACTGGGCATGCATTTAGAACAAAAGAAGTTACTTGAAAGGAGTAATGGAATAAAAACTTTCATTTTTGAAATCCATAAAGCTGCAATTGTATACATGTATAATATGATGTCTTGAGAGAGCAGTTGAACTTACACCTCATTCTTACTTTTTCAAATTTGTGTTCTTTTTACCAGTATTCACAATTAATTAATATTTATTCACATAGATGGTACATAGTGAAACCAATTCAAAATAATTATATATCTGCATGCAAAACCATAAAGAACTTCATTTATGTTTCTGTTCCCTATTCCACTTGACTACTTTACCCTTGGTTTACTTAACCGATGTTTTCCATACTTCATTTACATATTTGTGCCAAAGTATTCTCTTCCATTTGACTACTTTACCATTGGTAAACTTAAACCCAATGGCTTCCATACTTCATTTACATATCTGTGCCAAAGTATCCTCTTCCATTTGACTACTTTACCATTGGTAAACTTAAACCCAATGGCTTCCATACTTCATTTACATATCTGTGCCAAAGTACCCTCTTCCATTTGACTACTTTACCATTGGTAAACTTAAACCCAATGGCTTCCATACTTCATTTACATATCTGTGCCAAAGTATCCTCTTCCATTTGACTACTTTACCATTGGTAAACTTAAACCCAATGGCTTCCATACTTCATTTACATATCTGTGCCAAAGTACCCTCTTCCATTTAACTACTTTACCATTGGTAAACTTAAACCCAATGGCTTCCATACTTCATTTACATATCTGTGCCAAAGTATTCTCTTCCATTTGACTACTTTACCATTGGTAAACTTTAAACCCAATGGCATCCACTGTTGCAGAGAGGAACAAAGTGAACATATTTACCCAACAATCAAAAGCAAACAGTTTAACTAATTGATGTTCAATTAGGTTTCTCATTAGTCACATAAGTGGTAATAAACACATTTAATGGATCCATAACATTGTTACATGAATATTGTATATACGAGAAACGTTAACACAATGACAACATGCACAGGGACACCATTTGTCAATGCAACAGCTAATTCTAGATTGGGAGTATCAAAGTTGTCTTCAAGCTAAACTGCTGTAGATAAACATAGAAACTTTAATGCCTGGAGCAGTTTGTGAAAACTGTAAGAAATGCCAATGAACAATTATGTATTTAAAAGAAGAAAACAAATTATTTAACTCGCGCCTGGAGCTAGGTTAGATATAGATACTAGTAGGTGTTTTTGTACTACGATGAATTTGAACACCAAAACACATTGAGTAAGGACAGAATAAGAGAATACTTCTTTTTTCAGATCTGCATAAGGTAATATAACATACTTGAGGAGGCGAATACCGGCAAAACATTTATGTACCATGCAGCAAATTTGGAAGCATTTTAAGGCAATTTCAGATATTAACTGACTGGTTGCTTTAACATCACAACAGAACCAAGGAAATAACGGTAGCAAGGGGAAATAGATGACAAGACAAAATATGGGAAATATTATCAAAGAATATATCACATAACTAACTCAGTTTTTCTCTTCAAATAGGGACCTCAGGTGGATTTAAGAGGACTGAAAGTACCACGAAATCCACGAAATTTAATCCCCCACAAAAATTAATTATTTTACAGTATCTCCCACAATTGTGGCAATGGATACAACACATTAATAGACGAGAAAGTGTACAGTTATTGTATTTCTGAATGTAGACTTAGTATCTATAAGTCTTAAGATCCAATTGAAAACAGCAGCTTTTGTTATTAAACAAATGGTTTCATTCAAAGAGTGCAAATGATACCAAAACATATTAACCCCAACGAAACAGCTGCTCCAGAGGGACTGTAGGCACTTACTCTTCATATATATATAACAATATAATATACTTTCACAGATCAACCTAATCATTAAATTCCCCTTCCACCATTAAATGAGTGTTATCATTATGGCCAGGAGCTTGTCACAGAAAAAAGGCAGCACTTCACTTTCTACTATTTTAGTTTAGGCCAAAGTAAAAAAAACTCGTCAGATTTTCATTCATGACTGAATGTACATGAATTTTTACGTGACCTTCTCATTCTAAGGAAGCAAATTCATATAACGACCTGTCAGGGAAGATCAGAGAACTGAAGATAAACAAATAAAATGTCTTCAAACACTGAGCCTTCTGGGAACAAGTTCTGGGATTACCACATACTACTCGGTTTTTTTCCATGCAGAAAAAGCGAAACATAATTCCTTAATTTTTAACCTTTTTCCTAACTATATATCTATACAAAATTGCAATAAAAACATTATCAGTTAGTTTAATCACACTCTGATACTATCCAGAACTGACAAATATGAAGTTTTTTATGAAAAATGTTCCAGGTTAAGGAAATAATAACGTCATTAAACCTCACCCAGTTGGTAGGTTAGACACAAACTGAGTACAATGTTAACTCATGATGATTATCTATGCGACTTTTATCTTCCCGACATAAACCCAATTCCTGTCAAAAAAAATTTCATATCATGGTGTCATCTTGGTTAAAAATAAATCCATCGGGGATCATCAGGGAGAATATTTACTGCTCTGCAGGCCATAATGCTAATGTTACAAACCCAATCTGACTTCATTTCCTATTATAGGCTCAATAAATACTATATTGAAACAAGATCATGGAGAGAGTAGTGTATTCTAGTAGCTTAAAGCAACAATACAATATGCCTCACAGACTGAAGATACAAAATTGACGAGATTCACCATTTTAGAAGCCAAATCTGAAAATAGAATTAACTACCAGTATTTTAGTCCAATATAAATCTAAGTGTAGCCATGTGTTTTGTGTTAACGTCCAAACATGGTCAATATTGTGAATTAAAGGAACATTGGGTACTGATCCACCAGCGCACAGAATATGCTCAATCTGAATCATCGCTGGAGAATTAATGGATAATGCATAATTCATTACAAATTTCAAATTATCACCAAAAAAGAAAGCCTTTAATGATTTTCTCATAATTTTCAAGAAGGCATAATTATCACAACTAAGATACCTGGTAATAACAAAATTATTGAGTGATTTTTCCCATGTGCATGGCTAATTATGTTAAATTGTGTTAATATCTAAGAACAATAACTCAAGAGTGGCTTGGGCATCTAACCATGATGTACTCAAGTAATAATTGTGTCTAATAGTTTACATAAAAAAAAATTTACATTAGTAAACTATAAGGTTAAACAGAGTGAAAATAACATCAATGTTATATATAATATCTATAATCTTCCTAACATAAGCAAGTATGATAACCATGATGAAATTGAACACAACATGGATGTGCTTGATTTCCCTATTTGTGTCTTGTCGTGGACGGTTAATGCATCACTGTCACTGTGATAGATAAGTAAAGTTATCAGAATAATGTACAATGATGAGTATTAGATGAATTCATCATAGACAAGACTCGATGTTCAATACAAACTTTAATGCCCCTGTGGAAGCATTGTCCATATCAACATGCTGAGTCAATCAGGGGCCATAATTCTGTATAAATGTGGCTTTGACAATGCAAGGTGTCTATGATGGAAACAAGACTGTGTTCAATGAATGCTTTAATGCCCCAGTGGAAGCCTTGTTCCTATAAACATGCTAAGTCAATCAGGGGCCATAATTCTGTTGTGTTACATGGCTTTGACAAGTTAGTGTTTTAATGGTAAACAAGTATGCCAAGAAACACCAGCTTTTTTCTTGGTCATATTTGCATGAGGGAAGGTTTCTTTATGTAAATGTACGAAGGCCCATCAATAATTTCGTGAACTAATTTTGTGTTGCGAATATAAATAGCCTAGCATACTATTAGACTCTAGTCCTTTTCAAAGTAACACCCCGTGCACAGTTTGCATTTATTCCATTGCTCGACCCATAACCGGGTCACGTGCTACATGCCGTCACGTGACATCTCCCGCAAATTTCCGTTTACGACGCACACAGCTCCTCTCTGGGCTTGTATTTCTAACCATGCTGCCTATTTTTATGTTTTTGGAAATGGCCAGAAGTTGCTAATGTCCTATTCTAGGCTATATGATGGGTGCGGTAACAGTTATATATCCAGGTCCTAGATTGTGTCCGAAACAACGCTGATGCTGTGGGTTGGCGAATTATCAATGTATAACAGAATCTGATACATTTGAAGTTGTATGTGCGTTATTTTCATAACCGATAGCAACTGAAATTTAATTATTGCTCCAAAGTATACAATAACAGTTGGCTTTCGAAACAACACATTAATTACAAGTTATTCCATGTATGCCGCAAAATATTATGGTCAATACACTTTACAGACCGCCAATTATAATGGAAAATGGCCGACGTTTTGTATGCTCCTCTATTGCCTTAAAGCAATTCTTCAACTATGAAAATAAACTATTCGATTGCCAAGAGTCCCCATAAACTGCATGCAAATTTTCTTGAATGTAGAAGATATAATTCCTGAGTAATGTATGAATCATTGACACCAAACGTTACTCGGTCCTACTAGGCGACGCCAATTTTTATTACAAACGCCCATCCAGGGTTCGAATTTAAGCTCGCATACTCGCTAATAGCTTGTAGAAATTCAGAATAGCGAGTGACATTTAAAGTCACTCGCATATTTTAGCGAGTATGAAAACAAGGAGCAAACACCAATAAAAGTCAAAAGAACGACGCCCGAACGACAATTTCGGCTAGTAACGGGCAAAATGGCAGTTAGTTATTCCAATTATCCAGACTGGTCCGCCGTATCACAGTCAGGATCTCAACAGACGCTTATGATTATATAGCGCGCTCCGTAGTAACAAGCGTTTACCGGTCGGACACCAGTCTATTACCTATTTACGCGACCAAAAACAAAAATGTTCTAAAATACGATATCGTCGTTTTTCATCTATGACAGACGATCGTTCTTTGTTGAAGCATGAACACTTTTCTAACGAATCGATTTACTGTTAAAAGGAACATCAAAACATGCAATAATAGCAACAAATGCAAATGTCACCTGTTTCCGCGACACTGATGGAAATCGACGTAACGGACTTACAATTTTCGAACCCGGCATTCGCATCAAGCATTAATAGATGCATGAATGATGAAGCTTGAAGTTTTAAATGATTTAACACGTATGTGAACGGCAGTTTTCTTTTTGATGTATCTTGATTTTTATGCCCCCGTATCGATAGATCGGGAGGCATATAGTAATTCACCTGTCCGTCCGTCCGTCAGTCCGTCCGTCCGTCCGTTCGTCCGTCCGGCCAGGTTAACCCAAATTGACCGTTTCTTCTAGCATTAAAATGGCTTGCTACAAAGTTTTCAAACTTGCATGGATGTTGTATATGACCACTCTCCACGCGCCTGTATCACCTGACTCCATTTTGACCTTCACCTTGACCTAATTTTGGACTTAGACTTATTGAAAGGTAAAATTCTTGGTTAACCCAAATTGACCGTTTCTTCTAGCATTAAAATGGCTTGCTACAAAGCTTTCATACTTGCATGGATGTTGTATATGACCACTCTCCACACGCCTGTATCTCCTGACTCCATTTTGACCTTCACCTTGACCTAATTTTGGACTTAGACTTATCTCCCCTTTAGTATTTTTACAATAAAATTTTGTCTGCAGCGTATCTTCAAAACTATTTAACATATTGACTTGAAACTTGAAATATAAATAGATGGCAACATTGACAAAGAACCATAACTCTGTCTGTCTTAAATTTTGAATTATCTCCCCTTTAGTGTTTTATTTATTGTCAAATTTTGCTCTGAGTATATCTTCAAAACTATTTAACATATTGACTTGAAACTTGGAATATAAATAGATGGCAACTTGGAGAAGTGCAATGACCAAGAACCATAACTCTGTCTGTCTTAAATTTTGAATTATCTCCCCTTTAGTATTTTCAGAATCAAATTTTGACAGGAGTGTATCTTCAAAAGTGTTTAAGATATTGACTTGAAACTTGGTATATGAATAGATGGCAACTTGGAGAAATGCAATGACAAAGAACCATAACATCTGTATCACCAGATCACACATGAAGTCAATCAAGGCACTGCTTTCAAATGTGGCATATTCGTTTACCATCATAAGCCCCTTATAGTTCAAAGCCATGTAACACTATCAAACATTTTAACTGAATAATGACCCCTGATTGACTTAGCTTTTTATGGAGATGGCTTCCACGGGGGCATAAGCGTTTATTGAACGCAGTCTTGTTTGTTTATCTGTTTCATGCTTCAGGCATAGTGATCAAGGCATAGCACTTTTAAGCAGTTCATTTTCTATCAGTTAATTGGTTAATGAACTTTAATAAAAATTTTAGCTAGTAGCTTTTCCTTTTAGCTAGTGAACCCAAATGGCACAAGCTAATTTTAGCTAGTGGAAAATATCGCTAAATTCGACCCCTGCCATCCCATGACGTTCCAATGTTGCTATGACGTCATAAATTATTTGGTGAATAAATTATCTTTGACCATGCAAACTTTCAATAAGCTATGTCAATGCGTTATGAAACTGTGGAATTAGTTCACAAATTATTGATGAGCCCCTGTACATGTACCTATATGCTTTTTCTGTAAATTATCATGTATATCATGAGCTCTCTAACATTGGAAGTAATCCAGTATCATTGTTTTTATCTTATACATACAATGCACTGCATTTTGTCAACTTGAGTAGTATTTGGATATGTTTCAAATTTGGACACATTCTCATCAATCATAAAATCCACAAATAACATCTGCGTTTAATGGGAAGGTTTTACTGAAGGGCAAGTAGATTTCAAATTATTCATGTCAACAAATTTTGAAGCCTGTATATCTCACAGCTATAGTGTCATCAATCGCTGATGAAACAGAAAAGTAAAAAACTGTACAAATGTCAACAATGTTATTTCTGATTTATAGCCTATCTATAATTCAATAATCCTACGCTCAGGAGCAAAAGTTTACCAGAAGACACAAAACATACAAACCTTAACTCAATAATACAAAATTTATATATAATATGTAATCTAAGATTTAAAACAGTTATGGCTCCAGGTGACAGCTCCGTGATGAACTACATCTATAAAACTAGGAATATTTCCCAAGAGCCTAAAAACACAGACTTACAATAAAGTTCCCGTATCAGTTTTTGTATGAGACAGTCTGCAAAGTGTTTAAACTTCAAACTATCCACTTATCTCTCTCCCTAGTGAACTTAAGTAAAATATAACAGAAAATCAGACAAAAACGACCAATTTAATAGATAGAGTATATGGTACAGACTATTACAGAATGTGAACATATTAGCATTTGTTGTTTGTTAATGTTGCTGATTTTGTGGAGTATTACTGATCTTTCAGTTTATACTGATCAAAGTGATCTGAATACAGTGGTGCATAGTAGTTTCTTCTTGTTTGGAGAGCAGACTACAGCACCGACACAGATCAAACCCAGAACCTCTCAATCACCAAATGTACACCTTACCTCTGAGGCTCTGGACCTACCCTCCCTATTGTTAAATATTTCAAAACCTGTGTATGATAAGTAAAACTGTTACTACATGCTTTGTTAATTTTCAGAAATTCAACAAAAATCAATCATGATTTTTCTAAATACTTTAGACTACAAATAATAAAATATTTCACATAGGCCATTTACAATGCACACATTCTCCTTATAAACCATAAACAATTAAATCATTAAAGCTTTGAAAAGTTGGCATTCAGAGAGTATCGATATGTCCAGAAATCCATGACTGAAGTATTTATGCAAATATTTATCATCTCACAGACCATTCCTAGTTATAATAGTCACACATTAGAGTAAAGAAACCAGAAGTTCATTAGTTCAAAGCTCTTACATTTTTTCTGACTTCAAATTCCTTAATGCAAGCCAATCATGCAAAAAAACAATTTCAGAATTTTAATTCTCTAGAATTTGTCAGCATGTATTCAAGTTTTATACAGTACTTCAGACGCATTGTAAGGACACAAACAAACTTTAAGTCACTCTGAATGACAAGTTAACTCCCTTTACTTGGCCACATGGAGCATGTTGCCTTAAACCAAACCACTACCATTTAGCACTCCCCTATGTCTATGCAACAACGTAGTATACCAGTGAGTAGTGCTTGCTTGCCAATGTGCATACTGTTTCTCAGCACTTTGCTAGACAAGAGCTATGGATCGCTTTCTTGTGCAACAAACTGTTTCAGTAGCGCTCTGCTGAGCATTGTCATATTAAAGAGCTATAACATTATGAATTTTGGCCTTGTCTGCATTTTGAAAGCAAGCTGTTTTCTAGCACAGTGCTATCTAGCATTCATAGCGCTTTAGCCTGGTTACAGGCTCCTGTATTCAAGTCTGTGAAAGTTCAATATTATTTAATATTAAAGGTGTTGAGAATTATTTAGGAGTTTTGATCCGTAGCCTTTGGATAACCACTATACTAAAGTCATAAAGTTTAAGTGCAGTCAAGGCTCAGTTTTATATCTAAAGTGAGTGTCATGAAGTTTAACTGTATTTCTCTTTAAAAAACCAACAGCTTCTCTATGTTCACAATGTGTTTACAACAAGGCTTATACTAGCCTATCTGTTACTAAAGTACATACTATTAGGTTGGTCCAAACCTTATAAGGAAAAAAGCACATAGATCAGCTGAATTTAGGATGGGGTGTCTGGCAAGTCTGGCATTTTAGAAGTTAACCAGACAGACAAACTGCCACACTTTCCCAACAACATTTAAATGACATAATTTGTGTGGTGCACCGAAAACAGAATATCAGAGAGTTCACTAGCATTCAAGTTTAAGGAGGTAATAACATAAATTTACATCATTTTCTGTATGCCAATAAACAAATTAACTTTTTATGATAATTCATAAAATGATATTCAAATTGTCATCGCATATTATTATGCATTTTGTTTTATATAAACTGCACTCAAATGATATATAGACATTTAACAGTGTCAAAACTTTTGGTTCAGTGTCAAAAAAATAGATTAGCGAATTTTAGTTCAAAAACACTGAGGGCAAAAGCTTGTATGTTATTCAACAGAAAACGTTTGGCTGCAAGCTGACAGGCTGAAAGTTGGACTATCAAAGACGGTGGTCATAATAAAACACATTGCCTGAATAAAATGATGATTGCAGAAAAAATATTTCATCAGAAAATTAATGCGCCAGACAAGTCATTATGTCCCAACAGAAAACCCTAACATGTGGTGATCGTGTCCTCAATTTTCTCCTGTTCTAAGCATCAACCATTGCTTTGATGGAATACTTGATAAGAAAATTAATAAATGTTCACATTGATTAGCTGCCAAGCATTACCACATCTACAATTGTATTGTCTGCCATGGCTAGCTATCACATATGCCTTAATTGCACAGAAATTTACATCTAAAAGAGATTCCTTGGCCGCGATTCTTTTCAACGTAGATAATAAACACCGGACAGATAAATTATACCTGTAGCCGGCATTGACAAGTGTGATAGATGCTGTGTAATGTAAGAATTATCGTCAACTTGACAACGCCATCTACCGAAGTCAGTCGTTAATCACAATTTTGCCGGGCAGAAATGCTGTATTATGTAGGGTATATTGTAATTCATCAATCCGTCTTCTGCTTTGGTTCCGGTTTCTTAAGACTCACAAAACATAATAACCCTAAAGAAATGGGTCATTACCCACAAGCAATACTTTACAAACACATACCAGCGATTATAAAAACACAATCAACAGGGCCCCCTAAATCTGGAGGAAGCACAACAGAAAGTTTGGTCCACAGATATGTGACTTTGTCCTTTGAGATCAAGCAGCTGTGGTCAGATACCAGCAACTTACAGAAGACGGTGCAGTTAATCACCACATCTACACGGAAGACATAAACAGCCCAGTAAAAGATGGAACGCAGAAAAAGAATTTACACATTGCTCCTGTGAATGGTCTACGTCAGTACAACATGCTCTATTTCAATACCCATAGTGTATTATTGGTTAGGACAGAAATTCTAATAATTCATACTACCAAATATGCATTCAGGGAATCATAATCGTTTGACAAGACAATATAATATTAATTTTTTGTAACAAACAGATAATAAATAGTGAAACTCAAAGTGTTTGTGATACATTTTTGTGATAGATTTTTGCAACTACAGGGTATTGGTAGCATCTTGAATTTCAAGCAAAACACTCTCACAGCTTCATCATTTGTAAGATGTAATCATAAAATTGAAAATTAGTAAAGAACAAAACAGGTCTCACCTAAACTAGGACACCAAATTAGTCAGTGGTGTTTTCACAGAAAATATAATCATGTATTTAATGGCATTACGGCTCCAAGCAAACCTGGTGGGAAGTCAAGTCTATATAAGGTCCTATTTTCTTTAAATATAACATTCAGTTTGCCGATAATTGTTCATCAATTTTTAGAATACAAATCAATAGTTGTTATGCTTATTTTGCAGTTTTCATCAAGTCTCGCTATTGAATGCTAAGATCAGACAAGACTGGTAATATGTCATTATATGTGTGGTGTAATATTGTATCCATAGAACAGATATTTTACCCCACTGGACCACATTATGCTCAGTTTTATGATGGAGGAATTATACTGTTTTACAGTACAACTTCTCTAGAGCAGCCCTCTGTAGAGATATACAGGCTTTCTAAAACAACAGAAATTTAACCTCTGAACAGCAACACTCTCTGTACAATGGCCAATATTTGCAGCTTCCAAAGGGTGTTTCTCAACAGAGGTTGTACTGCACAAGTTTGTAGGAAATAGGACTGCATATTATATAATATTACATTGAATACGCATAGCAGTAACCTTGCCAGAACTTCACACTGAGTGATGAAGGGATTGGCCTTTGTTGAGAGCTCAAAGTTATTGTTCCAATGGCATCTATAAGGTGTGTAATAAATTTCAGTATACTGGCACCGATTATCATTATGTCTTCTAATACACAGTACATCCTCTACAGAGACACACCCTCTGAGAGCTGTAAATTTTGGCCATTGTACAGAGGTTGTTACTATACAGAGGTTAAATTTATAGTAAAATTCAGATTAGGGAAATTTTTATTGTGTTTTCCTCAATAGGGGGCGCTCACAATAGGCTGTGATGTAAAACAGGAGAAGAGTGTTTGAGAAAGGGACTTCAATAGCTACATGTATCAAAACAAGGACTAGTAAAAACAACAACATTAGGAGATGTTTAACACCAATGAACTCGTACAATCCACTGTTTCCTACTTCAAGGAGATAAAATAACTAAACATGCAAGCGACTGAACAGAAAGCCCGATATTTCTCTCGCTCCAATACTGATGAGAATCAATACCTGTACCTCAATACATGTACGACGTTCTTACAGAATTTGTCTCTTGATGGGAAAAAATAGAATTCTTTGAATTGTAAATAGGAAGATGAGGCTGGTACAAGTTTTATGCTTTTTCTTCATTTAGAATGAAAGAGATCAATGAACACAGTAAAATTATTACATGTGTCACAGTGACATTATCGTAATCCCCTGACTGAGCATTTTTGCCTTGGTTATATGCTCCCGATTTGAATAAATGAGCTTCAGGAGACTTTGGGACCAGAATTCTCTGGTCTAGGGGAAGTTTTGTCAAAGTGATAAGACAGGGTAGACAGCTTTCTTCTCTTTTATGCTGAGCATATAGCAAGGGAAGTACAGTCTGGTGCCATCTTGATTGCGTCTTTGGTATGATCTAACTCATGACCTGCACTCAAACCTCACTTTCTACCCCAAGACTGGTGTCGGAGGCAGTTATAGTCTATATATACAGTGCAACCTCTATCCATAGAGCAATAAGCTCTCAAGAAGTAATCATTAACTAACTATACAATATTACCTCACTAGAGTAATTTTATGTATATTTTCTGTACATTATATATTGCTTTAACCATGTATTAGTCAGGACTGTACAACACTTTTGAATGTTTACATGAAAAAAGGGCTATATAAATATGGTATAATAATAACCTCTGCACATCAACCAAACTTTACCTAATGGTGTTGCTGACGAGAGGTTGCACTGTACTCATCTTTTGGTAAGTCTTAGACAATACTTAAGCCATAGAGGAATAAAAACAGAACTATTTAGAACATGACTTTTATTGTAACAGAAATGATAACTAATACATCACATCATTCATACAGATACAATCATATCAAGGTGACTAGCAAATTGAACCCTGAACTATCATCATCTTACATGTACAGGTGTATGTCCCATATTTTCCAAACACCCCTCCTCCAAATTTATTTAAATCTGTATTAGATTTATCATTAAAATGTTTCCAAAAACTTCTAAAGTAAAGAGAGTCATCCAAATTCAAAATGACATATATCTATTACAGTCATTGGACTAAGCTTTTGAATATTACCTGCCATTTGGCCGGTGAATCCTTCATAAAGTTACTACTTCTATGGAAAAAGTTACTCACCAGAACTGAAAATCATCCAAAATTACTTGCCATGGCCTTTGGGCGAGTGCTAATTTCAATGACTGCTATCAAGTTTTTTTAAAATAGATCTTTCCCACACCTACCCTAGGTTTCAAAGAAGCTTTCAGCTTGCATGACACTCTAGGAATAAATGTATAGTGGCCTAATTGGTGAATGAACCAATTAAAACAGATTTGATACATTAATGAATATATTGAAGGTGAACACTACAGCAAAACAGAAACTTCTAATAAGATCAAAGACAATTTTCACTTGTTAATTACAATTAAGATTCCACAGAATTGTTATAATTAAAGATAATGAGACAAATAATTATCTTATTTAGCATACTAATTAGTTTTCGTTCACCCGATTACGCTCCACATGATGTAAAGTAAGCCGCCCTAAAAAATAAAATTACACAATTATGCATCAATTACAATGACAAATAGCATGTGGGCGATTTTAACTCTTTGGTAGTTACAGGGAGTTTTCAAATAAGGGATATGGGATCTCATTCAATTGCCTTTTTGGAATCCTGGATGAAATATATGGGCCCCAACAAAGTAGGCAGGTAAAATATACAAGAGGGTCTGAAAGGCCCTAGGGCGCTCACCTGTTGCACATTGGTCTAGGTATCAGTACAACCTACATTCTGACCATATATATTTCATGAAGATTGGATCAAAACGGTGACCCCTGGAGTGAACACAATATTTAACTAAGATTTGACCTAGTGGCCTAGTTTTTGACCCCTCATGACCCAGTTTCAAACTTGGCCTAGATTTCATAGAGAACAACATTCTGATCCAGTTTCATGATGATTGGATCAAAACCACGACCTCTGGAGTGAACACAAGGTTTTTCTAAGATTTGACATAGTGACCTAGTTTTGACCCCACATGACCTTGTTTCAAACTTGGCCTAGATTTTATAGAGAACAACATTCTGACCAAGTTTCATGAAGATTGGATCAAATTGATAACATCTAGAGTGTACACAAGGTTTTTCTAAGATTCAACATAGTGACCTAGTTTTTGACCCCACATAACCCAGTTTTGAACTTGGCCTAGAGTCCATAGAGAAGAACATTCTGACCAAGTTTCATGAAGATACAATCAAAATTGTGACCTCTGGTGTGAACACTAGGTTTTCTAAGATTTGACCTAGTGACCTAGTTTTTGACCCCACATGACCCAGTTTCGAACTTGGCCTAGATTTCACAATGAACAACATTCTGACCAAATTCATGAAGACTGGATCAAATTGATGACATCTAGAGTGTACACAAGGTTTTTCTAAGATTTGACCTAGTGACCTAGTTTTTGACCCCACATGACCCAGTTTCAGACTTGGCCTAGATTTCATGGAGAACAACATTCTGACCAAGTTTCATGAAGATTTGATAAAATTGATGACATCTAGAGTGTACATAAGGTTTTTTCTAAGATTTGACCTAGTGACCTAGTTTTTGACCCCACATGACCCAGTTTCAAACTGTGTCTAGATTTCATGAAGAACAACACTCTGATTAAGTTTCATGAAGATTGGATCAAAACGGTGATCTCTAGGGTGTACACAAGGTTTTTATAAGATTTGACCTAGTGACCTAGTTTTTGACCCTGCATGACCCAGTTTCAAACTTGGCCTAGATTTTATAGAGAACAACTTTCTGACCAAGTTTCATGAAGATTGGATCAAAACTGTTGCCTCTAGAGTGTACAAAAGCCAATTGTTGACAGACGACGACGGACGGACGGACGACGGACGAAGAGTGATCTTAAAAGCTCACCTTGTCACTATGTGACAGGTGAGCTAAATATACGCCACTAAAGTATTTATAATTTGGTTCAATGATTATACATAAATACAAGTTTTTAGTTTGATTAAAATTCTTCTAAGAATATTAAAATTTATAAGAAAGTAGAGAATTCACATATTTCAACATTATTCTCCCTTTTTCAGATAGATATTAACAATGTCATACAAAGAAAATTTCATGTAGACAATAACCAAGTAATTTAGCGTATTATGATGTGCCAGACAAAATATAAAATTGTCCCACTGAAGAATAATAATTTATTAATTAAAAATTAATTTAGGACATAGGTCTAGATTGCATCAGGGGAGCAAATAATGAAGTCCATATGAAAATCTGCAAAAGGCTGATAAGAATTTGAGAGCTACATTGAGTCAAATAAACACATAAACCATTATTTTTTATAAAAACTTTGACCAAGTAAATGTATATATAATATTTGATTTACATTTTTTTAATAAAAGATTTAACAAAATTTAATATTTTTCTAAAAGCAGTAATTATTGCCCATGCATTTGTACATTATAATTAGGTGATGAATTGTAACAGAAAACAAATAAGTATTTGTACACAAAATATTCTAAACTTTACAAACAGTGAAACACCACTGTGCCACAGAATTTAAAATCACCTACAAATGTATCTCAAAACAGTAGACAATTATAATGTCTCTAAATTTGGAAACATTTGTGATAAATGACAAGACTGCTTCAACTTTTGCTTGTACATTTTTGAATTTGTGAATAAATGAACTATAGAATCGGATGCAATTTCAACATATTGATTCACAGAAATTTCAGAATAAATGTTTCAAAATATGCTGTATACTGTAAATCATTAATATTTTAGGAGGATTTAATTGCATGGATTTTGTGGATGATCTCAACTACGAAATTAAATCACTATGAATATTAATAATTTCTATAACATTATAGCGAACTTAACGGATAAGATATCCTTGAAATTACGTCCCCTCGGAATGGATTTTTTATTCACCAAAACCACAACATTTTGGCCCATTGAAATTAAATGATTTTACAGTATATGTATTCACAAGTGAATCAAAGAATAATAATATACACCTAGCCTGAGATTGCTACATATAGTTAAGTTTGTACATTAATTTAATAAACCATAATTTCATCAACAATCTCTCAATAATTCATGTTCATATAATCAAATAAAGAAACATGATTCAACTTACGGTCAAATTATTCATAAATGCCAAGCATGCCAAATATAACCTTTATCAATTTTTGTTACAGTTTTCTGTTGAAAGATGATGGGCCGTAAAAACACACTATAGTTGCATGTTTAAACTAATCCATTTAAAAGATGAGGAGGTGGCAGAGACGGTGCTTGCATTTAAATTTTTTTGGTCTGACAAAAAAGTTGATGTTTTCCAAAAAGACAGGAATACTTCTAACAGCTTCAAGGAATCCCACACCAAAACGCATACGTTATACACTGCATGGAAACAGGGCATTAACCACTCACTTTAACAATTTGTGTATGCCCACATACCCATATGCAAAATAGACTGTTCTTGTTACTAACAATCAAGCAGATGAAAAATTCAACAATACAAATTTTATACTACATATTGAGGTATACAAAGAGGGTTGTCAGGAGTTGCATCAAGCACACTTGATATTACACACTTCTACTGACTAAGTCATTATACACTTCAAACCATTAACTTAAGTCAATTTTTAGTGTTAAAAATATTCATGTTTTATCACAATTTAAATTCACATGGCCTAATTGGATTTGGCTGCCAACTTATAAATGTTTTTGGCAATTTTGAGCCACTATTGTTCAGATCATATGTATGACAGTTAATACATGTAGTAAAACAATCAACCTTCCAGACCTCAAATGTAGTTCTCATTATTTAGAGTTAATTGAATCAATTTTTGGCCCTTTTTATATTAATAACTACCAACACACATTCATATATTCTTATCATGTACACATATGTATGATGCAAACATTAACTGAGTACATGTAACAAAAACACAACTTTCCCTTTCAAAAATTCACACACTTAATGATGTTCATATTAATTAAATGGCAATATCTACCCGGAACTTGGCACTCATACTCTGCACGTATCTATGTGCAGGTTTTAATTCATTCTCAATTGTTTTTATTACATTTGAGCTCTATTTTAACTCAATATTAAAGTTGGGCTGGCAGAAATTTACAGGGATTTCATCTGACCTTAGCACTGAGTCTTTAACCCATGAAGGCCGACATCCCAGGTCCATTGTGGCCCTTAATTAGGATCCTGCCAAATATTTTCTTAAATTCTTGGTAACTGTAAGTGTAGCTATAAATGGACCGACTTATCAAAATTACCCTTGTGAATTATTAGTCCCTTCAATGTAAAACTTCTAGCAAATTATTCCAGGGAACATATTATTGCCATTCAAAATGTTTACATATATTAAAAATTATAATAGCACTTTGATACAAAGTATATAAATGACATAACTTAATATTTTTTACACAAAACCAAACACAGAGAATGTCAACATTGGCATATATAAATTCATTATCATAACATCATACTTTAAAATGTATTGCTTCAACATTTTAATAAATAAAAAATTATATACATGTATTTAAATTACAATTATGCTCCAGAAAAAGACTCCACAAATAAAGTCATCATAATAATGTTTTCATTTGAAAAACTACACAGACTTCCTGATAACAGACTTAGTAATAGTAGTACTGATTATTATACTACAAAAATGTGTTTTTATCATCGTAATGGAGTTTAGTCCCTTTAAGAATCATGAACTGTCAGACTGATGGAGTTAAGGGTTAATAGCACTCATCATTCAAACTAGCACATAGTTATATTAAAATATTTATTAACTTTAATCATTATGCTTTAAAATAATTTACTTTAATTGAATTTGAATAATTTTAAATAATTCTTAAATGTCAAAGGGTGTGGAAAATTGGCGCCTTGGCAGGACTCAAGGGAACCAGAGACCCATTGCTTACTGATATTAAAAGCTATAGTCTAGGGTAGTTAAAGGAATTTCAAACCAGTTCATATCCTTCAAAATTTATTGGAATTTCTGTTCTGTTTTTTTCCCTCTCTAAAATATATGTATTTTTTTATAAAGACTGCATGTTATATATTGCCTAACAGCTAATACTATACAATTTGTTGGCAAGCTCATTAATACTATGATGACCTTCCACTGAATGTAAAATTCAGAATTTCTGCATGGATTATTTTACATAGGATTATTTTAGAATTCCTCAAGGGAAAATCCATGAAACTGAGGACTGCTGACAACAATTTTTTCTTCAGATAGTCTGCTTGGTAGAATTATGCTTATTTTGGATGTTTTTGACGTTAGGAATATCAGCGGTAGAAATTGCCGAAAAACCTTCAATGGTCAAATTTAAACAATAGTTACTTTAATATGGCCAGAATAAATTACTTCCTGTATTATCATTCTAATTTTTCGATTAAATTCATTTCATGTTAGCTGCTTTCGTTCCGTTTTGTACTGTTGAGACATTTTATTATTTTGCTTGCATGTTTTCCATCAAATCAATAAAGAAATTAATGTTTTGAAAATGTAAAAACAACATTCATTTGGCGTGCTGTAACAGACATTAATGATTGTTTCAAACCACAAGAAGAATGTTCAAGGGCAAATAAAGACAAGAGAATCGAAGGGGATGTTACTAAATTACTATCAGACAGTCTAGGAAGTAATTTATTCTGACATTATGCACACTACAAAACAGAGATATTGCATCATTTATAGGCTTAAGTTTTCTAAATTTGAGGTTCACTGGAATTTTTTGAAAATTTACTATTGGGAGAAGGAAATGAAAATGTAACAAGACGGCTAAAATAGCCACAGGGTGAACATCTGTTATGTGAGCAGGGGTTCCACTTTCTTCAGAAACTGAATGATCGTTTTGACACTTATGACAAAATTTGACCATTTTATAGGCAAAATACTGGGACACATAATTTTAAGAAAAAATGACTTATATCCTAAGGGTCAAAATGTGGCGTTTTGGAATGTTAGAGGGTCTTAACCTCTACTCCGGAGTTAAATGGAACTCCTGCTAAAACAGCTTTTTGTTGCTTTTTTATTCCAACCTCCTGACAGAACGATTTTCAAAGATTTCCAGTTAACCTAAAGATGACAAAACTGTGACCTTATATTAGTTCAATACACATATATACTAGTCTATCTAATATCTACCATTATCATAAGAAATCCATGGCTGAATAAAGAAAGATAACTGTAGTACACACAAGATAATATAATGAGCAACCATATGATGGCCCACCACAGTTCATGACTCGTTGATTATGATTTTGTTCATCATTTACTCCATAGATATTTCCCACGGTGGTAGTCGTAGCACGACGGGGTCGCTCTGTTATTGTCGTAGCTTCAATTCTCACTAAGTCATGGTAATACACAGGTCGCACCCTTTGCATGCAGAATGTATCTTTGTTTGCAGGACAAGAAATTATAGCACCACTCACCGGTTCTTCAATAACTTCACCGAACGGACATTTTAACCAGTTTACGTCCGTGATTCTAAGTTTAATCCATGCAATGCCAAGATCACAGCGCGCTAATACACATTTACCTGTAACAGTTAGCTCGTTTTTAAACAGTAAACAACGATCAAACAGTAAATTGAATTTAGTGTCATCAGAAAATGGATCAGTTACGTTCTGTTGACAGTCCATGATCACGCTGTCGTCCTCATAGCCTATGGATCCCTTCCTTGGACATCTGATAACTTCTGTCATCCAACGGTTACATCCAGACTCATAGTCAACGGAACATAACTCACTATCTTTTAAATTGTCAGTCTGTTTGGTAACTGCAGACTTAAGATAGTCACAACCTTTATGTTTTCCCCACACATAATCATCACCACTTGTATAGTTAACTTTATACCAACCGGTATCACTAAATAGTGCTAATGTGAATGGATCAACAAAAGTATATTCTGCTTTATTTATTCTAGAATTCATGATAGAACCTGGGAATACTTGATGATCCCAGTGAGACTGTATCGCACCGTCCTTCACTGACAACGGTGCACCCAGTTCTCGATCTATTTCACTGCATCCAAACTGTATGTTCATTCTAGCAATCACAGTTGGTGTCAGCAAGTAGTATGTTCCGTTGTTCTGTCGTAGAATAGGGTATGTATACCGCGGACACTCTCCCTCTACACAACCTTGTCTATAATCCCGATAATCTAAAATCAAATCTTTAGAAAATCCTAACGCATGAAATAATTCATGCATTGTCACCAAAATCAGTCTATTCCGATCGTCAATATATTTTTTTAACTCGATGGGACAAATATTTAAATATCCCGCAATGGGTCTATCATTTAGACCTTGTTTACAAAACGACGCATACGCCAGCAGGGGACTCTCAAGTTTTCCTGCTATATAATTATTCAAACACGCTTTTGTATTCATTGCTTGTACATATAAAACATAGTCTGCATTTCTAACCCCTTTACCATCGGTGTACCAAGTTTTGTCAGGGAGAGGTTTATTTGTCCAAGTATAAAAAGCTTCCAAATGTTCGTTGGGAATCATAAAATTATCAAGACAAAATTCCCCAACATATGCTTTCTTTATACTTGCACATTTTCCTTGATTTCGCCCTTTATACCAAGTTGTCCGACAAGCTTTCCTTTTAAGTAACAAGTCCCCTTCACTCGGAATAACAGATAAAATCTTCTTAACATATAAAATAACATTGTTCACAGTTTCTTTTAAAATCCCTTCTTCATGTTCATCTAATTCATAATTAAGATTATGAAAATATGGAAATATTCTAATCGGTCTATACACAGTTTTTTGCAATGCTAGAACTGGCAAACATCCAAAATCAGTAGCTAAACTTTGAAATAAAAGCAATAAAATTGTCAAAATATACCACTCCATCTTGACTTTATTGTACAATTTTGTACAACAATATAGACCAACAGAGTGTAGTTAAAACTGTTCTTTCATGCCACAATGTTTATCCTGAGATGAAACTCATAACTAAATGTCCGAACATGAATTCGCCAAAATTCACTGAGAAACTGATTTGGCTGCTGAGTCTGTGCCCAATTAATTTAAGGGAAGTAACTCCTGATTGGTTGAATAAAATGAAAGTAGCAACCCGCCAACAAAATAAAGGAGAACTATTCCATTTAGATAATACAAAGAGTATTACTGGTTTGCATTAACAAACTAGACATACAGATAAGAAACTTTAATACAAACTCAAGAAAGTAAGGTTAAACTCACCTAAAATACGACTAAATTTCAGCGTTCTAGTCTTTCAGCACTGAATTGCAGGTTCTTTCCCTTGAATACAGTCGGGTTTGCAATTTATGACGGTCGGGGAACGAATGACAGCAAAATAAATCTAAATCCAGTCCACAAGTTCTACACAAATTTTGATGACGTTTTTCGCATAACAATACAGGAAATGTCATGAAAACAGTCAATTAGTTTCTATTTTTTGCAAAATACTCCACACGGCAACTGTCAGCTGCAATTTGCTTTGATCGGATGCGCAGAGGAGTGCGATATCTAAACATATGTGTTATTGTCATTTTGCATTTATTGCAATTAGATCTGTTATATGAACAAATTGACCGATATAAACAGTGTAAAATAATGGCCAAGCAGGTGGCTCAGGTGTCAGATAAACTCCACAATATATCCTTGGGTAGCTCAAAGGGAAAGGATGCTCAAACAATTAGGTATGTTAATTTTGTTCATCGATAAACGATAAGATAAAGTTTTATTGAAATTGTATGACAATATTGATCTATACAGTGCAGCAGCTAGGACTCCTGTTCTACCAGACTGAGTGGATTGATGAAGTGATGTATGCAGTTATTTAATCATATTCTTGACTACTCAAAGAATGTTAGACAAAGCGTATGGATAGCTGCGCTAGCAAACCAGCTGTGCCTTTATGGATGATATCATAAGCAATGTTAGGCAAACTATACTGGTGACGGTACAATTGATTATTCCTCCGTGTCAAACTGAATTGTGAGTGTGAAATATTGGACATGTGTGCAAATTAGGGCTACTTAGTAACTTACAAATGAACAAACATATATATCAAATAATCGCATACATTGCATGTGATTTGGATAAACAATCTTTAAGAAAAGCCTTTGCAGGGCGGTTTCACTAGCCCAGGAGGCTATTCTTACAAACTCGAAAGTTTTACCATTTTAATTAGTGACAGATTTGATACCATGATTTTGATGTTGTCTGGGGACTGTATCTGTTCAATTTGGAATAATCTTCAGAAGACTCCTTGTAGATATCTTCTTTAGGATAACTACCATGGTTACCAACATCCAAAATGCGTAAATACTGATGCAAACCACCTGCTCAATATGATTTAATTGCTTCCCCAAATGTACAGTTAGTTTAAGTGCACCATTTTATGGCTGTTTTCCTATTTACAGCCTATATCTGATCACATGGAATGTTGGGGCAGAGGGACCACCCAAAGATCTCACAGAACTCTTGGATCTGAAAACAAAAGATCTCCCGGATATTTATGGAATCGGGTAAGTATTCAGTATTCTGTATAAATTTATGTAATTCCAACTAACCACCAGATTGATAAAGGGACTGCCTAAAAAAACAACAATTGCATGGATTAAAGTTTAAACTTAGAATCACGGACGTAAACTGGTTAAAATGTCCGTTCGGTGAAGTTATTGAAGAACCGGTGAGTGGTGCTATAATTTCTTGTTCTGCAAACAAAGATACATTCTGCATGCAAAGGGTGCGACCTGTGTATTACCATGACTTAGTGAGAATTGAAGCTACGACAATAACAGACAGATTTTTAAAATAATGAAATCATTTTGTGAATTATGGACATTTGTTATTTAGGTGGTTTTAAGTTCTTATATAAAGACATGTCTTTACAGCATGCAGAAAATATTTGTTCATCGTATAAGACTAAGAGACATTTTGAAGGGGATGTAGTGGATTTTGCAAACAGGTGCAATAAATCCTATGTTTATTGGTCAACTGAATTCTTGATTGGCATTTGATAAATGCTATTAATATTAAGGTTAAATATAACGAAATGAATCTGAAATTGTGTTCTTAATTACAAGGTCTATTATTGAGGTGATTTTTATGCGAGGGTCATTACTTTAAAATTTCTGTATTTTAATTGTGTAGGTTCCAAGAGCTTGATCCAACAGACAAAGATACTCAGGACAACATGTGGACTAGTCGTCTAACAGATGATCTCGCCAAGCTCAACTATGTTAGGGTAAATACGGATGCTCACAAACACATCTTTCTTTATTTTACTGGGCTTTTTTCAAACGTTGGAGATGGGGCATTACTTTAAATTAGGGGGAAAAGTCTTGATATTTGAGTAACATTGAGAATGATTTTGTTGCAGTTAACTTCACTTTTGGGGAAAACTACCCGATTTTAACATTTTTTGGTTTTCCCAGAGGAACGGTGCTTATGATGGCCAGTTTTATGTAATTAAAAGTCCTGATAATCTTGACATCGAGAATGATAAAATACTGTATAATTCAATACTTGATGTGTCAAGACAATTTTTGTTTGGGCTAATGTAGCCATCCAGTTTGTTATAATATACATTATTAAATTTATGCAGTTTCATTTTTAGCTCACCTGTCACAAAGTGACAAGGTGAGCTTTTGTGATCGCTCTTCGTCCGTCGTCCGTCGTCCGTCGTCCGTCCGTCCGTCGTCCGTCGTCCGTTCACAATTGCTTGTGAACACACTAGAGGTCACAAATTTAGCCTGATCATTATGAAACTTGATCACAATGATCATCTCCATAAAATCTAGGTCAAGTTCGATATTGGGTCATCTGGGGTCAAAAACTAGGTCACTAGGTCAAATCAAAGGAAAACCTTGTGAACAAATTAGAGGTCACAATTTGAGCCTAATCTTTATGAAACTTGATCACAATGATCATCTTTGTAAAATCTAGGTCAAGTTCGACATTGGGTCATCTGGGGTCAAAAACTAGGTCACTAGGTCAAATCAAAGGAAAACCTTGTGAACACATTAGAGGTCACAATTTGAGCCTAATCTTTATGAAAATTGATCACAATCACCATCTCTATAAAATCTAGGTCAAGTTCGATATTGGGTCATCTAGGGTCAAAAACTAGGTCACTAGGCCAAATCAAAGGAAAACCTTGTGAACACACTAGAGGTCACAAATTTAGCCTGATCATTATGAAACTTGATCACAATGATCATCTCCATAAAATCTAGGCCAAGTTCGATTTTGGGTCATCTGGGGTCAAAAACTAGGTCACTAGGTCAAATCAAAGGAAAACCTTGTGAACACATTAGAGGTCACAATTTGAGCCTAATCTTTATGAAACTTGATCACAATGATCATCTCTGTAAAATCTAGGTCAAGTTCGATATTGGGTCATCTGGGGTCAAAAACTAGGTCACGAGGCCAAATCATTGAAAAACCTTGTGAACACATTAGAGGTCACAATTTGTGACTAATCTTTATGAAAATTGATCACAATGATCATCTCTATAAAATCTAGGTCAAGTTCGATATTGGGTCATCTGGGGTCAAGAACTAGGTCACAAGGCCAAATCATTGAAAAAGCTTGTGAACACACTAGAGGTCACAATTTGAGACTAATCTTTATGAAAATAGATCACAATGATCATCTCTATAAAATCTAGGTCAAGTTCGATATTGGGTCATCTGGGGTCAAAAACTAGGTCACAAGCCTTTGAAGGCCAAATCATTGAAAAAGCTTGTGAACACACTAGAGGTCACATTTTGAGCCTAATCTTTATGAAACTTGATCACACTGATCATCACTATAAAATTTTGGTCAAGTTCGATATTGGGTCATCCTGAGTCAAAAACTAGGTCACGAGGCCAAATCATTGAAAAAGCTTGTGAACACACTAGAGGTCACAATTTTGATCTTATCTTTATGAAACTTGATCACAATGATCATCATTATAAAATTTAGGTCACGTTCGATATTGGGTCATCTGGGGTCAAAAACTAGGTCACGAGGCCAAATCATTGAAAAATCTTGTGAACACACTAGAGGTCACAATTTTGACTCTATCTTTATGAAACTTGGTCACAATGTTTATCTCTATAAAATCTAGGTCAAGTTAGATACTGTGTCATTTGGGCCAAAATCTAGGTCACTAGGCCAAACAGGTGAGCGACCCAGGGCCCTTTGGACCCTCTTGTTCTCTTTATATTTTCAGGTGAAAGCAGTAAGAATGCAGGCTATCTCTCTACAGATATTTGTGCGTCGACCATTGTTACTTCATATCACCAGTATAGAATCGGAATATTCCAAGGCAGGCATGGGAGGTTGGTGGGTAAGTAATCATCATTTACTATGCATATTGAGTGCTCTGTGCA
Organism: Spisula subtruncata; assembly: GCA_963678985.1. Lineage (NCBI taxonomy): Eukaryota > Metazoa > Mollusca > Bivalvia > Venerida > Mactridae > Spisula > Spisula subtruncata. The sequence continues at coordinate 21,925,308 of OY787672.1, read as the reverse complement.
AATGGTAACTTCATTAATATATATAAATAGAAGTTACCATAGTTATGCACTGAGCCCTCGATATGCTCTTGGATTTTACTAAAAACTTATTGGAAAAAGATTTCGTTGCTTCTGCTAGTTTCGAAAATTAAATGCCGAGTTCAGTGAAGGTTCCAGACTGTACATGGACTAATGACTCAAAATGCCAATGTAAGCACTCATACTCAGTGAGTTAATCATTACCGGAATGTCACATAAAACTGCATTAAAAATCAACAGATTACGAATAATTCATTAACTGCGTTGAATATCACCATTCTGCAGATAGAATACAAAAATTTCTTGTTTTAAATTATAAGAAAATTAGGATATTGGTGTTATGTCACATTAACATTTCCAAGAAATGATTTATAACTTGTGTATTCGATGCTTTGTCGTATACAATTATTTGTACTATTTTCAGGAAGATTTGTTTGGTGTAAGTTACATTGGAAGCAGATGTATTATATCATCTTACAAGTTTATACATTTGTTCGTGTCTAAACAAAAATATCATGCCTAAATTATAATAGTAAATACAAGTGTTTATAGAACCTGGCCTCTGTGCCGTAACTTTTGGTTATGTACGATATAAAGTTTATTGCCAAAAGTGCATTCACGGCTCAATGCTCTGCCTCGATCTATACGTATATAGAATATAAACCATGTACTTTGAGCCGTGACGGAAGGTTAGACTTATGTGAATATACCTGGTTAAAATCTCTTTGGGCCATGTATTGGTTACTGTAATTGATCACATATATTGCTTAAGCCTTAAAACATACCCTATATCTATCCTTTGAGGTCAAATCAACCTTCCTGCATAAATTAGTCACAGCTAAATAAAAACATGGTTTATCTATAGTGTTTATTCGGCATTCTGCATTTTATATCTTTACAAAACAATGCATCTGCTTTCAAACATTTTACAAAAGTAGAAGTCATAGTACTTGTGTAGTGTGTTTCACTTATCTTTTGGTATTACCGGGGTTTACAAAGTGCTTCAATAAAATAAAATAATTATGGAGTTGAGTTGGATTAATTTATGGCACAAAAGTAAATTTAGTTGAAACAAACAAATCAGTATTGAACCAAAGAGGTGAATTTATATTTACCTCTTTGATTGAATAAGATACTGCCTCTGGGTTCCTTTACTGCTTCATTACTGGACAGGAGCATTAGCTTACTTTCTCAAGTTAACTAGATTTCTATTCCATAGAAATTATCTGTTGTCCGACCTCCTCCCCTCTTTGAAACAAAAAGATAAGAAAAAATACAATTGAACTAGAAAATCATTATTTCTGGCTCACAGTCATTATAATATCATATTTTCCTTACCAGTTTCTCTAACTGTATCAGGATTATTGGTACTGGGTGATGTACATGTAATGATGATTAATGACAAAGCCTCACCAGTTTACTTAAAATTCTTCTTACCAAGGCCTGTGACCCCATTTATCCAAATAGAGTGACCCTTTTCATACGAGTAGAGTAAGGCCTTTTGCTGTTAATTGACATTACGCCAGAGTAGAGATCGCTCCCCTTTATTGTTTGACAAAGGTGATTGGCAAACCATTTTAAGCCAATCGTACCATTAAAATTGATTAAAACATTGGCGTAATGTTAATTGATGTGTAAAGCAGCAGAATGTTTTTATAATTGCAGGGTAACAAAGGCGGTGTTAGCATCCGGTTTGATGTGGGTGGGGTGAATGTTATTGTAGTTAACACACATTTGGCAGCTCATCTTGAAGAAATGGCTGAACGAATTGAGGTTAATAATCTTTTTATTTCATATGTTATTCCCCCATCTTTGATGAGTGGGTATATAATATTGCTTTGCACATATTCACCAGTCTGTAAATGGTAGACCAAATTGTTTCTGTTCGATAACTCAAGAAGGCTTTGGCCTAGGTTCTTCAAACTTTACATGGAGGCTGGCCAGCAACAGTAGATGACTTCTATCGATTTTGAGGTAGGTCAAGGTTACTGTGACTTTAACCATTTCCAACTATTGAGTTTCCATGGGGGCATACATGTTTTGTATTTCAAAACTGTATGAGGTGAAATATGAACACTTACTGAAAGGACCGTTAATGCACAACTTTGTTGAGAAAGTTGATGTATTCCACTAAAAAAACTTTCAATATAAGAATACATAAAGTAAAGAAGCATGTGAATATTTAGATATATTATAGATTTATTTGTAGATCTTACAATACTTAAACTTTTTATTCAACAAAGCATTAATTTATCGTAAAACATCCTCTATGATGCTTGCCTAAAATAGTGAGAGTATCAATACAGAATAGTTATACTGAAAAGAAGTGTGTCATTTTGTTTTCCTTTTACTTCTTACTTGACTGTAACACATAGTGGCTTGCAGATTGTCTCTTGTAGTAGTTCACACAGGGTTCCCATGGTCAGGGAAAAGTCAGGGAAAAAACATAATTTTTTCAAGGTCAGGGAAAAGTGAGGGAATTATGTCTTACAATATTTGTTGGAACCCTGACACAGTATGTATCAATCCATACATCTGCTAAGGTTTGAGTGGTGTGTTACTTTAACTTACTAGCTATGTACAAGTTGTGCTATTTTTCTAACTTTCACTAACATTAAAGTTCTGTTCTGTTCCTGTTATTTCTTCTAAGTTTACTATTATTTTCAAATAACACAATGTGATTGCTATTGTTTACTCTTACCATAGACTCCGAATGACTGATCAATGTGTCTGCTGGGTATATGTATATTACTCAAACAAGTGAAATTAAAGTTAAATTAATAATAGATTAAAAAATGTAAACATTTTCAATTAAATTGATATGCAAAACTTTGCATGAAAGCATACGTTCCTAATATTGAATTCACAGCAGCTGCTGATGGTAATGTTCTTGCATTGTGTCTGGTATATACACTTGTTGTTTTAGATGAGTGAGTGAAGAGTTGGTTTTATATTTCAGGATTTCAATGTAGTATTACATACACAAAGATTTCGAGATCCTGATGTTGAAAATATTCTAGATCATGAGTAAGTGACCAATCTAAATGGAAAAAATATTAATTTGGAGACTTTGTGATTGGATATTTTTAAAAATTGCAACCCTGAGTTGTCACTAGCCTTAAATATCAAAACCATATAGCCATCAGTGGAAGAGTAAAGGTAAAGTTTTTCATAATTAAAGCTACAGGCCTTGTATTTTTCAGACTTGTGCCTGATTTCAAGTTTTCGATTCCTGATAATATATCTATATTGAACAGTTAAGTTTCAGGCTTTGAACGAGGGATTATCAGGCTTAAGAATGATTGCTACTCAAAGTTGCTAATGTATTATTTTCTTTATTATACCTCACAAGGTCTGTGCACCTACATGTTTACATTACAGCTATGTGTTCTGGATGGGAGATTTGAATTGTCGACTGGAGAATATTACCAAAAAGCAAGCTGAAGAATGTATAGCCAAGAAAGACCTCGATAAATTAGTGGCCTTAGACCAGGTAAATATTCTCCTATATCACACATTAAATATCATCCAATTCGTCCCTTAGGCACAACAAGGTTGTACCGTATCTCTCTATGTAGTATATAGTAAGATACAACCTAGTACCATCATAGTTGCACCAAAGGGACGAATTACGGGCTAATAATGAATAAGTTTTATAAAAGCTGAATTGTTCTTTGTAGGCCAAAATTTATGCTAGAGAAAATGTTAACAAATTATAGTAATTTGCAGAAATTGTCCAATATGTCCACATTGCTTAACACAATTCTACCTCTGATGAGCAACAGCCTTTGGAAGCAGTCAATATGTTTTAGAGGTTGTTGCTCTACAGAGGTTAATTATTGGCTTAAGCATATTTTTAAGGTATTGTTATGGAATGGTTGTTGCTCAATCTGCAGGGTGCTACTTTGGAGAGGTGTAATTTAAGCCACTTGTATAGTATAACCAATCAATGATTTAACGGTAATTAATTTTTAAGTAATTTTAATGCTCATTCCTGTATATCTGATTATATTATTTTACCATTAGTTATTCATATGTTTTTTATAGTTGAAGCGTGCACAGAAAGAAGGCTTGATGTTGGTAGATTTTAAAGAAGGACCACTTAACTTTAATCCTACTTACAAGTTTGATAAAGATAGTAACATATATGATACAAGGTAGGTGGCCTTTAATTGAGATTTAATTGGATTCATTTTGTTGGAAAGAACATTTCCCAATTGACTCCTAGGAAATAGATATGCTTTGGTCCTACTGATATTTTTTTGCCTTGGCGATGTACTCCCAATTTAATACATGGGTATAGGAAGGCATCTGAAGCCTCTTCGTGGTTAATGGGACGTTTCAGGGTAATCATTAGAAAATGTGTGATATCCCTGTTCCCGATGCCTCCTGAAACTAATTTATTTAAATCTGGAGTACATCCCTGAGGCCAAATAAGGCATTAACAATTTTTTGTCCAGATAAGTAATTGGTTTAATACTGCCAAATTCATCAGATACTGGCGTAATCTTGTAGAGTGAAAGCTAGTAAGTAAGTATTCTGCCAAATAAGGTTTATGAAGTACTAATATCGAGACTTAGCCTTGGTTCCAATTAGAAAATCCTTATTGGTGACATGGAATTAAAATTAAATACATGCATTTTAATATCCCGTTGTAAACGCGATGTCAATAAATGTCTCATGACTTCCATGAAAGCTTTCCCTAGACTAGTGGAGCCTGTTACCAATGCTCATTTACTTTCATTGGGAGTCGATCAACAAGGCTAAAATGCTCAGTGGGACCTAGCCTTAAATTGTCTCCCATACTATACAGGTAGTTGATATTTATATATTTTAGTTAAAAAAAAGAAAATAATGAAAATAAACCACACAAACATGGATTAAACTTAAATACTGTTCATTTAAAATATTTTTAGTGAAAAGCAGAGAATACCGGCCTGGTGTGATAGGATATTATACAAGGCACATACAGATATAGACGGTTTAAAGATACAACAGCGGAAATATTTCAGTCCTATATATGCCAAGGGTGATCATAAACCTGTAGCTGCCAAGTTTGATGTCAATGTAAGTTATTCCTACATCATTGTCTTTGTTTGGTGTGATGAATGTGTTGTGAACCATTGTCATAATTCTTGCATGGGTAAAAGTTTTCAGTCTCAATACTGATTTCAGTATTTTGATAAATAACTGTGCTATGAAATCTGTAAACAAATGATCTTGTTCTGTATGTTGATAAGCAGTTTCCAGTTTTTTGAATATTTTGAGCTAGTACCCATGTTCTTGTGGTTATAAATATGGCACAGAAGATCATAAAATGAATCAAATGTACCTTTGTTCAAAGTTAGGTGAACTTTGAAAAACAGAAATTAGCAACGCAAATAGGAGTAGCTCCATTTTTATAGGAGAACTTGACAGGTATGACCACATCTTTGATGAGAGGGTTTATTGTATGGCATAATGACATATATGTAGGTTGGTTGATCGGTAGCCTAAAGGTTTCCGTTCAATATCCGAAAAAAAGTTTGCCTTAGGATCTTCAAACTTTACATGCAAGTTGGCCAGCAGTCGAAGATGGCAACTATAGATTTAGTTGTCAAAGGTCTAGGTCAATATGACCTTCACAGTTTCTGACTATCGGGCTTGCATAAGGCACAAATGTTGTTATGAATGAATTAAGTTATTACACCCATCTTTCGAAAACCATGCCATATTTATCAGTATAAAACCTAGACATCATCATAATTTGGACCTCTGATGCTTCTATAACTGTGTCAAAGGTTGGGGGAGTCTTCACATTCAGTGATATTATTTGGTTGATGTTTGTCACAGTGTAATAGTAAAATGTATGTACGCAACCTTATTATTCACAAACATTTTAAGACTGAAACATAGAATTTTAAACAAATGAGGGTTCATTTTTGCCTCAAAATGTATATTACAATTTAGATCTTAATTGGAATTGATGAAATAATAGGGAAAAGAGTTATTCTGAGTCTGAGTTTCTGACAAAAATATGTTTTGTTTACCGGTAGGTTGAAATGCAGTTTACCTGTGTTAAGTCTTAAAATGTTTATGAATAAGTTCTCTAGCCCTGTTCATTTTACACATTTGTCACAAAAATATTTGCCATCATTACACCATGGATATAATCCGATTAAATTATATCAGCTGCTTTTTTTGTTTTTGAACATTTTGTGTATTGGTTTTTATTTTATGGGTTTTTCATGATTATTTTACTTTTTTGTTGAAAGTGTAAAATTTGCTTTTGACTGATGAGTGACCTTGACCTTCATTTTTTTTTCATGACTTCCGGTAACACTGTCAAGGTCAAATGAAGCAGCCAGTTTGAATCAATCTATCTAAGTTTGCTCTGAACACTGGTTAAAAATGCAAATTATTTGAAAATGGCACAGATATTTGTATCTTACAGTATCAATTTATGACATCATAATGATAAAACATTAGACATTCAATAGCAAAATATATTGATGGAAATGGAGTCATATTTTTTATTGAATAAACAGCTTTAAAATACCTGAATGAAACATTATGTAGGAAAGACTATTCGTTTTGAGTAATATCTATAGATCTTTAAAATTTGGATATTTTCATGGGATGAAATATCTTCAGAGATTTGGGTAAAAAGTATGGAGGGTAGACAATTGAATTATCAAAAACACATTTTCAAGGGAGGTTATTCTTGATATTTGTCATTATAAAAAGCTGTGTATGAGATGTTGACAGTTTCTAGCTCATCTCTTATCGGAATAATATAGGTTCTTTGGAGTAAATTGTTAATTTTGTTGTTTAGTTTTTCCACCAAATCCTTAAAAATTCTTCCTCAATTAGCAGTAATGATTTTATTATTTGATGAGAGGGAATTCTGCTTTGCATATGTTGGTTGGTCAGTCGGCATACCAAATAGTTTCTGTTTAATAAGTTAACACAGGAATACTTTGCCCTAGGATCTTTTAAATTTACCTGGAGGTTGGCCAGCATCAGTAGATGTCACCTATTGATATTGAGATCAGTAGGTCAAAAGTCAAGGTCACTGTGACCTTTACCATTTCCAACTATTGGGCTGCCATGGGGGCATACATTTTTGACAAATATCTTTTGTTTATAGCTCGCCTGTTATTGTATTTTATCTCATTACCTGATATATGTATATACATGCTATATTGTAAAGTATTTCCACTGGCACTAGATCAGAGAAAAGTATAAATAGCTGTGGCTGTGGCCTATGCTGTAATCTATATTTCACTGTGAGATATTAATGTACTGTAAGCACATTGTGTTCAGCATGACATTATTCCATGTTTTTAGTTGTTACACTATAAGAGTCACCCATCTTACAAGGAAAGTGATCATAAACCAATGAGTGGAGCTTTCAAATGTACCGTAAGTTGACCAGTCATTGTTATATGATTGTATGGAACGTTTTTACATCCATTTATAACACTTTCTTAGTGGTGTACTGTTTTCTTTGTACAGCTTTTACAGGGTGGACATACTATGTTATTTTTTAGCTAAGCTGTCAAGTAAATATATGTCAAAAGCAAGTTAAAAACAACTGTGTCTGTTTTATTCTTTGACCAATTTTCACGAGATATGTTTGATACTCAAGCTGAGAATAAACACTTCTCACGCGACTTTATTGTTTCGTGAAACATGTCACAGTTAATGCCAGTAACTGACATAACTGCATGGGTGGCAGTTGAACTGGTTTCGGGGAAAAACTGTGACCTTCTTTGAAACATATACAAGTATTTAGTTGCAATGATAGTTCTCATTCATGGCTTGAGCGTTAAACATGTCTTATTAAAAACGGTTGAAAAATAAAATAATTACAGTTGTTTTTAACTTTTTGTTGACAAATTTTGACTTGCCGACTTGGCGAAAAAGTCATTTAGTATGTCTACCCTGATTTACCTTTCTTTTTGTTGTTATGTCACCCTCATTTAGTATGGGAGACATATTGATGTTGTGCTGGAGGTCTGTCGAGTTTGTCTGCACTTGTTTCTCCTTAATCATTGGTCCGATATCAATGAAACTTCACATAAATACTTGTAACTATGCCAAGTTGTGCCTATTGTCAGGAATTTTAAGTCAACTTGGATGATTTTTACTGCAGTTACGACACTTTGTGGGAAACATGTTTTTATGTCAAAAACACTTCCTAATTTTATTTTCCAATTTGCTTGCTAAAGCTTATGGATGAATTGTTTATTATCAAGCCTAAAGTTCAAATTAAAGCAAACTAAAATTATGCTTTTTCCTTTTTGTATGCCTAGTTTAGCTTTTTGAATGAAAGCTTGTCTGCTTAAACGATAAGAAGTTTAAATATTGTGAATGTGACTTAAACACATTTTTGAATAACTGCAGGTCTGATGGCTGCTCCATATCTTGGCATAATCACTTTAAATCAATTGAAAAATGATGTTAACTGTAATAGTTTACTGTAGTTTTATATCTTTCTGTAGTAACTTAGTTTTCTTTTATCTTATAATTCATTTTGATAGACATTGGTACTATTTTATGACTTGGAGTCTGTACTTTCTAACTGTTGATCTTGATCCAAATCACTCACTAGATTATTCATACTCAACTATACAAGTATTCCTGATAGATATACCTTTATATAACTATGTTGTATTGTGCATTGTGTTTTTCAAACCATAGTCGGTAGATTTATACTACTATATAATTGTAGCCACAAGACATAGTTTCATATATTCCAGTATCACATATTCATTCTTTTACTTATATATAACTAGTATAGCTCATTAGCAGATACATTTTAATATATATATTTTTATATATATACCTGAATATTATTATTAATTTAAAAGTATAACATTTACCTTGCTGGGTACATACAAATGGTGATCTAAAGCCGCAATGTGGGTCGGTAAACTTATACTGTAAAATCATTTAATTTGGATGGGACAAATTTCAAGGTTTTGGTAAAAAAGACCATTTCGATGGGACGTTTATTTGTGGATTTTGCATTTCAGGTAATAAATACAAGGGTCAAAATTATTGTTTGATGGGATCTGATTTCATGGTTAAAAGGGGAACCACAAAAACCATGAAATTTAATCCCCCACAATAAAAAAAAATAATGATTTTACAGTACATGATCAAAATACCCCATGGTATGTTTACCAGGTCTATTAAATTCCAGTACAACATATTAGTATACACTACGAGAGCCAGGCCCCAATCTCCCAAGCATCTCATGCAAAGTTCCACCTCTTGAAATGTTACTGCTGTAAACTCAGAATACCATTTCTGTTTAGTAATGCTAATTTTCAGTCCAGTCTTGCATGTTAAATAACACTTAAGACCATTCTAATATTTGAGATGAGATCTTTCTCGAGATTGAGATGCTTCGAGAGGTGTCGGCCAGATGTACTTGAAAACACTGAATTCATTCTAATGGTTCCTGGAAAATGCTCATCCCTTGTCTACACATAATGTATGTTACATTTTGAGGAATATATTATAGTATGTATGACTTCAATGTAGTGAGAAGTTCTAGTATGTAGACTGTATAGCTTCTGCATGTTCCCAGAGACCTTCAAGCCTTAGACCCACTTTTTATGTCCAGGCATTTACTGAGTAGATGCAGGAGCATATAGTGATTAACCTGTCGGTTCATTCGTCCATCTATCTGTCTGTCAGTTCCTCCGTTAAAACTCAAATGTTTTTGACGTCCATGTAGGTATTGCTTTCAAACTTGGTTGGATTGTTTATCATCATAAAGCCATTAAACACTATCCAACATTTCAACAGAATTTTGGCCCCTGATTGACATAGCTTGATTTTATGGACAAGGCTTCCACCGGGGCATAAGCTTTTATTGAAAACACTCTTGTCAAATGTTTTTGAGTTGTACGGATAAACCTAGTAATAGACTATTTTTCATAGGTGCACTATTACTTTAGATATTTCTCATTTGTACACCAATTCCTGTTGATGTTTTCACTTGGTGCACAATTTGTTCCTTTCTTGGGATATTTTCTATAATTGCACTTCCCTTGACTGGCTGTTTACTGCAAGTTTGACTGTTTGTGGGGTTTTTCACCAAACCTTGGCCTGGGTATGTTAAAATCAAGTCTTTTTTGTGCCTAATGTGGCATGTGCTACATTTAATACATACAATTGTTGCCTGCGTTTGAGTCTGTTATTTTCCATGGATTGACATCTTCTCCATTATACCTAATTAGGTTTAACGTAAAAAGAACAAAAAAAATTGAATATCAAATTTTTGTGGCATTCTTCTTTTATCATATCATTTTACAGTCATTGGTGACATGCTTGATATCTTTTATATTTTAATTTCAGATATTTTCTGATTTTTTTTACATTGATTATTTTTATTTTTCTTTGTCTCTCATGTTACTTGAAGCTATCATGTTGCAGAAATGTCGTGTTATGTAACTACATCTTTTTACAAGGTCAAGGTTTAATTTGGAGGTCAAGGTCTGATTGAAAGGTCAAGGTCAAATTTAAAGGATAATATCTGATGTGAAGGTCAATGTATAATTTTGAAGGTCAAGGTCTGATTTTGAGGTCAATGTCTGATTTGAAGGTCAAGGCCTTTTTTATGGTCAAGGGTACTCATTAAGTTTTCATAACTTGTATCATGTATCTTGTTATGCAATTATTTATGCTGTTGGCTGCCAATTTATGCATATTATTATTACTAACATTTTAAGAAAGTAATATCATGTAATCCATTTATTAAGATTATATAATTTTATCACTTCTTATTTCTGGTAAATATGTGTGAATAATTTTATTAATTATTGTGTTTTAAAAATGTTATGCTTTCAATGTTTTGTACAATTTTGGTGAATCAGGTATAATCTGTCTGGTTTGTATTTGAACAATGAGCTTCTATAGATATTGTAGGATGGGAGTGCCAAGGGTGTGCAATACAATACAATACAATTTAATGGTTTATTTATGATTCAGGCCGCTGACCCATGACACATAAAATACAAATGACAGATTGTTAAATAATATATATAGTGAGTCCAGGATAACATGAAATGTGTGAAAATTTGGAATAGGCCATATAGGTGGAAAAAGCAAGCGTGCACGATTTATCAGTGTTATTTTAGTATAAACTTGACCATATGTGTTTAATTAAGCATACAATTTTGCAACAGAAGACCAATCAATCCTATTTTTGGAAATATCGTCTTGTCCTGGGCGCCCTATAGCAGTCCTGAAGAGGCTTTACTGTTTGTGTTTTGTTTACTTTCTTCTATTTGAGACACTTAGCTGCATAGACACTTGCATATTCAAGCAAACTCAAGTTAGTGGTTACCTGAATATTTTATTGGTATGTCATAATAATATACTGTATTTTAATTCAATGGCTTCCTGTTTTAAGCTGCCACTTTCTTTTTCAGAAGGTCATAATTGAATGCTTGCCCTGGGTGACATATTTAAGTTTATACTTACTCTACTACAGGTGTTCGACTTAGAGGCCTATCCGTTTGTAAACTTTGATCCCATTAAGAAATGGAAGTATGGAGAAACAGAGAAATTTCATTACACAATCAGATGTGGCATAGAGCCCGACTCATCACCCTGGGATTTTATTGGTCTATATCAGGTCAGTTTGCTGTCTTCTATTTTTATTCCCCACATTATAATTATTGCTTTGCAATTTTGGTCGGTAGATTGGTCTGTAGACTAAATCGAGGGCTCAGTGCAAAACTATTGTATGTGCCTCTTTAAATTGATGTAGTTACCATAGTTTTGCACTGTTTAATAAGTCATGCCAAAGGATCTTCAAACTTTACCTGAAGATTTGCCAGTAACAGTAGATGACCCCTATCTATTTTAAGGTAAGTAGGTTTAAGGTCAAGGTCACAGTGACCTGTACCTTTTTGGACTATTGTGCTACCATGGTGGCATACATGTTTTACAAACATCTCTTGTAATAAATTGCAGGAAAATTTCAAACATTTGGATGACTATAAGACATGGGTGTATGGGAAGAATAATGCCGAGGATGAGGGGTTGAAGGGTGTGACCTTGAAGTTCAAGGGTAACAACTTGAAGGTGCCACCAGGTAGATATGTACTGTGCTATATCAGCAAATACAAGGGATGGTTGAGAGGAATGAGTAATGTGTTTGAGGTGAGTTTATTCTATGTTTCTTCGGTTTGTTCAGGGACGAAATTTCATGGGTTTGGTAAAAAAAAGATCATTTCAATGGGACGTTAATTTCGTGGATTTTGCATTTCAGATAATAATTACAAGGGTCAAAATAATTGTTTGATGGGATTAAATTTTGCAATTGAGGTGAACCACGAAATCCACGAAATTTAATTTCCCTTGAAAATTAATGATTTTACATTCTAACACTGTCTGTATTTTACTCCATGTAAACATACAGCCGTCTTGATTAAGTCATTTGCATATGAACTCCAAACCGTGATATATTGGCCGGTATATCAAGGAAAACTAAGATCTATTTCCTAAGAATATTGTTTCCCAAAGTTTGTTTAATTATTTTTATTTCCTCAATAATTCGGCTCTCATTTCACAATTTTCAACATGAAGGAAAATCCCCTTCAAATATCTGTATAACTGAGATACTGTCAGAGTACCATACTTACAGAAAGTATTTACTTATTGTTTTACTTTCATTAATTTCAGATTGTTGGTTAGTGATGATCAGATGATGCACAGGAGATGGAGAGTGGGGGGGGGAGGAACTTCTCGACTTCTGAAATGCTACCTGTGAACTGACTCTTATGCCGGTAGTCAGAATACTTGAACTGGCTCCCCTCACCACAACTGAACATTGAACAAAAACATATCTTACCTCAAATCAAAGTGCAAACTCATGAAACTACTAGGCCTAAACTGGAATAAAAACTCAAGAATTATCTTCCCCTGATTCCAGTTACTTATTTACTAATTTTGTCATAAAAATTGATATTGTTTTGAGTTTTTTAAAATTATCTTCAACTTATAAAAAATAGATCTCTAGAAATTATAACCAACGGCAATGGTGGAAATACTGTTGTCATTTAAACTGTTCAATAATCTGTTTTTAAAATACCAATTACGTAATATATTGATGATAATTACTTGGTAGTCTCCCCTGAAATCAATTTATAGTTTAATGATCTGTGATGTCATGGTATTCTTACTTCATAAGTTTTATTGGTATATATTATAGAGCGATTTTTTAGTTAACTTAAATTTTTTGACATAACTCTGTGGAATTTGCTGATTTTGTGAGGAGCCATGATGAATTGTTCACATTTTATGATCCATTTTTTAAATGATTTAGGCAGGGTTTGTAAGCATTAGAACCTATTAATGGATTAACATAGTCTGTAGAATCAGCATTAAAATATATTATAAATTGATTGATTGATTGATTAATTAAGTAAAGTTCTGCTAATAAGACCCAATTAGAGATCACTCAGCTTTTTACAATTGTAATGAACAATAATATTTAATTTAGAACAAAAGGCTTGAATTATAGTCTAAGCAACTCTTGCAAATGTGATTTTTGGCATACTATTTCGACAGGTATAGTTAACATTCTGTTGTCAATGTTTTGGTAGCAATGATGAGGCTTTAAGGCCTATTTCTTATTTAGACCCTTTTTTCACTGGTCATATTTGCAGAACTTTAATTAGTCTGTGTAATGTAATAGTATATTAATATATAATCTCTTTTATATTATGATCTCATGTACACAAACATGTATATTGTATTATTATTATATTATTATCTCTCATTAGTGGAGTATGAACTCTATATATATATATGTTATTGTAGGACGGTAAAAATCCATGTGGAACCCGCAACTACCCTTATCACACGTGTAAAATGATTAAGTCAGAATAGATTATAAATAAGAGGAAAATTATTTCCAACTTTGCCTGGATAATGTCTTACCTGTGCAAAGAATATATTCTTATTTTGATTAAGATTCTGGGTTGATTAGTGTGTGTGTAATTTACGATAAGAAAGAAATAAAATAAATACAAAACAAACTTTAAAGCTTATATAATTGGATGAGTGAGATTCTGTTCTGAATGTGCTCATATACATATTAGCCTATTTTCATTATTTTGAACTCACTCAGATGTTTACAATAAATTGTTATGAAGGATAAAAGTATTAAATTTAGAACAAAAATGTATAAGACTGATTCACTATTAAGACCACCTTTTTACTGATGTTTTAAGTAGAACTTCTTTGTATAGGCCTATATATGGATGACATTAAATATAATATTATTGCTTTTGCATTGCAGTATTTTTAAGTAACATGGATGCTACAAAGAAAGAGAAAAATCACTAATATTTCTGTATATTCTGTCAAATTTTCCTAAGCGCTTATTTTTTAACCCATGGAAATATCCTCTGATACAGCAGTTTGCATTGCATTCTCAGCTTTCAGGAAGCTGTCCTTTAAGTTTTCAGTTGTTATTGGTCACCAATTTTAAGCCTAAGGTTCCACTGGACATTTTTACCTCGGCAATGTACTCTCGATTAGAATAAATGACATTTGGGAGGCATCAGGAACACTGATTTCGCAAATTTTGCTAATGTATTCCCTGAAGCTTCCCCTAGACAATGAGAACTCTTTTTCCAGTGTCTTTCGATGGTCATTCATTAAATCAGGTGTACATCAATGAGGCAAAAATGCTCGATGGGACCTAGGCTTTAGTTGATGAAATTCATTGCAATATGTTTTGTTATTTGTAGTATTTGAAGTGTATTTCTGTCATATGTAAGTGTGATATAAAGTTTACTATGAGATTGATAGTCAAAATTGGTGCATATTTCTGTCATGTTTTAAAATTCTCAAGTGTACTGACCTATTTCATCATTCTGATGCTGCCAAAGTGTGAAAATCGTGTTACTTAATTTGCTTCCCTTCTAAGCAGTAGGGTTATACTTCGTCGTATATGTTGGAATATATGCCCAACTGTAGTCCAACCATTTTCTGATCAATAACCAGAAAAACGTTAGTGCCTCTGGGCCTTATGATCATTACCTAGGGAAGTTTGTCTTGACTTGGTCATAACTGAACAGGTGTGTATAATATATATTATGTAAAGTATCAGAACTCATATTAAATATTTGCTCAATATCATGTTTGTAACCCAGAGGTTTATATAACATGTATCTATATTATATTGTAATTATTATATTTTGTTACAATCTTTAGTGTTTTGATGTATATACGCCTCTGTCATATATAATGAGGGGAGATATATTAAATTGTTTTTGTGCTGGATGGATGTCACAAAGCTAGCCTGTGCTAGTTCTCCTTCTAAAATCATTGGTTGGATTTCAGTAAAATTTCACATGATACCAAGTATAGTTATCCATTTTGTCAGGAAATTTAAGTCAGAACTGACAAGATTTACCCTTAGATATTGTTCCTTGTGGAGACATAACGTTTTTGTGTCAAAACCCTACTTTGATCAATGTTTTGTTATGATGTTAAGTATTATGGTGTTATCTTGTTTGCTGTTCGATTTTTGATATTTAACCTTCATACGTCTTTTCTCAAACATTCTAAGATTGAAACTTGGAGGCTATCTCTTAGTTTCAGTCTTAAAATGTTTGTTATCGAGACACTTAAGTTAAGTTGCTCAGTTTATTAGGCATATTTGAGAGTTGAATTTCTGTTGTATCTACCCATGCCATGACATATTTAAGTCACTTAGTGATGAATCTGAACAAATGTTGGCAAATCCGCATGCTTTATTATTTATGTATCTACACTAATGCTTGGTTACTTGTAGATTTTTGGCAGCTCTGGTGTTGAACTATATCAGTTATGTACATATTTTACTTACATTATACTACCGTAAATACGCAGCCATAAGTCGCATGCAGCCATAAGTCGCAGGGGGACTTTTGAATAAAAAATCAAGGTTTTTGTCTAAACCCTTTCATAGGTCGCATGTATAGTTTTCAATTTTTGTGAAAGCTGAAATCATGTGCTCAATGTTAAGTGTCGAAGGAAATGTGGTCATTTTCAGCTAAAGTTGGGAGGAATGTGGTGATTTTCAGAAAGGATATGGAGAAGTGTAGTAATTTTCAGACAAATTTGATGGAAATGTGGTCATTTTCAGATAAAGTCAGGGGGATGCGGTCAGTTTCAGATAAAGTCAGGAGTAATGTTATGACTTTCTGACAAAAACGGGAGTAGTGTAGTAAACTCTTCCATAAGTTGTGGGGTGACTTTTTGATTTTTTTTTGGGACTGTTTTCGCCCGACTTATGGCTGAGTATTTACAGTACATGTACTTAGCTTGTTGTTTTATGCTGATATTAAAGCTATGCTGATATTAAAGCATCAAATATATTCCTGTTCATAAAAACAATTGTATTTAAAAAAAATATAATATTAAAAAGGTAGCTAAAATATTTCACTGTATTGGGCTTAGTGTAGTGGTTTAATTTGGCCTGCTAAATTTGAATAATTTATGTCTGTTCTTGTGCCAAAAATACAAAATTCTGGTACGATATTTGTGGTAGACGTATGAGCACAGTCTATAATGTACAGGTTGTCTTTTGTTATTTTAATTTTGTGTCAAACAGTAAGTTTTTATTTGGTAATGGTAGTTTAAAACTTTTTCATTTTTTACTACTTTGCTATATTTTGTAAGACATTTAAGAATTGTGAATTACGATATACCATATCTAGCTCTTGACTTACAACATTTTATTTGATGTGTTGATGTTATAAACTGTGTTTTTGAACCAGTCTGGAATTCAAGCCTTTCTATTGGTCAATTTAAATCAACCAATCAGATGCTGTATACAAAGCATTATCAGATTCTTAGTACCCCATATTTATTGCAGATATATTAAAGTGTTGTCTTTATAAGGAACTTTTATATTCTGGTAAACACTGGTTATACCCACAGGCACAAAGAATATGGGTGACTATTATATTGGAGTCATGCTTGAGGTTGGTATGTTGGTTGGTAGTTCCTTGCTTGCTTTATTGGTTAATTGGTGCCAATGTTGTCAATTCTACTTCTCTTACCAGTGGTAGGATTTCAATAAAAGTTTGCCTAACTGATCAGTACCAAGTGTGTTGTGCATATTGTCAGAGCACACTAAAGTCTCTGTGTCAAGTTGTATCCATCCAGTTCAGCAGATATTTCTTAATTTCATATAGAAGGGTGCAAATTACACCATAACATTGTGTTCAGAGTTTTACTTTTTGTATCAGTAAAGAGATTTATAATTGATGTGCCATAAAACTGCTAAATATGAACTGGAGTTATCTAAATATACCATATTATCCAGTCACTTCCGACAAAATCATAGCATAATGACATGTAGGGAGTAAAATTTTATCAGGCTTGGCTGCAGAAGTTATCGGATTCACCATAAGCTTACCCGATGAATTCCTCTGCCTTAAACTGAGAATTCCCATGATGCATAAGGACTCCCGTTTTCAATATCTCACAGTGAAGATCTATAATACTGCTTTCTCTATTAAATCTATATTCAGAGTGCCTTCCTCTAAATCTGATGTGATATAACATGTATATGGTTCAACTGCTATATTGGCCTAATACTTCATTTTTATGCTGTATAAAAAATGGCTTTTTATTGTGCTGATCTATTTGTTGCTTACCTGTCACATGTCATAGTGACAAGGTGGGCTTTTGTGATTACTCTGTCTTTAATGGTTAGTCCACAATTGGCTATGCTATTATATATGTATGCACTGTGTATACTCAGTTAGTGATTCAGTACTACGCAACTTATTGTCAAGCCTTGGTCCCGCTGAGCATTGTTTTACCTCGGCGATGTCCTCCCGATTGAAATAAATAAGTTTCGGGAGTCATTGGTAACAGGGATAGTACAGATTTTCTGATGACTACCCTGAGGCTTCCTCTAGACAACGAGGACCCTTTCCCGGTGACTTCCAATGTCCATTTATCAAATCGAAGTACATAGCTAATGCAAAAATGTCTCAGTGGGACCAATGCATTACTGCTGATTGATTGTAAACCATTCTGTGTCGTTATTGAACAACTGGCACTTAAATTAGATTTCCTTGTGCATGTACGTTACTGAAACGTAATAATATTTTGACTTCTTAAGTAACAAACCTAAAAGAAGGATGAAAGAGAACAGAATATTCATGAGTTCCAGTACAGTGAGGTCACACTATAAGTGAGTAAGTGCATAAAGTCGAACTTTAGCCTTATATATCAAGCACCTCAGTGAAAATTTAAGAAATTACTAACACAAATTATAAGCATGTTTTTGAACAAAATCTTGCCTGAAATCGACCCAAAGAAGTATTTACCTTGGTGGGTTTTTTTTGTCTCTGGATACAACCCTGTATGGTTTTCTTGTTATACAATGTATTATGTAATCAATTTTCATTTATTTGAAGACTAAACTAATTTGTTAATCTTGTATATTTGTATACGATGTCTCATGTTGGCTATTGCCATAAAACTGCTTGTATCCTGATTTTTGAATATTTTCCTGATAAAGTTTTCTAAACATGCAAAGCTTGTTAAAACAGTGATTTTGCTGGAACCAAGTTTTATCAGAGTAATGGCCCTTGTTTGATGGTTTTTGGAATTTCCACTTGCAGTTGGTCAATCTTTTTCTGCAATATTTTGCCAGTTTCTACCATCCATAATTGAGACATGAAATATCTAGAAGTTAATAATTATTATACATGTACACGTAATTGTTTTGTACACTTTGTATAGGTTGAGGATTTCTCCTTTAGTGCTACATTTAGTAATATAATTATATCATTATTGTTGTAATTTGTTGTATTTTGTTGTATTATGTTTTTACTTTATTTTTATTTTAACCCAGTGAAAAGAGATATATCAATACACTACATTATATTCATAGGTACTGTGCTAAACTCTTAATTTACAGCATAAATTCCATTGTAAGTTTTCAGAATTTTGATTTTTTTCTCTAAAAGATCACTTTCAAAATATTGAATAAATAGAATCATAAGCTTGTTCATTAACAAAGGCTTCCAATAGTGGACAATTGAATCAACTGTGTAGTCTAGCGTGTTTAATAGCAGTTTGTTAAAATGTACTTGTTTTTGCTGGAACCACAAATTAACAGTTTTGCCTCTTATGTGAAAAATGTTCAAAATAAGTGGATAAAGTTAACAGAAACACCAATTGTTCATTTTTTATTGTCGGTCAGTATGATTTATATTACATGTATATATTACATATGTGTGCTATTACTATTGTTCAGTACATATAAATACAATGTTGTGCTCAATATTAGATTATGGTGTGGTTTTGGAACATTCCATGTTATATAATTATACACATATATTTACATACTGCTTGAGATTTCTGTCTGTTGGGCGACCCCTGTATCACCTGTTTCTCCATATAATGGTTTATTTTCATTCTTCTCGTTTCTACTGTTTTAGTCCTATGTTGTATACTTTACCAAAGTTTTGATATAAATAAAAAATCTTATCTTGAACATGCTTTGTTTTCTCTTTATAATTACAAGGCTGGTATTGTTACAAACATTAACACTAGCCAAAAGTGACAAAAAGTGACACTTAAAGATTGAAACAACTTTTTGAGCTGTGACGGCACTTTTAGCAATAGATGTTTTATAGTGAATATGCTGAAATCACAGCTCAGAGGTCAAATTGTACAGTCAAGTCAGCATATTTGGGAGTGTAGTAGCCGTTTATGTGTACCCAACATATTAATATAGCTTGGCTATTTTGACCTGAACCTGACCTTTATGCAAGAATATATTACATAGTTCTTGCTTTGAATATAGCAATTTCTGAAGCATATCGTGCAATATCGGTATTTCAGATTTGTGTTTGTATTACATCTTGAGCTTCTTCAGGATACTCCCTGATTTTGAAAACATAATCAGTGTTGTAAACCTAGGCAATGTAACGACTGTTAAACGCTGATCAATAGGTCATGCTCGTGTCAAATTAGCCAACCTATACCATTACATGAACAGGTAGTATTTGGCTTAGCATTGCAATAATACTGCACATGTCTGCATCAGTCTGATAATTAGTTTAACATCGTGATAGTGGATTCTACCGCATATCACTCTGTTCATACCCTAACTGGACTGTGACCTATCACCATTTCCAATGTTGATATTTATTTCATCTTGTGACTTTTATGTAATCATTTTGAAGCATGAACTCTTCCACACTACTCCCAATTCAGTAATACTAATGAGGGAACTCTCTCATTCAAAAGAATAGGATAGACTACAGTTAACTCAGTAACAACAAGATAAACCTAGAAATAGATAGTTTACCTGATGGACAAGCTATGTTTATAACCGTTCTCATTTAACTATGAACAGACTGTACACTTGAAACTAACCGTCAATTAGACACACTGTCGTGTTTGTATCAATCTCATTACAATCAGCTTCATTGACTGCCTTGCTATAGATCAATGCACTTTAGTCAGATTGTGTTTATAGTGTCAGTTATTTCCATACAAGGCAAGAATGATCATCTGTGAGCTTTATTCCACTGGTGATAACACTGTGGTACAACCTTTGTAGAGCAATATCCTTTGAGAGCTGAAAATATTGTTGGCCCTTGTACAGAGGTTTTTCCTTTGCTTTACAGAGGTTAAAGTTATAGTAAATATCAGCTTAGGGAATTTTGGAAGGTGTTATAGAGAGGTTGTTGCTTTGCAGACGGGCATTGTATATACGATTTTTGGGTTACATAGAATTTGGATAATTTGGTAAAATGTTAATTGCAAGGTAAAGGGTTTACATTACTAGGTAGAACATGGATGATTACTGTGGTAAAAGTGTTGGATTACTTGGTAAAATGTTGAATAAATAGGTAAAATGTTGAATTACTGGGTAAAAGTGTTGGATTAATTACTAGATAAAGGTGTTGACTTACTAGGTAAAATGTTGAATTACTAGGGAAAATGTTGAATTACTGGGTAAAAGTGTTGAATTACTAGGTAAAACTCATCTGATTACTGGTATAAATTAATAACACTTCAAACTGGCATACAATCTATACAATTTAATTATTTTATATTCATTTAGCATTGATTAACATACAAAATTTAGGTACAAATATAAGCATGACATTTTTTCCGAGACAAAAACTATCAAACAAACAAACTCTCCGCTAACATTTTAACACTCAACTTACAAAATATATATGTATTGCAGGTTTCGAAATAAAAA
This sequence comes from Spisula subtruncata, assembly GCA_963678985.1. Lineage (NCBI taxonomy): Eukaryota > Metazoa > Mollusca > Bivalvia > Venerida > Mactridae > Spisula > Spisula subtruncata. The sequence goes on along the minus strand of OY787672.1, from coordinate 21,904,046 downwards.
AAGAAATGAGAGGACACTTACAAAAGTAGGGAGATAAAGTAGCCCTAGAAATATAATATTGAACAAGTTTGTTTCTGAACTGATATGTTAAGTTGAATACAACATGGTCTTTGAAAACATTAAACACTTAATGCCATAGAAGTAACAAAAGACGCCTGACAGTATGTATGAGTATTTTTTGTTGATATTTGTGTAATTCTTTAAAAATAATGTTGTGATCCTTTTGGATCGACCCTCATTTGATTGATGACGACACTGATTAAATTTTATCAGATTTTTTTCACTTAACACTGAACATTTACACATATAGGTTCAATCAATTATAACATTTGTTCTCCACACGTTACTTTCTAAGTGCATATATGATGTGGAAAAAGTGAAAACCGTTAAAATCTCTAAATGTATATTCTATGAATTTGTTAACAATCCTAAGAATTCCCACAGAAATGCCTAAGTTTTTGTCGAAAAACTATCAGAACTAACTGAAATAGACTCCCAATAGTTTCTCGTCAAATTCTCGAGTCTGTGCTTGATATGTAGAAAAAAATATAAACATAACAAAAATGTACAAATATATTTAAACAGCAGTTTTTCACGTATAAATGTATAGTTTTATACAAAAATAAATCAAGCACTTTGTTCAGCTTGAACCTATTTAGACACATCAAACAAATATATACAAATATAAAGACAACTTCACAGTATATCCTAATATCTACTCTCTCCAAAATATAATTTACTAATCTTTTACTATACTTTCCACTTGGTTGTGAACACTGCTTGTAGCATAAACTACACTAAAGTCTGTTGGTCGACATACACAGCACGATTCTCACAATATAACAATAAATTATAATTCTTCTGGAATGAAAAATAAATGAGTATTTTTAACAATCGATTCGGATCCATATGTAAATGAATGACAACAACTTTCCTTCAAAAATCAAGCATTTGGCCTGAAAGGCCTCTGAACACTTATTAAAAATTTCATTCTTTGAATATTGCCGCCTAAATACTGGAAACAAATCAAAATGCAGATGAAATTGAGAAAGTAATGACAGTGCAATAATTTCAATCACATTTAAAGTAGTTAGTCAGCCAATGAACATACATACAGCACTGTTTAATAAGGTGATCAATAGTTTACAAGAATACGTTTGATTGGTTCACTGTTGACAAATCCATCCTATGACTGGTCTGTAGAATAGCCATGTGATCAATATTTACTACAAGCAAATTGATTGGTTAACTGAAAAGATGTTCATCCAATGATTGATCTGTTAAGTGTCATGTGATCATTTTTTACTACAAGCTATTTGATTGGTTAACTGCTGAGGAATTTATCCAATGGGACTTCTGTTGAGATATCCAGGCTACACTATAGTGTGGTAATTTTTATTTTAGCACTAAATGTTCTACACTCCTCACAGAGCACCTAGGTTAGTTGCTGAAGTTGAACCTAGAAAAGAGAATAAGCCATTATAATTACATAAGAAAAAATAGTAAGATTATTGTGAAGTACTGGTAATTCAATTTCCCTCGGACAAAAAGCAATAATGCTAATTTTGTACAGTAAATATTCTAGCATTTCTATTCATCCCAAATGTCAGGGTTCAATTCCAGAGTTGTATAAAAGTCCTGTGACATTGACCACTGAAGCAAATCATTGCTGTAGTTATATTGCAGTGTCTCTTTAGGAATAATAAAAGAATCATGGTGATTTCATCATCATACACTTTGGACAAGTCTTAGACAAGCTCCTTCCTTACTGTTACCATAACTATGTAAGGAACTAAATGACTGTTTTGTGTATCTTTCTACACTTATGCAGCTATATCATCAAAGTATGCAGGAGGCAAAAATTCACAAGAGATGTTTGTAAAACATGTGTATGCCCCCATGGCAGCCCAATAGTCGAATGGGTCACAGTGACCTTGACCGTCTGACCTCAAAATGAAAAGGGGACATCTACTGCTGCTGAACAACCTCCAGACCCTCGGGCAAAGCATTCTTGAGTTATTGAAAGGAAACTATTTACTATATCGACAGACATGAGCAAAGCAATACACCCCCTCGGCATAAAATAGCAAAAATTGGTTGAAAAAATTGTGAAAGCAGTGTTAAGAGTACCAAGTAAGAGGAGGCAACAATAGGGTGGACATACCATATGACATTTTGGCTAAGTAGGCAAGTAAAAATGTAACAATAAAAAGTTGAAAACAGCCGTAAGTATCTTATTCTTTAACCAATTTTCACGAGATATGTTCGACGCTCAAACCGAAAATGAGCACTATCCAGGCAACTAAATAGTCACAGTTTTTTCATAGATAGCGGCTGAGCTAGTGACAGGCAAAAATTAGGTAGTGCTCATTCTCAGCTTGAGCGTCGAATATCTTTTGAGAAAATCGGTCAAAAAATAGTTACGGTTGTTTTTAACTTGTTATCAACAAATTTTACTTGTTACTTAAAAAGTTGCATGGTATGTCCACTCTGGTATATTGAAGGTTTTATTATAATAGAAATTAAAGGATAATATTATTACGTCTTAATGTTCCTCCACTGCTCTCCAGTCGAGATTTTCTGTAAGTTCCACCGTAAGCTGATCCACCACTGTAGGCATATCCGGCCTCGGACACTGATTTCTTACTGTCACGAGGATGTTTACCCGTCAGATCGCCCGTTACTTGTAAAACTTTTCCACTACCAATGGTGGAGTTGGTTTTCTTCACATAAACAGGGGCACTGTATGTGCTACTTGGATGTCGTAAATGGACAGCATCTGAAGGTGAGAAATGATGATTATAGTTATAATGATGATGGTGATGATGCTTATAATTGTTTTCAGTTCTGATAGTTATCATGACGATTTGGTTTGAATTGTAAAATTGAAAAGCCGGGTTCCCCAAGTCTCTGATTCTGAAGTCATTTTTATAATTTGATTTAATTTAACCATTTTATGGGCAATATACCCATGATTTAAAAAATGACCATGCTAACCAAAATCTTGAGGGTCAAATGTGGCTTTTTGGAAATTTAAAGGATGAAAACCTCAACTCTTGGGTGTCAAATGAAACTCCTGAATAAAAATGATAATTTCAATGATGATTATGCTGTTCATGGTGATTATATTATTTGCATGCATGTTCAAATCATTAACCAGTAAGGTCTGATTTTGAATTCAGGTGACAAAAATTTAATGCATACCATTGTAAAGTGTACACCAAATTTGACAGAAGTGTCAGATATAATTCATTTGGATTGAAAGATTCTTCAGAATCAAATTGAGTCTTCTCAACTTTGAGGAGGTCATGACATTTTCAATGTCTACTAGTAGCTCAAAAATTATGCTAATTTCAAAAATAATTTCATAAGCAAGAATACAGTCAAACAAGAAAAGAGTAAAACTTTGAGCACTTACTTTGGTCACCAATGACGACAGGATCATTGTATCCATTACTGTTGACATAGACAACAGAACTGGGTCGGCTTTTATAACTAGGTGGAGCCATCACCACGGAGCCAGCATAATATGTATCTCTGTCATCCTCCAGATAGATACCTTCCACGCCCATGTTGATCAGCTGTCGTACCTTGGGCAGGAACATAGCAAATAGAACTATAGTGGCAGTGATGAACAGACCAAACGCAAGCGCAGCATCACCAAACTCTTGCGCAGCTTCATTATCTTTGTTTAACGCTCCAACAAGACCCCAGGCCACCCAAACTGGAATTGAAAATCCAGCGGCGATTCCAATGAAAACGCTTTCTCTATGGTTGGTGATGATTCCATGAGCCTTCATGGCAATAATTGTTGTAATTAAAATCAAGAACATGATGTAGCACAGAGATATAACATGATTTTCAAAGTCTGTACGGACAAACATTGTCATGTTATGCCAGCCGTCTTCCAATGCCCAGGTATAATGATTGCATACCCACACCTTTGATCCAGTGTTACTGAGAACTTGTACCGCTGCTGGGGGAACCTGTATCAACCATTGGATCTCAACGACCACTTGAACTCCGACGACAAAAATGAACATCAAGAATTGATAAATACCACGGAGATAGTTGGGTGAATCTACATCACCGGGAAGCAAGGTGTCAGCTGATGTTTTCGATGTAAGCAGTACCATCAATTTGACCAACAGGATGGCAAAGATCATGGCATATGAAACACCTACACCAAATCGAGTAATACCGCAGGTTTCTTTGGTTGGTGTAAACATGAATGCAAACAAGACGAGGTATGCGCAGAAAAGACCGAATAGAAGTAATTGTCCGAGCCACATGGTCCTCCATTGTTTGCCAATCTTGGTACCCATCAATCTATACAGAATGTAGACCTCAAAAACAAGCACACAGACAATACCCAATCCAGCACACACGCCAAGGGCAATAATCCAGTCATGACCATTCTCAAATCTTGTCTTCCAATCACCTTCCTCTCTTGGCTGTTCACGCCATACACCAGTAAAGTGCTGTCCTCTCTTGAACCATCGCTCGACACTCTCGTTGATGACTTGTTCATCAGATAACGGTGCAATAGTTGGTTCAGCGGTGGTCGTGGGCTCCAGGGTGGTAGGTTTGGGTGTGGTCGGGGCAAGTTCACCGCATTCCAAACATGGGTCATTAGCACAGGAAGATGATACTGTGGCCATCGCTGATGATGACACGACTGAGAAACCAAAGTTGGCATTATCTTCTGCATTATAGTTCAGTACCTGAAATAAAATATCAATACAAAGATGACATTATCCTCTGCATTATTGTTCAATTAACAGAAATAAAATACTATACGGTAGTTTTTAACTTTTTATACAGTTCAATTGCTATAATTGGCATGTGAAATACCTACGACCAATAATACATGTACTGGTATTGACGATTGAAGAATATTGTAATGTAGGTTTTTTTCCTTTAAAAGAGGCATTCCCTATAACTAGCAAATTTTTCTCTACTATCACATTAAATGAGCTAAATGTACGAAGCACTATCTATTATCATAATTTGTCAGAAGAAAGTGTGCGCAAATATGTTTCTATAATGTCAATAATATATTCAAATTACCAATAATAATTAATTTACTTCCAGCGATTTATTATTATGTGGTCATAGGGAAACAACTCATGACTATTTTGGCTCGTTATAGAAATATATATTTCTCGGTAAATGGTAGGAACTTTTTGTTGAAGATTTGAGGAGTTTAGGCAATAATAATTCTCATTTAATGTATAATATTCCTGAATCGATTTAAACGATCAGAGTTATAGGGAATGCCTCTTTAAGGTATATTGATAATTTTATGGATTTAAGTGGTTTGAGATTATTGGCAGATTGAGAGAGATATAAAATTTATATCTTCAATGGTTATTATAAAATGCAGTGAGTAAATTATAAGCTTCAACCCAGCAGCAGCAGCTGATTGACCTTCATCAAGCTTGGTCACTGGCTGGCACAAAAGTGTCTGAAACTTTTTATAACTGACAGCTACTTACATTGATATAGGAGCCATCTTGTACTTGGTACACCTTGAAGTTACCAAGCCATTCAGCAGCATCACCGCGGGCGTTGAAAAATCTCTGATTGGTTGCTGATGTGGCATTCTTAATGTCTGAAATAAAAGAAGTGTACAGTTAAAACTTGTGCAACAGAAAACTGCGAACAATAAGTCAATAACTCCTGCTGGCACTACAAAACCTCACTTAAAAGACCACACATTTTGTTGTTAATCACATTCTTAACTAATATTATAAAACATATCCTACTCTGAGACCAGCAATCTAACATCCTGTCAGGCCACTTTCAATAATATCTAACCTCTTAAGATAGACCACCTTTCAACAAACACCACAGTTAGCTATTCACATGGGTGTCCTTTTCAGACAGGTTTGATTTTATTTGCATTGCTTATGCAGCTTCTAACATCAATGATGAAGCAGTGATCTTAGGCAATTATATTTCTAATCTAACCCTGGAATTAAAACCAACACTTACAGACAACACTCAAAAATTGAAATTCTTCATTTTAAGGTTCATTATGAGACACCTTTTTGAGAGCGGGAAGTCGTAACAAATATTAAATTTGGGACTAATGTATATGACATGTGTTTGTAAGGTACTTACAGTTGTAAAGTGTTGTTCCACGTGAGGTACCTGGGTTGAGCAAATTAGAACATACATGAATATTTCCACATTTAGACATGGCGGCATTCTTAACACCTCGAATGATTGCATCGACTGCCATCAGTGTGTATGGTACGTATGGATCCGATCTGTCAATCTTATCTTCTATCCTCTGATTGGCTAGATCACATGTTCCGGCGGCAAAGCTGCACGAGAAAGCTTCCTCCCAGAATGTGGTGAACCACGGATTGTAGGTGTTGACGCCGGCACCTCCGACACTGTTGGTGTGATCTGGTTCCATCAAGTACAGATTACTGAAGAAATCGGCCACGTCACCACGGTTACCATAGTTCTCTGGAGATAAATTCATCACAAGTTATATCAGAATTTATATATGGTAAAATCAAAATACAAAATATTTTATATTCAAATAGGACAAATTAATAATATGGTACCTAAAAAGTTGTATTTGAATAAGGTAAATTAAAATTCCAAATATTTTGTATTCATAAGTAAAGGGGGGATGTTACATACAAAGTTCATTTTGCTTGTTTTTTGGATTTGATAGTTGCGATTAAAATGGTTGTCTGAAAAATTTATTTTGCAGAATAGGAAATAAAGAGAAATCATCCTTATTCTCAAGGTTTTCTGTTTTGATTTAGACTTTCATATTGGCCTAGTTTCATAACCCAGTTACACTGATTATAAGGAAGTGTAAAGCATACCAAACTCTGTATTCAGACTGTTTTTTACCTCATATTTACATCACACACAGATTGAGGAAGAAAAACGGTTTGTAAAAGTTCATTAAATGAAATAATGTTTCATTTGCAGGTAACTGAAGCCTTATTGCATGGTGCAGAAATATAAGAGATTTCTTTTGTCATCTTTTGTAGGCCAAAATGTAAACTAACAAGGATTTTTTAAAAATATATTTGGTGAAATTCGCCAATATTTCCCATCATTTTTTTTAAGCCCATGTTGCTAGCTCAACCAAAAAAGAAAGACTCTCAGAGTTTGCTCCATTTTAAAATGCTCAACTTTCTCGTACTTGATAGCACTCGCTCATCAGTGAGTGAAAATTCTAAAAGTATGAAAGGTAGACAACTGCGTATATATAGGTAACAGGGGTTATCAACCTTGTCAGTATGGCCTACCATTGTGATGGTGAATAACTATGTTGAGTTTCAAGTGGATACCTTCAAAAGTCGAAGAGAAAAGACTCTGACAAAAAACTTAGCCAAAATACAAGCACACACAGACGCACACAATCCCATCATGAAATTAGCTCGACATATTTTCCTATAAAAGTCAAGCTTAAAAACATGATTAATGAAAGTTATGTATACCTGAGTTCATGGTGAGAGTGATAGCATTCTCAGCAGACGCAACATTTCTGATCACTTCAACATCTTCTCCCCATGATGAGGTACCAACAAACACAAACCTGAAATTAGTAGAATGGAGAAAATGTATAAGAGTACTGTATGATCATTAATTTTTGAAAGGGATTTATTCTATGTGAATTTCATGGAGGATCACAACCACGAAATGAATCCCAATGAATATTAATACTTTCTATGGTGTAACATCCCCACAAAATGGACTTTTTCACCAAAACCTAGTGCTAATGTTAGACCCTGCATTGCTTCACGGTATGCTCCACTATGTTTCACCAACTAGCGACGGATCTGAGTTTTAGGCTAGAACTAACCAAAACTTTGTCCCCTTGAAATTAAACGATTTTACAGTATTATAGTCAAGAGAATTTGACATGATCCTCAACAATAATTAGCATGATTTAACAGCTGATGTTTTGTCTATATTTGTTTACCGGTTTATGTTTTCATTTAAGGGACCAAAATTTTAGGGATAATCAGAAAGTGAGAAAAAAGTAATTTTAGAGTACTTACTGGCCCCTGAGGTCTGTTGAAGCATCGACAGATTGGATGACGTATTTAGCTTCCATATTGGTACCGAGAATAATGACATATTTGGTGACAGTGTTATCTCGTAGCATGTTACGGATATCGGCAGCGCCACCATCTGTAGTGAAACCATGATTCTGTGTGACACAGATGTTGGTACCTTCAAGGCTTTCATGTAATGCCATCCATAGACCCATACCGAAGTCGGAATCAGTGTAGAGAACTTGAACATATCGTATGGCCTTGTACTGTAACATTTTCACCATAACCTGCATCTCGACAGCTCCAGATGGTACGGTACGCAGGAAGTATTCAAACATATCATCATCGCTCAGTTTTGGTGAAGTGGCGGCGTGTGTGACGAGGGTTGTTTTCATGCCGTTCATTAGTGTGGCAGCATCAATTGCTTGAGAGCTGGTATCAGGACCAACAAACGCTACTGTGTTACGCGGACTCACATTAGGATACTGGGTCCTGCAGGTCTGGAAACTGTACAGGTTCTCGATAGTTCTCTCAGTTTTTGAGCAAGAGTCCATAACAAAGCCACCAACACGTACGGGATCATTGGATGTTGTCAGACCAGCCCTCTCAGAGTATCGTCTTATAGCCCAGAAGAAAGCCTCGGCGTTAAGTAAGCCACGAAGACGTGTGGAACCACATGTGTAGGCATCTGGTCCTTGATTGTGAACACCAAACAGACCACCAATATAAAAGTGGTTGGTAGCTTGATTGTTACCTGCCTCTAGGAGAGCCACATCATCAGATGTACAACCATCAACAGGGCAATCTTCCTGTGCTGAACACAATGCTACCACGGCAACAAGGGTAAAAACTTTCAAAAATGCCATCTGAAAGATAAAATAAACAATGACCAATAAAATAATGTTAAGACAAGCGGAAGATTTTGTTATAGCATTCAGTAAATTTCAGGTGTAGAAAATATATTATATATATTGATAAGTCTATAATTGATAAATCTTACACTAATTACGCTCCATTTGTAACCTAGGTTGCATTAAGTGTATTGGTAATGTTACTGAGAAATATTTTTAAAGAATTGATATAAAATAAAAAGTACCTGTAAATCATGAAAAATTGTTATTCAACTAAGTTCAAGCAAACCCCAAAAAAATTAGTTGATATAACTTTTTATTATTATAAGTAAGTAGTCACTTTCTTATTGTACTTTTGAAAATTATTTAAATTTAAGAGCTCTGTAATCTGGTAACTTGAAAAATATGTAAAATATTAAATTTCAGCCATTGATGATGATGTTAAACAATGATCTAACAATATTATACCTAAATATATATCTGTATATACCGTAGTATAAGATATTATAAAATATCGAAACAGTATCATGCGCTAAAAGTTTTAAAAGAAAAAATTAAGATTCTTTAACATCTTTAAAATTTCTTGCAACCAGTTACAATTCCATCAACAAATGCTCACTTCTGCATGATTTGCGCCAAAATATTTTATTGTATCTAAACAAAACTATTTCAGTAAGTTTTAGAACGTTCATTCAATCAGAATTTTACAAACGTTAGATTATAAGTAATGTTACAGATTAAATTACATGTATCTAACAGGTCTAAGAAAGTGTTATATTTACACAATATCTATAAATTTACACAATATCTGTAAATTTACAGAAAATCCAATCTGTAAATTTACAGAATAGAGGCCTCAAATTTCAAGAAAACATGTTTAAGTCAAAAATCGCAGTTTTATTTGGTTTTATATTGAAAGTAAATCATTATTAAAGACAGAAAATGTGCTTCATTTTCCAAAAAATTGACTTTGAAATATTGCATATTTTTCATTTTTGAAATTAATAAAAAGCACATTTTTTGACGAAATACATGATAATATGTCTAATAAATAACATCCCGATTGAAATAAACACGAACCAGTGCGTATATGCTAAAATATATAACTTTGATTTTCATAATCTGTAAATTTACAGAATACAAAATCAGTGATTTTACAGATATTGTGTAAATTTATAGATAATCTGTAAATATAACACTTTCTTAGACCTGTCTAATTGGAGGGTGGGGTAGAAACTACTCCAAAACACTACTCACAAACCTGGTGATAAAATAACTGAAATACTTATGAATAAATAAATCTTCTAGTGAAAAATGGTGCAATTTCATATAAGAAACAGTAGCAAAGATTTAATAAAAGTTAAAACAATACTTTGCATGTAAAAGAACAAAATCAAAACACTATACTCTCAACACGGGAGCAAAACAAACACGCCTGTCTTTCAACACACAAGGATCGGCATCGATTTGAAGAAAAATAAGAAAATAAATATATTTACCTTTTATGGCAACCCTCCCTAAATCAGATCCGAATAATAGGGCCCCTGGTTCCTAATCCTAAAAGGGGACAGGTGTTCACGTTTCACTATTTGGGACTTAAACCCAACCCTGCATACAAGAAGTCGAAAATACCTGTCCTGTTGAAACAGCCAGAAATAGAACTTGTATTGGTATCTTCACGCATGGAATAGCATTGTGTATTCTACCTAGCAAAACTGGTAAAACGGGTTTTATAAATAGACTATTCTATTTTTAACACACCTGTAATCATTCACCTGTGACTAGTTACGTTCAAGGTAGATATTCGAAGTCTGCCGAATGTACTATTTGGAACCAATTGGTTGTTATCCCACGAGCATATGTCCAAGATATTGAAATAGGTATAGGATAAAACTCTGGATTTTCCGTAAAATCGGCGGAAATTCACGACTGAGACACACTTCACGGTCGAGTTCACCGCCATTGCGTTTCCAATCGTCCTACACAGTTAACGACGGATTTAAACAAACATCCATTAGTGCTAAAAACCTCAAATACATGAATTTAACATCTAGACAGTATCGTGTAAAGACAGAACATCAGTTTGACACTCGTAAGTGTTATAAAATAGTATTTAATTAATGTATGTCGAAACAAATACCACATGACTGATTGAAATTTGTGTACTAAAATATTCATGTACTAGATTTGATTGTTTTATTAAAATCACAATGACATGGTCAGAAATCTGGTGGGTTTTTATTGTGAATAGGAATGCTATTCAACCTGTCTTTACTGGTCACCTGTGAGATTGGTCACTACATGTATATATCTGATAAAACAACCTACAAATAAGATCGCTGTTTACTACCAACTATCAAATTGTTTCAGTGTCCAATTTTACTTCAATATTAAAACCAACAGAAGTGTCCCAACGGTGGTTAATCTATGGGTTTACTGTATGATCAAATGACCATAGTATTTAAACCTAACATTTAATTGTTGATTATACAGTGAAACCTATCGCATTGGACAGTATAGATACAGTAAAACCTCTGCAGAGCAACACCCTTAGGGAGCTATAAATATTGACTCATGTACATAGGATGTTTCTCTACAGAAGTTAAATTTATTGTAAATATCAGCTTTGGGAAATTTTGAATGCGTTGTTATAGAGGTTGTTGCTATACAGAGGGATGTTCTAGAGAGGTTGCACTGTATACATAAACTGTGTTGTTTGTAATGGCTGTAGTATCATAGACATTAATAATAATACATCAGTGGTAGCATGTGCCAAATTGTGGTGATGTCAGTAATCCTCCTCAGTAGTTAGTGGTAAAGTGTCTGCATCTTGAAAAAGCTACAGTCCAGTTAGGATCAAAATACAGTGATGCAATGGAACAATCCGCTAGTACGGTGTAAAAACAAGTATGAAGGCTTATGCCAACAATTCAATACCAAACTAAACTCTACCTATTTAAGCAATGGTTTTAAACTTTTGGGTACACATAAATGATGATGTCACTGTCAATATATCCTAACTGGACTATAGAAGTCAGGGGTTCCATCCTGCCAAGGTTGATAAAAATGGTATACCTCCCTAGTCCCTAAATGATTGATAATAAGCATAGTTTCAGGTACCAGGTAACTGCCAGTTCACCTAGAGTCTGGGAAATACCAGTATGATTTGGTAGTCTCTGACTCCCCATATGAATGAAATACTTGTTAGGTGTGACTCTTTTTAAATAAGTGATATTTGTAGGTCTAAAAAGTGGGTTTGCTAGTCTCATTTTGTCTGCTTGATCCTAATGGCCCACTTGCACATGTTCAAATGTTTCTTCCTTTTAAAATCCTGTTAAAGAAACTATAAGTCTATCTATTATTGTAATTCCAATATATTTTAGTGGCCTAAGTGTCCTTTCTGTGGAGAGTTTGGAACTCAATAGCAGCTTTTTGGGATATAGCTTGGCCGCATTGACATGAGCCTGACCTATTGATTAGCATAATTTATCAGTCTATATATTGTCTACGTTTACAACACCGAGTGTATGTTTTCATAATCAGGGAGTATCACGATGACGCTCGAGATGTAATACAAACACAAATCTTAAATGCCGATATTGTACGATTTGCTTGAGGAAATTGATATAGTCAAAGCAAGAACCTTGTAATATATTCTTGAATAAAGGTCAGACTCGGACCAAAATAGCCAAGCTATACATTTCATGAATACTCTCCCTTTATAAGTCCATATCTGTAATTGGATTGTCTCCCCTTCAAGTCTGTATTAGAATGATTGGTGATACATGAATTAACATATCCATAGACACATTTCAGTATGACGAAACCATTCATATCAGTGTGTAGAATCACATGATCAAATTAATGCAATTTTACGCTCAAAACTATTTTGATTTCGTCTGCCAACGGTGAGTTTTTTGCTGATTACAACGATCGTGCATTTAATATGGTTATCTTATATAGCCTAAAGTACATTCAATATATTTAAGAATACCCGGCAAGTACCGAGTTCGCTCTATCTTTAGCTGTTTTTAATTGATGCTCAACCAAATGCAATTTTCCAACCGAGTGTAATAATTTGGTCGAGCATCAATTAAAAACAGCTAAAGATAGAGCTAAAATCCTGAGGTGGATAACAACATAATTATGCTCTTTGATGACAGGAGGTCTAATATTTATCAGGCCTTGTGATTATAAACATTGGAGAAAGTACCCCATGCTAAAACTCATACCCTGACTCCAATTGGAGCATTTCTTGATACAAAATTGCTGTAACTTCTCTATATTTAGTATTACTAAATGGAAATATATTATATGGGGTTCATTTCTTAATTAGATCATTTCCAACATGTTGGTGTTGCTCTTGATACAAAATTCTAAATTCTTTACAAGCTTGAGCATGGAGTATGGAGTTAGAGTATGTATGAGAACACGTTTATAAACATGGGGCCAGTTTATGCTGAATTAACGTTTCGGAAAAAATGTGGAAATGCAGTGTTTTATCAATGTTTAACCAAAGTGTACTAAAGAACAGGGTACTGTTTTATCTACGCATTTACACAAATCTTAAACTTACGATCAAATTTTAATTCTTTATCATAATTTTTCTACTATAAAGCGTGATAAATGGAGCTGTAATACTTATTAAGATTCAGTTATTGAACATCTTCAAACAATATCCGTCCCCAATTTGCAGTGGTTAAAGAAATATATAGCTTGCCCACATTGACATGAGCTTGATCTACTGATTAGCATAATTTTACAGTCAATATATAGTCTACGTTTATAAGACGGATTTATGTTTTCATAATCTGGGAGTATCACGAAGACGCTCGGCTTGTAATACAAACACAAATCTGAAATACCCATATTGCACGATTTGCTTGCGGAAATTGATATATTCAACGCAAGAACCTTGTAATATATTCTTGCATAAAGGTCAGGCTCAGGTCAAAATAGCCAAGCTAAACAGATATTAAATTTGAACGTAAGTTTACGATTTCCGTAAGTCCGTTGATAATACAGTACCCAGGTCTGCATCAAAAAAGTGTCTGTGGTTTACAGTTTTATTGGTATACATAATGTTATGGGAATTTTAAACACCTTTGACCATCAAAGTAGTTAAACTTGTACCAGAATAGTTTAGTCCCTTGCTTGATGATCAGCATAGTTTGTGGAACTTTGTTCACAGCAACTTTTCATTCATCCGGGTGGTCTAAATATTTATAAATAATTTACTGAATACAATGTTTCATGCAAACACCAGTCTTTTCAAAGTTTCCTGAAGTGCGGTGCAGTGCTGTATCAATGTTTTACCAAAGTGTACTGTTAGTCTGCCTAAATAGAGAATCTAAACTTGGGTGTTGACTTCTAATGGCAGAGGTCACAGGCTGGATCACCAAAGCAGTTAAAAATGGAACTTGTATAATTATGTCCTTTGCTTGACGCTCAGCATAGTTACTGGTAGTCCCTGGCAACTGCTGGTTCATCCAGTATCAGGATAACGTGATCGGGTAGTCTCCAAATCACTAGAATACTGTTGACCAGGCCCCAATCTCCCTAAACATCTCAATTTTGAGATAAATCTCATCTCAAATATTGCCATAATTATATCGGTTGGGTCATTTCAAGGGAGGGTGGACTCAAAATTAGCCTAAAGACAGCAAATGGTATATTTTGTTGTTTATTCAAGTAATTTTAATGAGTTCTAACTTCATATTAATTTTATTAGAAATCCAGACTCTGATTTTGGCAAAATCTCTATTTGAGATGAGATTTCTTGAGATGCTCCGGGAGATTGGGGCCTGTTCTCTCTTGTTGAGACAATCTCAAACAGTTTACCGAGTGCACAGTATTGACCTTTTTCTTCATAGACAGATTTATTTTGAAATAAAATGTACATTTACAGTAGTGTGTCCAAATGTGGAGGAAACGATCAATGCTGATCAGGTGCTGCTAGGATGCAAATAGGCATTTGCAGGACAAAATTCTAGCTATTTCAAAGTTACTACATACAAAAGATTCCAAAATTTGTCAAGGGTATTCAAATGCTTTGCATAATCTATAAAGACACCTCTCTTCACATCTGCTGATTAACAGAGAATAAAAACAACCATGTTGTTATAAATATACATTTTATTCAGTTTTATCGTTTTATGTATAAAAATATCAAGCACTTTACAAGAATTAGGGTATGTTTGCATGTAAGTCTTAAACAAATGAATGTAAATATACACATATCTGAACATGGGATGCTATACATTAGCACGAGTCTCTACTACTTAGTCTCAATATTCTCAAACAGTCTTTATATGTACAAAATATAACACAAGAATCAACAATTACAACTTTGTATTATCACATAGACAAACATCGTACACAAAGGCAATATATCCAATCCATATAGTCTGTTGATAAATTAGGGGAGGGTGACCAATCCAATTTCCAAAACCCTAGGGTTGCAAGGGTGCAACTTCATTAGAAAATCAAGGCACATGATTTTAAATATTTTCTAAATATTTTGTTTGCCCCAAAACTTGTTTTATTTATAATGGAACAGGAACAAACCATTATTTTCACTTTAAGAAACCATACTTAGAAGAAGTTTATAGACTACATGTACCAATATTTGCCAAGCTTGGTAAAAATGAATAAGTAGTTTTGATTGGTTGACAAGATTTTAAACAGACCAATCATCTAAAACGTAACAAAAGTCAACATATATGGATGCCTATGCCTTGCAAAGGATGTCGTCTGCACACAGCCACACACAACTAACAAACAATTCATTCATAAGCACTAAGTGAGGAGACATTAAACTAAAATAGAATTTAACAAATTTATATCAAAATATAGTTTCATCTGAAGGAATAACATCCATATTTTTTATATTCAACCACAATATATTGTTGCCATAGCAACTGTTGGATATATCCTAAAACACATTTCTTTAACAATCTGCATTAAAATTACCACAAATTCAGGTACCGGTTGCCTCATTTTCATTTTCTGAGTAATCACAATGTCCCGAACATAAGGCGGCAACAATTCTTACTGGTAACTACAAACAAATAATAATGGAAGAGGTTACCATAGAAACAATAATTTTTTATGAAAATCGTAACACAGTACCTGATTTTGTAGCAAATTTCAGCATAAAATCTACTACTAGTATGTGAAATAACTACAAGAAAAAAGCTTTTTTATGTTACACGAGCGATCTCTGAGAATTGTCACAGGTACTGATTTTGTCGTTGCTATAGCAATACAAAATACAAGATTCTAACTTCCACATTCAGTTGTCATGGTAATGAACAAACATATCTGAAAGATACAAACATTTATAAATAAGATAAGTCAACTTTATGAGAACATTTTACGCCTACTATTTATGTCTGTCCATACATTTCACTAGGGGGAAAAATCAGTGCTCCCAAGACTTTTTTCAGATGGAACCTGATATTTAGGTATAGATGTACAACAATCGTCGAGGCGTGACCTCTATAGAGATAGAATACTAAGTGTTTACTAATCACACCTCGAAGATTGTTGTAGATCTATAGTAGATGGTTGAGTCAATTAGACCCTAGTCTGATTCAGAATATTGACTCTGTATGCTTATGGTTCATTAGTCAATTGTTTATAATAACACACATTTTCCTTGTCAAATTCTAAAACAAGCCTGATATGTTCTGATACTAAAATACAACATAACAGACTCAGCTTATGTTTTGGAATAAAAGAACATAACCTCCATGTTAAGTTTGAATACTCTAGGGCAAAGCATTCTTGAGCGAAAACCATTTGGTCTGCCAACTGAGTGACCAACAAAAAACCAACAGACATGTGCAAAGGAATATACCCCCTCTTCAAAGATGTGGGGGCATAATTATTTTCACACATGCCACTCTACAAAGTCAGCAAGTTCAGAAATGTTAAGAAACAAAGATTTTTCTTTTATAATAGTCATAGACTAACAGATTTCTACATCAAAATAAATGTTATACAAGCAATGATCACCTACCTTATGCAATCTAAACAATCATTCAGGGGGACTAACTCTTGGGGTCATACATAAATACATCATCGTTACCCATTGTGCTACCTCGCATTGAATCACTGTCTTGCATACGTGGAACATTATCATATTGTCGTCCATACATTGAATTGTAGTCTGTAAACAGTAAAATCAAATATGATATTATGTACATACAGTATCAAAATTGCTTCATTACCAAACCAGGCCCCCATCTCCCGAAACAATTTACAAATCCAGTACCCTCACTACTGAATCGCAGCTGAATTTCACATATACTGTAAAATCAGTTAATTTCAATGGGACAAACTTTTAAGGTTTTGGTAAAAAAGACCAATTTGATAGGACTTTAGTTTGTGGATTTTGAATATCAGGTCAAAGTTATTAATTGTTCAAAGGGATTTAATTTTGTGGTTGATGAAGGAACCAAGAAAATTAATGATTTTACAGAAAATTAATGATTTTACAGAAAATTAATGATTTTACAGAAAATTGATGATTTTACAGAAAATTAATGATTTTACAGAAAATTAATGATTTTACAGAAAATTACAAATATTCACCTTTTTGACTTGAGTATATTTGAGATTTCCTTTCTTCCTCCTCCAGGCTAGCCTGGTATTTATTCAATAAGTAAAGCTTTCTCATTGGTCCACATAGTAACATGACAGTGGCATTGTATAACAAACCCACAGCCACAGCTGCGTCACGCATCTTGTACTCTCCGAGTGCCGCCACTAGACACCAAACCATCCAGGCTGGAATTGTCAGGACAACACATCCCACAATCCATCTGGAATAGAAATATCATTGAATATTCATAACTTGTCATCCCATGAATACCATTGAATATACATAACGTGTATTCCAAAAATATCATTGAATATTCATAACATGGATCCTAAAAATATCATTGAATATACATAACATGTATCCCAAAAATATCATTGAATATTCATAATGGGTATGCCACAAACATAATTGAATATTCATAATGCATATGCCAGAATCCTTCAGGAAAAGAAATGTACCAAATCAATCATATTGACTTAATACATTTGATGCACTTGACATAAGAAGATTTCTAATAACAGTTAGGAAAACCTAAATTTTGCTGGCTTAGAATGAGAAAGTCGTAACTACTACTAACGACCTTATAAGACTGATACATATTTAAAATCTGTCTCACAATGCAATCCTATGAGCCTATTTTCATAAAAATCGAAACTTGTCATGTGGTACCAAACTGAAGTTAAAAAAGCTTTTTACTGATCATAGCTTTGCATGATATGTAAATTTGTTAGAAGTATTGATGAGCATACCTGCAGTCCCAATGGTTCTTGTCGTTACCGAATGCTGCAAGCCCGACCAAGACACTGATGAAGATTAAGAACATGATGAATACATTGGAGAGTATAAGACCTTCATCGTAGAAATCGTCTGGAACACATCTTGGCCACAATTTATTGTTGTATATGACCCTCATCATATCTGGCTCCTCTAGAATCAACCATTCAGCATTGATCATAACCTGTACCAATACGATAAGACAGGCACTGAAGAACAAGCCCCATGGATTACCTATCTTGTTATATTTCACCATGTAAATGTCTTCCTTGTTTTTCGTTCGCCAACAGTCTACAAGTTTAACAAATAGGGCAGAATAGGCAATGGAATAAACAAATCCAAGACTGAATCGACGTAGTCCGCACACTTCCTGTGAAGCATGTACAATGAATGCGAACACGAGCACGTACATTAGAATGATGGCGAAGCAGAGCATGTAGCCGAGGATTGTAGTACCACCCCGGACTGGGTACACGACAAGCAGGTACACAAACATGCAGAGAGCGGCAAATGCTCCGAGAGCAGCAAGAGTACAGACGATGATGGCCCAGATGTCACGGAAACGTGCGGTCATTCCTGGCGTATCCTCGATGGTTACTAGCTGTCCAGTCTGGGGATCCATATATTGTCCTTCTTCAGTTACAACGTAACCATCAGATTGTCTGCTGAACGAGTATGTGCCTTGTGTATCCTGACACTGACACGTACTGCCAGGAGGACAACGGGAAAATGGTGTGGTACGTTCTGTGAAGCTGTAGCTCTTATACTCACGGGTATTCAAGTTCAACTGCATTTCACCGGAGGAGCTTCCAATCTGAAAGTCACAAGCAAAGTTTTAACAGGTGAAGATAAATATGACTTTGACCTTGAAGAAAACATGTGGATCTTGTTAGTGAAATTACTGATGTGGTTAACAGTGCTTGTATTTAGAAATTAATACAGGCATGAGAAAATCTACTTTTAATTGACCAAAAAATGCCGAGCATAGCCTTTACAGTATTTGCTTTATTTATGCTGAAATATGGCAGGAAAATATATGTAACCTGGCTCTGGTGCAGTAAACACTTTGCCCATTTGTAAGTTGAAGGGATAGGCAAAAGTTATCAATTATGGAGGCAGACTATTTTTATTGAGGTTTTACTGAACTTATGCAACCGAAATTAAATCCATTCCTTAAGGAAACTAAATTCTCCTTACTATCATGGACTCACCTTATGATGAGGTGGGTAAATTATCATTACTATAACAAAGAACTAGTCTTACATAAAAATAATGAAATGAGCAATTTTTCAGAGATTTTGACATGATCCTCAACATTATTAACATGATCTGCTAGTTGATATTTCGCTGGCTTAGAATGAAAAGGTTGTAACTACAAAATCGAGATATTGAGAAAACAAGAGAAAACTAACTGTATTTTACTCTTTACCTTTGGAAAAACATGTTTTTTAAACTTCATTTGGTCAACATGACAAATTCCGATTTATATGAAAATAGACTCATAAGAAGTGCATTGTGAAGCATATTCCAAATATGTATGAGTCATATATGGTCGTTAGTAGTAGTTACGACCTTCTCATTCTAAGCCATCGATTTGTCTATATTTATTACCCTGACTGTATAATTATATAAGCAGGGTGTATTACGAAGACACTCGAGGTGTAACACAAACAAACCTAAAATAACGATATTGCACAATTTGCTTTCCCAAGTTTACATCGCAAGAACAGTATAATAAAGGTAAGGATCAAGTCAATTTCTCTGTGTTAAAAATACTGTTTAAACTGACCTTCATATATTCATACTGTCCAGATTCCAAGTTCTTTCTGTAGTTGTAGATATTATAACCAATATCACCGTATCCATCTGCTGTGAACTTGAAACCAAATGATTTATCTGGGTCTTCAGGTAGAACATCATGCTGGGCATTCAAGATGTTGTCGTAGATAAGTTGTTTACGATCGGGCTGGAGGGAGAGACATGAAGCAATGGTAAGACCGAGTTGTCTGCAAGCTTCTATATCACTCAGACCATAAGCAATCTGGTAGACGGCCATGATTGTATGAAGGACGTATGGATCACTTGGAATCATATCATCTGTGAATCGTTCGTCTCCGGTGCAGATTCTGGTAAACGTGGTTCGAATTTGGCTGCTTAGAATGCGACAACTATGTACCGTCTGGTAAATTTCCTCAAACCAGTCGTCAGGAATACCCTTACGATCGTTGAATGTTATGTTCTTTACAAATTCACGGAAGGCATCGCTGTATTCGGACCTGATCTGTATAGTAACAGCACCAGCTGCCGTCTCTTCATAGCCTCTTGTCAGTGCATTGTTGTTTGCCCATGTGTCGCTACCGATCCAAATAAATCTGTGATTAATTCCCTTTTCTGTTGTTGCCTGCAAGAGTTGTCTAACTTGATTACTTGTAACAAACGTGACAACCACTTTAGCACCAATCTGTTGGTTTAGCTTGTCAATGACTGCCTTAGCATCGTTCAAATCTCCATCTAGAGCCATAGGAACCAGACGACCGAAGCACAGGGTGGGGTTATTACGATCTGTTTGGCTGAGGATTGTTTCCATGGCAGATCTTCCATATGTGTTATCTGCATAGACGACGGAGATGTAATCCCATCCGAATTCCTTCAGGATTCGAGAGACAACCAGAGCCTGCACGTTATCTGGAGGTACGGTTCTCAAGAAGTATGGATGTTCAAGTTTATCGTTTAGCTCGACAGATGTAGCGCTCATACTGAATGTTGTCACCTGTAATGGGGAGAGCATACTACTAGCTGCGATAGCGTTAGCACTGTTTCTGACCATGTAGGTAACGATTGATGACGGTGGAACGACTTGGACACCATCTTCCTCTCCACAGATTGGTTCCCCACTCAGTAAACTGTAAACATCCTGACCAATACGGCTAGGCTGGGAACAAGTATCCAAGGCAACACCTCCTAGTTTCAAACTTCCAGGGAATCGCAAATTAGCATTAGTATTTACTGAATCAATGGCATAAAGGAAAGCTAATAATGTCTGTAAGTTACTGCCAGTGTCGATTGGACCACAGCCCATATTACTACTAGAATTAGCTTTGTGGATATCGGAGACAAACACAATGTTTAGGTCATTTGGAGACGGGTTGCTAAGATACCGAGAAGGCTGGTACTCGGCGAATTCACACTTGCATGTATCCACAGTACAGGAACCAACCCATTGGGGATTATATCTAACATCCATCTTCAGATGGTGGGTATCGTTGAAATGACCAATCTGAAATGGAGAGAAAAATAAAATACATTAAGTATAAACTGCAACGAGTTCTTTCTTACTAAGGGACTGGTAAACACATGTTAACCATACCTGCCGAGCTATTTAAATCAAAAATAGGAGTAATGAAGCAAAACATGTCACAAGATGCACTTAAATGTGTTTTAAAAGGGATTAAGGTGCATTAACAATTAATGTATAAATTCTAGTGGTTATAAATATGGGACAGAAGATCATTAAATGTACCTTTGTTCAAATTTAGGTGAACTTGGTAAACCAGAAATTAACAACAAAAATAGGAGTAACTCCACTTTAATAGGAGTACGTGGCAAGAATGATGTTGACCATTATTGAGGGGCTATAGAGAGGTACATTCTGAAGAGGGTGTGGTAATGTTTCAGTTTCAACAACAGGAAATCAAAGCACTAATAATTTCTAAAAGCATTAATTTTATAATAAATGAACCACACATTTTAAGGGGAAGTTTTGTCTACATTTTTTACATAGCAATATAAACCAAAAGATTGTAAGATTGCTATAAGATTACTTAGTAAATAAGAATTTTGACATTGGTAAATATAAGGTAACCTGCACTTTAAACAGGGAAATAAAGATTCGATAAGAAACAAGTATAATACTTACATCTTCCCAGTAGTAGCCGTCCATCACTGTACCACTAGCATATCCACCATGTAGACTCATCATGTTAGACTGTGGTTCGTATATATGGAAGCCCCGATCACTCTCACCATCTTCCGTGAAGTAAAATGGTTGATCAGTTTTATCCATGAAGCGAACTTTCTTGATTTTCTCCAGATAGTAATCCCTCCTCTCACCATGGTTACGTAGAATTGGACAGATACCAGGATACCGTTCCTGACTACACCATTCCTCGATGGTATCGTGAAGACCAAGGGCAGTGGCAAACACAGCGTTGATAACATACAAGGCTTGTGGATCTTGCACGTAGTTCTCCATTCGTGGATATCCCATCAAATATTGTGAGCAAACCCGATCGTATAAAGTTGACTGCTGGAATGAACAGTTGAAGACATGTTCATAGTATTCCAAAAACCATGGATTGGACGCATAGTTCTCAGGTTTCTTTTCTTCAAGGTAAAGGTCAAGTTCGGGGAAATCAGCAGTTTCGACGTCCAGGGTGACTACATGATGATTTCGGATTAGATTGCTCAAACCTTCGAGATTCTCGTAACCATGGATACCAAAGCCCCATTTATCAGTACCAATGAATGAGTAGTCGTCAGCAATGTTTTGGTAACCGTCGGCAACACGGAATATGGAGTATGGATCATCCATGATTACAACAACAACACGAGCAGCTGGTTCATCAGATAGCTTGCTTACCACATCTCGTGCCTCATCTTCTGTCACCTCTCCTGTCTGACCGACAACAAATTCAGCCGCAATGCAGATTTCATTCAATTCAGCAAGACGTACAAATTCCTCACGTCCAAATTCACCAATCGTAGTAAACTGTGAAATCAACTGAATATTATTAAAGCGGTATTTCTTCAAGAACGATATCAAAGCTCGAGCTTGTTTGTCATCAGCTGGGACAGTTCTAATGAAGTAACGATATTTCCTTTGGTCTCTAAGCTCAAGGGACGATGCACCATAACTGATCTGTGGAATACCAATCTCAGAGAGGACGTCGGCTACACGGATAGATGCCTCACTTGTCATTGGACCAATGTAAAGGTCAATAAGACTTGGATCGATTCTATACTCTGAGGTACGGATTTCAAAATTTCTGGCATGGTAGTTGGCAATAAGGTTTCCAGCACGTACAGGACTGCTGCATGTGTCGAAAATCAAGGATCCAATTTTGACGCCGTACAACTTGTCACTGAACATTCCTTTCTTCTCATTGACGTAATTCAGGGCCCAGTTAAATGCTTCCATCAATTGGAATCCATGAACGTCATTTATCTCACCACATGTATAAGGAGTGTTACCCATCTTATGGATGTCAAACAGAGCTAAAATAAATAGAAATAAATAATTGAACAACTGTGTTCAGCTATACTCATCTGACTACTATCATGTATGTACACGCTTGTACCAGTACATAGTACTGGCTTAGAATGAAAGAAGGTTGCAAGTACAAAAGTTATTTTGAGAATACTAGAAAAAACTGTCTGAAAACTACTCTTTACTTACAGAAAAACAAGATTATTTCAAACTTTAGTTTGGTCAACATGAATGTTCACATATTCATGGAAATAGGGTCATAAGAAGTGCCGTGCGATTCAGATTTAAAAAATGTATGAGTCTTATAAGGTTGTAGCACTTATGATCTTCTCATTCAAAGAAAGCGATATAAGCCAAATTTTAAATACAGAAAGTGAGCCGACTTTTGATTTTAGCCTGCAATGTCAAGTTAACTATTTTTATATTAAAGACAGCAGATAAATAAAACAAAATTTCATAGACTTAAATTAAATGACTTAATTCTGCAGTAACCGTTTATCACTTGCAAATTGAAGAATACTGCCTACCTGCAATATGAACATCTCCAGCGATGTACATGAACTCTTCCTCTCCTGAACTGTCACGCTGACATTGAGCACATTGTCCGATACATGTTGATGGAACATTCTCGTACACAGCCATCAGAGTGTTCTCATATAGGATGTTGAAATCACCATTCCTGTCATATGTACCTTCCTGAAATGGACAAAATAGTTAACTTGTTATAACGGCATATTGCTGCGATTACAGCAATAAACTAAAATCTGATTTCCTTTAACACAGAGTTTCAAACAAGGGACTTAAAAGCTTATTTCATTTAAAAAGTGCTGCTGAAACCATTTTCTAGAAAGGATAATACCAAGGGGCATAAGTACTGCATTTTGAGGAAGATCTAAATCAAAAGTCACCAAAGCAGTCCGATATTTCTACTAGTAAATTAATAGTACATGAGTATTGTTCTGAAAATATGAAAACAACAGAGACAGAATACACTTCATACTACAAAATTGTTTAATTTCAATGGATAAAATGTTGTGGTTTCGGTGAAAACAACCATCTTAGTGGACCTAATTTCAAAGATTTTGGAATAAAGGACAAGTTCAAATTCACTATAAAAATCAGAAATCATTTATGTTTCAGTATAAGCAAGCAAGTAAATATTCCAAAACCCGAGTCTTATACCTGGCTGAGCTTAAAAACAAGTAAGACAGCTGGAGTAAACATGACAAATTGATCGATAAATAATTGTTCATTTGGAATTCAATAACTTGGCTAAGGTCATCATGGAAATCATAATAGTTAAATCCCCCATGTATCTTAATGATTTTACAGTACTCACAAGTTGTTCAGTGCCATCCAGAAGGAATCTAGTAAACTTGAGTTTTCTGTCAGCTTCTCGTTCAATGAACTTGAATGCCATGTCAGTAATATCTCTAAAACTCAGTGCATCCATATTGCTCATTATCATCTGATAGGTGTCGGCGTCGCTGATGAATGACGCACAGACACCGTCGTATCCGACACCACACTTTTGTTCTAGAGTACGATGGATACCCTCGGCGATGGCATACACAGCATTCATAGTAGGTACAACACGGATATCCTGAGCTATTCTTGTGATATCTGAAGCATCAAATACATACAATAGCATAAACACAGAACAAGGCACATACATGTACCCATGTAAGAAATATGTCTGGGACCAAATCGATCACAATAATTTATCTTGGACCACAATATTGACCTATGTACTCATACATGAGCACTCTACAAAGTTGGAAATTCTGGACTCAATGTAGAGATTTCAAGATCTCAATTGGGTCTATGAAGGGAGCATATTAATAGCATTTTACACCAATCTGAACAAGGGGATATTATTCAACAGACAAAAATAGAAAACTGATCAATAGGATTTTGTGTCAGAACTTGTCAAAATGCAATATACCGTAGCAAACACAACAAATCACTGGCTTAAAATGAGACAGCCGTAAGTACAACTTATAAGACTCATACATGTTTGAAATCTGCATTAAAATCATGTAGACCAAACTGAAATCCAAAACGTTGTATGCATTATACGTAAAGAGTAGTTTTCCGTCAGTTTTTTCTCGTTTTCTCAAAATATCTATTTTGTAAACATTGTACTGTATTAACTTACCTAATGGTGAGAAAGTGGCATCATAACAGGCTCGGTTGTATTTGTAGGATCCGGCCAGGTTACATAACATCACGTCCTGATAATACTCTCTGAACCATGGGTTAGCACTGCCCTGTATGGAGTAACTCTCACTCTCCAGGTATTGGAGGAAGTTATCTAGCTCTTCATTACCTTCCATACTGAAACTGATGGTAGCAGGGATAGGTGACTGTCCTGTTTGTCGGATGTTATGTACAGGTTTCGTCCACGGCTGATTGGTCATAAACACCAGATTTAAGGCACCAGTATTGGATTGTTTGACTCGTATCAAGTTCTCAATATACTGGTCAGGACTGGCGAACACGGCAACAATCTTAGTGGTAGATTGGAGGATATATCTCATCAACTGATCTTCACTTCCGTCGGTTTCAAATTCATAAGATGCTCCGACACAGATTCCTAAAGCTTCAGCATACTGGCGGAAATGTTTGACGGCATCTCTGCTACCTTCTTCCGGCGCATTTAGGGTAATGATGTAGCTAAAGCCAAGCTGTTGTGAGAGTTTGGCCATAGCTTCTGCCACCATACTATCAGATGGAATGGTTCGGAAGACATTGGTGAATTCCTTCTTGTCATCAAGTAAAGGAGATGTGGCGCCTGGTGTTACGGCTGGAACACCGAATCGTTCCAAGATGGTGGACACACTGATCATGCTCTCGCTGTCGTACGACAACCAGGCGGCAAGGTCATCAATGAGGACATTAGTTGTAGCTAGGTCCGTACCAGCAGCTGGGAAAGCGCCGGAATACATTCCTGTAACTATAGCAGACGCCCGAATGTGATCCGTGCAGCCGTCGAATCCCAGACCACCAAGAGTGACTCCATTCAACTTGACGTCTGCTTGATCTCTATTGATTTGTTCAAGGGCATATCGGAATGCCTCAGTGTACTGGAAGCCGTTTTCTACACGAAGATTGGAGCAACTGTAAGGCGAGCTTCCTTGGTAATGTACGTCAAATATTCCCGGAATAATGATGTCACCAGGTATATACATAAACTTCTGGTACCCAAACAGATACATACATTCCATACAGACGCCGGGACACGATGAGCGAATTTCACTTGGAAGACGTCCACCATTTAAGTTATAGTTCTCCAAATATAACAGATCTTCTGCTGGTTTATACTGTCCAACCTGAAAACATACAATGATACATTGGACATTTCAAGTGGGTGATTTTAAGTATATTCAACACAGTGAGCTAAATGCAGTTTCCGCAGACCAGAAGGTAGGCAAATTCGGACTATCAGAAATATCAGAAGACTAAGTATTTACAATTTTTTCTGACCATCACTTGAAGGTTAACCTTAATTTATAATTATAAAGTGGATTTTAAACCCATAATCTTCATATAAGAAAAATACCCCTAGACCAGAGACTGCCAGATGAGTTAAAACAGAGATGGATTGCCAGATGAGTTAAAACAGAGATGGGTTGCCAGGTGAGTTAAAACAGAGATGGGTTGACAGATGAGTTAAAACAGAGATGGGTTGCCAGAAGAGTTAAAACAGAGATGAGTTAAAACAGAGATGGGTTGCCAGGTGAGTTAAAACAGAGATGGGTTACCAGGTGAGTTAAAACAGAGATGGGTTGCCAGGTGAGTTAAAACAGAGATGGGTTGCCAGATGAGTTAAAACAAGAGATGGGTTGCCAGGTGAGTTAAAACAGAGATGGGTTGCCAGATGAGTTAAAACAGAGATGGGTTGCCAGATGAGTTAAAACAGATATGGGTTGACAGATGAGTTAAAGCAGAGATGGGTCGCCAGACGAGTTAAAACAGAGATGGGTTGACAGATGAGTTAAAGCAGAGATGGGTTGCCAGATGAGTTAAAACAGAGATGGGTTGCCAGATGAGTTAAAACAGAAATGGGTTGCCAGGTGAGTTAAAACAGAGATGGGTTGCCAGGTGAGTTAAAACCGAGATGGGTTGCCAGGTGAGTTAAAACAAAGATGGGTTGCCAGGTGAGTTAAAACAGAAATGGGTTGCCAGGTGAGTTAAAACAAATACCTCAGGTGATCTTAAACACAGGTTTAACAATAGCAACTGTTCAACTTTTAGTGGAATTATTAGAACATGAATCAGTGTTTACTTACTGAAGAGAAGGTTTTTCCAACTCCATTGTAGTTGTAATATTTAATTGGTAAGTTGCCAGATTTCTCGATGAATTCATACACATTGCCATCTTCAGGGTATCTGGCGTATGTTAGAATATTCTCCATCAGTACTTGACCTTTTTCTCGGGCATTGAAGAAGTTGCCACAAACTCCATCATAATCTGTAAAATAAAAATATGCATTATTGAGAATCTTCTGATGCTATTGTTTTGACAATTTTTACAGTTAATCATACTGCAAATTCAAGTATTGCCCTAATACTGTGACGAAACATTGTGTAGCAAGGCTTATATTTATGTAACACACTCACAAGCCTTGAAGTTGGTTGGTATCGTTGGGGTTCTCATATTAAGTTTGGTCATATACAAATTTATACACACAATGTCATGTGTACATCCGTATAGCTTTACTTCATCCGATTAGCCAATGACCTTTGAATTTGAGACAACCAAAGTGGAATTATTATGTGATTTGAGAATATTACTTTTGGCAAAGATGCAGTATAGATTCTTGCTATTGATAGTGACTGAGATTCGGACAATGAAGTAAGCTTGTAAGTGATCTAATAAGGTGACCTTGAATTTGATACAGAATGAAATATACTCACTATTTCCACAGTAATGTTTGAGTGTTTCGTCCAGACCCTGTGCTGCAGCAAACACGCCATAAATCACAGCAATAACATCAGAGTTCATCTCAAACGAATTGAACAATTTCTCAGTGCCACATTCTTTCTCCATACCAGTTGGATCAAATTTGCAGTCAAAGAAGTTCTCGTACCATTCTTGCATCCAAGGGTTGGTCTTGTATGTGCGTATGTCGATTGGTTGAAGATGGGACTGGAAGAAGTTCTCTAATGTAGGAGATACGGTTGGTTGGTTACCACTTGATGGCCACCATAGCTCGAATGTCAGCATACCATCAATAAAGTCTTCATAACCCTTAACAATTTGTTTACTGTTTCCAATAGATGCCATCAACTGAAAGTCACTGCCTGCATCTCTTTCTACAATCCCCTTCATGAACTGTCGGAAACTGAACTCATCAAGTAGCAAAGCAACAGGTTGAACATCCGGTCTAGCACGTAAATCATCGACTACCCCAGCTGGATCGTCGGTCATTTCAGTAATACCATACGAGGCTACGATACAGATACCTTCCTGTGCTGCAATTTTCTTCAGTACATCATTATACTCCTTGCCCCAGTTACTATCATAGTATACACTCTGTAAGTAATGCCAGCCGTTACGTTTAGCAATGTTCACGACGGCATTAGCGACAATAGCAAGATCATAATGACCTCTAATGAAATATGGATACAAACTATCGTCATTTAGTGCCTGGGTATATGACTGTACACCTAACATTGGTCGTTTCATAGTATTCATCAAATCGGCCATGGTGACTGGTATCCATGGATTCTGTCCACCGGTCATGAATAATTCAACGGTTCGTGGATCTAGTTGATTCTCGCCATTCTCGTCAACGATGGTACGTTCATATCGTTGTACTTCCGTAATCAACTGATTAGATAGGGTTGAACTAAAACAATCATCGAAACCAAGGGCTCCGAGTTTCACACCACGAAGTCTACCAGTACTGAAAAATAGGATATATACACTTTGTAATAACATGTTATCTATTCTTTCCTTCTTTAATCACTTGTCATAATCAACAATTACCTGGTACTTATCACAGACTGGTGCTAATTTCGCAAACTGTTCAAATCAACCACGTTGTGATCAAACTAAGGCTTTATCGTTTTTCTTACTCCTTTAAGCAATATACTGACTACTGTAAAATCATTTAATTTTGATGGGACAAAATTTCATGGTCTCCGTAAAAAAGACCATTTTGATAGGACGTTAATTTGTGGATTATGTATTTCAGGTAATAAATACAAGGGTCAAAATTATTGTTCAATGGGATTTGATTTCGTGGTTAATACAAAAATTAATGATTTTACAGTATAACAAAATCACAAAGGATAGTTTAATAATACCTTGGACCGATCTGGCTGTTCACAAAGTTGACGGCATAGATGAAAGCTTCCATAAACTGGACTCCCTGTTGAGATGACTCAATGAACGACCCACAATCTGTAGCCCGCATACCCTCATAGATACCCGACCAATGAATACTGAATCCAGCATTTATCACAACATCACCTGGAAGTTATATTGTTTAGCATGAATACATGAGACAAGATTGTGTTTTATATTATAACCAACATGCCATTTCGAAATAGCCTTTATCACTGTGAAAACTAATGGATAAGGATAGGATAGGAATCATTGACAGTTAAGCATATTTCCATTAGCTGATGGCCTTACAATATGCAGCAAAGCATGTTTTCATTAGCTGATGGCCTCACAATATGCAGTAAAACATGTTTTCATTAGCTGATGGCCTTAAAATATCTAGTAAAACATGTTTTCATTGGCTGGCTACCTTAAAATGTCCAGTAAAACATGTTTTCATTGGCTGATAGCCTTAAAATAACCACAAAGCATGTTTTCATTAATTTTTGCTTGTCTTTTTAAAATACTTAATGAAATGACTAAACAAATTACACAAACCTGGAATGTAGACATATTTGGAGTCAACGAAAGCTCCTAAACATGGCCGACAGGGATAAGTGGGACAAGCTGAGGACGGTATGTAGGAGAGGCTAGTGGTTCTAGGCTCGTTGTAAAACCTAATACGAGATGTCACAACTTCCAGCAGTTGATTGATGTATGTGGCAATCTGTAAATAGACATTGTGTAAGAGATATTACAATAAGTTAGATAAGAAAACACATTCAAACAATCAAAGCTAAGAACAAAATAGTGGATGTCTTCAATTGTCCATTCAAATAGCCCTTACAATCAATATACCCGGTACACTAAACGTCCAATTATTGCCAGCACTTCTGTTAACCCAGAATCTTAACCAAAAATAGGATGCATCCTCCACACAGTTTAAACATTTTCCTAGTCTTCACAAGGTGAATCGGGAATGGTCATATTCTTTGTCACAAATTTACAATTTTTTTATTTTGTTTTTTTTAAAAATGAAATCCCATTTCTTGCCTACGTCCAAATACGCTAAAATATACAACTACCTGAAGACGTTAATAACAAATGGCCTAAATAAAGATGTGCATGACTTTGTATTAAAAATAGCAAAAATATGTCCTTGCTTTTAGTTTTGTTTGATTAAAAGGAAGATTTCTGATCCCATGCTTACTCACACTCTTGTTTTCTTAAATCAAAATCCCTGATTAAGATTTAATGAGGTCAAAACATTAAAAA
Organism: Spisula subtruncata; assembly: GCA_963678985.1. Classification (NCBI taxonomy): domain Eukaryota; kingdom Metazoa; phylum Mollusca; class Bivalvia; order Venerida; family Mactridae; genus Spisula; species Spisula subtruncata. The sequence continues at coordinate 21,872,902 of OY787672.1, read as the reverse complement.
GAGCTTGAAGTTTGTTTTGTATCTGACATTTAATTAATGTATACATTTTTACTTACACTCTGAAACTTGAATGAGTCTCCGTATGGGTAATCATTAAAGTTGTATACTTCAAATGACGGGTTGACCATATCGTTGCCATCAAACTTCACACGTGCTGCAGCATTGTACGGGTCCAAACTGAATGAAGCAAGACTTTCCACTCTCTCAGCTTTACCGTATGTGAAGTCAATGTCACGCATGTATGTTGCGTAGAATTCTGATGTGGACAGTTGACGTAATGGCTGACACATGCCTGGATCACCATTACACAAGTCCATGTGTGCTGTTTTCAATGCACGAGCATATGCAAACACAGCATGGACTGCTGGTTCAACAAATTGATCTTGAACGTAATCATTTCTACGTGTGTTTTCAGTCTTGAATGGACAGTCAGTAGTGTATTCAGAGTTTGTGGCACCAGGCAGACGACAGGCGTTCTTTTTCATGTACTGATTACGGTACCAGGGATTTTCAGGCGAAGGGAAATTGTTATCAATTCTCACCCAGTGATCTTCAAATTCAATAACCTTCCTTCCAGCAGGTACCACCGATATCAAACCTAAATATAACAATGTCATAATAGAACAAGTAATTAGGAACTGAAAGCAATACAGAAGTCCCCTACTTGTTATTTTTTTGACGGACTGACTAATGGACTGACAGACAGAGGGTAAACCTATAGTCCTCTCAAGGTTGAAAACCTGTATGGGGCAGGAAACCAGCAGCCTGTTACATAATCAACACACTGTAAAAAGTGAAAACATTCACTTTATATCAACTATTCAATGAACCTTTCTAAAAGCAATGCTTGCTTCTGGCATATCATTATGTAAGTCTTTGCTACATAATACTATGTAAGCAACAGAATACGTGTTGAATGGCCATTTTGGATTTGTTGTGCAACAGAATGATATTCTATCAGTGCCTTTCAGTAACCAATCAAATAATTTGCTTTAATTTGCTACCATTCACTACATTTTATTAGCATATTATAAGTGTTGCTCCGGTGTGAAGTTGTTAAGCTCACTTACAACAGGCTACTGGCCCTGTGTTCACTGTGTTCAGTTTTCAGGATCAAACAAGGCTCTGTAGTCTGCGTAGACTTTATTTAAGCAAAATATATTATAAGTACCCAATTAAGAAAGTTATCAAGTCGAAATGCAGGAAAAGGTTACCACTCAAAATATTTTTATTGCACTGTAGAAAGTTGACAATTACAGTGATACATACCTCTGGGATAAGTTTGTCCTGGGAATGTGTATGATAGAGACACACTATCTGTGACAATCCATTGTAGTTTGCCAGCACCATTGTACAACTCTCCACGTTTCAATAGAGCATCAATCTGTGTAGGCGAGCCAAGGTAGATCACTCCTGTTGTGTTTGTGTACATGACTTGATCGAGTACGTTATCTAGCTTGTCATCAGAGTTATCCATCGGGTCGGTGGCGATAGCAGACGTGAGGCAGATACCAGCTTTAGCCAGCATGGCACGGATTGCCTGGTATGCACCATTACCGTAGCTATTGTCAGTGTGGACAACAACCAGATAGTCCCATTTTAACTCTTTCACAAACTCAACAATGGCCTGAAATAATCATAATACATGTAAGTAATAAATGCTACAGCAAAACAAAGACACAATAATACACTACAATGATTGGCAAGCAAATTTAAATCATCCAAATTCACTCAGCAGACAACAATACGTCATGTTTGCTAATTGCTCATTTTTTATTGAATATAAAGGGTGTCCCATTATATAAGTTAACATTTTAACTGAACACTATGAGTTTAGGCTTGAACTCATGTAATATTTCATGTACCAATGGAAAGCTTACATTTTAAAGTTTTACACGATAAGATCCAAGCGAAAACCGATCTAGGTAAGGGTTAAAGTACAGAAACAATTTCGAGGACTCAATGCAAAACTATGGTAACAATGTCTATTTATAGAGGGATATAATATAGTTTTGCACTTAGCTGTTGATTTGGTCTACTGACCAACAGACTGACCAACATGAGCAAAGTGTTATACTCCTTATCAAAGATAAGACTTACAATAAGTTTTGTCCTAACATAAAGATAGACTTGTTCACACATACCTCCATTAAAGGTCCATCTGGTGGGATGGTTCTCATTAGGTAAGGATATACTGCAGAGTTTGAGAGTTCCGGAGCTGAGGAGGAGTATGTGATCAGTGGAAGCTTGTAGGTGTTAGCAAAATTATGTACCACCTTGGCTGTACCACTATTCATATATCCCAACATTCCTAGAATATAGAAAACATGTATGTATAATAGTACATGAAAAATTGTGAATAAACAAGATTTCCCAAATGGGTCCTCAAACATGAAAAAATGTATGTACAGTACAACCTCTCAAGAGTAGCCCTCTGTAGAGCAACAACCTCTATAATAGTCAATACAATGTAAAAAATCCTCCAAAATATTTGTAAGTTGATATCTACTATACACAAAGCCTTCATAGAGAAACGCCCTCTAAATAATGGCAAACATCTGCACTTGTTTTACAGGCCCTGATCTCAGACTCAAGCTCAATGCCATTGTTGCTATTTGTCAAGTTAAGCAATTTTATTTTCTAAGTATATACATGCATAAACAGAATACCTGTTCATTTTCTAAATACCAAGTTGAAAACCTTCAAAACATTATTTTTCTGATAGAAAAAGGGAATTATTGTATTTGAGACTGATCTCAAATATTCTGGATCAAACCCTGCAACCTAGATTCAACAATATTGTTTCGCTACCTTTGCATAAACACTTATTAATTTGTCTTTGAAATTAAAGCAAAGGTCAATATCGTTTCCACTGTGTAAAAGAAAGTATCCTTTTGGTGGGTGAACAGCCAACATGGAGATACCGGGCGTAGAAATATCAAGCATGTTCAAACATCGCTGTCACAGGCACCAAATCACACCTTGGTCATGTCGAGCATTGTAGGTTAATTTTGCTCAGAGAAATTAAGCAGTGGTGCAGACTAGGGCTGTAACGGTACGCTCACCTCACGATATGATACGTACCGTCAATTTTTCTAACGGTTCGGTATATTTCGGTATGATACAACATTCTCTAACAACAGCTTAAATACTTCCATTTTTAAGTGATAATGAATTTTAGGTTACTATAACAGAAATTATTATATGCCTATCAACTATTTTAAGTGAATTTAGAAAATATGAAGCAAATCTCAATACAATTAAAATGACATACATGGTAATTATACATGATCAGCAGGCTGTCAGGTGTTTTTGTTGTCTGAATATTATTTTACTCATAAAAAAGCTTATACCGAACCGTACAGAAATTTAGAAGTCTCCTATAGTGAACCATGTGGGACTGAAGTCTGTGGTATTTCGTATACCACGGTATACAGTTACAGCCCTGGTGCAGACAGAGATCTGAACACAGGACTTCTATTTGCCGGATGCCTATATTGACACAATTCTTACCTAGAAGTAATTTGTCAGTATTTCTCTGACAGTCTCTGGCCGATGAAGCAAATTGTGGAAACATTTTTTCAACAAGACTTGTTGCCATGGCAGCATTAGAACAGAAGTCTTCCACGACCATACCTGTAAAAAAGTGTGAGACAATAATCATAGTAGTGATTTGTGATCAAATCAGATATTTACATGAGGGAGTAATTTTTTACTTTATTTTTCCTTTTTATAAAATTTTGTCAAGTTTTGAAAATAAAACAATATTTAACAGCACAGTATAATACTTGAAGAAAGCAGTTTTTTCTTAAGTTTACAAAATCATGAACACATGGAATAACAAATTTCGACATCATAGAAATATATGGTTTTAAGATAAGAGTATTATTGATGACTTAATCTTCATCTTGTACACCTGAATGCCTGATGGACCGACTGGTAAACCAAGAGTGGTGTGACAATGTTCCATATAAGGTCAATAGCTGGAGGTCGTATTACTAACTGCATGACGATAACAATAGAGCTAGATACCGTACATCAAAGTAAAATCTGTTGACACATTTTTTTTGTTACTTTTACACCATTTTCTTTCAAACATATTCATCAGTTACGCAGCTTACATATTACTGATTGATTGATTGATTTATTGATTGATTGATTGATTGATTGATTGATTGATTGATTGATGGGAAACTTACCAATTCTGACACCAGGAATATAATAATCTGTGAGATATTCTCCGTTCAAGACTTCATCTTTCTTGTTCAGCCTGTCAAGTGCCCATCGTATAGCTTCGTACGACTGCATTACTGTAACATACAAACATTGGGTGTGAACAATTATACTTTAAATGTGACACACAAAACATTATATATCAGATTATTTTGTTTGATATCAAAATCAATCAACTATATCACATTCTATACTTAATCAATGTGTTAGTTATCTAAGTGAATCTGCTACAATGAAAATTTACTACAATCCAGGATTCTTCATATTTGTTATAGTGCAAAGATATTAACCCGATTCTGTTAAACTATATTAGCATACTGTTAAATCATTTAATTTCGTTGGGATGAAATTTTGTGGTTTTGGTAAAAACGAAAATTTCGTTGAAACTTGAATTCGTGGATTTTGCATTTCAGGTAATAAACAAGGGTCAAAATTAATATTCATTGGGATTAAATTTCGTGATTGAGGTGAACCACGAAATCCACGAAATTTAATCCCCCACGAAAATTAACGATTTTACAGTAATTTGACAATTGATTTTTTTTATTTTAATTTAACGTTTTATATCAGGGAAGTATCACAAATACACACAAGATGTACCGTAACCCACAAATCTAAAACATTGAAATGGCACAACTTTCTCACAGAAATTGTAATATTCTGCACAAGAACCTAGTTATATATATATTTGAGACAGGGGTTAAAGGGGGTATGTTAATATCTCTGCATAATAACAAAAATATGAAAAGTCCTGGACTGTAGCAGAGTGAGTGTATCACTAAACTTAACATTTATTAAGGTAAGGACACTATCTATAAACTAAGAAATTAAGACAAATATTTTATTTTACTTATGTCACAATTAATTGTGTTATACAAGAAAGTGAAAACACCAAGGAACAATGTACGAGGAAATGGAGACAAACCATGACACCAACATACAGGGGAAAATAATGTGAATCATTTACTTTAAAATCATTAATTTTTGTGGGGGATTAAATTTCGTGGATTTCGTGGATTACCTCAACTACAAACTTTAATCCCAACGAATATTAATTTTGACCCTTGTTTAATACCTGAAATGCAAAATCCACGAATTCAAGTCCCAACGAAATTGTCTTTTTAAATTTTTTACCAAAACCACAACAAATTAAATGATTTTATAGTAAGTCTTGTATTTTCTATGGATGGCTAACACGCAGTACATGGAAGTTGGGCTTTGATCCTCATTCATAAGAAAGGTAACATACATATACAAGTTTATGTAACAGAACAATATATCAACAAAGAGATAGGAAAGTCTAAAGTATAGACACAAATTACCAGACAGTAAATGAATCTAGAAATTTCAATTCCTATTCCATATTATATTAATATAAATGACCGAAACTCAAATTTAGACTGTTTTTGATTTTTTAAAACTCAATTTATATGGTCATTGTACCACATATTTCACTAACAAATAAAAATACCACATGTGGACAAAACAGATTTTTGAAAATATACATTTAGACAAAATTTTAGTTGTTTCAAGTCAATGCAAACGAATTGATCGTGAATATTTAATTTAATATTTATTTTATTTCCAAAGAAATAGGATTGGGCAACAGGCATAGTAGCCTATATTAGCCATATCATGAATATGACGGTCACATTAAAGTCTGAGTTTCAGCCTTCTCATGAACTGGTTCCATAGAAAGAGATATAAAAGATACTAACCCATGCAGACTATATACATAAACTACATACGGTATACAAATATATTTGATAAAAGTCACCTAGGACAGTATGTTTTATGTCTACAGCCACATTTGAACAGAATAAATACAAACATAAAAACAAGCAGCAACATTCAAATATATCTTCAAATATATTTTTTATGCAATTGTTGAATGTGCATCTGTCACAATTGCGTTTGACCTGTTTTTGGTTTTATTCCCCCCCCCCCCCCCCCGGTTCCTGGAAAGGATATGAATGTGTCTTTTCTATATGTTCATCAGGCAGCATAGCCAGATAATATCTTTGAAATATGAGAGTGGAAAAGGGCAAGAGAAAAGGAACATTCAAGTCCAAGGGGACGTGACAATACAGACACAACAAGGTCATACAAGCAAGCCAATGTAAAGAAGTTCATACATATACTATACTAACTACAATAATCAATAATACTACAAGGGGAGGGAATCCAAGCTGCATAATTAACGACATCCTCGAAAACCCAGTGGTGACTCTACTTCCAAACTTGCTACACCAACGGTCGATGTAGCGAGTGCAAGAGCAGAGTGTTACCTGGGCCTTATTCACCAACGTTGTAAATTTAAAACTCAGACTTAGTCTAAAATTGTCATTATTCATAATCACTGACATTTCTTTGAACTTAGATTTAACCATATTAAATTTTATCGGACTGTTGGTTGTTACCCACTGAATATGTATACCAATTTATATCAAAATCGGTAGATTCTATCACAACATCAGAGCGAATAGAACATTTGGCAATGTTAAGTCTAAGTCTATGTTTCACACTTCAACATTGCTGAATAAGGCCCTAGGTTTTCGAGGATAAATTACAGATATTACAGACATATCAAACATGCAATGAAATAATAGCAAAACTAATAATAAAAGGGTATAGCTGGGGTTGATATATATGGCTCCTACTGAACACATCCACATGTAATAATTGGACTAAACTAATAGCTGTATGCCAATAGAATATAAGATATCACATAATACATCATAGAGTCCATATTGTTAAGATAACAAGAAATGTTTGTATAACACATATGACCCCCTGGCAGCCCAATAGTCGAAAAAAGTACAGATCACAGTGACCTTGACATTCGATTTAATGACCTCAAAATTAATAGGGGTCATCTTCTGTTGCTAACTAATGTCCTTGTTAAGTTTGACAATCCTAGAGCAAAGCATTCTTGATTTATTGAACGCAACCTACAGACCGACATACAAACATGAGCAAAGCAATATACCCCCTCATCAAAGATGGGGCCATTGGGGGCATGATTAATTTCATTCAAAACATGGGAATAATAAATTATCACGATTAGTGTGCTTGAAAATCAAATATTTTGCCTTATTAAACAATTACCAACATAATATTATCAACCATTGTCATTTTTACTTAAAATCAGACGAAATATACAACATGGGGATTTTTAAGCAGGGATAAATTTGCGCAAAGGAAATTTTTTTAAAAGAGTGAACTTAAACCATTCAAATAAAGCACATAGCAGTACATGAAAAACAATGAGAAATAAATACCATCATTTGGACCTGTAAATACAGAAAAGGTGAGATAATAGTATGGTTCTTTAGTTTGGAATATAGTTGTGATATGCTAATTTTATCTCCTACATGATTCCAGACAGGTTTACCAACAGAGAGTACACGATATTCTATGTTACCGAGAATCAACATGTGTCAAGTTGTATGTGATAGATCGTATTATAAAGATAAATTAACAGTTATGATCAACGGGTGATTATATCGATTCAATATAATATTAACTCAATTTTTCAATTAAACAAAATATCAAATGCCTATCAAATTATATAGAATGGTAATCCATTATTATGTTGATCAGATACCAAAATTTTAAATGATGATATCAAATCCTGCATGTTAATTTGTAACACATGTCTGGGGTCCTATTTAATTGACGAACTCTAAAATTTAGAGATGAAAGCCACAATCAAACATTTTGAGATTCACTACTTATCAGGACAACTAGACAGCTAACAAAATTATATTGATCAATTTAAAAAAAAAAAGTTTGAAAATGCCCAGATAGTTTGAAATGCAAACTTGTCTATTTTTTGTTAATCTTGACTTAATAAATATGTACATAAAATTAAGAAAAGAAACAATAATTTTATTTATTCTGGCGTAAGTCCATTTTCTCCAAAAAAAACTGAATAAAGTTGTTATTCTTACTTCCTGTCTGGATGGCGCCACATCCTTCCCCGTTAGTTCCTTGATCGTGAAACGGGAACAAACCAGCAATGAAAGCATCGGCATCGGGTTGGATTACCGCTTGATGACCTTGTGTCCGGTCACATGATTCACCCTCTAGGGTTTGTTGTTGTCCGTCCGTATGTACTAGCAAGACAGCGGCTAGTAACAGCGGAACCAAAACCCCATTCATGGTGAAATACTCACTATCTCTGAAAAATATAATCAGATAATTATCAGAAATTTTTAGTTATAAAGTACAATGATTTTATATGGGCAATCAATTATATAAAATAATGCTGTTTTGAAATATTGTAAGTTTATATGGGCAATTTTTTTTTTTTAGTTATATCAGACGACCAATTCACTTTATATTACCAGCCCTAACTAAACCTTCCACCAGGAACCAGCATCTTCTCCACATGTGGGGGAAAATAGACATTGATGTAGAATTTTAACGAAAGGGTTAAACCTTCTGGGACTGGTTTACAAATCCAGCTTAATACTAACCACGGCTCCTGCATTGGTATAAAATTGAGGCAGTGCAGCTTTAGCATTTGAGAAAACATGAAGATACTGTCACAAGAAATTAGAGCTACATGTAGGTTTGATTTTTGAATGGTTGAAGTTTGCAACATTAGTTATAACTGATATAGCATAGAAAAACAGCCGGGCGGATGCCGGCATTGTTATATAGGTGAATAGTTTTTAGGGCCCGACATACAGTCAACCCTGTGTTAAAGACCACCTTCAAATAAAGACCATTATTATGTAACTTGTCAGTAAAGACCACTAATCCTACCTCCAACCAAGCTAATTTCAATGATATTTTATTCGTTAAATTTGTCCACCTGTCAATAAAGACCATGTCATGCTCTTGTCAAGGATGGTCTTTACACACAGGTTGGATCGGGTTTAATGGTTTGATAAAATGATGAGCTGTGTAACATCTATGTATAAACATATAATTCTTGTAAGCGGTTAAATCAATGATGACTTTTGATATATATTCCACAAATTTTTCAAGCATCTAAAAGTGGTTCTATGGTTTACGTCTAAGAACATCTTTAAAAATGTCACTGCTCAGAAAAATATACCTCAACTTAAAAAATATATGATTAAAAACATGGAAAACGTTTAATGATGTAAATTGCTAATCCAAAAAAATGTATTGAATTAGAAAGTATTCCTATCTTTCTGAAGAATGTCATGGCATCTATCACTATTTTGGCATAAAATGTCAGTGTATTTTGATGAAAAATTGACAGCAATTGGGCACTGCAGTGAATACAAACAAATAAATATGTAGAAGACAAATAAGCATTAAATTTAATTAGTTTATAACAAGTATGATACATGCAAAGACTACCCCACCTTATCCAAATTTTTGTAAACATGAACATGCGTTGATGATAAAATACCGGTTTTTAAAGATAAATTACCTGTTTTATTCTTAATTGATCCTCATCACAAACGAAATATATCCTACTGTTATCTAATTCACCAATGCACTTGCTGATTTGTCCGTCCGTCCGTCTTTTTATTTCTACCGACACTTGACAAAACTCACACACACAGGCAGGGTGTTGTATGAACGAGCCGTGCTATTTTTAACTCACCTGTGTATTGAAAATACGTAGGTTATTTATAGAACATTTCTACTTTCAAAACCAGTAAGACAAGTTACTGAACGCTTCGTTGAACCCAATAGTGTGCTGTCGATTGACTTCCCGCAATAATTTTATAATCTAAGGGAGGTAATTCGATTTAACTGTCGCACAAGGAAATTACTCCCCTTATGGCGCAAGTATAAGATAGCACACGAATTTCTCGGGGATTTTTTAGATTTGCATATTAAAGTTAAACACATGTTTAAACGTAGCTTGATTTATTGTTTGGCAATTTTTATGATTGTTATTCATTTGAATACTCAAATTCATAATTTATATCCTTACAACTTCTATGTAGAAGAATCATGTATCTATATCTATATATTGGGAATATACATGCATAGAAGAATCAAGGTCTTTATTATAAATAACTGGAGCTTTTCAATAGAAATAGTCCTGTAAATAAGTTATGCACCAGTCAATAGAAACCCCTGCCCCACCCAGCTCCCAACCTAGGGGAGGGATGGGGATAGCGGGGGGAAAAGTACCAGGTGTTTATATTTCTGATGAATTGTTCTGCGTCAAAATAGCAGGGACATATAAAAAATGCAGAGCTAAGCCTTTATTTGCCAGTCTCAGCTTTCTGCTGAAATATGGCAGGCATATAATATATGTGCCTCAACCCGGATTTGAACCAGGGTTGCCAGACAGATTAGACGGCAAGTGCACTAACCACTGAGCTATGGAAACAGAATAACAGGGACTATATTACTCTGGTTAAGGGCGGGGGCAATTTGGCAGGGATTTTACCTTCTTCATGGCCCGGATGGCAGGGATTTTACCTGGGTTTTGAATAAGCAATAGTCAAATTCCATGTCCTTCCCAGGTCGTTCGGGAAGCTGGGGTTTCAATTGTTTCAACCTGTTTGGTGTGATGTCTGACCTATAACGGTGCTGTTTCACCTTCAATTATAATTTCTTAAGAAGAATAAATGCAGTAAAACTTCAATGATAAGGCCACACTGAATGGAAGCATTGGAAATAGTTTTATTAATCAGACGGTCTTCATAATGCAGTTTAACAAGAAGCTGAACAGTGGAAATGTGAATGTGGAATATGAGAAATAACGGGAGGTCTAGGGCTAAGAATTTTTTTCTTCTGACCTTATAACCTCTGTCCCAACATCCGGGCTTATGTTGGTTTTTGCTTGTCTGTACATAATCTTAATATTATTTATATTTGTTGTTCGATTTATCCAACAAGTACAACTTACTTGCTCTTCCACAAAAGGTGCCAGCAACTTCTCCACATGTGGAAGAAAATCTTTGTTTGATACTGTCTAATTCCACGAAGTCTTTCTGACCTTACTTTTTAAAGTTTATTGCAATTATCTGTGTCTTTTCATACTTTTCTTCCATTTCTCTTGTTTTCTCTTTTATTCTTGTGCACTGTGTTATTTTGATCAAATTCACAGCATCATATAAAACATTATTCTTTGAGATATTGTTCATCTCACTACAGTTTGTTCAAAGTTAAATGATGATGGTAATAAACATTGACTCATCCTTCAGGTAAACTATGTTTATCTAGGTTTAACTTGGTGTAAGTGATTTAACTGTACTTCTCGCTATTCTTTTGAATGGGATTGATCCCCATTAGCATTATTTATTGAATCGACAGTATATGACCAATTCTTGTTTTATTTAAACATACACATATAGCTTGACCAGATTAAACTGACTCATAAAACTCTGCAAAACTTGTCCGGCTGTGCTCGGTTGTATTCGATTTATAATACCGTAATCTCCAGACTTTAACAAATTATGCAAGGAGGCTCAGTTTAGTCTGGTAGGACTATAGCTTGTTGGATGATTTGTTTTACCTCTTTCCAGTATAAGTTGGCAGATTGTCCTTACTCCTTGTGTTTGATGTCTGTCTTCTCTTTATTGTCAATTCAATAAGTAATACTAATGAGGGAACTATCCCATTCAAAAGAATAGCGGGTACTAGGTCAAAGTATGCTAGGATTCAATGTAAAGTACCGTTAACTTGGGTATACACAGTTAGACTAGATAAACATAATTTACCTGACAGACAACTCGATGTTGACGAATGATTCTCGTTTAATTTTGAAAGATCTGTATCTATCAGGGATTGGTATTCAATATTGATCTTATTTAATTGGAGAATAAGGATAGCCAATCATATCACCTGGTACTGATTAAGAGTACAATAAGGTGTTTACAATCTGATTGGTTGTCCTTAACCTTAAGTCAAGTAAGATCAATATTGAATACCACCCCTGGTCAAGTTCAGACGCCGTGCACCATTAAGTTATTGGAGCAGTCCAGATTCAGCTCAAACCCATAAACTTCCAATCCAAGCTTTGAATATTTGATTTGGTTTGAACCGTTTTTTGGAATTTCACCTTCGAGGGTAAAAAGTACATTTTACCCCCTAGATATATTTTATATACCATGCAATTCATGAAACTTTTAAAGGTGAAGCAACTTAATAAAGCGAGTCTTCTGTATGATTCTTTGTCCCAGTTTGATGGCCTAATCGAGCATCCCCTTCTGGTGCCAGAGGTCCGAGTTATGACATACCAAAGTCGTTAAAATGGTACTGGTATTATATATCTCCCTTGCTTGATGCTCAGTACAGTTCTAGGTAACTGCTGGTGTCAGGACAATATGGCTGATAATTCTCAATATCACTGATATATTGTTGATCAGTGAGGCTTCAAACATAGATTTTGCTCCTTCTGAGTTGCTGCTAGATTATCAGCTATGGTACAGTAACTCTTGCTCTTCTGTGTTTAATAATGTTGTGCATTTTAATTTTGTGTTCATAAAAATCATCTGACAGATGAAAAACAATTTACGTTCTTATAAATTGCTAAGTTTACCAATATTTCCATGTGGCTACAGTACAGTACAACTTATAAAATAAACAATGTATATAGTGACTTTAGTAAGTTATCCATATTCATGGGAAATAAATCATCAGCACACATTCGGTGAAATAATACCCTTATATCTACCGATACATTCAAGCACAAACACCGTTCACTTGATGGACTAGTGGTTGAGTGTTCCCTTTGAGTGCGGGAGGTCCCGTGTTCGATCCCAGGTCGCGTAATACCAAAGACAAAATATGAAAACGGTACCAAAAATTCCCTTGCTAGACACTCAGCATGTTAGGGAAACTGGCTTCTCTTCTCTCATACCTTTGTGGAGATGGATAACATCTGGAATGAGGCGACGAGAGTGATTAACAGAATTCGAAAAAACTTGTTTCACAATTGACCTTAAATCTATACATTTTTATAACACAAACACAATATACAAATATACAAGGATTTATTTGTCAGTTTTTCTAAATGGCAATATATAAACGGTATTATAGTGAAAACTGGGGAAAGTTCACATACATCTCTTTAACAAATATATACAAATCTCAGAGACAATAATATAACTATGTATGAATGGGGTCGTACAAAAATAAAGCAAATATCATACAAAATGTAAGCACTATTAATTCTTGCCAACAGTCATCCGCCTTGCATACACACCACCTTGAAAAGATTGACCTACCACATGTTGGGTATTAAGATAGATGAATGGGCATGAAAAAGAATATCAGTATACAGTATATTCAAGAAATCGATAACCATGGTAATAGCTCTGGAGCTAGTTTCAATGTAAGAAGCCATCTCAAGTCATTTGAAACTAATTTACAATCCCTAATTAATAATTATTGATATTTAATAACTACTTTTTCAAGAATAACATCATGTCTTTGACAGGATAACCATTGTCAGTAACTTATGTAAAGGGTAAATAAGAAATACAAAATACCATTTTCAATCTTGAGGTATTAGGTAAATAACTGAACAGCATTCATAAATAATGGAAAATGGGGTCACTCTCTGTGGCGTTTCATGTAAAATCAACATTCATACAAAATAGCACTTATACAAAGTAATATACATGTATCTATAGATCTTTTCAATTGTATCATCTCTACTTTTAAAATAATGCATGCATACATTACAGTGAAGTCTTTATTTTATTGCAGTGTCGCATAGTGTATATGCCAGAATAGCTTAAACTAGAAATTTTCAGCTAGATACAACGTTAAGATAATAACTAGTAAAATTCACGTGCGCAATTATCATCAATAATATGTCAATCACAAAATCATTTGTCATTATTATAGTAACACTGTCAGCATGTCAGCCACCAAGATTTACTTTAATAAGTTACTAGTATCCATTTATTCACATAGTAGTTCTACCAGCTCTTGGGACTTTAACAATGTGAAGAACATACAACACAGACTTGAGGAATAAAAGTCAAAACCTTTCAAAATGCATTTCATTAAGGAAGCAGGCTTTTATCCCCATAACAATCACAGGTAACTGTATCATTGATAACAAAAAAAAAGAAAAAAAATCATTTTTGTAGAATTTATATAAAAAATATTTTTTTTTACAAAACTATTTTTTTTTAGTCTTTATTAATGAATACAGTTAACTATGGTGATAACAGTGACCATACAAAAGTATATTGTAGTTGTTATAATTATTCAGAACATTTTCCGGTAGTTGAGAAGTTGTTTGACACACATTCTAGAACAGTTCTAATGTTATAGATATATCACATTGAATCAAAGAACTGTAGGCTACAGTGATAGTAGAGTTTGTTGCTCGTTTCCTCTAATTCATCTCACAATCTAGTTTGTTTGAGTATTTAAGGTTACTTGTGTCTTTAAAAGCTGAAAAGAGATAAAGAGTTCTTTTGAAACATCCACTTGATTGATTACACAAATTGGATCAGACACACAGACTGACCAACAGACATGTACAAAGCAATATCCTCCTCATTAAAGAATGATGAGGGATGGGCATAATAATTATACCATCTTGAAAATTTTGCTGGCTTAGAATGAGAAGGTCCTAAGTGCTACTAACGACCTTATAAGAATGTTACATATTTAAAATCAGCATCACAATGCGCTTCTTATGAGCCCATTTTAATTAAAAATCGGAACATGTCATGTTGACTTAACTGCAGCCGAAATAGCTTGTTTGACAAGGAGTAAAAAGTAAAGTTCTGACAGTTTTTCATGTTTTCTCAAAATGTCAATTTTGTACTTATGACCTTCTCATTCTAAGTCAGCACAATAATCTATCATTTTTTACAGCTATGTAAGTGCATAACTTTACACTAAAAATCAACAAGGAATATGGGTATTCCACAAAATCCAACTTGTACATTATCAAAGTAAATCTGATCAAATGATCTGCTGGATTGAAAATTACTGAAAGGGATAGTACATTTAGGACTCTGCTTATGCAATCAATTAAGATTTACAAATTAAACTGAACACTGGAACACAGCCTTGGCTTATAAATGACAGATTTGATCTCAGACACTATGATTGTTATACCTTTAATATCCGACCTCGGAGTTAGGTTTCGATTCTGGTTGGAATACATCAGCTTCTTGATACATCTGATTGGTATATACAGTGGAGTATAACTCATTATCTGAAAATATAACATCTCATTATCATAAGATCCGACATGAACATGTGAGAAATGTATACTGTCTTGGTCCCACTTTGAATTTTTTGCCTTGGCGATGTACTCCTGATTTGATAAACAGGCATAGGGGGAAACTCAAAGGGTCCTTGTGGTCTAGGGGAAGCATCGGGTAATCATTAGAAAATTTGTGATATCCCTGTTCCCGATGCCTCCCGAAGCCAATTTATTTAAATCGAGAGTACATATCCGTGGTAAAAAAAATGCTCAGTGGGACCGAGGCATTTGTGGTTATATTAAATAAAGGTACCAAATTAAAGTCTACTTTCAGACATGTATCCGATCAGCTGACTACGTTTATTCCACAATCATTGAGTCGCAAGTTTAGTTTTTGAGTCAATTATAAAGTACCGGTAAGATAAATGACTCAAAATAGCACAAAGGTTTAAAAAGGTCCAATGTACAATTATACTCAGACCTGAAGGTTGCAGGAGAAAAAGAGTTTTCAATTAAAAAGTACCGGTACATTGTATAGTTAAAGTACAAGTTTTTAAGTCTACTTCTAGACGTTAGTCCATTCAGTCAACTGACAATCATGCAGTACAGAGGATCTATGTATAAAGGCACTTACTTGTATCGACCTCATCTGACGGCATGGTTTTGGCTTTCTCTTCCTCAGCAGAGAACTGTATTAACAAGATCAACTTTCTCAGTGGTATGAAGATAAGCAATGCTGTAGCATTGACAAAGTTAGCAATAGCTATAGATGGATCTCTGTACGGTGGTCCAGCATTCGTTGATACCACCATCCATACCATTTGACAACCAGCTGTACATACACACGATACAAATATCCATCGTGACTCGAAGTAATTGCTCTCACTGTCCCAAGCCAGGGCCGAGAAGATGGCCGTCAAGACCATGAGGAACACAACAAACACCATGGAGAGAACCATGGAGATATCGTAGAAATCGTGCGGATCACACCACATCCAGTCATGCTGGTGCATCGAGTCTTCCATGATGCTGGCCGACGGAGGTCGAAGTATCAGCCATTCAATAGGAATGACACACTGAACTAAAATTATGCCCAGTGCAATAAGCACCAGAGATACAGGATTTGTTAGTCCTATGTAACGCTGAGGACTATATTCAGAGTCCTTGAAGCGCCAATTGTCTACGGCTTTTACAAATAATGGAGCAAATACGACTGTATATACAACTCCCAATAAGAACTGTCTGGCACCACACGTGGCTTCTGCGGCCGGTAAGAAGAAGGCAAAGTTGATGGAGTATACACCAAACAGTCCGAACATCATTAAGAAACCGAGCACCGTTGTTCCGCCACGCACTGGATAGAAGATCAGGAAATAGAAGAACAGGATGAGTCCTACGAGAAGACCGATACACGTCAGCACGGCAACGGCAATCGCCCAGATTGGCCAATCATAGACCTGTTCACCAGTCTCTGCATCATACATAAAGTAGTTCCTTGGTTCGTGGTCTCTCATGTACTTAGGTTGAGTCTGTAACAGAAAATGAAAATAAAAAAATTATTACAAAAATTTATTGCACTGAGCATTAAATTGTGTTATGTCTAATATAAGAAACCAGAACTTCTAAACAGCATACCAGTCATAACATTTGCAAAACCTTCAAAACTAACACTGATCCAGATGCTAAAACTCCAAAATTACAAGGCCTCAATGGCCCGAAACATCTCAAATAATTGAGATTACCTTATCTGAGGTCACACAAACTTGGTGTCCAGTATAGTAAAATCACAATTTGAGTGGAGGTTTTACTTAACATGCTTCAAGAAATCCGGGCCAGACATGTTTTTCACAGATAATTAGGGTGAAGTAAAACCAGGCAAAAATACAGGTTATGTTTTGAAGGCTGTGCTGCACATGCATACATGCAAATAATCCCCTAACAAAATGTTAACATGTAAAACAGAGAGTAATAAATATTAATATGCACACATTAAACATGAAGTAGATAATGCTATATGAGGTTGAAAGTTTTAGTAAGAATAAGTGTAGTTGACAGTACTAAATATTGCTTTTTAAGTTCTGACAAAACTGAAAACCGAAGTAACATTGTGATGTCATGTATCCTGAGTTCTGTCAGAGCCATACGAAAAACATACAATCCCCTGATGGAACTAAGAAGCAGTATATTAGGATTAAGATGAAAACAGACTAATTATTCAACAAACATGAGACAGTCATGTAATAATAAAGTTAAAAAATTCTTTGTTTTGTCATTATAATGATAATATTGATGAAATTGGATGTTACAAATGAGTGCAGATTGGGTCAATATTAGATCTGGATATCTTGGTCTCTAAAATAATGAATGGTTAGGGGTGTAAGGCTTGTAGTGCTCTCAGGATGGGAAAATGGGAAATAAATAAACTAAATCCGGAATCCCCTGGTTCTTAAGCAGCAATTGTGGATAATGTTGAATGAAATAAAACTACATGTAAATAGGGGAGGGGGAGGGAAAAAATAAAATTGCAAATATATGATAAATTCTTAAAGCTTAGCTTTAGGTACATTAATTATGAAAGGAAACTTGCAGTATTAAAAAAGGCAAATGTCTCTAGCTTTTAAGTTTTTCATAGACATTTCTGTGGCAAAGACCAAATATCAAACTGTTCTATGAGTATATAAATATGCTGATCCTAGAGATTGTGTTTGCTGAGTGATATAATGTTGTGATGTCACAAATACAGGAAATACTGATGTTATAAGTACATTGGATGCACAAATATTTGGACGCACATTGCAAGGGACAAACAGTCAGTGGAATCGGTGAAACCATACTTCTCCTTTAGGAGAGAAATGTAGCATGGAGCAAACAAAGCAAACAGTACTTATGCACCAGTCAATGTTGCCTGGGTGGGAAAAATATTGACTGGTGCGTAAGACAGACAAACAAGAAGCAATATACAAAATGCTTCGCTTTATTCATGGGAGCATAATAAGCATGGCAACAAAAACGGTCTGCGAGAACTATAAACGTTTTCTCAAAATGGTTTGGCTGATACACAAATAAGCATAGAAAATGGGCAAAATTGGCACAGGGTAAACATTTGGGTGTATACATTCTCAAATTGCGGCAAGCAAAATTTAAGGTATTTGAAGGATTCTAAGTTGTAATATAGGGTAACACTGACCATATTTAACTCAGTCTGTAAGTTAACCAGGAAAATAGACAGTTAAATACTTGACAGAATATCATATATGATACAAGACTTTGTGTAACAAATGTTTTCCTGTGACAACATAAGTAATATGATTCCATGAGGGAACCAGTTACCACAAGTTTACACAGGATTTTTATTGTTTTCCTAAATGAAGAGGTTGTGTCCCTTTTTTCAATCTATATTAATATGAAAGCGAACTCTCTCAAAATAAAGGGAGCCAATTTTCTGTGAATTATACAGTTTACACAGTATTGTCTCCCTTGATACAAAAGTTGACTAACTTTGTACAATTTGTTATAGATAAGGGAGAGAATTCTCAAAACAAAGGGAGACAATTTGCTTGTGATGTTTACAGAACATTGTATACATATGTGATTCTTCAAGCTTATTCAAATGTATGTCCTTCAAAATCAAAAACCTAAATACAATATGTTAAAATGTATATCAATAAAATGTATATGAATGAATATCTTTGAAGCCTTGTAAGTATATTGAGACTTGCTCAGTATAGTGATATATCAAGATTACAGGTAGTTTATTTTCATATTAAATTCTAAATATTGCTGCTCCCAGCACTTTAATCATTTATCTCGGGATCATATTTAATACATTTACTCACTTATCAATGTGTTTTGTATTCAATTTTGATTGTTAATTTGATGGCTCAGTGCAATAATGCCGATACTGAACCTTGTGCTTTGGTAGCATGTAGTTTCCAGTGAATAGACTTCCCATATTTCAATAAGGTCTGAATGGTTCCCCAAAGTCATACAGGCCTTGTACCACTAAAAGGGTCACCTCTACCTGTGCAGACAAATCTACACGGTACGTTGCTACCTGGCAACTTTTATACATGAAGTACTTTGACCCGATAACCCTTATATCCCATATGACCAATACACAGGTCCAGTTACAGATTTATTGCACTGAACTCTCAACATATAACAGTAAGTGCAGGAACAGTCTATATCAGTATATCCTTATTTTACAATATGTGCGATACATTTGCATAATTTATGTGGCTCTTCTATTCTTTCAATTAATAAAGCCAATGTGATACATTATACAAATATTTAGGCACATGTACAAACATTCATACATGTTGTAGACTATCTAGACATGTAATTTATGGTCACATATAATACATATTGCGGACTACAGTAGAACTATGATGCCTTTAACAGTTTAGAAACCTCCGACAAGACTTTTGTCACTTTGGCGCAACAAAGTTGTTTCTATCTATAAAGTATTTAGTAAGATACAAGCTTGTTACACCAAGGGGACATTTAGCTCTTTGGTCCTGGTAAAATGATGATCTAAAAGTATACCATTATTGGCTAAAGATATAGAGGACTCAAGGTATCAAAGTTCTACTATATTATATACATGTCATTTACAGTATATTAAAGGTAAACACGGGTAGGTGAACAAAGCAATTAGCGGGTGTATATATAGTTACCTCATTCTGCACAAAAACACAAGAATATATATGTATATATGGTGTTAATACACACATTCAAAACATGATGATACAATATTATAAACTGAGACAAATGATCCATCAAAAAATCTATATAAGATACTAAGAACCTTTAATGTGCAGAAAACAATCATTTGAGATCATCAACAATGTAACCCAGTAACGATAGAATGAACTTGAAAATGCTCCACCTTGTGCCCAGAAGTGATATGCATATCATTATCTGGAGTTGGTTGCTTGAATACTAGTCAACGGTTGTCAACAAACTCCAAGGTCATTGACCAATGGACACATAGCTACATGAAGAATTGATCAATACAAATTCTATACACAGTTTCCCATGTTATTCTCAATCAAAAAATAAAAAGGTAACTTTAATATTTTTATACTCCCAGACATGCTAGATCTCCCTCATCGTGTGTGAGACACCCGCATTTGAGCCTTCACTCCCCTGACTCTTTTTTCAGTTGAAGCATATGAATCCTGTGGAATATAGTAAAACATTGATTACCTGTGGCATGGTCATGTCTTCTCCGATAGCACAATCACAGAACTGACCCTCCGGACATTTAGACATGATATCAGGTCGCTTGTCGTCATAGTAACCCTCGGCATCAAACACGAATCCACCAGCCTTAGACTGACTTCCGATCTAGAATAATAACATTAAACAAGATACAATTTATGTATGTCATAAGCCTACGTATGTGCCACAAAGCAGTCGTCGGGTCAACAGGTGTCATCCACTGATGGCTTTCATCCAGTCACTATGTGTAAGATAAACAGTTTACTCTAACTAAAATGTAGCAAAATTTCAACAACAGTAACAATTATTTCCATCAATTATACATTTCAATACGTATAACTCTAAAGAACAAGCAGGAAGATACAAGGTCAATGCAATGTAAGCTTTTTTCTTATTTCACTTATCATATAAGTCAAATGCAGCAGGACCACCAGCAAACAAAGACAAAGTTGACAAAACCTGTCTGCAAAGACTGCCAATTCCTATCCCCAGTCAGACCATTTTCAATGAAGTTTTTTCTAAAAGCTTAAAAATTCGAACACCTATCAATAAAGACCATATGACATGGATTCTTTTTGGGTGGTCTTAACAGAGAGGTTAGACAGGGGTTTTACAGGGGCACAATGCCCAATCATGGAAACATGTCACAAGTGTGTTTTTGGTGCCCCTTCACCAAAACAAAGTTCTAACCTTGTTCTATTGTTAAAATTCAACTAATAAAATTTTAATGACCATTTCAATAATTTGATATTTTTGTATAATTCTAGAATTGTAGAACCCATGTAAGGCAATGTATAGATCTACAACAAGCGTACAGGCGTGACTAGTAAATACATTGTATTCTATCCCTATATGGGTCACGCCTCTATACGTAGGTTTGCGGAGATAAAAGTTCCTCTTACCTTTTTGTATGTATTATCATCCAGGACAGAGTATATGGTGTATCCAACATCCCAGTAACGATCTGCTCCTAACTCAAGGTTAAACGTATCCCTGGGTGATACATCACCTGGACTGATACTCCATGTCTGACCAAGCGTGTAGTTAAACAGGATATCACGAGAGTTGTCTACCCTGGCCATACATTCAGCAAAGGATTGCTCAGCACAGCCATACACTCTGTGGAAGTCGTTCAAGCCATTGCCCATAGCATACGCTGCAGCGGTGGTCAGTAGAAGAGGTCCATACTTCTCTATTTTATCATCAGTGACAATGTCGCCTTGATCGTTGGTATCGCTTGTGAATCCCTTGCATGGATCATTGTACTTAGTACTTCTTGCAGGAGAGTCTTGGAGATAACATTCGTGAAGATTTTGATAAAATTCATCGAACCAATCATCGGGGATTCCTAACTTGTTATTCATTCTAACACGTTTCACCCACGTAACGAAGTCATCAAAGTGAGCATTTCTGAATCCAATCGTAATAGAACCAGCAAAATCTTCAGCCATGTCTTCAGTTGTTGTAGCAAGGTCGGCCCAGGAGTCAGTACCGATCACAACAAAACGATCAGCTAGACCCACTGCTCTGATAGCCTCTAGTACAGGTCTAGGGTCAGCCACCAGGAGAACAATAACACCGATACCGTCAGTATTAGCAACACGTCGTATAACAGGACCGATTTCATCGATTGAAGCACCTACATTAACACCTTCAGCGTAACCAATACACGAGTACAGACCTTCATTGATGGATGACTGCAATGCTCGGTAAGCATTGATACCGTAGCTTTCTGTAGTGTACACAACACCCACATAACTCCAGCCGTTAGCGTATAGAATCTTAGCAATGACCTCCATCTGTTTGCTATCTGGAGGAACAGTACGGGCAAAGTATGGGTATCTCCATTGATCACTGAGGGCTGTCGATGAAGCCGAGGAGCTCATTAACTGAATCTGCATAGGAGCCGTGACCCGATTAGCAGCGGCGACGAAACGAGATCCCTGTGTCATCACACCCATGATGGATCTAACATCAATGATACTCTGATCGGAATCAAATGGAGCGTTACACAGCTTTCCGGTCGTCAGTAAATTGAACAGATCTTGATCAATTCTTAAAGCATTGTTACAATTATCGAGGATTAAGGGTCGGATTTTAAATGGGGATCCGATTAGGTTAGATTGTTCAAGTGTGTAGACTATGGCCAAAGCTTGCATCATTTGACGCATATTGAGTTCTCCACACACATACTCGTCAGTACCACGTTGATGGATGTTGACAACATAGACGAGTGTGGCAGGATCTGCTTGTATTGCGCTTGTCAAATAATTGGGCAGCATGTACCTGAAATAGTGGTAAAATTTATCAATAACTTCTACAAGGGATTCCTGAAGGGTCCAGACCAACGATCCTCTCCTTTGGACCCGAACATGAGAGGTAGAAACATAAATCTAGTGCAGATGTAGAGAACTTAATGGTGTTCGTATTGTGTAGTACATTCAAGCTTTCTGTGATAATGTTGTGCAGTCACACTACACATTATAACGTCAACAAATGAAGGTTTGAAAGTTTATCGAAAACATTGCCATGCACTAGATGTTTACAAAACATATTGATAACCTATGTTTAACACATGGAAAACTCATAATTATAGCGAACTTGTCCATAGCATACATTCATAACATATAAAATGCTACTAAATTATTGTTACAAAGTTTACCTTGTAAGTAGATTTCTAATGGTTGGACATTCAGTACAGGAGTCCTTTCTGTTACAACTTCCATCCCAGCTTGGTGTATATGTTGGTGCTGTCATCGTAAGATGGCCATCACTCGAGTACTTAGCAATCTAGAGTAGAAAACATAGCCACAATGCATTTGTCGATTTCCAATGAGAAGTTTTGAGTAAGTTAACAATTTTCAGGTTTTCAGCAGTTCTGGTACCCAAAACCCAATGACGTTGGGGAATCCCCATAGTTTTGTTTTTGTAAGTGATCTATGTACACTGAAATTGTCGCTATTTACCTGGACTATCCCTATATGATAAACATCATTTGATGCTAGCACAAAGTATCCAATTAAGTATGTTATAATTAAAGGAAAAGAAGTTGATTTAAATAGGTAAACAGGCTATATGTAATATCATAACAGACAATTGTATCTCAAATAAGCCTACACCCTTGTTGTAAACTATACCCCAAAATAGTCCCAACAACCCCAACAACCTTTTAACCTTACTATATATGGTACCTCAAATTAACCCTACATCCTAAAACATAATAACTTATAATAACCCTACACCCTAAGATCAGTTCAAAATAGTTAAAAGTCCTGCGCCAATTGACAATGACAACAATAATGTCCGTATTGTCAACACTCTTAGACAACGATCACTCAATATTAATGGTTAATAATTCAGTCATAAATAATTTATGATCTAAATCTAGTAACGTTAGAAAACTTACCGGGTTATAAGTGTATCCCTCAATATTTGATGAATCGATTGAGTACATCACATATCCCTTATTGCCATCACCTCTGTCAGAGAAGCTGAATTGCTGACCAGAAAGATCCTCAAAATTAGCTTTTTGTATTTGTTCAAGAACAAATTCTCTTCTGTTGTCACGATTTTTGAAGGCTTCGCAGACAGTTGTATAACCATCACCGCAGTCTTCTCTCAAAGCAAGGTCAAGGCCATACGCAGCCGAGTATACAGCATTGATAACATGGATGAGTGCCGTGTCTTGCTTGTATCTCTTAGACGTCACAATATTTTTGGGCGTGGCTGAACATCTACCGGGGAACCGTGTATCGGGAATGGTTAGGTAGCAGTTTTGTATCTCTTCGTAGTATTCAGGGAACCATGGGTTCTCTGGGTAGTTGGCTGGAGTTTTCGTGGCAAGGTACTCATCAAATTCTCGAATGTCAACAATATCTAAATCAACAGTTACCGAGGTTACGGCAATATCTTCCACACCCTCAATGGCTTCATTGTTGTTTGCCCAGGTTTCTGAGCCAACAAATCGGAACTTTCCATGTGC
Source organism: Spisula subtruncata (assembly GCA_963678985.1). Classification (NCBI taxonomy): domain Eukaryota; kingdom Metazoa; phylum Mollusca; class Bivalvia; order Venerida; family Mactridae; genus Spisula; species Spisula subtruncata. The sequence goes on along the minus strand of OY787672.1, from coordinate 21,848,339 downwards.
ATCGGGATTTCTTCTAATCGCTTGAAGGAGCTCATTGATGTAAGTTGTGTCAGCAAATACCACTACAGTGTTTGCGACTGGCTTCTTGAGAAGAGCAAGAACAACATCGTTAGCATTTTCAACAGTGACAGAACTCTGAGGAAGGAATGATACAGTTTGTGCGACACATACTTTGTTCTCATGGGCCAGCTTGTTGAAGATTGCTGCACCTTGTTCACCATAGTTATCAGCAGTATGTATCACTTGAACATACCTTACATCGTACCGTCTCAGGAACTCTATCATACCCATAGCTTGTCTGTCGTCTGCTGGTACAGTACGTAGAAAGTAAGGGTACCGATCATTATCCAGCAATGCTACGGTAGATGCTCCAAAACTCACTTGAGGGATCTTCAGTGATTTCATCAATCTGGCCAAATGTATAGAATTTCCACTTGAGTATGTTCCGATATATGCTTCAATTGTGTCTGGATTAACTGTGACACCATCTCGCTCGAGAACTGTCAATCCACTGTGAAGGTTGGAGACCAGGTAGCCTCCCTTAACGGCGCTCTGACACGCATCCAAGCCAAGACCTCCAAGTTTGATATTCTTTAAAACATCAGCAAACTGGCCAGACTTGTCATTGACTTTATCAATTGCAAAGTGGAATGCTTCAAGTAATTGGAATCCACGTAGAGTGTTGATATTACCACAGGAGAATGGAGTCAATGCACTCTCATGTACATCAAAAATACCTGTAATAAGAAACAATATAAATATAATTCAACAACCAAGTCATTAAACATCAAAAGTACTAGCCAAAATATGCATGGTCAGCCATGTGATCAATTTAGCATTTCTGCCATGTGCTTCATGGGGAATGCAATTTGCTCACCACAATCTATCAGAAAGTGTACTTTGTCATTTCTCCCTATAAAAAAACACATTGACAATCTAAGAATATGCACGGGCAGTCATAAAATTACAAGTAAGCCCATTTTTGAGACACATGTGACCAATTGACATTACGTCTGTTGTCAATCAATATCCTTTAAATCAATTTTAACAGTAAATATAATCACATGGTCCAATGGATTAACTTGAAAACCTTTGCCAAGAACCGTTCGACAAACAATCAGGTGGGGCGATCTCTTCTCTGGCATAATGACAATCAGAACAGTGGTTAAGAGTTTACACCCTCATAAATAATTGAGGACATAAACCATGACTATGCTCGAGTAGAGAATGACTAAGTTTACCTCCGAGCATGATATCTCCAGGAGTAAAAGTGAAGTTCATGTTATTGTTGATACATTGTGTACACGGTGGAGTGCACGAGGATATTGTGTTCTCAAACATGTTACGTAGATTTCTGTCCAGAATGTTCAACGAAGCACCAGCAAAGTCAGCCACCTGAGAACAAAACAATCAAGCATCAACATGATTACAATTAAGCTAAACTAGAACAGTTTTTGACACAAAAATAAATGTCTCCACAAGGGAGTTTAAAAATCATCAGTAAAATTCATGAGGTAGGTCTACTATGCTTGGCACAAAGTATTCACTTTTGTTGACATCTGATCAATGGTAAAAGAGAACAAGCTCAATCAAACTTTGTAAAATCCAAACATGTATCCAGCACAAAATCAATATGACTGCAGTTATATTTACATGTAGGTCTCACCCATAAGGGGCCTCAAATAAAAAAGAAATATACCATGACACATAAGGGACCTCAATTGAAGATTGAATAAAATTGGTGTCCCCATGAGGGTCCTGAAATCAAATAAAATGAATATCAGCATCACCCTGGTGACCCGTAAGGAGCCTCAAATGAAAGTAGAAAATAAAAAATCTCTGATGAATAGCTCACCTTGGTCATCTGAACACCATCAAAGAGAACAATCTCACGTCCTGTGTTGCCTTCCTTGCCTGTAAAGTGGAACTGATTACCACTTGGGTCAATGTAGCTCACTTCACGCATTCGATTCAACAATATGGTGTTAGTGTTGGGATCCGAGTAAAACTTGGCGCAAACCTCACTGTAATCTTCCCCACACTGTACAACTAGTGTATCCTGGACAGCAGCAGCGAACGAGTACACGGCATTGATGACGGGTAGTATGTAGTTGTCGACAAAGAAATCAGGATGTTCAGAGAATTTTTGCATTGGACCACAATCTGTGGAGTATCTGAAACACAGGTATCAAACATATGAATAATATAAAAAAAATTATGTTAATATACATGCATTGATCACAGAATAAATAGGTTAGTTGACATGGGAACAGTTGACAATATATTTAAATGAATTTTTTTTTATGAATTAACTTTCTTTTATATTTTCATGTGGGACAATTTCTAAACAAACTAAGAAAATATGTCCTTCCGGTATAAACAATTGACTAATAGACATTGTGAACAAGTTACAAGTAAATCATGAACTTTGATAGGCCATATTTTTTCAATGAGACAAAATTTCATGATTTTGGTGAAATAGACCATTTTGTAGGGATGTAATTTCAATGATACCTTATCCACGCAGTCATATTCTATAGAATTTATCAATATTTGAGGGGGATTTAATTTCATGGTTGAGACAATTCACGAAATTAAATACCCCTTGAATATTAATTATTTTACAGTATTTGAAGTGTATGCTTACATTGATATTTAGAGTAATAGACCTACTTGTACTGTCCGGGTAAGTTACACTTGTACAGATCCATATAGTACATGCTGACTTCAGGTAGATATCCTGCCATTATCATGTCCTCCAAGTTGTCAATGTAGTCGGTAAATCTATCCTGATTGTTCGATTTCATTTGTAAGGACAGCAGATTCTTGGCCGCATTTCCTCGCTGATGGAATACTAGAGGATACGGTTCAGGGGAGACAATAACTAGTTTCTGTCCGTCCAGGTTACGTCCTCTAGCTTCAAGGAAGGTATCCATATCGCTGAGTCCAAGGTAGGTCACTACAACATGAGTGGGGTCTTTTAACAGATTGGCGATGATGTTGTCTGTGGTATCGCTACCCATCTCTATCATGCGTATAATGCACAGACCTTCTTGCATGGCCGTTCCATAGAAACTTTCCATTCCATCGTGTCCGAAACTGTCAGCAGAGTATAGGATACTCACATACTGTAGTCCTAGTGATTTCACTAAAACAGCCAGGGCTGAAGCAATGGTACTATCACCTTGAATTGTTCGCAGGAATGTAGGGTATTCCTCCTCATTCAGGAAGACATTAGAGGTTGCCATTGGACTGACTACGGGTAGGTTAAAGTCGCTGAAGAAGTCAGTCATCTCTTCGGTGACCAGTGTGTTGTCTGTAATCCAGCCTCTAATAGCGTTCAGGTTAGGTTGCATGGCCTTGTCCCCTAGCACTCCAGAGTACAGAGCTGACGGTAAACCGTATGCTCTAGCGGCACTGTTACAGTGATCCATTAAAATAGCTCCGATGCTGACACCGTTCAATGTTACAGGACTATTGCCAAGGTTCACCTGATCGATAGCGTAGGCAAGGGCACCGTAAAGTTGTATACCATTAGTCATCCTCAGGTCTCCGCACAAGAAGGGGTCAAGCCCTGGATGGCTGAGAGCAAAGTTTGCACCCAACAATATTTCAGAATCGGCTCCAACAGGTATAAATGGTCTGGTCTGTACCAGGTACACACACTCACTACATCTTGTCACACACTCAGAGTGGAAATTCAACGGCAGGGAAAGAGGTGCTGCATAGCTCATGTCTATCTCAGTGGTCATTGGGTCATAGCTACCAATCTGCATAAGAAACAAAATATCTAATTAGAAACGAGATTGGTCCACCCAGTACAGTAAAACCTCGGTAAAGCAACATCCTTTGGGAGTTGCAAATATTGCTAAATATTACATATTACTAAAATAACATGCAAAGCCTTGTGTTCTAATTAAAATGACCCTTTGCGTGAATATTTTGCAGATTTTGGTGAACAAATATTAAGTGGTTTCTTTGATTTGTGATTTGAAATATAGAAATCAAAATCCTCTTGATACATATTTTAGGTCAATTTTAGACAAGACGTTTGTGATATTAATAAAAATTAATCTGCTGTGAAAATTAACAATTTTACAGAATATTAACTAAATGTAACATACTGTAAAATAGTTTTTTTTGATGGGACAAAATTTCGTTGTTTTGGTAAAAAGACTATTTCGATTGGACATTAATTCATGGATTTATCATATCAGGTAATAAAAGTCAAAATTGAGCGTCAAAATTATTGTTTGATGGGATTAAATTTCATGATAGTAGAAGGTAAACCATAAAATCCACGAAACTTAATCCTCCACGAAAATAAATAATTTTACGGAACTTACCCTGGTGTATTGTCCGTTATTATAACTGTAAAAGTTATACTCAGACATCCCTTCACCATCCTTCATATGGAAGTCAAAACCATTCAAGTTGAAACTGGAGCTCTTCAGATACCCGAGTATCTTTTCTTGTACAGAATAGTCACTTCTAAACTGCCAACACAGACCATCGTAGTCACCATTAACATCGCCGCAGATATCACGTAATGTATGATCCAGGGCCCTGGCAGCAGCATATGTAGAATAGATCATGTAAGGTGCATAGGTGGAGGACTCGTATCTCGGTGCTTGTGTGATGGGCAAGTTAGTGTTACATTCCTGTGTGTACATGGCACGGTTACCGGCATTCAAGTAACAACTAAAGGCATACTGATACCACTCGGAGAAAAAGGGCATCTCTTCTTGTACAGCTTCATCTCTTGGATTAAGGGTAGTTAACCAATTTGTAAACTGGGATATTTGAGGTGATGAAAGGTCAAAGGTTATACTGCCCTCAGCTTCCGTCTCATAACCACTGACGATAGACATTTTTTGACCCCATGTTTCAGTTCCGATCAAAATGAACTGTCCAGCAAGGTTCTGTTCTTGCAATGCTTTCAACATCATTCTATAATGTTCTGAATCAACAATGGCAATAACAGCCCTAGCATCAGGTTTCTCATTTAGCTTAGCAACAATGGAATCAATGCTTCCATCCGGTCCCACCTTATGACTAGCTGCGACGCAAATTGACTTCTTAGCACCTTCTCGTTTAATCATGTCGAAACCAGACATTCCATAGGCATCATTTGTGTAGACAACTTGTACATATGTCCAGCTCATCTTCTTCAACATGAGGACCATTGCCATCATTTGATGATAGTCCGATGGAATGGCACGGGTGAATGTACTGAACAAACTTTGATCATAGAGATATATGCTGGTTGCAGACGACTCAATATACGGCATATTGTAATCTTGTAGCATAGAAGCCATGGAGATAGCTTCCGTACTGTCCAGTTCCCCGACAACCGCTTTCATCAAGTTAGGATCAATATTTCCCACATTATAACGGCCACCTAGAAGATTGTTGAGGAGCAGACGACCAGTCTCAGCATTGTCACAGAGGTCAACCATCAGTGATCCAAGGTCAACACCATTCAATATACCAGGAAATTGTTGTTTCAATGTGTTTATAGCGTATCGGAAAGCAGCAGCATTAAAAGCATGGCCTGGTTTAAGGGCACCACAACTGAGAACTTCGCTACCCTGAGCGTGGATATCAAACAATCCAGCAAGAACGACATCACCGGCAGAGTATGTATAGTGCACAGATTGTTGTGGAATCATACAGTTCCTACAACCAGACACAGGACAAGGTGTGGTTGGTATGCTGGATAATGCTGTTGATCTATCAGTGTTATACATGAAGATATTTGATGTGTCCAGCACGAGATTTCTGTTCTCAAAGCTACCAACCTGTAATAGAAACAATAAACATCTTATACACATAGTTCTTCACTTTGGTGCAACAAGGTTGTATCATTCTATATGTATATATACAGTGTTCCCAGAAATTATTGAGAAACAAACTTAGCATAATTGCACACATTTGAATGGGGGAAAATGTTTAATTTGTTTAATAGATATAACCTTAGCCTATTTGTAAAACATAGAATTAGTGAGTAATGTTTGAAATATTTTCAATTTTTCAGCCTGTTGAAAAAAATGCCTAAAAATGAAGCAAGGGGTTAATGATGTAAACACCATTATCATCAGGGATATTGATTCCAAAATACTTTTTTACATATCTGAACATGTCATTAATAAGGTCTTAGCACTTTTTACATGACTAAAACCATGAACAATTTGGAAAATCTTATTATTTGCTGAATAATGACATTTTGTGAGAAAATATACTGAAAATTTACATATTTTGGGGTCATATCGCGAATATTGCCACACAAAGGCAACTTATGAAGTTCCTTACAATTTTATTATTTGTTTATTATGGAGTAACCTATGGAGAATAAATACAACAACAAAACAGTGCCCAACAATGCATTTTAAAACTTTCCTTAGGGCTTTTCAAACGCAACCCCCATATGGGGTGGCAGTAATTTGCGGCACCCCAAGTACCAATTGCAGCTTCAGTAAGTTTAAAACCTACACATTCTCGTTGTATTTGCATTTTTTGCCAATAAAAGTTTTTTATCTCTAGGAGTAATTGGGGAAGGTAGAATGATCAAGATAAACCAGGTTCTTGAAATAACCAAAGGGCATGTATTGATAATGCAAACGGATATGATTTAAAAATTTGCTCTTAATAGGCCAGGTGCTTGTGATATCCACACTCGTCCTAACAGAGTTTTACTGTATACAATTATTTGCCCTGGTTTGTCACGCAAAGGAGTCTAATCATAAAAACTTCCTTTGTAGTAGAAAATAGCTGATTGGACGTCTTTGTGAGAAATATTTCGGGAATTGTGCATGTTTATTATTAGGTTGGTTTGTAAGTGAGGTAGTACAAAAGTACCGTAAAATCATTATTTATCATGGGGGACCAAATTTCATGGTTTCGTGATTCACCTTCAAACAAGAATTCAAATCTCATCGAACAATAATTTTGACCTTTGTATTAATTACGTAAAATGCAAAATCCACGAATTAATGTCCCATCGAAATGGTCCTTTTTACCAAAACCAAGAAATTTTGTCCCATCAATAATTAAGTGATTTTACAGTAATGCGTAAGTCTACTTACCTGTTTCCATTGGAAACCGGTTGATCCTTGGTCATTATAGTTGTACACTATATATTTCTTGGAAAAGAAGTCACCGTTGGAATCAAACTTGACACGAACACCTTGAAGACTGTTAACATTCAACTCATCCAGCTGTAGAAGTATAGAAACAACCAGTAGAAATAATCAGGTAAATTTTGTTGTTATTTAAAGAGGCGTTCCCTGTAACTTTGATCATTTAAATCGATTCAGGAATGTTATACATTAAATGAGAATCACACCAATTACCGAATAAAAAACGATTAACATATTTCTGTAACAAGCAAAAATAGTCACGAGTTGTTTCCCTTTGACCGCATGATAATAAATTGCTGGAAGCAATAAATTATTATTGGTTATTTAAATATATTTTAGACATTATAGAGACATATTTGCACACATTTTCTTCTGACAAATTTTCATAATTGATAGTGCTTTGTACATTCAGCTCATTTAATGTGATAGTACACAAAAATGTGCTAGTTATAGGGAATGCCCCTTTAAGCAAAGTGGAAGTATAAGCAAAACTCACAAATTGATAAAATTTGGTAAAATTGATATAAATTATGGTAAATTGATAAAATTGGGTAAAATAGGTATAAAGTATGGTAAATTGATAAAATTTGGTAAAATTTATCAAATTGGTTTATATTTCAAGTAAGGTAAGCTCAGACTATACAAAGAATGCCATAACAGAACATGCCAAGCGCGCCAAATTGTCACAATGTATGCCTAGCTGGGTTACAGTAAATGAAAATTACAAATTGTGAATGAAAGAAGCCAATGAACCAACAGTTAACTATATCATAAAGATTTCATAAAAGAGCCATAATTTTTATTACTTACAGTGAAATCCACATTTATAAGATAGTTATGGAAAGCTTGAGGTGACATCTGTCGTAGACCTAGACACATGCCAGAAATACCACCACACATGTCATTATGTGCTGTCTTTAATGCTCTTGCGTAGGCCATCGTAGCCATGATCGTGTTTCCCACAAAGCTAGTTTGTGTGTCAATAACAGCCAGTTTCTGTGCTGGTGTCTTTGAAGTACAGTCAGAGTAACTGTTATACGGCTGATAATTTACACCTTGCAGACGGCATCTGATAAATAGAAAAATATAGTTCATAAGGACCTTGTGATACAAATGAAATGTCATAGATGAACCAGTTATAAAATATATAATTTCAACATTTAATCTAGCAAAATAACTGACTCACACCAAACTATGGGGTCATCGCTCACCTGATTATATTTTTTCCTGTTGACACATAACTCAAACTGAATTTAATTAGAACAAACATACAGAAACTAACACAAGCTTATTCTATGATTTGACCTAGCAGCTGAATGACCCAATATCAAACTTGACCTAGATTTGACATACAAAAACATTCTGCTCATTCAACACCCAACCCAACGACGTCCACAAAATCCACAGACCAAATTACTAGAGACTTTTCATTGGAAAATCAGGAACACAAAAACTTACTGGAAAGTCTTCATAAACCAATCTTTGTACCATGGGTCGTCAGTGGGTGGGGTATTCTCATCCAAACTTGTGGTGAAATAATCATAAAATTCTGACACAAAGTCATAGTCTTCTTGTAGTAATATTGCGCCTCGCATTCTTCTTGGTAAGATGGTGTCGCTGAATGGTGTGTAACTGACGAACCATTGAATGTTGGCAGCAGACGGTATGTTGTCAACTGCATCCTACAAATAAGGTAAATCTCAGGATAATGTGATGTTTACAAACAGGAATCAGTTTGGTCGACTGTTGCAAAATTGTTTTTACAAATTACTTATAAGTAAACAGTCATCTACCGTCCCAGACCAGTTCCATGCAAAGATGGAGGATATTAGGGTCGAGCATATGAAAGTTATTGAACAGAAACTCTTTGTCCCTCAACCAAAACCAACTGACCAACATGTGAAAAGCAATGTGAGACCACATTTAAGATCAGGAGCATTACAACAAGTCTTTACAAATGCATCATTTAGAAACAATATATATCACATGACCTTTCTTGTATCCAGGTTAATATAGCCAGTACATATAAAGTTATACGTACCCCGTGTAGCATAAAGAATTGAGTTTTTCCAATAAATCAATGCATATTTTGCATTTTTAGTGTCATATGATATAAAGAATCTATCACTTGTTGTCAATTGATATATTTATACTAAACTCATTCAGGAAATATTATTAAGCTCACCAGAGGCTCGCTTAATAAAATTTCCAAAACCTGTTTAATATAAATTTATATCAATTGACAACGTGTGATAGATCCTCTATATAATAAATCCTTATTTCCCTACATGCCAGAGGATGCAACAGACAATAAGTGAGTAGTAAGTAAGTAAGTACAATAAATCTTACAAGAGCAGCAGCATATTGAGCACCGAAGTAAACAGCGCCATCAACATCGTAGTTAGCAATATCTGACAAAGCATCAATATGTTCACCAACGTTGCTATTTGCAGGCGTAGCGATTGTACCAATGATACAAATCTCATTGAACTGAGAGAGACGAACGAACTCTTTCATACCACCCTGTCCGTATGCATTGTTAGAATAGACCACCACGATCCTTTCCCATCCTAATGTCTTCATAGTAGCAATCATAGCCTACAAAACATAAAACAATCATTTAACAAGAGATGTTTGTAAAACATGTATGCCCATGGCAGTTCAATAGTGGGAAATGGTAAATGACGCAGTGACCTTGAACTTTGACCTACTGACCTATAGAGAGGTTATTTACTGTTGCTGACTATTCTCCATGTAATGTTTGAAGGTGCTCTTGAGTTATTGAATGGACACAATTTTAGTCTACTGATCAACCTACCAACTAAAAGACAGACATGTGCAAAGCATTAGACCCCCTCATAAAAGATGGTGCATAATTAGGGTGTTTTTTTATTAACCCATTGCCAAAAGAAATCATCATTTAAAATAATTCTGTGTTTTTTAACAATTGTTGATAGTGGTTAGGATACAGTCAAGGAAAACAGGTTAGGTTAATCGGCCAAAGAAAATATCTAAAAATGCTTCAGAAAAGGCTTTACCTGTAAACCCGAATAAACAAACAACAAAACTCATATTGATCTTCATCACTTACTTGTATTTGTTTTGAAACCTGTCCGGTTGTCCTCATAAAGTATGGATACCTGGTTTTATCACTCAGCTCTGGAGCAGTGGCACCAGCCGAGATCATAGAGGCTGGAAACTGACCCGTCATATCAGCGACAGGTCGTGCTGTCCAACTGGAGAATGCACCAAGTATACCTGCATAAAAGTTCAGAGATGTCAGGGACTTCATTTGACCTCAGGAGTAGGGGTTTTGAACCTTAAAATTTGCTAAAAATCCACATTTTAAATTTCATGATTTGGGTTGAAGGGTCATTTGCTCGTAAAATAATGATGGGGTAGTTTGCCTATAAAAAAAAAAAATGCAAAAAAAGAAAAAAGTTTGCCTATAAAATGGTAAAAAGTATCAAAATGACCATTCACATTCAGAAGTAAGTGGAAACTCTAATACAATTAAAACACAATAACCTGATCCATTTCACTGGTATTGACATTATTAAGCTTATATCAATCACATTAGACACCTCAGTACTGATGTTATTTCCACCAGGGTATAAAAGAAGGAAGTCAGTTTCCCTATTATGCTGAGAGTCTAACAAGGGAATTAGTGGTTCTCCTCATAGGTCTACTAGCATCTGGATTTTGAAAACTAAACTATTTCGTCTTTGGTTTGACATGGCTTAGGAATCAGTCAGGGTTCTCCTGCTCTCAAATGGTTGCTCTACTACTGAGCTATTGAGGAGTCATTTTTGTGTGGCGATAAAGCCACACAATGTAATAACTATCTTTCAATTTTTTTTTATTTATATATACTATGAAGTTAACGCCTTTATTCCTACACCAATAAATAGGTCTATGATTTGAACAATATTACAAGCATGCTACACAAGTTACACGTATCATTGAACCCGATTTGTTTACATTACCAACATTTATTAATATTAAGACCAACAATTACATCAGACTTTTATTTTTTGAGGATATTTTAATTTTATAGCAAATCATTCCGCATGGACTATATTCCTACTATCAAAGGCCTGCGAACCGCCAACGACCCTCAAGAAGGTTGAGAAAGTAATCCCACGGCTTCATGTTTACATATCGGGGCATTCATATGCAAATTGATATACAACGAGCTATTGGTCATTGACTAGTTTGTATTGTTTATTCAGCCAATAGATTTCTGGTGGAACACGGGTGAACTGAAATGTGTCTATTAAAATCACTCCGCCGCTGAACATTTGTAGACGATGACCTAATTATGTTGTTTACAAACATTGATGCTATAAATAGAAACAACATGTTTTCACTGGTAATTAGTTCAAGGACAGTATATACAGTCTATCTAACCGCTAGCAGACGATCGATACACTAACTTGATATCTACTATATTAATAGATCTCTGGTTTAGCAGTACTGTCACGCAATATTCAATTAATTGCAGTTCCGTCAATTACTATCGGATTTTGACAAAATAAATTTTGTCAATACCATGAGATATTTCAATTTATTAATATCAAATTAAATTTAAATTATAAAATAATATGAATTCACATTGGCGAGTTAAAAAGCGAGTCCCTAGATTTTCCATTCGCGAATTGCGCAAATTTTCGGAACTACCTGAGGTTTTAAATCGTCAGTAACAATTTTGTTTTCTAATTTACATAAACAAATAATACCTCACTGAAAAGAGGAAACTTTCAACTTCAAGAAAATGTGCAACATTTATATCGGTCTCAATTAATAAGCACATGACAGCGAGTTAAACGCGCATCGTGCGAACTAATTGTGCTATTCATAGCGGCTATTTTCAACACGTAACGCTATTTAGGATTTGAATTGAGAAAGAATAATTAAGCAATAAACGAGAATTCAGTAAAGTATTTTCGGATTAAAAGAAATTGTCAATACTATGACATATTAGAGATCACTTATATCAATTTAGTTTGCGGTTATAAAATAAATGAACTAATGCTGACGAGTTAAACAGCGAGCACTTACATTTTCTATTCATGAATTGCGCGATTTTTAGCAACAACCTGGTGTCGTAAATCACCAATTATATTTTTACTTTCCAAGTAACATTAACAACTAAAAGCTATTTTAAAGACGATACGTTCAGTTTCATTAAGATGTGCGACTTTCATATAGATCTCATTTAATAAACACTCTACGGCGAGTTTAAACGCGCAACATGCGAACTAATATGCCTTTTAAAGCGGTAATATATTTTCACAAGGTTTCGAATTGAAAAGTTAACGGTAATTGGATTAAAAGGCCGTTAATTAGTATATACACGTTGGGCAAACAAAATTCTTAACCAGAGACCTAAATTACAGGTCTTTGGGCAAACATACTTCAATAATTATAAATAATTAATAAGCTCCTCCCACTTAATGTGCAGTTATAAAGCCCATTAATGCATATCTAATTAGCTCCTCCCACAAGCCACGTTGTGCAATATTATCTATGCATTTTTTAATTAGCCCCTCCTTATTATGTAACATTACATAATCCTAGCTAGATCTATATTTTGACAAGAAATTTGTAATCAATTATTGAAGCTGCATGAGGCAGAAAATTGATCATACAATCTGGTAAACTTCAAGGGGTTGTATATTGGTAGGTCGTTAGTAACTTGTTTTGGGACAGTTGGGGGTCATGTAACACAGGGATCTATGTTTTTACAAGGGATTGAACACACCATGAGACAGGAAATAGACCGTTAAAACTATTATTAATTGAATGGGTTTTATATCGGGTTCTTGTTAGTTGATTTGGAGACAGCTGCAGAAGTTAGGAATTTAGGGTCATAAAATTTACTGGTATAAAAAAGGGTTTACAACTTTGATACTCAGAATTTAGAAGTTAAATACATTCTTCTTGATATGGATTTAATAAAAAATACTATATTTGAAAACTATCAGCTATCCACTGCCCACCACCTGGGATGGGACCATGGTCGCACACTGACTGGTGCATAAAAATATGCTAAATACAACATTCCAAAATATATAATTGACCTGTTTTAAATACGATTGTATTAACATATCGGACAGAATGCTATAGAATTTACGCTGAGTATGGTCCGAAAGTCTGTTCGTAAGTTTAGTTATGTTACTCCGAAAAACATTTCTGCTCTTGATCCGGCGGAAGTACGGACAACCTTCATTATAATCATATCAGTAGTCAATAGCCCTTACCACTGGACCACTTGTCCTCCTAAATTCAATTGATCGACTTTAAATATATATATATATGGCATCTAAGAGAAGTGATGTGACATGAAACCATAATTCTATCTGGTTCCGTTCTTGAATTATTTCATTCAACCAAAAAAAAGTCATGATATTACCATTGATATCATTTTCTTATATTTTCCTTCTACTGAAATCTGGTTCTATTTTATTAATTACATCCCTTTTTAATATTTAATTTTCCCAACATATTTCTACCTAGTCCTGTTTCCATAGCGGGGGGGGGGGCATCTCGTTTGTTGTGTTTTAATTCCCAGTTCATCAGTTGTATGGAGACTACCCAGTCACTCATCTTGACACTGACGCTTGGTGTCTTGAGAGCAGCACAAACATTCAAGTGAGTCTGGGCTTATCAGAACTCTGACACAGCATGTTGGTGCAGTCTTTATTTGAATGGTCAAAATGACATCAGTTCGCCACACATCAGTACTTTCAGTGCTTTGATTTAACCAGTCACAGATATTGTGCCATAGAATATTTATAAGATACATAGTGTAAAAATAATTCATTTTGATGGGACGAAAATTCATGGTTTTGATAAAAAATTGTGGATTTCGGGTAACAAATACAAGGGTCAAAATAATTGTTCAATGGGATTAAATTTCATAGTTGATAGTGAACCAGGAAATCTACAAAATTTAATCCCCCGTGAAAATTGATTATTTTACAGTATATCTATTTTTACTTACCCAGGTTGTATTTTCCGGTACTATTACAGTATGTACTGGAACTAGAATATTGTGAGTAGAAGTGACTGGCAGCAGACAGAGCATGGTGTGCCGAATGACATGAATCGTACATTCTCATACCTGTAATATAGATACATGTATGTAGTCCGACATTAGTGGGCAATAATATGCAATATATTAGATTTTATATCCTAATATGGTATAATGTTCCCAATTGAAAATCATATCTTTCTTTCGCAATTTCAAACTAGCAATTCCCGATTCAATCCTTTACAAGCCTTGGAATCCCTCATTCAAAGTCCAAAATTAAATTTTTCAATGATATATTTTAAACAAAGAAAATGTTTTCAAAATTCAAAAACCTAAAATCATGTACAGGTCAGAAAAATACCAGGCCTGAAAATGAATTTAATTAATATGACAAGGATAGTAAAGAAGAACTTACCAAATTTGACACCATTGATATAGTTGTTATTGTTCAACAAGTTGAGAGTCCATTTAGCCGACTCATAGCTCAATGTAGATGCTGCAAGAAGTAAAATAAATGATAACAATAATAAACACATTGAACATTGTCGCATAACATCGGTTTAATACATTTTAAGCACTTAAAATCTATTAAGTGACTAACCCAGTAAAGTATATTATATAATGTTATTAAAGCGTAGTAGGGTATAAAAACTGAGAAAAGCTGTAACAGACGGTAAAACATGTTTGTGAGTTTTCATCAATAGCTCCTTTGATCATAATGTACGTTATAAGAATACTTTATGTACCTCGTAAAACATAGTTTTGTGATTTAAACGTCTACAAATCGTATTTTTATCGCCGAAATGGAGTTTAGTCCTTTTAAATCAAATACTGCAATCAACAGCCACCTGTTGTAAGAAGCTGTTTGATGAAATCTTCAACGGGTTGTCTAAGACAGGTAAGGATGTTATAAATCTTAGTTGTAAAAACTGAGTGATCAATAAGTAGCTATCAACATACTTCCATGCACACCACCACAGCCATAACCATCACTACCAGAGTTTCGCATTGGATATATTCCAGACAGAAGTACATCGCCATTGTTCATATTGTAATCGGCGATCATACGGTCGACATCGCACGTTTCTTGCTCTAATGTAGTTGCCGACAAACCTGTCAGTACCATCGACAGTAACACAAACACGGCACAGAGACTGAAAAAATAAGACAGATATATTATATACTACTGTAAAATCATTTAATGTTGTTGGGACAAAATTTCATGGTTTTGGGTAAAAAGACTATTTCGATGGGACGTTAATTGGGGGATTTTGAGTTTCAGGTAATAAATACAAGGGTCAAAATAATTTTTCAATTGGATTTAATTTCGTGGTTAAAGGCGAACCACAAAGTTCACGAATTTAGTCCCCGCAAAAATTAACGATTTGACAGTATGTTATCAGAATCAGACAAAAAATCAAACAATCAATGAATGAACATAGTTAAACAAAAAAATTATTTCAATGGGACGTTAATTGGGGGATTTTGAGTTTCAGGTAATAAATACAAGTCTTAAAATAATTTTTGAATTGGATTTAATTTCGTGGTTAAAGGCGAACCACAATGTCCACGAAATTTTGTCCCCCACAAAAATTAATGATTTCACAGTCTGTTATCAGAATTAGACAAAAAATCAAACAAATATTGAACATAATTGAAATAAAAAAAATTCATGGTTAGAATTTTATACTTGATATTCCAGTCTTAGACACTTCTTGTTACATTGATTTTACCTGTTTATATTTTAATATATTTGCATTTGATGATTTTGACTTTTGAAGACTTTTAAAATGGCAAATTTTGGGTATTAGGAATGTGCATGCAAGAAATAAAAAAATGGCCGTCATTATCATTGATTTTCTCCTTTCAGACCATTTTCAATGATGAACCACATTTAATCAGAAACCACCTGTAAAATACCAAAATTTGATTTTCATCTGAATATTCTTTAGTTACAGACATAATTCTCAGGATTGTTGTGATTCAGGTGTCAGTAGCCCGGTTTGCTCAGTTGGTAGAGCGGCTGACTCGCAAGCAGAGGGTCTTAGGTTGGAGTCCGGCTCTGGGTAGATACTTTTTCTCCTCAAATAACAGCCATGTATCAAATTACAACTGGAAGACTTTTGCTCATCAGTGAGATACTTTCGAGGAACTCATACAGATATATATACAATAGGATTATAAAATTATATAAGTTATTTGCAAGATATGTGTGACTGAAAGGTAAAACATTTTCATGAACTACAATTTTGATCAGGATCCTGTCTATTAATGGTACAGTCAAAGACCTAAATTTGTAAATTTAAAATCCCTTTTTTGATATAGGCCTACAAACTATAAATGTATTTAGTGCTTTACTGTTCAAAGTCTAGTAGATCATCAAGCTTTCACAATGAAATTTAAGGGCTGGGGAAGTGTTTTAGTCAGTCCCACATGAGGTGATTATATTAGCTTGAAATCTCGTGCAGTTTGTGACAAACCAAGAGATCAAATAAGTGACTGTGGTGTTATGGCTCATTATGCTGGATAATTATATGCATTATGATTTAATTGAAACAAAACTTACATTATACTGACATTGATGATACGTAAAAAACTGATCATTATACAAGAGAAACAGTTCATTGGATTACGAGTACAGTACTTTTCAGTTCAGAACATCAAAAAAGATTAACTGATTATTAACAGTTTTAACCATGGTCTAATTTTAATATGAGAACAAAACATGTGTAATTAAATTCACAGGTAAGTGAAACAGTTCTCTAGAAATTAAGACAGACGGACGCACATATCTCAACATCAATGATCAATCGAGTCAGATTAAAAACACAGGCATGTCCCACCCGGTCGACGATTAGATTTGAACATACCTCATTTTTGCAGTTGTCCGTCTCATGCCATGCAAGCACGTCAGGAACGAAAATTAGTTAATTCCACAGAAATCCAGGTAGGTCTTCTTAATAACAAACCGATAATTAGTAAACGAAATTCATTAGCCCTGCCCCGAGAAATTATCTACACCAAAACATGTACGACAGTTGACAAACCCGTTTCTAAATATAGATGTGTATTCTGTATTGAAAGTAGAGTCTCACTCAACCATGAAAACTGGTTCTACTGGTTGTGTTACTATTTTTAGAACAGCGCGCTTCGCTGATTTACCTGTATAATACAATACTATAGATAAGGGAGACAACTGCGATATATTGAGTCGTCTGCTAAAGTTAATGTGGCAATACTATTTGCAATTATCTACCTTTGATTTTGGTTCTCTAACTAAACCCAAGCTAGGTAAAGTATATTTAAAGTTCTAGAAAAATCACATTTAAGATGTTGAGTAAAATAAATAAAACTCATTTAGAAATCTAGTTGTAGATCTAGCTAGTGTATTAAATATTAATCTTATTTTTTTATTACATTTTAGGTGGATTTATCTAATAAGTTTGCACTCTTGTGTTTCAATAAAAATGTTTTTATGTATAGATATACCGGTAGAACTATATACATTCCAGATTAGGCATAGGCCTGTAGATAGATATTTAGTTTTTCATGAAAACTTTAAACCTTTATTGATAAGCAAGCTACTGAGACATAGGCCTGAAATCCTGAACATCAGTCTCAAGTCTGTTTCTGGTGCAATTATTTATACTGCAAACATTGTTTAATTGTTTAAATTTGGCTAATGGAACTTCAACTTACCATTACTTTGTCAATTCTTTGATTTTTTCAAACAATACCTTTAATTTTATACAGAAAATATCATTCTTTCTATTGCAGCCAATCCAGAATTCCGAATGAATCCGGAATTATAGGACCTGTGTTACATAGCGCAATCTACCAGTAATGAATAACGCCTACTTAACAGCTTTCAAACCACAGGCCTCTAAAAGAAATTATATCACAAAACACAGAGTTTGGACATCTCCAAATGTTTATCCATTCACGATAAAGGACTGTGAATGGTGAAAATTTTGAAATGTCAAATCTTTAAAAACTGTATTTTGTGATATAATTTCTTAGGCCTGTGTTCATATGTAAATACTTCACTACTTGTAACATATTCACTTTATGTTGTGGCTCTATTCATACTATAAGAAACATTCAAAATGATGTAGTTTTAACATAATGCTTGACTGAACCTGGGATTTTATATACAGTCAGAACAGCTCCTGACTAAGGGAAACAACTGAATATCAAGTGAAATTTTGTATGACAGAATAGTCTCCCTTGAATATTTATGATTTGTTACTTTTGTGTATCATAAAATAGTTCAGAATTTATAAATGTTGTATTGGTTCTCAAGAAATAAATGTTATCGTTGGAGCTGATACAAATTTGATCAGAGTCATAACCATGCTTCCAATTTTATGTGGCCAAAAAATATTGGTGAACAAGTAACAGGCCTTTTGAGTATTGTGATTTACTTACTGTAAAATCATTAATTTTCGTGGGGGATTTAATTTCATGGATTTCGTGGTTCACCTCAACCACGAACTTTAATCCCAACGAACATTAATTTTGACCCTTGTTTTATTACCTGAAATTCAAAATCCATGAATTCAAGTCCCAACGAAATTGTCTTTTTTACCAAAACCACTTAATTTTGTCCCAAAGAAATTAAATGATTTTACAGTATTTAGCAGTTCTTCACCGTATATGATCTGTATAGTCTCGGCCCTGTACAATAGCAGCTTCAGGCGGAATTTAGATTTAACCCATTATGACAATTTTGTAAATTTCCATTTACCAAGAAGTATTTTGAGTAAGAAAAATGAGGATATTGGTTCGT
The DNA here is from genome assembly GCA_963678985.1 of Spisula subtruncata. NCBI lineage: Eukaryota > Metazoa > Mollusca > Bivalvia > Venerida > Mactridae > Spisula > Spisula subtruncata. Next base: position 21,829,375 of record OY787672.1, on the reverse strand, counting down.
TCCCCTTCATTTCTTACCCATGTATCAATATTTCCAGCCTCATAAATCAGTGGTACGCTGTTTGAACATGAATGCCATATTACAAAATATGAATCTTTCATCAATTCGCTCAAAATATTGTTGATACATTTAAAGCGCTTCTATTGACAGCTCTATGTGAAACTGTCTCTATAGCCTAATACATAGTGGCTGGGTGAAAGCCATCACATGTTGACTGGACGATTGCTTTGTGTCAAGTATGTAGACTTATGATTACCTTTTAGTTTTAAGGTCTTATCGTAGTAGGGATCTGCGTTTATGAGTGATATGAAGGCAACCCCGCAGCCACTGTGAAACTGCCTCTATAGCCTAGGTCATAGTGTGGGCAGATGTGTGGTAAACATGGTACTAGTATTTTCTTTGCCCAACACAGAGTAATATACCTGGTGGTAGGGAAATGTTTTTTCATAATGTGCAGTATTTGCAATTGCAAGTCGGCCCTACTTAGAGTCACATCAGCGAGGTTCTACTGTAGATGTCTACGTTGCTTACATATGTGTGTCAGTCTGTGTGTGTGTGGCTTGAGTGTTATTTGAGTCAAAATTGAAATGTTCATGTAACATGCAAATACACCTAAAATATAAGTAAACGCAAATATTGCAAACTGATAATTTATTTATTACATGAATATTGAAACAATGCAATGAGAACATAATACAATACTATCATAATATTATTCAAAATAAAAATAACAATTAACAAGGGTGTGAGCGGACGATAAAAGTCAAGAGATGCTTGTAAAACATATATGCCCCCACGGTAGCCACGGTAGTCTGAAATGTTAAAGGTAACTGTTTAACCTACCGACCTCAAAATCACCAGGGGTCATCTATTGTTGCTGGCCAACTTCCATATAAAGTTTGAAGATCCTAGAGCAAATTGTTCCAGAGTTATTGAACAGAAACCATTTTGGTCTACCAACCGACAGACTGATATGAGCAAAGCAATATAACACCCTCATCAAAGATGGGGGCCATAACAATTATTTTGACTTTTTCATCAAAATGTCCAAAAATTAAGGCAAGAAAAATTAATTGTTTGATTATCATCCCATTCTCATCCGATTTCAGGTCATCCCAGTCAATTTTATTTATGTATTAAGGTAGCTAAGGTCAAAATCATGTTTTTGACAATGCAAATAAACTCCCCCATACCTGCCAAGTAATCCAATTAAAGTGGAGTTATTCCTAGTTTTGTAGATAATTTCTGGTTTCTAATGTTCACCTAACTTTAAACAAAGGTACATATGATTCATTTACCGATCTTCTGTCCTATATTTATAACCACTATATTCCTGGTTCCTATGCATCAAAATCCCTTTTAAAATCACATTTAAGAGCAACTTGTGACACATTTTGTTTTATCACTCCTATATTTTGAATTTAACTAGCTTGGCATGAACCCCCCTCTATTTTTTCAGAAACATCTGTATGATAATCAAGCAATTATTTTTTTTTAACAGCCTTATGTAAGCATAAAAACTTTGCAAACTCTAAAATAAGCATAGCAACAGTCTTTTTGCAAACACATATAGAATGCTGGAACTTTAACAGTTATCTTTATCATGCTATGAATCCCGTTACACTGCTCCTCAGTTCAGCCAAGATAACTGCTGTTTTCATATGGCTCTGATGGAACTGAAAACTGATATAAATAAGACAGAACTCAGATGTTATGTATCCTGAGTTCTTTCAGAGCTTTACATCAGTTTTGAGTTCCGCCATAGCCAAAAAATTCTCTGACCAGGAGTGTCATCAGTGCAACATTCAAAATCAGGAAAGGAATGATAAATCCGAATTCTGGATAAATCCAGAAAATTGACATCCTTGCTGACGGAACTGAGAAGCAGTGTATCGGGATTTTGTATCCTGTGAGTATAGGGCTCTAAACATTGGTTGTGTATGACAGGTATTGGAATACATTTACAAGATGCTGTACATACAGAATTGTTGATAGAATCTATACAGTGATGTTTAATGCTTTATAAGAAAATCATGATCTTCATAAAATACACAAAAATGATTGCTATTTCTCGTATATTTACAAATGTGTTATTGTACCCAAAAAGCACTTAAGAGTATTTATAATCGCTTTGTTATGCCATCCTAGTACCACCGGAGATGTTTGTATAAACATAAAATTTAATGCCCCCATTGCAGCCAAATAGTCATTAATGTAGAAGTTCACAGCAACCTTGACCTACAGAGGTCATCTACTGTAGCTGGCCAACCTCAATGTAAAGTTTGAAGATCCTAGCGCAAAATGTTCTTTTGAGTTATCAAACAGAAACCATTTCGCTACGACCCACCAACAGACATGTGCAAAGCAATATACCTCCTCATCAAAAATGGGGGAGAGGGGTAATTATTCATACCAGTAAGCTACCTGGACACATGCCAACATCTACCTACTGTAGTACATGTACATTGTTTATTTGTGTATTCTCAACTTCATATTCTCAATATACCAATACCAAAATACAACAATTCACTACAACATATCGCTAGCTTAGAATGAGAAGGTCGTAAGTAGAAAATCTATATTTTGAGAAAACAAGAAAAAATTGTCTGAAATTTACTCTTTACTTATGGAAAACAAGCTTTTACAGCTTCTTTTTGGTCAACATGACAACCTCTGAATTTCATGAAAATAGGCTCATCATAAGCGCCTTGTGATGCAGATTTCAAATATGTATTACTCTGAAAAGGTTGCAAGTAGTAGTTACGACCTTCTCATTTTAAGCCAGCGATATGTAGAAACTTGCTCCCGTACTTCGCAAACAAATAATTGAACACAAAACAATGAAACAAGGCAATGACATCAATATCCTTCAGTCAGACAAAAGTTATAACATTATTTCAGCCTGGCAGAGCTTTGATCCAGCCCTGTGTCACACAATTTAGACAAACCAAAAAATGATGCCATTATCTCACCTATTTGTGAAGATCTAAATGAACACAGGCACTGCCTATTTTGTGGATTTATCTATATGTACTAAAGAACTGTCTAATTATATCATTTTTTAACCAATAATCTTCTGATGTACGAGAACAGTAAAATCAAAGCAACTTTGTGAAATAGGGCCACCCAATGACCATTCCTTTCGATTTGGACAGACCTCTTTCAATCAATACTGCTCCAAATGTGTACTAAAAGCACAGGGGAGCTATATAACCATATTTGTTCCCAATATTTAATAGTGACTCAGTATTCCATAAAATCTCAATTATTTCATCGATAAATTTGGTTAAATTATTTCAGCCTAAACTTTGGATTAATTGTTTCGCCCTAAACTTAGAATGAATGATCTCACCCCAAACTTTGAATTAATTATTAATCCTGAACTTCAGATGAGTTATTTAGTTACACATCTATATACATACACATGGTGGGAATGTTCAACTAGATTGTGAAAGCATAAAACACACAAAATTGAGATCCAGGCAAGCTACAAAATTCATTAAACATATCAAAGTAGCTTATATAACACAAAGCAATAAGCATTCAGGATGTTCACATTTGGTAAATGACAATTAGGATTGCAGGAACCTAGGTATTTCATCAGCAGTTATTACTGAATATGATGCACCTATCAATTTTGCTTGGGGAAAAAAAAGGGAGTAGACAGAGGGCTAAATCTAGATCTTCAGAACCATGAACCAGACATTTCAAATTCCACGTATTTGGAATAGTCAATATAGTCAAATATAGTCAATACCAACAGTCCTTGGTATTACCGACTGCTCCCACCCGAGATATCCCTGCCACACCCACCCAGGGACATCCGTTCAACCCACACCCATCCGAGGACGACCATTGATAGTATACCTGCAGTTGTAGTAGTAACGAGTGATACAACGCAATACACACACGGTGTATGTAATTTCACGTAATCACATTGACTGGCAGGTTATACCAATGAGCTGTGTTATTTGAGACACACATGTGACATTGTAGTATCACAATACAATTTGACCAAGGGAGACAACCTAAGACTAGATAATTAACATACTCACTAAACAATGTAAAATATTGACTAATCAAAGTCAATTTATACTCGCTTAAGAATGATTGTAAACAACCTTTGAAGATATCAGCCATGAAGATATGTTTTACAAACAAATGACAAATAGAAATAGTGTACAAATATGCCAAGTTTGAAAGCAATGCCTAAATGAACTTGATGAAATATTTGAGTTTCAACATTTAGCAATTGACAAACAAACGGACAGGTGCATCGCATTATGCCTCCGCATCAGTAGATGATGGGACATTAAAATGGAACCAGAAACAGGACGTCTATTATACAAACTTGCGGTACCAAAGGGGTGACTGGTACTGGTGTATGTATGTTTATTCATCTAACAAATTGAAAACTAATTGAAATTGGACACATGTTTTGTTTGATCACCGGACGTTTACCCTGGCAGCTAATGAGTCTTATACATGTATGCTACATGGTATTAAAACATTATAACATGTTAAATTCAATGTTACGAATAATTAAATTTTACAAATGCATTATAAACATAATAGTACAGTCAATGATATACACATTTATTATTATACAGTACATGAATTATTAGCATCTTTTATTGCACACAATATTCGAGTGAAAGTGCATAGCGACAGATACATAAGCTTAAGTCATTCAGTATTTCAAATCAATCAGAAAAATAATTCAAAATATTATAAATTTTAAAAGACCATGGTGAAATGTTAAGCCTAAATAAACAAGCCTCCAAAAAATGAAAGGGAAACAAGCATAGATTTTAAATCCTGAATATATTTATTCACAATGAATTATTAAGGTTTCAGAGCACAACACAATTATAAGCATAGCCAGTTCTAGATCTATAATCACTCACATCATTGACTCATCTAATCTCTACAATGTATAAAGTTGCCATAGTAACAAAAGCAAGGGGTGTGAACTTGGGAAACTTGATCAACAATACTGCCAAATTATCTCCCTTGCTACAACTTAATAACACGAAACAAGGGAGAGAACTAACAGAAATTAAATCAACAATATTTTAAAATTAGCTCCCTTGTTTTGACTAAAATAACTAATCAGGGGAGAGAACTTACAGAAATTAAATCAACAATATTTTTAAATTATCTCCCTTGCTAAAACTACAGCTACGGTGCAATAACAAATTCCATAATGGCCATAAAAGCAGTTTTTTAACATGATTGTCTGAATGTACCTGGGATATCTCTCCTAAACCAAACGTCATCAGCAGAACTATAAAATACACTGAACCAGCAGAAACAAGAGATGTTTGTCAAACAAGTATACCCCCATGGCAACCAGAGAGTTGTAAATGGTTAAGGCTATAGTGATCTTGACCTTTGACCTCAAAATCAACAGGGGTCATGTACTGTTGCTGGTCAGTGGTCAACCTCCATGTAAAGTTTGAAGATCCTAGGAAAAAGTGTATTTGTGTTATTGAACAGAATTCATTTGGTCTACTGACTAACCTACCAGCTGACATGTGTAAAGCAATAAACCCCTCATCAAAGATGAGACGCATTTGTGTAACACATATTATAAGCATGTTTATAATACTCTTCACACTTTGAGCTTTTTTATTAAATATATATGTACCTCCTATCTAACCAGTTCTGTAAAATGTACAAATAGAGACCCCTTTTTGTCCCCTACATCTTTACATAAAATATCTGAGTCGTCTAAGCTATAATTTGTGCCAAACCATTGTAACCAACGGCAACATGTCCGAAAATCAAAGTACTGAGAGAACATAACAAAATAAACTCCAGTTTACTCCACTAATAATCACAAAAAATATACAAAACAAAAACATGTTATTATACTATAATATGTATAATTTTTAAAACATAAAGCATCTTTATACATGTACACCAAAAATGCTGCATTTAATGTTAAACATAGGGAGGTTACATCGTATAAAGTATAATTACAATTATATATTAAGCAGTTTTATGACATAGTGCTCACTATACAGATATTACTGTGGCATAAATATTGAGTTTTATACAAATATTCTCTATAGATAAACCATGTTTATTGAGCCGGGACTAATTTACGCAGGAAGGTTGATTTGCCCTCAAAGGATAGATATAGGATATGTATTAAGGCTTAAGCAATATATGTGATCGATGAGAGTAACCAATCCATGGCCCAAAGAGGTTTTAACCAGGTATATTCACATACCATGACTAAGAAGTGTAACCTTCCTTCACGGCTCAAAAAACATGGTTTATTTATAACAACATCATTGAAATGTACGAATGTTGGCTATATATTTACCCTAGTTTTCATATATATACATACAATTCATTCAGTATTTTGCTTTGAAAGCCATTTCTTAACAATTTTTAAGTTATTTATGATGGTTGATTCACCTCTCAAGTTTTCCTGGAAAGTAGTCCAACTACCGGTAGTACTAACTTAACCTTCCACCTTGAATTGAGTGCATGTAGGGTATTCCCTACACTTTGCCCTACACTGACCTGGAAAATCCAACCCGCATCAAGCAAACTAACCACAGCTAAGGTCAGACACAATTAAAATCAATAATATCCTGAGGCAATTAGTTTTTCAATTATTTTTTCAAAGTTGTGTTTAGATGAACTACAATGCAAGAATATATTCTCACAATGAACCAACCATTAAGATATGTAACGATGGGATTTTTTCCCCAGAAATGCTGTAAATCCATGAATCAGGGACCCTACAAATCTGGAATAGACTGAGTTTGTTGTAATAGTACAAAATTAATTATCTTTTCCATAGATAATACAACTAAGCTGTAAGATGAAAAAATCGTACCAAATAGTCATTTATATTTTTATTTGTGGACTTTAAACATACAGTGTTTTTGTAGTGAAGATGATTGCAAATTGCACCTAGAACAGGTGTGTTTTTTTCTTTGAAGGTTCCCGGATGGTTTCATTGATCTATCAAATCGCTATTTTATAAAAAATCCTTAAAATTAAATAATTATGCCAATAAATGAGTTCACAGTATTCTAACATCAGATAGAACAACATCACTTCACTACAGCAAATATCTAGCACAAAAAGGTATAATTCATATCACATAACTAGAGAAGTGTCTGTTACTATTGCTTAGTTTTACGATAACTAGGTAACGATAACTAGGAAACAACAGTTTTCAACGAACCTACTATACAACAACAACAACATGATCTGTTACAATGCCCTATCAGTGATCACAACAGTAATACTAATATACAATAAAACAATGGCACAAACCCATATCTCTCACTCTGCTCTCAATCTTAGTAACCAGTCCAAACAATCTGACCAAGTAAACCAGTCAAAATATGTTGACCTCATAAACCAGTCAAACAATTTGACCTCATAAACCAGTCAGAACAATTTGACCAAGTAAACCAGTCAAACAATTTGACCAAGTAAACCAGTCACATCAATTTGACCAAGTAAACCAGTCACATCAATTTGACCAAGTAAACCAGTCTAAACAATTTGACCAAGTCAACCAGTCACATCAATTTGACCAAGTCAACCAGTCACATCAATTTGACCAAGTTAACCAGTCAAAACATCCTGTTCTGAAAACCAGTCCAAATCTTGTCAACCCGTCAGTTTTGTTCAGCTAACCAGTGAATACCTGTTAGCCAGTCAAAAGATCCAGTCTGAACTTCATATCCTGGAAACCAGTCCAAACATTTATCCACTCTGGACTGTCCTTGACTTGTACATACTCAGCACTAAACAAGGCATTTTTTATACATAAGGCCCCTCATGTGTCAGATATGATTGTCTGTTCTTCTTATAACTGTACATTATCCAACAGCTGATCATGATCTGCTGTAAGTGTCAGACACCACAAGCAGTATCCACTTGAGAACCACTCTACGACAGCCACAATCCAGTGTTGCCAAGTAACGCATCACAATCCAGTGTTGCCAAGTAACGCATCACATGACTTTGTTGCCAAGGAACGCATCACAATCCAATGTTGCCAAGTAATGCATCACATGACTTTGTTGTGCTGTAGAAAGTATTGTCACGTGACCAAATTAAACTTGGTCATACTTCATGAAATATCAAGTACCGGGGTCGCCACTCTGGTGTTTCTGACGTTTAATTACAGCTTGTGCTGCTTGTTCTGGTACTCGTGCAGGATCTGATAGAATACTCGTCGTCGTGCTCAGATGTCGCATAGCTTCAGATACAACTGAAATGAACAAAAATATAATATTGCCTGTTATAATATATACACTTGGTACTCCGCCCATTTTTAGAATTAGAAAATTTGTTACTCTGCAGAGCATGTGCATTGCAGATATCTGCCATTTTTTAAGTTTCGGTGAGGTAAATATTTGATTTTCTGTCTACCACATTGTGATCTATAAAAACCCAGTTTTGCAGCCAATGCATTATGGGGTACCACATTCAGCTTGTAATCATTTTCTCTGAAAGATTCCTCAATTTAACTCAATATCTGGTTACACATTTAAAATTTGTTACTTGGTCTGTGATTTTCAGCAAGTTACTTGACAATGAAAACTTGGTAATTCAATTCATTTATCAGTGGAAAGTTCCTCACAAAGGCGTCCAAGGTGTACAAGCACAAATATAAAATACCAACATTGCATATTTTGCTTGCAGAAAGTGATTTATTCAAAGCAAGAACCTTGTTATATATTCACGCATAAAGGTCAGGGTCATGTAAAATTCTCCGCATTATACTTACTTGGTCTAAGAGAAGGCAGTGAACAATGTTGATCTAACCAAGCCAGTACAGTACGACATAATTCATCCACACTAGCTGTTGATACCATCGTGTTATACGACTCAAACAGATTACGGATTACCAATGAAAACTAAAATATGGTTAAGGAAAGTATAATTGGAAAAAGACATCAATGTACTACCTGGGGCCTTATATTCAGCAACATTGTAAGACTGAAACTCAGACTTAAGACTTAAAATTGACAACATTAATAATCACAGCCCAGGGGGGGCTGGTGGGGGCGGAGGGAATACAGGGGTAATTTGACAGACAACTTTCCTCAACCGACGGGAATTTGACAACGTTATCGATTCCTAGTCCAGGGAAATAGACTCCGGTCTGTTACAAGACCGAAGAATTACTACTTGATTATGTGTCCCTCACCCCATAGACGGGCATAATATTTACTGGTGCAAAAGTCTAAGTCTGAGTTTTAGGTGAGCTAAAAAGTTAAGTTACCAGTTTTTGAGAGCTATTTTCAACAATTCAGTCATTCAACCACTCATTAGGGTACCTAATGAAACCTTCATTCAAGCCTCCCAGATAAGACTATTTCTACCCTGGTTTTATGTGCAGTCAACATTGAGATACGTGGCTTCATAAGCAAAACTAAACTAGCACTTTAACTTCACTTTGTACCTTTTCAGTAGTACACATGGGAAACCTTAATCAAATATTGTTTGACAGAAAGGCCAATAATTTTCCTCAATTTCAAATGGAAATAAATAACTGTAAAATCATTTAATTTCAGGTAACAAAACAAGGGTCAAAATCAATGTTCGTTGGGATATAGGTTCGTGGTTGAAGTGAACCACGAAATCCACGAAAATTTAATTCCCCACGAAAATGAATGATTTTACAGTATCTATATCCTAGAAGTCACAAACATGGGCGACACGATCATGAAAAGACGCACACACAGCTGTAAGCCAATAAAACCAGGACAATATGACCGTCCAGTAACTATAAGGATACTATCCAGAATTTCCAGTTGGTTAGAGTTCTCTGTTTGACGTATTCCTCGAACATTTCCCTCATCTGATCGGCCCGTTGCCTAGTGACAGGTACTCCAGTAGCCGGTAACTGTGACTGACAAATACTGTAATAGTAAATACAATTATACACAATATGCTCATATATAAGGGGATATTTCTGCGGGTCAAAAAGTTTGCAAATTTTGAATCACAAACGCATTGATAATAATTATTATTTAAAGTGTATAGAACAACATCGGAAGATATTTTTTTAAAAAGTCTCAAAAACTGAAAAACAATTATGCTTTCATGTCCATTAGATCATTTTTCGCTTCAGTATTAACAGAAACTCTCTCAGTGAATTATTAAACATGCGAACTGTCCATTTTCATACGAAAGTGTTCTAGAACACCCTATGAAACTATAAGAATCGTCTATTTTTCGACAATTGAATCGAAGTACACTGAACCCATCCAAAGTTTTAATTTGCAATTAAGGTAGTCTAGTATCATACTAAAAACGATGAAGTAATTATTTTGACATTGAATATCTGTTAAGAACACCCTATGAAACTATAAGAATCTTCTATTTTTCGACGATTGAATCAAAGTACACGGAACCCATCCAAAGTTTTAATTTGCAATTAAGGTAGTCTAGTATCATACTAAAAACGATGCAAGTAATTATTTTGACATTGAATATCTGTTAAAATATAGCTCTATACACTTTAATGTTGGGTATACATTACTGTATAGCTGGTTATTAGCTGTGTTTTGCCCCAAATTGTGTGTTTGTTTTCTGCTGATATTAATTTCTGCTGATTCGCGAAATGGCAAGAAGAGACAAAGACCAGTTTCATAGGTAGTCAGATCCATGTGCATTGTAATAATTTCTTACAGTTCAAACTGTGATCGCACTTATATCAAATCATCAAACAATGCTCGCTTGAATTGTAACACTCGATAAACTGCAATAAACAATACAGTACAAAACATGTCAATTTGTAAATACCCCTCGGGCTATTACTTATAAAAAGTGCAGAAAATATTCTGTGTGATCATTTTTTTACAGTTGATAAAATTCTGTGAAGATTTAATTCTGCGAATTTATTTGAACTGCAGAATGGCAGAAATAACCAGCTACACTTTTCATTCTAAGCCTGCAATATCATTTTAAACAACTATTCCATAAATGTTTTACTCCTGGTTTATGAGAGAATTTCATTGAGTATATAAATATACGAACCTTATAGCTTGGTTTAATGAGCCGATCTCTTGTTTCAGTATATCAGCTTCTTTCTGCATCTGAGATCTCTCACTCTTCAACTTCTTACAATACTCAGCAGCTGTAATCATATAAATACGTGATAATAACGTCTTCATTTCAGCGGATAACATAATTGGTAAACCAATTTTCATTATGGTCCACAACAACAATACATATGAACAAGTATATACAACGAAAATATTTAAAATAATACATATTTCAAATACACTATAATTGCAAGCGTGCGTATTGACACCCAAATCAGATGTTTAGGTATATTTCAGTCAAAGTATATTATGTAGCAACAAGTTTGTTATAATATAGTAAAATGTATATGTAATAACAGTTTTGTTATTATATAATATATCAACAGTAACTATGAAACACCAGTAAATTTCCACTTAAAATAGTTGCTTTTAAATGAAGAACGTGTCCTAGCAGTTTGCACTCATTTTGGAAGTTTATTCCACCGTTTCGCACCGGAGTAGTAGAAGGATTTCCTTGTGAATACATGATCAACTAATAATACATGCTCAGCTTCTCTTACACAACCAGTGACTTTATCTATATCAGGCCTGGTAAATAGCAATCATTGTCAAGCCTAAAATCCCAGTTTCATAGCCTGACACAAAGGGTCATAACTGAGGTAAATTTGAAGCAGCAAAAATTCTATCCTATATGGTCATTTATATATTGGGGTTGTTCATCTGTGAAAGTTTTAAGAAATTCCATCCTACGGTTTGTAAGGAGTTCAACACACAAGAATTGCATTAAGTAAAGACAGACGGACTGAATGCACCATTGATATATGTCCCTCAATTATAAGGTACAACAAGATGCCAAAATGTCACAAAATACGCCCGTCTTGGTTGTGCTAGTGAAAAAAATATTGATTATGAAATAAAAGCCCATATTATGTCAAAACATTTTTGAACAATCATCTTTAAACTTATCTTGGCCTAGATATTACACCCATGAGTATCGTCAGCAAGTTTGAAGACGATCGGATGAAAATTGTTTGAGCTAGAGTACAGACAAGGCCAATTTCACATTTATTTTGGTAAAAGAAGGACCATAACCCAAGAAGGCCTGCACCGATTTGGCCTATAATCGAACTTGGCCTAGATATTACACCCATAAGCATTGTCAGCAAGTTTGAAGATGATCGGATGAAAACTGTTTAAGCTAGAGTACAGACAAGGCGAATTTCACATTTTTTTGGTAAAAGAAGGACCATAACCCAAGAAGGCCTGCACCGATTTGGCCTATAATCGAACTTGGCCTAGATATTACACCCATAAGCATTGTCAGCAAGTTTGAAGATGATCGGATGAAAACTGTTTAAGCTAGAGTACAGACAAGGCCAATTTCACATTTTTTTGGTAAAAGAAGGACCATAACCCAAGAAGGCCTGCACCGATTTGGCCTATAATCGAACTTGGTCTAGATATTACACCCATAAGCATTGTCAGCAAGTTTGAAGATGATCGGATGAAAACTGTTTAAGCTAGAGTACAGACAAGGCGAATTTCACATTTTTTTAGTATAAGAAGGACCATAACCCAAGAAGGTCTGCACCAATTTGGCCTATAATCGAACTTGGCCTAGATATTACACCCATAAGCATTGTCAGTAAGTTTGAAGATGATCGGATGAAAACTCTTTAAGCTAGAGTACAGACAAGGCGAATTTCACATTTTTTTGGTAAAAGAAGGACCATAACCCAAGAAGGCCTGCACCGATTTGGCCTATAATCGAACTTGGCCTAGATATTACACCCATAAGCATTGTCAGCAAGTTTGAAGATGATCGGATGAAAACTGTTTAAGCTAGAGTACAGACAAGGACAATTTCACATTTTTTTGGTAAAAGAAGGACCATAACCCAAGAAGGCCTGCACCGATTTGGCCTATAATCAAACTTGGCCTAGATATTACACCCATAAGCATTGTCAGCAAGTTTGAAGACGATCGGACAAAAACTGTTTGAGTTAGAGCACAGACAAATATTGGCCGCCGCCGCCCGCACGCACGCACGCACGCCCGCCCGCACGCACGCCCGCCCGCCCGCCCGCCAAGGGTGTTCACATAATACGTCCCGTTTTTCAAACGGGCGTATAAAAAGGTATGCTTGAATTAACATATCATATACTAGTATTCCCCCTTAGGCCTTGAAAGGATACAAAATTCCCCTTCCACGGGCTGCGGTCTCGGTCCTTTCAAGTCAAGTCAGGGCCCTGCATAACCATGTCATATCTTCCATATTTTCATAATTCACAAACTTTCGATGGTTACAATATAAACAAGTATTCATACTTACTTTTTTGCAGCATGGCCGCTTTACTGACTTTAGCATTAGGATTTTGTCGGAGGGATGGTATGAGAGAATGCAACAGATCAAAACCAGACTGAAATAAACAATAGATAAACATCATAAATATAATCGGTTAAATAGCTTTTATCTAATTAGGAAATAGATCTTAGTTTTCCGTGATATACCGGCAAATATATCACGGTTTGGAGTTCATATGCGTAGGAATTAATCACGAAGGCCGTAGGCCTGAGTGATTAATAACTATGCATGTGAACGACAAACCGTGATATATTTAGGAAATAGATCTTAGTTTTCCGTGATATAACGGCCAATATATCACGGTTTGGAGTTCATATGCGTAGGAATTAATCACGAAGGCCATAGGCCTGAGTGATTAATAACTATGCATGTGAACGACAAACCGTGATATATTGGCCGGTATATCACGGATAACTAAGATCTATTTGCATTCTAACACGTGTAATATGCGCAATTTCATATGGACTCATTTTTATTGCAGAGTGATGCGTTGTTTGTCGTGTTGCTATAGACAACTTCCGCTGTTTAAAGTATAAAACCTCCACCCCTGGAATATTGTTTTTTGCTCATTTCATTTAAACAGAGGCATAACAGAGCTCATTCTAAACTATGTATTTCATAAAAACTAAAATGAATCGATAAATGCAATTGCTGTTGCAATTATACGGATATAATTAAATAAAATAAGAAAGAAATCTACGCAAATAAAAGTTCGCACAACGTCACGTTTACGTTGACGCCAAATAAACGTCATAAATTAATGACGTCATTTGATAAACAAGACGTAAATTCCATTCATAAAAAGCGTTATTTATACGTGGGAGGTAATTCAACAGCCAAAAAGTAGTACGGCAAAAACTGTGATATACCGGAAATTTAACCACGGTACAGTCCTATGCGTTTACACGAGGCTAAAAATAGACAGTGTTAGAATGAACGGTATATCACGGAAAACTAAGATCTATTTGCATTCTAACACGTGCAATATGCGCAATTTCATATGGACTCATTTTTATTGCAGAGTGATGCGTTGTTTGTCGTGTTGCTATAGACAACTTCCGCTGTTTAAAGTATAAAACCTCCACCCCTGGAATATCGTTTTTTGCTCATTTCATTTAAACAGAGGCATAACTAGAGCTCATTCGAAAGTATGTATTTCATAAAAACTAAAATGAATCGATAAATGCAATTGCTGTTGCAATAATACGGATATAATTAAATAAATTAAGAAAGAACGCTACGCAAATAAAAGTTCACACAACGTCACGTTAACGTTGACGCCAAATAAACGTCATACAATCCATGATGTCATGTGATAAACAAGACGTAAATTCCATTCATAAAAAGCGTTATTTATACGTGGGAGGTAATTCAACAGCCAAAAAGTAGTAAGGCAAAAACTGTGATAAACCGGAAATTTAACCACGGTACAGTCCTATACGTTTACACGGAGCTAAAAATAGACAGTGTTAGAATCAAACATATAAACAGTTTGGCGGAAAACTATTATCACTCACGGATATTCAATGATTTTCTGCCAAGCCATCTCATTTAGATCTGGCTGCATGGAGAAACAATTGACATTATGGGAGTTGTCAATTGAATACCTTTAAATCAAATTATAAAGCAAATTATAATCACATGGTGATTTGGATAAACTTGAAGCCTTTCACCTAAAACCATCGACAAACAACTAAGCTGAGTGATCTCTTCTTCGGCAAATTGTCAATTGTTAAGTAGAAGGGTTTTGAATGCAAAAATGTATATCTCCTGCAAAGGGTGATAACTCTGGTAAAAATTATCTGGCATAAAGTTACAAGATGAATAACAAGGTTTGGTACCAACTACAATACAAACTTCATTTTGTCAAGGAAGGTTGGTCTGAATAAATTCCATGAAATTGGAGGAGAAAGTGTTTAGGGAAATTGTATGATATGACAAACATCCAGCAATTAGAATAGCTCAATTTGGTAAAAAAAACATTGAATAGTACTTGAGAAGATGGCATTCAATTTTTCACTTTTAAAATGTTGGTTTATAACCCTGTGACCTACATATTTAGTAGACTGAAACAGTTGATACCATCCCTTGAAGAGGACTCCCTAATGATCATTCCTGTGCTATTTGCTCCAAATCCATTTTGGTTCAGAAGAAGAAGATTTTAAACTCTTTTAAATCTAGTTTTGACCCTGTGATCTACATAAACAGTCTACTGGCTATTTTAATACAATCCTGTAACAAGAACTACCTAAGTACCATTCTTATTCGGTTTTGACAAGATCCATTCCAAATTTAGAAGAAAATAGAATTTAAAGTATTTAAAGAGAATATTGATAGACACTGGATACCAAACATCCTTAAATCTGATAATCTATGACAAAATGACGGTCCAAAACTGATCAGATATACAACCGGGTACAAACACAGAGGGGAACATACATCAAACAGTACAAACACAGACAGTAACATACATCAAACAGGCTATGTTAAGCTTATACTGCAAGCAGGCTCGACACAGACCTGTTGACATCTGACCAACAGCCCTCATATTTGTCTGTCCAAAATCCCGACTATACAGTAAATATAATGAAATCACAATTCAGCATATTATTTTATAAGTACAAAAATGTGAACAACATGCTTTAGAGATGATCATTGATTAGTATGTTATCAAATCTTGAGGGCATTTGTGATTATATGTTAATACCTTGGTTATGCATACATTTATGTACTTTTAACAAATTGAATATATTAGTTTGTGTAGTAAATCCCCTTGTTTAGGAAACTGAGTTAAATATTTACTCATAGCAAGTTATCAAATGACCAATCTACAGTCCAGTCAACAAGTAATACTAATGAGGGAATTATCACATAGGAAAGATAGCAGGAACTACTGTTAAATCAGGTATACCCAGTTATATCCAGCTAAACATAGTCTAATGTTTACACCGTTATCAATCAACTTTGAACAGACTGTAGGGGGATATCTGTGTATATTATTTACAAGCTGTCTAGCCAGATAAATAAATCAATATGACATCACTCTAACATTAATAGTTGTTTACCATAATTACACCTGCATGATTGCAATATGTATGTATTAACATACACTTATATCTCTAGGACATCAACCTAGGTCACCATCATGTTAGTGCTTGGCTAATTTGACACGAGTCTGATCTTTTGATTAGCATCATTTAACAGTTGATATATTTCCTACGTGTACAATACCGATTGTATATTTTCATAATCGGGGGTGTTTTCATAATTGGGGGGGGGGGGGATTTGGGGGGGTATCACGAAGACGCTCAAGATGTAATACAAGCAAAAATTTGAAATACCGATATCGCACGATTTGCTTGCAGAAATTGATATATTCAAAGAAAGAACCTTGTAATATTTTCTTGCATAAATGTCAGATTCAAGTCAAAATAGTCAAGCTATAATACAAGTCTAGAATGTTTATATTACCTAAGAAATACAATAGTTTGTTAAAGGCCTCATGTGTAATGGCATGTTGACATGATACACAAATAAACAAACAAACATTTCATCTGGTCCAATTAAAACTTAAACAAGATCCTAGGTCGCTCACCTGTCATAGTAGGCATCTACTGTGACTTAAGGAATCATTTAGAACTTCTATTGTCTTACCCATCTAGCGACCGTGTTAGTGTAGTTATCATTTATAATTACCTCCCTTTACGGCTAATTATGCACAGAATTCTAAGTCTGCAGTGTGTCATTCATTGCAGAGTGAGCATATAAGGCTTGCTTGAAGCATCCATTTTTGAGGATGTGAATGGCTTGTACTATGTCTGACTCTTGCATGTGTGGCTAGGTGCTGCCGTCGTAGCTGTGTGTCCTTATTTGTGACCACTAGAGTACCCAACACAACAATCTCTATTTGACCCAGGGATCTTGTTTTTGACCCTGCAGGCCAAAATATCATACCAGACCTAGCTTTTGTTGAGATGATCATTGTGACCAAGTTTCACAATGATTAGACCAAATTTGTGACCTCTACTGACTACACAAGGTTTTTCTATGATTTGACCAAGTGATGTAGCTTGTAACTTCGGATGACCCAACATTGTATTTGACCTTGATTTTGTTAAGATGATCATTGTGACCAAGTTTCATAATGATTAGGCCAAAACTGTGACCTCCAGTGTCTACACAAGCAAATTGTTGACAGACAACAGAAGGACAGACCAGTGATCACAAAAGTTCACCTTATCCATTTTTGATAAGGGGAGCTTAAACAGACAATGGATGTGAACCTTCAATAGCATGAAATAATGATACACTCTATGGTTTTACCAGTTTAGTTTGCCCGTACTTGACTTTTTGTACTTTTATTGTGACTACGATCATAAATAGTGCAGATCCCAGAAAATTTGCATAATTATGTAATCATATGCTACATTGTGGAATAAATCATATAAATTCACCAAGATTTGACTGCAATTATAGACTGAAACTGTGCATGTATCCTGTCATACACACAGGGATTATATTACAAGCACATGACATTGTATATACTAAAGACAAAAATAACACTGACATTTTTACTTCAACAAAGGAAGTGATACTGTATTAAAGGTCAAGGTCAAGGTCATGATATAAATGGAATGGGTAAAGTACAAACAAAATGTAGATACTGATTCATTTCTTTTTGAAACTAGAACTGCCACAGAGTGACTAGGGATATCCACATATCACTTTGTCCCAGATGTATGGCAAACCATATCCATAAGTAAAGAATGTAGCATTGTGGACAGCAATCTACAGTTATTGTTAAATTCAACAATATATATTAAAGTTATGGTCCAGACAACACAAAGTATGGTTATTTCTGAACAGTGAACTCAAAATGTAAGTGTGACCTTGACCTTTGAGATTGTGGCATAATTGTTTTGCATGACACACAGCCTGGAAGTAGTGAACATGTTTGCCACATTCTTTCCAAATCCGACAATAAATGCCATAGATATGATCTTGATAAGCTAAACTATGGCCATTGATTACCTTTGAACTCAGAGTGTGACCTTGACCTTTGAGATAATAATGTAATTGTTTTGCATGACACACCCGTCCCACAATGGTTAACAAATGTTACTAAAAATTGTTCAACATGTGAATAAGTTACAACATGAACAAGTTTTTGGACAGATAGACAGACCAATCTACGGACCAACAAAGTTAGGTACGCCTTTATAGCCTGGTGGGGGCTGGTAGCGTGGGGGTATAATTAGAAATCCCTGAACCGATATACCACCATTTATTCATAGCAAATCGGCATATAAATATACCTTTAGCCATCCACATAGAAAAAATATGTCCCAGGTACATAAATACCCATATATATACCCATTAGCATTAAATGTTTTATAGAAGTAATGACATAGACATTATGGTTTAGGTTGTATGTTTAAATAACAGTTGCAACATATCCCCTATCTCAAATTTCTAAGTTGCATGTACCTGCACATTTATAGAATTAAGGATTAACCTTTTGACTGATGAAATTAATATAGAGGATGGAAGAAAAAGCTGAGTCATGACGGATAAATTAATTTTTTTAAATACTCATACACATTCTGTGTAACTTATGATAATTGAGAGTAAGCAACTTCAAATGGCCATAATTTTGTCAATTCTTTTAATTTTTTCATAAAATAACTTTTATTTGGTACAGAAAACATAATGCTTTCTAGATGACCAGGTTATTCTGGAATTGTAGGACCCTGTGAAAGCTGGGACCATGACCAGACTGGTTACCTTTTCCACAATTTCTTGATTATATATTATCTTCCATAACCATGAGTTATAGTGAAAAGTTGAAAACACAAAAATCTTCTTTTGAAACATACAGATGGTGGGTGGGGTATGGTGAATATAGGAATGAATACGGGTATCAAGAATATGAGAATGATAATGAAATGATAATAGACGTACCTTCTGCATCTGGCCAGGGGTCTAAAATGAGATAAAACACAAAACCTAGTCTAATGGTTGCTGAACAACAGCAGAGCGGTAGCTGCATTGGGGAACCAGTCTAAGAAAGCAGCATTTTGATTGGTCCATTTGTAACCAATGTTTAAAACCATCCAATCAGAGTCTTGAATTTCAAGACTGGTTTCCAATCACATTTAAAAACCATAATCCTAGAAAAACATTCTATTGGTATAAACAAGATATCAATATATAATCCCCCCCCCATTTTAATTCAGCAACCAATCTAAAATAATGAGCTGATGATAGTGGGAAGCCAAAGTTTTGATGGCAATGATTTATAAGAAGATGAAGAAAGGAGAAATGTTGCCATGGAAATTGAACTATTTTTTGAAAATTTGAGTTTTCTGTGGCAATGGAAATGGATTTTTTTTCAGAAAATTGGAGTTTTCTGCGGCCATGGAAAATGAAACTATTTTCAGAAAATTGGTTTTTCTGCAGCCATAGAAAATGGAACTATTTTCAGAAAATTGGAGTTTTCTGCGGCCATGGAAAATGGAACTATTTTCAGAAAATTGGAGTTTTCTGTTATCAAGTGGAAACTTACATTAACTGGAAGGTTTTATAGACACCAAAGAGTGTTTCCCACAAAGGACCATAACTCCAGGTATAATCATCCTACATAATATTTTTGACAATTATGCACAACTTGGCTTGATATATGTGAAGTTTCATTGCGATTTAATCCATGGTTAAGGAGAACAAACATGAACAAAGTTTGTGACATCTGTCTGGATGGCACAAAAATATGTACATCCCCACTATATGTATTGTTCTCTGCAATGCGAGATACTTAATGAGGATTTACATTGGGAAACAAGTTTGTTTGTACGCTTTCATTTATTTATTAACCCATGCAACCAGATAGTCATATGGGCAAGGCCCCTAGAAGAGTTTATTCATTTTAGGTTCCAGATGAAAGATGTGTACTAGGGGTGGTATTCACTAAGCATCTTTAATCTTAAGTGAAAACTTGGAATTTCCTCAAAACCTAAAAATTTTCTTAAGTATGTCAGCTATACAGAATAATCAAGATTATTATCTTCTTATAGTTTTTAGAAGCGTTACAGTGCTACAATAAGCACAAACAAAACGTTGTTTATGCTTAGTTTCTTGCAAAATATGTGCATCTCATTTTGACTACCTAAGTCAAAGTATTC
Source organism: Spisula subtruncata (assembly GCA_963678985.1). Classification (NCBI taxonomy): domain Eukaryota; kingdom Metazoa; phylum Mollusca; class Bivalvia; order Venerida; family Mactridae; genus Spisula; species Spisula subtruncata. The sequence continues at coordinate 21,808,796 of OY787672.1, read as the reverse complement.
AAATTTTCCCTTAAGATGCTTATAAATACCACCCCAGACTGACATTATTACAGGACACTACATGATGATCTACATGATTACGAAACAAGGGGACTATGCCACAATGTAACAGATGGGTCTACCCATGATAAAGATCAGCCAACTGTTGCATTGTGGGATAGTAAATATGTTAATAGCCAATCATATTGTCTGTTACTGACCAAGAGTTTAATATGGTGTGACCTGATAGGTTGTCCTTAACCTTAAGTCAAGTAAGATCAATATTAAATACCACCCCTGGTCAAGGACAAGAAGGATAGCCAATCATATTGTCTGTTACTAACCAAGAGTTTAATAGGGTGTGACCTGATAGGTTGTCCTTAACCTTAAGTCAAGTAAGATCAATATTAAATACCACCCCTGGTCAAGGAAAAGAAGGATAGCCAATCATATTGTCTGTTACTAACCAAGAGTTTAATATGGTGTGACCTCATTGGTTGTCCTTAACCTTAAGTCAAGTAAGATCGATACAGAAGATCAGCTCAAGCATTACTTCTCTCACAAGGGATGTTAATATAACAAAGACCCCAGCAAGGTTTATAATTACAGAAATATGGTAAAAATATGTCGCCATTTATTGTAACATATGTGCTAATCATGAATGTAAATGAGGCAGGCAGATCTTGGGCAGTATGTTCGTACTAGGATTTTGTTAAGGTAGGACATGGATGAAGAGAAAATGTTCCGCTTTTCTAAACAACAAAATTCCATTAAAACACAAATAGATGCAATACAAATACCACAATACAAAATAAACCGTAAAGGAAACAACATAACAATTAAAAGCCCACAATAGATAAAACTTAAGTATGACCATACAGCAAACAATTCAAAATCCATTTCAAGGTTTAAATATTCATAAAAGGTCAATTTTCCAAATAATGAACTAAAATATAGTAAGCCTAGGATAAGGTGATATTTACAAATATAGATAGGATTGGTTGAATGTTGCAAAATTGGTTACCTAAATAAGCAAACATGGTCAATTTTATACAAGAATAACACAGATAAATTGTGCACGCTTGATTGAGTCATGCCAAAATTTCCAGCCTTTTCTTGATATGCTGGGCACACTATAGTAAGGAGATTGAAATGAACAGCTGGCAATAAGATCATACTCAAATCTTGAACAACCAGGGCCAGAAATTACAACCAATACTTACACTCTGCACTCAGCACTCAAATATTGAAATATATTATGAGCTATTATTTACAATTATTTTATAATTTCTGGCCCTGGACAACCTTAAAGTTGATACAACTTATATACCCACCTTGATATTATTCCTTCGTTTCTTTTCTGCCGACACATGTATCCCAGTATGTGTATCCTGATCATCATTCATGTTGAGAAAATCTGGCATTTCTGGTGATTTCTGAAAATATCATCAAAACAGTCTTAACCCTTTGTTCAATACGAACCCCTCATGCAGCCTAGCTCCATACTGAGAATTGGAAAATAATTGGTAACTGATACCCGTAATACAGTACATTAGCATAGAAATCTGGTGATCATGTGCTGGTCAAAGCAATTTTTCTCAGGGATGTTTAAGCTGCTGTTTTTTTTCTAAGGCAGGGACAGACCAGCTTTTTGCCACAGAATAAAATTTCTGAACAAAATACTGACAGTAGTTTTTAATATAGTCTAGACTTTTTTTCTAGTGTTCCAATAAAATTGTGTTGTTCAAAGCCAAAAATGTCCTATACCATCTGATATGTCCACAACGGCTCAGGTGACAAGCCGGTGTGCTGTCCAATGTGCTGATTGTTCAGTAAATGACAAGCACACACTTTAGACAAGTTGCAGATCTCAAGCGGTATCAGCAACTCAGTTCAAACATTGTTTTATTATGTATATTATAAATACAGCTGATGAAACTTATTTCCTACAGCAAATCCTGATATCTGGACAATTCCAGAATTTTAGTACCCCTGTATAGACTTACCATCTAGAATATACCTGCCAAGTTTGGTGAATCCAAAATAGGAGTAATCAAGTAAAACAGGTCACAAGATGCACTTAAATGTGATTTAAAAGGGATTTAGACGTATAAACAAGGAATTTATTAATTCTGGCGGTTATAAATATGGAACATAAGATCATAAAATGAGCCAAATGTACTTTTGTGCAAGGTAGGTGAACTTGGAAAACAGAAATTTATCAAAGAAAAGTGGAGTATAACTCTAACGCGATATTCTGCAATGTCAATATAAACAGACATCACTAACCATTACATCGATTTAGGTAGAGCAGAAATTAATTTTACCTGCTCATTTCTATTCACCAAGTAAATTAAAATTACGGTTCACATTTAAAAGATAATCCCTTTTCCAATATCCTTATGTTGTTATACCTGATTTGCCCGATTTCTTTAGGTGACACAGGTCACAATACCGCATTAGAGTTATAATTTCACTTTAGTAGATCTTTTACCCTGTATCGACTTACCATAGACATAAATGTCTCATCAAAGGTTAATGAAGCAGATGAAGAGTTAGCTGACGCTGGACTAGATGTTCCTGGACTGTTATATATCACAGATGGTAGAGGGGACGGTGCATCTTGTTTTACTGTACTCATAACCATACTGTTAGCACTCGATGTCACTGCAATAGTGGAAAAATAAACCATGAAATTTAACTGATACGTATACTCTATAAGTTGTTAGTTAAGACAGTGCAGCCAAAATAGTGGTGAATTTCATCAATTCATAAAAGTCGTTTACATTTCATTAACACAAATTATTTTATTTTAAACAAATGCTGAGCATATAATAACCTTTATGTGCCAGTCAGCTTTTCTGCTGATATATGGCAGGCTTATGAGTGCCTCCACCTGTATTTGCACCCAGGTCAACAGATTAGATGGCAAGCATGCTAACACTGAGGCAAACCAATAACAGAGTGTATTGATCAGCCAGACAATCATAGTTTAGGTATGCAATTCAGTTAATATCATAATCCCTGGCAACAGATAGGACACATATACCACCTAGTGTCAAAGATCTTCCATAGAGGACTTATCAGAGCTTGATGTAAAACTAATTATCATGTCATGCAATATTCATGTTAGTAAGTAAGATCCGATCTAACAGGTCATGCAGCATTTATATTTTATAATGCTTATAATTCAACATCAAAGTCTAGGGTAAGATAAAACTGCATACATGTGTTTATATACTGGTTATTTAATCCAGTTGCACCAACATAGCTCAGGTTTTATTGCGCCACTTGTGAAAGTGTTTCTCAGAATCCCTGATCACTCGGTGAAATAAAATTGGATCTTACAGCAAAATCAACCAATACCTTCAATATATCATTGCTCCCAACAGGGGGATTCATTTAGTTTTATATATTAACAATGATGTACATGAGAACATTGTTTATTAGTCTTGTAGCATGAGTAATAACATATCAAAAATAGGCATACTCTGTAGATACTAGGGATGGCAACGAGTACTAAAATCGGTACTCGAGTATTCGGTCATTCCTCCGATCGAGTATTAGGAAAACAATAAATGTTCATGATACTTTTGAAAAAGAAATGTGCAGTGTGAATGTGCGTGTTCAACTAAACAAGAGGGCCATGATGGCCCAATATCGCTCACCTGATTATAAACCCTACACAATTTTCACCCAAAGGAATAATTTGAACATCTTGGTAGAAAACCACAAGATGATGCTACATACCAATTATCAAAACTCTAGGCAGTGTAGTTTTTGGCAAGAAGATATTAATATGTTTTCCCTATATAAGTCTATGTAAAACGGTGACCCCCCGAGTGGGGCCAATTTTGACCCCATGGGCATAATTTGAACAATCTTGGTAGAGGACCACTAGATGATGCTACATACCAAATATCAAAGCTCTATGCAGTGTAGTTTTAGACAAGAAGATTTTTATATGTTTTCCCTATATAAGTTTATGTAAAATGGTGACCCCCGGGGCTGGGCCAATTTTAACCCAAGGGGCATAATTTGCACAATCTTGGTAGGGGACCACTAGATGATGCTACATACCAAATATCAAAGCTCTTAGGCATTGTAGTTTTAGACAAAAATATTTTTTTTATGTTTTCCCTATATAAGTCTAAGTAAAATGGTGACCCCCAGGGTGGGGCCAATTTTGACCGAGGGGAATAATTTTAACAATCTTTGTAGAGGACCTCTAGCTGAGTCTACATACCAAATATGAAAGCCCTGGGCCAAGCGGTTTCGGAGAAGAAGATTTTTTAAGGTTTCCCCTATATAACTCTATGTAAAACTAAGGGCCCCCGGGGCGAGGCCAATTTTGACCCCAGGGACATAATTTGAACAATCTTCGTAGAGGACTTCTAGCTGAGTCTACATACCAAATATGAAAGCCCTGGGCCAAGCGGTTTCGGAGAAGAAGATTTTTTAAGGTTTCCCCTATATAACTCTATGTTAAACTAAGGGCCCCCGGGGCGGGGCCAATTTTGACCCCAGGGACATAATTTGAACAATCTTCGTAGAAGACCTCTAGTTGAGTCTACATACCAAATATGAAAGCCCTGGGCTAAGCGGTTTCGGAGAAGAAGATTTTTTAAGGTTTCCCCAATATAACTCTATGTAAAACTAAGGGCCCCCGGGGCGTGGCCAATTTTGACCCAAGGGACATAATTTGAACAATCTTTGTAGAGGACCTCTAGCTGAGTCTACATACCAAATATGAAAGCCCTGGGCCAAGCTGTTTCTGAGAAGAAGATTTTTTAAGGTTTCCCCTATATAACTCTATAAACTAAGGGCCCCCGGGGCGGGGCCAATTTTGACCCAAGGGACATAATTTGAACAACCTTTGTAGAGGACCTCTAGCTGAGTCTACATACCAAATATGAAAGCCCTGGGCCAAGCGGTTTCGGAGAAGAAGATTTTTTAAGGTTTTCCCTATATAACTCTATGTAAAACTAAGGGCCCCCGAGGTGGGGTCATTTTTGACCCCAGGGACATAATTTGAACAATCTTTGTAGAGGACCTCTAGCTGAGTCTACATACCAAATATGAAAGCCCTGGGCCAAGCAGTTTCGGAGAAGAAGATTTTTTAAGGTGTCCCCTATATAACTCTATGTAAAACTAAGGACCCCCGGGGCGGGGCCAATTTTGACCCAAGGGACATAATTTTAACAATCTTTGTAGAGGACCCAAAGGTAATGCTACATACCAAATATGAAAGCTCTAGGTCTTACGGTTTCAGAGAAGAAGATTTTTGAAGTTTCCTTTTTGAAAATCTATTTTTAGCCTGTGTGACCTAGTTATGCGACGGACTGGAATTTTTTTAACAACTTTGGTAGAGGTCCATCCAAGAAACATTCCTGTCAAGTTTTATCAAATTTGGCCAAGCGGTTTAGAAGGAGAAGTCGTTTGAAGAAATTGTTGACGGACGCACGACGCACGACGCACGACGCACGACGCACGACGGACGACGGACGACGGACATCTCGGTATGACAAAACCTCACCCTGACCACAATGTGGTCAGGTGAGCTAAAAACCCCAGCATGTTAGCCTGCAGTTGAAACTTTTTTTAACAACTAATAATAACAAATACCAACACAGTGTAAAATCAATAGAACTTTCAATCAATAACGCTAGAAAATCAAATAATAACAAATAAACAACTTAGAGGGATTATTATTATCAACCGGTGACATTATATTTACACAGCGTGACCAATTTACAGTTTGAGTTATTGTTCATTCATAAACATGTGAGAAAGATTAAAATTTAACGAAATATTTTTTTTTTTCTTATTGACTGTCACCCCCAAAATAAAATAACTGCCAATTAAAAATTGATGACAATTACTAGGGGTGATGTCAACGAAAGAACCCCAAGCTATGTTTCATAAACAAATTAACAGACGATGATTGACAGATTTGTGTTTTGATTACGCTTGCAATTAGCGACCTCATGACGGCGATTAAGGATTGATGACACGTAAATTGTAATTTTAGTTGACCAGATAACACTTGGACACGTTCTGTATTAGACAGGATTAACAATGATTTGTTTTGAGCACTCAAATACTGATTTTACTATTTGGTAATAAGACCTTCGAACGAGTACTCGAGTACTCGTTGTCATCCCTACTAGAAACAGTTTGTACCTTAGCAAAACAGGGTTGTATCTAAATATTCAATATTATAGTCCAGAGAATGTGATAGGAACCTGACCTTTACTTTAAATAGCATAATTAATCAGCTGATATCTTGTCTATACTTTTAACACCACCGATATGGCACAATTTGCTTGCGGAAATGGATATTCAAAGCAAGAACCTAGGTATATATTCATGCATAAAGGTCAGGATCAGGCCAGATTCTCAATGCTATCCTTATCTCGTTTCTATTATCAATTCTTGTCACATTCTGAGTAGGAAGGGGAGAATCAAGTTTACAATAGAAACAGAGCACATTATCAAAGGAGATTACTCTTGATATTTTGAACCAAAAAGTCGACACATTCAATCTTCTTCATAGAAAAGTTTCCATGTCACAGATTGTCACCGTTTGAACCAACACAACAAGCCACAGATGTCCCGCAGGTATGGTGTGAACAGTTCATGTATAACCATAACATAAAACTGTAAAATCATTTAATTTCAATTGGACTTAATTTTGTGGTTTTGGTAAAAAAGACCATTTGGATGGGACGTTAATTCATGGATTTTGCAGTTCAGGTACAAGGGTCAACATTAATGTTCGATGGGATTTGATTTCGTGGTTTAAGGTGAACCACAAAATTTAATCCCCCACAAGAATAAATGATTTTACAGTATATAATGTTGGTTAGTTACTGGAGCATGACAAGTATCACCTGGTTGGTTGATAGCAATTTGTCATCTATAATGAATAATGTATTTATCTTCAATTAAAGTTAAAATAAATGATACCCACAGGGAAGACCGACAACAAAACGAATGTTAGTAAACATTATACTTCATTTAAGTGTCCTTGGAATACATAAATTATTTTAACTAATGTTATTCTTCCAGGTGCCATAATAAATGAGTAATAATCAGTTCATGGAAATCACTATTATCACATAATCTGCAGTCTAGCAGTGCCGTAATGCGTAATGCAGTGCTGGAAATATCGTTTCCAGACCGTTACATAAATATTTAAATTAGCCTGACTGTCAGCCAATCCATGCATTGAATGGCACAATGTGTTTGACAGTCAGGATAATACAAACATCGTCATAACATCACGCTTGCTGTACAGCTAAATTATGAATGAAACATATGTAGCGAACATCATCCATTTGAAAAATAATTTGCGTTCTCTGAGGTTATATGGTAAATAGAATCTTAGATTGGTGCTTATTAGGTGTTTCATTAAATTTAACAAAAACAAAATGACACTCAGCTTTCATATTATTTTGTCCTCTCGACTTGTTTAATAAAACTTTTATGTAATGAGCACTTCTGCAGGATCCACTATTTATATTACATGGTTTATAAGTACAGTGCCGACCAAAAACAACAAGATGTTTGTAATGCATGCCCCCATGGCAGCCTAATTGCGGAAAATGGTAAATGTCTACTGACAGTCTGACCACAGACATGTGCAAAGCAAAATTATACCCCCTCATCAAAGATGGGGGGGGGGGCATAATAAGTATACAGAGGTAATTTCCCCATTTACTTGTCTGTAATAAGACTATTTGCAGAACAGTGAAGCAACACTAAGTTTGAAGACAAGGAATTGTTTTGTTTATTATGTGTTTAGACCATACATTGGTGGGTACCCTAGGACCGCGTAAAATACCGAGCTACATTGTCCAGTTTAAAAGTAACTTGGTCATAAAACGATGGAAGTATTCAGCTGATTGGACCACTAGGTAATATTATTTCAAACATCTTACATTTTTACTTTTATCTTGTTTTTTTAATCATTTCGTAACTGTAGTTTCAGCAACAAATATAATTAAGACGGACTCATCTGATAAGCAGGCATTGAATTATTTAACCAAGTTTAATTTTTCAACTGTTGGTTTAGTACTTGATAGGAAACAAGCCTGCATTCAATGACCAAATTACTAGTATAACACCAACATGACTGCATTGTCAAATTTTGTCTGCCTTGATTTGAAATCAAACTAGATCCAATGTTAAAATAAAGTAGGTTCAATGCTTGTCCTATATCCTAGGGCTACAAACATGTAATAGAAGACATGAAATATTGTCGTATGTTACAATATATAAACTAGTCAAACTGAAGTTTATAATTCATTTATTGAAAATTTTCGGCCTCACGACCTTCATCAGTCTAACGATAACACAGACGTTACTTTTACATCTTTCAATGGTGGCGGAAAAACACAAGTGATGACGTTACGTCATTGACGTTATGTTATACGCGATTGACCTAGCTTGACGTTACGCGCCAAAAAAATTATAGTCTATAACGTCGCACGACGTTGTGGAGCAGTCTCGTTTGGTTTACGTCACTGTCTTTGACATAACAACCAAATGTTTCATCTTTCCCGTATCAATATGTGTCATACACGTTGATCTACATAGTCTTTCAACAAGTCATACAGCCATCGTAAGTTGCATGTGCTTTTGTGTGCTTGAATAGGTCACTAGAAATGCATCCATAGGATATGGATATGGGATATGGATGTCCCAACTTACCATTTAACCATGTCAAGGGCCATAACTATGGAGAAATCCAAATTCAAGAACATACTAAAAGGTGCTTAACTGAAACAAAAGCACCACACACAAGTGCTTGATGCTCAACTTTCTCGTTATTGATAGTAACAACAAGGGCAGATAACTCAATAAATATAGGTCACAGGGTTATCAGCTGATGGTGAATAACTATGCTAAGATTCAAGTGGATTCCTTTGATAGCCTTCAAGAAAATGACTCTGACTATAAACTTAACCAATGCACATGCAAACAATGCCATCAGGCCAATTGCTCAACTATTTCTCTACCAAAAGTTGAGTTAATAATGTCATGCTGACTATTTCTATGAGGTTTGTTGACTGTAGTTTGATTATATTTACTGCCTTGTGTCACTAACATCTATCACATGTGGATTGAAAGTTTCAATACTGAACCTCTCAATCCATACACATACTGAAAATTGGATCCTATGGTTACCATGATGTAAATTTCCTGAAATTTTCCCGACTATTCCCTTACCAATTTTCAAATTTCCCCGACTTAACACTTATCGGTATTCAACTAAAAGACATTTAATATGTTGACGGACTCACCTTGCTTACTGACTGTCTGAAACACTTCTTTCACCGATATATTACTGGGGCTGAGAGCATGACTAGCGGCCGCTATCAACACACTGGTAGGAAAATCTGTAATCTGAAAACATACACTTTGGTTATCATATGCATTAACCCAGGGTTTCTTCATACAACATAGTGTTACCCAATCGGAACTCCTCGGCGTTTATCTAACGAAAGTGCCTCGGACATAATAGGGAAGCAGCCATTATCACAGACTACTTGGCTCATGAGAATCAAACGATGGATTCGAAGAGAACTAAAAGGTTACTTACTCCTAGGAAGGTTTCAACTCCTAAAGGAGAATGGTAATTGAAGGGCTTCTTGATAGCATTAAAAAACTGATGATTGGCCGGAAACCCCATAACCAAAATTAATAACTGTCATCTGCTGTCGCTGGCCATTCTCCATTAAAATCCTACAGCAAAGTGTTCTCAAGTTATTGAACAGAAACATTTTACACTACTGGCCGACATGAGCAAAGCAATAATCCCCTCATCAAAGATGGGAAGGTGTTTACTTACTGTAATAGGTAAGGATGTTACGGAGGGTGGTTGTGTAGTGGCGGACATGAAGGTGTTTACTTACTGTAATAGGTAAGGATGTTACGGAGGGTGGTTGTGTAGTGACGGACATGAAGGTGTTTACTTACTGTAATAGGTAAGGATGTTACGGAGGGTGGTTGTGTAGTGACGGACATGAAGGTGTTTACTTACTGTAATAGGTAAGGATGTTACGGAGGGTGGTTGTGTAGTGGCGGACATGAAGGTGTTTACTTACTGTAATAGGTAAGGATGTTACGGAGGGTGGTTGTGTAGTGACGGACATGAAGGTGTTTACTTACTGTAATAGGTAAGGATGTTACGGAGGGTGGTTGTGTAGTGGCGGACATGAAGGCGTTCACTTACTGTAATAGGTAAAGATGTTACGGAGGGTGGTTGTGTAGTGACAGACATGAAGGTGTTTACTTACTGTAATAGGTAAAGATGTTACGGAGGGTGGTTGTGTAGTGACAGACATGAAGGTGTTTACTTACTGTAATAGGTAAAGATGTTACGGAGGGTGGTTGTGTAGTGACGGACATGAAGGTGTTTACTTACTGTAATAGGTAAAGATGTTACGGAGGGTGGTTGTGTAGTGACGGACATGAAGGTGTTTACTTACTGTAATAGGTAAAGATGTTACGGAGGGTGGTTGTGTAGTGGCGGACATGAAGGTGTTTACTTACTGTAATAGGTAAGGATGTTACGGAGGCTGGTTGTGTAGTGGCGGACATGAAGGCGTTCACTTACTGTAATAGGTAAAGATGTTACGGAGGGTGGTTGTGTAGTGGCGGACATGAAGGTGTTTACTTACTGTAATAGGTAAAGATGTTACGGAGGGTGGTTGTGTAGTGACAGACATGAAGGCGTTTACTTACTGTAATAGGTAAGGATGTTACGGAGGGTGGTTGTGTAGTGGCGGACATGAAGGCGTTCACTTACTGTAATAGGTAAAGATGTTACGGAGGGTGGTTGTGTAGTGACAGACATGAAGGTGTTTACTTACTGTAATAGGTAAGGATGTTACGGAGGGTGGTTGTGTAGTGGCGGACATGAAGGCGTTCACTTACTGTAATAGGTAAAGATGTTACGGAGGGTGGTTGTGTAGTGACGGACATGAAGGTGTTTACTTACTGTAATAGGTAAAGATGTTACGGAGGGTGGTTGTGTAGTGACAGACATGAAGGCGTTTACTTACTGTAATAGGTAAGGATGTTACGGAGGGTGGTTGTGAAGTGGCGGACATAGTTTGTACACGGTTTGCCTGTAATTGAGACTGTAGTTGAGATAATACATTGCCCTGTTGTTGTGTCTCCTCTTTCACATTTATGATGGCCCCTGGATATGTCCCTGAAAATATACAATTTATACACATGTTAACCAACAAGTTTTAAATAAATATTAAATAAGTGTTATTAGCTGTTCAGCCGCTCAACCACTCATTGACTCTCCAACTTCCTCTGGTCATTAGGCTACCTAATTTAACCTACATTCAAGTCTCTTAAGGAGACTATTTCTCTTCTGTGGGTGTGGCAGCAAATATTGATCTGCGGTGCCCAGGAACAGACACTGCCGCTCTCACAGGTACCAATTTACACCTGGGTGGAGTAGAGCATTTTAAAGCAGAGAAATTAACCAGTGGTCGAGAAGAGGTTGAACATGGACCTCTCAATCATTTGTTATCAAGAAATGTGTCAAACGCAAGAAAATAAGGTTTAATAACAACAAAAACTATTTTAAATTAGATTTTCCTGTTAACATTTAATCAATGTTGTCAACGTTCTTACGAGAATGAGGTGACAACTGAAACATGCTCTGCCTATAAAAGTCAAAAGTTTTCAGTAATATATCTTTTCTGACCATGTTTACGATCATAAATATTTGTTATTCAACTACTGGTGTGGTTAAGGTACATTGACACTGATTATTTATGCAACATTTTTTCCGGTTGCTGTAATAGCTAGTTAGTTTACTGCTCTCATACTTCACATCGCTGTGTATAGTATAGGTTTGACTCCAACTATCAATGCAGACAATCAAACAGAACAAGGTTTGATAACCAGATTGGAGTCAGGGTATGATTTTTTCATGAGAACATTTTCGTCTACACATTGAGAGATTTTATTTCATGCTTATCGGTGGTTTATGGCGGAATAACGGTGGATTATTCCCCGATAATTTCACAGTTCATTATTTCACGCTAACGGACTATTTTTTTAAACAAATTTCCCCACCACCTAAGCCACTAGTGAAAATATTACATCAGCTGCTCACTCGGGAATTATCAGCCGATCATACACAGAAAAATACAAATATCCTCTATGTAATCTTCAGTAAATGAATGTAAATGATTACAGCAAACCTAGTTATATTATTTACTGACTGGAAATTGACTCACTGGTTTCATCTATATTCATGACAGGACTGGTGCCCTGGCTAGCTCAGTCCAAGGCTTGGTACACTTGTGTCAGAAATTGCTTGACAAGACTCCTACAGAGACATGCACTAGCATGATGGACTGTTCCAAAGAATAAGGGGGGAAATGTTTAATGAATCAGGCCCCAATCTCCTGAAACATCTCAATTTTGAGATAAATCTCATCTCAAATATTGCCATGTGTCGTTTGGAAAATTTCCAAGGGAAAATTGACTCAAAACTAGTATAAACAAGACTGCGTTCAATAAACGCTTATGCCCCCGTGGAAGCCATGTCCATAAAAAGCTAAGACAATCAGGGGCCATTATTCAGTTAAAATGTTTGATAGTGTTACATGGCTTTGAACTATAAGGGGCTTATGATGGTAAACGAGTGATGCCACATTTGAAAGCAGTGCCTTGATCGACTTCATGTGTGATCTGGTGATACAGATGTTATAGTTCTTTGTCACTGCACTTCTCCAAGTTGCCATCTATTCATATACCAAGTTTCAAGTCAATATCTTAAACACTTTTGAAGATACACTCCTGTCAAAATTTGATTCTGAAAATACTAAAGGGGAGATAATTCAAAATTTAAGACAGACAGAGTTATGGTTCTTGGTCATTGCACTTCTCCAAGTTGCCATCTATTTATATTCCAAGTTTCAAGTCAATATGTTAAATAGTTTTGAAGATATACTCAGAGCAAAATTTGACTATAAAAAAACACTAAAGGGGAGATAATTCAAAATTTAAGACAGACAGAGTTATGGTTCTTGGTCATTGCACTTCTCCAAGTTGCCATCTATTTATATTCCAAGTTTCAAGTCAATATGTTAAATAGTTTTGAAGATATACTCAGAGCAAAATTTGACTATAAAAAAACACTAAAGGGGAGATAATTCAAAATTTAAGACAGACAGAGTTATGGTTCTTGGTCATTGCACTTCTCCAAGTTGCCATCTATTTATATTTCAAGTTTCAAGTCAATACGTTAAATAGTTTTGAAGATACGCTCCAGACAAAATTTTATTGTAAAAATACTAAAGTGGAGATAAGTCTAAGTCCAAAATTAGGTCAAGGTGAATGTCAAAATGGAGTCAGGTGATACAGGCGTGTGGAGAGTGGTCATATACAACATCCATGCAAGTATGAAAGCTTTGTAGCAAGCCATTTTAATGCTAGAAGAAACGGTCAATTTGGGTTAACCAAGAATTTTACCTTTCAATAAGTTTAAGTCCAAAATTAGGTCAAGGTGAAGGTCAAAATGGAGTCAGGTGATACAGGCGCGTGGAGAGTGGTCATATACAACATCCATGCAAGTTTGAAAACTTTGTAGCAAGCCATTTTAATGCTAGAAGAAACGGTCAATTTGGGTTAACCTGGCCGGACGGACGAACGGACGGACGGAAGGACGGACGGACGGACGGACAGGTGAATTACTATATGCCTCCCGATCTATCGATACGGGGGCATAAAAACAGCAAAAGCTATTCTTTGTTTATTCCTGTAGTTTTTAATGAGGTCTAACTTCAGATTAATTACAAATTCAGACTCTGATTTTGTCAAAATCTCTATTTGAGTTGAGATTTCAGCTTGAAATGCTTCTGGAGATCGGGGCCAGGTGACTGACTCAAAACAGGCACCTGGGTTAGTTCCCTTAACAGAGCTACAGATTCAGTAATACCGGTGAGCGTGTGTCCAAGTCTATCATCTGATGTACTTTATTCTCAACATTAGATTAAGTTCAACAACTAGATTCCATGCAGCAGTGGAGTAACATATCTCTATAACATAACTGCAAGCCACAGTGCAGTCATCAAGTCGTAACTCTGGCTGTAATATCCTTACAGTATATAAACGAGTCAACTTCCGGTTATCGCAATAAGTCATACATGTTGGATTATATTGTCCACCAATAAGACTAAGTCATACATGTTGGATTGTATTGTCCACCAATAAGGCATGCAGTGACTGGAAATCACAGGTGCTTTTGCTCACAATTTGTCATTCAAATTGAACTGAATACTAGCGTCTCCCAGCACAATAAGTCATACAGTGATCAGGTTCATACGCTGTAAAATCAAAGTTTCCCTGACAATCACGTAGAAAACAAACACAACCATATACATTACTTATTGTTTTACTTACAGCCATGATTTCTGAGAAGTAAGCCCCTTAGTCCAGTGTCCATAGTACTCTCCATAATACAACAAAAAAAATCAGCAAGATCGCCCAATATTTTTTAAATTCTAAGCATTTTAAAACATTCCTCACTTTGTCAATAACACATACTTATTAGTTAAAGAAAGGATTTTAGATTAAGCTTCAAGAAATAAGAAATCTAGACTATTCAGTATCATTAGAAGAAAGTTTCAGATATTAACCCTAGTGCTGACTGCTGAGGAACTAGCATGTTTACAAAATACAGATAATCATGCATGAATATCATGTATACTAGACAAACATTATAGTGACATAGTAGTGATAGTACTCAATGAATGAGTGTGCCAGTATGTCAGTAGTAAGGTGAAGGTCACACACATGTTCCCATAGACATAACACTCTGCGATCATTCACACACTAACCCAGTGAACACTCATGTCTCCATACTACCCTCACTCATGATAGTACAGCCACACCAATCTGCATACACTATTATCTTTAAAGTTAAATGAGAACAGTTTGCAAACATCAAGTCGTCTGTCAGGTAAAAAAATGTTAATCTAGGTTTAACTTGGTATAACCTGAGTTAACGGTAATCCCTGCCTTTCATTAGTATTACTTATTGAATCAACTATATTATAAGGCCAATTGTAAAATGTTATGGATTTTTTTAAAAAGCCCTCTGGATGAAGTATTAAATAGAGCAAAAATTAGAACAGTGTAAACTGTTAATTAATAAAAAAAACCTCTATGTAGCAATGTAGTGAAAACAAACAAATTAATGATTATGGTTTAATCTATGTCAGACGATATAAATAGTAAACTGTATTCAAGTACACCTGAGACAGGCCATTTATCTTGTATTGATGCATCCATCTTCAACACATTAAACCAAAAAACTGCAAGCTAGACAGTTTCACACACATCTAGTGAACCTATGGATAATATGATAATATGGCTTGATACAGTGGCCCAGGATATTGTGGTGTTTATAAACATTGACTGATTTAGCCTACTGTTGTAAAATTGGTAAATTGTATACTAAAGTAACATTGATAAATGGTATACACTTCAGTAATCCACCTCCCGGGCCTATACCAAATTTTACCGCCTTTCACATTATCCTGGGCGCACTATAACTTGATGTATTATAATAAGCTGCCCTAATTCTATAAATAGAATGATGATGCAATTTCATTCCCTTGTTTATGATGTAATATTGAATCATTAAGTACAGTTCTTTCAAAGTCAAATAAGAACGGTTTCATCCGGGAGTTAAACTATGTTTATATAGGTGTAACTGTGTATGCCTGAGTAGACGGTATTCATCGCTATTCTTTAGACTGGGATAGTTCCCTCATTAGTATCACTTATTAAACCGACTATAAATTTTTTTTGTACTTTTAAATATTTGGTTACGTCGATATGTTTTCTGTTCTGACATAGTTTTTAAGTGCTGTCATAAGGAGTGTCGGCCGTATAAACGAACCATGTGTGTTTGCTTAATAGCGTGGACAGTGCTTTAGATTACTATTCAAAAATCCTAGTTTTTATGCTTTCTTGGTTATGTCGTTGATGTGAAGATCGAAATTTCATGTTGTCACTGAGTTCTACGCCTAAATATGGATGATGTTGTACGGTTTCTGGTTGTTGGCCTTTCATGTTGTAGTTATAGAATTGTTTCCTGGATGTTGTGGTAAACTGCATGATCGCACACTACGTATATATTAGTGTTCATCCTTACTGTTCTATAGAAATTAGAAACGTCGACGGGAGCAAGGATGAATACTAATATACTTAGTGTGCAGGTTTATTTGTCTATGCTACATAGAACGGTACTAAGTTACTAAGTGTGCAGGTCGACGTTTCTAATTTTTATAGAACAGTAAGGATGAACACTAATATATACATAGTACGTTCTATGAACCAATTTTTACATAGTAAACCATCTTGTTCGTTCTACGGGATTTAGAACTCTCGAAACATTTAAAATACAGGAATTTCATTGGCTGACAAATAAACCTGCACACTAATGAACGTTAAACTCCATGCCTCATGTGTCTCCCCACAGCACTAGTCGCTCTAGGTCCTGCTGAAGCTTGATATGGTCCTTGGTTGTCTTAATGGGTCTGTACAGTACACAGTCATCAGGTAAGAGTCTAATGTTTGAGGTTATGTTGTCTGCTATGTCGTTAGCTAGGAGATGATCAATCACAAGGTTAACTTTTCTATGAATTGACAGAGTGACCTAGCTTTTATCTTGGTTGACCCATAATGTTACTGGACCAACATGTTGTTGAGATTATCATTGTGATCAAGTTCATAATGATTAGGTCAAAAGTGTGACCTCTAGTGAATACATGTGGTTCTTCTATGATATGATGGAGTGACCTAGTTTTTGACCCCAGATGACCTAATTTCAAACTATACCTAGATTTTGTTGAGATGATCATTGTGGACAAGTTTCATAATGAATAGGATCAAAAATGTGACCACTTGTGAATACACAAGTAAATTGTTGACTGACAGACAGTCGGACAGACAGACAGAGAGACATACGACGGATGGAGTGATAACAAAAGCTCATCAAGTCACAAAGTCACGGGTGAGCTTAAACCAATTTTTGATTAAACAGGGCATTTGTAAATTTGGTGGTTATTTTTCTAAACATCGTGTTCTTTCCCTGTATCATTAGAGTAATTCATGAGGGTCCAGGGAGTCAATTGTCATTATTAAGCCTCCAATGCTTGGTGCACATATACCGAAATTTAATGATTTTGGAGCAATAAACTCAGTCAAGTTTAATAGCGTTATGCTGATAATTTACTATCCTTTTATGAGCTTATAACTTCTAGTGCATAACATCAGGGCATAGTTTATGTATATCTATTTATAGAATTATTACAGCTTTTCTAGGAATATGACACATGAATAAACACAACTATTCTTGGAATACAATGTACATGTACCGTCAACCGGTTTCAAATACAATGTACACGTATCATCAACCGGTTTCAATCTCCAATGAGTAAGTTTATCACCAGTAGATTTTTTATGTTGAAATATTTTAAGTTAAGTTACCAGTTTAGTTTTCAAGGACCGCTTTAGCCACCAGTTAACATTTTAACTTCCCCTGCTCATAGGTTACTTAGGGCAATAAGTTTTGAGTCTGCCGGGGAGACAATTTCACTCCCTGTGTGTATGGTATGCAGACAACATTGAGATACATATGTTGGGTGCTCCTGCCAGGCTTTGAACCAGGGCCCTCTCAATCTGCAGACAAGTGCAATTTCTACTTGACAACCATGAGGGTTATAACTGTATTGATTTTAATATGAACAAGTGTAAGTATATAGCGGACCAAAGTCTGTTTAGTGGTTCAGATGTTATTATTTAATGAAAGTGTTTGGCATGCTAAACATCCAACCATTCTAAAAGCTCACCTCAGGTCAGCTAAATTCTGTGTTAATTTAGTTAATGTAACTTCACACCAATGCCATCAGACAGGGAGATGATCTGTATCACATTGCCCAAAATGAGCGACATACCTTATTTTCAAAATAGGGGGTGCAATCCCTCATTTCTTGTATTATTGTAGGTAACTACCCCTACGGTTGTAGTAAGAACAATATGACTTTGTGTGAGATTACCTCTGCGTTTCCTTCCAGTTCATCTCTAGTTGGGTGGGAAATACTGAAATTCATTTCAGGAATTTCCAGCGTCCCAGCCTAGATTCGTCCTGGTCCCGATCTCAAGAAACATCTCAATCTGAGCTAAATCTCATCTCAAATTTTGCCATGTGATATTAGGATAATTTTCATGGGAGGTTGGACTCAAAATTAGCATAAAAACAGCTACCATTATTCTTAGCATATTGCATTAAATTTTAAGGGTCTATTTCAAATTCATACTATGATTTGGGGAAAAATTTCAATTTGAGATAAGATTTCTACTTGAGATGCTTCTGGTGATTGCCTGATCGGACAGTAGTAGAAAGTGTTTAAATCCAACGGTCCATCAAATTTGGGTTACTAAGTGTAAGATTCAATGTAGTGTTCAGCATTGAATATAGCTTGGCCAATTTAACACAAGCCTGACCTTTTGATTACCATAATTTAACAGTCAAAATATTGCCAACATTTACAACCCCGATTGTATGTTTTCATAATCGGGGAGTATCACGATGATGCTCGAGATGTAATACACAAAAATCTAAAATACTGATTTTGCAGGATTTGCTTGCGGAAATTGATATATTCAAAGCAAGAACCTTGTAATATATTCTTGCAATCCAATGTGGCAGCATTCTGTATCAAGTCCACAGGAAATAAGACATATTGTTTCACAATTTATTGTCATAAAAATAAATTATGCAGAAATTTAAATAATTGTTGCATTCATGAAAACCCCTTCATTATCAAACCACAGATAAAACATGACTGTGTTCAGTAGAGACTTTTGCCCGGGTGGTAGCCTTGTCCATTATTACTATAAAGGTCAATTAACTCGAAAGTTTTGTAAAGAACAGACAAATGAATGAACGAATGGACATAGAGGATCTATCACAAGTTGTCAATTGATATAAATTTATATTAAACGAGTTTTGGAAATTTTATTATACGAGCCTTTGGCGGGCTTAAAATTGTTTCCTGAACGAGATTAATATAAATATATCAATTGGCAACGAGTGATAGATTCTTTATATCATATGACACTAAAAACCCAAAATACGCATCAATTTATTGAAAAAACACGCCCGTGTAGTATAAGAAAGTACGTATAAAATTATACAAAATTATACGTACTCGCTATACTAACCCGGATACAAGGAAATTCATGTGGTATAGATGAAATACTATATCTCTGGCTTAGAATAAGAAGGTTGTAAGTACAAAATTGATATTTTGAGAAAACGAGAAAAAATGTCTGAAAATTACTCTTTACTTATGGAAAAACCAGCTTTTTCAACTTCTGTTTGGTTAACATGACAATTTTCATGAAAATAGGCTCATAAGAAGCGCCTAATGATGAAGATTTTAAGTATGTATCAGTCTTATAAGGTTTTAACTCCTACTTACGACCTTCTCATTGTAAGCCAGCAATATGCCTCCTCATCATTAGATGCCGGGGTATAAAACACTTATATTATATCTTTGAGAATTAGCACAGTCACTAGCCAAAAAAATACCCAAGAGGAGAGAGAGAGACATGCATCATAACTAGGGATCACCGGCTAACGAAAGTACTTCGTTTCCCAGCATGTACACGTATTGGAACCCATAGTTGGGGCACTGGTAAATATCGATACCACAGTGTATAGTGAAAGTTTGTAATGTGTTGGTTGAAAAAAATGGCGGCTGAGCGACTTTTGGGTGCTTAAGAAGGCAGTCAAAATAGAAAATTCTTACAAGTTGGTAAAATTGACAAAACCATGTGCCTGTGCTATAAGGAATTAAATAACTAAACAATCTGAGAGAACCCATGAACATTCCTGGGATAAAGGAACAAAAAAGGATCACATCTCTGTTGACAGTACTTAGTATTCAGATACAAATATAGACTTTTCACGGACCTGTGGGATTCAGCAACAAAAAATCTTCAACATAATTCCAGTTATAAATCTAAGACATCATGAGATCATAAATTTATCAAATTCCACACAAAGTTCAATATCCATTCACTAAACTGAACAATGTTACAGTGTTTTACAATCAGCAACAATTAGCAGTGCCGTTTTTATTCATACAAGCTAAAACACAAAACTCATCAGTCCATATTGATCAACTCTGCAATTCGTTTGTTAAGAAAGTCCTCAAGAGTTTTTTTGTATCCTTTTGGGTGAACAAAAAAATTTCCATCAAAATTCTTACCAAGGAACATTTCAACGTCCTT
Organism: Spisula subtruncata; assembly: GCA_963678985.1. Lineage (NCBI taxonomy): Eukaryota > Metazoa > Mollusca > Bivalvia > Venerida > Mactridae > Spisula > Spisula subtruncata. The sequence goes on along the minus strand of OY787672.1, from coordinate 21,788,468 downwards.
ACGCTTTAGCTTCAACTGTTCATTACAAGTGTTTAAATTTGGCAAGTCTCTCTTCAACACATTTCTTAAAATAGTGTCCTTCCTAGATTGTGTGCTTGACATTTTCTGGACAGTTTTTGACATACCCGGAACAAATACACAGCCTAGCTTAGCAACTGTATCGATAGATATATCAGCTCCATTACCAGTCAATTCAAGCCCTTTTTCATGAGCATGTTCAATACCACGAGGCTGTCCTGAAGGTGAACTTATAGCTTTACGGTCTAGTTTAAAGTCCATACTCATTGCTTTGGGTTTTGCAAACACATTTTGTACAGAATAATCAATTGGATCGGCTTGTTCCGAAATGCCGTTCATAAAATTCTCGACAGAATCTATATTAACATTTTGGAATGTTGTTTTCTTGTCGACAGAGTTGTTGACAAAATTATTCAAACTGTGTGCATGGTAACCTAAAGTATCGGAGGAAAGTTTTGATAGCCTAGATGGAGATAATCCGCTATAACTGTCTACTGAAGTGTCGACAGAATGGCTAGAATTAAGTTCAGACCTGACGTCACTATTAATACAAAGATTATTCCCGCTTATTGAATCCTTTACAGCCTTGTGATTTACTGTTTGTGTTAGTTTTGAACTAGAATCAAGCATCGTCAGATATTTGTTCCGATGCTCGGCTAGGATAGATTGTTCATCAACATATTCCGTATCGGAGTCGGAATCGTCACAGGGAGCATAGTAGGCAGGTTTGTTGTCCTCGTCAGTATTGTCATGTTTAGCGGACAAGTAGGGTAGCCGTGTTAGGTCAGTATCCAGATTAGTTGTTTCCTTTAAAGCAACAGAGCTTTCAGTATCAGACTCCCAATAATGGTATTTGTGTAAATTTTGCTGTCTGTCTAGTAAGTCAGTACAGGGTATATATGGACTATCTGACAGCCAATGTGGCTCAGGGCCTGAAGACTGCACATGTGGGCTTATAGACTGCAGATGTGGGCTTGTAGACTGCAGATGTGACCCTTTAGATTGCATATGTGGGCTTGTTGACAGCCGCTGTGACCCTGTATACTGCGTATGTGACCCTGTAGAGTTTATAGAGAGATCTGCGCACTGAGTATTCCACGAAATTTCAGAATCCCTCAACTTGATATATTGTTGGTATGAACTTTCTGCCCGATCAGATGGCAATTGTTGACTGTAGCTCCTGGAACTCTTTATACTTTTTCGTATATATTCTGACTGTAGTTGAGCCAGGCTTTTACTCCACTTATAAAGAGATGCACTGGTACTAGGATCCATCTCAGTAGAATAGGAATTTTTTTCTGAAATTTTATAATAATCCTGAAAAACGTTTTTCGGCACAAGTCCGGGTTCTTCCATTACAAGTATTCTGTTATTACACGATCTCTGAGGACTATATGGAGAATACCTGTCTCTCATGCCATTGTTTTCTTGCTTATCCATAAACATACTACACATGTAAGCATCCTTGTCCGCATAGTTCAATCCTTCCAGTCGGTTAAACATTGTGGCAGACAATGACTGCTGTACTCCAAATTGGTTCACACCACTTGATGCTAACATCTCAATGTTAATCCAATACTAAACAAAAAGTCAGATTCAACATTTATCCAGTTTTCAATATTTTCTCTGAAAATGTGTTGCTTTTTTTTAAAGATGATGAAATTATGAAATTGCAATTGAACTTTTAACACATTTTTCATTTTTTTACTCCAAGATATATATTTTTATATAGATGTTAAATAAAACGAGCAGTCAATAAATTTCTACTCCAGCGGTTGTGTTTATATATGAAATATAATATAACATTACGTTCAACGGATTTTAGCACGCACCAATGACCCTCATTCAGTATGAAAATTATAAATCCTCACTGAAAGTCAGAAAGTTTCACTTTTCAAAAATATCACGTCCACCAACAACCAATATTCATTATGCATTAATGTTGTATTGATGTATAACACATATACTACATGTAATTGTGTCAACCAATCAGAAGAGGTCTATACAACCGCAACTAGACCCTATATCACTCACATAAAACACAACCGCCAACAATAACCAATAAATTATCCAAATTCAGTGAATCAATTTGAAATTTTCCAATCCACGTGTACAAGTATCACACTACATTTAGAGTAACTGTTTAGTGATACTTGAATTATTTAACTCTTTAGTTTTGTTTTGCATCTATTTAACTCCTATGATCATACAGTACACGGAGTAAAGATTTCCCAATCTACAAATTCTAGTTCTGTACAGTATCATTACAACATGCACACAGAGGAACTGAACATAGTGATCCTAGAACCGTTTTGATTTTGCATCTTTTTAACTCCTGTAATGATCATTCAGTACATACTAGTCACAAAATTGAAATTTCTCAATCTACAAATATTAGTATCCAACAGCATGCATACAGAGTTACTCCGTAAACAGTAGTGATCCTTCAACTATTTAATTCTATAGTTTTGATTCTGCATCTATTGAACTCGCATTTCATCAATCCTAATTATACAGAATGTAACCACGGTAATCCGTACCAAGATCTGTCCAACATCTGGAGCACATTATGTCGGTATCTATGTATCTATATATATGTATCGATATTTTCATCACTTTTTGCCATGACAACAGTTGTTCATGGCCACATTCGTACACGCCACTTTTTCCAATAAACTTACTGAACTAAAAACATTAACTACAACATATTAAGAAAATTCCTTAGACGAAATAATGTGTTAATATGACTCAGTAACTAACAGCTGTTCCGTACCAAATTAGCATTTTTCTTTGAAAGATGGAAAATGTACAGTTATCCACCATGTATTATGAATTCATAAAGAGCACAATAAAAGTGAACTACAATCCATTCAAAGTTAAATGAGAACAGTTATAAACATAAGCACACTCAGCAGGTAAACTATGTTTATCTAGGTTTAACTGGGTGTAAGTGAGTACCCGGTTACTATTGTCCATGTTATTCTTTCAAATAGGACAGTTCCCTCATTAGTATTACTTGTTGAATCGACATTATCTATTTGGTTATATTTCATCTGATCAAAAAATATTTGGAGTAAGTACATGTATTGCAAACCATCCTTTATAAGTTTATACATCATTCAATAGTGAAATTCATTCAATAGCAACATTTGTAAGATGTTTATAGTGTCATTTTAACTTTATGTGACCCAGTATTAAACATGGTAGGGTATTATAGCTTGGCTATTTTGACCTGAGCCTGGCCTTTATATTACAAGGTTCTTGCTTTGAATATATCAATTTTCGCAAGCAAATCGTGCAATATCAGTATTTCAGATTTGTGTTTGTATTACATCTCCAGCGTCTTCGTGATACTCCTCGATTATGAAAACATACAATCCAGGGTTTTCACTAGGATTTTATATAGGAGGCTTTTTGTACATTTGAGGAGGCCAAGGTGCCTGAGCACTGAAGGTAAAAGGCAGCTGGGGGTAAATTTGAGGCGGCCCAAATATCATTTGAGGCTGTCAAATTGGCCTCCTGCCGCCTCCTAATGACAACCCAGCAATCAATGTTGTAAATGTAGACAATGTATCAATTGTTAAATTGTGCTAATCGAAAGATTGGGCTCATGTCAAATTGGCCAAGCTATACTATAGAGGCAAACACTCACTGATATGAAATCAAGAGTGAACACTGTAACCTCTTTGTAATAGGCTGACATTGGGTAGTTAAATCACATTAACAATAAGGGTTTTTGACACAAATATGAAATATGTATGGTTATAACAAAGAGCAATAATGCAACCGACCTAAAAATTGACTGAGCTAAATTTCATGACAGAATGCACAACTTAGGCTTCAGGGCACTGTTTTATCAAAGCATTTACGCTAGCGTAAACCAAAGGTTTCCTAAAATATTGCGTACATCGATAATATTTGCGTAAATGCGTTTTACAAAGATATTTTAGTTCTCATTCTGTCGTAAGTTTTAGCTTATTTCTACGCCAAGGCTGGGCAACCCTAAATGGTAAATATGAACGTAAGTGAAGAGTTTTTAACACGCACTGATGATTTTTGACCGTCGCATGTTATTTTAGACCGTCGTTTGTTGTTTTAGACCGTCACTTGTTGTTTTAGGCGTGATTAATCATCAAATCTTGACGCATATTTATTCATTCTGGTACCCGTTATATTTGTTATATTGGTTATATTGTGTCCCGAATTACGTTTAATCTTCAATATTTTTTGCGTAAATGTATGCGAGTACTTGCGATCGTTTAGTAAAACACACTTACGAGTTTGCGTAAGGTAGATATCTACGCGTAAATATACGCGACATTTACGCATTGTTAGTAAAACAGTGCCCAGGTACTGTAAAATAATTATTTTTCATGGGGGATTAAATTTCGTGGATTTTGTGGTTCGCCTTAAACCACGAAATAAAATCCCATCAAACACTAAGTTTTGCCCTCGTATATATTAACTGAAATACAAAATCCACGAATTAAGGTCCCATCGAAATACTGTAAATACTCAGCCATAAGTCGGGCGAAAACATTTCCAAAAAAAGTTAAAAAGTCACCCCGCGACTTATGGAAGAGTTTACTACACTACAACCGATTTTGTCAGAATATCATTACATTACTCCTGACTTTATTTGAAAATGACCACATTCCCATCAACTTTGTTTGAAAATTACTACACTCCTCCATATTCTGTCTGAAAATCACCACATTCCTCCCAACTTTAGCTGAAAATCACCACATTTCCTTCAACACTTGACACTGAGCACATGATTTCAGCTTTCACAAAAATGGAAAACTATACATGCGACCTATGAAAGGGTTCAGACGAAAACCTTGATTTTTTATTCATAAGTCCCCCTGCGACTTATGGCTGCATGCGACTTATGGCTGCGTATTTACGGTAGTATTTTTCTAAAACCAAGAAATTTTGTCCCATCGAAATTAAATGATTTTACATTATCAAGCAATCAGGCAACTGAGTTTCATTAATATTAAAGCAAAAGTTCATGAGAACTTCAACACTTACACACTTTGTGACATCTGGATAGAGAGACGATCAATACATTTATCCTACATTTATATGTGGGAGATTGAGACACCATTAATTATAGATTGACTATTTTGACCTGAACCTGAATATTTTACAAGGTTCTTGCTTTGAATATATCATTTTCCGCGAGCAAATCGTGCAATATCGGTATTTCAGATTTGTGTTTGTATTACATCTCGAGCGTGTTCGTGATATTCCCCGATTATGAACACATACAATCAGTGTTGTAAACGTAGGCAATCCATCGACTGTTAAATTATGCTAATCTAAAGGTGAGACTCGTGTCAAATTAGCTAAGCTATACTACTCATACAAATCACATTAAAATCACCGTCTGTTCAAAGTTAAATGATAACTGTTATAAACATAACCTCGTCCATCAGGTAAACTATGTTTATCTAGGTTTAACTGTAGATTAACAAGAAGATTTTGTCTACATTTTGTTGTTAGATCTATAGATCATAAAGAATATTAATTAATATTAATATTAAGCTGTGACTTCACTTTTAGCAGTAAATGTTATGAGGTCATGGCTTATAGGTCAAATTTTATCTATATGTGTGATGGGTTTGAATATAGTGATACATATTCAGTTCAATGCTACTATGTACCATTCACCTTATACAGATAGAATCTGTCCACTGAGCTGTGAACTTCAATTCACTTTATTTTTATCATTCAGCTATTAGTGCAGTCATTTCTCAATACTCTTTTTTTAATCTACATAATAACCACACATGTTAATTTAATAAAAATTACAATATGTAATCATAACGCTGGCTTAGAATGAGAAGGTTGTAACTACAAAATCAATATTTTGAGAAAACAAGAAAATTGTCTGTCAATCACTCTTTACTTATGGAAAAACAAGCTTTTAAAACTTCATTTTGGTCAACATGACAAGTTCCATTTTCATGAAAATAGGCTCATAAAAAGCGCCTTATATTGCGGAATTCAAATATGTCTCAGTCTTATAATTAAGGTCGTAAGTAGTAGTTCAACCTTCTCATTCTAAGCCAGCGATATGCCCTAGAAACTGGGCTTATCTTTTTAAGTTTACAGTCAATTTACATGATATTGAAAAATGTATCAAATTATACTATGCAAGACTGAGTTGCACATTTCATCATACTGTAAAATCAATAATTTTTGCGGGTACTGAATTTGGGGATTACAGTGAAAATGAAATTAGTTGGTTTCTTAAAATTCTTACATGTTTATTGTGGGAAGAAAATATCTCTAGTTATGTACTTTGAGGTCAATTATTCCAGGCAGTTAAATTATGCGACAAGATAATCTGGGTAATCAACTCTAAATTGTTGGAGAAGTTGAGTCCACAAGAATCCCTCTACAGACAAACAACCATACAACTGATAACAGTATACACCTTACAACTTCCTTTGTCAACTTCAATATATTAATTACAGTATATGAAATGCACACATGATATCAAACTTGGATCAACGGCATCACAAATGCAAAATTACCCATACAACATACAAAAAGTGCACAAAAACGCAGCCTAGATCAGTTTCTCTCAAATGTCATGATCTAACATAATAGGCCTTATGCAGTAAGTATTATTTTAAATGAATTTGATATGCAAACACTAACTATTACCATAGGCATTTTACATTATACATAAGGACATACAGTACAACCTCTCCAGAGCAGCCCTCTATAGAGCAACAACCTCTCCAGAGCAGCCCTTTGTATAGCAACAACCTCCAGAGCAGCCCTTTGTACAGCAACAACCTCTCCAGAGCAGCCCTTTGTATAGCAACAACCTCTCCATAGCAGCCCTCTGTATAGCAACAACCTCTCCAGAGTAGCCCTCTATAGAGCAACAACCTCTCCAGAGCAGCCCTCTATAGAGCAACAACCTCTCAAGAGCAGTCCTCTATAGAGCAACAACCTCTCTACAGTAGCCCTCTATAGAGCAACAACCTCTCTATACTAGCCCTCTATAGAGCAACAACCTCTCCAGAGTAGCCCTCTATAGAGCAACAACCTCTCCAGAGCAGCCCTCTATAGAGCAACAACCTCTCCAGAGTAGCCCTCTATAGAGCAACAACCTCTCCAGAGCAGCCCTCTATAGAATAACAACCTCTCCAGAGTAGCCCTCTTTAGAGCAACAAACTCTTCAGAGTAGCCCTCTAGAGAGCAACAACCTCTCTATACCAGCCCTCTATAGAGCAACAACCTCTCCAGAGTAGCCCTCTATAGAGCAACCTCTCCAGAGCAGCCCTCTATAGAGCAACAACCTCTCCAGAGTTGCCCTCTATAGAGCAACAACCTCTCCAGAGCAGCCCCCTTTAGAATAACAACCTCTCCAGAGTAGCCCTCTTTAGAGCAACAACCTCTTCAGAGTAGCCCTCTAAAGAGCAACAACCTCTCTATAGCAGCCCTCTATAGAGCAACAACCTCTCCAGAGCAGCCCTCTATAGAGCAACAACCTCTCTAGAGCAGCCCTCTATAGAGAAACAACTTCTCTTTAGCAGTAGCATCAAAATTTCCCTGAGCAGATATTAAATAGAAATTTAACATCATTAGAGCAACAACCTCTGTGTAAAGGCTATTATATGCAGTTTCCAAAGCGTATTGCTCTAAAGAGGTTATATTGTTTTATAAAAAATTAAAACCTCATAAGAGCAACAACCTCTGTACAAAGGCCAATATATGCAGCCCAGAAAGGGTGTTGCCCAACAAAGGTTGTACTGTATAAATAAAATCCCATTTTGGTAACATCTCCTGTGCAAAGGCCAATATATGCAGCTCCCAAAAGGTATTGCTCTTTATAGGTTACACTGCATCTTTATAACTTAAACCTTATTAGAACAACCACCTCTGCATAAAGGCCAGTATATGCAGCCACAAAGGGTGTTGCCCAACAAAGGTAGTACTGTATTAAATATAAATAAAACCTCATTACAGCAACAACCTCTGTACAAAGGCCAATATATGACGCTCAGAAAAGGTGAATTGATGCTCTAGAGTTGCACTATACTGTATAGACAATTTCACATTAATTTAATGTACTTATTACCCCAAACCCATTGTTCATTGATTGTTATCATGAATTACAAAGTATCATTAGCAGTAGTATAAAATATGCCTTGCTGTCTTATATGCATCCAAATGGATTCATTAGCAAACTAAGTTTGCTAACGAATCCATTTGGATTAGCTATACTTGGGCCATCATGATTTCATAGTCAAACACCCTTTATGGTATAATAAATATTTGGCGCATCTGATAAACAATGTTAGGTGAAATCACAAAATTTTATCATGTTCTGATTTGCAAAAAATCAGCATCAAGTAATTGACAGCCAACATTGTCCTTTAAGACAACCTACTTTATTCTATTATCTCTTTTCAAATTTAATTTTTTATATTGTTTTCACTCAAACTGGTCAACTGTATTACAATCCCAATCATTGAGACTACCAAGTAAAGATAACCTAACACCAGGTCCTGGCAAACCAGCAGTTAACTCTTACACTACCTTACAACTAAGCTTCAAGCAACACAGATATGCCAGAACCTTTTTTTAAAAACTTTGGTATGTCGCAGTCTGGTATCAAACACATGACCTCTTGCACTCAAAGCAGACGCTCAACAACAAGGCTAGCCATAATCCAAACTCAAGACTTCTCACAATGGAAGCGGACATTCTATCACTTGGCTAGCCTGTGATCTAACTCATGACTTCTCATTGGAAGCGGGAGTTCCAACTCATGTCAACAGTTAACTCAGTTACTGAGATGGAAGAATCTCTTCCAAAAACTATCATTACAACAAATTCCTGATAATCTCTGAATTGTTTTACTGTGACCTTCAAATCTTGACCTTGTGACCTTGAAGTAGTTTGGGACCTTGAAGTAGTTTGTGACCTTGAAGTAATATATGACCTCAAAAAAGTTTGTGACTTACCTGTTGTAAGGAGCTGGGCAAGGTAGGAATTCTGCTGGGATATGCTGGATTGAGTTGTGGTGGGTGAGGGGGCTAAGGGACGCTGTTTGCCTCGTGGTGTCTTCGATGGGGCCTGAAATATAAAGTGTAATAAGGTATTGTCCAGACAATTTAACACGATCCTGACCTTTTAATAAGCATAATATATCAGCTGATCATTGATTAATGACAGAATTAGTGAAATGGTATGTAATGAACTATAGCTAACACATTCTGTTGAAGAAGTCAACAATTTATATTAAAGTTGGTCAAAAACACAACTGTAAATATGCTCTTGTTTTAATTCAAAGGGAGATAATTTGAAACATACAAAAGTTTGGCTCAATCTGTATGAACATGCCTTAGAAATTGTTGATATCGAAGTGGATTAAAACAAAAATAAAACAGTTTAACTACCCTTTTAAATTTAATAAACATAATGCTCTTTGAACATTATCAGTTATGTCCCTTCGTATTCAGTATTAAATGGTAACTTTCCCTGCACTTTTTAAAAGTGTCAGCAGATCAATAGCTACAATGTTTCAACTTGAATATTAAACTGACTTAGAAAAAGAGTGTCGTATATATGTATGTACATAAATGTTATTTTGAGAAAACTCTCACTGAAATACAAGCTTTTTCAACTTTAGTTAGGTCAAAATGACCTATTTTGATTTTTATGAAGAAGTGTCTTGTGATGCAGATTTCAAATACATAATAGTCTTACAAGGTTGTAATTAGCACTTAATACCTTCTTATTCTAAGCCAATGATTTCTGCAATAACCTTTGTCATATGAACACATGAAAAGTGGTTACTTTATTATATTGGTGAGCACATAAAGGTTATACAGAGCCTGGCCCGGTGATTATAAACATTTCCCATTCTCATACTCAAACTCCATACTCAATGCTCAAACTTCAAAACCAATTTTTTTTAGAATTTTGCATAAAAACTAACATCAACTTGTAGCAAATGATCTAATTAATAAAATGAACCCCCATTTTATATGTTTCCATCAAGTAATAGAAAAGTAACAGCATTTTTTGTAACCAAGAAATGCTCCAATTGGAGTACGGAGTATGAGTTGGAGCATGGAGTACGTACTCCAATGTTTATAATCACCGGGCCAGGACCTGATTTGACACTTACTGCTGGTATTGTGAATCCCATTGTGTCTTTTTTCAAACCAAGTTGTTGGGCAAGACTAGACGTATTTGTAGTAGTTACTGTTCGTTTGGCATTTTGTGACGATGCACTCATAGCTTTGGCTTTCATTAACTTATTCCGCGCACTCTGACTCTCGTCAGCATTTAAAGCTTCAAGAATACTTCGATTCCTATTGGCGCTTATAGTCTTTGGTTTCGGAGAATTATTAACTGTCTCCATACTCGTAGTAGGGGGTGTAGGACTATGAGCATTTATAATTCCCATTAATAATGAATTAGAAGTCACAGGTGTTTTTGACTCGGCGTTCACTGTTTGTGCACGTGATTCAGCTAACAAAGGTGTTTGCTGTCCGAGAAGATTTTTACTCAGCATATCAATAATACTGGAGGCATTTTGATTCCCTAAAATCAACTTCTGAATGTCTTCATTTTGTAACAACACTTTCAACTGTTCCTCTTGTTGCTTCTTTTGTCTCTGTTCTTGCTGTTGTTGTTGTTGTTGTTGCTGCTGCTGTTGTTGTTGCTGCTGTTGTTGCTGTTGCTGCAAGCGTTTATGCTCCTGAAGCAATTGTTGTTGTTGTTTTTGCTGCTGTTGTTGCTGCTGTTGTTGTTGTTGTTGATGTGTTTTCTGTTGTAATTCCAACTGTTTCTCCAGGTGTTTTTGTTGCTGAATCAATTGTAACTGATTGAGAATAAAGTTCTCGGAATCGACCAACATCGAGGACGCGTCACTAGACGTACCAGGAGAGGGTGTGGCTACTGGACTGTCAAACAGGCCTCCATTCGGAGTGGGCGGAGTTTGTGGAGACAGGATCATTTGTGGGGAGGGGATCATATTGGATGATGACCCCATATCAACATCCATAGAAGGCACTCGAAGTGACGTCTCCGACTGAAATAGATACAATACGTAATCAACACAGGGGCAATCATCATCCATAGAACGCACTCGAAGTGACGTCTCCGACTGAAATAGATACAATACGTAATCAACACAGGGGCAATCATTATCCATAGAAGGCACTCAAAGTGACGTCTCCGACTGAAATAGATACAATACGTAATCAACACAGGGGCAATCATTATCCATAGAACGCACTCAAAGTGACGTCTCCGACTGAAATAGATACAATACGTAATCAACACAGGGGCAATCATTATCCATAGAAGGCACTCGAAGTGACGTCTCCGACTGAAATAGATACAATACGTAATCAACACAGGGGCAATCATTATCCATAGAACGCACTCGAAGTGACGTCTCCGACTGAAATAGATACAATACGTAATCAACACAGGGGCAATCATTATCCATAGAAGGCACTCAAAGTGACGTCTCCGACTGAAATAGATACAATACGTAATCAACACAGGGGCAATCATCCGATCATAAAATATGGAAAATCTACGAAATATAGATTTTCAAACAGGGCCATAACTGCTGATACTTTATTTCAAAGAATAATAAAACCCAAGATATAGAACTTGAAATATTGACAAATGATATCATTGTCCGTAAAACGTAAATAATTTTACGCATTGACTGACTGTTTTTTCAGCTCCATAGAGACAGAATTAGTTTAGTGCATGACCATTAGGTCTTATCCCTCAGACCTTAAGGGAGATAATATCTGATAAATTGGACACAAAAAATTAATATCAGCCAGTAAGCTGATAGAACCAACATCGCCTTTCCTGCTTGAAAGTTTGTTTACAACCACAAATATAAAACATTTCACAGTTTATTGAACTAAAATAGTATTTTCTTATTTATTGAGCTTGTAAACTGAATTAACAGTCAGACGTGTAAGGCTTAACATCCAATTCATCAAGTTAAGTTTTGTTTTTATTAATTTGAAATTCCCTTTGATGAAAACTCAAAAGCAAAATGCATTTATTAGATCAATAACTTGACGTTATTGTACTGATTCAGGTAGTTACAAATTCTCCGAGTTATCCAGCTAAAGGTCATATGTTTAAAACATCTACATAGTTCACATACTGTAAAACTGGTGAAGTTAGCGACATGGAAAATTTCAACTATTGGTGAATTTTGTGAATTTACTTATTTCGCTTATATTTCATCAAAGTGTTCTTTTGAACTAGCATAGAAAGACCTCTACTTAGAAATTTGCAAATTTCCCAATATTTCTTCATGCTGAATGTCTGAAATTCGAAAATCACTATGGTTTTAGACCTGCAGAGATATTCACTTGTACTGTAAATATACATTAACCCATTTCTGCACTAACATGTCACAAATATGGTTACTGCTATAATATGCAATTGCCTCCATGCCCAATAACATATTGTAATTTCTGCATTACTATAAATCACAAGTAAGTAACGTGGTAAATGTGGTATATACAGCCTTTATAATCAATTGACTAAAGTGTACTTGTGGTAATTTCAAATTTATTTTTAGAGGTGGTAAGATTGAAAGGTTGTTGCTAGGTGACAGTGTATGATTCATAGTTAAGCTATTCTAACCACAGGTAACTGTATCGTTGAAAACGAAAACACATTTTTTCGAAAATTTATTTTTTACTTTACAAATTTTCAAAAAAAATGTTTTCCTTATTCTTTTTATTTCAACGATACTGTTACCTGTGATTCTAACCTGTTCCAAGTCTAGCCATGGATTTACTGTAATATTGTCATAATTTGTGGGGGATAATTTTTTTCTTTGACTTGGTGTATGAACCCGACCTTGAAATTAAACCCTTATGATTATTCAACATCCTATATATGCTGTCAAATCATTAATATTTGTAGGGGATTTAATTTTGGTCTTAGGGGCAAAACAGACAGAGGAGGATTAGGCAGGTAGGTATTAATTTTATGGATTTTGTGAATAATCTCCATCACAAAATTAATCTAATTTATATCATACCTGAATTAGTGGATAAGGTAACCTCAAAACTTACGTACCCACAAAATGGTCAGTTTCACCAAAACCATAAAATTTTGTCCCATTGAAATTAAATGATTTTTTACAGTATAGCATGAGGCTTGTCTTTAATATACTTTATTTTGTTTATGTTAAACTAAGATATGTTAAACTAAGACAGTAATAAACTAGAGCTATCACAGGAGTGATGAATCATACCCCCGCAGCACAGCCTTGACACAGTAATATTATTTAAAATTATAGTCTAAACAACACATTTGAAAGTTACAGAGCGGACACAATTTGAATGACTATATAACCTTTGACCTGTAAATTTGACCTTGACCTTTGAGGTAGGGACCTGGGTCTTGCGCATGACACACCGTCTTGATGTGGTGAACATTTGTACCAAGCAATTTTAAAATCCAGAAAGAAATGACAAAGTTACAGAGCGGACACAATGCTAACATACCAACAGACCAACAGACCAACAGACCAACAGACCAACAGACCAACAGACCAACAGACCAACATGGTGACTCCAGTATACCCCCTTCAAACTTTGTTTGCAGGGGTATAATGAAAGGCTATTTGTATCCCCCCCAGGTCGGATTTGCCGATGACCTTTGACTTCACGGAATGGGGAGAGTTGTGTACTTCAAGGAATAACAACATATAATTACCTGGACAGTCTCAGCAGTGGCCGTATGACTCGAGGTTGAAGGTCGTGAGTTCCACAGTTCTGAAAATTTAGAAAGAACACTCTCAAAATAGATAGAATAGATTTAAGAACAAAAATGTATACTAAAATATATGTTTCCTGTTGGAATATAAGGTTAAGGATAATCCTGACCTTAGTCTTCTCATCAGCGAGTCATTCCCAAATTCTGTGGTTGAAGAAAAATTCTTTAACTTCGATGTTAACAAATCGATGGCTTAGAACCAGAAGGTCGTAACTACCTCTTACGACCTTATAAGACTCATACATAGTTGAAATCTGCTTCACAAGGCGCTTCTTATGAGCATATTTTCATGAAAATCTGAAATTGTCATGTTGACCAAAATTAAGTTTTAAAAACGTGTTTTCCCATAGGTAAAGAGTAAATTACAGACAGTTTTCTCTTGTTTTCTCAATATATCGATTTGGTAGTTACGACCTTCTTGTTCTAAGCCAGCGAAATGTTAACTGATATATTTCTACAGGTCACATTACCAGTAAGAAGTGCGTAATCAATGCATGCCTACAGCACTACTATTTTGCAATCACTTTTAATAATTCAGATGTAAAATATGTAAATTCTAAATCATTGAAAGATCACTATAACATGCCTTTTTGTTGAAAAATGCTGAATAGAGCTATTATGCATCAGTCAATTGAAACCAGGCCCCCCCATAACCCCTTGATCTTTACTTAAGCTTTTTCAAAGCCTGGTAAAATCCCTACCCCCTAAAGGACATACAGACTGTAATACACACACACCCTCCAAATTGCCCCGCCTTAACCAATAAAATAGTTGGAGCTATATTTCCCACTAATTTGGGGAGAAACATCCCAACACTCACATTGGAAAGGTAACAGCACGGGAAGATTGTTCCTCCACCATTCCTGAGAGTTCGGGGTCTGTAGTTTCAATTTGACTAGTGAATTACAGGGTATAAGGAACACCTACATATAGCCTAATATATCTCCATTGCTAAGTAAAACAGAATAAATGAGCAGATGAAGGGACAAAAGTCAGTAAAACAGAAGAAGATAGTAAGTCTAGTAAACACAGTGATCTCCCTTATTACATAATTATCACAGTTTTGTTGGTATTGTTGTGAGATTTCGACACGATCCTGACCTTTAATTAATATAGTTTAACAGCTTATATCTTGTCAATATTTCTAACCTTGGTTGTTTATTTTCAGATCTAAAATACCGATATTGCACGATTTGCTTGTGGAAATTGATATATTCAAAGCAAGAACCTTGTAATATATTCATGCATAAAGGTCAGGATTAGGTCATATTTTATACAGTTTACCTGGAATTGAATCAAACTCCATGAAATCTTCCAAGGAATGACTGGACTGTGAGGGTTGAAACTGTAACAACCCCGGCTGAATATAATCACCATATCCAAAACCAGCTGAAATCATACAACAAAATATGTGTGATAGTAGTCATCGGTATACATGTTTAACTTGGTTTAATTTGGACATGTTCAACATGGGACTGTCCAACTCTGTGGTCATCATGAGTATGTTACTTCATCTGTAATTTCATGGAGGTAAAATTATTGTCTTTAATTAGTATGAATGGTAGTCACAAGGTCATTGACTGAACCTAATACTACAAGAACACTGTAAATGGTAGGGATCTATGAAATAAGACAGTTTGAGAACGAGGCTTTTCCTGGAAAAATCCTTCTCACCAAATTTCCTTACTTGTAATTTTGTACTACCGGTAGACTAAGTCATCAGACAAAATGGACCTCAAACATTTTTAGCAAATTCCAAACTTGCTCAGAAAGTACAGCACAACCTCTGGAGAGCAATAACTATTTGGAGCTGCAAGTATTGGCCATTGTTTAGAGGTTGTTGCTCTACAGAGGTTACATTTATAGCAAATATAGGCTATAGGATATTTTGAAGGTGTCGTTATAGATAGGTTGTCACTTTACAGAGGTTATATTGAAAATAAATTTACAGGATACAGAAGAGGTAAAAAAAAGTAATTTTGTATGTTAAACAAATCAGTGATTATTTTGGTAATTATTAAGTAAATGATAATCATCTGTTCCTGAACTTTTTGCACTAAGAATGATTGGAACATATGCCCAATACACTTGTATCAACAAATCATATCTATTTGTTTACAAACGTAGCACAGATGATTTAGGCAGACAACCAAGGCAGACGTAAGGCAGATGTGATTCTCACGATATCACTAATCAGTTTAAACATTTTAATAGGAAATTCAGTGAAATATTTTATCAGAACACAGAGAATCACATACACATATCTTATACCTTCTTATACATCAATTCATGCATCTATTTTATGATTATATCAAGATTTTATTACTTCAACATATTAATTTCTATTACGCTAAACAATTGCCAATTTTACTTAATTTCATTTTCCAAAGTTCATATTGAATCTGAATCTTCCAGGATCGTGCTTTGCTAAAGTGTACCAGCACCTTTATTATAAATGAAATGATTAATCAGTCTCAATCATTATTGCAAAACAAACAAGGCTGACTGAGAAATTGGTTCTAGTGTAAATGTGGTGAAGCAACACAAAAGTCCACCATAGATGAAGCAGCGGCATATCACCACTGCTTAGCTCACCATCAATAAGGGGGCATAATAACTTATAACAAATGAAGACTAGGCTGATGAGAGTATGCATACCTGCCAAGTACTCCTATTAAAGTGGAGTTACACCTATTTTTGTTGTGAATTTCTGGTTTTCAAACTTCACCTAACTTGGAACAAAAGTATATTTTGATTCATTTTGTGATCTTCTATCTCACCACTAGAATTAACACATCCCTTGTTTATGCATCTAAATCCCTTTTAAATCACATTGAAGTGCATTTCGAGGCATGTTTCTCTTAATCACTCCTATTTTGGATTTAACTAACTTGGCAGGTATTAGTGTATGTATCAGAATCGTTCTGTATTAAATCATTGAATACTTACACAATTCTTTAGGATTAGGAAAGTCGAATGGATGTTTAAGTGTAGAGAAGAGACTGTCAGATAATTCCATCATCTCCTGTATATCACGCGTATTAATCAACAGATCCGTGTTAGATGTTTGCTGATGTTTAGGTATAGATGCGATACTTTGGACGGAACCAACTCTCTCCAATAGTTCATCATGGCTTGAATCCTGTAGTAAATAAAATAGTACATTGAATGATCAATAGGGCCATCCTAAAAATATTAAAAAATTGTATATAAAAACTCTCACTAATTCAAACACATGACACCAACACTGACAGCGCCTTGCACTGAAGTGATAGCAACCATACCAATTGCACCACCGAAACAACTCCAAAAACTTTTTTACTCAAATGATGCCGATATGGTCATTGTTTGTTTGCCCTAATGCGACCTCAGATTTTTAAGGCGTTTAGGTAGATAAAATTTATTTTTGTATTGAAATATTTTTTGGGGGACCTGTAAAAAAATTCAAGCTCATAATGTTATATAAGGAAATAGGCTGACCAAAAATGGAGTAGGGGCAATTTCAATAGGTAGGTAGCATAAGGGCAAACAAACAATTTTTCAAGGAATTCAGCATACTAATATTTCTATTTTATATCAGGGTTCACTGGTTTCCTGACCTAGAGCTAATGAAAGTCTTGAAGGACCAGTGAAAATCTTGAAGGACCAGTGAAAATCTTGAAGGACCAGTGTAAATCTTGAAGGACCAGTGAAAATCTTGAAGGACCAGTGAAAATCTTGAAGGACCAGTGAAAATCTTGAAGGACCAGTGAAAATCTTGAAGGACCAGTGAAAATCATGAAGGACCAGTGAAAATCTTGAAGGACCAGTGAAAATCATGAAGAACCTGTAGCTGTTTTCTATCAAAATTTAATACTTCTTTCCTCTTGGACCAGTGACCAAAAATATTTAGTGTCAACCCCTGTATATTGTGGTAAGGTAAATATAATTTGACAAATGATCCTCAACCTTCTATTAGCATAATTGAACAGCCAATATCTTCTCTACTTGTTCCCAAGGATCTCTGCTTTTAGTTCTTTAACAGTATTCAAATGAGACTCTTATCTTAAGATTTTTAAATGCATCGTTTTTAAAATAGCATTTTCCAGGAACTAACTTAAGTAGCAATTTCTTCCAAGAAGATTAAAAACATACTCCCAGTTTCTCTATAGATGTGTTTACAAACACACCAAACTTGTTTTTCTATGTGGCTTTCGAAGAAAGATATTGAATAACATGACATTGTAACCTTAATGAAAAATGCCACATCAGCGGTTCTTTTTGTATACTCAGTGAAATTGTTTTTTCAGATCATGGATTTGATTTGAATTATTCTAGTTTATCATTATTCATAGTAACATGTTATCAGCTAATTTCTGCCAATTCTAAGTGTGTAACTAATTATCAACACATTCAAAACTCAAAGTAAAAGATAAATATAAAACTGCATACATCCATGGCATCAAATGAGCCTTCATGTCTGAGACGTTTTTGTCTGAAGAACTTTCGCCACATTTTGTATTCCTTGGCGATTGTATCCAGTCGTCTCTTCCAGTAATATCCTTCCAAAACCACCGCCTGAAACGATAAAAAAAATACATTCACACGTCATCAATGTAGCAAACCCCTCCCCTGAGGAGGAACCTTTCTGTGATATAATGATCGTAAGTAAAATACTGAGGTTCATTATCATATCAGTAGTTTTAATTACTTATAATAAATGTACATAACATTAAAAGCACACCATTTGGAAGTAGTTTAATACAAGCAATGTCATATTTTTCAGTCTTCTTTGCTACAGACCAGAAAATGTAATCAGGGGATATACTTTAACATATAAGAAAGACGGTAGCATGGTTCAAGCATACTGCAATAATCTCTCTATATTTCTCTTGCATGTGTAAAGTTTCAACAAAGTCTGTTCAATAACTATGTTCCAGAAAGCGAAGAAAAACTATTTAAGGGAAATTATTTGACCACTGGTAAATGTAACAATTTATCAATGATACAGTTAAGTTTATGCCAGTGCAGTTACTGCAAATCATCTAAAAAATACATTCACCAGGGGGGTTGAACTGCTTTCTTTTGGGGAGGGGGGTTGAGTCAAACAGTATTGAAAATATGACCATGCTATGGTGAAAATTAGTCTAGTGTTAAAACCTCTACCATAAAATTAATTATTAAACACTGCAATATGCCTACCATAAATGTAACAATAAAAGCGAAATCTCTGTAAAACAGTAACAGCGGGCGCAAAGCTAAGGCCATTCATACATAAATATTTGTTTGCAGTAAGAACACATTTTTGTAAACATTGATTAGTAAAATCAATTCTTTAGACATTAAGTTCCAAAATTTTGGTGAAAGCCAAAAGATTGGGAAAGACCAATTTGAAGTGAAGATGACTGCAAACAAATACTTATAACTGAATGGCTCACCAAACCTCAATCACAAACCGATGGGTGCGCGTAAGACTGTAGTAACTGCATATAGATAAAGGACTTACTACAGTATTGCAGGCACCCCTCGAAACAGGCTTTTTTCACGGATGGGTAGGGTTGGGGCAAAACTACACACAATTTAAGGCATATTTCTTTGATATAACTGCATCAGACCCTAAAATTCGACAAGGGGCCAAGAGTTTTGCCAAATGGACAAGTTTTATTAACATTTGAACTAAAGCATGCTTTTGCATCAAATCAACAGAATTATCTGCACATTAACTCAAGTACAGTAGTACTTGCATACAAATGGCATGGTTTACTTTACTGAACACGAATAACAAGTTATCCAAATTATAATCAAAAATTTAAATGGCTCATAAAACCAATATGGATTCCATTCAATATAGCAGAATTGACAATGTCTAGAAACATTTCAATTCTACAAAACTTAGGTATTCTGACAAGGGCCATAACTGTGATGAAACCTATGCAAAAGTAAAACCTGAAGTGTTGGTAACCAAGTTCCATGGGCATTTTAACATTTAAGTTCATAGTTAAGTTCCATGGAAATATGAGGCACCAGTATATGCCCACCCACCTAAATTCTTGACACCCTAGTAAAGGTAGACCCACCAATCAAAAATCTTGACACCCTATTAAAGGTAGACCCACCAATCAAATATCTTGACACCCTATTAAAGGTATGCTCACCAATCAAATATCTTGACACCCTATTAAAGGTAGACCCACCAATCAAAAATCTTGACACCCTATTAAAGGTATGCTCACCAATCAAATATCTTGACACCCTATTAAAGGTAGACCCACCAATCAAATATCTTGACACCCTATTAAAGGTAGACCCACCAATCAAATATCTTGACACCCTATTAAAAGTAGACCCACCAATCAAATATCTTGACACCCTATTAAAGGTATGCTCACCAATCAAAAATCTTGACACCCTATTAAAGGTAGACCCACCAATCAAATATCTTGACACCCTATTAAAGGTATGCTCACCAATCAAAAATCTTGACACCCTATTAAAGGTAGACCCACCAATCAAAAATCTTGACACCCTATTAAAGGTAGACCCACCAATCAAAAATCTTGACACCCTATTAAAGGTATGCTCACCAATCAAAAATCTTGACACCTTATTAAAGGTATGCTCACCAATCAAAATTCTTGACACCCTGTTTTAAAGGTACACCCACCAATCAAAATTCTTGACATCCTATTAAAAGTATGCCCACCAAACACAATTCTTGACACCCTTTCTTAAAGGTACACCCACCATCCAAAATGCTTGGCACACTAAGGTCCACCCACTGTTTAGTTACGAAACCCTGACTGTTAACTTTAACTGTTTAACAGTCACAACATATCTCCAAATACCCCATACACCTATTAAGACCAGCACATAGGCCTGCTGTAATATTATATGAATGAATGTTATTACAAGGCGACATCAGGCGACATGTTGTCATGCTAACAGCTGTGAAGCATGAAGCAACAATATTATAATAGAATAAGTTACAGTAGAATAATCCACCTCTGGTCGAGTATGTCCGGCATCTTGTAATGGTGTCGCAAACTGACAAACTTTGTGCTGCCGTCCAAATATGTCTGAAAATAGAAGAAAATATACAATATTTCAGTGCATACTATCAGTGATTTTTTTAACTTACTAATTTATTTGAGGTCGATTATGAAACAAGTTTTTCCAACTTATTGTAAAATAGTTAATTTTCATGGGGGATTAAATTTCATGGATTTTGTGGTTCATCTTCTTCCACGAAATTTAATCAAATTGAACAATAATTTTGACCCTTCTATTAATTACCTGAAATGGGAAATGTATACATGAAGTAACGTCCCATCGAAATGATATTTTTTACCAAAATCACGAAATTTCGTCCCATCGAAATTAAATGATTTTACAGTATATTAATCACTCTCAACACCTCATTCCTGATGTTATCCATCACTACGAGTTGTTTCAATTCAATGTTGTTAATATTACAGTTAACCCTATGTATGTAATTACCAAATTAAGCAACCAACAACTGTTTCCTAATGCAGGTTTATAATAAAAAGTCAGCATCTGCCATCATCTCCATGCAGGATTTTGAAAATTAACTTTGAAAAGAAATGAGTGACCACAGATGTAGGTTCATAGAGACATGAAAACTGCCTTCGAAACAGTGCCAATATAAGTAAATGGTTAAATATACAAATTAATGTACAACCTCTGTAGAGCAACACCTCTGGGAGCTGTAAATATAATCTGGTGTACAGAGGTAGTAGCTCTACAGAGGTTTAATTCATTATAAGGGAATTTTTTAAGGTGATCAGAGCTACAGATAAGGTTTTAGTCCATTGGGTATTTTCCCCCAGTTTCAATTTTGATTGGGGTTTGACTAATTTTATTTGGGTATTCATTTAAATTCATTGGGTAAATGATCTTTTATGTTTATCACTATTTCATCCAATTCATTGGGTATTTCATATTATTATTGCTTTTCTTACTCCCTCCTCTCAAAAACTATTGGGTTTTTAAGAAAATTAATTGGGTAATTACCCCAATACGCAGCTTATCTGTAGCTCAGAAGGTGATATTATAGAGGCTGTTGCTCTACAGAGAACCGTTCTAGAGTGGTTGTACTGTACAATATTCCAAGTCCTAGTACATAAATGACTCATCAACATATACATTCTTTGTATTTAACTTAAATTCTCAGTTGTATTATCATAGCAAATAAAACAAGACTGCTTTTAATAAATGCTTATGCCCCCTGTGGGAGCCATTTCAATAAGTCTAAATAAAACAAGACATGGAGTTTTCACAAAACCAAACTTTCAAGGCAGCCAAGCATTATTTAGTGGAAATTATTTTCTATTTTTAGTAATGGTGACCTTGACCCCACCGGCCTCACTTTCAATCCCAGGTTTTCATATAAGCTACCTACAGAGTCAGTTTCATCACAATACCCCCATTCCAAACCAAAGTAATCAATCAGAAACCAAATTGTGGACAAGCCCAGCCACCGAAATTGTCAATCTCAAACATTGAAAACAGGTAAATAATCAAATTATGAACCATATGTATGACAGTATGACCTCAATTTAATAAGTGAGAACAACAAACTATAGTAATTAGCTCATCAGTGACAGTCAAAATTTAACCAAATGAAACAGAGCCACACATTCTTTTGGGATTTAGTCATTTACTGTACAAGAGGTTAAGTTAGTGATGAAGAAAATTTGGTAAATTTCTTGAACTTTTTTAAGTCTACATTTTGGCCCTCAAAAAACACAACAAAGAAAATGATGAAGTAATATATATTGCTAATATTTCCACATACTCGGCTCTCATAAAATGTCAGTAATTCAAAATTTGCTAACTTTTCAACCCCATGAATATATTCACTTTGACATACAGGATATACTAAGACTTAAAGTTGACCAGATTACCATCATAAACCTATCTAGCACTGGTCATTTGTCATCTTGAAATAAGAGATAATACACTATTTGACCTTCCAAGCTTGTCTAGTCAAGGTTACATGGTCATATATACACTCTTTATCTTAACTTACTGTAATACAAAACTTGTATATATTTTGATGAACTATAAAATGACCACATACCATAACAATAAACATATAATTTATGCATATATAATTGTCAAAGCAAGAAAAAAGTACATTCAGACTGGTTTTAAAACTTGTGTTCATTTTTTACTTGCGTTTTTATACACATTCTCAATCCTGTATTTAACTGGATTTCATACAAATTATATTTCCCTATGTCCATTAATTGGCCCTCTATGCAACTGCAATTTGGGTCCCGTCTATACCACTGCAAGGTGTGTCCCCTCTATGCTACTGAGAGCTTGTACCCTTTTAATGCACCACTGTAGGGCCTTAGAGGTGCGGACCCGCGGACCCTCTACACCACCACAAAGTCATGGCACTGATTGCGTCAAAAAGTTATACTCTTGCATCATCAATACAGTATAAGATAAATGTCAACTATTTGCTGATAGGTATCAGTGACACCACCAAATTGTGACTATTTACATGTAGAAATACAGGGTTCATAAATTATAATCATAAGGAGCAGATAATATGATAGTCTGGTTCCCTGGCCCAAAATTAAAGTACTACAAGTACATTATAATATTGGGGACTGGGAACCACTGTCCAGGCTATAACCTACTCTACTAACACCAGTCAAAAATTCATACTATTTATGAATTGCTTAAGTATTTTGTATTCCATGATACATTTGAAGCAATAAAATGTCTGTGTGCAGTAAAGCACAAGTCACACTTGAAACTAAATCACAGGGAAAATTGATCATAAAATATCAGCTTTTGCTACCATAAAATTACCATAATTATGTACATGTATTGTTATGTCTTCATTTTCTGATAATATTATAATTTAAATGTTTTGATGTGAAACTACAACATAGAAACCTTACAATGATATTATCATCTTTCAGTGATGTTAGAAAAACATGATGTATGCCCAAACGGCAGCCAAAGAATATCTTATATGCAAGTCATAGTGACCTTGACATTACACCAACATTAACCAATAATCTCCCGGTGGACTGTCAACTGGAGCACGTTTCCTAACCAAACCACAGCCGAGCGTTCAATAATGCTACACTAGAAAACAGTCAAACAGCTTACTTAAACAAGACTGTGTTCAGTCCATAAGGATTTCCATATGGATTAAACAAGAAATTGGCACTTTCGTCAATTTAAGTCCAAAATTAGGTCAAGGTGAAGGTCAAAATGAGGTCAGTTGATATTGGTGCGTGGAGAGTGTTCCAATACAACACCCATGCAAGTGGATAATGGACAGGTGAATCGCTACATGCTCTCTGCTCCGATCCATCAATTAGGGGACTAAAAAGAACTAAGTATATGTCAAGAATGAAGCCTGAAACACTTATATGCAAACGAATGAGCACTCTCAGAAACAGACTGTTGCACAACAAAGTGCTATCGAGGACTGCCGAAGTGGTCTGTTGCACATGACAGTGCTCGGCAGCACTTGCATAGCAAAGTGCAGAAAAACTGAATGCTATCATTCAGCGAATAATGCTCACTGGTAGGGTATTGTTGTTCAGTTGAGTCCAGTACATGTATACCTATAAAGCACATCCGTCGTCAAGTACATTGTTTTCTGTGAACCTATAAAATGCACAGTTCAGTACATATGTACCTATTAAATGCACAGTTCAGTACATACATACCTATTGAATGCACAGTTCAGTACATACGTACCTATTAAATGCACAGTTCAGTACATACATACCTATTGAATACACACTTCAACGTACCTATTGAATGCACAGTTCAGTACATACGTACCTATTGAATACACCGTTCAGTACATATGTACCTATTGAATACACAGTTCAGTACACACGTACCTATTGAATGCACATTTCAGTACATGTGTACCTATTGAATGCACAGTTCAGTACATACATACCTATTGAATGCACAGTTTAGTACATGTGCACCTAAGGAGTGAAAGACTATTTAGCACATCTTGAATATACGGGCATTATACACAAACTATTAAATGTATGTAAATATTACAAAGATGATGAATACCCTATGTCATTAATGGCAGAGTCCTAGTTGTTTACAGCTGTGAAATAACCCACTGACTGTTAATGAGCAAACATTACACAAAACTAAGTCTATAAAGTTTCCAACATTGAAGATAAAAGTCATTAATATTATTCCTATGATATCAGATGATATTACCATTACCAAAATACATTACCAATCATTTACTATAATGAAGAGAAATTGAAAGTTGGTTAAAAGTGGAAAATGTAGAAGAATTTGATCAAATACTTGGAATTCCACAAAATTCACACTTAACATTTCAATCAGAAGAGTTTCTATTTTGCAATCAGAAAAGTTTCTATCAGAAAAGTTTCTATATTTAGCATGCTATGATAGAGATAACTCAGTTTACAGCTGATATAAACAGACCAATAGAATGCAACCTCAGCATGCAGACCTTGTCAATTATTAAATTGTAAGTTGGTTATTACTTTAGTAACGTTTAAAATTATTTTTGCTATTAAGTACTTCTCATATAGAGTTTCTCACAAATTTATAAATCTTGTACATAATACTTTCATATACATCACATGAATACATGTGGAGTTCATCAACATGATTCTGAATCAGTAAATATGTAAATTAAGACATTTAATACTGAATTTCACCAAATTAAGATAACACTAATACAAACTGGTTTACAGTATTGTAGAATGAAATGTTACACTTCTATATTCCATTATTGTGCATTTCTACTTTATAATTTTAAGACTTCTTCATGTCAAAAAACTTCTGAAGAATATGAATAATTTTGACAGAAGCCATTTGAGTGTCACATGACATTTCTTCTTTGTCTTCCATTCTGGTGACTAATCAACAGCACATAAAACTGATTAGCAGAACTATAAAGATATTCTGATACTGAAGAGTACATATAACTGCTTGCTTGTGTATTTGCTATCATCTTGGACTGCCCCTGGTGGTGTTGAGAATGCTGCCTGGGGAATGGAAGGGCATGAGTATGACTTAGGATTTCTAACCAATACCACAGAATGAATGTGAAGTTGCTGAATAACAATAACCAGGTTGTTTTTTATGAAATATCAAGCAAAGCGGACAATTTTCTCATTCACAATAACCAGGTGTTTTATGAATTATCAAGCAAAGCGGACAATTTTCTGATTATCTGAAATTCTCATCATACATAACCAGTCATGGATGACGTCATAGATTAACCTTTATAGATTTATGATAAATACTGTAATTAACAATCATTCCAAGGGTAGAAAATCCCTGTTTCAAAGCTAAGGACTCGGATTTTTTTGTTATAGACCGAGAAGGAAAATTCAGGAGTCCTTAACCTGAAATCAGACACATGCCAGGAAAAACTGGCCTGTAAATAGTGTTAAAAAAAAACAATTTTGTAACAATATATCAAACATCTACATAATTATGTGTGCCATGCTAATACGAATTATATGATCATTATTAATGTCGTTAAGTGCAATTTCTTTCTATGGACTAAATCAGGTTGAAAAATTGACAGGAAGTAGGTAATATCAGAAACACTCAAAATTAACATAGCAGTACAAAACTACACTAAATCAGCTTGTGTTATTTATAGCAGTTATAACAGTCTTGCATTGAACGTTCATATTTATGTGTCAGTTTAACCAGCTTGAATTACAAGACATCATATATAAGTCCACCAGCTAATCTATTATATCTATGTAACATATCATAATATAATCAGATGATGATTTTTGTAGTCTATAAATAGAAATATGGTCCATCAGACACAAGTAACACAACCAATTTAACCATTTTGACAACACATACAGGGACCATTCACTACAGGCATTAAAAGACATCATTGTACATGACTCAGACCCCTTTCCCAGGAGCAGAAAACATTGTGGTACCCCAGCACCAGAATGCCATGATTGGCTGTTTCCCAGCACCTTAAATCCTAGCATGGTGTCTTAAGAGCAATATACATATTTGCATTTTCAAATTTCAAAACAGTTTACACTAATTACATTAGTACTCATGTACTGAACTGAAGATTACTAGCGGTGATGTCATTACACTAAGATGCCCTAAATCTGCTGAACTATGTCACACTGTCAGACGGATCAAGTTTCACATGCATAGTATTTCTACAATAGAGTTCAACCACTGTTTTATCTTTTATGGCATTTTTACTGCAATGCCAGATAATTTCAGTGCATTAATTACTGGTATGCTAGTCATGTTTAACAGTCTGACTGTGTTAGCTAGATTGAAAGATTGCTTAACCTTTTCAATTGAGAATAAACAATTCAAAAGGAAATCTGACACCAGTTTTAAAGAAGAAATTAATTCATCCCTTTGGTGCAACAAGAATGTATCTCTCAAATGGTAAATATTGAGAAACAACTTTGTTGCGCCAAAGGGACGAATATCACTCCGCTCACATGATCATGTCCCGTGCACTCTTCACATCAGAGACTATAATAGACAATGTGCAATGGTCATGGTGGAAAGTAGTCAATTTTAAATAATTTTGTCAAAGCTAGACTCAAAGCTAGACTCAAAGCTAAACTCAAAGCTAGACTTAAAGCTAAACTCAAAGCTAGACTTAAAGCTAGACTCAAAGCTAGACTTAAAGCTAAACTCAAAGCTAGACTCAAAGCTAGACTCAAAGCGAGACTCAAAGCTAGACTATCTTGACATATAGGCCTCTATGAATCTAATCTATTGCTATATTTTTTTATCATATGTTTGAGAAAACATGGGTTTTAAGCAATTTGCAAGCAATGATTGACTTTCAGTGGTTTTTCATATTAATCTATGAATCGCTTTTTTCAGGTATTACAAAAAAAATCCATGACTACTGTGTAGCACTAAATTGTTGCTCTGTTTCTTTTTCAGCATTATCTTATTCAAAGGAAATTTGGTGAACTATTGGGTCCTGTAGAATCTGTTGGACACAGAGGAGGCGTTTATACAGGACACCGACAGTGTTTGGGTAAATACATCCCGCCAGGAATAATTAATGGACATCAGGGCTTTCATTTGACTCTTGAAGCTGAATTTTGATTTGCGAACTTTACTGAAGCTCGAAATTTTATTTGTGCAAGTTAAAGGTGTAGAGTTAGGTTTACTATACTTAAAATACAAATATTTTTGCATCATTTTGAATTTTTGATACAAATGTTCCTCTTGCCAATTGATGGTCAGGAGTCATTTTGACTATTCAAAATATTTTGGAGGCTAGTGAAAGCCCTGAGGATTATGCAGTAGATTTAAAACCGAAGGATACTGCAACATTCTACAGGCTGACTGAGAGGAATGTGAAGAATTCATTAATTCTTGCATGTGCCAATGTTTAGCCTAGTCGAGACAACATGCACTTTATACATAGAATGTAATGAATGAATGCACGCGCATCATCGCTGCAGTTGCACAATAGACATTTTTCTTATATCATGGCTGCAATACGTGACAAATTATATTATCAGCCAATCTTTTTATTACATTATTTAAAACATACTTCTAGAGCTGACAAGAGATATTTGTCAAATGTATCGTGCCCTGGCAGCAAAATAGTCTATGACTTCATTTATGCCTAAGGTCGGAGTAACTGATGATGACCATGGAAACAAACTTACAAGATGCATGACCAAACTACTTTTGTTATTTGTCAATGGCGACCATTTTGTACATGTAGACAATACGAAGCCATATAGTCCACTGCAAAAACAAGACAAATGGAAAGTCCCAAAAAGGTCTCTCTAAATGCTACAAATACCAAAACTGGGCAACAAACTAATTAATGGCATGCTTGTTTGCCATCATAAACACCTGACATTGCCAAAAACATGCAACACTATCCAATATTTTAACAGAATTATGGCCCCAGATCGACTGAGCATGCTTTTTCATGACAAGGCTTGCACCGGGGCTTAAGTGTTTATTGAAAGGTTACATACACAGTCTATTTTTATAGTAATAATCAATAGAAAAATTCTAAGTACAAAGATAATGCTGAACAATCCAATAAAGATCTGAGGACTAAAAATATCCATATTTTTCTAAGCAAACAGCTGATCACGGTATCTGTACATGTTGTTGAATAAAAATCTATAATGTGCTGCACTTTAATCGTACAATCTGTTGCATTGACTATTAACAATACCACAGATACTTGGGGTATGGACCCGCCCCCTCCCCCCACCTCCTCCAGATACGCACCTGGGTTATTTTTATCATCAACATTGTAAACCCAGACCCATACACTAATCACACAAACATTATTAAACGTATTTGGGACTAATAGAAAATTCACGTAAATGCCTCTCTAGCTAAATAACACAAAGATAAAAATGTTTCAATGAAATTTCTCCCACACCAACCTCGAATATCTGGTCGTTTTTAATTCGTTGTGCAACTTTCCCATATATCTCTGGTGTCATTCGATCAAGTAAACATTACTCTTCACGATGGTGATAATGACAGAAGCCGATCTTCCCTCCTGTCTCCACAATTTGCGAAAAAGTTGACAAATTTCGACTCAAAACGCGACTCGCACATAATCTTTCGACGATTTTAGCGATGGTACCCGGCCAGAAAAGGTAAGTACCGCGTCGCGCAGTAAACGTTGGAACCAGGAGAACAAATCACTGGAACCAGTCTACACTCGAAGTTTAAGGCGGTCAATTCAAAATTCAAAATAAAAAATATTAAACTACAAACAACCGATTATTATTTGATTGAAAGACGTAAACAGCACTATATTTGATTTCAAGATGTGGAACGCACAGTTTTGTGTATCTTGGTAAGCATTTTTATCGATAATTAAGTGTAGACTGGTTCCAGTGATTTGTTCTCCTGGTTCCAACGTTTACTGCGCGACGCGGTACTTACCTTATCGGGCCGGGTACCATCGCTAAAATCGTCGAAAGATTATGTGCGAGTCGCGTTTTGAGTCGAAATTTGTCAACTTTTTCGCAAATTGTGGAGGCAGGAGGGAAGATCGGCTTCTGTCATTATCACCATCGTGAAGAGTAATGTTTACTTGATCGAATGACACCAGATATATATGGGAAAGTTGCACAACGAATTAAAAACGACCAGATATTCGAGGTTGGTGTGGGAGAAATTTCATTGAAACATTTTTATCTTTGTGTTATTTAGCTAGAGAGGCATTTACGTGAATTTTCTATTAGTCCCAAATACGTTTAATAATGTTTGTGTGATTAGTGTATGGGTCTGGGTTTACAATGTTGATGATAAAAATAACCCAGGTGCGTATCTGGAGGAGGTGGGGGGAGGGGGCGGGGTCCATACCCCAAGTATCTGTGAACAATACTAGAGGCTATCAGAAACAATATTTTACAAAAGGCTGAAACATGAAAACAGAGATTGAGAAAAGTATGTGAATACCAGACAGGTACAGATAAATATTATCAGTTCTTGATGAAGACGTCTTGTTCAACAAATTCATCCTTCTGAAGCTACTTCAGTGCAGATACTGCCAAGATAGGTCAACCAAAGTACAATGTTCATGATAATCATTAATAAAAAAGTCTTGTTTCCATTTTTTTCAAAACAAAGAGATTTTTGTTAAACATGGCAACCCAATATTCAGAAACAGTAAAGATCACAATGACCTTGACCTAGGCTACTGAGGGCATTAGGGGTCATCTTTTGTTGATGAAACACCTCAATGTCACCTAAGGTCAGCTGTTATTGAATGGATAGTTGGAAACCAATACCCCTCATCTAAGACCAGATAGCTTATTTAATATTATATCATACTTTAAAAGCTTATTCATTCTTATGTTCTATGAATAGAAACCTAAAATGATTAAGAACACAAAGTCTTAAAAATCTCATGTCTTTAAACCTAACTTGCCTACTGGGTACTAATAATATCTACACCATATGCATCATTCTTATTTATTTAATGATAACATAACCAAGTCAAGTCTGTCTGATGACATACATACCGGTATGCATTTAATATTCAGTTGCATATTTATGTACAATATCAAATTTGAACAAACATTTGTTTTTGAGTGTTTACAGTAATTTTTATCGTTAAACATCCTGAGGGTTGTGACAAAATATTAACTAACCTAATGCAACCAGAATTGCCTAAATCAAAATATTTATACGTGAAGAATATTTTAACATAGTTTTTGTTGAGAAGTTTTAACAATTCTTAATTAATAATAAATAGAAGAACTATAAATAAACAATTAAAATTCAATTAAAATTATTTTAATTAAATCTAATTTAGTTTCTGCTTAAAGTTTTTTTCTTACCTTCGGGCCATTGACCTAGACAGTCACACTTCAATTTTTATGCTCAATCATTGAATGGAATAATGATCATGGAAATCATTATAAAATACGAACTAACAGCAGAACTGTGCTACAATGTATGTACAATGTAAACATGACATTCACCATGTTTTGAGTCACATGTAAAAGTACCAATGACATTATACCAATATGACACAGTGACCTAGACATATTCAAAAGAAATCCGACAGTTGTAACTTGCCATTTGAACAACGGCAGCTTCCTCACAATTTGTAAGGAACTTATTTACATAAGAACAGGTGTCTGTTTATTTTGGTGAACAAAATTTTGCACAGGACTGACATTGAAAGAAACAAACCAAGCAGCATATTTTAATGTGTGCAATCATTTTATGCAGGGTTTATTACAATTTTTCAGTCGGTCAGTTGCAACTGTGAAAACCCAACCAAAAAAACCCCAATGCCAATCAACAGTGTCTGTCAGGAATTGTAATGTACAAAATGTCAAGTGTTTGTTCCAAATGACCATCATGTGGCTTAAATCATAGATTACAGTTCTATTACCATTGTATGTAAGTATAATCAATGAATAATTTATACCAGGGAACTGACGGGACATTCACCCCACACAAACAAATAACTGAGTTAAACTCAAACTTGTAAAGACTAGTATAACCATGTACATAGACCAGTCACCTCTTATCAATATCAAGTTAAACGGTCAATACAAAGTTCTGTATTTGTAAACAGACTTTGTTTCTGAAAGAATTATGAGATAAATCAGAATTTAAATGTCACTGGGATGAGATATACTAAAATAGATCTTGTGACATTCGACAGAAGATATTCAATCTATTACAACAACGCTTCCCTACTAGTTTAGTAGATCTACATTTATGCAAAATCTGATCGATCGTTTTAAATTTTGAACTGAATTTTACAAATGCACCATTTTATAAATAAGTTTGGACTTTTAGAGACACTTCAATAAGATTTCTAAGACTTTTAGAGAGTGCATATTGTGAAAATGTGGTGTTTTTACATTATCTGGGTTCAAATTTGTAATCAAAAGGCTTCACAAACTGGCAGAGAAGGCCATCATAGTGTACACAGGAGGAGGTGGAATTGGCTAGGACATGATGTCATATTCCAAATGAAAAGTAGCCTTAAAATGGTATTTTTGCTCACCGAAAACTTTAAGCCAGAAGGCATAAGGGGCAGTAAGATATAGAAAGGAAAGCAGCCTGTGGCAAAGTCAGTGAATGAGAAATACTTACATTGCATATGCCATTCTCTCCATATAATGTTGTTCACTCTGATCTTTTCCTTGACATGCATGTGCATACCACGGAACTGTTTCCATTTTGGTGATGTCAACTTTCCACTACAACAATATAAATCTAAAATCAGTATTGAATAATATTGAATAATTGATATTTGTTTACACAAAGGCTCCAAGAACTGTTAACTTATATTTAAGTTTGGAGCTGTGCCTGTAATTCATATTTATTTGGGCTTCCTGGCATAAACAAATTTATGCAAACGATGTTTTACACTGGGCCAGTAGGCTACTTTCAGTTTTTTATCCATACACCCCCCTCCAATAAAAAGTTGAACGAATGGTAGAATAGTCACTACAATGTATATTGTACATTTCATCCAAACTTGAAAATAGGGTCCTACCGTCCTAGCTAAATAATGTAAGAAAAATATCAACAGACAGACAGGCATTTCTCAGACTCTGCAAGTACAATGATCGCAGAGCTTGGTCTTTGAGATCCCTTTGTGATTGGGCCAATGACAATTTTTTAATCGAGTGGGGAATGGGTGTTTATAGTGAGTGATTTGGTATTAAGACAGTCACAAGGTTAGTATCAGTCATAAGAGCATAGTAATAAATGTTAGAAGCTTTGTAACAAGTGGGTTTGCGGCACACAATGCTACAATAATTTCGCAATCAATGAGTGTAGGTACACCTACCATCCAATAACTATGTATTTAAAGGTAACAAAGTGCTGTCTGTAGTGGTTTGAGATGAGAAGTTTGCTAAGGCAGTAGAATACCATGATATAGTAGGGTACGGTACATTAGACGGTACACACCAGTCACAATTTATTTTCTTTTGGGTATGTACGATACCACTGACTGTGGTGAACTATGGGGAAGTGTGCCAGATATGGGAGTCTTTGGAACACAAACCCATGACCCCCTTTTTTCAACACTCCAATAATTCCAACCTTCGTATCATCTTACATCATGCAACCACAGTGGGTGGGAAACACTGAAAAACGTTGTAATAAAGACCAAGTACCATAGCTGAGGATCAAACCAGAGACCTCTCAATCTGTAGCCAAAAGCAATATCACTTGACCACCATGCCACCTGAATAGACTCCTTGTTTTTTATTTTTTTAACATGGCCTGTGCAAAGCAAAAATACACACAAGATTACATAGATCTGGGTTACCAGCCAGTTAACTTAGTCTAGTCAGGTCGGAAACACTGTAAAGCATTTCAAAAATGACCAAGTTCCTCGGCAGAGGATCCAACCACTTACCAGGGACCTCTTGATCAATAGTCAAGAGCGTAATCCCCTTGGCCATTGTACCACCATCACAAGTGACTTTAGGTCTCAAATTTTATACCTGGTTTTTCTGTTTCAAGTTTTGTTGCATAAGAAAGGCATTCGCTAGTGCTAAGCTAAGGAACAGCTTGCTTAAAAAAGTGCTATTTATGCTAGCGGACGAAGAGAAAAATTGATAAGCGACCAGCTCAGACTTCCCGATAGTCGCCGACAATCTGTCGGACCAACAGTCTGACGGACTTGGAGAAACTGTCAGACCAGAAGGAAATCTGTCGCTCTAATTTTTGTTCGCTAAAATCAACAAAAAAGCAAATATTTTCAATATCCCTTTTAAGACGACGTTCCTCGTTTCCCAGTACTGTCATCGAGAAATCGATAGCATTAAATAATAATAAATTTGTTGTCCCATGGCCAATTACCGATATTTCTTTCGATTTAATCCATATTTTTCCCACAAATGAAATTGGAAGAGACTCTTCAAAATAGGAGTACAAGAACGCAGAGTTAGAAAAAAGGTTCGCGCTTTGCGATTGGCTTACGAATTTATTACTGACCAATCAAAATAAGTCTTACAACGTACACACGGAAACGTACCCAATACAAAACGTATCCAATGCAAACGTACCCCGACGATTACGAACCATCAGACAAGCGGTCCAATGGAAAGGTCTGACGCTCAAGACCGAGAGCTAAACTGTCGGACTGGTCCAACGGCTCTTTGGAAGTCTGCCAGCTATGGCTCGCACAGGGCTTGACACTAACTATTTTTGGTAACTGGTCCCCAAATTTGTAAATAAAACAGTTACTGGTCCTTCAAGATTTTCACTTGTCCTTTTTTGATTTTCACAGACCTCAGACAAAGGGACCAGCGTTATTGTTGAGCCCTGTCGCATCTAGTTAAAGCTCACCTGAGCAACACGAAGCAGTGTGTTGAATAACAAAATGTTCACCTAGCTAATTGCTTGGAAACGGTATGCTATCAGTGAACTTGTTTGCTGGTAGCATGGTCATTATTTTCTTGAAGCAAGCTGTTCCTTAACTAAGCACTACTGAGCGCCTTACTTGTGCAACGGCCTCCTGCTATGCAACAGGCGCGCTACAGTATGGAACCTCGACAAGCCTCGGCTTCTGAAACTACAGTGATCTAACCATAATGGAATGTTTTCATATCAAACGACAACACAATGATAACGTACCTGTAAGCTAAGGTCAGCTTGTCAAACAAGGATGACAGGGATGCATCTAGTGTCATAGTTTGTGTTGACCTGGGTCCAAACTTGTAAGTTGTGCATGTATCCTTACTAGCCTCAGAAAAGTTGAAACCCGCAGATATCTCATCTTCC
Organism: Spisula subtruncata; assembly: GCA_963678985.1. Classification (NCBI taxonomy): domain Eukaryota; kingdom Metazoa; phylum Mollusca; class Bivalvia; order Venerida; family Mactridae; genus Spisula; species Spisula subtruncata. The sequence goes on along the minus strand of OY787672.1, from coordinate 21,753,374 downwards.
TCGTCTGATAAATAGTCGCCAGTTTTGTTGTCATGTACTCGGCTGACCATAAAGTGACCACTGTGAATTCCTTCCTTTTCTCTACTTTTCGCTCTGTCGGTTTGCACCCCGAGCGACGATACACTATCATGCATAGGACTTTTCATCGTGACAACTGGTTTAAAACCTTCAAAATTAGTTTTAAACATAACACGAACTCCGTTTACACATGCATTCCGAATTCAAACGCATTTATCTACTTCGCAAACAATTGTTGTTGAAAAACAGCCATGTTTTTTTACGAAAGTTCATTTACATAATGCGTGATCAAAGCGTCATTAGCCAATCAGATCAATGGATACAGAAGTCGTCTGTCAAGGACGTTGAAACGGTGAAGGTCGTAAAAATGGGTATAAAATCCACACCAGACCGTAACTACGCAAATTTCGATATCCGTGGAAAATTATAAGAATTGTGAAATCAGTCATTAATAATAAGATGAATTATCTTGATGTCTGTTATAAAGATCTTGTTAGCTGTTACGTTCATACAGGGATTTTAAATAATACTTATTATTTATATAGAAGATCCTGGTTCATAATAGGTTTTAAAAATAGGCATAACCTACATGTATCGAAGACCTACAAAACATACAAATCTCTACATTAATTAAATATCTTTTCTTAATTACATATATCGCTGGTTTAAAATGGGAAGGTCGTAAGTACAAAATCAATATTTTGAGAAAACAAGAAAAATCGTCTGCCATCACTCTTTACTAATGATACAACAATTTGTTTCGACTTCATATTGGTCAAGATGACAAGTTCCGATTTTTTGAAAATAATTCATAAGAAGTGCTTTTTGATGTAGGTCCTAGATTTCAAATATGCATTATGCCAAAGACCTAAATTGTATGTCACATGCCGATTATACCAATAAAACTGTAAAGCTGTTAACTATAAAGTTCTGGACCAGAAGCAAAGAAGGAAAAAATGTACCCCTTTAAGAACCAATATTAATTGCTTCAAAATGACATGTACATTGTATATTATGTATTTTTTCTCCATAAATTCTAATTGTTCTCGTTTTTTTATAAAACGTATGTATGTGTCACTGTAAACGTGAAATAAAAGTGTGTATATACAGACATGCCAATGCATGCCAAAATCAACATGTTTAATATATGTTTTTTTTCTTTTAATTCTTTGATACTGGTAATTAAGTCTATTGTGTCTCCAAATATTGTAAGCATATTGGCTACGAGGGCGTCATGCACATACTAATATACATGTACATCCAATTTGAATGAAGCATGCCAATTTTATGCTTCATAGACTTTGTTAATATGTAAATCAGTTTATTTAAAGATGCAATAAAACAACGAGTATCACCGTAAATCGAAAAGTCCCAAAAATGACGCCATGTAGAATACTATTTAGAATACTGTATGACGGAGCTCAGCCTGGGTCACATTTAGCACGTGCAACACACGCATTACAATACCACGATATACGAACTATGCCAATATCATTATGAAGTTCGGATTTTAATATCATTTAGAATTTGTAGCAAAAAGCGGTGTATGCGACCAGTGCGAAGATCATCAGCCCATACCAGGAAAACATACAAGAACAGACCCTTAAACTGAGTCTGTGTTCAGGAATTGAGGAACGTTTCCCAAACTTGGATAAGGAAATATGCGCTCTCGACGTTTCAGAGGTATTAACATATCATAAAAGACATGGACACACACAATACGAAATAAAAGGACTGGAATGTTTGTATTATTTAATCACTTATTCATCAAAAAACGTACACCCAATTTGTTATATTTTTATTTGGTCTTTTTAATGTTCAATTTACCATGATGTACATTATTTGAAATTATTTTTTTTATCTCACCATGAATCAATTTTGATAGAAAAAACTATCACAGAAACGTCAACGAAACATGGATTCATTCATATTCCGAACCAAATCTCTTCACAATACGTCATGATCATTGAGTTTGGTATGAAATTTTCAATGTGCGTTTTCCAGAATGTTATAAAACGACACATGCATTAATTGTATGTTATTTTAAGAGCTAAAAATCAAAATTAATCCATTATTTTGGCAGGCGAAATAGTCTTCAAACAAACGGTGCTACTTAGATGTCACCCGTCTTTTAAAAACATGTCAAGATGTACCAAAATCGGTAGTGATGTTATAGTAACAGGGTTTCTACTGAGGCATAAAGCCCACTCCTGAAACTTTGACGCAAGTCTGTTTCGGATGCCATAGGCATACACCACAACATCAAAATTCTGTTTCAAACATTGTGATATTGTTAAAATTTAGCGTTTGAAATTTCAAATGACCATTCACAATGTTCAAGGCAGTCGTACGAAAAGTAGGACCCTGTAGTATGATCATCGACTTACCAGTGTTTGTTGAATTCTGTTTTTTCCGTTGTTGTGTCTTCTTTAATGACGTGTCCGTCCAGTTATCTGCTCAGTTATGCCAGTAGGTGGATTACGGGGGTCATGTGTGGCATCGTCAAAGGCTTTACTGAAGCCGAGCAAGATTGCATCTTTAACACCATCTTCGTTTGTAGCTGTATATTGCAAGAACAAGCATGTAGGAGTGCATGATCTCATCTAAAGTTCTGAACTGATGCTGTGGATCTATAAGTTGTAAGACTCCATGGCAGTGTTGGTTTATGTCATCATGGTCGTATGTGTTGTCATGTAACACTGGTGTTGGAATTGTTACAAATATATCGCTGGCTTGAAATGAGAAGATCGTAAGTACTTTTTAGATTGGTGCATATTTGAAATCTGCATTACAATGCGATTCTTATGAGCAGTTTTCATGCAAATCGGAACGTGTCATGTTGACAAAACTGAAGTGCAAAGAGTTGGATTTTCCATAAGCATTAAGTAAAGAGCAGTTTTTGTATTGTTTTCTCAAAATACCGATTTTTTTACTTACGACCTTCTCAATCTAGACCAGCGATACATTGTATTTATAAAGCTGATGTTTGCACCTTTTGGTAAAATCATGCAAGTTGAGCAAGTCATGGTGACTTGACCAGCAATATGATCAAACCTACTGATATCTATCTACACAAAGACGTATGCTCAACAATTCGATGTAAATAACCTGCATAGATGCTGCCGTGTTTTTGGTGTGATATAAGTGTTTATATACAATTTTGGCTCAATTAGTCATCTTTTTATCATGTGGCTTAAGATTTGACTCCATGCGAGAAGTCAAATTGTAAACTATGCAAGCCAGACATAGGCTTATAAGAATAACTCTCATTGTCCACTGTTACATTTAGATGTGCGAAGTTGTTGCAAGACAGATGTTGTAATTTCGCAAGCGAGGACTATATATATCTGCAGTCAGCCTTGCAGTTGTGTTGTTACGGTTTTCTGTTCTTGACTGGTTGGGTGTTGCATTCCCTGTCAGATTTCCTCAAATATCTTTTGTAGAAAATTGGAATTTCAAGCCACTTGAAACTTTCATAAGTTTGCAGCTGTTATACCATTGTTACTTGATTTAATGTATTTTTCTCAGGACGGGATCCATCAATTTTTTGCTCACCAGGGTCCGATCAGATATGTTTCGTAGACTTGTCTCCTGGCCCTGATAACATATGGACATAAAAACATGAAAGAAGACTTCCGCATTTGTCTACAATTCGAGGGATCTCCAGTCTGGTCTTCTTATTGAAGGTTCCAACAGGAATCATCTTGTCAGTTTATGAACTGGATTGGAAATGAAACCTTCTGACAATGCATTTCAATATCTTTATTTCCACCATATAAGTGATATGATATTTTCTTAGAATGAGAAGGTTGCAACTACAAAATCAGCATTTTGAGAACACAAGAAAAAAAGCACTCTTTACTCACTGGTATGGTAAAACAAGCTTATTCAACTTCAGCTTATAAGAAGCGCCTTATAAAGCAGATTTCAAATATGTAAGTAGTAGTTTTAAAAGACCTTCCCATTCTAAGCCAGCGACATGTATGTAAAAGAATAGAGGGCCACTCTGGAGAGGTTGTACCGAATACAGTTTTTGAAAACAATACAAAACAACAAGATTTTTATGCAATGAACAATTTATTAGTGAACTTGATGAAACAAAAGAAGTAACAAAGATATTAGTAACTTTGTAATCAAATAATAGCCTAATATGTATACATATATAAAGATGTGAATGTTTCTATCATTTCCACAGAACAAAAAGATAATCACATGACCAGCAAGACTAGGAGGATACTTTTTTCCAAGTTGTATCAGTATGACATCAGTAATGTGAATGGAGCAAGCGGATAACACAAGCCCTCTGGCCAGAACTTACCCATTCCCAACTGGAACATGCATCCACACACCCCATTAAAGATGAAGGGGCATAAAAATTAATATGCAATAGTGGATACAAGTGAGAATGTTTCCAAATTTAATGTTTAATTGAGTATAAGAATAAAAGATATTAAACTAGAATTTGCCATACAAAACAATTTTGATAACTGAAATAAACGAAACTAAAATATTTATAACAATTTGATAGCAGTCAAATTTTGAAAGCTAGTTCCAATGTAAACAATATAAATGTTTATTTATTACAGAAACGTCACAATTTTCAAAAATTAAATTGTAATTAACTTGCTCCAGAAAATCAACACTGTGAAAATAACAACAGTAACATGAAGGAAACAAAAAATAATGATCAGATTATAACAAGTCACTGTAGCAAGTAGAGCCTTATTCACAAACATTGTAAGTCTTAAACTTACATTGTCAAATGTTCTATTCAATGTTGTTATAAATGTTCCAACTTTGATATACATTTATATGTATACATGTTCAGTGGGTAACAGCATATAATCAGATAAAGTTTCATATAATTACATCTAATTGCAAAGAAAGGGCAATGCTTATAAAAGTTTGCGTTTCGGTCTTACAATGTTGGTGAATTGGGCACTAGTTTGGAAAGATTGTTTAGCCGTTTATGTGTACCCAAAACATAACGGGTAAAATTTAGTTTAGCATTGAATTAATAAAGCACATGTTTGTAGGAGCCTTTATAATTGCTTTTACACAGCAAAAATTGTCTCTACCACTGTGTTACTCCATTCGCACACTAAATGGACTGTGCATTCCTAATCATATACGCATTTTAGATCCCTTAATGTTGCAAACCATTCAACTTGTACAATTTAACCACAGGGTTGTGTCGCATGCCTAGTACACAACAAATGGATTCATGTAAAGTCTCCTGGAAAGTCACACCAAGAAACATACAAGTTTATCAACAGGAATTTAGTTCTATCTTTGTGTGACACCCATAGGGACTGAAACAGAAATCATGTTGATCCAAAATTTAAATCAACAGGAATTCAAATTCTTTGCACAACACTTGTAGAAACCCAACAGAAACCCTGTTCTCATGAGATAGATAGGACTTCTTCTGTTAAATCAATGCAGCACATATTATTATAAATCTGTATCAAATACAATCAGAACGGCGACATTTAAAGAACACATCGGTAAGCTAGTCAGCACCAAACACAATCGTCAACCAAACGATCTTCATCACAAGGCTGTATGTTTAACTCTTCATCATGTTTTTCATCTTTTTCTCAGTGAATATCCTAAAGATAAATAGATAATAATGAATACAAACCAACTTTGAGGTGATCAGATATATAGATAGAGTCTAACTTCTGAGCAGTTACCTTTGGCTATATGCTGTATAAAGTCTTAAGCTAAACAGGTAGTCAAGGCCCAATACTCTTTTCGAGCTATAGAAATGTGTAGAGTAATGATTGCCCAAATTGTCATTTGTCATGTATCATAACTCAAATGCATATGCTGACAAATATTCCAACAAAGTTTGACATGAAATTCAAATAAAAGCAAAATTTCATCATTTCAATGGTCTCATTTCTGCAAATACAGTCATATTGGTGCACAGCACTAACATTCCTATGAAATTTGTATACTGTAGTACTGTGTAGTGCAATTAATTTTCAAGGAATGTCAAGGAAAAATCTATATGCCACCCCTACCAAATTATTTAGTGGGGACTTACAACACGTTTTACTATAAGATAATCGGCCAATAAAAATATGTTTTTCTTTGATGTAAACAGACAATGAAATAATTGCGCAAGAGAGACACTATATAGATAAGCGTAATAACTATCACCCTCGTATTATATCTACTTACTTCTGCCAAGTGCATCAGTTTCCTTTGTTTCCTGATTGAGAGGTGCAGGTGGAGCTGACAACCTGTAGAAAAACAAACATATAAAATCATGCATTATTACAAATACTACACATCTCTACGACACTTTAATATCATTACCGAAATATTACATGCCGGAACACATCTTCAAACATTTCTTAATTTGTTGTACCTTAGGTTTTGTATTTTCTGTCCATTTATAACCAACAAGATGTGGGAATTCCATGAAATTCAGATTTTCATGGCAGACAAGCATATAATTTGGTAGAGATGGCTTTTCTTTTTAGGTTACATTTATGATCCTTACCTAGACACCACTGGTCCAACTTTCAATCCCAAGTAAGGTTTTCACATAAGCTACCTACACAGCAAGTATTATCATGATATCTCAATCCAAGCTAAAGTTAACAATCGGAAACCAAATTGTGGACACCCGTCACCAAAATCACCCATCTAATAATGTTGAAAAAACCGGATAAAACTTGTATGCATCCTTTATACAGTTGAAATTAGACAAATAATTCCCAAGACATAGTGCAGATGAATTATAAGTGAAACGAGACTGTGTTCAGTAAATGCTTATGCCCTGATGGAAGCCTGGTCCATAATTACTACCTGAGTCAACCAACTTGAAAGTTTTGTAACGGACAGACGATCTACACAACTAGACTTGGTTTTGATCAGTCATGCAAAGAGTCATTGAAATTAAACCAGAGCGACCATAAACATGACTCCAATGTAGCCTCCATATACTTCCTACACGGGGGTATATTATATAGTTCCTCTTTGGAGATACATTGACAGTAATTGTTTACCTCTTTGAATTCTTTTTCTGTGCAGGCACATTGGTCGTTGCGGCTGGAACCTGAAATGTCAAATAATCAACCGCTACATTGACAAAACCAAACTAACTCTTGTAAAAATCACCTATGTTGAACCAGTCTCCCTGGAATTGATTATTATAAATAATCAGGGCTGGTATTTATAAAGCATCTGAAGTGAAAACTTAAGCACCAGACAACTTCATAGCACATGGGAAGGGCATTAATGTAACCAAGGCAACAGGACATCTAGTTCTCTCAGTTGACAAGGAAGTACTCAATTCACTGCACTTATTAACTTGGTCGGCTTAAAGTTGGTAATAAACACAAAATATTTATGTGAGGTTTCATTAAAATGCGACATTAGCATGGTCAACTTTGTGACATCCATCAGTCCAGACAGACATCCAGCAAAAAACAATGTGTCTCACCCGCTATATTGAGAGAAATTTAAACTTACGGAAACCCAAATGAAACCTGCGCCCAATGCATCAGCCACATTATTCTGAATATACAATTCTACTCAGATAAAATACATTAGACAATTTACCTTTTTTGATTTTGGAAAGGACACTTCAGAATCTGACGACATGTTACTCATCCTGTCTTGATCACTGAACTCGCCGGACAGACGTCTTTTTCTAGTACCTTTCAACTGTTCCACTTTGTTCGCAAATTTCTTACTCGTTGAAGCAGACATTTTTCTTGGCCTATTGCCAGATTTTGGAGTCTTTTGAGCAGGTTCTTCAGCTACAGATTCAGGAACACTAGGCAGAATATCATTTGGTTTGATAGATTTGCGTGCAGAAGCAGCACGAGGCTTCTTAGCTTCACTTGGTCCGTCTGTTGATGATTCTGAGGCAGTTCTGTTCCGTAGTTGCCTAGCAGGTACAGTACTGGTATCTGCTTCAACAATGTCTTTCTTCATACTGGTGCTTCGTCTTGTCGGCCTTTTAGGTTTTTCAGGTGTCTTCTCGTCAACTTTGCTATTGACTTGTATTTGTTTAGAGACTCTGGGTGATTCCATAGCATCGTCATGGAGATCAGACTTGAGGTGTAAAGCAATATTAGGAACAACCAGACTATCAGTATCACTATCCTGTGACTGGCGTGCTGATTTCTTCTTTTGACTCGATGGAATCCTGTCCTCATCAGTCTCGGCAGATTTTCTCGGAGGAGGGGAGTTTAATTTTGGTAACTTACTTTGTGCAATAGCCGGTGACAAATAATTTGTGTCAATCACTCCCGCTTCCTGACTTTTGTCTGATTTATTCTTACCAGCACTCTTCGAAGATGACCGAGGTGAATTTACTGCGGAGTTATTTTGACCTTTTCTTCCTGATTTAGGTGTTTGTTTTGTACTAGTTTTGTTGGCAGATTCCGGTGAAGGTAGATCAGAGCTACTTCTTTTTCTTGCAGACAATGGACTCCTCTCAGCACCAGAAACGCTTCGCTTCTTTTCAAAAGGTACAGGACTCTCAGGAAACTCATTTTCTGAGTCTGTAACACTGCTCTCAATTGCTATAATCTCTTTACTCTTCTTTCCACTACCAGTTTTTGAAGCACTTTTAGGAGTGCCTTCATGGTCTCTTAGTTCCTTCTTTGTGGAGTTTGGTGTTTTGGTCACTGGTGTATGAGTTATCTTCTTGGCCGATTTGGGCGTCTTGTTTTTATGCATATCAATTTTCTCATCTGATGCTGGAGTCTTCTTTCCGTCCATACTGTCCATTTTCTTAGCTGATTTTGGGGTCGTTTTGTCTTGCTCATTTTCCAATTTCTTCCCTGATTTTGGAGTCTTTTCCAATTTCCTTGCTGATTTTGGAGTCTTTTTGTCTTGCACATTTTCTCTTTTCTTCTCTGAACTTGGAGTCTGCTTTAATTTCTTGGCTGATTTAGGAGTCTTTTTTCCTGGAGTAGCTCCAATTTTCTTGCCAGAATTTGGTGTATTAGAACTGTGAATATCTACATGGATTTCCTTGTCTACATTCTCTGTTTCACTGTCACTATCGCTAACGATTTCAGTCTCAACCACTTCATTATCTGATACTGAATCACTATCAATAGCAAGAACCTCTACAGCTTCTTTGGCAATCTTACCAGCACTGCTTAGTCTTCTCTTATTATCGACAGCCTTTGAAAGACTTTTTGAGGTGGCTAACTTATTTTCAGTTTCTTCATCATCACATGATGACATTTTACTACTAGACTTCCTGTTTTTCTTACTTGAATAATCTTTTATTTTGGTAAAATCTGGTTTTTCGGAATTTTCTGAAGACATACTAGAATTTATCTTTTCAACTGACTCAATAGAATCGTCAGTAAACATAGATTCATTTTGGTTGGCTGTATTAGTTGCACGCCTGGTCTGAGGAGTTTGTATTTTTCCTTCAATCTCTTCCACAATGCTTATGATTTCTTCAGTAGATTTTGTTCTAGCTGCATCTTTGTCTTTTAGTCCTTTCTTTGGACTGGTTTCCACTTTGTCTGTTATGCCAATCGATTTTCTGGCAACTTTTCCGGAGGTAGCTTTAGCAATGAACTTTTCCTGCATACTTGTGGTACCTTTCCCATTCATTTTGTTAGCATTCTTTTTAGGAGATTGTGCAAACACATCTCCATCACTTTCCATTTCTCCGTGTAGCTCAGATAGTTTTGATGCGTCGGTATCCATACTTTCATTCAGACCATTTATCTTTCCATTGTCATCTTGTGATTTTCTTTTCTCATTTGTACTATTTGACCTTGACTTTCTGGGAGATTTTTGCTTCTTTGTAACTTGTTCAGAAGTTGGTGATGCTGGTGGAATTGATTTACCCAAATATTTGACAGTGTCATTCAAATCTTCTTTGCATTCTTCTGCATCTGAGGAATCTATATCAACAGTAGTTGTTTCATTGGTTGTCATAGTGTTGTTTTTATCTTTGTAATCTACATCATATTCAATGATTTCAGTAGCACTATCATGAACCATGCTCACAGTAGTATTATCATCATCGTCTTTAACGCTAGTATTCTCTGAATCATCAACACCAGACACATCACCACTGATTTCAGAATCGGTAATAGTTATAACAGAAAGGGATGTATCAATCGTGGCATCTGCAACCTTCTTACCAACTTTACCCTCCGGGCTATCTCCCATTTCAGTCACATTACATGTTCTACCTGCTTTTTTCTTTGGCGAAACTTTTCTCACTACACTTTTAATTCCATCGTTGTCATCGGATACTGTTTTTTCAGACACAAATGTACCATCATTGACCTCAATAGCTGATATATCGGAATCTACTGTATCTGTAATTTCTACAACCGATACCACATCCTTCTCTAAACAAGATTTATATTTCTTCCTATCTGGTGTAGAAGATGATGATTTCTTCTTCTTTTTCTCGGGACTACTTTCAGCTGTTGACGATGATGTAGTCTTCTTCCCTTTGACAGGAGTACTTTCAGCAGTAGAAGATGACAATTTCTTCTTCCCTTTCTCTGGACTACTTTCGGCAGTCGACGATGTTGATTTCTTTTTTGTTTTGATTGGACTACTTTCGGCTGATTTATTTAAGCTACTGATTCTGTCTCTTTTTTTCATTGATTTATTAGAAGTTTCAATGTCATCTTTATCTAATTCCAGTGGTTCTTCTGTTTCTGGTTCAGTATCTAAAGGCATTATGGACACAATGTCTGCCTTTAAGAACTTTCTAAACTCCGGATCTTTGCTCAAATGATTAGCAAATTCTTCATCAATTTTATAGATTGGACGGGTTGAAGAACTTGTGTTTAGCAATTCATTACTGGCATTGACTAGTTGTTCCATATCTGCCAATGATTTGACAATAATAGGATCTTTACTTGGCACATCATCACCATCAACCTCTTCTTCTTGGTCAGCCTGAAACAAATAGTATAGTGGTACCTCTGTTAAATTTTGGCCATTGTTTAGAGGTGTTTCCTGTTCAGACCCTAAATTTATAATAAAATCGGTGCTGTACATCGGGCATGTTAAAGAACCAAGGAGATTGTTCGGAAAAAGGTAGGGCAACGCACCCGGATTCCTTGTATCACACCACTGTTTCTTCTATTCGCTGTCCCTTCAGCAAAATACAGGACCCCATTGGATATAAGTGCTTGTACATTTATGGGTTAATTCTTGACCGAGAGGTTTAAATAATTACTACCTCTAACCTCTACCTTTTAGTTTGAAACACAAGATAATTGTAACAGCATGGTCATGAAAAAAATAGTTTTTTTGTAAAACATGTATGTTCCTGGGGAGGTCCCCAACAGCAGGAAATGGTAACAGACACAGTGGCCAAATCCTTTGACCTACTGTCCTCCAAATCAATCGAGGCCATCTTGCTAGCTAACCACTATGCTAAGTTTGAAGATCATAGGGAAAAGTGTTCTTGAGTTATTGATGGAAACCATTTGGTCTACTGAAGAACAGACAAACTGACATGACTGTGCAAAGCAATATAACCCATTTTCAATGAAGTGGGGGCATAAATACAGATTTTTGAAGTTTACAAACTTGTTCAACTTGTGATTTCTTGTCACCCGTATCCAAGTAAAACAGTTCTTCTGTTGCCATGGTTTCCAACATGGTTTCAAACATCTTTTCATCACCATCTTTCACAACACTGCCACCACTGTCACTGCTAAAACTCTGATAAACATTAATAAACAAGTAATTAGGAAAAACAAGCAATACTGAAGTCCCCTACCCGGTTTCCAGGTTGTCAATGTTTCTGTTGCCATAGTAACCTCAATTTTTGTCTGAATCATTAATTAATTAAATGTGCATAAGCTCCTCATTGGTCCGTATCCGCATATCAAGTTTCATTAATCTAGCTTGAAAACTGTTTGAGTTATGGCAGGATCCAGCGGACAGACAGACGGAGGGCAAACTTACAGTCCCCTGCTGTTGAAAACCAGTAGGGGCCTAACAATTACATAAACAAATAAAGGATTTATGAAACAATAATGAGGGACATAACTCCGGTAACAAGAGGGCCCCAAGACAGGAATCACTTGGGACAATGGCACACTGACAGAAAACATATTTTTAGAAAATATTTAATTTTTATTAACAAAGGGCTCTATTTGCCCTTATTTCATTCCTAGCAGGGTCTTCATATAAGCTCCACAATGTCTCATTCGAAATTGAGCAAATTTGAGCTCACCCTGATTTTCAAATTTGAGTAACTGTAACAGTGACCTTGACCCCAGTAGCCCAATTATCATTCACAAAATGCGCCTTAATGCAAACTACTTTTACAAATGTGTAGCAAAGTTCAATCCAATATCTCATTTCTAAACATCTTCTAAACTAAGTTATTAAGTGGACATTGCTTTTCTATAATTAGCAACTTAACCTTGTCCACACTCTTGACCCAAGGAGCAACTTTATACAATCCATCTATGCAGTAAGTTCTATCACAAGTTCTCATTTAGTTCCCAACTTTAGTTATAGAGCATAAGTTGTTTTTTCTATTTTTAGTAATGGTGACCTTGAGCCCTTAAATCATAGGCGGCATACTAATACAGCAAGGTTCATTGCATTCATTGAATGTCAGATCTGTTGAATGTTTCTTTAGAATCATTAGCTCCTAAAAGGTCACTTTACAAAGTCAAGGTCACTTTAACAATTTTCAAAGTCACTTTAGAAATTTCAAGGTCACTTTTGATGCAGTTAAAATACCAGTAACCAAGTATGTTTGTGCTACGTCATGGTATTTATTCTTCTTAATGTTCAGAAACAGCCTTTTTCATGAGATCAAAATAGAATCTATTATTTAACTATATCTCACATCATTCTTTTTCCAGAAAAATGCAGGTTTTATCATTTTCTAGATATAATTTTCTAGATATTATGTCTCCCCCTATCCAGGTGAGACATATCGTTTTTGGCCTGTATGTCGTCCGTCTGTCACACTTATTGTTTATGCTTAATAACTTGAGAACCATATGACCCACAGTCATGAAACTTCATAGGATGATTGGTCTCATTGAGTACAGTAGCCCTATATTCATTTAGGTCAGCAGGTCAAGGTCACCCACATGTGAAAACTGTTCTTGCTCATTAACTAAAGTTCCCTTTAACTCACAGTCTTCAAAGGTCACTTTTAGAATGAGGAGTGTGACTTACATCTAGTAGGAGGGTAAGAAGTTCATCTTCAGCTTCTTCCAGTAGAAACCGAGTTATCACCGTCTTCTTAAACTTCTTGTCTTCCGATGGAATATACTCCATAGCTTCTGGACAATGGTCACTCAGCCAATCTATAAATCCTTTACCAGCTGGTATACTCTTGGTTTGCTGTAAACATATATAAGTACATACTGTATATTCAAAGAAATATTATCAATTGAAGGTGTCCATGTCTGTCGAAGTCCAGATTATCAGGAATGGGTACTAGTTCTGACACCATTGCAGTTACTGTAAAATCATTAGTTTTCGTGGGGGTCAAATTTCGTGGATTTCGTGGTTTAACCACGATTATTTCCCAACGAACAATAATTGTTACCCTAGTGTTTATTACCTGTAATGCAAAATTCATGAATTAAAGCTCCATCGAAATGATTTGTTTTACCAAAACCATGAAATTTCGTCCCATTGAATTTTAATTATTTTACAGTTACTTGAGATAAAAATTCACAGGAGCAAATGAGGATGGAACCTAGAAACCTCCCGGGTGACTAGTAGGCACTCTTGATTATGTTGCTTAACAAGCATCTGTTACAGTAAATTCATTAATTTTGTGGGGGATTAAATTCGTGGATTTCGTTGTTCACCTGAACCACAAACTTTAATCCCAATGAACATTAATTTTGACCCTTGTTTTATTACCTAAAATTAAAAATCCACAAATTCAAGTCCCAACAAAATTGTCTTTTTTACCAAAACCACGAAATTTCATCCCAACGAAATTAAATGATTTTACAGTATCTAATACTCAAAATTTCCCAATATCAACTAAGTAAGCTAGAAAATCTTTGATAATGATGGAACGAGGCTTCATCAATCACAAAACCTCGCAAGTAGACAACTACTGGTACTTTATCTTGCTGATAAATGTTCTTGTAAATGTTTCACACCTATTTCCACTGGAGAAGTGTGACACAAAAAAATCAATATTTTATTAAACATACACAGATATCTGTTATCTACCCCCCCCCCCTTTTCATCTGATTTTGATACAGTAGCCTAGCCCAATAGATATACTCCGGAATTCAATGCAATCTGGTTTTTCCACACTTATCTGGCGGTACTAACAACTTTTACCGTTATCCATGTTTCCGTTTGATAAATATTCATGTATGAACCATTGAAATGAGCGATGCTTATTTAAATCACAATAGCATTAGCAAAGGATTAATGTCAACATTATTTGTACCGCATGCAAATTTGTGGAAAACCCACAATATTGTACATTCCGGATTGTATCTATTGCCATGCCGTATTTTCAACATCTTTGATTAAAATACATCAAACATGACATGAGACCCCAAAGCAGCCAACATGCAAGATAATCAAATGTGGTATGAAAACAGTAAAATCATAAACATTCGAGGAAATAAATGACCAAATAAATTTGCGAATGACCTTGAAATTGAATCATCAAGATTGATCAACCTCCAAAATAAAGAGACTTTTTAAAAGTGAACCATCAACAGTTAGATCAAGACAAGGGGGAAAACTCTTGTGTAGATTTAAAAGATCGGGAAAGACAGAAAGCAAGAAAGAACTCCGGTATCAGTCTTATGTGCAAGCAGGCAGGAAGTGGATGAGTAGGTAGGTTTCACAGTCAGAAATCCTCAACTTCACAACCCTCACATAATCATCTTTTGAAATGCCAAGAAAATTACTTATTATATAGCAGCACACACAAAATACATGTACAATACCAGTAAAAGCAATTTCAACAATTTTCTGATTTTGCTGGACCAAATTATCCTGAAATTTACAACCCCACAAAATCATCCTCTTACCAAATGAAATCCCATGATTATGCTGGATCAGATATGCTTATATATTTCAGCACAGCATTAAAGTTTTAAAACTTGAAACTTAGTGACATATTAACATAATAATGGTTACTGTGAGCAGCGTGAGTCTAACAATAACATTTATAATTTGAGGATTGCCTGCAAATTTGTCATAACTGCTCCATATTAAAGCAGGACATACAACAGTCTTGTACACAACCTTTAATACCAATATATGTTTTATCAGTGGATTTGAAAAAAGTGTAAATAATAAAGATTACCGGTACTCAAGGATTACATGTTGTTAGCAAAATTGATAACTGGGAATAGGTTGATAGATAAAATCACACAAAAATAGCAATGAGATTACTACAGAAAAATCATTTAATTTCGATGGAACACAATTTTGCAGTTTTGGTAAAAAAGACCATTTTGAAGGGAACCTAATTCCAGGATTTTGCATTCCATGTAATAAATACATGGGCGAAAACTATTGTTCAACAGGATTTGGTTTCTTTCGTTGTTAAAAGAACCACAAAATCCACGAAATTAAATCCCCCACAAAAATTAATGATTTTACAGTATTTTGTACGGACAAAGATATGTTCTTATTAAAGTCTTGTGAATGGGGAAGTGAAGAAAGCCAGTCAAACTATTCCTTCAATACTTGAGTTAAGGAATTCAAAACGTTTGCAGTAGTGTACGCAGAGAATAGGACTAAAAATATTGTGTATGAATTTCAGAATACAAATGTACATTAAAAAGTGCAACATTTTGGATTTAATTGTTACTGGTTGCCTGCGAAAATTGTTGTAAAAAAATTTGAGATGGTCAGTGAGTTAATGAGGAAATGTTTTTTAAACTACTGACCAGTAGCCCCTTCTTAACTTATTTTGAATAAATAATACAAGTTGTAAAGCCACCATACTTGCATTATGAATGTTACAATAGTGAAAGACAACCTTGATATCGCCAATAGGTATATGTACAGAATACGTACATGTATACAGAATATACGACCACGCCTAACAGTAACCATGGCAACCATCAGAGATCTACAGAGTGATAGAAACTTTCTACTACAATGTGATAAAGTCATTTTCCTAGTTTCCAGTCAATCGCAGTCATTGGATTATATTCAAAATGAATGCAAAATGCCAAAAATAAATAGCACAAATCTGAATGTGTATGAAATCATCCTGATAGATTCCAGTCAAACGAAAGCAGCTGCTGACACTGATGACGAACAAGCGGACAAAACGATCATACATGTTTCAAACCTTGAAAAAGACATATTTAAATGGTGGCCAAAAACTCTTGCATTCTTATATGGCATGCGGAAATCTCGCGGAACAATGGACAATGCGTATTGTATGCATTATGTACCAAACAAAGAGGACACCATCTTACATCCTATGATGAAACTTTTGTTAGACATGTTGAAAACACATGGCATACAGTCCGTCAAACACTCGGAGAAACGGAAGTGCTGCATAGTTGTCTGTACAGACGCTGGAATGAAATTACCTAAAGCATTATGTGCTGCTTTAACAAAACAGAAGGAAAGAATTTTCGCTGTGGCACTGTCTGGGAGGACTTTTTCTAGAGACATAATACACCATACCGACAGACAGTTTAATCAGGCAACATCCATGGAACTGATAGTGACACTAATGACAGACTTTAATCTCATCAATGCTGAAGTTAACACCAACAACAACAACGACAAACCCTTGAATTGTCCAACCCAGTTACTAGTTCCTGCAGGGTACTTAGCCCTGATAGTCAACCTGCCTGCGATGGTAATGCATCTAGCTATATGTATGGTATTCCCATGGCCGCTACTAGTCCGGCATTATGGCAGTACAGAAAATAAACCAAGGAATTATCAGATAGGTTTTATCCTGATTTCCATACTTGTTATTCTGGCTGCGCTATTTACCGGTCTTAAGTTGTTACCTAAGTTTTACCCCATATTGATCAGTATGGGGGTGGTTCTATACCTCCTGATATGGCAGATTGGTGTAGGGTTTACACTGTATGACAAATATAAATATAAGTTTGGAATTTTCTCTATACCTTATGAACTGGTATGGAGTAAAAAGAAGAAAATCAGACCATATCCACATTGAAGAAAGTGTGTACATCAAGTGATAGTTCTTAGTATGTGAACCAAAAAAAACTCATTAGTTCTAATAGTTCAAGATAAATGAGCCGTTCTCCAGGAAAACCGGGCTTAGTGACAAAATTGTGAAAATGTTGATTATATATGGTTAGAACGAAGAGACTCTTCTGAACAATCTCAGAAAATTTGAAAAAATTATTCGATACACTTACAAAGTTATAGACTTTTTAAACCAACCATTACCACCTACTTTTTGAGTGACGTCGCGAACGTCATTCTCTACGTTTTTGCCGTTACATCAACTGGCATTTCAAAGATCCAGTATTTGATAATTTGTTGACGTTAATTTTTAAAATTGATGCACATTTTAGAATCATATTCTTATTGTAATAAAACGTGTCCAATTTGTGAGTGTTTGCTTACAGGGAAAAATAGCAAGTGTTTTTAGCCACTTAACCCTTGTTTTACAAGTTATGATTACTTTTTAGAAAACGATCACCATAGCAACGAAAGAAGTTATTTTAACACAATTTTCAAGAAAACTTGAAGCTATTGGATAGTACTATAATATCCAATTACTTAAATATGAAATCAAAGGACTCGATTTTTTTCTCATTTTAGACATTTTTATCAATCTTATTGCATAATTACAATACAATGTCATTAAGCCCTGTTTTCCTGGAGAACGGCTCAAATCTATGTACAGGGTGTTAAAAAGTTATGTCTCCAAATTTCATTTGAGCTCTGATTATGTATGCGGGAGACATGTTTAATTTCTTACTCAAATAGCGGCATTAAATGCCAGACAGATTAGAACGATGGTAGAACCAACTGACTGGGTCCTGAAAATTTTACAACCATCTGAGGTCAGAAAAATATATTTTGTATACTAATGAATGTTAGTGAGTGTTGAAAAAGAACTAATTAACACCTGTATTACTGTTATATCATTTATTTTCTTGGGGATTAAATTTCATGGAAAATCGTGTTTCACCTATAACCACGAAATCAAATTCCATCAAACAATAATTTTGACCCTTGTATTTATACTTGAAATTCAAAGTCAATGAATAAAGG
Source organism: Spisula subtruncata (assembly GCA_963678985.1). Classification (NCBI taxonomy): domain Eukaryota; kingdom Metazoa; phylum Mollusca; class Bivalvia; order Venerida; family Mactridae; genus Spisula; species Spisula subtruncata. The sequence continues at coordinate 21,735,143 of OY787672.1, read as the reverse complement.
TCTCAACAAAATGGTCTTTTTGACCAAAACCACGAAATTTCGTCCCATCGAAATTAAATGATTTTACAGTATCAACCAGTGTTTCTTTTAAAGGAGAGTGTAAGAATTTTATTTTCTTTATTTCCAAAACATTGTTATAATGATTTATTTCTATTTTCGTGTTTAATGTTGCAATTTTTTATGTGGATTACGAGCATGCCAAATCTTTTGTACGATAGATATCTATGGGAATTTGTTATCAAAGTTATTTTTTTAAATTTTGTGGAATATGACCATTAAATGTTGTTATTTGAATGTAGAAATAGAAAAATCAATAAGCAATAAGCAATGACATGTCAAGAAATATTTTAAGAACTGCTTATCTTAAATGAGTCCAAAGTTTATAGAATATTAAATACACTGTGATAAATGAGCTAATTTCATAACCATGCATAAGTTCTTTATCTTATAATATGTAAAGTGTGCAAAATGCTTAACTACTTTAAAGAACTTGAAATATCTAGATTTTATCAGGACAATTTTGCTTTGTAAATATACAGCAGGTCTATATAAATGATCCTCAAATCACAATATTCACTGCAGTAAACGGATAAAACCTGCTGGTTTTTCTGGTTAAAGAATGGTGTGAATTAGATATGTATTTTCTTAAATACACTTCAACCCACACAAACTCAAGACGCTCCAACTTTCAACACTTCTTTCCCAAATATTGTAATATTATAGAATACAGTATAGCGGGAAGTAATGGCCTAGAGGTAGGGCTTGACACTAACTATTTTTGGACACTTGTCCCCCAGCAAAGAAACGTAAAATTTGTAAATAAAACAGTTACTGGTCCTTCATGATTTTCGCTGGTCCTTCTTGATTTTCACTGGCCTCCGACCAGGGGAACAGTGTTAGTGTCGAGCCCTGAAAGGTAGGGCACACACGTTAGGATCAAGAGGTTCCTGTTCTGTCCAAGTCTGCGCCACCGCTGAATTGCTCTGAGCAAGAATAATCTTTAATGCTCCAATTCATCAAGATGTAAATTGGTATATGTCATTGTAGTGTCAGCAAATGTTTGATATTCCTAGGCACCATATCTAGATGTAAGCTGCACACAGACCACAAGAGAAGTAGTCTCCCTAGGGAGATTAAAATGCAGGCTTCTTTGTATGAAGCTTACTGGGGAGGGGACCTGGATCCTCTGGTATTTGTACTGAGGGGTAACAAAGAGGATAAATATCGCAGGCCTAGGATGAGAAGGTCGAAAATGCCACTTACGACCTTATAAGACTAATAAATATTGAAATCTAAATCATAAGGCGCTTCTTATGAGCCTATTTTCATGAAAATCATAACTTGTCATGTTGACCAAACTGAACTCAAAACTACATGTTTTACCATAAGTAAAGAGTGATGGTCAGACAGATATTTTTTTCTCAAAATTTTGATTTAATAGTTATGACCATCTCATTCTAAGCCAGAGATATATTGCACTGTCACAGAGAAACTAAGTGGACACTCATCTACTAGCTTATCAAGGAGGCGGTATGTAATATGTACTGGTGATAAATAGAAGGAGTACTTACTACGTTCCAATGTTCAGTCAGTTCATATTCTCCAAGCGTATCTTTTATGTTTCGTACCAGTAGTACATACTTCAGGTAATAACTGTAATCTTTGCCTTGTGGTTTTACTTCTAAACATTTGCTGTAAGAAGAGTTATAATGTACTGCAACCATTGAACAGATACAAATAGAAACTTCAGAATTAACAGGTGGAACAAGTGTACCATACTTATGCCAAACAAGACTGCATGCAGAAAACGTTTATGCCCCAGCGGAAGCCTTGTCCATAACAAATAACTAAGTCAGTTAGGGGCCATAGTTGTGTTGAAATGGTTGATAGTGTCACATGGCTTTGGCAATATATTGTGTTTATGATCATGGACAACAAGTATGCCAAGTTCGAAAGCAACGCATTGATCTACTTCAAAAATATTATTTGAATTTCAACAATTTGTAGCAAGCAGGTGCATCGCTATATACCTCCGCATCAGTAAATGCCAGGGCATAAAAAGAATAAATTAACTACAATACTGAACTGGAAAAGGGTAAGAAAAGAATTAAATTACTGAGCAAATAACTCAATGAAACTACCCAATCTTGAGATAAAAATATCTATAATTATAACACAATAAATCTTATTATACGCTACACATTGACTTACTTTAGAAGGGGTGATACAACACCAAACTTGTGTTCATCCTCCCAGCAGGTAAGTTGAAGCAGTAATTCCAGCTGTGACTCCGGCCAACGTTGTAGAATATAACCCACAAACCCAGCTAGATCACGTCCATACTGACTCTTGGCTTCTATCTTACTGTAAATCAAATATATATCTGTACAGCACAATCTCTCTAGAGTTGTCCTCTCTAGGGCATAAATCTCTCGATATCAACTCCATCAAAATGTCCCTAAGCTGATTTTTAATAGAAATTCAACCACTGAAGTGTAACAACCTCTGAACAATGGCCAATATTTGCAGGTTGCACAGTTAGAACAGTCAGATTTAACCAGAAGGTGTCATGACACATCAGTATATCGACGGTGCCAAACCAAAACCCCATAACTGCAAAAAGACAACATTTCAGGAGACGAAATAAACGTATTTACTCCGCTGAAATAATACCGACGTCTTGTAACGAAATGATCCTATCCTCAAAGGGCAATAACTGGCAAAAATGAACTGATCTAAAATTCTTGACGTTTCACACAACTTCACATTTGAATATACTGATACTAGGTAAATAGACCAATTGATTTCACAAATACTTTACTTGGTTAATCACGATCCTCATGAATCATAGGTGGGTCAAGTCTTCATACTATATTTCAGATGAAAAATAATGTATGCTGGTTGAACGAGAAGGTTAATAAATTAAAGTTGACAAACCCGTCAAATTGGGTCAAGGCTAAACTCCAATAGAAGCTGTATATTCAAATTAAATCTATCCAGTGTAAAATGGCTGATAATGACTGAAATGCAAAATACTAGTTTGAGTATATTGCTGGCTTAGAATGAGAATGTTGTAAATACAAAATAAGTATTTTGAGAAAACAAGAAAAACTGTCTGAAATTTACGCTTTACTTTAATATGGAAAAACAAGCTTTTTCAACTTAATTTTGGTCAACATGACATTAGTTCTGATTTTCATGAAAAAAGGCTCGAAAGAAGTGCCTTATGATGCAGATTTCAAATATGTATCAGTCTTATAAGGTAGTAAATAGTAGATACAACCTTAGGTCAGGGCTTGACACTAACTATTTTTGGCCCCCCAGCAAAGAAACTTAAAATTTGTAAATAAAACAGTTACAGGTCCTTCAAGATTTTCACTGGTCCTTCTTGATTTTCACTGGCCTCGGACCAGGGGACCAGTGTTAGTGTCGATCCCTGAGTCCTTCTCATTCTAAGTCAGTAATATATGCAAATCTATGTATTGATGTAATGTCGATATTAATCTTTCGGTACATTTGTACATGTATTGTCAAATATGCCTAAGATTTAGTCAGCGAATCATCTATGAGTAAAATAACAATATCATATATCACTATCAGTAATAGTATCATTTTGCAAACCTTGAATATACAGCACATAGGTCCACATAGTATGAGAGTAGAGCAGACATCAGCTGACAATACTGTTTAGTTTCTGACTTCTGAAATGCAAGGTAGAAATAACACATCGAGAGCACGGGCACATTTCAACTGAAAGATCTTGGTATTAACATAAAACTTGTAATTTTCAAATAACAACATCAATACTTAAACTATCAATTATGAAGATGTCCTATTACCTTAACATGTTGGGATGTTAACATGCCGAGCATAGCCTATATTTGCCAGTCAACTCTCTGCTGAATATGGCAGTCATATGTGTGCCACCACCTGGATTTGAACCTGAGTTGCTTTCATGTTTGGCCTATCGTCGACATATTCACGACAATTAAGTATAGCAGTTTTAAGTCTGCCGCAAAGTCCATGTTAATGTTTTGAACATTTTCGCGGCTACTTAATTTCACAAATTTCTACCACTCAAGAACTCCGCGATATTAAATTGGGCGAAATAATTTCTTGGTTTAGAGAATAGTAACTGGACAGTGATTGTGTTCACTTAATCAAAGTATCCTTAGTTATACATAGTGCGCCCTGGATAACAAGAAACCATATAGGTGGAAAATCAAGCGTGCACAATTTTACAGTGTTATTTTAGAATATAATTGAGTGTAACACTGTAACAGCGCTAGGCATTATAATAAACAACCTACCGCAAGATCTTGTCTGGAAACCTCAACATGAGAATTCACTATAAACTTCTTCAATGTACTTGCTAATCTTCCAGCCCTAAAACAATACATGTGATACATAATCAGTCAGAATTCCTGACACAACATTAAGTCTATGTCGGGAATGCAACGTCTTTGTCGGGAATGCATGGTCTATGTCGGGAATGCATGGTCTATGTCGAGAATACATAGTCTATTGTCGGGAATGCATGGTCTACGTCGGGAATGCATGGTCTATGTTGGGAATGCATGGTCTATTGTCGAGAATGCATACATGACAACAGAGGTCTTAGAAAACCCAGGCCTATTGTTTTTTCTTCTTGTTGATAGTTTGGAAATAATTTATAAAATTAATACACAAATAGAAGAGTGCTTGAAGTCTCATAAACTATCCTACATCATGTATTCTAAAATGGAGAATATAATCATCTGTATATTTTACCTGACAACTTTTCCTTTCAACAAACAGCTATTGACATCATTCTGTACTGAACTAAACAGAGTTCTGAGAACTCGGATACAAGTGTGAGGAGTGGAACCAGTCGTTAACTTCAGGAGAATATCACATACCGGCAACCAATCAAACTTGCTCTTAGCATCATCCTGCAAGAATAGTATTTAAGTGATAATACATCCTTGTAATACATGACATGCAAGACTGTGTACAATATATTAGACAATTAAAACACAAAAGATGTTTGTAACACAGGATTGCCCCCATGGCAGCCTTATAGTCTGAAATGGTAAAAGTCACTGTGACTTTGACCTACTGAAAGGGTCATCTGTAATCTAATAATGCTCCAGGTAAAGATCCTGTGGCAAAACAAGTTATTCAATGGAAGCCATTTGATCACAGTGACCTTGACCTTTGATCTCAAAATCAAAAGGGGCCATCTACTGTTGCTGGCCAACCTCCATGTAAAGTGTGAAGATCTTAGGGCTTAACTTTCTGGCGTTATTCAACAGAAGCCATTTGGTCTAAAAATGAATGTGACGGTCACAGTCACCTTGACCTCAAAATCAATAGGTGTCAAGATGTGGCATTCAAGTGTAGCAAAGGGCCCACTAAGCATTTTTTCCCACGGCAATTTACACTCGATACCTTCGGCAAGCATTGCGAACAGGGATTTCACAAATGACTTTCCCGAAGCTCCATGGATGCCTTCCTATGCTCATTTACTACATCGAGATTACATTGCCTGCACAAATGTTCAATAGAACCTAGGCTTTATGTCTTACTGTAGCTTTAACTTACTTCTGGTAAAGTACATGTTTCACTGAAATCCTGTATAGTAGCTATTATAAGAGTATCCGGAACATGCGGCTTATCTAGAACGATCTTCAGGAAGGCACAATCTGAAATAACAGTTCAAACAATGACTTCAGGCCACAATCTCCAAAACCTCTCAATCTGACTTTAATCTCATCTCAAATATTGCCATGTGTCTTCCATGGGAGCCTGGACTCAAAATTTGCAAGAACATTTTTTAATATTCTAAAATCTATTATAGCAAAATATCAAGAGCCTGCTGCCATGACGTCCCATTTATCTAAAATTCAGACCTTTCTTCTAATTGAGATATTTCCGCAGATCTGGACCAGTAATCATATGAGATGTCAATGATCCTTACTTTTGATGACAGTATCAAGATCAATTTCTACTTACAAGTGAGAATTCTTTGTTTGTTAGTCAACTTTTTCATCAATTTAACATTTGGCTTTTTAATCTTTTTCTTGAACAAATCATACAACTGAAACAAAAGTAAACAAACACAGAGTAAATCAATAATAAGAGTGCCAAACTGTCACTAATAAGAGTCTGGACAAGGTGTATCTTTCATTTTGTGATAAAGCTAAGGCAATAATCGAGGAAACACAACCGTAATTTGACTGCTTATTGTATTTGGGTGAGATATCATGCCAATATTTTTGTTTGGTAATTCAAGTGTCAGTTGCATGATGCAAGGATTCTCGTTGTGATACATTGGATTTATCTTAATAGAATAATTGGTTCTTTAAAGTATTTCACATGTAGCACCAATACAAACAAGACAATCTTGTGGTTAACATCTATGGTCGGGTGGGAAGCACTGTGAAGCATTGTCTGACCATGTACCCCAGCTGAGAATTTAACCAGCGTTCTACAACCTTTTGATACATACTACTCAACTTCAGTGCCACTCAACTGCTATAATGTTGAAGCATGTGATTTTTAGCGATATATTTTGAATAATAATAATTTATAATTTTGGTTGTTTTAGACAGACATGTTTGATTTGGATGTCCACTTAGTGTCTAAGACAGGTTTACCAGCATACTAACCAGTTTTTGTGGTCTACTATTTTGTTCAGCAACATCTTTCCTTCCATCTAGATCTGATTTCGTCAGCTCATCCAGACTTTCATCTATACTCATATTCAGGGGAGGTAACTCAGCCAAATGTACACCTTTTAAATGTCTGCATCAGAAAATAAACCAACATACTAATATAAATATCACATCGTATTACTGATCTGAGACCTTTCAGACATTTTCTTGATGTTTTGAAGACTTATTTGTCAAAATTAAGGAAAAAATTACACAATGTGGTTTACTGGAATTGGAAACAAAATTTCAAAGGAGTTACCAATTTCCGAACTACAGATGATTAATAAATCAGAATGTCTGAACCATGACATGGTTGGAAAAGAGCCGATATCTTCAAGGGTAATGTTTCAATACAGTTAACTCTGATGAAGATCTGTAACAGTTTGGCAGATAAAATCCAACAGATTCAGCTAGAACTGTCTCTAGTTATTGTAAAAATAAGTATTCTTTAAGGTAAGCCAGATCACTAAAAATGATAAGAATAATTAAATTTAGAGCTTAAAACATTATGACTGTTACATTATCAGTACGGGGACAAGACTAAATTAAGCTACAAAAATGGTGAAATAACTGTAGAGTCAAAGTGATTTGATAATTTAATTGACAAATGTAAGAATGTAATATCAGTGAACATTTTTTGTATTTGTTTATGGGATATACATGTAGGTATCTACATCAAAATTAGGTGAATGTTCGACAATTTTATTTAGACTTTTAAAAGGAAGATAACACATAATATTATGTATTTTTATACAAATTTTATTCATGCAATAACTATTGTGTTGTTTTACGGCCAAATTTAATAAGATAAACTGCATTTAACATTTCAATTATCATTGCAACACCATACGATGCAATCAAGGAAAAGTATTTTGATCATGAATGGTAATATCACTCTTCTCTTTTACTAGAGTTACTAGATTTGGCGTTGTGCGCAACCTGATTATACTGTACCTTTCAAGTCTATGTAAATGTTTATCAAAGTTTGTATTGAGATCATCATGGAGTTTGCCGGCTGGGAGATCCTTGATGGCTTCAACAAATGATTCCCGTAATTCAGACTCATCAATGGAATCGCCAAACTCTGAAATTGAAATATGTGATGTTTATAAAAAAAATGCACATGTATGCAGCAATTAAACTTATAATCACTCTCTCAGATGGTTGAAAGACCAGCATCAAACCCCCTGCAGTTCTGATCATAAAAGGGTGAATATTTGATTAGGTGTCATTTGGGTTTCAAAAGAACTGAGAAATGAATGTGCTCAAAGCACTTTCTTTGATAGTCAGTACAAGTGATACATGTATGAAGGTAATTCTCAAGCTTTTGCCGAGTAAATGAATGAAAGATGACACTTGTATCGTGATATTTATCAGGCCGCAAGAACTGAAAATGTCCACACCGTTACGGACAAACACATTTCAAACTGTCTTATTTTCACGAACATCAACTATTAAACCCTTAACTCTATCAAACGCCAACAAACAAAATGGATACCGAACGATACATTAAAGAAAAACAGAAGTTATGGTGCATATCTAGTAGAATTTTGCGTAACGGTGTGAAGTCATGTTTTCTCATAATAAAAAAACTTTCTATTTCTCTAGAATTTCTCATTTTAGTGTAGTCAAACCCGGTTTTTCTGCCAATATGTTTACTTGGTACATACTCAAACAGATGTACTTACTTGTAAAAGTCTAGTTGGTGTTTGAACATAACTACTGGCGATTCCATACGTCGTAACGGTGTTGACATGCATACCAAAGACCGTATATGCATGCTCGACACCGTTACAAAACGTCAACACCGTTACAAAACGTAACGGTGTTGACAAAACGTAACGGTGTTGACACGAAATGTAACGGTGTCGACGCGTAACGGTGTTGACAATTACTCTTTAAACGCGTGTATTCGGCGTGTTTCTATAGCTAAACATGTGCCTGATTTCTCATATTACTACAAATCATGATACTAATTTTATTGTGCAGTGAAATTAATTGTATATCCGCAAACTGTCAAGGAAAAAGATGAACGGTGTCCACAGACAATAAACCTAACTTTCACATTTACCGAAGATACACGAAATTTGTCGAAGTTTCACGATTGACGTAGGCGCTTGCTAGTAGACGATGAAAGGACGTTTCGTGTACGGAAAAATTGAAAAATGCCGTACCTAACCGTACCGAAGTATCATGACTGAAACACGTAACGGTGTCGACAAACAAAATTACGGACACATTTTAAAAACCTTGTAATTTATCAACAAATATGTGTTTATCAATAAGCAATGTTGTTTTGCAATTATTATACATGTGTTGTTATATTCTGCAATACACTTCTCTTTTAAATCGATCTAGTTGTTGTTTAATACTGCTTTGAAAAGTCACACCGTCGTTTCCGGACACGCCACCGTTACGCAAATTAGGGGGGTCAATGCAACAAATGTTCCTCCAAATCAGTAAATGCGATTTGTTTGCACGAAACAAGTATGTGACAAAGTCAAATTAAGATTGCAACAACATTTTTTAAAACAGGACAAACAAAATATGTATTGCATCTTATATTTAATAGACATGGACACAGAGTGACACCTAATCAAATATTCACCCAAAACCTGTATGTTTCTACATCCACGTTATACTCCCAAGCATCCATTAATAAATATAATTGGGAGGTGTGCATACATGCCAACTTCTGTAGACCACTTTGCAGGAGATAAGTGATGGAAATATGCAGGAGATTAGTGACGGAAATATACAGGAGATTTCATCAAAATGCGGGAGATTTTCATGGCTCAAAGTTAAAACTTAAATTAATGACGTATATATGCAGTTTTCCCTTAGTTAAAACTTGTATGACAATACTATGCACGCTCAATGAAGCCATTTAAACATATATTTATAATCATTTTTATCGTCCAAATAAAAAATGTCAGGTTCCATTCCAGTATTCCAAAAAATGTGTGAGATTCGATAAATTTGCCTCAGACCATGCTGGGCCAGGAGTAGTCCAAGCTATTTGATGATGATTATTCTATTGTCATTCCGAATAGATTCCTTGGTTCTTTACTGTGCATGCTCAGTGCAGAGTACCGATACACGCTAGACTACCTCAGTGTTTCGAACTAGTTCGTCTCTAGTTGGGTGGGAACACTATAAATAGCGTTTCTGAAATGTCCAAGTGCCCCGGCCGGGGATCGAACCTGGGTCCTCTCGATCAAGAGACAAGTGTGTAATCCACCGTATCACTATGCTTCACTACTGGCTACGTTAGTGAAACATACGTAGAATCTTATACTAGCACTAAACCCCTCGCCTAAAAGAACCAATCAGTTCAATCATTGAATCATTTGGGAAATTAGTGTAGCCCTCAAAATCTATTTTAAATGCATTCAGTAAGGTAATGTGACGTTTTCAGATAGCGGATACCTTGAGCCAGACATCGGCCGAGAGTTTTGACAAATGACTTCGCCATCTTCTTCTCTGCCAACCCGATAATGCCCAACGTCAGGGCCAAAATAACTGAAACACGTGCAAATCGTGAATTTTTTGACAATTGTTTACATTGAGCTACAACGCGTTTGATTGGTCACATTGAAAAGGATTTCCTACTTTTTAACCAATCAAATAGCTTGTTACATTTCTCTTAGACGCGTCGGTGTTTTCTTGAAATCTGACCAGAAATACCGATTAACATATAAAATAGATCAAATTCCCTCAATTTAAAATTCAAAATGTATATTTTCGTTCATATAGCGAACGAGAATCTTACCAAATATTAAGATTTCCGAATGTACGCAACAGTAGAAATGCTAGCTTTGCATGTTCAGTATTGCATTCTGGGATAGTTTGGAAAGAAGAGTTTCGTGAAAATTGTGACGAAATTTTTCACTTAATTTCCATTCCTACCTTCCCAACGAATGCAATGGTGTTGTCATTAGGTTAAACTTGATCTACAAGTTACATTGTATCATATTGTAACCAAAAAGTACTCAGCGATTCGGCAGTTGTACCTGAAAAACAACGAAAATGTTTCCTAACAGTAGGCATTGTTTATTTACATTTTTTGGCGAAAGTTAGTGTCATCATATTCCATGTTTGTGGTGTTTTTATTAATGGTTATTCTTTGTTTCATTTCAGATTCAAATGGTATGGGTGCTAGACAAGAAGCGCAGAAGAAGATTCACAACTATAAGTTGGTCATAGATCCAATGCTCCATCGTGGCGGGCAGAAGATCTACAGATTTGATGGAGTCGACCCTGCGGTAAGAATACACTGGTGCTATATTTTGCAGGACTGTATATGTATGCTCCAGGCTTCGCGAAAACTGTCGGTCCTCCTTTCTGACTGACAAATATTTATTTGGACTAACAGAAATTCCTGGTTTTTTTTTCTAAATTAGACCAAGAGGATCTTTCACTCATTTTACCAATTTTAACTGACATGTTTAAAACTTTTGGCGAAGCCTGATACATGTGCTACTGACTAAAACGCGCAAGGCCTAAGTAATAAGTAGGGCTTGTATACTCATTTATTGGTTGGTATTCAGTTTCGTAAACTTAAAAATACCATGTTTGCATAATGCACTGGTCATTTGCATCCACGGCCACTGGGGATGGGCTGGGATTTTTTCTTTCGTATTTTCAAGACTCCCGCCATTCCCCTGCCCTGCAAGGAACAGCTGATGGTATAATCACTGGTATTTCCCCGGCTCCTGACAACTAAATATTGTATTGGTTTAGAGATAAAATCCCCAACATTTCCCAGGCAGTATGGGGGGAAGCTGGAAGGTAAAAACACGGCCGTTTCCCCTGCTATCCACCGCTCTTCCCTGGAGGTGGTGGGCCGTGGATGTGACTGACTAGTGCATAAATTTGCAATTTATATAGCTTGCTACTTTTTAAAACCAATTACGTTTGCAGGCTTGAAATTATTGAACTATGTTAAAATGGAATTTTCCCCATTATGACGTTTGTAATCATTGTAATGCATGGGTGAAAGTTTTCAGGCATGTATGCCTGAATTTCAGGTTTTTGAGTGAATCAAGATGTCTGTTTTTCTTTATTTTCCCTATAGATATAAATTGTCAATTTTTGAGAATTTCAGGTTTTTCAAAACTTCTAACTTCCACCCATGGTAATGTAATGCAAAATATTCTCTGAAGAGTAGCTTTGAATTGTTTTAGATTCGGCCATTATCGGTTCAATCACTAAGTTTGGCTGGTCTAACTTTAAAATGAATATAATATGATATACAATCTTCAAATTTGGCCACTAGCCCGAAGCCCGAGGCTGGGTCGGGCAAGTAATTTTCTCTAGGTGACTAGTCCGAAAGGCTAGTGTAAATTGTAATGATTTTAATAATTTAATGGTCAGACTAGTAAATTTCACCTCAGGCTAGTAAGTTTTGCCTTGTTGGTAGCCCGACTGGCTAATACTTTGAAAAGTTTTTCGTGAAGACTGGATATATGATTATATCTACGTATTATGGGACTTGTTTTATCAGAGTTACCATTATATTGATGCTCATTTTCAGAACAGAATAGAAACATGTACAATTGAATTTTTAAGATGCCTCTTAGAGTTTGCCTCAAACGATATACAAAATTTGAACTGATTTGCTTATAAAATGACATTTTCATATTAGCTAGAATCTTATATTTAAAGGATAACACATTGATATCCGTCAAGGATCCTAGACCAAGATATTTGAGATTCTGGAGTAAAAGAATTCCTGCTGACTTGCAAGTTCCAAAGTTCAAGGTAAGTTGAATCTGTTGATACTCCAGTATGTGTTTTTAGGTCTGGTTATAATGTTTATTGTTTATGATAATCATGTTTTTGTACAATAAATAAATGTTTATATATATACAGTGTACTTTGTAGCTATAAAATAGTTCCTGGATTTTAGATCAGTTTGGTCCAGAATAGAAAAGTGAATTATTATGTGTTAGTATATTCTTTATCTGTCCAGATGACTATAATACTGAGTGTAGCTTCCAAACCAATTAAAAATATGTTATATACAAATGATTTATTTTCGTTAATTATTTTGACATGATTACTTTTTAGTACTTTGATGATCTGAATTATTTAATTATGTTTCTTTGTAGTTTGATGAACATTATATTGGTATGCCACCTCCCAATGAAGTGACCTTCACAAACTTGAATGACAATATCAATAGAGAATTTTTGGAAAAAATGTGTGAACCTTTTGGTAAGATGGAAGAAACAAAGATTTACTACAATCCAAAAACAAAGAAACATATGGGTATAGGAAAGGTAAGTAAGCTTGTCTGTTTTTATTAGCAATGTGATTTTTGAAAAAAAGATGAGTTATTGTCATCACTTAATCGGTGTCGGCGTTGCATGGATAAGTTTTGTGTTTAGGTAAACTTTTTTCATAAACTATGAAAGCTATTGCTTTGAAACTTGCAACACTTGTTCACCATCAATACCACAGACTGTAAAGCCAGACCCATTACTCTGATCTGCATTTTGTAAGAACTATTGCCCCTTTTGGACTTAGAAACTAAAAACAATCACAACATAATTTTGATGTCAACTTGCTTCATTACTTATTCACCATCAATACCTTACTCTGTAAAGCAGGACACATAACTCTGTCCTACTTCATGCTAAGGTTTTCGCCTTGTGACAGATATCAGATGAGCGTCTGCACCCGCAAGGCGGTGCTCTTGTTACATTGTTCATTGTATTGATCTAGATAATACATGCTTCTTTACCGAATTTTAGAACCCAATTTTTTAAACAATGTTAAAATTTGGTAAATTCAGACTTTGCTTAAACTGTCAGTCCTGACTGACTAATAATTAATATTGACTCTGACTGACAGGAAATCTGGTATTTTCCTATGAAATTAAGAGGAACTTCCAGTCAATGAACTGAACACTCATAGATCTGAAGGCCATGTCGATTTTTGTGATTTTATTTTTGGATGAGTAACTATAGAATTATTTCTGCCCGAAAGGCAGGTAATATTCAAAAACTAATTTCATTGAGTTACTTTACTAATTTGAAATGACAAGTTTAAATTCTAGACATTTGCAAAACCTGATATTTTGTTACTGGAGCATTCAAATGGCTATAACTAGATGGAAGGGGACATTTCAATTGTATCCGAGTGTATGGGTGTCTGACACTGAAGTATTGTCAGAGGGATTAAAAGAAACTCGGCAGAAGTTGTTAATACTTACGATATGTGGGGCTTAATGAACTATTGTTTTTCCCTTTCAGGTATTATTCATATCCTCAAAATGTGCGAAGGCTTGTGCCTTGAAACTTGACCAGACTTCTAAGATGGGCAACATTATGAATGTATTTGTTGATCAATTAGGTAATATCATCCTTCATTTATTTGCTTGAGAATTTATATACTATGGTTAAGTATGTTAAATGTCAATATTTTGGTTTATAGGATAACCTATATTTAAACCTTTCGGTCAAGGATAACCCATTAAAGTGTAAACACTATCTTATGGGGTCCTGTGCTTTGCTGAAGACACAGATCGTAGAAGAGACAATGATGTGATACAAGGTATCTGGGCGCTGCCCTAGCTCTTGATTCTATAACTTGCAAAGTCAAGTGGGAAACGTTGAAAAGCATTTCAGAATTCAACAAGTGCCCCGTTTGAATACCAAACTCAAGTCCTCATGATCAGTAATCAAACTTTTCGCTTGACCACCGTGATTGTGTTGGATTTATTCACCCTAATAGAGCTATAATTTTTGACCAATATGAGAGTTATAATTTATATTGTAGAAATATGTCAAGAAATGACAAAGCCATGGTCAATTTAATCTGCTCTGAGGTTAAGGCCAGTTTCTTCATTTGGCTTGTTGTTTTCGCAACACGCAAAAAATATTGTGAAAATTGAATAGGAGATCTCCTGCTGTTTCCTTTTTTGTTTGAGGTTATGAGTGCCAGAACTTTAACTGTACTTAACATGTTTTTCAGGAGCTGAACGCCAAAAAATTATGGACAGTATTCTTGAAAATAAGCCAAAACCACCATCTCCGAAGATTGATCGGATAGATCCAAGAACAGGCTATTCATTGGATGTTAATCCTGCCTTGAGGATTGACCACGATCCGAGACCTCCAGCACCACCATTGTTCAATTCAAACGCTATGATAGATCCTGGTGGCTTAGGTTTGAATCCACCAGCTAATGCATTCATACCACCGAATAACATTGATCACACTCCGAACCATTCAGACCCTGGCTACCTATCAACACCAGGATCAGCTGGTTTCCATGGTAACAGCCTGGGAGGGAATCAGTATAACAATAGTACTAGTCAGTTTAATATTGGTGGTTTTGGTGGAAGTAACAGTGGCTTTGGTGGTCGGAGCCAGTTTGGTGGTAAAGGAGGCCCGCCACCACCATTTGGGAACACTCCTAGTACTAACAGTTTTGGAAGTACACCAGGGTTAGGAAGCTACGGGAATACACCATCAGGAAATGGAAGTTATGGCGGAACACCGTTGAGTTTCGACAGTGGAGTGCCACCAACCCCAATAACACCTCAAACACCTCAGCCTCCCGGTATGAAAAATGACTTCCCTAACACAAACGATAACAATAGTCGGAACAGAGGAGGTCGTAACAATCAGAATCGTGAACGACGAGATAGTTACAATAATCGTGATAGACGTGATAGTTACAATAGTTATAATCGAGACAATCGTGAAACTAATAGTTACACTAGGGATAGAAATAATAAAGACAATGAATATAACCGACGTAGGAATAATACTAGCAACGACTGGAATCGGGACCGTCATGGTCGAGATCGGGATAGAAATGAAAGGGATAGAAATTGGCGTGATCGTAAGAATGAACGAGATGAATGGGGCCGAGATCGGGACAGAAATCGTACTAGAGATAGAGCTGATAGAACACGAAACGAGTATCAAAGGGATCCAAGGGAGGAGTCGAATAATTTCCGAAACAAATCTATAGATCATGCCCCATCCTATCCCCCACCACCTCTGCATGAAGAAGTTCCTGCCCAGGCTCAAGGGTACACACCTCCAGCACCCAAACCACCCCCTGTTCTCAGTCCACCTCCAGTCATTCCATTACAGACTCCTCCACTAGAAGTGAAAGAAGAAGATACCAGAAGTATGAGCCTCGATTCTCGTATTCAGAGTTTATTATCTGGGTTCAAGAGTCCTGAGCCAGCGCGGCCGAAGACGCCACCAATGAGTAAAGCTCATGTTGAAGAAAGATACAGCTCTCCTCATGATGTGATCAACTCTCAGATGATATCTACCAATGGCAGCATTTATCCTCCAGATATCCCTATACCATCCGCTCAGCAAGATGACGACGATCGTATGAGTCTTGATTCGACCGGTAGCACTGGTGAGCCGGGAGCTATTGAAGTGACCCCGGCAGATACTTCCGTCCCTCCACCACCACTAATACCCACACAGATGCCTAACTCCGGGGCAAATGTCTCGAACTGGCAACAACAGAATGATCTCAGTAGTAATTATATGCCTGGTTACATGAACAATTACCCGGGTAGTACGTTCAATCAGAATTATGTCAACCAATTCTCTAATGACTTAAATAATCAGAGATTTGACAAACTGAAAGTTGTGAAAAATCCGCAGGAAGAAGCAGATAAACACGAAGTCACGTTTAGTGAAGTATTAGAAAACTTTGTGAAAGAATTGAAAGATATTATGACGAAAGATTTGTGTAAAAAAATGGTGGAGACATCAGCATTTAAATCGTATGAACAGTGGTGGGATAAAGAGGAAAAGAGAGTGAAGGTATGTGTAATAATTATATCTTTATTTAATTTATTTACTTCACTCTTCCGAACATTGAACAATATTCAACAGATTACCCCAGTACATTTTTATACACCCAGATAAAAAGCATATGTTAGGTGGTTTGATGGTCCGTACAAATTTTGTCTGCACTATTTCTCTGTAACCATTGGTTGCATTTCAATGAAACTTGTTAAGTGCCGGTTAAGCTTCAGATTTATGTTTAAAACTTTTAAGTATGTTTCTTGGGCTTGTAGCCCATGTACAGACTAACTTGTCTGTAATGAGAACCAATATGATGGGAACAACAAAAAGTGTTTTTGTTGAGACAATAATTTTATCTTGTCCAGACTGTAACTTTGTCATCTTCATTGTATTATGGGATGTAAGAAAAAATTGCACACAAGACTGTTTTATTTACGAAAATCATGTCAATATCTTGGAGGATACTGTCGCACTGTAAATTTTTATAAATATGGGGATGCACCTGTCTGTTTGTTCATTCGTTCGTTAAAAAATGTTGAAACTCAAATATTTCAGTCCATAAGGCATTGCTTTCAAACATGGCATACTTGTTTACCATCATGAACCCATTACATTGTCAAAGCCATGTAACACTACCCAACCTTTCAACAGAGTTATGTCCCCTGAATGACTGAGCTATTTGTTATGAACAAGGCTTCCACCGGGGCACACGTCTTTACTAAACACAATCTTGTTTCACTTTTGCTTTCTTCAAAATGGAATTTACATTTTGCAACAGGTATTTTATTAACTATTAGTCAGGAATAGTATCACGGTATGTATGGAAGCTGACAGAATTCTTTCTTTCTTACAGCCTCAGAAGTTACTTCCTGAAAAGCACAAACCGGTTGATAAACACACACCTGTTGTAGCCAAGGCTGAAGTGAGCTCATCATTAGCTGGGCTTTTTGTTCAACCAGAGCGTGTACGTCATCCATGGGGGAAAGATGGTCAGCTAGATATTGCTGGAGCGTATGGAAACATGGATAGTGGACCAATGGGTGGCATGGGTGGCTTTCTCGGTATTAGAACTGGAATGCCACGCCTCCCATCATTCAAGGTAACTTATTTTAATGACCTTTTCCTCAGCAGTACCTAATATATAGCATAGATATGACATATTCAGTCTTGAGCTACCCAGTTACTATTGATCTTAACACACCCAAAGAAGGTAGGATTACAAATATAAAGGATCCTTTATCAAGTTCATGAGTTGTCTTAAATGGAGATCAACATGTCTCAAACGAGTGTAGAAAACACACGTTATTAAAAAGCAAGCCTTTTGTGAGCTTAATAATTTGATGTGTCGCCACTCGCCAGTGGCCTTAACAAGTTTACCATGATCTTAATTATATAAAAAAGTTTTCTGCTATTGGGGCATGCATGTTTTGCTAATATCTCTTGTTTTGTCTATGAATGTGGAGAGTTGTTTCCCTTGGTCTTATTTTCAAATTTCAAGTTACACCTAAGTCATCTTACATTTTCCTCAAATAGAAAAAGGTTGTGCAGAAATCACCGGAAGAAATTGAAAGAGAAGAAAGAAGGGAAAGGAGAGAAAAGGAGCGCAAAGAAAGAAGAGAAAAGAAACGCAAAGAAAGGGAAGAGAAACAAAATAGAGACGAAAAGAAAAGGGAAGAATCAGAATCAGGTATTTTATTAAATTTTGAACGTCTCGGACTCTCGGATTGCTGATTTGTCGTCATTTGTCTGGGCCCTAATTTCACTTCCTAAATGAATATACATTTCCCCCGATTTTCGTAAAAATATTTCCTCCAAAAAGTGTTTGGAAGTCAATGAAGAGCCTTTTCAGTTATAAATGCTGTGAAGTAGTTGTTGTAATGTTGATATAGTTTGAAATGACTTTTTGTTCTGTAGGGCAACACTTTTTGGAGACAGCAACTTTTTAGAGAATGTTGCTCTACTGAGGTTGAATTTGTAGTAAATATGGGCTTAGGGAAATTTTGAAGGTGGTGTTATAGAGGTTGTTGCTCTACTGTTTAGACTACAGCGGGCCCCTCTGAAGATGTTATACTGGGCTAGCTTATGAATTTTAATATGGCGAGTCACCTACGGGCTGTCAGGGCCTCAATCGGTGCTTAAAAAGATTGCCTCTTATTATTATTTTTCGTATTCAAATTAAATAATTAAATAAAAACTATGTTGCAGAAAAAGAAGATGTGGCCAGTAAAAAGAAGGAAATATTCAGTAGTAGTGAGTCAGAGGTCGAGGAATCAGAGGGTATGTGGTTTACTTGCATTGAATTCTTCAAGTTTAAATTTATATATAGAACTAAGAAGTCTGTGTTAATCAATATGCTTGGTTTGATCATGAAAATTATGAAGTAAATGATTGATGTTTTACTACAATGCATCCAACAGGGGTAAAAGTTTTCAGTATTAATATGGATTTCAGTATTTTTAGAAAAACACACTATAATGTCATTTATAAGAAAATGATCTAGTTCAGTATATTGACAAGCAGTTTTCAGTATTTTGATAATTTTGAACTTTAACCAATGATCCAATCATCATGCCCCCATTTTGATCAGGGGTATTGCTTTGCACTTGCCTCTCGGTTAGTTGGTCCGTCTTTTTGATGGTCGTTCAGTACAATCAATAACTCATAAATGCTTTGCCCTACTAGGATGTTCTAACTTTACACGGACTTTAGCCAGCCACATTAAATGACCCATATTGATTTTTAAGTCAGTGTTTTGAAAGCCAAGGTCACTGTGATCTTTACCATTTCAAACTATTTCGGCTGTGATGGGGCAGCCATACATGTTTTACAAACATTTATTGTTTATAATTATGGTTCATAATTTTATATATATACACTGAAGAAGGCTTAATGTAGAGTGATAACGTTGATAAATAAAAGAAAAAAACCAAACATGTTAAGTTGTTGGTTCAATTAATTTATTTGTTGTGTTCAATATCTTGTTTATGTTTAGATGAGGAGGATGCCGATTCCGCTGTCGCTGTTGGATCATCTAGTGAAGCGGAGTCATCATCAGCTAGTGATGATGATGACGACAATGACGATGATGATGATGATGATGAAGATGGTAGTGATAGTAGTTCGGAAGCCGCCTCATCATCAAGTTCAGAAGCTGAATCATCGGACGAAGAAGGAGATAAAGATGATGATGCTAAATCTGATAAGAAAGACGGCAGGTTGGTGATATACTACATTACTTTATATGATATTTCTATGTTTTTTGATCCCGTTGTTGATTAAGGCACTCGGCTTACCAACCAAATTATGTGGGTCAATTTAAGCTTGTCCACCAAAGAATCCTGGTTCAAATTAGATGATGTTGTTCTGTAACCATGGCTACAGAAATATCCACTTGTCAGTTGACGAGTATGAGCTTAAAACCCACTATAAACTACGCCAACTATTCATAAAGATATGATTATTATGTCCCCTATATTTGATGATGAGGGGGTATATTGTTTTGCACATGTCGGTTGGTAGGTCAAATGGTTTCAGTTCTATATCTCAAGAACGTTTTTCCCTAGAATCTTCAAGACTTTTCATTGAGGTTGGCTAGCAACAGTACATGACCCCTATTGATTTTGAGGTCAGTCAGTCAAAGGTCAAGATCATGGTGACCATAGCCATTTCTGACTTTTGGGCTGCCGTGGAGACAAAGTATGATTATCAGTATGATACTCGTTTCACACTACTGGATTTCCCATGTAGTGGTCATGTGTTGCACATATGTAAAAAATTAAAGAAGATTCGAAGGAATTTTTTTTTGACGAAAATCGAACAAGAAATGACAAAGTTTGAAATTTTCACCAAAAATAGCCATTGTCATTTTGTTTGTGTTCCGTAATAATTACCATCTCTTGTTCTGTGTTATAGTGATGAGGATGTGGTTGT
Organism: Spisula subtruncata; assembly: GCA_963678985.1. Taxonomy (NCBI): domain Eukaryota; kingdom Metazoa; phylum Mollusca; class Bivalvia; order Venerida; family Mactridae; genus Spisula; species Spisula subtruncata. The sequence continues at coordinate 21,714,724 of OY787672.1, read as the reverse complement.
GAAAGTGACGACATCATCATCGTCATCAGAAGCTGAATCATCATCATCCTCAGAGTCTGAAGGTGAAGGTGAGGAGGAAGGCAAGGCTGAGAGAGAAGTGTCGGAGAGAGACGAAGGTGAAATAAGTACACAATCTGAAGGTGAAGCCGATACAACTAGAACAGAGGAAGACATGGATCTCGATAGAAAGTATGTATACTCTGGCTTGGGTACAATGGTCAGGGTAAAGTCTTGAAAGTTTTTCAAAGTCAGGGAAATGTCAGGGGAAGTTTTTCAAGGTCTGGGAAAAGTCAGTTAATTTTGAAACTACTCAGGGAACTTTTGATGTAGAGCAAAAATTAATTTTTTAAGTTCAGGGAAAAGTCAGGCAATTTTGGAATTATTCTTTGAAATTTGGAAATAGAGCATAAGTCAAGGAAAAGTCAGGCAACTCTTAATTATAGCCATCGAAAAGTTCTAATGAAAGCTCTTAAAAAACGTGACGTTATGTTCATCTGGTTATATGATTAATTCTGCCGAAGTCACCTTATTTAAAAATGTGCAAAATCAAGTGAGTTTGACAGTGGCTACACTTAACAAATCTTATAAGTGTGCATGCATATATTAACGATAGTTCAGTCAATACCTGATGGATCGTGCTGAAATTTTCAACATACGTAGCTTGGATATTTGGATTTACATTTAATTGATTTAAGTACCATCTGATAAAAAATATGAGGATCAGAAGAAGCAAATTATGACATCAAAAGCTAATGTCACCATTTTTTGCAGCGAATTCATCCGTCGTTCGTTCGGGTCATGTGGCAGCTATTTCACCACTTTGCTTTACAAATTTATTTTCAAGCATATGTGCTTATAATTTGTCTAAAAACAAAGTAAACCACGATTCGAATAACATACAATTGAGGATTAGAAATACCCACTTTCATCGGAAAAGTAAATTTTTGACGGAGTTACCTCCCTTTTTCAATATAAAAAATGATTTTTTTAAAGTTGATAAATACAATGTTGTTGAGTAAGAAATCCTCTTATTTTGTGTTTTTTTGAATTTGGTGAAAGAACTTGAATTCAAATTGACCATGCTTAAACATAATTTGCGTGTATGTGTAAATTTCCCGTTAATTTAGCTTGTTTTGATATTTCACGGTTCAATTAACCTCATCTTTAAATTTCGAAGAAAATGTTTTATTGATTTAATCTTGAGATAGTCAATAGCATATACACAAAATTTCATGCAGAAATATTAATAAATAAAAAAGTAACAAGGAAAAAACACATGCACACTTATAAGATTTGTTAAGTGTGTATTGATTTATAAACTACTATGAAATCATTAATATGTGTGGGGATTTAACTTTATGGATTTTGTGGATGACCTCAACCATGAAATTTAAGTCCCAATTAACAATTATACCTTTAAATATGTCCAGTTTACATCAAATGCCATACAATTATTATATCTGTTTGTTTTTTAATGGCTTTTAATAGCTTGTATGTGATTCGACCATGCCATCTTTCCTGAAATTTCTAAAATCTGTAAAAATATGTCCCTACGAAAATGCCACTTAAAAACTACTAACTTTTGTCCAATTGAAATTAAATGATTTTACAGTATTCATAACATTGTTGCATATTTTAGGTTACCTGAAGAGATGCCAGCTACGTCATCGTCATCCCAACAAGCATCTCGCAATAGCTCTCCCATTGACATTGAAACTCCAATGTCAACAGAGGACAAGATGGAGGTAGATCACATCAGGGAAGACACCGCTCAACCTCAGTCTGAACTCACCAAGTCACCTCCCAGAAAGTCACCTAAGGGACCAGGCAGGCCTAAAAAATCTGTGACATCAAAGGACAAAGAAAGGAATTTGTTTGAAAACATGAGTGCTACTAAAGACACGGCAAGTGAATCGAATGATTTAACTGGTTTATCCTTACTGAGTGAGGCAGCTTCTATGTCACTGAGAGAGATGCAGAAGCAAGTGGGTGAGGCGTCGACGTCACAGGATGACGAGGAGCAACGGGACGACGAGAACCGACCTAGTTTTCTATCAGAACATGCTTATTATGCCATGCCGAATATTGAGGAAGATAAAGAATCAACGGCGACGCTATCTGCAGAGGAAGACGATGAAGAGGATGAATTAAAGGGTCATAGACTAGTGTGGATTGATCATAACTATTGTCAAGTGCCATCTCCGCAGATATTGGCTGAAATGCAAAAGGAATATGAGAAAACATTAGAACTAGCTCGTGCAATTGAAAAACAACAGGCCGAACAGGCTAAAGACTTGGCTAGAAGTGAAAACGTGTCGCCTGAAAAACCAAAAAAGGGACGGAAAAGAAAATCAGACGCTCTGTTGGATATCACTAACAAAAAGGAAACTAAGATTAGCCGGGAGTTAGCCGGTCTCTTAGAACCTGTTAAACCAAAGGAAATAAAAATAGTGAAATTTGAACCTCGGACTTACGAAGAAGAACGACAAGTGTTTTATAATATATTCAATGGTGGTATTGATGTTGAGGACATAAACTATTTAAAAAAGAGTTATGAGAATTTATTATCTACAGACGATCCTATGTTTTATTGGTTAAATGACATTTTGTGGGTTGATCATCCAATTACCAATATTCCCGATCCTGTTCCTACAAAACGGCGGCGGAAGATGGACCAAGATGTTCCTAGTACAAAACATAAAACAGGTATGAATTATGTGTTTTGAATATCTATCTTTAATACTTCAAGTTTCAAACTGAATTATACTCTTTCTGATCTTTGTACTTCTGTAGCTCAGTGGTTCGTATGCTTGTTCTGTAATCTGGCAACCTGGGTTCAAATCTGGGTCAAGGCCTTCATCATGGCTGCCATGTTTCAACAGAAAGCTGATATGCAAATAAAGGCTATGCTAGGCATTTGAAAAAAAGATTATTGAGTCAAATCATACAGGATTCATAGGAAACATAATTCTGTGTGTTAAGTTAGATTATTTCTAGCCAAGATAACATGAATCATAGAATTGTGGTTGAAGAATTGGAATCATCAGCTTGTATGTATTGAGAGTTTCAGCATAGTTCCTCTAATAATTATACTGTAAATGGAAGAATATTAGAATAATAATAATTTTATGATGCTTCAGAAATTGTCTGACTAAAATTTATAGGAAAGTTTAAAAATAGCAAAGATTTAGACTGATCTTTGATTGAAGAACCCTAATGTCTTGGATATTTTATGTGTTGTAGACTCATTTGTTTCTTTCTTGCTGTTTTCACTCAGGTTGTGCTCGAACTGAAGGTTATTACAAATTGGGTATGAAAGAAAAAGCATCTTATCTCCAACATGCTTATAATCAACAAAAGGCAGCTGAAAAGGCGAAAGCAATGGTAAGCCACACCCTTAGTATTGATAATAATCTGTGCTAAAAACTAAAGGTTCTGTCCTGTTTTGTTCTGATAAGTTTCTTTGTGAAGTAACACAAACTTAATGAAGAAGGAACATGATGAAAATTGATCCCACCAAAGGACCAAAAAAGTGGAACAGTTCTTAAGTAAAATAATTTTTCAACTTGCCACATTAAACCTGTAGGACCATTATCCCTCCAACTTGCCCCATTAAACCTGCAGGATCATATTCCCCCCCCCCTGCTCATGTTTGTCGGTGGTCGGTAGATCAAATGGTTTCCGTTCAATAACTCAAGATCACTTTGCCCTGGCCTAGGATCTTCAAACTTTATATGGAGATTAACCAGCAACAGTTGATGACCCCTATTGATTTTGCGGTTAGTAGGTCAAAGTCACTAGAACTTAAAATACCATTTTCAACTATCTTGACTGCCATGGAGCATATGTGTTTTACAAACATCTCTGGTTTTACATTGTTACTTATTGTATTTGTATTACAGGAGGAGAGTAGTACTAAAGCATCTAAACAAGCAGCATCAACACGTGATCTCAGGCATGAAAATAGAAGATTACAAGTCTCACTTCAAGAGTTTGAATTTTCAGGAGATTTGTTCAAGTTCAATCAACTTAAGGTAAGTTACAGTATGTTGGGATACTATTTATTCCCCAACCAAATTGGGGAATATAGACTTGCCCTTGTCTGTCCAAGACTCCTAGTTTATCTCTGATTTGTAGGAAAAGTGTTTCAGAAATGACCAAGTGCCCGGCGAACGACTGAGGACAGTGTGAGGACAGTGTGAGGACAGTGTGAGGACCAAGTGCCCCAGCCGAATATCAAACAATGGTCAAGAGCATTATTCACTTATTTGTCCATAAAACGCAAGTGCACCCCTCTACTAGAGTAAAAGTAAGGCCTCCATGGTCAATGATTATGCTTGTTATACCAATATATTTAGGCAATTTGTATTCATTATTAATCAATACTATTAAATACATGTACAGGGATTTCCATAGGCAGGATTCTTGAGTCCCTGACTTATTAATTTGATGCTTGATCTGCATTCTAGGGACCCGCAATAACTGGTTGGCTATGTTTTCAGGATTAAGGCTTCATTGTTTAAAACATGAATTAACATTTATAAATATGATCTAGTTTGATTCAGAAAACTTGTTTGAAACACTTTCTTTTGATATCAAAGTGATCAATTGTTAGGTTGTCTTCATTTTAGCGATAACTATCTCTTTGCAAGGCACCCCAAAAATGCAAATCCTGAGGGGCCTGTGTCCTCCACCCCCAATGAACATTCCTGTGGTATACCATAAATGTAATATGTTTGTTCACTTTTCCACCATCAATGATTAATGTGTGTAATGTGTTTTTGTTTTACAGTTCAGAAAGAAGGCACTGAAGTTTGCCCGCAGTGGTATTCACGACTGGGGCTTGTTTGCATTAGAACCCATATCTCAGGATGAAATGGTTATAGAATATGTAGGTACCAATCTACGTCAGTCGGTGGCAGATCTACGAGAGAAGCAGTATGAGGCCAGTGGTATCGGCAGCAGTTATCTGTTCCGTGTGGATGGTGAGACGATCATTGATGCAACGAAAACTGGCAACTTGGCCAGATTTATCAACCATAGTTGTAATGTAAGTTTTACACTGTTTTATACACTGTTGTTATGATTGTATGTTTCAGGTGTGTAGAAATAATTTTAACCTTCAAATGTATGCCGTTGAATTTAAGTCTCATTCCCATAAGAAATGATGAAGAATAGGACTAATAGTAGCTTGCAAGTTTGTTCAAAGAGCCAGTGGATTTTACTGCCTTCCACCCCATTTCTACTTCCCTGTTGTCTGATTGACTGTAATGTTAGTATCATTGATGATAGTAGCCAACAGATCCATAGACATTTGGGGGTCAGCAGGGATAGTTTTGGGAGATGTTAATGCAATTGTTTAATATATGATGTTCAAGGCATGATAGGTGACTGCATTCTGACTGTTCATATGTTGAGAAGTTGTCAATTGTTAGTGAACTGGTCTGACCTATGAATTAAATAGAATAAACTGTTTTTGTTGTGTGTGGTATCAAGACTACGTATTCCATCAGCTCCCTAGTAGTGTTCATGACTTGTATGACTTTTTATTTTCAGCCTAACTGTTACGCCAAAATTATCACCGTCGAAAATAAAAAGAAGATTGTCATATATTCACGACGGGACATCAACGTGAATGAAGAAATAGTTTATGATTACAAGTTCCCAATAGAAGATGAGAAGATACCTTGTCTATGTGGGGCACACAACTGTCGTGGCACGTTGAATTAGTCGAGACCATATCAGTACTGATTATCAAACGTCGCAGCAAGCTAAATTTGCCGATACCATGTCTATGTGGGACATCCAACTGTCCGCTTAACGAGTAGTCATCCACCAAAATCTGTGATCTTATTGTTAACATTGTAACATTCATGTTTAGTTATTCCTCATATTGTATCAAATGTTGCTATGAATTGTATATGTTTGTGATGACGTGTGAATATCTTCTCTATAACTTCTGTAAGGGATTCTTATGTCCCAAGTTCTTAATACATACTGTAAAATCATTAATATTCGTGGGGTATTTAATTTCATGGTTTTCTTGGATGCTCTCAACCGCGAAATTAAATCCCCATGAATAGAAATAATTTCAAAATTATGTGACTTAGTGAATAAGGTATCCTTGAAATGCGGTCCCCATGAAATGGTCTTTTCATGAAAGCCATGAAATTCTGTTGTATTGAAATTAAATGATTTTACAGTAATCTCTCAATTTTTGTGCTCCGCCAAGCATGATTATAGATGTTCAATGTATTGTTGAATTAAGACCAGTGGCTATAATATTTTTCTAAGGGATTTTACTGTCTTATGAACGATAACTTCAGATTTTTAACTGTTAGAAAGAGATGTTACCTCCCTTGTATGCTTAAAATGATCATATTTAGTCGAGGGATGCCCAGCGAAGATGTAAGCCTTGTTGAAAACCTTGATTATCAGGACTTTCTTGTTAATTTGTCTTGATTTCTGCTTCACATACAGAGGAGATCTCCTGGCTAAATTTATAATGTCTTCCATAAATAGATGGGGAAGACATGGATATTGTGCTCGTTAAGTTAGTTTGTGCTTGTTCTCCTTAACCAATGAAACGTCACACAAATAGTTAGGTACAAACCTAGTTGAGTGTATTTACTGTTTTAATTTTAAGTCAGATAGATATTGCAAGAATTATGCCCCTTTGTGGGAAATTAATATATTTTTGTGTTTAAAACTTTTTCAAGTTATATTTCATTTTAACTCTAGTTTGGATTATTAGACAATTGGCATATTGAGATTGAACTTTTCTTGTCTCTAGAACACAATGTGCTGTACTATTGGTATAGTAAAGAGATATTGACCTGATCCTAACCTTTAAAAATGAATAATATATGACAAGGTTCATGCTTTGAATATATCCCATCCAGCAAGCAAATCATGCGGTATCAGTCATTGAGATTTATTAATGTATTTGCTATTCACTCCTCTTATGAAAACATACAACCAAAGTTATGAATATAGGCCAGGCCCTGATCCCCAGAAGCATCTCAACCTGAGTTAAATCTCATCTCAAATATTGCCATGAGCCTTGTGTGATTTCATAGAAGCTCACGGGGAAGACTGGGCTTGTCCAACTGTGTTGCCTCACAAAATAAAGTCATTATTATTATTTTTCAACGTGGTCTCAAAATTTTCATTACAAACAAGAAACATTATTCTAACTTTTTTACAGTCAAATTTCAAGAGCTAGAATTAGAGATTTAGTTGAAATTTAGGCTCTGATTTGACCAAAATCTCTGTTTGCGATGAGATTTCTACTCAAGATGTTTGAGGAGATCAGTGTCGATATCAGCTGTTACATCATGCTAATAGAATGTCAAGGATCAGGTTAAATTCTCCTTACTTAAGTTAATATAATGTTAAAAGTTGTTGTTAATGTTTATGTTACCTATACCACCATTTACTAGGTAGTGCTATTATTGATGTATATATAGTTTGTTGCTGGACCTGAACTATGTAAAACTTGACGGCCTTTCAATGTATATTTTTAAATCTCATTTTCAGTTCTTATTAATTTGGGCATTTTAACTCCTTTTTTTCTGCTGAGCTCTTAATTCATTGAGTTACAGTTTCCCTATGAGGAACAAGTCGAGAATGCTCAGCCTTATTCTTTGGCGAAGGTTTTTGAAGTTACTTTATTAAACCATGTGATTATCATTAATACTTAAAAATTCAAAAGGTAATTGATTGACACCTGGTGTAATGTCAATAAGATAGGGACAATAAGCTTATTAGTCTTCCTTTTGATTTATCATACTAATGTATGGGTGAAAGTTTTCAGTCTCAATACTGATTTCAGTATTTGATAAATAACTACGCTATGAAATCTATAAGCAAATGATTTTGTTCTGTATGTTGATAAGCAGTTTTCAGTATTTTGAATATTTTGAACTTTCACCCATGCTAATGTGATGAGTAATATGTTCCCAATGTCTCTTGTAGCCCTTGAAAATGAGATTTGAAATTATATTCTGTGCCTCAAGTTTGGTGGTTTTCAATATTGATCTTATTTAATTTTTTAATTGGAGAATAAGGATAGCCACTCATATCGCCTGTTACTGACCAAGAGTTTAATATGGTGTGATTTGATTGGTTGTCCTTATTCTTAAGTCAAGTAAGATCAATATTGAATATCATTCCAGATCGGGTTGTGGTTATTGTTCACTTTGTTAGAACATCTGACGTTACATTCCATGAACAATTACTGAAGTCACTATATGTGTTTGTGCTGCAAGATATATGAATTGTTTTTAGTCCCTTTGGTGCAACATGGTTGTATCTCATTAAAGGCTATATCGCTGGCTTAGAACAAGAAGGTCGTAACTACCAAATCGATATTTTGAGAAAACACGGAAAAACTGTCTGACATTTACTCTTTCCTTATGGTAAAACAAACTTACAACTTGAATTTGGTCAACATGACAAGTTCAGATTTTTATGAAAATGGGCACATTAAAAGCGCCTTGAGATGCTTATTCTAAATATGTATGAATCTTAAAAGGTCGTAAGTGGCACTTACGACCTTCTAATTCTAAGCCATCGATATAGTGAGATTCAAACTTCTTGCACCAATGGGAGGATTTGAGTTTTCTATGAAATACTTGTAATATCTAATTTTCAGTATCAAATATTGTTTACTGATACCGTAATCCTCCAGTCAGTGTTTAGGATTTGAAACCTAATTTATAGTTCCAAATCAGTAAACCTAAATATTTTCCTTGATCAAGTTGTTGTTCTATACATATTCATATGTGCGAGTTATTTGTCCGATTCAATAATTAATTGTACTGTGCAACCTGCTCAAAAGTGCTATAAAGTACACAAACTGGTGTTAATTAACTGTTTTAACCAATTAAATGTCATGTGTAATGTTCTATTTTGGGGAGGGGATGTAGCCTCATGCCAGTTTCCTACACAAGAAATGTCAAGACGAGTCAGAATAGATGTGTTTGACTAATACCGGTAGTAATTGGTAGATTTGCGTGTCTGCAGTCTGCAGTTCCATACAAATCAAAGTGTGGACAAATGTTATATTTTTCTATGATAAAGTTTTCAAGAGTTATCTTTTCTTGCCTTGTATGTGCTAGTGATCTTTACAGTGAAAGTATTGGATTTCTAATTCCTCCTTTCAGTGAGTTATTTCACTGGTGAAATTAAATTTAGGTTTATAATTCTTGAATGAACATATTCTTGAATGTGGTTATGTATGGTTGATGTAAATGTTGTTGATTTAAAATTGAATGTTGCCTCAGTGTTTCATTGTATAAATTTTTAATGTAGTTTCATGCATGAAATCATGGTTCATTTTTATACATTCGTCAAATTGTTTGAGTTCATGTTTAATGTATGGAAACGATAGTGTGTATATGTACATTATTATGCTTGGTTACCAAGAAAATGATAATTTTAAATAAATGAAAAAAAATGTGTGCAGTGTTTTGTGTTTTGACTGCAGACTGTCTGTCTGGACATATCAAGTGCTGACCATATCCTCTGTAAAGAGCTGCTGATATGTAAAGAATTGATGGTATGTTGCTTTGCTCATATTGGTCGGTAAGTTGATAGAGAAGTAGAGGATCTATCACAAGTTGTCAATTGATATAAATTTATATTCAACGAAATTTTGAAATTTTATTAAGCGAGACTTTAGCGATAATATTTCCTGAACGAGTTTAAAATAAATATATCAATTGACAACGAATGATAGATTCTTTATATCATATGACACTAAACACCCGAAAAACGCTTAGAATTATTGCAAAAGTTCAATACTATATGCTACACATGGTATGTATAACTTTATAGTACTGGCTATACTAACCTGGATACAAGGAAAGACAAGGCCATGACCAGTAGGTGAACCATTCTGAAATCATGTAATTAGATAGACAAATAGATACACCATGCTGCCATTGATGTTAACAGACCTATATGGTTGTCAAATGTCTTACTATTTGAGTGTTGGCCCAGTCTATTATTATCGATAAATATCAAGACACCAGGATAAACAGCATCTTCACAGATTGCTCGCTGACCAGTAGTGTAGTGGTGGTCCTCCATCTAGTAGTGAATTGGAATTCTTTGGCATGTGACGGATATGACCTGTCAAGGGGACGTTGGAGCGTCTGCCAAACGCAGCGATTATCTTTGCTAATCTGCAGATGACCTTATCATTGAGGGGCTATTGACAAATTGCTTCATATGTATGTTAACTTGCCAACAACGTTTAGCTTGGTATCATATACGAGTGCTAGTAACGTTGGTTCCACGTAATGCTTTCCTGCAGCTGGTTATTGAAGAACTTAAGTATTCTTTACACCGATGGCCAGTCAGTCTCAAGTTGTCATAGGCTTTCGAGAAACGTTTAGGTTCGGGACACAATCATCAACAAAATGCGGATGTCGGATGAAGATACCGTATTCTTGACCATGGAGCTCGCTTTCAGACGTCTTAGGTTGAAGAGCTTTCTTGCAATGGTTATCGCAACCCTTGAAACACCCTGACCATGAATACAAGCAGGGCTGTAGCTCGGTGGTTATTGCTCATGTCGTCTAATCTGGATGGAGGCACATATATATGCCTGCTATATTTCAGCAGACAGCTGACTGGCAAATAAAGGCTAAGCTCGGCAATATTCCTGAAGTTTTCGAAAAATAACCTCTATGACTGACGTGTGGCTAAGGAGACGGGACAGCAAACCAATAACGCATTTGTATTTGAAAACACCAAGTCATTGTAATTATAAATATTTGATATATGATAGCAACTTGCAGAAAAATTGTACGTCGTTTTCAATGAATATTGAACATTTCATTATGAACCACATTGTTCTTTTCATACAATCACGTCAATACATGGCATCAAATACTCCGTTCTACTCTCACACGATCACATCAGTCTGAACAATCAATTACGAAATTATTAATTAATTAATGCGACGATTTTCTAAACGTATTCTTTACATCAATTAGTAAATTGGAATTCAAAACCATGATAGAATTCAATGGATATATCGCTGGCTTAGAACCAGAAGGTCGCAACTACCTCTTACGACCTTATAAGACTCATACATATTTGAAATCTGCTTCACAAGGCGCTTCTTATGAGCATATTTTCATTAAAATCTGAAATTTTCATGTTGACCAAAATGAAGTTTTAAAAACGGATTTTCCCTTAGGTAAAGAGTAAATTACAGACAGTTTTCTCTTGTTTTCTCAATATATCGATTTGGTAGTTACGACCTTCTTGTTCTAGGCCAGCGATATGTGACCTGTATATTACATCGATTGTTAAATGATGGATATATTTATACTGCAGTGTTGATATAACAGATGCTCAATCTCCCATAACCCGCATTTTCAAAAAGAGGTCGTCGTCACCATAGGAACATGAGGACAACAGAGAGTTGTATATTGTCCGATGTGAGAGGGCTGATGAAAAATGCTCCATTCATGGTCCTAAATATAAAAGCTTTTGGTAAAATGTTTTAGCATGCGTTCTTGAAATACACGAACACATCGCCACTTGCCTAGTAGGTTTTAACTGTTTGTTTGTAAACTACATATAGAAAGACAATATATGGGAATAAATAAAAGTCTTGAAATGAACGCATCAGCGAAATAATTTTAACACGTGCATTTCACTGAAGTAACCCAAGTTTTTCTTCAATGAAATGTATCGCGGTCACAACTACCGTTGCTATTTATGAACGGTTAATGAAAAACACAAAATTAATCATCGTAATATGTCTGTCCGATTTCCTCATATCTTTTATGCATTCGGAGTACATGTACTATTCTGTGTACATTTTGGGCATCCCCTGTATATGATTATGTCGCCCTGATGATAGCACTTTCAATCATTGCAGTCAGAATTCAATGTCTTTTCCTGTTTGACAATTAAACTGAAAGAATTATTTGCATAATTTACATTCATATCAGAGTACATTCTAGCTCAGTGGCGCGTAACTTACAGACATGCAAATGACTTCAGCATTAATTGTGTCCCTTGTGAATTGTATGTTGTTCATCAGCATGCGCGGATCCAGAGTTTTTCTCTTGGTCCATCCAATCAGTGTTTCTCAAGACGGGTACACTAACTGCATATATTGCTCGGGCAAAGGGGCTGGTGTCGTACAAGCTATTTGTCTTTTAGGGTTGTCATGATAAGACACTCATATTATAGCAAAGTCATGTAATTGTACCGAGCTAACTACACTTGTGTCACAATATCAGGGATCCTGACCCACGGACCCCACCCCGCCTCTAGCTCTGTGCATGGCAATTAATGATCAGTGTCGTCATTAAACCTTCCTTTGTTATGTTAATTACAACTTAGTATGGTGAATATTTCCTGACACATGTAATTATCAGACAGTGCTAGAACTGGGTGATGGCATCATAGCATCACTGCTACATGTAGCATGATACTACATTATGTATTAAAATAACGCTGGTTGCAGTCGCGTGTCGGTACGTTTTTACGTGAGTAGAATTTCATTTTTTAGCGGTGTTTTATTTGGGTTGACAACATAACAGTTGGACTTTAGTACACGAGAATGTCCGAGAGTGTCCGAGATGCCTCTAGTTATTATGGATGCTGGTTAACAACTTCGTTTGAACTTCATGACGAGCGAAATGCAATTGTCGTCTGTTTGAAAAAGTGTCGGGAATTAAAAGGATTCTCACAGTGTGATGGTAACACTTGTGAAACATAAGTTTTAAAATACTACTGAAAACTTTGTTCTGACTTAAATGTCGTCGGCTTCAAACAAGTGCCTGGACAAACTTATTGAGCAAAATGACATACCGTATAACATTAGAATGGCGTAAATACTCAAAGCAAATTGCTCTACTATAACTCTGAAATCGATATATTTTGATCTAAAATTTCACATTTTATGAGGCAATTTTCATTCAAAGTGATTTATTACATGTTCGGCCAATATCGGGTAATATACCACTGACAATTGCTTTTATTGTCGATAGTAGCGATAGTAAACAGTAATTGATGGCCTTGTTATAGATTAGATTATACTGACGTTTGTTAGAGCTAGTTGATCCATTGAAGTAAAAACGCCACAGCAATTAATCTTTATTAATTTTACTAACTGCAATTTGTGACTATATACGGTACCCAAATTCACTTCGGTTATCGTCGCAAATAGTAAATACACAAACTCAATTCTGTAACATAATTTGACAGTTATGGTACAATTTGAATTGTAGTCATATATCAGTTCGGTTTCAAAACACTCGACGAAGGAAGTTTACTGGACTATCTTTGGTAAATTTACCCAAACTCAACACGTCTGTAAAATATTCGTTTTTAGTTGGACATGTGTATTAGGTCAGTTTGAAAACGACGGTTGAAGGAATTTACCAAATCTCTGCTGGGTTTCACATCTTTGAGAAAGGTAAGTGTCATGTTTATTTTATTTCAAAACAAACATCCGCCATAGTTTGGCACGTTTTGGTGTCATTTATAATCCGATGTGTGAAGATGTGTCATGGTAAATTGTGAGTACTACTATTGTGCACATGCCGAGCCTAGCATTTATTTGCCAGTCTGTCTTATGCTGAAATATAGCAGGTAAATGAGTGCCTCCAATCGGATTTGAACCAGGGTTGCCAGAGTAGGCGGCAGGCACACTAACCACTGAGCTATAGAAGCACACATGTGAGACAGCTTCAGTAAATTGTTTTAAAAGAAATCACTGACGTATCAGGTTCTACACAAAGAGTGAAAATGTTTATTTTAGTAATATCAGAAATAACATCAATATTGTTTAGTGGTATTATTTCACATCACTTGAGTTGATTTCAATTAAATTATTTGAATTGCAATTAAGGACAATCCTACAGTTTTCATTCTAATGGGGAAGACTACACCGTCACTTTATTTTGACCCAACACTTATTCACTAAGCGAGACCTAAAGGCCACACATTTAAGTCGAAGAGTCCCTTTTATTGATGGGCGTTTCATATGAATTTTCAATATAGATGAGCACCCTTTTCAATACTTCAATACATTTATTGGCCCGGATAAAACTTTTATGACATGGTTCTTTTCCTCTAATGTTCTGTATTTTCTTTCGAACACGACCGCGTAGCTATGTTTACCTGATATTGAAGTTTCGAAATTAAAAGATTCGCGCCATTAAAAAAAAATCAAATGCTTCCCATGATTTCGTGTTTTATGTTGTAAGACTGAATTGTGCCACAATAAGGTAGGTAAAATGTTACAATAAAATCGGGAGCAAGGTCAGCAGCTATTTAATTTCCGTTTCCGATTACTCCTGTATAAGTATATTGAATAATAATTTTATACAAAACTCCGCTTTTTCTGTAGATTCTATTAATTATAAATTAATAAGGATACTATTTCTGTTCTCATGTTGTTTACTCACAGATTTAGTATACAAACCTACGAGTACTGGACCTAGATTTCTGTTAGATTCTTGCTCATTCATGTTTGCATAATACCTACTAATTATAGGTTGTACATGTTTGCGGCAGTTTTTATACTAATATTTGTTCTTAAGACAGACTAAGAAATGACATAAAGTGGTATGCCTGCTGTTTATAATTCAACAAAGCACTACCGAAAATGGTTCATGAATAACTCAATTGACAAATGTCGGTTACAATGTTGTAACTTATAATTATTCGATATTTGTTTTATTAATTGGCCTGACCTCAAGCTGAGATGTTTAGTTCTTTAAAAATCGACCTGAAATGACAAAAACATAATGACTACATGTACCTTAACATTACAGGGCGTTACATTACAAAGAATTTGTGACTACAAACAAAACTGCCAAATGTACAAATGCAAGGGGTGGGTCTGAATTTGGTGGACATTTGTTATAGCTTTTTTTACCTTGTGCTGTTAAATTAAAAGTTTTTTTTTCACCAAGCACTGTGTGAGCTTGTGTATATAGGAACTTCAGTCACTGCTGAACCATCATTTTAAGTTCTTCTAATACGAGTGTATAATTGTTGTACAAAACGTTACCTTTAAAATATGCATACCGAATTGAAATGTAGCGATATTTTTTTCAAGTGGAATATGCCACTATGGTGTAAAACGTCTTCCCTGTGTTAATACCCGGTATGATGTCACTGTTTGAATTTGGTTCTAAAAGTAACTTAACAGTATCTGAAAAACGTGCATTTTGTATAAATTGTGTTTGAATGTCGAAATAAGTAAACCGGAGGTAACTGTACCATTGGTGTCTTTTTACAGATGTAACAGAGGGTACGCTTACAGGGCGAATGCCACCTATCTAGACTGACAAAGCTCCCCTTTGGTAAATTGGTCCATACCGTGTCACATAAATCGAGTTTTATTTTAGATACTATCATACGTAAAATTATTGTAAACTGAAAAAAAATCAATTTGTATTAACTTTTTATTCTTTTTTTTTCAATGATACGGGTAGCTATGAAGTGGATTGCGTTTACAATGCTACTCTATCAATTATATGGAATGTATGAAAACTCGGGTATCAGATGTACAGCATCCTGTATAGATATCAGCTACTTGCGTCAAATAAAGCATATTTACATAGCAATACCGACTACCTAAACGTACAATAGAACAATAATTAAGAAACAACTTTCATTAATATTTTCAATATTATATGTATCTAGATCTAATATTTAGTTTGTTCGTACTTCAAACAATACGCATTGCTACAATATACAATAGCCTTTGTTGACATATTTGATATTTGAAAGTGATATTTGCATAAATCATAGCTAAATTATCTACATCAATAAAGATGGCACTATTAGTTATGGAGGACTCACCGAGAGCACGACTGCCATACTATATTAGTAGCAGACCAGAGTTTCATTCAGCCTTTGTTGTATCTGATCAACATCCAACGGAGCGAGCAAGCCGGGCATACCCTTATGTCAGTCAGCTTTCTGCTGAATATAGCAGGCATATGAGTGCCTCCATCCGGATTTAAACCCAGCTCGCCGGATCATATGGCAAGCGCATTAACCACTGAGCTACGGAGGTCACACATGAAAGGAAGATGATTTCAACAATTATATTTCAATGATTGCGTACTAATTCATTTAAATTGTTATTGTTAAATTATCGAGTGCTACGGACCGACGGAGGTAACCCTATATATGTTATTGACAGGAATTTCGACCTAATTGTGTACTTGGTGGCATACTAAAATATCATTCCACTTACCAAGTTCACAAAGATGCCAAAACGTAATAAATAATACAAGTATCACTTGTGTCGATAAAACCTCGGGTTATTTATCATTTCAAGTGGCACTTCAAACTTATTCATATTAATATTGCAAATTCAAACCTACATTAGATATAGTATATGAATATCGAACATATTTCAAAACATTATTACAACCAGGACATTAGACCGGGGAGATTATAAGAAGCATAGAATATCGCGTATGAAACATTACATGAGAATAACAGCTGGATAAATTTGCTAGTTCATCTCAGGCTTTTAGTAAAAATCAACATGGTTATTATTTTAAAGGATTTGTTTGTTTATTTGTTTATGACCACACAATCCCATTCCATGCACTTAAGTTTAGCGAACAAGTCTAACGTGCAGTAACGTTTTGGAACACCTTATAGTTTGGTATTCGTCATACATACATAAAACAGAATTCATATGAACGTATATATATGAGATAAATTGTCTGTAATACGTGTCATAAAACGTCGCGAACTCTATTTCAAATATACCGAATACAACATCAAGAGATGGGTACAGTCAGTCCTTCTGGAAGAACAAGAACCGCATGTAATCCTTGAACAGCAGGAGTATTCTCAGCAGTCAAACAGGGCACAATTCTGGACATTTGTCCCCAGCATACTTCAACGATCATCCAGACGCAATAAGAGTGTCTTCTTCCAAGTAGTTCACTGACAGAACAGTTGCTGCACAGTTGCTGCACAGTTGCTGCACAGTTGCTGCTACATCCTTTGATGCCTTCAGGTCACTCTTGTAGGCATCACGACACGACACTGTGTAAATAGTTTAAAAACAAACATTCGTAAACCTTTAAATTACTTGTGACATAATGTGCGCTACCAACATGGTCAGTTTCATTGGGTAACGTAAGCAACTCAGAACTAGGAAGACGAAGAATAAGAAGAAGAGAAAAAAAAAGAAGAAGAAAAAGAAGAAGAAGAAGAAGAAAAAGAAGAAAAAGAAGAAAAAGAAGAAGAATAATATTTTTTTATTCTTTGATATTTCGTACTGTATCGTCGACTTGATTTTGAAAGGTTGCATGCATTTTAATCTAGGTGCAATCCGAAAGGTCTGATATGTTTGTATGAATATTTTTATTTCTCGTACGTATTCCAACAAAGAACGATTCACCTTCGTACTCAAACATGATTATAATTTGTTGAATAACTCTCACTACAATTAGCCGTGTGTTTGAGGACCAACGTTTGATAATCAGGGACGTGTTCTTGCATACAATATGGGCTTTTATCCTGACTTTCTCTACTCCAAAACCTTCTTGAACTCAAACAAAAACCTCTTGACATAGACAATGTCTGTGCAAACAATATTAGTTAATTTTACATTAAGGAGGTTTAAATACCGACCGGTCGATATGGAATTACTGTTAACTAGATCACCGCTTCCATTAAAAGCCTTAAGTAGTTCATTAAATATTTGTACATGGGGGAAATATGCAGATTCGATTATCAGACTGCTCAAGGGTATTCCACTTATGACCGTACATACATACGTCTTTTACCTATAATGACTTGTATGACTTTTCAAGGGTCTAGAAAAAGGAGCGCGAAAAAACTTTCAACTTTCATATAATCAGCAACAATAGTCGCAATCAATTTCAAGATAAACATTTTTCTACCGGAAAGAAATATTGTTTAAAACAGATTGCCTCGGGCTGTATGTTTTATAGATCAATTAATGTCCACCTGATTTACCCACGCTTATTTCTATGCTATTTAAATGTAAATATAATTATTTTAGCGGGTATAAAATTTCGTATTTTTATAAAATTGTGAGTTAATGTCACATACTGCTCAATATTTGTACTGTAAGTTGGCAGTAGAAGGCAAGTGTGTCACACTTACTGGGATGAGTCCCCGGAGCACAACTCGAACACAAAGCGAACGTTCCTCATACACACAGTGCTACGTTGTGTTTGCGTTCTCCCAAATACATACAAAGTCGCCTTCTTTAGATAATCAGTAGTATTTCTGTTATCATTAATTGTTCTATAAACATGTATCGTTATATTCTTTGTACATATTGGGACTATTGTTATGTTACTGTGTTCCCATTGCTCATTTTATTTTGTACATGCTCTTCTTGTGTTGATTGTGTTGATTGCATGCCGCCTATTGTTTGTTTAAGGCGACGAACATAAATAATGTTCTTATGCTAATAAACTGAAACTGAAACTGAAACTGTTCACCTCGGCCGATTTTTCACAATTGACAGAATCGGTATGCTCAAATGACGAATTTCAACATTGTGTTCACGTTTTTGCAAGTAGACATTCCATTTCACGGTTTAGCTCTATGTTATTTAGCATTAAAACTTAAAATCAACTAATAAAGCATCAGTTAGAAATGGTCCGAAAGGCTATCTTAGTATGAGGTTTTGCTGTATTCTATTTTAAGATTTCTTTCAAATGCACCGAAAATTGTGAATGTGACTTAATCCCTTTAAGGTATATCACAACACCCAGGGTGGAATTATATAATGTTTAATCACTCTAGAGCTAAGCAAAGTCGGTGTTTATTTATTCAACATTTTGCACTAACTTTTGCGCTTTGTTTTTAATCCCCGGTTCTATTCTGTTCAAAACAATTTATCTAGAAATACTGCATCAAAGTTCTCGTGCATTGATAAGCGAGCCTCCAAGACAATCGATTGTTATTCATACGTAAATAATTGGATAAAAGTACACGGAGCGCAATTTATTTTAACATAAATACGAGAATTAAAGAAAATCTTAACTTTCCAAGTAACTAATCGTTTAAGGATAAACTTAATAACTTTAAGATATATATCAAGACATTAAGTGTCTTTTAAACGGAACCCTTTTGTTGAGAATTTACAGTTTATTCAAAAATTTAAATACGTATTTGCATTTGATAGAGCATAATCATATAATGCCAAGGCTGATTTAAATTATTCAATAATTGACCCTGAAAAAATTCGAACGATATATTCAATGTACATATATATCCCAGGTTGGTATTCAGCTTGAAAAATATATATCTATTCTTCTGTCGTCAATATAATTTTTGTATAGCTTATCCAATATTACAATTTTAAGTTAACCACGGGTAACTAGAGTAGTCTGTATGAAGGCATTGCGTGTATAAGGTGTCCGGTTTGTTATTGAATTGATATCCGTATATTGAAGATAAACTGTGGGCTTTTATTCGGGACGATATTAGTGTCATTTTTGGCAAGGATCTTCAAATTTGGAGGTAATTCTAATCTTATGTTTTTATGGTTCTTTATTGTACAATTGTGTTTTTATTACGAATAATTGCAAACGTGCGTGTTGACGGTTAAAAACTGTTCGATAATGTTCTTTAGAGATTTTTTTTCTTCATTTTGTGGAAGTCATGTGATTAAACTGTTGGACATGTACCATTCTAATTGCTACGCTAGATGTCAATTTTTTATGTATCATAGAATTAGACACAATGCACCCAAACTGAAAGGGTAGCCTATTTGACTTATCAGACACATACATTTGTATTATATGTATCTTTGAAGTTTCGTGAATGACACACTATAAGTTCCACCCCGGATATAAAGTCGATTTTCATTTGTTGACAGAATCCGCTGTGACAACGATACTAGCATTATAAAATACATGGTTTTTTTTATTGAATGGGTATCGTTCTATTGTACTGCCCACATACGTAAACTTATATTGATTAAATAACACAACATAAACACAATAAAATGCACCCGAATAAATATTTTTTTTATAAAACATGCCTTTAAAACCGGCACAGGCCATGCTGAAAAATATCCTAAGCGTTAGAAATAACAAGTACGTGTTTAGGGCAGATGAATTTAATTTTAAAGTTTAAACATGGTTGATTGGGATCAGGTTGTTTATGACTGACTGGTAATGACAGGTGGTTGCTTTATTCGGGTGGTATCGGATACAGGATATACTTCATAGCTTCGTTCAGTTGCTAAGTACATGTATAATTATACTAGTATGCTATTTCTATAAAAAATATCACCATTGACTCCAATCATTTGACATGCCCGATTTGAACGGATGCTTTGTTCAAACATTGGTTCATTGGTTGCTAAATGCAAGTGACAACTTTATACAAGATTGACCGTATAGCTTCATTCAGTTTTCTAAATATATCATATTTCTCTACGAAATGATCGACTAACCCCAACGTATTTAACATGACTCGTTTAAAATGGAGATTTGTTTGAAAAGTGAGCGTATGCAAATATTCTGTACAGGTCATGTTAAGGTAAATTGAAATGTAAGTTGTTGACATGTTGTCCGTTTAACTAATTAAATATGAATGATTGTGTAAGAAATATAAATGGTATGTGGTCAGCAGATAAGCATTATTAGTATACTTAACGGTCCTATGCTTACAATCCGTTATTCCGTGGCAGATAGGGGAGGGGAGGGGGGGTTCTCGCAACTATGGCTATGGCATTTAATTGTTAAAGCTCTCATTGGTAGTCTTATCTGTTGTTGCCTTTGAGTAAACAACTTTGTCAAATGTTATGTTGTTTCTTTAGAGATGGCCGCTCTGAAGAGGTTGTTGTTTAAGACATGTTCGTTCTGGAGAGATGACTGACCGTACTTCAGAGGTTATTGTTTAAGACAGCGGATACTCTAGAAAGGTTGTTGTTCAAGACAGAGCCGCCACTCTGGAATTCTTCTTCATTTGATTTTCACTCAGGAACAATTGCGAAATAAAGCAAGCTCACCAATAAAAACCGTGCTGAAAACATAAATTACCCTTCGTGCTCAATAATTTAAAGTTCTGTCGATAACAAGATTTTTATATACGCATGCCATAATAGTGTATTTTATTATTATTTTATAAGATTATATTTTTATCATCACAAACTAGCCGAACATTCACGCCGTTTAAAGGTTATGTTTATACAGTCAAACAGAATATTAATTTAAATATAAATGCCAATGTACTTTATGAAGCCATTATGAAATCTTGAACTATGATCTTTGAGACAGAATTTATCAAATGCATAGATGTATAGACATGGAACCATGGGTCTCAATTATCTGCCAATGCATGTTCAAACATGTTTGATGTTTTATATAATACCAGTTATCTGTTTTATCGCCGATATATTGAGATCATATATCACAGGTAAATTAATATTCATGCATTTAATCACCCTTGTTACCCAGATAATCCTAAATGATTGGATAATCCAAACTGATGGATATATTTTTCATAAATTATTCACACAGCTGCAGTAAAATCGTTTCAGTTTTTTACTTTATAACGTTACGAATTTGTTAAAGGTCGATTGAGAAACAAGCATTTTCCAACTTATATTACTCACCCTCGACTCCTCATTCCTGATGTGACAATCGCCACGAGGGTAATATAGAAAAGAAGCCAGTTTCCATTATCTAGCAAGAGAATTTCAGTTTATGGAAGCAGCTTTCCATTCTGTTTTCGTGCAGCAGCAGAAAGTTAAGAAATCAGTACAAATCACCGATATTGACTGAAAATAGGTTGTTTTCGAAAACATTGATCATTTTGAATAATCCAATCATTTAGGATTATCTAGGTAACGCGGACATACGTATAGTGCGTTAGCGACTAAGCTGGACCCCCATAAACCTCAAATATCTTTAAAAGTAATTATGCAATTTTATTGAAATTTGGCATAGTTCACTAAATTACCTTTACCAACTCTGTGTTAAAATTGCAAATTGTTTTACTGTCTAATTAATGTTTTCCCCATTGGGTCTAATGTATTAGTTTTGATATTTTTATCAACAAATAGCCAGGGAGTAAAATAAGCTATTACGATCAGCTAGTTAGAATACTGCTATTGTATTGTGTAACAACTATAACGGGATTATTGTATAACTTTGACCTAAATTTGTCTGGTCATCAATGTGTATATAGTTGAGGCCCATCTTCTGATTGTAATGATCATTTGTACAAACATAACATACAATGTTTTTCTTGCTAATATTTCTACAAAGTTACTGCAGTTATACAGGCTAAGATTAACGTTCATGTATGGGCCTCATTATATATTTTCAACAGTCACTGGTATGTGACTTAATGTACAGTTATACTGGACCAAATTGTTGATCTTTGCTGTTCCGGTCACTTCTATCACCCGTACGTATTTACCCTGTTTTAGACTTAAACTTTTGCATTAGGCGTCTATGCAAAGTACACTTTTCTGTGGACTAAATATTCTGTTTTATTTTATGAGAGTTGGTAAGGGTGTTTTACGAAGACATACCCGTTTTTGTTCTAATCGACATTGTAATTCTTAAGATATTTAAGGTTTATGGGGGTCCAGCTTAGTCTCTAACGCACTATATAATGGTTGATATGCAGTTGTTCAAATTTTGTTTATAGACCGATACCTTCTTACTGTATATAGCCCTCCGCACTCTTTGATCTCTGCATAAGATAACGTCAGTTAATTAATGATCGGGCTGAACTATGATATGAAGTCTGTCGTCGTCGAATATTTAGTCTATCTGCCTGTAACACAGGTGTCCAAGATTACTTAACAATTTTGTATTAATACATATAATCAGGACTTTCTCTATAAATATTATTTAAACTCCCGGATATAATACAATATGTGTATATGTGACGTAGGACACTTTTCACGGAACTGGGGTCATACCCTATTAGTCCAGCAATAATGTCTCCAAAAATCGAGTAATCATTAATTTTGGAGAAAGTTGCCAAACTATGGCAACCAAAGAAAATATTTTCAGTGGGTCTCATGAAAAAAATGTTTCAAATGGACCAAGGAACATTTGTACCAAGTTTGGTAACTTTCTTCAAAAATTAATGTTTGTTGGACATTATTGCTGGACTATAGGCCCTATGCTGGGACGTAGACTTGACTAGTACCCTATATAATATACTCAACATTAAACGATTTATCTATGTTGCTGTTCAGTTTTGTTTCAACATAGACGTGGTTAATGTATTACTGATTGTTGGTTAGTTTGCATCAGCATCAAAGTGCCCGGTAGAACATCAAATGAAAGCAAATGTACGGCAATGGACAAGCAGGATCGCCGAATGGTTATCGCGAAAATGGATAGCATAATAATGAATAAGTACAAAGTGACGATTAATTATAATTGCTATCAAGGGTATCGTTTGTAATTCCATTAATGGTGTTTAATAACATCCCATTAATTAAATATATTAAAGTTAATGTATTACGATATCCCTTGAGCCTTTTCAATGCTGTGTGTCTACAAAGCATTCATATTAATAATCAAACTTCTATTATTATAGAGATAACTATATATGATATACAATATAGGACCGTTGCTTATTCTGTTAGCATGCCAAGCATAGCCTTTATTTGCCAGCAGCTTTCTGTTGAATATGACAGGCACATGTGTGCCTCCACCCAGATTTGAACCCGGGTCGCCGGATTAGGCGACAAACGTGCTACCCACTGAGCTACGGAGGCCAAATCTCGAGGTTATGGGGATTTCCTTCATGAGTGAGAAACGTAGCCACTGGAATCAAATATCATATCGTGCTTTTTACTGACACGTGATGTTTTGCACGTGACGTATCAGCTGATCCATTGTACTTAACACTGATACCCTAGCTCTGTCACGTTCCGAAAAAGTACATTATGTGTATCACCGATACACAAGATACTTCCTATGGGTTATCAACCAGTTCATCTTTAGTTGGACAGGTAACGCGTTTCACAAATGACCTTGTATCCCTGCTGAGATTTGAACCAGGTAGGCCTACCTTTCGATCCGAAGTCAGGCGCGTTATATCCACACGGCCACCGTGCCACACAAGTTCTGATTTATGACTTCGATTTGTGAACTTTTACTTGAGGACAAATAAGGCAAAACTGATACTCGAATATTAGTTTCATTATTTGACACTTAATCACGCAGTGGCCCAATTTGACGTCATAGTAAACAGATGTATGTACTGTTACCAACCGGCCCTTATTTTACTACATTGTTACTGTTTGACCCTTTGATGTTCCCTTTAAAACGTGATAATATTTATATGTCACGTTCTGCTTTACAAATATATTTAAACCGAACCAGGTTAATCGAAGGCTCGAGTCGGGTCGTCACTTATTGAGATAATAGAACAATTAAAGTGTAACTCTATAGCTACATAGAGACACTATTGAAACATACATTCCATTCAATAAAGACACTACAACTTAATGTGAGTTGCGGTATCTCCTTGACATGAATAACATGACTCGCGTAGAATTTGTAGGTCCAAGTTTGCGACAATTTTACTTGCATGACTGCACGGTAATACTCCAAAATTCAATATACACAAATGTATATTGTAGTGCTGAATTTGAATTTACCGAATTAACGACTTTAGGTTTTACAAAAAGACGTTTATGTGATCGGAAATGTTTCTGTGGTCTGCGAGTCCAGGTATAAGCATTAGGTCCAAATTAACTAATTAGATATAATTCCGTCCAAACATTACATTAAGGCAGATCTTATCTATATATTATATGCCAAAGGTCTGTGAAAGGTTTCCAAGATGGAACGAAAGTACTTTGACGTCTCATCGCTCATTAAAAATCACCCGATCTCAGTGTCATTGAGAGTTCGAGAATTATCGAATTATTCTAGATACAAATTCTTATTGACAGTCGGTTGACATATAAAAGAATAACATTAGCTATGTATAGCTATTGACCGGCATTATTTCAAATTTTTAATTATGTTATATATGTTCTTATTTCTACGTTTACATCTGGCGAGTAATTGGCTACGGTCAACGGGTTCTGATCTCGGGTCAGGATCCGGAAAGTTCGAACATCGGCATTACTCCGATTTGAAACGATATTTGCTTAATTATTGTACGTGTTGTGATTACATTGATGTTATAACATAGGTTGCTCATCTGAATACTTACATATGTTCAGAATAGAACAGAACATAACATAACTATGTGTATCAATTGTTCGTATATAAACCTAACTGACTAAGGACATCTCAGTGCAGTCAAAGTATTATACATGTACATTTTGTATTAAATGTACCGAGAAGCTTCGAACGATTGTAACAATTCCTTTCTTATTGCTTAAGGATTAGAATTAGCTCGTTAATGAGATGAGACTCTTTAAAATCGAACTTATTCTTTGTTCTGCACAGTTCCGTACCGACTTAACGGGACACTGTCAATCGATGAAACTTGTGCTTAAGTTCAGCTGGCTAAAATTGTATTCAATTTCAGATCTTTTATCATTAATTAGCGGATCTATATTTCAATTGCGATCTTCTTAGTGCGGAATGATTTGTGAATGAACTGGATATGGCGGCTTCTGCATGGCATAAGGACAACAGTATATCGCTTTCTCTATGGTGCGTTCTCTACGTCTGTAATGAAAAGTCAACAAACACTTTCTTTAGCAAATGTGCTATTCGTGTGCATTAATTTGCGAGAGTTGTTCAGGAAAAAACTACTTTATTTTTGCGCGTTGCTAACGTTCATGAGTACAAAAAGATACTGTAAAATCATTAGTTTTCGAGAGGAATTAAATTTCGTGGATTTCATGGTCCATCGAAATGGTCTTATTTTACCAAAACCACGAAAATTCGTCCCATCGAAATTAAATGAGTTTACAGTAACGATTTTGACCATATGTTTGACCTAATTTTATGAAACATGTCCATAATATATTTAAAAAAAATAGGTCAAGTTAAAAAGTGGGTTACATAGGGTAAAAACTAGGTCAACAGGTTAATCAACCGAAAACTTGTTGACCTTAAGTTATAATGGTTACTGATTTAACATAATCTACATGTATATACGGCCAGTGTCTCTTTAAAATCTAGGTCAACCTTGTAACTGGGTCATATGGGCATCGTTTGTAAACTAGGTCACCAGGCCAAATTAACAAAACAGTGTTTAAACTCGAGAGAACACAACGTCTTTGTCATCTGGGACCATGCCTATAAACTGCAAGAATTAACCAAACATTCTAATTTATAGAAAGCAGACACAATTGTGTCAATGTGTTGTGAACATCGTAAGACGTGCACGTCGTTACAAATTTCGGCCATTTCCGTTTGTCTCCGGTAAATATACCTATTGTAATGCTAAAAGTCCAAGGTGATAAGAATGTTGTACAAAGCGCATGTATTCCGTACTTAAATCAATTCCTCTAAAATACTAAATGTGTCAACATGAATGTTTGACAGCGGACATTGAATAAGAATTAAATGAGACAATGTCCCCGTATTATATTCCAATTAAGGGATCAGGTTTCTCTATTAAAATGACACATATCACGTTTTGCGTGATTGCCACACACACACGCACCAATTATACAGAAAAACAAGGCCGAAATTTAAGTCATTTCATCGATTTTGTTATGTACTAGTATTTACACTATAATTATTGTCTATTTTCATTTGTTTAAATATGTTGTGAAATGCACAACGGGCATCCAATAGAAACTGGTTGTACGATATACAAAACAACTGGACGACGTCATTTTGGTTTGCAGTACTGATCTGCTTGCCCCTCTTAACGTTACCTCTTCTAAATATTCAGCAGAAGAGAGGTAAGCCCTACCTAGTGGTTTAGTGGTTCTAAACACAAAAGTGTGCCCTTGTGTCAAATTGGGGAAGACTGTTCTTGCTTCTGGAAGCTGTCCTCCAGTTGCCAAACAAACCGGTCACTTGATTTTACTGCTCTTCACAAGTTTTTGTTTTATCAGCATAAACGCACTTTTATAAACCACACCAACGAACACCATAAATGTTAAAAAGCCTAAAGTAAACACTTTATTTTCACAGTCTAATGTTAATGCTGTTTGTCAATGGTTATACTAAACTCTGTGTCATTCTATGTTTAATTAGTCATACAATGGGAACTATTAGCTTATTTTCTCCAGTGCCGAAATAGCATTACAGACTTGTACATTGGTTAAATATGGGAACATATTTAAGAGGACCAAGGTGTTGACCCCAAAGTGATCATACTTATTGTAGTAAAGTACCCGGACCAGTGGTTTTACTCCACATCTCTGTTCTGTTCTGTTCTGTTCTGTTCTGTTCTGTTCTGTTCTGCCCTGCTCTGCTCTGCTCTGCTCTGCTCTGCTCTGCTCTGCTCTGCTCTGCTCTGCTCTGCTCTGCTCTGCTCTGCTCTGCTCTGCTCTGCTCTGCTCTGCTCTGCTCTGCTCACTGATCTAAAAATGGATTCCCAGAAATGACCGAGCTTTCACGGTTGCCAAACAAAAACTGATTGAAGTTTTGAATAATATTTCACGTCGCACTAATAAAATTAAACATATTTCACAAGTCATAACGATAGCAATTGAGACTAGGGGGTAAATGAAAACTGTATGCATCCTTGTTTCAATCATTTGGATAGCTTTGATTTTTGTATGTGAAGCTATTAATGTTTTTTCCATATCAAAGAACCTACCGCTGTGTCAAATGCAAATGAATACGGAATGTGGATTAAACATCACATAATTTTGTTAACGTATTTAATTAACCGGTAGTAATGCTTATTTCAATGACCAACTACTATTATGCATTACCACATCAATGATCGACAGACTGTGGTTCTAAATGCATGTTGAACATTGTTTGTGGAGCTGATTTGAATATGTGATGTTGTTCGAATATTGATTAACCGGCAGTAATGTGTTTAATAACCAATGACCGAGTGGAGCCTGATCCAATGCTTGCTTAAACATTTCTTTCTTTTAACATACATGGTTGAATTGCAATGATACAATGATGTTTGAGTTAATAGAATCGATAAGGATTAAATATACCAACATTTACCCATTTACCCACGTATAATAGTAAATGCTGACTGGGCATGCAAGATATCATAGTCCGTGCATGAAAGAAAATATTGAATATTAAAATTACTAAATTTCAAGGTATATACGTAACAGGACATCAGGCTGGCCATAATAACAAATTGGTTTATGTCACCCCTATTGACGATTCTCAAAAATTTAATGTAAGCTATGCCTACAAAAATAGAGCATAATCGACATTAAAAAAGTTAACGATTTTCTAGGGCTGACTCAGCTGTTAAGCCGATCAAGCACCCTTTGACATGTTAACGTTCCTTGGTCATTGGGCTACCTATGGAAACCTGCGCTCGTGTCTCTCTCTGGTGAGTGTGTGCGGCGCACAGGAATAAACAATGTCCTCACAGGTACCAATCTACACCTTGTTGGAGTGGAGCATGTGGGTTAGTACATGTATCACTCAAATAAACTAGATGTCCAGACGAGGGTTGAACCAAGGATCTCTCGATCCCCAAGCGCGCGACCTACCTCTAGGCCAACACTCCCCGCACCGATCAATCGCAAATATAACATTGGTTGGAGTGGGTTCGATAACAAATATTTAATCATATATCACCTAATCCAACGAGTTTACTCTACAAAATATAGTTAAATAACATTTTGAATGATTCTATTTGAATGTTTATAACTTCTTAAAATAATAAGATAAAATTTATTCAAATACATTGATTTGCGAGAGGCGTCTTCACTGGGAATCATAAAAGGCTTTAATGCTTACCTATATATTCTTACGACAATAGTTTTATTACACAAACCATGTGAAATTGTCCGATTCTCAATTGATATTTGATGTTTTATGGAATCATATTTATTTTCCCATGTTTGTTTAAAAGATCTGTTGAAAACATGACACTTGACTATATTTCTGATATAAGCCATCTCCTACCGTAACATAATACGGAAAGATATGCGCCATACTGATGTACGTCGTGTTGTCTCGGGACTACGTTACCTCAGATAGGCTCCAAATCCGCATTGTTATCTAAAGAATTAATTTAAAAAATCACATCTTGTTTTCGTCACATTTTTGCAGACGTATTCAATAACATGGTAGCAAAACATTTCTTTTACTCACGCTATACAAAGAAAAAAATATTTTAAAATGTATCATGAGCAGATTTAAGAGCAGTAACGTTACATACCGGTTATTTTACAATACATCTTTTCAGGTGTTGTATAAGTGTTGTATTTTGCGTCCGAAACCGTATTCTTAATAAAACCGCAACTTCACCTTTTAAATTGAAAATTTACTATGACGGTTCCACAGGTAACTTTATCGTTGATAAAGACAATTTGAAAACGGAAACGATTTCAATGATGCAGTTACCCGTGGATTGTTCTTTTGGACAACATAATTACTGATAGAGGGTATATAACATTATCAAAGATGAACTAGAGTACCTTTCGACTGTTTATCATTAAAATAAGTCTATGAAATAAGTTATGGCGTCAAGAAAGGTATGACGTCATTTTATTATTGGAATTTCTTAGTCGCCTGTCCTCTTCAATACTTTCAAGTCCATAACGAAACCTAATCGGCCATTTACTTTGAGCACAAAAGATCAGACACTATTCCAAAACTGGAATGTTTTGTTCATGTTCAATATGCTTGTGTTGCTTGAGTTATTATTCACCAACGTTTATGTCGTCATGACGAAAATCCACGTTTAAGTCCACGAAATTATCATACATCCCTCGTCAGTGGTCATATATTCGGACACATCGTATTCGTCCGAGTGCTACTCTGTGGTCAAGTGAGGGTTGAAGCAATATAACAGCAATATATCTTAATAATATATAACCATATATGCATTTTTATCATGTCATCAACTTTGAACTTCAACTTTATATATTTTATTTGACGAAAACTTATAGATCTACTGTAAAATCATTTAATTTCGATGGGACAAAATGTCGTGGTTTTGGTTAAAAAACTATTATGTTTATAACCACTGTATTTGACAAAAAAAAAATTATATCTCCGATTAAATTCCATAGGGAATAGTTTTTTTAAATGTGTTTTTCGAGAAAGGCTTATGCCGAAACGTTAAATAAATAAGAGTATAAACCACACCAGTGAAAACATTATAGTATGTTTATTACCATTGTCATCAGTATATCTAATTATGATTTAATCCCCTCGCTTGGTTTCAATTTCGACCTTTTATCAAGTATTTGAAGCAAGGTTACTTCACCCGGATTCAAGTAGCCACTTTAATCCCGTGTACTACCTTAAATACCATAGGTAAATAATGCTCACATATATTGAATGAAATGATATAAAATCCTACCTTAATAAAGCTATTGTCAATATGTTATAAGATTAAAGAATGGTAGTAGATAATAAATATATTGTACTTGTAGACTTTATATACGACAGGAAATGGTGCTTATCCAGGTTCTATTTATCCTTGATCTATTGTTCAGTAGTTTACATAGCAAAGATTGTTGACGTACCCCACCCACTGTAAGATCACTGCGTCAACCACCCTCCGTTCTCTTAATCATAATTTGACGGAATAAGCCCATATGTACGTCATTTGGAAGCTTAAAATTGGCGTGTTATTAAATGGAACTTGACGGAAATTTGCGAAGTCACTTAAATCTAGTACTTTGATAATAGAAGTACTAAAAACGTACTAATTTGTAGTCCATTTGCTGACATACGTCCGTGTGTTCGACTGTATAGTATGAGTATACTGGATGGGTGAAGTTGCTTGTTAAACTCAATGCTGATGGCAACCACTGTACTTTGGTTTTTGACCATCTCAGGTACTCAATTAAAAGCATTTCTAGTGTAAAGGAATGTAGGTTATTCCTGTTCAAGGAAATTCTAAAAACAGTCTACAGACGGGGGTCAAACATGAACAGACAATAAGTTCCACCGATTGACATAGGGTATATACTAGTACTTATATGTGCATTTGGCAACTGTCTTGCAGTGATAATGACGGGGTAACCTTAACCGTATTTTAATTAACCGCTTTTTTATTAAAGATTGGTATAAAAATGGATGGCGAATCTCCAAGGCTTTAATGACGGTGTATTTTTTGTAGTTACATGTGTATTACATTATCAAAACTACATGATCATGCTACCACATTTCAAAAACATTTTAAGATTTGATTTAATGGCACAAACCGAAGTATTATTTTTGACCCCGAAATTAAGACGATTGCGTTTGGCTGTATCGACTTCAATTATGTTAAGCTAAATATTGTCTCAAATGTTATGTTTTGTCGTTTTATGTTTAGTGTATATAGCCTTAAATTAGCCCGATATCGCGAAATCAGATCTATTCTTTTGTATATACACAGAATTACAACATTTAATGCCGTTCAACGGCCAAGATTATGAATAATTATGATAAATACATGCGTTTTATAATTCACAATTGCGAACTAAACTACTGCAGGCCTAATACATCATGGTACAGACTAACCACACGTCCAAAGATTGTTAAAACATTGTATAATCGACATTAATTGCCATGACTATGTTTATTATAATTATGTTATTATTGCCGTTATTAGTATCATGATTGTCTATAAGGTTAGAGCTTCCGCAGCGGGAACTAATACACGAGGGTCATCCAATATACTAGCATAATGTATGCTATCAGTTATCTCTAAATCAAGGCGAGATAATTTAATAAAAGATGGCATAATGACTATATAGGACACTGACTTTTTGATCGGATATAAATGTCCTCTTTCATACATGTATTCCAAAGTGGCGATACTGCTTAATGAATATATGAAAGACAAAATTACAGGCTATTATATAGCGTGCAAAATGGAAAATCTGTTAAATGGACCCATCGTCACATCGAAAGGGTGAGAGAACAATTAAAGCAAGGCATAATATTAACATACGAAGAGATAGTCCAATGACTTGACCATAGTTTTGGCTCAATTAATTTGAATTTGTGGGAAATATGACGAGGTGAATATATAATACACCGGTGCTATATGGCCATGTTATACGGAACAAACAGTATCTGAATATTATTTTGAATGTAACGATCGGTTAATCTAACAAATCTTTTATAACATTACAACTTAAATATAATTTACCTATCAACGACTCGCGTTATAATTTTATGTTGATTATTTATAGTGCAGTTGTACAAAACAGAACTCATTTGTGATTTTAGTTCAAAGTGGTTTTGGTTTTAAAATAATTATTATTAATAAGTTGTCAAGATGGAGCGAATATATTTAGGTATAGCATATCAATGATGAATTTTAATTCACTGAATTTGCGCGAATCAATAAATCATTATGTTTTGGTATCAATGGTTAATAAACACGCATGCATTCAGTTTGACAGATATTTTCTGATTTTCTTATTACGGATTTTAAATACAATGTGGTCCTCTTCGAAAGATTATCCAGTAATTTTAAGTACATTTGTAATAATTGAAAACCATTGTAGAATATGGATTTAGAATTATGTGGTAAATTTAGATATTCATAATTATGTAATGGCTTAAATCTATATTTTTGCGGGATTTTAATCTAAAGTCAATTGGATTTTTTTCTTATTCTTTCAGATAGTGATCAGGTTTACGACTGTGGATAACCCGGAGAATACTTGTACGCAACGTTGAAAATTGAGTGGACTTTATAAAGTTTTTGGAATATTTTGAGTTGTGCTAATCGACGGGATTTTATCGTCTTTCCCGTCATTTCCATCAAGGAACTATTTACTTGTGCGGAAATATATCCGGCAAGTAACCGCGGAACTATATAGTGCTACCGTGCGGTAGAAGTGGAGCGAGAAAAGGTTCCTGACTTTGATGTCAATAAATTCCGAATGCAAACCCAACCGAGATCCCAGTATGTTAGTATTTGGCGTTCACGGAGGAGAAAGGGTCGCGATAGATGTGCCCATAGGGTCTACAGTCGGAGAGGTGAAGAAGATGATACAGGTACGTTCCAAAAAATGCAACTCGCATTTCCGATAAAATAACCATCTCATTTCCGATAAAATGACACTGACTGTTTGCCCCTTCCAATAACCGTAGGTTATCTGCTCACTGGACCTGAATGAAACCAGAATCTATTTGAATAAAGTGAACACACATTTTAAACATCCTGTACAATGGTAAGATTTAAGCATACATGACGAAACAACCCCATTGCTTATGTGTTCCCAATGACAGTAGAATAAATATTCATTAACATACACATGTATTGTAGTCTCGAACACTTGCGACAGATAGTGACAAAACACAGCATAAACATTATGATAAGAACATCGAGAGAAAATATATCTCACGTATTTGAAAAGAATATATATTTAAGACATTTCATTAATCATGCCAAACTCAAATATTTTCACGATCTGTGGATTAACACGAGGCGCGAGACATCATCACACAGAATATGTAGTATTACATATTGCTTTCATGTGACAAACGATTTAACACTTCTATTGTACGAAACCCAGTTTCTTAAAAGCTCAACTTAATTTTATAATTTCTCGTAGAATCGACGTGAGCTTGTTCTTGACCATAAAAAGACATTTTAGGAAACCCGTTATTTTGGCAAATTTTCGTGATATACATGTTGATAATATCATTTTGGAAACAAAAAACTAACATTTTGGGATTGAAAATTACATTTTCATCGCCTAGCAACGCTAAAATGCTTGAACAAAGTACCGGTGTGAGGCTTATTGTAATATTTTCTGCATGTTGCAAACAAGATGACTTAAATGGTATAGAATAAGACACAATTCATTATAAAATTATTTAAACACCCTCTTTAAAACGTTAACAAAATCATAGCAACTGCAGAGAACTGCTAACTTAAGTTTATGAGTAACAAGTTATAACAGAACAAATGAAACACTTACTAACACAAACTTACGTAATGATAAATTTATATTTTTTCTTATATTCAAGTTTTTTTTCATGCGTTGTTTTTTACCTTTAACTTTTATATAAATAGTTTAATTACATGTATAAAAGTCATGTCGGTCTAAATACAAAATAAACCTTGTAGAATCTATAGTTATTACGTTACAAAATAATATTGAACTCGGTTGTATATAAGATTTGTATTCAAGTTAATTTGTATTTCGGATAATCCTGCATTAATACCACAATGAATAGAAGCCCCCGTACTTTAATCTCTCAATATACCTACTGTCTGCCAACCGTGACGCAAGATTTTATACTCAGATATCAATAATATTTAATACATCGAATAATTTGTGCCAAAACATAATTATGCTTTTTTTACCGAAATATTCAAGGCAGATTTATCACCCATATAATAAGTTCCGATGTTCACTCGGGACGCCTAAACTCCTATGCTATATGGTCAAACTTGCCATTGCACTCATTACTCATTGCAGCAATTTAAGGCAAATTTGTGACGCAATCGCTGCAAATGAGGAGTTTATGGGACTTGGTAGTTGCAATAACAGTATATCTCATCGGGTGAAAAATATACACATTGTGCTTAATTACTCCATACAAGACAAATATACATAGATATAATGCGTTGAAGTACCTTTGCAAATACAGGGTTTAATATACACGATATACATTTTAATGCGTTAGTCACGCAATAGATTTTTTTGGTCTTTTTAATTAACCGCCGTTAAGCGATTTTTTTACTAGATGAGTAAGTCCAGATTCGTATATGAATGTTTTAGGTAGGTCAAGCCAAAACGAGCTTTTTGATTAATTTTGCAATTAACCAACCGTGTTATACGTACTTTTTTTATTATACCTGTAAACATGAAAATAATACTTATGTGGAAAGTACAGATTAAAATTTAAAATGAAGTTATAGTCTTTTAGTTGCGTCAGACTAGAATCATACTCATGCTTTGATAAAGTGTTGCATCTACCTAAATCATGTGATTGGACATTGTACCATACATACATAGCCTCGAACTAGTACGAAGCATCAACATTAACTAAAATGTTCACTTACACTCCATTTCGCGAAACTGCATAGTGTAATTGATATATTAGAGCTTAAGTCTGACACGGGTGCGCAACCTTGTGACACACACGGACGGTATTATAGCTTGGCCAATTTATCATGAGCCTGACCTATTGATGAGCATAATTTAACAGCAGATATATTGTCTACGTTTACAACACCGATTGTATGTTTTCATAATCGGGGAGTATCACGAAAACGCTCGAGATGTAATACAAACACAAATCTGAAATACCGATATTGCACGATTTGCTTGCGGAAATTTATATATTCAAAGCAATAACCTTGTAATATATTCTTGCATAAAAGTCAGGCTCAAGTCAAAACAGCCAAGCTATACCACATACCCGCACTTATAACCGAACTAAAACGAACCACTTTGCGACCGCAAGGAACAAAGAACTAACACGTAAGCCAAGACTGGTGATACAAGAAAGTTAAATATATGAAATAATCAGAAATAATGCCAAACTAACCGAATTACTGCTAATCTGGATTTGGAGAACTGCCTTTAATTACTCTGCTTTGTACACGATTAGCGCGCTAATCTCACTTCTACAGCTTTAATTAATGCAGATTGTAAAGATTTTAGTGTTAATCTTGGTAATTAAACCGTCCTTATGAGCATGTACATACTTAGAAACCGGTGACGAAAAAGCGAAAAAGTACAAGTCGATGGGTTGTTGCCAAAGTAAACTAGTTCTTAGTCGAGCATGATTACCACCAATTGTTTACATGTGTACATGTACCATTGGACACTGTGTCACATGTATACATATACCACAAATCAGTGTTGACAGATCAAAAACGCTCACAAAATACTCCAAACAAATTCAAACGAAAATGCGAACTCATATAGCCAGTATCAGATATCAATATGAAATATAAACCAATACTGATGATGACAGACCTTCATGCTAAGTTTGGGATAATTTGAAAATCTGTTCTTGTGTTATTGATTTGGAACACTTCCGACACACAGACATACTCAACTGACTGAGCGACATACATGGGCAATGTAATTTGATGCTTTGATGCTATTGAATTTTGAATTCATAATTTCTACCTACTGTACAACATATTTAGCAATTTAATCTCCAAACTAATTAGAAATCTACATGCTACATGTGTTTAGTTAAATGTGAATATTTTGTAATTTTAGGTCAAGTTGAACATCTTCTTTGACGAATTGGTGAAACAAGATAAGAAGGTATTGGTGCTGTCCTATGCCGGGTCAGATCTGGGCGATTCCTGGGTATTCACTGACCTTGGCATCGTACCTGGCTCAACAGTGAAAGTTTGTATGAAAGAAGAGGTTAAACCAGTCTTGTTCGTAAAATGCTCGCACAGCGGCGAGGTCATCGAGATCATGGATGATTATGACGTAGAAAGAATGTTGGTAGATGACCTCAGAACTGTTGTATCTAAAAAGTCCGGTCTTCCGGTTTCTATTTTTAGATTAGTGTCGCGGAGTAATCGGGAACTATTTGATTTACACGAATTGTTTGATTATAGCATTGAATGTGGAGATACGATTTATATGGAGA
Source organism: Spisula subtruncata (assembly GCA_963678985.1). NCBI lineage: Eukaryota > Metazoa > Mollusca > Bivalvia > Venerida > Mactridae > Spisula > Spisula subtruncata. The sequence goes on along the minus strand of OY787672.1, from coordinate 21,678,083 downwards.
GCTGGGATGGATGGAAAGAGCTGATAAACTACAGTATACTAGGCCTTACCCCAAGTGTCATGCCACTCATTGTGACAGACGAAATCCAATCCAGGTTTCAGCTGAAAGTTGTCATGTACATAGCTGCACATTATGGCTGCGTGGACTTGGCAAGAACATGCATCCGACAAGGCATACGCCCAGACGAACCAATCGGAGAACATCCAAGCCGACAATGGTGCAAAGACCAGTCGCATGTGGAGACCATGAGATCCGCAATACACGAGGCCGCAGAATTCGGACAGCTCGGCGTTCTGAGACTTTTTGTTAACCAAGACATCGCTTGCTCAATGGCCAGAGAAGGAAAAAATCTGACACCACTCAATTTAGCTCTTAGAAATAGACAGAAACCATGTGCGTCGTTTTTGCTTACAAAACAATGGGTTCGTGTCCCTGTGACACGGAGCCAATCAATGACACTACAAACATTTAGGCGCATTAAACTTTGGTGCGAAAGGTGCAAAGAGAAAGCATTTATGAAATTCGGTCCTAACAAATCGTCATTAAAACGACGTTCTTTCAACACTGGACCGTTAGTCAGCCATGGAGTAATTGTAGATGGGTTTTCACCGAGTCCAATGAATGGTAAATCTCGAAACAACCAACCAAAGGACAGGAGAAGGCAAGCCAATGAAATGAATAGCAACCAGTCTATGACCGGAAGTGAAGACGATCCAGAATCCTATTTCAAACATTTGACGGCCGTTCAAACGTATGGACCAAAATTCAGACAAAATACTCGTTGGGGGAAAATGGTCGGGCGTTCCAGTGTTGGTGCTCTTCTAGGGTCTGGGCTAAAGAATGTTATCAAAGGGGATAAACCAGACGGACCGGAAGTAGTCGAAGATACTCAAGAACCGGTAGAAACTCGCGACACAGCTCCGCCACCTGAAAAAGATGCGTCAAAACTTCCTCCAATATTGGAGAAGTCTCGAATCAACATGACCTTGTCTCAGTCTCAGCCCTCGGTTGCCATGCCAACCAATGACGACACCGAAAAGGAGACGATAGAAAAGTTAAACGTAGTCCCCGAAAAGGGCCGAAAATACATTCGCACTGGCCCTACCATCAAACCGAAGAATAATATAAGTGCATCACTTCCAAATATGAGACTTAAATTGAACGAAAAGGAAAATAAAGATCCTAAAGAAAACAAAGAGACAAAGGAGCGAGACAGAAACAGTCTTGTTTCTGCTAAATCGGACAAAACAACTGAACGTGCAACGACTGCTATGTCCAGTGTTAGCAAGAAGAAAAAGTCCGTTTCTTCCGCCATGTTGGTACAACAAGGGAACAAGAAAGGTGAAGGAACGGTTCCACTTCCGGTTATAAGTTCGGAGCATGATCTTCGGCCATTTTTCTACCATAATGGCACTCGAGAAGATGATATTGTCATACCAATGATGAATTTGGTGTCGCAATATCAAGGCACGGATGCGCGTGATAGGGCAGTCAAATCTCTGGCAATAGCGAATACATTTAAGGAGAAACCTTGGCTGATGCAAGTCAGGATGGCTATGAGTCTGACGTCATCAACCTTGAAGCGAGAAGTGACCAATTTACGTCACAGCTTTTCCGAAGTTTCTCGTCATGATAGACGCTCCAGTAGAACAACAAAAAGCGTTGACTTGAATGCTTGATAGTGATGTTTTATACGGTGGACTGATTGGGACTACTTTCTTTCAAAATGGCGCTTGATGTAAATGCGCATGCTTTGCGTAAAATTATAAGATTTTTAGACTGCACAGTGCTTGTTATTTGGTATAAAATTTACTATAAATTACTATAATATTAAATTGTGATTGAAACGGAAACGATTAACTAATGCATTTAATTTCCAGTGGTTATTATCGTATTTGTTTTAAATGGGTATAAAATAGACATTACGTATGTCATGATTTTAGACATTTTTGTGTCAAATGAGTCAATTGAACAGCGTATGAGTGAGACTACAAAACATATGTCGCAAATCATCAGACCACGTGGTATCAAGCTTATACAAAACTACTTTTCTGGCTATTTTACGATTTATTATAAATGTGATAACTGTGTGATATTGACTATTCAAACATATTCTATGTTGTAGTAGTTGACTTTGAGATTGTAGATGTTTTTATATTGTTTATTTTTTAGTATTTTTTACTATTGAGTCAATGCTATGACTGTGATACTTATATTATGATAGTAAATATTAACCGTTATGTAATGTTTTGGTACTAACAATAAAACATAAAATTGATACTTACGTGGATAGTTATTGTATCGGAGTGTTTTATAAAGGGTTTTACACTATGGCTTATATCGTCATGTCAAGAACGAAATAAATATGGCACCATTCTCTGGCTTAGAATGAGAAGGTAGTAAGCAAAAAATTGTTATTGTGGGAAAACAAGAAAAAATCGTCCGAAAATTACACTTTACTTATGGTTAAACAAGCTGTTTCTACCTATTAAGTTTGGTCAACATGACAAGTTCCAATTTTCCTGATAATAGGCTCATTTATAAAAAGTGCCTGTGATGGCACACTGATTGTAAGTATGTATCAGTCTTATAAGTCATTCTAAGCCAGCGACTTGTATTGGAAATGTTCATGCACAAAGCAGCTGTAAATTAGACGAGATGGGAGCAGCCAACAGAAGAAAGGACAATAAAGAATAACACTAACCATCAGCTCTTAAAAAAACGGCCCAATCAAAACGATGGACAACAAGATCTGACGATCCTCTACCAACCATCCAATTTTGAGAAAAGACCGATGATACTGTAGCTTCAGAAACAACACCACTCTCCAGATACCTACTGAGTACATAAACAACACACATGTTACATTTTTTCAATATGGTTACATGTTAAACTGATAATTATGGTTAGTCTGTCATTTTATTCATGTACTACACAAAATACTCATGATCGTGTCTACTTGTTTACATGTTTCTCAGCTTTGGTTCCTCACTTGTGGACGGGTTTGAAATGTTAGTGGTTAAGATAGCACTTTCCGGGAAATTTTTATTGGAGCCATTTCTTTCTATGATTCTTAGCTGAAAGGGTAAAGTTTTGAAACATATTGTGTACAAAAACAACTTTAATGTGTTAAAACAACCAAAACTTACCAAGTTATTCAAAGTTGCCTTCGAAGAAAGCTACATGCACATGTATTTGCTAACATGTAAACATATGGATAAATGTTGCATATGCCTTTCTGTTATATACCCAACAGCACACAACAGAGCTCCAACGAATAAACAAGTTGTGTTCCTGATTGCATAAGTTTTCAGCAATAATTCAGCGCATCCCAAATGAACAGTATGCGTCATTACCATTTTAATGAGGCGTTCCCTATAACTTTGATCGTTTAAATCGATTCAGGAATATTATACATTAAATGATAATTATCATTGCTTAAACTCCTCAAATCTTCAACAAAAAGCTTACACCAATTACCGAGAAAAAATGAAAATATATTTCCGAAACCAGCCAAAATAGTGACGAGTTGTTTCCCTTTGACCACATAAGAATAAATCGCTGGAAGCGATTAATTATTATTGTTGCTTTGAATATATTTTTGACATTATAGAGACATATTTGCGCACACTTTCTCCGGACTAATTATGAGAATTGATAGTGCTTTGTACATTGAGCTCATTTAATGTGATAGTAGAGAAAAATATGCTAGTTATAGGGAATGCCTCTTCACCCATCAACACCGAATACTTATTTTCACCGGGTCACAAATTCTTTTTAACTAAGCATGTTTCCTGCCATGCTGATGCTCAAACCTTTTTTATAAAACGTGCGTAAACATATGTCCAAAACATTTTAAAAGGAAATAAGGTGTATGATATAAGACATCGATATGTTTTTACTGCGCCCCGAATACGGTTTAAATTGCTAATGAACCACAGGCCAAAAAGGGGTCCGGTCCAAAAACAGTAAATAGCGACATATCGAAAAACACTATCTATAAATTATATTATTTGGAAAGGCGACACAAAACAGACTATTTGTGGTGGTGGTGGTGATAAAGGGTGTAGTATGCAGCATCAAGGTACACTTAGTTATCTCATACATCATTACTTTCATAATAGCATTGACAAAGCAGCGCGTACTTACCTTAAGGGGTCGTTCTTGCTGTACGAGGGTATAACCTCAAAACACCATGTATATTTGTTTGTTAAGGTAAATGTGTTCGTTGAATCATAGTTTTTAACAAGGACATTCGGTATTACTCATTATTATGAACAGAGCCAAAATATTAAATCAAGTCAGTACTTTCCTTTGATTGATTTGATAGCACTTTTTTGTAAAAGCAATGCTCTAAATACTCTGTCTTTATGCCTTCGCCACTTGTTGTCCATTCAACCACGATTATCTGTGTCGGCATATACTCCCAAATACGTATGTTTGCCATTTGGGTCTTTGACAGGCAGTTTGTATAGACATCGATGGTACATGCGTACTTGACCATGATTCTTGTTAGTCAAGGGAGGTCACTGTGTTGTGAATTTAACATGTTCCATGGAGCGTTCTCTCCTCAGTAGATGGTTTTCTAGTTTGTGTTTCTACACCATTATTAAGCATGAAAACAGGTAATTTCAGTAAAAGTCGTTGTTTAGCAAAGTCTAGCTAAGGCTAAACGCTTGACGAGTGTCAAGCAAATAGTTTAATCAACAATATGGATGGTTTTATTTAATTTGCATTAACAAGTTCGTAATTGGAGATAGTTGGTCGCTTGTTTAATGAATATCAAACACTGGTTTAGTGTTAAACTAAATGTTCATACTGACATAACGTGGCAAATGTTAGTATAATACTGGTTAAAACACATTATAATGAAATAAGTGCGTGACGGAATAACGATTATCCAAATTAAATAGTTGCTTTGAAATTCAAAACGTTTTGATGCTGAAATAACAAATAATGATAGCAAGGATTAACTGCAAATAACAATATATGAATTCAAAATGTCATTTTGTTATTGATGGTTTGAAGGTTATAATTAAAATAAAGTTTATCCCATTATGCCATTGATTGCATTAAAATTCGATACCGTTTTAAAATAATTAAAGATAATTTTATATTAGTTCATGGATTCATTAAACGGGGAACAAATCAATTTATTTGTGTATAAAACTATTATTGTATACAGTTAAATTTGCCCATAAATACCAACCAATGGAATACAAGTAGCAGTCATTTCTGACATGTCAAACAAGTTAAATTCAGACTTGGCAAGCCGTATCAGAATTAAAGATGGTCCTTGCAGACATGATTGTGTTATGATGATCTATATTCGCACGAGGTCTTAACACGCGTTTGGCTTATTATTTGTAAATTATATTTTATTTAACAATTTTTGAACCGATCAGTAGAACAGTGAATTCATACCGATGTGAAACTGACATTATACGCTCCCCTAGTCGTAGTGCTTGACCAATAACGTACTGTCAGGTTGCCATAGTCTGTATAAAGTAACAGTGGTATTCCACATGTACTGGGTTGGTGAGTCACGTGTCCATTCTATGAATTCCAGTGACCAGGTTAGTTTCATTTCTTAGTTAAAGAATCGGCTCTTGCTATTGATCAATAACAATAGTTTTTTCTTTGCTCTAGTTTGAAACGTTCGATGTTGTATGTGTTGACACTTGTTATTTAGAATGTGGCAGCAATATTTAGTTAAAAGACAGAAACGAAAGTTAATATTTCCGTGACAATTACGAAGGCCAAAGTATTGTACTATCGTGTCACACTAAGGACTTACTAACATACATTTCGGACTATGATACACGGATACATGCACAGGCAACTGTATCATTGATAAACACAATCTAAAAAACAACGTTTTTTCATAAATTTTATATTTGTGTTGGTTTTTTTTCTTTTTCAACGATATTGTTACATGTGGATACATACACAAAACAAATAAATCATATAGCTTCAGCGGTTTATTTTAGAATATCTTCCCATTACACAGTAAACTATTATTTAAGCCGAAAAACACCAGTGTTTAACATTCACCAGAATTGTCGACGACATGAAATGCACGTAGCCGATGTACACTAGTGTACAAAATAGTTGAAGACATGAAGTTCACTATGCCGATGTGCACCAGTGTAAACAGTCACCAGAATTGTGGAATACATTATTCTCCGGAGCCACCCTGGGATAACAACCAACTTTAGCTACACACATGCCATCAGATGCGTCATACGTCCAGATAGTGTTAGGTAATACACACGACGAAGATTCGGGTGTAGCCATCTCTTGACAGTTCTCATCAACTAGAAAATAAAATAAAATACAAAATGTTTTTTTTTTCAATTTAATTTATTGGCATAGATTATTTTGCATATGAACATACAACAACATTCTTCGCCGTAAAAAATATGTGTGTGTGTAGACGCAACATCAAATGTTGGGGTCACGACTAAACAAAACACGTTCGTTTTAAAATAACGCCGTCAAAATGAACAACGATGTCATTCGGTCCGATATCTTTTAAATGATATTGTCCCACTGGGGTTATATGGAGCGTATTCACAATGTATGTCCTATGACATGTATAGACAGTTTAATAGTCCAGTGTTAGGGACCCACAAGGTTAAGGATGTTATTATTGATAATAGACAATAAATCAATATACTAGTAGTATTTATAAATATTTCTTATGTTAAATAAACAAAATGTTACAAAACGTTGTCGAAATAATTATATCACTGGCTAAGAATGAGAAGGTCGTAACTACAAAATCGATATTTAGAGAAAACAAGAAAAAAAACTGACCGAAAATTAAGCTTTTTCAGCTTCTATCCTGTTTGATCAACATGACCAGCCCCGATTATCATTAAAATAGGGTCACAAGAAGCGCCTTGTATTGCTGATGTCAAATATGCGTCAGTCTTATAAGGTACGGCTTCTCATTCTAAGCCAGCGATATAACAACCCTATGTTTTGTCAGGAACAATGTAGTTAGATAGTTCCTGGTATTGTACAGTATTACTAACCGTTTGTAGTATCCCCTTCATCACAAGCAACACGTGACATGTTGGTCACACATAGTACAGCAATACAGTAGAATAATACCAACTTCATTGTGTATTAAATATATCAGCGAGCTGGAATGGGAAAAAAATATAACTATATATGTATCAAAATATATAATCAAGTCACACCAAATCTACATAATTAGTTATACTTATATCAACTTAGTTCATTGCCAAGAAAACTAAATGATGGAGTTTCATAAAGAATGGTGTGACATACTTCTATATTTTGTTATAACACTTCAATACTTATATACAAAATGTATAAGCAATAATACTTACTAACTGGCAAATAAAGTCCCGTCAATGAATGGAAATGATTATCTGGGATCCGAGGTCTACAGATATACATGTATTGACGGTGTCCAACTGTAGGGGTGTAGCATGGGAGAGAACATACCTAACGTGCATCCTCTCACATCACAAGTAGTACATACATGTACCTAGATGGTTAGTTGTTAAATACATGTATATGCACGATAATTGTAAATTGGACGGAGATTCACTCATTATGTAGGTTTTCCAGTTAATAAGTTGTTTTGTTTGACGGTATTAATAAACAAAAACTTATCGGGTACTTTACTTTTCCATGTAGTTACGCCCCTGTATTCTGGGTTCACATGTCAAGACAGCATGTTGCAAAATGTCCGACGGTCATACAGCGTTTGTATGTTGACACGATGTGGCTTTAGTTCAGACAGACAATCCGTCATACACATAGAAGGTCGAACATTTTACAACAGTCCGTAACAGATGGTAGGATCTGTATTGTCCAGTAAGCATAGTGACCGGAGATAATAAAACATATCTGCATAATAATTATATACATAGACCTCCATGGTATTTCAGGCATGTGCCTGATTTTAGCTTTTCGGATCCCAAAATGAAATGCTTCTTCTTTTTTAAGCCTAAGAAAAATAGCCAGTTTCCTGTCTGCATTCACAGATGTCTGTAGCACTGAAATTTAGTATAAAATACTTGAATTGGGAACATTTATGTTTTTCTCGAAAATTAAGTTACCTATATATATAATCAATATATATGTAGATCTATAGCTAGTATGAAGACATATTTGCTACCAATATGCCTCACTTACCAATTGATTTAGATGTGTTTGAAACGAAATGTTTCGGCATCAAAAATATGATATTTTAAAATAGGGACATTGGAGAATGTTATATACACACTGTCACTTGACGTCAGATACGTCGTTCGCAAATCATCTAGCTCTGACGTCATTTTATGTGGCCCACTCAGTGTTCACAAAATCACTGCAAGTCATTCAGTGTATCTTAGAAGAGAATACACTGATGGACTTGCGATTGTTGTTGTTGTTCATGTACTTCCCTCCAGTAGTTGTTGGAGCACTCCATCCACCATATGTAGAGGATGAATATTTGTTTTTCTTCACAATTAACACACGATGACTATGGAAAATTATTAATTTACCCGCACTTGAAATCAAATGCCTGTTGATTAGGGAGGGCTATAAGAGTTATAAGATGATTTTGCCTATCCGGATTCTATCCGTATCACTAATATGCATACTACTGCTTATTTTATTTTCACCATGATTAGTATTTTGTCTTGCATTATTTTTTTTGTTAATAGAAAATTAATGTTTAGGTCTATGTGATAGGGCGGGAACGGTCGGGCAAGAACGACTACTCTGGCTGAACTTTCATGGTGGAAAGTCGACAACAACAATCAAAACAATCAACTGTTTATAACTCGCCCGTGATTTAACTAAGAATGGCTGAGGACAATGGATGGGGACAGTTGGTCAGTCTGACAGATTTCGAGTCAGAACCAATCACATTAAGGTCCAACACTTTCTCTATCGGTCGTGCACCAGGTAATATTGTGTAATTTATCAACTTTTCGGATAGATAATTTCGGATACTGCAAGTCATAAAACTGCTTAGAAAGCATAAACAATGTGTTGTTGCACATCTTTAGATGAATGTCACAATAATATGACTTCACTTATACTATTTTGAATGCGTTAGCATACATAAATAGTTGAGGAATTGTAGACTTTATCATTATAATATAATAAATTACAAAGTTTATGTAAAAAATGTCCCTTTCCACAGTTCCACAGGACCTTGCAGTTCTTCTGTATAATAACTTCAGTTTGATTGATTTATTTTGAATTGCAAGGTCCTGTGCCTGTTCTAATAGTAATAATTAGTCAGTTGCTTCCACAGCCCCTCTACCCAAGGGGGTGAGCAGGGAATTTTACTTCATGATAGTCAAACAATCTCGATTTAGAGTATCCACTTCTACGATGGAGATAAAGGTCAGAAATTAAAAAATCTCCTAGCAGATTGCCCCACATCTAACTTCATGAATCATGGTTGTTAAAACCCCTGCCATTCCACGTCCTGCAAGGGACAGCTAATGGTAAAATCTCCCATATTTCCTTTGTTCCTGACAACTAAATATTATCCCGGGGTAATTCTTTGACAAAATCCTCCAAATTTCCCCAACAGTGCAAGGGAAGCTGGAAGGTAAAACACTGCCATTTTCCTGACTGTCCACCGCCCATCTCCAGGGGTGGGGTTGTGGTTGCAACTGACTGGTACATAATGAACCTCTTTCTAAATGTATTATTTATTGCCATTATTGGTATTCAGTCTTCATCAACTGTGACAGTTTTGTCAAGTCAGTGTGTTGTGAGTCATTCAGTGAGTCAAGTGGACAAATGTCATTCACTGATTCAGCATAATAGAATAATATAGGCCCCTAATTTTTTATTTACAGTCAACTGTTGTAGTACAGTAAAGAACACTGTGTTGTCTTCATGTTATCAAGATAAATGTAATGTTATTTCTGTGGTTTAAGATTTATAAATATCACCAGTATTGATTGTAGTTATTTTTTTATTTTGCCACTTTACTATTTAAAGTGGTAATGAAATCTAAATCTACTTGTGCTTTGATTCTGAAGGATGACACGTTATTTGCATCTCATTCACAGATTGCGATCACTGCTTAGAGGATAATAAGCTTGTATCTGGACATCACTGTCACATTGAGAGGGACACTGATGGAGCTGTATCTATACATGATAGCAGGTAGGTGTAGTGGACACCCTACTCCATGCTGACTTACTCAAATTATGATCAATTTATTTAAAATAGTCTAGACACTAAGACACCTCATACCTGATGGTATATTTCACCACTAACATATGCTTTCCCTTTTGTTTATTTTGTCTTTAGTATGAGTGAACCCTATAACCTATGCACTGTTTATAGATATAAAGCTGAGTCACAGGTCAGAAATTGAAAAGCATGCAGACTATACTAGACAGCAAAATTTATGTGTCTAAGTAAATCCTGAACCTTATACATGTACACTCAAAGCAGATGCTCTACCACTAAGTAATTGAGACAGTGAAGTGTTGTTTGAACTAGATTTAGTCATGATTGTCCACCGACTGTTGCCCTACTAATTAGGTGGAATAATTACACAGAAGTAACATTGTAATTTGTTTTGAGCTGTGTTGTCATTGAGTTTGCACTTAACGGGTAAGTCAGGATTTACTCAATGTAAGAAAGATTGTCATTTGTTATTTTAAAATTTCTTCTTATTTTATTACAGTACAAATGGAACACTACTGAACATGAAAAAACTCACCAAAGGACAGGTCTGTACAAGAATTTATCAATCCATCTGTCTGTCTTTCAGTTCCTCAGTCATTCTCAATTTTTGTCAAATAAATCTTAACGCTGATATAACTGAAGAAGTTTCCAAGAAAAACTTTTAAACATAGTATGTGGAATAAAGGGCCAATCTTATGATTATGCTAGTTCAAATATTTTGTGATTATGACATAAGTTGTGGGTGCTTTTGTAACATAAGAAGGGGTCATGGCATCTAACAGGTGGAGGTCATTTGTATAGTTTGGAACTGTAACAGGGTGAGAAAAATATACATCAAGACATGGGCTTGAATCCTGGACTCTTCTAGTTACTTACACAAGTTCCTTGTCTATAAATTATTAAATCCTGTGCACATTTCGCTGGCTTAGAATGAGAAGGTCCTAAGTACTACTTATGGCCTTATAAAACTGATACATATTTAAAATCAGCTTCACAAGGTGCTTCTTATTAGCCTATTTTCAATCAAATCGTCATGTTGACCAAATGGAATTTTAAATAGCTTGCTTTACCATAAGTAGAACAAAAATCTTAAATAGTAATTTTCAGACAGTTTTTTCTTGTTTTCTCTTATATCGATTTTGTACATAAGACCTTCTCATTCTAAACCAGCAATTTCTTCACAACTCTTCAATTATTTGTATGTTATATGCCTGTATTTTACAGAGAAAGGTGTTAGGGCATGGCGATGAAATATATCTTGTGTATAAGAAAAATAACGAGGGCCTGAGTAAGTTCATTTTGTTTTTATTTCAAATCTCAGTTATCCCTAATTTAAGAAAATAGCCTAGATAGTCCTTTTTAATGTATCATTTAATGAAAAATTTAAGGTATGCTAGGATGCAGACTTGTCAAAAAATAATTATTTCCTGTCTGGCGGTTTAAGCGACTGAGGCTGAAGAGTTAAAATTGACAAATTTGGACTGATTTCGATTGAAAATTAGTCGTTTCAAAGTAGTTTTCCAGACAAAGAACAAAGTCTCAACTTACCCAGGTGCTTAATTAAACTTGGAAATTATGGGATGTGTTATAGGTACCAAACTGAAATGCAAGGTTATCATAATAAGTCGAAGGCGTGGCTCGACTTTAGGATTTTATTGTGGTCAAAGGCATTCCACATGCTGATTAATACCAATAAACCTGTAAGTCAATACCTACTAGTGTGAGTTCTGTTTTTATTTTTTATAAAAAAATTAACAGAGGTTGTGAATGATGTCCTGATTATGCCACAGCAAATGCAGAATTACAGTTACCACACTCTATTACTGTGCAGTATTGCAGTTATTGCTCTTTATCCTCTGTAACTATGATACAGTGTATACATACATGTACAATTTGAGACCCGCATAGAAGATCAGAAACTGGATTTGTCTGTCAAATACAAGCATTACTTACTTGCTTACTTACTTACTATATGATTTCAGATGTGGGGTATATGTATCAAGATGTTGAAGAGTTAATGAAGGAGGAAGGAACACAGGAATACTCTCAGCCTCCTGATATACTCGATGCTACACTAGAAGGTGCGTTCCTGGTATAGATAATAAATCTCTTAACTTCTAGTGATAAGGGACCAAAGTTATATATCTTGAGTTGTATTCAATATTGTTCTACCTTTAATGGGTAATTAGGATTTAAATGGATAATAAGGTTTCTGACCAAGAGTTTAATATGGTGTGATACGATTGGTTGTCCTTATCCTTAAGTTCAGTATGGAAATATTGAATACTTCCCCTGCTGGCCCTAGTGAATTAAATAATTTGTGTGATCCTGGTTCATTCTGTGTAAAGCTAGTGTACTGAGGGGGGGTTGAAGGGTTTATATATCCTGTAAGTAAAATGTATGTGCTATATGCTGGTGGAACATGAAATGTTGAATTTCAGATTAAATAGTAAAACTGTCCCAGCCAGTTTTCTTGTAAGTGGATCATGGTGTATTGATCATTTTAGAAGCTTTAGATCCGTAAATAAATGTTAAGATCAGATATGACTGGGGGATTGTTTTAGGTCCAAATTCCATTACTTCCATTACTTTTCAGATTCTGATTGTAATAACTATAGTCCAGTGAAAATTGTACCCTCAAGTTCAAATAAACGTAAATCTACCGATGATGACAGCATGCATGAAGATTGTTCAGCAAAGAAGACCAAAGTTGATAAATGTGAAGAAAAGAGTCAATCTGATAAGGAACCTCAAGTTGATAAATGTGAAGAAAAGAATCAATCTGTAAATGAATCGAAAGATGATAAAAGTACAGAAAAGGTTGATGAATGTAAGAAGGAAGTGCCATCGAAGGTGGTTGAAGAGGCTCGTGATGACATAGAGGAAAATCTACAATGTATGATCTGTCAGGAAATGATGCATGATTGTATTAGGTCTGTATATCTAACACTTCTGTTCTTCATAGCTGAAATAACAGCAAACACTTTACAGTTATAAGTTAATCTTGTTTTCCATCAGGAGAAGTATGACTCAACAGTCAAGTTTCTGATAGCTGGAAATTGAGTTTTCGACTCTTTGACAGCTGACTTTGATTTCTCAGCAGTTTAGTTAATGTTCTCTGTCTAGACTACGTTAGTTCAGTATTGGGCATTGTGCTGTGTAAGTGTGGAATGTGCTGTTTTTGTGTTCAGCATTTTACATTGAGACACTCCCTGTCTGACTTTGTTTTGTCATTAAATAATCTTTGAATTAAACAGATTGTGACGCTGAGCTGTTGAGTTTATTGACTGTTTTACACAATTTTTATTTTTGGTTGATTGCGAAAAAAAATCTTACAACTTATATCAATCAATCTTTCTACTTTGTTTCTATATGTTGATGAAGTATTGTATTATGTTACAGCTTACAGCCGTGTCTACATTCATTCTGTGCCGGATGTTATTCTGATTGGATGACAAGATCACAGGAATGCCCCTCTGTATGTAACCTGTATTATTTATTTTATTATCCTCTCTTCTTTGTTGAGGGGTTATATTATTTTGCACATGTTGGTCAATCTGTCAGTTGTTCAGAAGACCAAATGGTTAGCTTTCAGAACCTGAAAGAACACTTTGTCCTAGGATCTTCAAACTTTACATGGAGGTTGACCAGGAACAGTACCTTTACCATTTTCAACTATTTTACTTCAATGGGGGCATACATGTTTTACAAACATCTTTTGCTTACCGTATATTAGTTTTTATGATAGTGATTTGAATAGACATATAGTTCTTTAAGAAAAATTGTGTTACCGGTATTATCTATTGGCATACCTATATTTTGAATAGTTTAAACCTAAAACAACCAGTCAATCTTTAATTAAATCTTTTCTTTGACCTTTGCATTGTACAGTTCATGTTTTTATGTGCAATAAGGGGAGTAAAATGGAACACACAACTTGTTTTTGTTTATTTTGAATGATGCAAGCATGATACTTGTTTCATATGAAGATATGTTCTTTTGTTTCAGTGTAGAAATAAAGTAGAAAGAATCAATAAGAATCATATAGTGAATAATTTGATAGAAGCCTATCTGAAGGAACACCCAGGTTAGTTTTAATGTGTACAAGAGTAATATCATGTAAAGGCATTTTTAGATGGTCTTAAAATTTAATTTCATGGTTACACTCAACCATGAAATGTAATGCTCTTAATTAATTGACCTCCATAGTGTAGAACTAAAGGTTATGTACATCTCGTATGTTTTGATATCCACAAATTTATTATCCCTTGAAAGTCTATTCATCCTTTGACAGAATCCACCATATTTAATGCTTAAACAATTACAGTCAAACCTGACTGGAATAACTAAGCTGAGTGTTGAGATAAAATGGTAAAGACAGCTGGAAGAGTGGTGGTGGCTTAATTGATCCACGAAACACATACTTTTAAATATTTTATGTTTTCTGTCATTTTGGTAAACCTGTCCTCATCTAAAGCCTTGTGGTGGAGCATCTGCCTCTAGGACAAAGTATCTCAGAATTTGATTCCAGGACACAACATACTGATGTTTGTGAAGATAGTTCTCATATATCTCCCTTGCTTGACACTCAAAATGGTTAGTTCAAGGTTACTTATGTGGTGAGAGTGTCTGGATAGTGCCTATATATCGCTGGCTTAGAATGAGGTCGAACATGACACTTATGACCTTATAAGACTAATGCATATTTGAAATCTGCAGTATAGGGCGCTTCTTATGAGCCTATTTTCACGAAAATTGGAACTTGTCATGTTGACCAAACTGAAGTTGAAACAGCTTGTTTTACCATACCTAAAGTCTAATTATCAGAAAGTTTTTGTTGTTTTCTCAAGATATTGATTTTGTTGTTACGGCCTTCTCATTCTAAGCCAATGATATGATTAAAATACTGTTGACCTGTAGGATTTAAATCATTTAAAAAAGTTAAACTTACATGTACTCTCTATTTTAAAGGCAAAAAACGACCCAGTGAAGATATTGAAGAGCTGAATAAAAAGAACAAGATTACGCATGACATGGTTTGTCTTTATGTCTCTTCAAAATACTAACTCTTTGTCAAGTTTTACTTATACACAGTTTGAAATTTCCAGTGCCCATAACGAGATTTGAACAAGGGACCTTGGGACTGGTAGGTGAGTGCTCTAACCACACAGCCACAGTGCCACCCTGTATTATGAATGAATCTCCACTTTGACTATTCAGCCAGCATACTTTTGAGACAGCCCACATTGTGACACAGATTCAGCTGCTGTAAGATTTGACCTGTATGACTTGGGGACTGTGATGATGAGCACTGCACTTCTTAACCATGTGATTTCCATTGTTTCAAGTTTTTTTTTAAAAATTCCCATGCAAGACAAACGAAAGTAAAGCTGAGACAAAAACTATTTAGACTGACAAACAAATCCACAACAATGTGATATTTTTTACTTTAATATTGCTAAGAATATGTTCATATTGTTGTAGCTATATCCAAAAGAGAAGTTAGAGTATGGTGACAGCAGTGATTACGGTGATACAGATGATGAGGATGATGATGGGGATGTTGTTAATCCGCATGTGGATGCTGCCCCTGCCCCACTGCCGTTTGTTTTTCAACCGCCAAGACCAATCCAACCACCAACTCTGTTTGGTTTCGGAACTCCTGTATTTGGTGGTACCCAGTAGGTGTCATTTATTCACATTGTATACACATTCACACTCCCAAACTATCACTGGTTTCTATGTACAGTGTGTTCAAAAAGTTTTTTCTCAAAATTTTAAGTTGTATAATTTTATATTTGGACCATGTATGCAGTGAAAAATATTATTTGTCACTCTAGTTGCTTCATTTAATGCCAGAAAGAAAAGAATAGTGACAGATACTTTAACATTAAACTATCACCAGTAAAACTTTTGTGTGAGCTGGGGTACTTGAAACTTTAGAAAAGCTTTTCAGTGTTTCCCACCCAACTGTACTGGTTTGATACCTAGAGGTAGTCTTGTGTGTATTGGTGCTATACACTGTGCACGGTATAGAACCAAGGAGACTTAACAAAATAAGAGCTACGATAGTGTGCCCTGATTCATTGTATCTCAGGGAAAATAAATCCTTATTGCCACATTCTACGACTGTCTCAGTGGAAAGCAAATAAAAACCAAAAACATTTATTGAAAAAATGACTTCTTGCAAGAATCTGGATTCCCATGTTGCATTGATAGTAAATGAAATCTGGTCATGTTACATATTGAATAAAACTTGGAAATATAGCTTTCCATTGATATATGACAATGTCAAATAAGGACAAACATTGTCTCATGACAGTCAGTTGAAATCATACATGCCATATTTTCCTGAAGCCTATGCAGGAGATTGGTGATGGAAATACAGGAGATTTCCCTAAAATGCAGGAGATTTTTCTTGCTCAACCTTTAAACGTAAATAAATGAAGTAAATATGCAGTCTTCTCCAATTTTACTTGTAGGACATTACCATGTATGCTTCATCAAGCTATTTAAATTAATATTTGTTATCATTTTCACCATGCAAAAAATGAAAAGGTTACAGTATTCCATGAAATGCAGGAGATTTGATCAATTTGCCGAAAATCATGCAGGAATAGAGTCTCAAATGCAGGAGACTACTGCATGATGTAGGAGATCTGGCATGTATGTGAATGGTAACATATATTATGTGACACCCCGTACATGAAACATTGTATTACAGGGCCTATAAGACAGTATGTAGACAATGTCCAGAATACAAGGAGCCTGCAGATACTGGATTTGGTGTGATCAGTGGAATCAAAACTGGTAAGCTCATACTTTCATACTAGAGGACCTCCTTGAGGTGTAACAATACATTCTTAGTGTCACGAAAGTATGCAATAAAAATGAGTATGCATAATAATGCCTTGATCCCACTTAGTAATTTTTGGCCTCTAAGATGTGCTCCTGATTTACATAAACTAGGCATCAAGAACAAGGATATCACAAATGTTCAAATGATTACTCCGAAGCTTCCCCTAGACCACGTGGACCATTTTCCCGCTGACCATTTATTAAATTGGGAGTACATTGCCGAGGCAAAAAATCTCAGTTGGACCAAAGCATAAGTCATGAATCAATAACAATCAGCAGTTCCTACCACAACCCATAGCTATAATGAATGAAATATGAACAAATGCGCTGCCTAGAAGGGGGATTTCCCTTGGGACTATTGAATAATCTGGTAGGGAAAAGTCTAAACTTCTTGGCTAGGCGTACCGGCACGTGCTTGCATATCATTTAATATTCCAGTAGTTCTTTTAAATATCAGGTACAAAAACATGAATAAAGTGGATGATTCACCAGTCTCAATGACTGGTAATTTTAAGTCATTGTGAGTTAGAAATTCTCATGAGTTGATATATTATTCTCTAAACAAATTGTCAATTATCCTCTTAAACTTTGATATTTTTATTCTAATTCAATTATCCATATACTATCATACTTCAAGTAAATACATGTGTAAAATATTGAATCAAAATTTGAAATACATGACAAGAATTTAAATTTAACAGTTATAGGTCCCACAGCCCATACATGTACAACATGCTCCGAACAATACACAACCTATTCTTCTACACCTATGGAACTAAGTAGGTCAAAATGCTTAGCGTATTGTGCAGGTGTAAAGTTGTTTAAGATTCACCATTAATTGAATTAACCCTATTAACAAAGCCAAGCTCCTGGATAAAATTTGACCTCAGTTTCAGAATGATAATTATTTTGTTGTGGGAAAAACTAACATAGATCATTGCTGTGGTGTTTTCTAAATGATTTACATTTGATTTAAATCGGAGTGATAAATCAAAACATGTCACAAGATGCATTTAAATGTGACTTAAAAGGCATTTAGATGCATAAACAAGGAATGTATTAATTTAATGGTTATTATTAGGATTAATAGAGTATTAAGAAGATCATAAAATGAATCAAATGTACCTTTGTTCAAAGTTAGATGAACTTGGAAAACCAAAAATTAACAACAAAAATAGGAGTAACTCCACTTTAATAGGAGTACTTGGCAGGTATGCTTGAGTATCATGATGAAAAGTTCAAAAGTTGTTCAATGTCATTTATGCGGGCATGGATATTGATTTTGTTAACATGTTCGTTTCAATTGACCAAGAGCCCAAAATTCACATTTAAACAAATAAAGTAATTTATAGTATATTGTTTTAACCATCATGTAGGGTGTAGAACTGATTCAATAATTTGTGTTACAGAGTTTTATTATTTACGACTACAATGAGTATCGTTGTCATCTGGACATGTTTAAAAGGCGGGAAATTTCGGCCAAATCTGTGGCCAAGAATAGGTTAACATCGGTTCTAGCGGCCAAAAGTTTAACATGCCGGTATATCAATTGGCAATTATTGTAATACTTTGTTGTATATTTAAAATTTTGTTCGTATGTAGATGTGAGTGCTATCATCAAGAATACATGTGATTACACAACTATGTCAGATACAAGCTTGAAGCTTATGTTTCTTATGTTAATCATAATCAATGTTAAATAAAGTTTATCTTATCTTATAACTAATAAGTTCCAAAACATGTAGTTCATATTACTGATCACAATGTATTTATATAACTACAGCATTGAATACTGTGAAGAATTTAGTGACTGGTGGTGAAGGAACGGATGTTACTGATAAGCCCGGTCCATCTGATGAAGCCGGGGAACCAGCCAATACAGATCCTGATACAGACAAACCTTCCACGTCCGGAGCAACCGGGGGACCAGCCAATGCTGTAAATGGTACATGCCTTGTTGAAACTTCTAACTTCTTTACATTTTTTTACATGCATAAAGTAAATGCAATATGTCACTAGGGCTGTAATGGTACGCTCACCTCACGATATGATACATTCCATCAATTTTTGTAAAGGTTTGGTAAATTTTGGTATGATACAATATTCTCTAACAGCAGCTTAAAAACTACAATTTTTAAGTGATAATGAATTTGTTGATTCTATAACAGCAATTATAATGTTGCTATCAACTAAATGAATTTCGACAATATGAGGCATATCTTAATACAATTAAAACGAGTGATGCATGGTAATTTTACATAATCAGAGGACTTTCAGACATTTTTGTTCTCTTAATGTTATTTTGCTCATTAAAAAGCTTATACCAAACCGTACCGAAATTTGTAAATCTTGTACCGTGAACCATGTGGGACTGAAGTCCGCGGTCTTTCGTGTACCGCGGTATACCATTACAGTCCTATATGTCACTGACTTAGAATGAGAAGGTTATACATAGTACTTAAGACCTTATAAGACTTATGGATATTTCGAATCAGCGTCAGAAGGTGCTTCTTATGAGCCTTTTTCATAGAAATCTGAACTTGTCATGTTGACCAAACTGAAGTTAAAAACGCTTGTTTTACCATTAGTTATTTTTGTATAATTTTTCCTTGTTTTCTTAAAGTATCGATTTTGTACTTGTGACCTTCACATTCTAAGCCAGCAATATGTTTATAAAACTATTTACAATTAACTCCCTGTCCATCTAATTAGATTGTTAGTGGGAGGCGCAATAAATGTTTTATCTTATTATGAAGTAACTTAATTTAGGCCTTGTTTAGTTGTGACTGGGCCAAGGACAGTCGTATTAGAGACCAATAAGTATAAACAAGAATAAAATGACCAATTATACTAATGAACAGTTTTTTGAAAGAAAGAAAAAAGCCTTTATTTGCCAGTCATCTTTCTGCTGAATTTGGCTGTCATATTGGTGCCTCCCTCCAGATTTGAACCTGGGTTGGGCAACCAGCGTACAAATCACCTAGCTAAGGAGGCCAAAAAGAAAGTGCACAGTTACCAGATTATTTCAATAACTGAATAAATGTTGTCAATTAATTAGTTTGTAAAAAATGTTATAATTGTATTATAGATAAAGCAGCATTTAAGGATGATCCTAAGGAGATGCCGGATGCACCACAGCATGTGTGTACACCTATACAGAACCATGTATTATGTCAATGTTGTTTACAACCAATGCCCGACCATAGAATTCACACAAACCTACCACTAGCTGATAGAAGACCTCAACAATGTAAGTACTCAATATCATATAATATTAATACTTTCTCACCATTTATCACCATGCTAATTATTCATTCAAAATATTGTTGTTTTGTAAAAAGTCCTTTTCATGACAAAAAATGCAAATAAACTATATTCTATTCTCAATCCTGCTTCATATATTATACATGTCTTAAATAAATGTTCTTTCCGAAAAGACTGTCAACTATTCTTGTCAATAAATTATACTTCACTATACTTATTGCATCCATGTAAAGTTTGTTTAAATGTTTTGTGTGGCCAAATTAAATCTTTTTGCATAATATAACATTGATTTTAACACGGATTGAATGTTATCATAAACAGATAGTATCAAGAATATCATGTCAATATTTTCATTCTGTAAAATTATTAATATTCATGAGGGATTCAATTTTGTGGATTTTGTGGTTCACCTTTAACCATGAAATCAAATCCCATTGTCAGAGCTACAATTTTGACTTGTATTTATTTCCTGAAATGCAAAATCAAGGAATTTAGGTCCCATCGAAATGGTCTTTTTACCAAAACCTGGAAATTTTGTCACATGAAAATTAAATGATTTTACAGTACTATACAATTATATAATTATATATTTGATTTACAGGTGGTGTGTGTTATAGGGCATTCTGCCATCCATACTGGGGATGTAGAAAGGCTGATTGTCTAGGTTGTTTGAATAAATTTAAAGGTATTATCTTTACATAATTTAAATATGGAAGTTGTGTGTTTAAAATTGAATAGAGCTTATGGACTGTCAGTAGACCGTCTTCAGTTTGAACCCACAACCACTGAACACCACAGGTAATAGAAAGAAAATATTTTTTTTTTCCAAAAAAAAGTGTTTTTGTTTTGTTATTAATTACACAGTTTCCTGTGTTGAACACATGATGCTCTAACCTGGTAACTTGGTGACTGTCCAACAAGTATTGGTGCTATACACCAGACACGCTAAAGAACCAATTATTTTCTGTTTCGAAAGTGCCATGATATTGCACCGATCAGACAACTGCCTCTCCTTAAAGTCAGAGGTCCTTGACCTATCTTGCATGGAAAAAAGGATGACCAGTCCATGCAGTTAAGACTGTCTCAGTTGAACATAAACAAAGGAAACATAATTATAACAGTATTGTTATATTTACATTGTTACTGTTTGTTTTCAGAAATGAACTTTGGTCGGAAATGTTTAGCTGGTTTGATTCTAGACAATCAGTTTGAGTCGGAAATTTTCAGGGTAAGATTTATGACATGTTAAGAGTATGACAAAATTAGGAAATTGACACTCCAAAATTAAAATGCCATAAAAGAAGTTTGGAAAATGAAATTGACAAAAAGTGATATGAATATTGAAAGAAGAAAGATAAAATCATAAATTTGAATAAGGAAATTGAAATTGGAAAAAATGAAATTATGAAAAGAAATTAGAAAATTAAAAAATGAGGGTATAGAAAAGTAGCAAATTGATATTAGGAATTCAAAATGGAGATAAGAAAATTAAAATTAGGAAAATCTAGTCATAAATGTGAATTAGGAAAAATTAGGAAATTGATAAAAAGTTGATAAGGGTTTGCATGCTATCATAATACATGTACTGCCTCCTGTACTTGCTTTCCCTACTGCAAAACACCGGACCCAATGGAATTAAGTGTATTCTCTTTTATGAGTTATCCTTGACCATAAGGTTTAAATAAGTACACAGTACCTAGATGATATTTTGAGATAAAGCTCTATTTTTGGGTTGCATTCTCTGGCTTGCTTTGTCACTGACTTTTCCTGCAAAAGTCTTTCTATTATTTTTCAAATCTAAAACAATCTTTAAAATTATACTTAAAATTTCATATTACTGTTTTCCCTATATGTGATTGTGAAGGGTCATCTATATTTAAGGACTATATAGATTCGAAAGGGTTATCTGTGAAGGAGGTTCTTCAAGATTGCTGTCGACAGATGGAAGCTGGGGCATTTTCTGTGACAGGTAAATTTGAGGGGTGATCAATATATCTGAGAACTTTCCTTCTAACATACTGGTATGAAATATGGCTTCTAGAGTAATAACATTACCAGCTATAGACTACAAAACAATAAACCTTTGAATCAATTTCAAAAAGGTTCTTAGAAATTGCACAATACACTTGATATATTGTGCTTAGTTCTTCATTGAATAATCAAATCTTGTTAAGGGAACAACCCTTTTCTGAAAGGGACAACAAGTCTCATTAACCATTCAAACACATTAAATATGTTGTATTAATTATGAAACATCCCTCATAATCAAGAGACTAGAGTTTGATATTATGTAATTGTTGTTATTAAAGCTCAAGGAACACACAGACTAACAACAGAAACACCAGTATGTTATGGTTGTGGGCTCAACAGTTTTAAGCAATTAGCATTCCAGTATAGAAAAACATTGAAACGAGAGGAATTACCAGGTACCTTGGATTTATTTATTGTAGGTCAGTATATCGATGGCTTAGAACCAGAAGGTCGTAACTACTACTTACGACCTTATAAGACTCGTACATACGAGAGGTGTTCAACTTATTTATGAACAGAAGATGAACATCGATATTTTGTTTCTCTAACAATGAAATTGAATAAAAACTTTTATTTTGTGTAAAGTAGTGTATCAAGAAGTATATTTAATAAATGTCATTTGTCTATACGTTACGGTTAAATCATAATCTGCATTGGAGTAGAGGGTGTTATTATTTGCGTTTTGAAGGTCCGAAACTTGTAATAATTACGCTTTCGTTTTCCTTCTTTAATCGTTGTTTTATTATCAACCTGATAGAAAATTATATTGTTAAAGCACGAGAAGACTACGATATCCACTGTTTGGTTATAATACATATATAAGTTATATTCTTAAGTTTTTTATTTGGCGATGCATATGGTAACTTGAAGCTGTATCTGGATGGAACACTATGTTCTTGGAACAGTCACTAGGAACGATATGTGACACTTTTTTGTTGAAATCCTGAATTGTTACTGTTTGTACATTGACAACAGCCTTCAATTTCGTCCATTTGATATTGATTTTGACGTGCGTATTCCCATAATAATAAACCCAATGCCTTTCCATGTAAACGGCCGCAAACACACAAAGCTGGACACACATGAACTTTTACCTATCAGTGTGACCTTTTCTAAAATAGCATACCCTAATCTATCATTACATTCTCTAAGATTCAGCATTGCTTTGCCATAATGAAACAAATTTTCCACATAATGTTATTTATTACGCATTTCTAGGTTTCAAGACTTTTGACTGCGAGGCATGTTTTTCTTGATTTTTAGCGTAGGAATTTCGCATTTTCCCAGAACTATGCATTCAACTTTTTCGAAATAATTTCACTGATAGTTTCTATGGAAACTCCCATCTGTGGAACTATTCCACGTTTTGTTAATGGATTCATCATAAATATAATAAATCCAAGTTAACGTTATAGTGTAGGTTTTGGCAATGTTGGGCAATTTTCAATTTTTGGTACAATGTCATCATTACTGGAAGCTGAACTTTAAAAACACTTCTTACGACTAATATTACTAATGCTCTAATGAAAAATGCAAAATAAAAAATTGCTTACACTTTCTTAATGCTTATAAAAGGGAAATTTTGCCGTAAAAATAGGCAAAACAACATCATCTACTAACTTGTTGTTTTAAGCTTTAACTAAATGAAATATACAATGTATAATGATTATAAGTTCAACTTAAAACATTTTCTCACATGGTTTAAAAGAGATATTTCAATTGTTTTAATTCAATATTGCAAAATCGGTGTTCATGTTTTGTTCATAAATAAGTTGAACACCTCTCGTACTTGAAATCTGCTTCACAAGGCGCTTCTTATGAGCCTATTTTCATGAAAATCGGAAATTGTCATGTTGACCAAAATGAACTTTTAAAAACTTGTTTTCCCATAGGTAAAGAGTAAACCACAGACAGTTTTCTTTTGTTTTCTCAATATATCGACTTTGTACTTACAACCTTCATATTCTAAGCCATCGATATGTAATGCAAGGGTTAGTTATTACGTGTCCCACATAGTGTGGGGAGGCACCTTTATTTTGTGCTGGATATCTGCCTGGGTGGATGTCACAAACATTGTAAGCATTTTTTCTCCTCAACTTCTGATTGGATTTCAATGATACTTCACATGAATAGTGGTTACCAAACCATGATGTCCTTATTGTCAGGAATTTAAGCTTTTAGGTGAGATTTTTTGCCGGAATTATGGCCCTTTTTTGGAGACTTTAAGTATTTGTGTTTGTATGTTTTTTGTGTCAAAAATCGTTTTAACAGTGCTTTAATTGCTTATGAAATTATTATCTAGTTGTGTACATAATATATCATGTTTCCAGATAAAGCATTGAATAGAGGAGATTGTTACTGGGGATCAAAGTGTCGGACACAAAGAAATAAACCTCATCATGCAAGGTAAGCTAATAATTTTACATTAACTTGTTGTAAATGCTATTGCTCCACTAAGAGATATTTTGACAAATCAGGCTTTCTCCATACTCTTGCATTATGTCCCCATCTTTAATGAGTAGGTACTTTCAATTGCTTTGCACATGCTGGTCGGTCTGTTGGTTTGTAGACCAAATGGTTTCCATTCAGTAACTCAAGTACGCTTTGCCCTATGATCTTCAAGTTTAAAATTGAGGTTGACCAGCAACAGTTGAAGACCCATCTTATTTTTGAAGTAACAAATCTTAGATTAGATCCATCATTTATCATTAGTTTGTTATAAGTATTCAAACTTTTAGTAATTATTTAAACCTTTCGGTCGAGGATAACCCATGAAAGTGCCCTAGCTCTTTCCAAAGAGACTCCTTGGTTCTTTAACGTGCCCAGTGTATAGCATCGATACACACTTAGATATAGTATTTATTGTGATTTATTTTTCTATTTCAGAAATTTCAATCATATTTGTGACCAGACCAGACAGTATTAGTGTTGTTACTACAACATTTCTTGATCGAACAAAATGTGATATCCTGTTGTGGCCATTTGCAGTTATTGTTTTATATATACAGACAGGGCCCTGATAATCCTCAGTTTATGAGCAAATAGTGTTTTGTCCCATTATCTGTTGATATAGTGATTATCCCCAAAACATAACCAAAACTTTTAAAGAGTCGTTTCCTATAACTTTGATCGTTTAAATCGATTCAGGAATATTATACATTAAATGAGAATCATTTTTGCTTAAACTCCTAAAATTTCAACAAAAAGCTCCAACCAATTACCGAGAAAAAATGAAAATGTATTTCCGAAACCAGCCAAGATAGTGACGAGTTGTTTCCCTTTGACCTCATAATAATAAATCGCTGGAAGCGATTAATTATTATTGTTGCTTTGCATATATTTTTGACATTATAGAGACATATTTGCACACACTTTCTTTGGACAAATTATGAAAATTGATAGTGCTTTATACATTTAGCTCATTTAATGTGATAGTAGAGAAAAATATGCTAGTTATAGGGAATGTCTCTGTAAGTTGTTGGAACTAAAAAAAATTCGGAGGTTTATTGTGGTAAGCTGAATTGATGAAATTTTGTCAATTTCCGTATATTTGGGAACAAACTTATTTCACACCCTGTACATGCTTGTTCTTTGATATGGCAGCTTTTATAATGTTCATAATAACGGTTAAATCATGTATGCAATTGCAACTTGTTAATTATGTATTGACTTTTTACCAATCATGCATTAATTGACTTAAAAAATGTTTGTTAATTTTTCTTTAAATGTTGTTTCTCAACATTTTTCTGTTTTATATTTGTGATATGAATGAATGTATTAAGGCAAGTCTTTCTGCCTTTGTGTGTGGGTGTATACTGTGTTACCTCAACAGATGTGACCATTGCTCTGTAGCGTTTTATTCAGTTTGTTTGCTATCGACTGAGATTTTCATTAGTGCATGTAGTATGGTTATTTGTTTTTCCCTGCCAGATTTTTCAAGTTCATGAGTTTAACCATATCCAACTATTTGTCCCATTTGTATTGAATGTGTTTTCAAGTCGACCACAGTTACCTTTCCTTGACTGGTGTTATACCGGTTTTAATTTGATCAATCTTATCTCGATTGCGTAATCGCGCTATGCTAACTCAGCGGGTTGTCGGAGTGTATAAATTAACGTATATCCTTTGCTGGAGGGGCTTTGTGCGTTCAGTTACACTTTTGGTATTTTTGACAGTTTGTATATGATGCATACCAGGATCTTTTTTATGGGCATAGCTCTGTCATTATGAAATTTTGTTTATAAGGTAGGTATCATCAGGAACATTTAAATGCTTCCATGGTATCATTCAGAATTCGTTGATCATGTGTGAGGAATCTAACAATTATGCATTTGTTATACTAGTAACCGCAATACATGTGATGAAATGTATACTTATTATCATGCATATTCGATGGATGATAAAAAAGAATCGGTTACTAGTAACTGTACAATGATTGAGTATGTGTTCAATATCACAAAGTACAGTTTAAATGAAATTTAGCAACCACTGCTGATTTTGTACAGTTTGTTCAGTTGCATCTTCAAGCCATAGACCACTAAATTATGGAACTGGTTTTTTAATATCTTGAAAAATAAAAAAGTTATGACAATTTTAAGTTCCTGAAATAGAGCAGGTTTTTTTCTTGAATTAAATAGGAGAATATTCCTGCGCTCGCGGACCCGACAAAACTCCAATTTTCCCCCTAATTGTCACAAAAAAATGTTTTCAAGATATCGGGATGAAACATTTCTTCAACTTATATTTATGTTGGACAAGTGCTTTCAAAGTTATGAAGAGTTGAATGTTAAACAAATACTAAATCAGTTTTCATTGTTTTAATCAATTCCTAACATCAAACATATTTCACATACAAAGAGGTCTTTGGATTCAGTTACAGGAGCATGTTGTTGTAGCGACCTTTAAAACAAAACATTTGTGAACTTGAATGCGCGAATCATTAGCAAGTGATAGATGATAGTTTTATTCTACCACCGTTATTTTCTTTGAATTTTCGAAAACAAATGTAGAACTTTTATTTAACGTACTGGTCAGTGATTCTTACTTTACAGTTACCAAACAAAAGCAACATTTCCCTTTTTATTTTTCTGTTATATTATGAAGATAAAAAAAAAATGTATACTTACAACATCAGATGTCTTCTTGTTTTTCTTATTATTCAGTCAATACTCACCTTTTTTGACGTTTAATTTTCATTTTTACAATTCGTATATATTCAATTAGGTGGTACAACGTGTCAATTAACCAGTTTATTTAACAAGTGTCATAGGAATGATATGATTCTTCATTTTTATGTCTCAACTGTACGATTATTATAATTTTAAATTATGCGTGAGCTTATGACATTTCACTTTATTTTAATGCATGCATTAGTTTACAAATCGGCAATAAAGTCAAAGTTTCAAATCTCTAAAATCATAATAAAGTATGTATACAGGAAATATAGCAATTATAGAAATACATTGTATAGCGGTTATAACCGTTCAAGCGAATGTACCCCTTTTATGACCCCCACATGCTGTGACAATCGCAGCGGGGCGCGTCATAAAACAATTAACAATGTGCAAATTAAATATGTGTATTACTTTTTTACTAAAAAAAAAATGATACCTGTTTTAAAAAACCGTAAAAAGGGGGCAGATCTAATTATCGCATTTCTTATATCAAAACACCAATCTGACGGGAAGAAATTAAACTATTAATCAAGTTTGCACAAAATATATTCCCCGAGAAACAAAAGAACTACGGTCTACGGACAAGAAAGAAACCAAGTCTGCTATCAAATCCGTTCGTTTCCTTTTTTAGTTCAATGTGAGTGATAGTGATGTTAAAAACCTTTAAAAAGGGTGATGATCCCATAAAGATACAACTTTGAAATTTAGTGCATTATTTTGTAGACATATCAAACTACAAAATATGTTTGCACATAAGAAATCTCTCAAATAGTTTTTATCATATGGACAATTTTACGTGGAGTCACCATGCCTTCCAATGGTAAAAAAATTGTCACATGTGCAAATACAAATGGGACAAATAGTTGGATATGTTCATGAATTCAAAATTTAACTTCATTAATTCACAATTTAACTTCATGCATTAACAATTTAACTTCATAAATTTATAATTTCTTGTACACATTATTTATATAATTAAAAATTCACAAATTTATAATAACATGTACATGATATGAACTTCCCAAATCCAAATTGCTTGTGCCCCACACACTTACATAAAGTGGGTATATAGTGGGTATATAGTTACTTCATGAATTCACAATTAACCTTTACAGGTGGAAACATTGAAATGATGACTTTGGTCAGGATGACATGATAACACATGAATATTATCACCAGTATGTCTGCCATATACCAGGTATATGTTTCTAATTGCCTGTCTTTAGTTGTTCAATGATATATGTTAATGGTTAATATGTTAATAGTTGTGATATATTTGTTAACCTACCCCGGTACTTTTATAATAAATATAAAGATGTGACAATGTATTTGTTTTTTATATTTCATCATATCATGCTATT
The DNA here is from genome assembly GCA_963678985.1 of Spisula subtruncata. Lineage (NCBI taxonomy): Eukaryota > Metazoa > Mollusca > Bivalvia > Venerida > Mactridae > Spisula > Spisula subtruncata. The sequence goes on along the minus strand of OY787672.1, from coordinate 21,649,207 downwards.
ACGTATTTAAATACATGAGTAGTGTAAAATATGGAACAAATGGAGTACAAGGTACATGAGAGGTGTGAAATGTCGTTTCTATGACACATATGACTAAATCTGGTTTATAAGATACAGTACGGTAACCCAGGTTAGGTACACAAAGTAAGACTTTTGAACTGAAGTCCAGTTCTTAAATTATTTCTTTAAACATTATTGTTTATAATTAGTTATATTTGTACCAATCCACAGGCCTACGAAATTATATCACAAACAAGGTCACTATTTTTCTTTCCCCAATTTATCACCCATTCAATATAGTACAATCTGTAATATTTATCTGACTTTTCTGCAACCAAAGCTCAAGCACAGATGATTTTATCAGATTGAAACCAAATGATCATCTGCATATTAGAATACAAATTCCTTTCATACAAAGATCTTACAGTAGCTGAATTGTACTACTGAGTAAATTGAATGTCAGAATGTGAGACATACATCTATGGTGTACCCATGTAATTATGTCTTTCCTTGTGGATTAGCCAAGGTTAATTAAAGACCTGGATTTTGGCACTGGGCCAACCGAATTTGGTCATAGTTTTCTCAGCATGTGGTTACTGATTTTTAAGATATCAGACCATAGTGTACCCTATTACATAATATTATGCAACATTGCACAGCATGTTAATAAGTTTACAAGAGGCCCTAGTACTAGATAAGAGACAACAAGAGTTCCCTTTATGACAGGAAGTTATAAAATGTCTGTAGGCCTATAGTAAAATTAAATTGATAATTTTTTTAAATATTTTATTGTGAAAAAACCCTGAACCATCAAGATTGACATAATTTTGTTTGTGTTGCTTGAAAACGACTGTCGTGTGATTAGACAAAGCATGCAACTTAATGCACAATTATAAAAGTGTTTAAAAAATCTGAACGTATATAACTTATATACCGGTAGCTGTATGCCTCATGATTAACATTTCTTAATAATGTACTAGTATTCAATGAGATGAGTGAATTGATATTATTCATAAGATATAAAAATGTTATTTTTGTTGTTGGTTTTGTTTTGATGTTTTGATTTTTTTTTTTTAATTTATTAACTAGATCTATAAGTATTATGTTATCTTATATTTATAAAAAAATGTATATTCACAGACATACAATCAGAATTGATATTGTGTACCTCTTTGGTATAGTTGCTTAGTTTTATTTGTATCTGGTTTGGGTGTGTATTTATTTAAATAACTCTTAGGGAATATTAATAACTAAAATAGTAAATATTTTGACAAATAGTTTTTACACACTTAAACCAGATGGAAACAAAAATCAAAGAAATATATCTAATTATACAAATTAAACAAACACACAATGTAACACATATTTTCAAGGGTACATATTACAGTAGCACATTATTGATTATCAGTAGCTATATGGGCCTCTGGTCCCTTACACTGACCAGTTACAGTGTTTTATGACCCCAGATAATCACTGATAGTGATCTCATGCTGGCACAATGCTGGCATCATGCTGATCCCTCTATAAAGCTCTGGACCAGAAGCAAAGAAGGGAAAATGTAGGGCTTTCATCACATAAATAAAACAACTCAGTGCTCTAAATGAGGACGTTAATTCATTGTAATTTGGTATCATTATAGGCAACATAGCAATTTTGTATCTCAAGTTATTGCTAAGAATTTACGCACGTTGTGTATTAGTTATTATCAGCAGATTGTCGTAGCAAACACATTTACCTCATGTGAATTGTGATTCATGGGAACATTTTTTGCTGGCCATATCGCTGACTTAAAATGAAAAGATCGTAAGTACAAAATCTATCGTTTGAGGCAAAAGGGAAAAATAATACTTTGTACTTATGGAAAAAAGCTTATACAACATGACAAGTTCCAATTTCATGAACATAGGCTCATAAGAAGCGCCTTATGATGCAGATTTCAAATAAGTATTCTTATGCGTCTTATATGGTCTTATATATACAACCTTCTCATTGTAAGCCAGCCAAATATACTTCCTACAGATATGCACCGGGAAGACTGCACGCACTGCAACATACGATATATAACATTCCATAAACGGCACAGAAGTAACACAAAGTGCAAACACAGGTGGCAGTATCAGTGTTTGGAAAAAAAAGTAAATAAACAAATCCGTCACTGAGCTAGTAGTAACGGAATTTTTACTTTTTTTATTTTCCAAACACTGATATTGCCACCTGTGAGTGCAAGTGCAAATAAAAAAAGAACAAACATAAATTTGTATACATTTAGTTCAGTTTATTTTATGTTTGTCATTTGCCTTTAAAATTAGTCTCGACAATATAAAGTAGCACACCAGACGCGACCGGAAACACGAGGCAGCACCGGAAGACATGAAGTATGCTAACTACTTGTACGATACGCGGCTCATGTAATTTAATTTGGCCTACTTTTCTAAATAGTTGATGTTGATAAACTAACACATTCATAAGATAATCTGTACATATATATTTACTTAATCAGTTGTAACGTTACTAGACTACACAACATTTGATAAGGGTCAACACATTTTCCTTGTGCATTTTGTTCGAAATTGAATAAGATGGACTGATGGAATTTTCAGAAATATATACCAGTTGCTTCAACATGGATGTCTAAGTGCTCATAAGCCCAACAATATTTGTGGTGTATGCAAGCCTCTGTGCTAAAAGAATACGGTCAGTTTAGTTGTAGCATTTTGGGTCTTACAAAATTTGAAAGTAGAAAAGGGACAAACATGCCCATGTCTTTCTTGCAGCTTTGGTTTATGCAAATAGGATGTATCAGTTACCTGGAAAAAGATATCATTATGCCAATGCATACCAAATGCATGGCACTGCAGTGTAAGCAGAAGCTTAGATGATATTTCAAGCTTTCCACAACGTTTTCGTAAATAGTTTAGTTCAGTTAACTGCATACTGAAATCGTGACTCTTATCAAACTTTGAGTAGTATTCATTTCTACATGTGAATGACATACAAGTATACATATGCATGCCACATCAACATGGATAGATACTTGGATTTTATGTATCTCATATTTTTTGTTATTCATATACCGATAACTATTCTCTTTGACTCCCAAGTTGTGCTCCCATCGTGGCTGTATTCTGATAAGGTAACTACAAATGTATATTTAGTTTTTACTCGTATAATCCAAAAGGTTGTAAAAACGTCGGTTATGTGTGCTTCCGAAACTCGATCAGTGGTTGGGACGCTTGGCATCTTATCTAGCGACCCAGGTTCAAATCCGGGCGGAGGCACTCCTATGTATGCCTGTTATATTCAAGAGGAAGCTGATTCACAAATAAAGCTTATGTTCCTCATTTGCTGTCAATCTGTGTATGTTCGATGAGAGGCAATGTGCTACTTGTGGTTATGAGCTCGTAACAATCGTCTTGTTTGCAACCATCCTGCAATGATCCAAATAATATTATGTAGAAACAAACATTTCGATATATTTTACCTCGATAATTGCCAAGAAAATGGACATATTTACTACTTTTCAGTAGCGGTGGCCAGGGTGCAGCGATCAGCGCGCTCTACTTGCAACATGGTGATCTGGTCATACCCATGGAAATTTGACAATAATTAACTGTTTGTAATCTATGACATAACATCCTTTCAACTGACAGTTATTCTGTAGAACACCTTTTATACGTTTTCGTGATCTCTGATGAATGCTCAGCGGCATAGTTTATGGAAAGAAGAACTTGAGTTATAAAACGTATAAAAGGTGTCCTACAAAACAATTTTCAGTAGAGATCCCTCGAGGTATCCTGGGTATCACGGAGCGACCTAGAGTCGTTATAGCCATTTTGTCATTCATGGGATAGATTGTGATGTACACTCGTTCTTTGATCTTGATAACTGTTTAGTGTTTACATATGTGAACGACAAATGTGTATGATGGTTGTTGTACTTTGGATATATCCACACGCTTTACCATGTACATTTTAATATTATATGACATTATACATATAAGGTATCTATAACTTACCTTAATTACAATCAGGTAGGCATACGTTATATCCGTAGCTCAGTGGTTAGTCGTCTAATCTTACGATCAGGGTTCAAACCCGGCTGGAGGCACATATACTCCTATATGCCTACCATATTTCAACAGAAAGCTGACTGGAAAATAAAGGCTAAGCTCGGCATTGTACAAAAACACTTAAACAGGCGACAGTAAAATATCTCCCTGTCAGATGTAGGTAAACACATGAACAAAGGGAGACAACGCATGTGCTTTAAATCATAACAAATTCGTTATCTACTAGGGGAGACTACTAAGTACAGCATTTGGAGACTCGGTCAATACGATTAGTTTGAGCACATAAAATGGGTCACTCGGACAATATGCAATGGTTTCATATTAAACACAAGCACACTACATGTGCTTATATGTGTATACTGTTATTTTCTGTTCCAACATCAATGGTTATTGGACATGCACTGTACACTTATGTTGATTGTATTACAGTTACAGGATGTTGTAGAATCATATGCTCATGGGTTTGGTGACGACTTGATGGCAGATCGACCAGCATGGTTCCTAGGTTTAGCGTTCTGTGAAGTCTTTCTACAGCTTCCTTTCTTCTTTGTGGCTATATATGCTTATTGGAAAGGTTAGATCGCCTTTTATATAATATGACAAACAATATCGTTGGCACCACTACGAGATGCTGAAGCTACGAACACATAAGGGTTTCAGCAGCAAAACTTCTTAATCTCTTTGTGATTGTTATTGCAAAAACTCCAGCAATTTAAACTGTCGCGGTGACAGTTTTAATAAGCGCGATTGCTGTATTGCAAAGTGTTTGGGGAAAAGAATCGGTGCTTGTAAAAATCATGTTCGGTGTTTTGTTTTCTATGGTTGGTGTGACTTCAGCCTTTTCACGTGTAACAGGTTCAAGAATGTGGCAAATAGTCGAACATACACATTTCTTCTACGGAAATATGCCGGGGCTTTAGTTGGTTCGTTGTTTTGCTTCCACATTTCTGAATGGACAACGGGTTGGGCACTCTGCCTAAACAATCGCATGGTTTGACTTTTTGTAGTGGTGCTAAAAATATAGTCTCGTCCGTTAAAGTTTTCAAGTCAATAGTTGGGCGTAACCTTATATCCAGTCTACATGTATACGTAATTATTATTACTTATAATACTAGTATGGAATCAGGGGTCTGGTCGAGGGATTGAGATGGTCTGTTTTGTTGCCCTTTTAGTTCAACATGCAACGATACAGAGCAAACATAAAACTATGGAACTATGAAACGTGTCATTCCGCGTATCATTGCACTTTGTCTGAAAGCTTCCATTGTTGATTTGTGTAAACATTGTTAATTACGAATGCCATTTTCTTGCAGGTGTGTCAAGGAACAGGTGGATTCGTATACCGGTTATAATGTACGCTACCAACGTCGTCACATCCATGCTGTGTATATACGCTTACATGTTTAGTGCCATGGCAACCAATACAATAGTAATGGCGATATATTCACCCTACCTTATAGTTCCTGCAATAATGCTCGTTGATGCTCTATTCCATCCTATCTATACACAAGAGATGTCTCTGGTCGGAAACCCTCGGGCTCTGAAGAAAGGAGTATGAACATTTACGAGTATTCGGAAACTCGTGTGCTCTGAAGAAAGGTCTCTACTATACATGCTTTATTTCGGAAACACATCTGCTCTGAAGAAAGAAATGTGATCGTTTGGAAACTCTTGTGATAGGAGTATATACATTCACCGGATATTTTATATATATTTATACACATGCGAATATTTCCTCTTGAAAAAGTGAGCATAAATCAAAATAAAACAAACTGTGATAATGTTGTAATGATTATTTATTATGAAGAATAAAATAATTAATGTATAATGTTGCATCACGTGTTTTGTATCCATACTTGTTAAAACCACCTTCACGACCACAGCATCTGTTTTACCAATATATTTAAGATCGATTTTGAAACATTTCAGTAATAACTTAAAATTATTCATCGAAAACAATGCTTTCCTTTGTCTGGACCAATCTGGGTATTGAACTTGTCATTCATGTGGAACTGCTCTGACTGTAATTCCTGTGTACTGGCCATGATAAAAGCAATAAATGAAGAAAATAATGTTAGAACTATTTTTCTGGATCTTACTTAAGCAGTTGACCTTATCAATCACAAGTAACTTCTTGAAAAACTACAAGTAAATATAACATTAATCAAAATGCAACTACTTGGTTTTAGTCATATAATATATATCGGATCGCTGGCGGCACGTATGCGCCTCTGGAAAATGGTGTAATGTGCAACATATACCCGCTGTGGTACCTCAAGGCTCGGTGTTCTGACCTCCCATATTCATCGTTTATATTAATGATATGGCATGCCCTTACAGCTATCCAATTATGCATGTGATATGATTGCTGTCTATAACTTCCTTCAGACAGACCTTGGAGACCAACGGAATTGGCCGAGTTTTCACGATTGGCATTTTCTGTGGATTTCATATACCATTCATATGGCTTCCGTAAATTGAAATCCTGATGATGTGAATCCTGTCATTATCGAGTCAGTTGTAAACATGGTGCTCCATTTATCTGTTTACTACGGTTTCATTATCCATACAGTTTCCAAGAACGCTAAGTGGTGTTTTGCCACTTCTTAAAATCCGTCGCAAAACATGCTGTATTAACGATTTTACCAATTTGCCTTAGAGTAGTGATCAAAAAGTCACAATCGGAATTCCTCGGTGTTTATCTAACGAAAGTGCGTATTCAGTTACGGAAATGCCCGAGTAGTTACGATTGTCAAAGTCAATGACAAAGTATAAGGTCATATCAAATCGTTTCTTCGTTTAGCGTCCGCCCTAAGTTTGAAGACCTATCTAGCTATCCTGAGACAAAACACTCGAACCAAACAAATCATCATGACCAAGATGCCTTCTATCCTCATCATTACACACGTTGGCCTATGGCTAACACTTATAGCTTTCAAGAAGTGTCATTCATAATAACTTACTGAAATAACTTAAAACGTGTCTGTGTGAAACCTATTTAGTTGATTGGGGACATGATGGTGAATAAGTATGATAAGTATACAAGCAATATCTTAATGGATTTTGAAGATATATATTATGTAAGAGGTCACAATTTTGTTGTTGTTTTTTCTTACCCAAGATGCCCAAACCTATCCGTCCTCGGACGTTAAACGAAGAAACGATCTGGTATGGCCTAACTTTGATCAATTAAGCATCCGTCTCGCAACCCACGGATTTTGTCGAGGACGATAACTAAGGATGACACAGCAGTTATTTTTGGACGAAGATGTAATTAGAATTAAATGAAACCAGTGTTTCAGCTGTTTAGGAATCCACGTCAGGGTTGTGTTAATTGGTTCCTTAAGATGGTTTGAACGGCTGATAATTATACGCCAGTGTTTGTAAATGACACAGACACTGTGTTTAATGCGTGAAAACTGAATAAAATAAACGCCAGCAACATTAGCATGTCATTGTGCTACAGTCATGGCTACGTATTGTGACATCGTAGGTTCCTAGCACAACGAGGTACACGTACAATAATATATTGCTCTGAAACCAACCTATTGTAACGTTACTGACATATAAAAAATCTACTATTCAACATTTTTCATAAGGGCCAGCAGATATTCGTTATTTTTCAAATTGAATAAGATGGGCTTTTGGAATGGACAAAAACATAATGTTACATGAACTTACATCTGCATTACTGTAAAGAATATTTAAATCTTCCCCCAATGCTGTTTACTAAAGTGCTGATATTAAAGTCCAATTGAAATATTTGTACTGCATTCAATTCTCTGTCATAGCAGCATGCTGACCGGTGTGTACCTCACAATTATGAGCATACAAAAGGGTAATAACATCCATGCTACTTTTGCCACTATGACCTCTGCCAATGGGGCTTATCAGACACACAGAAAACGACTTCATTTTGAACATGCTTGTCATAAGCAACACATGCATTTTCAAAATTTAGCAGCAGATAAGATGATATTTTGATAAGTACACAACATTTTCTTGATAAATCTTGTTCTGTTTACGTAAGACGGATATGAATATTGATACCTTGACTCTTATTCACACATGAGTAGCATAGTTCAATGAAAAATGACAAAATGAAGGGGTACTATCCGACCAACGATTTTTGACAGTGACGTCATTTTGTAAACAATCTATAAATAAGCAGGGTATATTCCCAAAAAGATTGAGGATCATGCTATATAGAAATATGTCCTTGTCAGGGCTTTGTTTTTTGCGTACAATGACCAGGATTATCTGCAAAACTGTAAAACTGCCTTCTAAAACAAAAAGCAGTCAACACAGTCTTGCGGGACAACCCTCGTATGCTAATTGCAGATGGGTTCGTCGTGACACATGAAATGATACAAATATGATAGAAACATTCACCGTATCTTTGATCTAATGATGACTAGGTACATGCTCTATTGAACAAACCACTTAACATAGTCAAAAATCAACTCAAATTATCGACAAATCTTATATTCACGACACAAACCCGGATTTATATTATGTTATGAAATTATTTATACCCATTTTGTCATGTTTTACATGAGCTGAGTTATGAAACATATACTTATGATACTTGAAACATTTTATCTTGGTATCTTTTAGATTTTTCGAGTGTGTTTTGGGATTGGAACGTATGGACTTAACAATAAACAGTATTTCTTTTCGTTAAAATATAACATATATTTATTTTCACAAATCAAGGATTGAATAGAAAGCTGGGCTTATTTAAAAACACTCGTTCCTTATAAATGACAGGGAAAAGTCACACCGTCACAAGTAACTGTGTCATTGACAGAAGGGTTAAAGGAACAAAATATTGTAAAATATCATATCTATCTATTAATGTTTACAAAAATTTTTTTCGTTATCTTGTTATCAATGGTACATTTACCTGCGAGAATGGTTGGTAACTTTACAAATATGTAAACGTACTGCACTGCAATGTAATTATATCATTTAAAGCTAAATTGAATGGTGTTCGATAAAAAGTATTTGTATTCAATACAAGAGTATTCTTTCACGTTGATTAGATTTAACCTACTATGGATTTGGGACTAAGAATGATTGGGTAACTTGAAGACGGAAGTTAATTTCTACCAATCGCTACTTAAGTCTGAATCATAGTACTCAGTGTATGGTACGCCACCAAGTGTATTGAATGTGTCTGATCATATACTTGTATCTGGCTTTGTGTCAATTATATTTTAATAATCTTTGTGTCAAGTGTCATATAGGAATGGAAATAGGTTCAGTTGACATGGTTTGACACACAGCAACGTAATCTCGCTTTCCACTGATAAAATAAACGAACTATTAGTTGTCGTCTGCTTTTGTACGCGGAGCACTCAGTTCACACGGACATCAACAAGAGATGTGGGTTATTGTGTCCGTTCTGACGTTAGCACTTGTGCTCTCTGTCGGCTGCTCAGATGTGCCAACAAGAACTAAGTATAGTGAACTTGTTCAAGATGTGTTGGAGACAGTTGAAAAGGAGTTAGATTTCTTCACTGAGGATTACAGTGCTATCAATGTGGACGGTCTCTTTGGATTACGAGTTGGTCAAGGTAATGTATATATTTACAAGTTACACGCAATATTTTATGTTCTATCATTGTATTAATGCAGTTTTTCTGATTGTGTTTCTCTCAGGTCATTCTATGAAAAATGAAGAATACCTCTTTCCAGTAAACTTAATGCAACTAGATGATTATTTATATGTTTGTTGTTTTCATGATCATGCTACTATAAATGGTGAAGTCGTTAACTAGTTAAATGTAATAATTATACTGCTAAAAGTTTCCACCATACATAAACTGTTTTATTTAAGGGTCATATTCATAGGTAGCGAAGGGTTCTTCCAACCTAACATATTTAAACATGACCTAATGTAAATACAGTAACAGATAACACATTTATCTTCAGAGCAACCAGTAATATGTACATGTATGTCATTCTCATGAATCAGTGTATAGTCAAGTCTCTATGTAATTGAAAATAATACGCTGGTTGAACGAGAATGATGTATGTACGAACTTCTTAATACACATTTTATTTAGGACTATTTTTTATTTTAGTTACTAGTAATGCTATTAAAGTATAATATAATGTGTGTATTCGGATAACCCAAATTGTATATGTACATTTCTTATCTACGATTTGACATACAACAAACACATTTAATACTTTGAGGTCAGTTTAATATAGATACGTCACCACACTACCAGTATAGATAGAATAGAGTTCATTTTTATAATTTAATTTCAGATCATGACCTTCCATAGGTCAGAAATATAAAAATCCACAAAAATATTTCAACAGTGTTCAATATTAATCTATGATAAGAAGACATTATCTGATTTTTTTTAATTACTTAAATTTTACTTCCTCATTCAAACGATATGAGTTCATTCTGGCTGTATGCCTGAAACGTAATGTTTAAAGTGTGTAGAGCTATATTCTAACAGTTATTTAATGTCAAAATAATTACTTGCATCGATTTTAGTATGATACTAGACTACCTAAATTGTAAATTAAAACTTTGGATTGGTTCCTTGTACTTTGATTCAATCATTGAAAATAGACGATTCATATAGTTTCATAGGGTGTTCTAGAACACTTTCGTATGAAAATGGACAGTTTGCATGTCCAATAAATCACAGAGAAAGTTTCTGTTAAAACTGAAGCGAAAAATGATCAAATGGATATGAAAGCATAATTGTTTTTCAGTTTTTGAAACTTTAAAAAAATATCTTTCGATATAGCTCTATACGCTTTAAACCATGTGTGCTTCCGATTATGAAAGGTATTACAATGACAATTAGAATGATGTTATATTACTAGTAGAATTATATTGTCAATCAGAGAGACGGAATATTATCTGAGACGAAGACTTCGAACTCTCTTTTATAACGTTAAGAGTAAACTGTTCCAAGCACATGATACTATAAGAACTTTGTTGTTACAATACCAAGTATAGTTTCCATGTAAATACAATTTAACTGAATCATTAAATGTCTTTCATCAAGGGCTCGACACAATTTTCTTATCTAGGATTTTGATAACTGGGTACCGTTTTATCAACGTACTAATGGAAATTAATTTTTTTTATGATTCTTTAACAACTTCAAACCGGGGACAGATAATTGCTACTATGAGTTCATTAACTAAATCTTTATTAGTATTGCAGCTCCATTTAGCACATTTTATCAATGTAAAAGAATTGTAAAGAATTTAAATTTGATCATCACTTTAAAATTTCCGTACATGCTTTGATAAAACGGCACCCTGGTGTGTTAAAGTTTGTATATATACAGCCGAACTGATCAGCACTGTACAAAAGTCCATACCAAAATGTATTGCCTCCTGTTATATTAACTCGAGAATAGTTGTAAATATACTCTGAGTAGGTCAGCTCCTGGAACATTTCTTAGAAATGATTCACCAATGCATATATGGCATACAAATTACAATATATCCAACTAATTGTGAATTGATATAAGTCCTCACATTATTTTTTCTATATTTTAACATCAATAAATAAAATAGCAATGCTCGCCTTGAGCAACCTTAAAGAGGCCCTATCTCTGCTCATAGGCCCTCGATGCGATTTTATTGCCCGGACATGTTTTTTACCGGACCATAAAATCGAATTGAGGGTCTATGTCTGTGTGTGTGTGTGCACTGTGCTCTGTCGTGTTGTCACTGTTAATGGAAGGACCATTAAACCAACAAACCAACCGTTTTATAATGATAGCCTTACATATATCTGTGTCGTCAACTTATTGTATTCATCCTATACTTCTGATAGATAACGTTAGTTGCTATTATAAACATTGTGTAACATTTTACATATTTACTCACTCAGATTGTATTTAATCAAACCAAGAAGTCATTTGAAATCAATGTGTATAGGCATATATCGATGGCTTAGAACAAGAAGGTCGTAACTACCAAATCGATATTTAAGAAAACACGGAAAACTGTCTGACATTTACTCTTTACTTTTGGTAAAACAAACTTTTACAACTTCCTTTTTGTCAACATGACAAGTTCAGATTTTTATGAAAATGGGCTCATAAGAAGCGCCTGGTGATGCTTATTCTAAATATATATGAATCTTAAAAGGTCGTAAGTGGTACTTACGACCTTTAATTCTAAGCCATCGATATGCTGGGAAAGGTTCTACCCGCGTCGTCTGGAATACCTATATGCACAAAGTTCTATTCAGATTTTAAAACCCCACCTGAATAAAAAAACACACGCTATGTTGTTCAAATTCACGGAAAATAACATAATAATAAACTCACAAAATGAATTACACTATGTAATATTAATGCATTGGTATCTATGTAACGATATAACTCCTTCAGGTATTTATTGTTTTACAACTTTGAAGAGAAATACATTCTTCGTAAATATTTCTCTCGAAAGCATTTCCTGGGAAACGCAAACTTTGTTCATTTGTAAAGGAAACACATACATTTGTAAATGAAACTTGTACAGCAAGTATTTGTCATACAAAAGTTTTACATGTCAGATTGAAATACAGTTTTATGACGAAACATCACATAAGTATAAGTATAATAGTATAATAGGCTGTAAAATTGCTTATATGTGTGGCTAAAATGTTTCATGGATTTGAGAGAACACTACTCTTTCTGTGAGGATGTCGCTTCGTGAATGTTATTTTTTTTTAAAAGTATGGTCATTTATGTTTTATTTACCGAAAAATATCAACAAAAAAACCTCGACCCTTATAAGCATGTTTCCGTGCGTGCTTGTGTACGTGCATGCGTGCATCCATGTGTGTGTGTGCGTGTGTGTGTACGTGCGTGTGTGCGTGTGTGCGTACGTGCGTATGTATGTACATTGTATGAGCAGAGGATTATCTATTGTTCTTAGATGTTTGCTAATAATGTGAGCATTTTGCAGGGCCCTGATTAAAACTGTTTAATTACACAATTCCGTTTCTGTTATGTACAATTTACGAAAACATAAGAATTTTTATTTCATTTTAAATTGGAATTTACAAAATCCTGGCTTGAATAATTAGCTGTTGTTTGGAACTTTAATCAAGAAAACACACTTGTGCAAGTAATTGTAATCAAACTTCAACACTACCACCTTGTATTGGTAGAATGGCTTTTGTTTTTGTGACTTCATTTAAATTTAATCTAAGTTAGTTCGTAGCGTAATGTGAAAACTGTTTTCCTTGAGAATAAATGAGTAAGACATTACGGTACAGTAGAGTCAGTTATAAACAATCGGAAGTCATCGGTGTAAGGGAAATGCCCGAGTAGTTACGACTGTTATAATATTTCTGTTATGACCAACTCACTTTTGATACCATATATGCGAATTAGGAAACGGGCGTAAAACTCCCAATTTGTGATGTTCCAATGATATAACATATGCGCATATTGCATCTTACCAATCGTAAAAGCTCGGCCATTTCCGTTTGTCGCCGGTTGGTATTTTCCATCGGATAAAAACCGAGGTGACCAGAATGGCATCTAACATGATGTTTCGTCTCACCATGTGAAGTTTTGTTCTTATTGAGTTGCAGACTAATGGTTATGTGGGCCTAATACATTTAGACAAGAAATCTACGACATTTCCTAATCCATTATCACAGTCAGACTGGTTGCTTTGTGTCTATCTGTCCACTGTTATGTCACACTTAGCACAGTCTGGAAGCTAGTTTATATAACAAATTAAACTTCCGGTCATTAGTCAACTGAACTACAAATGTAATAACATTGAACAGAACTCAACATGAATGCCATTAGTGTTGTCCACTGACCAACGTGACGGACGCAGGTGACTTTGCCTATCCAAATACAAGCAATGGTTTTGAGTATGTTCTGAGAATCATTGACAAAGGGCTTTTTCCAATCGGACTGGGAAGGCAATATACAACATTCTTTGGAAGGCAATATACAACATTCTAGGTATTTATTTCAACAGTGCGTAAATTAATGATTTTTCTTAGACACTGATATTTCCGTTACGAATACAAATCGCTGGCTTAGAATGAGAAGGTCGTTATAAGACTAAAGCATATTTTGAAATCCACATCACAAGGCGTTTCTTATCAGCCTATTTTCAAGAGAATCAGAACTTGCCATGTTTACAAAACTGAAGTTGAAAAGGCTTTTTTCATCATAAGAAAATATTCAAAATAGTGATTGTCAGACGGTTTTTCTTGTTTTCTCAAAATATTGATTTTGTTGTTACGACATTCTCATTCTAAGCCAGCGATATGTAATTAGGTACATTAAAAAGGTACGTAACGAAACTATCGGTGATAAGAAAAAATCATTAATTTATGTAGTTGAATCAAATGCCTATCTTATACGAGGCTCACATGCAAGACAGGGATTGTCCAACTGTGTTGTCTCTTTTAAATAAACTCGTTATTATAGTTATCATCACCATCATCATCAGCTGATGCCAGTGTGACAGAGGACACATATCGTAGCTAAGATTCGAATTTTCATTTGCTATTTTAAGCAAACTACAACAACCAAAGACCTAAATTACTCAGATTGGAAACCTGTACCAAATCTCATGATATCTCGTGGCAGGTCTTCTGAAATCTCATGAAATCTCGCGAAATCTCGTCTGTATTTAATACCTTATATCTCATGTTCTAATATACTCACACAGAAACTAATTAGTATATGCAATAGATTTATTATTCAGCTTTAAAATGATGCCTCATGTATTGAAACCAGACAAGGAATGAAGTAGTAGACCCCAAAGAGCCAGACCTACTCTCATTTTTATAACATTCATGTAAATTCCAAGTTTATCAGAAAATATCTGATTTGCCTTATTCAAATCCTAATTTTCTGTATTTTATAAGAAGTAAACAAAAATGGGTTACCTCATGTGGTAGAAGAAACTAAGCTCTTCAACATGATGCATTGTCCATGAAAATTGGATGACTATATAAGAGTGTTATGCACTGTAACTTACTCTGCTGCCTGTTACTTTGCGTTTTCCTCTAAGTTTTCAGTGGAGTGTCCAATCTGTTTAATTTAGGTCTTTGACAACAACCAATGCTTTCAATCAAATTAAATTTATATAAATCAGAATTATCATAAATAACCATTTAACTTTAATAAATTGTATGGATAATCTGTTTATTAAGAACGGTAGATGTCGACACCAGCATAAATGCATATGAAACGGGCCAGCGCATAGTAAAATCATGGTTAAACCCTCTGTTGCTTTCTCATCACCATGTACTTTATGCATTGCAACTTGTATTTACCGGAGACAATCGGAAATGACCGAGCTTTCACTATTGCCTCTGTCATTATGTATTGCATCTTGTCAAAGACGTCCACGTCTTTGATCTTGTATTTACCGGAGACAATCGGAAATGACCGAGCTTTCACAATTGCCTCTGTCATTATGCATTGCAACTTGTATTTACCGGAGACAATCGGAAATGACCAAGCTTTCACGATCGTCTCTTTCATTATGCATTGCAACTTGTATTTACCGGAGACAAACGGAAATAACCGAGCTTTCACGATCGCCTCTGTTATTGACCAGTATACTGTAACTTATCAAGCAATCCACTCTGAAATTTGAATTATAATTTCCGGCAACACTTTCTATTCAATGTATTTGATGCTTTCCGCCGGATATTCACAAATGTAACATAATGACATCGGTATGGACTTGCAAATGAGACGCTGGTGTTTGTTTCCATAGAGGAAGTACTGGTTGAATGTGTACGGGAAAATCTTGCAATTCTATTATAAGCCAATATATTGAACATAAAATACCAATCAATTAATTTATAATCAACCACGAAATTTAATAATTCTCACAAATATCAATAATTTCTATAGTGAATGACTTAGTGGATTAGATCTCCTTGGAATTACGTCCCTACAAAACAGTCTTTTTTGCCAAAACCACAAATTCTTGTCCCATTGAAATTAAATGATTTTACAGTACCTATTGCATTAAAATAGTTCAACTTGTTCTTATTAAATCAACATTTGATACTATAAAAAGTGTTCAAACTCAAAACTTAACTAGAAAAAAACAACGTCTCACCGATCGAAGCGTGACGAATTATTTGCTCACTGTGCCAAAAATATATCTCTGTCATACAAGAATTTGATATGTGTGTGAAGTTAGCAGCCAGATGCCAGTTGCCGATTCGGCAACTGGCAAATGGCAGCTAACTTCACAACCCAGCAGCCAATTCGATTTCGAAAGTCGAATCGGCAACTGTCAACTATCAGCCAGCTGACGATTCAAATTTCACTGTAGACTCGAATTTGCAACTGGCAACTGGCAACTGGCAACTGGCAACTGGCAACTGGCTGCTAACTTCACACACATGAATTAGATGCCTGTATTTACGATTAGGAGTACAAATGTAATACGAAGAATTGGAAGTCTGCTGCTGAGTCAAGGTGTGGTCTTAAAGGCGTAGTGTACAGGTCTAACTGGTACTATGTACACGCTTAAACTACGATTTCTGATACATGTATTTCCAAAGTTCCAGCACAATGAACATACTCATTGTTTGCCGATTGTCGTTTCAGGTCAATTAAAAGAAGCATTGCGGGAATGTGATGAACATGGCTGCTTCCGACATGTTCAACAAAAAGTGGAGGAAATGGAGGGTAAACTTGACAAAGCTGCCAATGCCGCTCTTTCATATGTAGAGGCCGACGACTCGGATTATTATGAAAGGTAAAATATATAACATTATCGTAATAATAATATTATTATCTCCTCGACCTTTATATATATTTAAATTTTTATATATTTTATATTCTAAATATTATCGGAGACAAACAGCTATGACCGAGCTTTTACGATTGTCAGTGTAAACCGAAATGCTCATTTGGATTCCAAAGTTATTACAACCTTGCTAATGCTATAAAGATGTTTTGGTAAAATTGGTAAAAAATCAGTTCAAATTATGTAAACTTACAGGTTTTTAGCTACTATCAACGAGCCGTACTTGTCGACTTATAAGTCCACGTCGTTTGATGAAGTACCAGCAGAGGTCGGACATAATTCACATTATGATGAGGAAAGAGGAGACGCTTGCTACGCTCGAGTGTTGGGAACGTACAAAGAAAATGGCGGGTAAATTACAAGCAGTCAATAGATTCTAATATAAATTATAATAATAGATCATAATAATTTAACAAAATATTGTGTGGTCAGTTCATGTTTGACTTCAAATCCCACTACTAGTATATGTGCAAACATTGTAATAAAAACATGGTAGAATAATTACACGAAGTCTACACACTACAGTACTTTTTTCGTTTCTTTGAGACATTAACGTATTTTAACAAGAAAGGATTCGGGTCCGTTAATATTGGATTGGAGTCGGATCTTAATAAATGTTCTTATGACAATTGTTTTTGTTGAAGACTGCTACCTAAGTGTAACGTGACGTCAGCATGCTGGGATTATATGAAACTGGGAGATACCTCTAAATACTTCGCCACGCATCAACTTCTTTACTTCATTCTGTTGGAACATGTACGTACAAACTATTCTATTATCAATTTTTATACACTCTTCGAATCAATCGCAGTGTAGCCATACTTGCGGCTATTTCTGTTTTCGAAGTGAAGACAATTTATTTTTTGTGTTTATAGTCCAAAGTCACGTGGTAATGCTACAGGGAATCTGGGGTTATATTGCTTGGTGTATGGAGTTCAGATTGTCAGTTGGTCACACCAAATGGTTTCCTATCAATAACTACGAAACGGTCTGGTCTTATAAGTATGCTCCTCAATTTGGTGAAGTAATTGGTTCTAACCAATAGATGACACAAGTTGATTTTAGTAACCTATTTGGGTGCAGCGGGGTCTTCGTTAGTTCTGGTTTCCAAAACTGTAAAAGCCGCTTTTTAAATATGTTTTTGCTTTTTATGCGGCATTAAACTATCAGTGTAAACCAGGTACGCTGAAGACCTTAAGCTAGGTCTACGTGTGTGTAATTATTTGGCCTTTCGGTCAAGCACTACCCACGACTTCTTTCCAGTGGGGTCCTGTGTTTTAATGAGGGGACAGCAATGGGTAGAGAAAGTCTTGTGATACAAGGAATCCGGTGGCGCTGCCCTAGCTGTTTAACACATTCCTTTGTCATTCAATGTGCCTGGTGAACAACACCGACCAGTTGTCAACCAGATCCCCTCCCATTTGGGTGGGAAACACTGACTATAAGCGTTTCTGCAACGGTTCTGTCACTACCCTGGTCGAGATTCGAACCAGCTACCACCGTTAACCATTCGGCCACCGTGCGACCTTAAATTGCAAACTTGAACATTTTAGGTCGGATGCAAAGAAACTATTGAGGAATCTAATGACATGAAACTTCGGGATATACAGGACAGTTTCTGTGCCAGAATATACGAAGAATCAAAGATTTTATCCAAAAATGGACGAGTGACAGGGATGCATAAAGACCTGTTTTTGGAACAAAGTAAGATAATAGAGTAAAACTTCGTTTATCTCGAGGAGTGATCGGGATATGTTTTATACTCGAGATAAACCGAGTGCGCGTAATAGCCAAAGTGAAATTTTAATTTACGATATAAAATGAAGACGCACATTGATTTTATTCCAGTAATTGAATACATCATTTTATCGACATCATGAGCAGAAGCATTTGATAAATTATATGGAATCAAACAAATATAAATATAAGACATCCGGTTGATGTGTCAACCATCATTATTAAAACAATATCAGTTAGAGGCTTTCTTGTTTAGTTTGCATACAGAACTTTTATTCAAACGCAAACAGATACAAACAGCATAGGACAGTATTTTTATCATTTTATGTTAATGTTCACTCAGGATTTCGTAACAGAATACGTCATGCAGGCAAGATAAAAATATATTTTACTTTTGCATAATCTCTCTACCGGTGAAATAATCTTAGTTTGAGACGTTTATGAATTTCTAGAAAGTATGCAACAAGAGTGCTCAGAACAATTGTTCTGGCTACAGCTAATGATGTTGATTTTGAAAAAACAAATACCTAAATCTACCTAAATTTATGAGTGTCTTTATTTTACAGCCGTTTTATGTGGAACACTTGGTTATGAAGATTTCATGCGACCTGACTGGATAAAAATGGTACTGACATGGCCGGACAAACGTCTAGGCTGCTTCCGGAACGATATTTATAAACAGTTAGAAGACATGCTGAACCGTGAAGACAAACCGGTACCAGCGAACAGTGTCGCATCAAAAAGCAAGGACCTCATGCGTGCACTGTACAAAGAAAGGTAACATTTACAATCAATGAAATTTCTGTCTCAGACTGGCACTTATTAATCCACCATCACCACAGTCTCTCTCATGACCAGTGTGTTCTTTCCTTAAATTTGTGAACATGATTAGCCACTGATGTACCGTAAATTAATATACCACCATCAGGCCATTGTCAATTTATGTAATTATAATCTTTAAAGAGTAATTACTTAGAAATCGACAATAATTTTAAGGGTAATGGCTTCAAACCGTTAGTGGACTTCTGCATTGCCTCAAATTCTTCATTACTTGTTACATTTATGTATTTTAGGTCCAGTCTAAGCACGATGAGAAAACTACAACGAGAAAAACAAATGAAAGGCCAGTACAAATGTTATTTATTTTCATTCGTTTGTAATTCCTTTATTACAAATTATCTAGAATATGAAGAATTCATATACAATTTCATATATTCGTTAACAGTCCCTAACCACACTAAAAATAGTTAGGACTAACAAACATATTAAACACGGAGACAAATATTTTCTTGGCTGTTTCGGGGGCGTTTTCATTTTCTTGGAACGACTTGCTTTTTAGTAAAATTTCAAGTTTTCTCCTAGGCAAATTACTCAATGAGCCTCTGTATGGATACATGCCTGTCCTCAGCTGCGATTAGGCTTAATTCCTGTAAAACAGTACCATGAGTACCAAAACTTCACATTATTGAAGCTGCTTATGTATTTGGTGGACCAGTGAACGAAGTTTCTTTGTACTCGTAAGCTTATCTGATTATGGTTATTTTTATATTCCAGAGGGTTGTCTGTCGCATACATCCGGTCTTGGATTCGGTGTTCTGTGTACATATTTACGTTTTCTTGTTAGAAATACACCAATGTACATGTATTAAAGATATAAATAAGTATTTCATGACTTGGTGAAAATGGTACCAGTATACTTATGACTAGTTAATAGCAGCAACAATATATTATTTGTTTTTATATTTCAAGTTGGTTAGCAACATTCGTTTCATTCACTGTTACATGTACTTGCAACGGCTGGGTTTAGTGTTATTAGCGTGGCCATGTCGCTATTAAATACGGAGTAAATTAAGCATTTTGAAAGTACATGTACGGATGCAACAATCAATTTAAACCACGACACCTCGACACCACAACCCGTCCCGATAAATTGTGTGCTTTCTTAATAATGTTCTTATTAATTTACATAATAGTAAAAATCTCCGCTATTCCTGGGTTTAGTTGGCTTCAATTGGTTTCAGCTGACCGGTGAAAACTATCATGTCACTTAAAACTCAAATTGTATTATTTGATAAGGCCAATTTTCTGTTATTAGCAGCGGCCTTTTTTATTATCACACAGACATTATGAAACAAAAGCACCACATTTTCGTACAATGGAACTGCATTTGTGAAGAGTCGATTTATCCGATTACCAAATGAAATTATGATTATTGGAAAAATAAGGATAATTATTATCAACGATTTTCGTCACCAATGTTCTACAAGTAAACGATTTTCTTGCATATGACAAATATGGGTTAACATACTAACCAGATCACCGGCATCATGCAGGAGTCTCCTGCATTTGAGACTCTACTCCTGCATGATTTTCGGCAAATTGATCTAATCTCCTGCATTTCTTGGAATACTGGAACCTTGAAATTTTGTTTTTGCATAATGAAAATGATATGAAATATTAATTTAAATAGCTTTATGAAGTAAGCATGGTAATGTCCTACAAGTAAAATAAGTGAAGTGCGAAAAGCGAAAAGCGGGAAAATGTGGAATGAGCCACAGATGTCGATTACTTAAGTGTGCACGATTTATCAGTGTTATTTTGGTACAAAATTTATCGATTTTACTGTAGTCGAGTCAGTAAGTAATATCGTAACTAATGAGGGAACTATCCCATTCGAAAAAATAGCAGGGATAATTGTTGACTGAGGTGAACCCAGTTACACCTAGATAAACATAGTTTACCTGACAAACCAGTTAATGTTTACAAATCGTTCTCGTTCAACTTTGAAAGGACTGTTCTGGTTTTTCTAAACTGGTCAATGTTTATTAACATCACATTATCCTGGGCGCACTATAGTTTACTATAAAGATCTGTCGTCAGTGAATTCTTCAGCAAATCAGGTTGATTGGTTTTTCAAATCCTTGACAATATGGTTGGCATTTTTTCTATACCACTCATATTTATCCAAACATTCATGCAATGAGTTTTAGGTAGTTCAAAGCACAGGCAACTGTATCATTGAAAAAGAGTAAAAAAAGGGAAAATTTATATTTTACTCGAAATTCATATATCTAATTGTGAGATTATAGTTTATACATATTTTTAAAATTATTGTTTACTCTTTTTCAATGACACAGAACATGTGGTACAAAGAGAAAACATTCTAACTTCTTTTGTTTCATATGCACTTGAAACATTTTCAATTCGATAAAAATGACCAAGAAAAGACTAATTATAAAATCACAATAAATATTTATTTCAAAATTTTGCACAAGATACCATTTATAACAACAAAAGTCACATATTTAAAGCAAACTTGATGAGAAATATCCTCATTTATCTGGCATGCAAATTTGTATTGAATACTACTCAAGCATACAGTATGTTTTAGTCAAATGCAACATTAACCCCACCCCCCCTCCCTCAACTTCATAAATTTTCTTGACATAAGCTGAAGCCTTTTAAAAGGTTCAACTCGGAGCATGAAATTCACATTAACATACATACTCATAATTACACTTATTTACTAAAACATGTGAATATATAAAATAAATAAGCTTAATGAGACAAAAAAGCATCAATCAATCAATCAATCAATCAAAATATAGATTATATGCCACACCTATTTATAAAATGTTTCTCTAGTCGAGTAACAGTGTAATTTACCAACTCATTTGTGGCAATGTATGAATGCTAGATCAAAGAATATCAACAATATGGAAAAAGACCTCTACACAAGTTCCATCAGTAAACAGTGTCTTTTCACTAATTATGTTCATACCTCAGCTATCCTCTTATCATGACACTAAAACTATGCACTGTTGAATCAATAAGTAATACTAATTAGGGAACTATCCAATTTGAAAGAATAGCGGGGACTAATGTCAACTCAGTCACACCAAGTTAAACCTAGACTGATGGACGAGCTTATGTTTATAACCATTCTCATTTGACTATGAACGAACTGTACCAGTAAATCGAGGGCTCAGTGCAAAACTAGGGTAACTACGTTAATTTATAGAGGCATATACAATAGTTTTGCATTGAGCCCTCAGAATATTCTAGGAGCCTACCGAGTTAAAGGGTTTAAACGATGCATGTAAACATTCTGATATTCAACAATGATGTAACTATACAACAATACTGATAGTTGAAACAACACCTACACATATAATAGAGGTAGCAATAGGTGTATGATAATGGCAGATCATTGGCTGATATGAATGTTTCATCTTCCTAACTGTGTATAGCTTGGCTATTTTGACCTGATTCTGACCTTTATGCAAAAAGATATTACAAGGTTCTTGCGCTGAATATATCAATTTCCGCAAGCAAATCGTGCAATATCAGTATTTCAGATTTGTGTTTGTATTACAAGTCGAGCGTCTTCGTGATACTCCCCTATTATGAAAACATACAATCGGCGTAATAAACGTAGACAATATATCGACTATTAAATTATGCTAATCAATAGGTCAGGCTCATGCCAATGTGGGCAAGCTATACCAATATATCTAAACACCTTTTGTCCATCAAAAAAATGAACACCAGTTTACTGTTTCCCATCAAACAAGGTCCAAGGTTGTATATCGCTGGCTTAGAATGAGATGATCGTAAATACAAACTCGATCTTTTGAGAAAACATAAAAACTGTCTGAAAATTACTCTTTACTTATGGTAAAACAAGCTGCTTCAACTTCGGGTTTGGTCAATATAACAAGTTCTGATTTTCGTGATAATAGGCTCAAACGAAGCGCCCTGTGATGTTGATTTTAAATATGTTATATTAATTATAAGGTTTACAACTGTCTCATTCTAAGCCAGCGATATGATGATTGAACTACGGTAGTTGTCATGCTTTACAATCCAACTCAGGTAAGCTAGAACACAATATACACTCCCCAAACACAGTAATAGTGACTTTCAAATGATTTCCAGAATTTGAAGGACGGTGTAGAAATCATATCAATATACAGACTATAGACAATAAAATAAAAAGAGCTGAATATCTTAAAGGCACATAGACAAAAACCGCATGGCCCCTTTGGTGCAACAAGGTTGTATCTCACTGTAAATAGCTTGTAGAATTTGACCTGATCTTGACCTTTATGCATGAATATATTACAAGGTTCTTGCTTTGAATACATAAATTTCCGCAAACAAATTGCGAAACTCGGTATTTCAGATTTGTGTTTATATAACATCTCGAGCATCTTTGTGATCCTTCACAATTTAATAGGAAAGCATACAACCGAGATTTTTCATACAGACGAGATATTGGCTGTTAAGTTATGCTAATTAAAAGGTCAGGGTCATGTCAAAGTCTCCAAGCTATTCTGTATAGGAAGATGCAACCTTACTGTGCCAAAGTGAGGAATCATGTTTCAAAGCATACTCATTCATACAATTCATTTAAAACACAGTTTATAGACAATTTTGAAGGTACTTAATTTCATTGAAACTCATTTTTCAAATCAATATATATATATATATATATATATATATATATATATATATATATATATATATATATATATATATACAGGGTGTTAAAAAAGTTTTTTCTCAATGTTTAAGTGTCATAAGCTATTTCAGCAGACGTCAGAAGAAAGTTCAAATGTAACATTATCAGGTTCAAATTGAGAATGGTATTCAATGAGGCTATTCGAGTAGGAAATTAAAATTGTATGAAACATAGTTAAATTAAGTATGATTTTAAATTGAGAAAAAAAACTTTTTAAACACCCTGTACTTTCAGTTTTCCAGACTTACATGTGTATGTGTTCGTCTGGATCAGAAGTGTATTAAAGTTTACACGATACTTTGTACAAATTTAGGATAGCTAGCAGAAATGTGTGCTAGAAAATAATTCGAAATTCCTATCAAGTTAACCAAAATACGTTATTATCACAGAATTAGAAAACAAATCTAAATTAACATTTAAGCAAAAATTTTCCCAGGAACCGCCAGCAAATTTGAGCATACTCCAAAACTATCAGCTTTTGAGCATTAAAGTCTTCATTTCGGAAATGTGAAGAACTATTGCAAATATCAGATACCAAATCATCAATAGCACAGACATAAATAAGATTCATCTCTTTGTCAATAGTAATTATGCAAGCTACCAAAGAATATTTCTACATTGAATGGTTACAAGAAAGAGCTTCCAATTAACAGAACAAATTAAATATTGCCTGTAGACACCATTACAGATTAATGAATTGATTTTTGTTACTCTGGTAACCAAGGGACGACATATATCATTGTTTTGTTCAGCTTGTATGTATGATAAGTATCATAATTATATCACAAATCTTTCTCTTTGTGAATCTAAAACTGCACCAAACAAACATTGCACATGATTTAACGATGATTGATGAAAAAATACAATATACCATGATGGGCCGATGGCCGTTACATAATTATGCTATACATGTAAATGGTGGGTGTATAAAATCTTCGAAAGTGACATGAAAATATTGTTTGTTGCCTGGCAGTTCAGTGATGAGCATCATTTGATACAACAAAAGTTAAGTACATCAACAATGCAAAACAATGTAGATCATCATCATTTTTCAACAAATCAAATTCACATATGGGTATATACCACTACATAAATAATTGACTGGTTTAACAGTTACTGTACAGACTGGACCGTTTGTACCTTTTAGTAAAGGAGAGCTAAAAGAACAGAAAATACAGAACCAGTCTGTACATGTAGCAGACTGGTTTAACAGTTACCATGCAGACAGGACCATTCAAACCTAAAGAGGAATTCTGAGAATAGAAACCAGTCTATAATTGTAGCAGACTAGTATAACAGTTACCATTCAGACTGGACCATACAAACCTTCAGAAAGGAAGAGTTCTGAGAATAGAAATTACAAAACCAGTCTGTAATTACTAAAGACTGTGCAGACTGAACATAAGTTTACTTCTTTCAAATCTTAATGTATTTATGAAGATTCAAAGTTAACATACTAGAGGAATGTAAGTATTTTATGAGATGTATAAAACGCTAGGGTCAGATATCGGTATATATAATTTGTACCAACTATTGTGTTTTAAAATCAGCTGTTTTCAAATCATTAAAAGTTTTTCCAACAAATATGTATGCAGGCCATACATAAAGTATGGAGAGATGTATGGGGTGTAATAAGGCATTTTATCTGGGGGCAAAAACACCCTAATTAAATGTACTTCCAACAAAATCATGTAACTAAAATATCATAAATTTCCATTCAGGGGAAAGATGAGCTTTTACTTACTAAAGGTGATAACACCAAATTAATAATTTTAGTAACATATTTTGAAGGATATAAATAATATGAGAGAAAATGATGTCAGCATGGGAAATGTTTAAACATTTTATCATAATAGTAATACTCTCGACGTTAAATGCCCACATTTTGTTTCCATGGCGATGAAATGAGAGAATAAAGAATGAAATATAGAACTATGTAATATAATGATGTCCGTTCAACTTGCAGGTTTCTCTGGCGTTTTCACTTTCTTAGCTGGGGAGCCGGTTTCTGAAGAATCTGAAAATAGGAACAAACTCATCTATATAATTATGTAATAAACGTCACAACAATGTGCACAATTTCCATACACAGAAATTAACCCATTACTGTATTCATATCACATGTGCAGCTTTTTGGAACAACAAATCGATGGCTTAGAACCAGAAGGTCGTAACTACTACTTACGACCTTATAAGACTCGTACATATTTGAAATCTGCTTCACAAGGCGCTTCTTATGAGCCTATTTTCATGAAAATCTGAAATTGTCATGTTGACCAAAATGAAGTTTTAAAAACGGGTTTTCCCATAGGTAAAGAGTAAATTACAGACAGTTTTCTTTTGTTTTCTCAATATATCGATTTTGTAGTTACGACCTTCTGGTTCTAAGCCAGCGATATATCAAGAATAATCTCCCTTGATAAAATTGTGTGCAAGTACTGGTAGTCTGGTAGTCTTAATTGCAGCTAAAAAACAATTTTAAACATGAAACATTTTAAACTAAGTACATAACGTCGCTTCCACTATAATATCCTGGACCTACATATTTATGATTTTTTTATTATTTCACTTTCCGAATCTACATACTTTTACGCGTCATTCAATATAATAACAAGGCCCGTAAGCCAATCAGAAACAGTCGTTTCGACTCTTTTATTAAATACCGGATCTTCATTGGTCAGTATTTCAAAGTTATAAAATACCGGAGCTACAAAAAATATGCATGTCCGGCATTTTATAACACTTTAAAGCGACATAAATATATGAGATGGTAAAATATATGATGTATAAAAGTCCGGAACTACAAAATTCAAAATTTAAAGATGTAGCTTCCGGGATTTCATAGTGG
Source organism: Spisula subtruncata (assembly GCA_963678985.1). Lineage (NCBI taxonomy): Eukaryota > Metazoa > Mollusca > Bivalvia > Venerida > Mactridae > Spisula > Spisula subtruncata. Next base: position 21,622,237 of record OY787672.1, on the reverse strand, counting down.
AAGCGACGATAATTAACAAACAATCCAAAAATTGGATTCCTGTCCAGTGTTCTGAAGTCTGTAGTAGAGACGACGAGTCTTTTAAGTCCATATGTGTTATTGGATTGTCTCCCTTCCATAACGTATAATGGAGTATGAGCAAGTAACAGGCATTCATCAATGTATATAGTATGGAATAAACTGCAAAATTAAAGCATTAATTTTTTCATATAAATCGCACATTTTAAGCACTTTAGTGCACACTGTGCATTACCAAATTTACAAAATATGTAATTTAAAGTTAACTTACCATTAGATTCCTCCCCATTTACATCGTTTCTGACAAGTTTTAAAGCTGAAAAATGTAGAAATAAAGTTCAATAATACATGAATGAAGACCTGGTACATCCAAATCAGTTTGAAAGTAATACCTTGATGGACTTAAAAAATATTTGCATACGTATGCCAAGTTTGAAAGCCATGTCTATGGACTTCAAAAATATTAGTAAAAGTATGCAAAGTTTGAAAGCAATGCAAATTGCCAAGTTTGAAAGCAATGCCTTGACAGACCTGAAAAATATTTCAATTTCAACTACTTTTGTTTTACATGTTCTAACAAATGGACAGGACAATCACTATATAGTTTGAGCTATTATGTCCAGCTATATTCAAGCTAAAATTAGTGATGAATGTGTTGATTTTGTTTTTTAAACGGCCCATACTTGGTTATTTTCTTACCCATATTATTATTTTTACTAGCATTTTTATATGCAGTGCGTATTGTTTTACTTTAATGACTAAATCGTGATGATTGTACAGCACTTTTGAACGTGCAATTGACATGAAAATAGGGCTATATAAATATGGTATAAAAATAATAATAATATGCCTCTGCACACTATATACCTCTGTATCAATAGAACGCTGGACCAAAAAACTCTCATATACTTGATACCTAGGGGTGTAATAAAATTATGAACACGTTTTCTTACTGAAACATTACCTGCACTCATACTTGTATCGTTGCTATCCTCATTTTGTTTCATATCACCGGGAAACGAGAAGTTAGAATCATCGTTCATAATATTCCCCGATCCACTGTTAGAACCTAGAGACTGTCGCGTATTATCATCAATATCTAAACTACCTAAAATACAAGACAAAATTTTCATAACAGTTCAATAAGCCATAGCACAAAGGGGAATCACTCTTCCACTCAGAGAAGAGATTCAATACTTCTGGTTGTCTCCCTTGTATTGTACACAAATACATACCATCCTGCATACATGGCTTCAGAAACATTATCAATTTTTAGCCAATAAGACAGTTGAGACTACAACTTTTCAATGAACTCAATAATTTCACCCTAACTTAAGATGGATATAGACAGTTTGTCAAATACTACAGTTTGACCCTTGGGAGTCAGGGATTTGACCTATTCTATTTTTATTTAAAAGACATAATTACTTATATTTGTTATGATTTATAACCTGGCTGTTCTCAGACGAGACACAAGCGGAAATCTGTTGTTGTTCAGATTATGTATGAAACTATAAATATTAATTATGAAGCTATGAAGAAAAAATTATCAGAACTACATTTAACTTCAATATTCAGCCCTTGTTATATTATTGATCAATCATACTTAATTGCCTGGGCACTGTTTTATCAAAGCATTTAGGGAAAACATCAATTTATGATCAAATTTAAATTCTTAATACTTTTACAAAGTTCTATAAAATGTGGTAAATGGAGCTTTAATACTAATCAAGATTCAGTTAATGAATTCCTACTGACAGAATTTCCCCCTGATTTGCAGCTGCTAAAGAAATATATACTGAATTTGAACATTTGTTTACGATTTCCATAAGTATGATGATAAAACAGTACTCAGGTGCCCAGATTAGCACCCTAATGAACCCCCTGTGAGTATCTTACCCTGACCAGCCCCTGTGTTACCCTGACCAGCCCCTATCTTACACTGATCAGCCCCTATCTTACCCTGGCCAGCCCCATCTTACACTGATCAGCCCCTATCTTACAGTTACACTGATCAGCCCCTATCTTGCCCTGATCAGCCCCTGTCTTACCCTGATCAGCTCCTATCTTACCCTGATTGCTGTCCTCTCCATTGGACTGAGTTGTCTCCTTGTCAGCTATTGTAACACGTCCAACTCGATTCTTTGATGTATGAGCTACACGTTTCCCGAATATCTTCTGAGAGGTGGGCTGTGAACTGGATACTGAAAAATGGTATATGTTGTCTTGTGAGAAATACACCGAGCCCACCCCTAGTATACACATTGCAACCTCAGAATTGAAGTTTGCACATTACAGTAAGTGAGTAGAATCTATCCAGAGCAAAAACCTCTCTAAAGCAAAACCTTCAAAATTTCCACAGGTTCTGGAGAGCTGGCTTAACTAGTCCTAGTAAATGAAACACAAAACTGAGAAATTTTATTGATGCTTGAATGGTACAAAACTCATTGAGAAGAAAACATAACATACTCGGAACCCATTTGAAAACTTTCATCGTAGTATCTCCAATGGTGACCCATCTTTTCTCCCTAAAACAAAAATTAAAATTGAAATATTTATATTTATAAGACAAAATATTTGTGTTAACATTGGGTTTTCTTATACAAATCATATCATTTTAATTTTTTGGTAGACCTTAAACAGACAACAACTTCATGGAAAGCACAGAACGGTGTGATTAAAACCAGAAACGTACATCGTTCAACAAAACGGACAGAACTAAGATGACAAAATACGATATTGTGGATTTCTTTTGTTTCACACCTATATAATCTCAACGAAATAAATATAATGTTCTATTCTGTTCTTGATCAACTTGAGTGTCATCTAATAGATAGATCTACACCAAAATAATTATTTATGTGTATTTGTCTTTTCCATTTCAGTCACTGTCGTTCGATTCGTAGAAATTTTGTGTTCTTTTTATAGCATTCGTAATTCGGATTAATGACAATGTTTTAAATCAATTAGAACAGTCAAAGTTATAGGGCATGCCTCTTTAATAGATCTTAGAGGAGGGAACATTTTTTCAACTTAACTTATGATAAGCAAGGGGGTAGCTAGGCTTAAATTGGCTTTTGATGTTACAGATACCAGCTTTGAAGTTGGTCACCAACTGAGCTACCAGCAGACTTTACACATGTATATTTACCAATCATATTATCTTCACAAAGTCTCCCATTCAACACTCTCATACCAGTCGTTTTACAAAAATCAAGTAAGTATCTTCCATTGTTGTTGATCACAGTATCTTCACTATTTCTCTCAATGAATACATCAGGTACATAATCATCAGGCATTAAATTAAAATCATATAAATTATCATATTGTACATCATCTGGATGTTTACCAATTCTACGGTTTAAATCGCCAGCAATCATAGGTGGTTATGGTTAGAGGTCCTCATGATTGTGGAAATTTTGACTGTATGTAATTTATATTATATTTTTTACTTTTCAAATGAATATTGTGCATGTGTATATTGGTGACCACGCCCCTGATAATACTAAGTTTGAGGCTTATAAATATTAAATTTAGACCTGTTTTATTTTGTTACCCTGGTCATGGCTATTTCTTTGGACCTATTTGCCCTGGGAAATAAAATTTATGCTCAAAATAAGATTTTAATATAAGCGTTTTATATTAATTGTTTTTTGGTAGCACTGATAATCTATGCTGGTTTTGATAAAGATCATTTAAAACCTCATTTTAAGATTTTGCATTTGGTTTTGTCTCAAGTCCATTAGAGTCCTACATTAGGCCTACTAAGTACAAACGTATTACCTGTGATAACACTAGTAAAAGAACATAGAATATGCATAATATTAATAAATACTTCATGATAGATCTAAATAACCTCATTATATCTCTAAACTAATTAATTAATAACCCCTAATTTACAGTTTATAAACAACCCCTTTCATAGTCAAACAATCTCGACTTAGAGTATCCACTTCTAGATGCGATGGAGATAAAGGTCAGAAATTAAAAAATCTCCTAGCAGATTACCCCACATCTACCCCTTTCAAAGCATAATAACACAAATCCCGAGTAAACATGTTCAACACACCACGCATTATTCACCACACAACTTGGCATATATTTGACATAGATTAAATCTTTACTTTTAATTTACCTATAAATACGCCCACACCGGCAGCGAAAATGTAAACAAACACACGTGGTCAGAGTTGACAGGTGTCAGCGCGATAGTGTCACGCTGTTTACCTCATAGAGCGCGGCTTGTTTCAGAGAAAATGCCGTTCTACACGATCTCGGAACAAAGACCGCTCCCGTCTATTGATCAACACAAGTAGTTGTACATAAATACATACCAAGTCCTAACTTTGTCTATAGCAGTGATCACTCTTTTTATGTCCTCCTTCGCCCTGCTGCGAGTTTCTGCGCGTATTGACCGTGATAACATAACTTCAAAATTTGCGCTTTTGTAATCAAATAACTCGTTATGCCGTGTGTCGAAAATAGAAAAGATTATTAGTAAAGTGCCCGGATGAGCGATACACACAGTACAAGGCTGTGTGTTCTGATTGGTTGAACCTTCTCACAATGCTCGAGGCATATTGTAAACTATGGAGTGGAGTGGAATGCTGTCACGCTCGATGCAGGGCCAGGTAGTATAGACAATACGATTTAACAATAAAGTTTATAACGCTTTAAATTTAACATTAACTGCACTTGCAATTGTCATTGAAAATAAAATGTGGTGCAAACTACTGCATAAAACATTTTGATTTAGATATATCATTAAATTTTACGGAAATAGAAAACTAGTTTATGAACTTCAAAAACTAGTTCTTATTTAAAGAGTTTCGACACATGTATGCGTGAACATTGCGTGGTTTAACATTGAACACGTCGTGATAGTTTAAAACGAGTTGGAGCGAATTTTAAACTTAATATTTGTAATAAACTCTTTTTATTTGTAAGGTCACTGAAAGGCAAAATGGTTAATGAAATTTGGCTTCTTAAAATCTTTGCGAATGGATAGTTTTGAATTGTACATATAGCTCGCGTGACGGGAATATAAATTATGACAACTTTTATTTGTATCATTTTTTTCAGGCAAGATAGGCAATATTTCAAAAGACGCAAATCCATCCACACTTTACAGTCATTGTAAAAAATTCTTAATTTAGGGAGTACTTATATATGGCCTGTGGTTCTTCCTCATCCCATTGCCTTTGATCTTAAATCAGTCCGACCTACTCGAAGATGACGTTTGGCAAGATCAACGATGGCGTTTGGTATGGTTCCTCATCCTCTTTGCACATGGAGCATTATCATCACACATACATGCCTCAGTCCATGTGCGTAGGAGCAGGGGGGGGGGGGGCCAGGGGGGGCCAGGCCCCCCCAATGTCTGGACCGGGGGGCAACATATCTTTTGGCCCCCCCAATAATTCAGACGAAAAATTATAATTTACGACCTAATATATCTCGTTATAGGCAATTTGCCTTCAGTTCTTGGTAAAAACGTATCAAATTTTTTTTGCTCGCTTCGCTCGCAAAATAACTTCATTATATTCAAATACCTCATCACCCATTGTTTTCAAAAATACACTTGTGCCATGAATTGAACTCTCAATGTCCCCCAACCCTCCTATATGACTTTTGGACGTTGTCAATTATATAATTATAAAGCCTTTGAAACAAACGTTTTCACCTTTTAATTTTAAATTTTATGCAAACACTTAATTGTGTTTTTGTTAGAACTTAAATTCCCTGCTTTAAGGTCCTTTTTGAATGCAAAATAAGGTTCACCAGAACGCCTAGAATGCACTAGATTTATCCATAGTTTTGAAAAATTTCCGGAAGGCTGAACCGTGTATACTTGAACGGATTAACTTCCAGTTAAGAGGTTATTACTTAACCAAATGACCACAGAACCATAAACTCACAGTTAGTATATAGATATAGGAGTGTTTTGGATATTTAAGAGTACAGTTTGTGTCTAGAATAGTTTTGCGCAATTATTGCGTGTTGACTAATTGACATAAGGAAGTGAAATTTTTTTTACCCCAAGTTGCCAAATGTTTGCCCCCCCCCCCCAATGTTGAAGACGCTCCTACGCCCATGCAGTCTGTATATATAGTTCTAGCATTATTCTGCGAATAAATGATGAAATAGCGTTTTAAATTTTGATTACTTGAATTTTGTGCCTACATTCGCGTTTTGTGTGTCACTGTCAACAATGTATTTTGATTTAAAATTAAAACACGCTGCGTCAACATATTGGTGCCATTGGTGCGGTGACGGTTTTTCTATGGATTAATTAATAGCACAGACCGACGTTTTCATTGGCCCAAATTGTGGGTTACTTTAATTATGATAAAGTATATAATTATTGCATCACACACACTCTTGTACAAAACCACGTGCGCCTGCTAATGATAGATCCCCTGCAGAAACTAATTAAGGTAAATTAGAATGTAAAAAGATCGCTGCTTTTATACTCGTCCCAGATTACGAACATCACGCTCGAACACCGCGTATTTTCAAGGGGTGCCCATATCTGCATGTATACCAAGTTTTCACTAAAACCGCTGGCTTAGAAGGAGGAGGTCGTAAGTTATAAAACATTTATATGTACAGTATGCTGTGAAATCTGCTTCAACGAAAATGCCCTCTCTTCATGAAAAGCGGAATTTGTCATGTTGACCAGTTACTGTTATATACATTCACACACGCACATTCGAATTTAATCAATGTGCGAGCTTTTACCTGAACATAAAATCACAGAGAGCAGGAACTTTGTAGGGTTTTGGTTAGAATTACATAGTTCCTGCATAGATGCATGCGACAATCGTGCTTTTATTGCACTATGTACGGTAACGACGTGACCTAGTGCGGCGAGGATCTAAAATTAGATCAAAGATTTCCGCTGACTACCACCGACAGATCATTCTGTTATCGCATGGTTAAGGCATGGACGACCCAGAATTTGACGCAATCTTGCATCACGATGGAGATCAAGCATATATAAAGCTAGTTCATACTCGCGCTCAGCACTCAAACAATATATGGACCTACTGGACTCGTAACGTTTGTGATTTTTGTGCAAGTAAGTTTCATTATCTTTGTAAATCTGCATGTAGATTCTACTAATTCGTAATTTCTCCGAAGCAATTAGCAGACGAAATCTTATGTATATTGCATTGCATGCCTTTAGATATATTCTAGTGCAGACGAATTTTAAATTTTGCTTTTAGTGTTTCAGGTGATTGAAGAATAGTCTATGATAAATTCGTAATTATTTTCTAATGCTAATACATGTGTTATAGGGTGATGAAATTTCTATTGATTCTACTTTCATTTTCCATAGTGAAAATATTGGGTCAGCAAGGCACACCTTTGCAAGGACTGGATTTCCGTTTTATTTACTTAAAATTATTTATAAATATTTCCACAAATGTTATTTTGGACCTGTACTGCTGCAGATGTACATGCTTTTCATTTACTTTCACCTGATTCTTTATTTTAGAATTACCACGCATCGTTCAACGTTAAGGTCAATATCTAGGTCGATTGAGACTGTACTGACAGTGCTACGCGATTATTTGCATATATATGCGGGGCTAAGGAAATTTCCTTATATTTAAACTTCAATTTGTATTGGTTCATCTGGGGTTAAAACTGGATCACTATGCCCATATAGATACGCCTTGTGTAGTCGGAGGTCACTTTGTGTGAAACTTAGTCACAATGCATCATCTCAACAAAATCAAGGTCAAGTTTGATATTAGTTCAACTGGGTTTAAAAACCGGGTCACTGTGTCAAAGTATTTTAAAGCATAATCCAGATAAACCTGGTAATTGTTAATGTTTAGTTAGGCCTATATTGAATTTGAATTCAGGCCAAGTTGGATAAATGTATCATCTGGGGTATAAAACTAGGTCACTAGGTCATATCGTTTAAATCTTGTGAAGTCATAAACTAGAGATAACTTTAGCCTTATCTAATTTTTAAATCTTTATGACATAAGATTCCAGTAAAAAATGTTATGGGCAGTTGTGCTGTCTGTTGTTTCTTTGTAAATGTACAATAAATTATATGGAATTTAAAAAAAAAATGACTTAATCTAGGTCAAATTTGAAATTGTTTCATCTCTGGTAAAAAAATAGATCACTAGGTCAAATCTTAGAAAAAAAAGTTGGTCTTGTGATCACACTTTTATCTAATCTCTATGAAACTTGCAAGTTTACTGAATCTAGGTCAAGTTTGATTTTGAGTCAAAGTATAAAACTAGGTCAAATCATAGGTCAAACTTTTGTAGTCACTAAAAGTAATAATTTTCGTCTAATCTTTGTGAAACTTGGTCGCAATGTTTTAACCTAGGTCAAGTCTGATACTGTATCATTTGGGATCAAAACTAGCTGCCTCGTTGAAAATCATAGATTGACCATGTGTAGTGGCTATTGATCTATTGCAATTTCGCCCTAAATTTGTTAAACTTTGACAAGCTAATCATCTGTTTTAGATCTAAGTCATTGAAGAATATTGGGTCATCTGTGATAAAAAAACTAGGTCACTAGGTTGAAATATAGAATATAGATATACATTGCTTCAAGTCATACTTTTGGGCTTATCTTTATAAAGGGTGTTCTGAATGATCAATTGTAACACATCTAGTTAAAAACTAGGTCAGTGGGTCAAATTGTAGGAAAGCTAGTGTTTGCAATAGAGGCTTCATTTTTTGGTGTGTTTTTGTGAAAGTACTTCTAGATAAAATATAGGTCAAGTTTGATTATGGGTCAAGTTCAACCACGCATGTAGATATATTTACATGGTGGCAGTTCAATTGGGGTAAAAACTAGGTAACCTGTAAAAACCATATAATTTACAGACCTGCCCTCTTGTTTCTGACAATTTGTAAAATTTTACAGAAAATATAGTGAATACAGAAATTACTAAAAATAGGGGACATAAACAAATGGATGGGATGGAATAGAATCCAGGATTTTGTAAGAGTGGCCTAATAAAGACCTATTGAGGCAGAACCTGAGGTTATTATGATTTCTTCTTACAGTTAGATTAACAAGACAACTGCAACCATGTGTGGAATATGGGCGATATTTGGCAGCGATGGTGAGATAGCGTTCCAGTGTAACTCTGTACACAAGATTACACACCGAGGCCCTGACGCTTTCAGGATTGAGAACATCAACCACTTCCCCAACAGTTGTCTCGCCTTCCATAGATTAGCCATCCTCGATGACTTGTGTGGTATGCAGCCTATGAGGACCTTTCAACATCCCTACATTTATCTGATTTATAACGGAGAAATTTACAACTTTAAAGAGGTAGGTTCAAATAAATTTGTTCAAAAATCATATACTATAATAAGTGAAGTGGATGTTTTATTTTCTCATGATTACATAAATATAAATATACTCTTATGATATAAAAACCATTACATTGAACCTTCAACCCTGAATTGAATTCATTATTATCAACACAGTCTGTTACTGATGTAAAGTTTGTGAAATAAAGATCATTGCACGTTTTTTCTGCAGTATAATATTATAATCAAATGCAACATAAATGATTATGCAATTCTTTCTTGTTCTAATGTAAAATTGATTCTTTTTTTACCTGCATGCTGTACACAACTGCCACTAATACATGGGGAATTACAGTAATTGCATGAAATTGAAGCTTGCAATGCAAATATATGGCTTTTAATATGCATGACTAGATTGTGCTGTAGCCAGGTTGAGGCGTTTTTACCTCGTTGAAAATTTGAGAAATTTTGACCCAGAAGCCGTTTTTACAAAGAAAATAATGCATCATAATTATAGGCCCTATTACATATTTGCATCAGTGCTTGTTATTCTCTTAATACGGCCCTACTGTTGTGTTACCTCACTTCTTACTTTTTCAGCTTCAAAAAACATTTGGATTCAAGCAGGACACCGAGTGTGATGGTGAAGTTATTATTCACTTGTACGCTATGGGTGGGATCGAGTTTGCGGCCAAACATCTTGATGGAGTCTTCTTCTTCTGTCTACTGGATACGAAAAACAGGAAAGTTTATTTAGGACGTGACACATTCGGTGTTAGACCAGGCTTTAGAGTCGCCACAGAGGAGGGCTTCCTGGCCGTTTGTTCAGAAGCAAAAGGTAAACTTTGTAGCAGTTACTAAATTATCACCTATTTAAGTTAATTACTAGTTCAAGGGCTGCTTTCAGCAGTTCAGCCTGTCAGCCACCCTCTTACATTTTAAATAACTGTTTTTTATACTTCTTATGTTATTATCACCCGCTAGATTTAAACGAGACTATAATGGTTAGTCCTGTAAATTTCCATGTCACCAAAATGCTAAAAATCATTTTACACTCAAAAAAGAAGAATATGGAAGATGGTCACAGCACAAGCCTTTTTGTCCACAGGTGCAAGACACAAAATCAAATTTGGCTATATACATACTAATAGGCCTATTTAGCCAAATTTGATTTTGTGTCTTGCACCTGTGTTTTTGTCCTTCACAAGTAGTGGACTGTGATTTTGGGTATTTTAAAATATTGTGCTGAAATACAGCCGGTAGGTAAAAATGTTAAAAAGTTCTTATATAATTATATAAATATTTTCTGCCATACATTTACAGGATTGATAGATCTTTCATACGACAATGGTAAAGCATGCCACACATCGAACATTGAACCATTCCCTCCAGGTCACGTAGAGGCATACAGTCTAGATAATACAGGTAGAGCTGTAATGACGGAGAGAACCAGATATCATAAGATAGGTGAAGAACCAGCCTATCCTACATTCCCTGTCGCTGTCTGTAAGTGTATATATACAGTTACTATTTACTGTAAAATCATCCACATTCACGGAGATTTAATTTCCTGGATTTCGTTGATGGTTACGGTTTCAACCATAAAATGATCCCATTATGCCCCAAATGGCTACTTTCAAAAGCAATAACTTGTTAACATTTCTGCAGATTGATGTATTTTGAGGAGTTTAGTGGGATGGCTCCATAAGTGGAAAACACTATGAGATGGAAGAAAACAAAATACAACCACAAGTTGGATAGTTGACAATGTAACAATTTGTAAACAATAAATGCATGATGAATAGTCTAAGGGGAGCAACTCTTGCAAAATTAGTATGTTGTCGTCTGAACATCTTACTAAATGTGATATTGGTCTTCTATGTCAACATAATAATAGATTTTTGTATTATATTTAACATTAATATTGGTCATTTGTTAAAAGCATTCTAAATGTACCATAATTCCTTGTGTATATTTGGGTGGTCAGAAAAATGTTTTTGAGTGAGAATGTGGCTTTAATGTATACCTATTATCGGTTTCAGCTGATGATATCAAGAAGAATATACGAGATTTTTTCACCATGGCGGTCAACAAACGATTGATGGCTGATCGACGTATCGGATGTCTGTTATCTGGTGGACTAGATTCTAGTCTCGTTACTGCCCTAGTCGTACAGATGGCAAAAGAATTTGAATTAGATTATAAAATACAAACATTTTCTATTGGTATGGAAGGGAGCACAGATCTTCAAGCTGCAAGAAAGGTGAGGCCTGTTTTGAGCAAGGATCTTTTAAACATTTTTGTCTGAAATTACTGTTCAGATTTATAATAAAATGTTTTACTGGTAAATACAAGTTTCCTTTGAGTGGCAAGAAATGTACAACAAACATTATATTGTTTACCAGTCAGAATACAAAATATAACTGTCATAATCAGCATTATAGTGAGGATTCTGAGGATTTCGGTTTACAGAGTGTCTCGGTTTGAGGGAGTTTTCTGTGTGTGTATTTATTTATTGTAGACCATAATGAAAATTGGTTAACCAATTATGGTATCCACAGAAAATAAAGACATTATTATTATTATTATTATTATTATTATTATTATTGATCAACTTATGAAGTTGTTTATACTATTTATTTTCTCACAATTTGCAGGTATCAGAATTTCTGGATACAGAACATCATGAGATTGTGTTCACACCAGAACAAGGTGTTGAGGCGGTAGAAAATGTGATCTATCATTTAGAAAGTTATGATATTACAACAATCAGAGCATCTGTAGGTATGTATACTGGTTTTTGTGAAATCGTTAATTTTCTTGGGGGATTAAATTCCAAGGATTTCTCGGTTCACCTTCAACCACGAAATCATATCCCATTGAACAATAATTTTGACCCTCATATTTGTTAAATCCGCAAATAAAGGTCCTATTGAAATTGTCTTTTACCATGAAATTTCGTCCTATTGAAATTAAATGATTTTACAGTGTTTTTCTTTGCAAGTACTAATTGTTACTAAATTTTTCTCAAGATATTTCACTATCTACAAATGCATATTAACCTACCTGTATACTTAATTCTTAGTACTTTAAGGGAGATAAGACAATCAAATTTAGTATTTTAAAGCAGATAAAAATGATGCTAAACTTGTAATATGCTATATGACTGTTGAATGTATGACAGTGGTCCAACAATTCAGGTAAAATCCAGAAATCCAGATTTGCTTGGCTAGACAGAATAATTTTTTCTGCTGAATTAAACATAAGTTGATGAAAAATTCAGAAAATTGTGAAAGTTATGACCATAGTTTCATAAGCTAAATTTTAAGAATAAAACCATGTTTGAACTGTGGTTTTGGCAAGGGGGAGAAGTTGATGGCACCCGAAACAGTTTTGAGACTCATTTCAGGATTGGGCATTATTCCTAGTTTCACCTGTAGAAAATGTTGGTAAAATGTATATGACTATAATTATGTATTCTATTGTTAGGTATGTATTTGATCAGTCAATACATCAAGGAGAATACAGATACCACAGTGATATTGTCCGGTGAAGGATCAGATGAGGTTGCACAGGGTTATATATACTTCCATAAAGCGCCATCTAGTGAGGAAGCTGGTGAAGAAAGCAGACGACTATGTAATGATTTATACATGTATGATGTACTTAGAGCAGATAGAACTACAGCAGCATGGGGGTAAGTCAATAAAAACAAATATTTGAATTTTTTTTTTTTATTTTCCTGACATATTGTGCGCTTACATAATAAATGTACGTTGTTAGCTTGTATCTTAAAAACATTTTTTTCACTCAGACTAATAGATTGTCTTTTTATCCCCCACTGAGGCGAAGGGAATATGATAATGGTAGTCTGTCAGTCCCTCCAATTTCTGTGTGCAACTCCTACATTTCTTTAGCAATTTCGATTAAACTTTCACATAATAACAACTATGACGATCTACAGCATATGTTGTGATTCATCCATTTTTGTCTGAGTTATGGCCCTTTGTTGATTATCTTCTCTTCGGCAGGGAATATTGGTAATCTATGACTGCATCTAAAAATTGGCTATTCATGCACATGCATAAATTTTGAAAAACTCATGTATTTCCATGGATAAGAAGAATCAAGCAAGCTTATTGTTTATCGAGCATGCCTGACACAAGATTTTTTGTTGATTTTTCATTCGCGACCAACACACATGTTTTATCATTTCTATTTTTAGATTGGAAGTAAGAGTACCATTTTTAGATCATCGATTCAGCCATTACTACATGTCTTTACCGGACTCGATGAAACGACCCAAGGATGGTATAGAGAAACATCTACTACGCTCGGCTTTCTCCGGTCTCGGTCTTCTTCCTGACGAGATTTTATGGCGACCAAAGGAAGCATTCAGTGATGGCGTGTCAAGTGTCTCAAAGTCTTGGTATGAAGTATTACAGACCCATATAGACCAACAGGTAAAATGTTTACAATGAATAGCATGATAAACAATGTACTGTAAAATCATTTAAATTTGATGGAACAAAATTTCGTGGTGTGGGGAAAAAGACCATTTTAATAGATGGGACGTTAATTTGCGGATTTTGCATTGCCGCTAATAAAAATGAGGGTCAAAATTATTGTTTGATGGGATTTGACTTTGTGGTTGAAGGTGAACCACGAAATCCACAAAATTTAATCCCCCAAGTAAATTAATAATTTTACAGTAATTCAGCATCATTCAATGATATTTAAATTTGATCTTTGTCACAATGTACATTAAATGAAAAGTACTACTTCCCACTGGTAATTAGTTGATTAGGATAACCAAACCACATTAATTGACCATATTGAACATGTTTTACAAATGATAGCCAATAAAAATAGGCTTTACAAATGATAGCCAATAAAAATACGCTTTACAAATGATAGCCAATAAAAATACGCTTTACAAGTGATAGCCAATAAAAATACGCTTTACAGATCACGGTATGAATCGTGTTACACTACTTTTCAGTTCCGTCAGAGAATTGTTCTGTTTTCATATGGCTCTGACGAAACTGAAAACCGACGTAATGTCTGACGGAACTCAGGATACATGACATTTGAGTTCCGTCCATGCGTTGCATCAGTTTTGAGTTCCGTCAGAGCCATATGAAAACAGAACAATTCTCTGACGAACTGAGAAGTAGTGTAACACGATTCATACCGTGCAGATGATTACCCAGTAACTAATAGGCATTGTGCAGACATATACATGTACATGGAATTCTAAAAATGGATGATATTTTTCTTTTATTCAGATCAACGACCAGGAACTGGACGATGCTAGTAGTATATTTACACACAACTCTCCAAAAACGAAAGAAGCGCTTTATTATAGAAGAATATTTGAGAAATCTTATCCTGGTATGGGTAAATGGATACCATATTATTGGATGCCAAGATGGTCAGAATCGTCCGATCCATCTGCAAGAACACTCAAACATTATAAACAATAGTTAGATAATGATCTTAACAAGTCTGTCATCATATATTATAAATACTGTAAAACTTCATTACCTATCTCAAGGAGTGATCGGGACACGTAAAATGCTTGAGATACACCGGGTGCTCGAAATAACCAAATGACATGTATTGATGATACAAACGGATTCTGATTTAAAACTTGCTCGAGATTGGCTGCATGGGTGCTAGTGATATCGATGCTCGTCATAAAGAAGTTTTACTGTATGTACCCTTGTTGGGTAAAGTGCAAAGGGGAAGGGAGAGAGGGTAGGGTGGCGGTTGGGATAGGGTGCTAAGGGCTGGACTATGTAGTCATATCACGATGTCGGATTTATACATATCTACATGTAAAGAGTGCAATACATTTGATCTAAGACGAACATCAGTGAACACATTAAACCTTTTCCTGTTTAATAATAATATACTCAATTTTGGCAACATTGAATTTGCTGGAGTGCTATTTCTGGAGCCTGTAAAGTTAATGGGAAGGGCAAATACCTGGTTATCTCTCCCATATTGAACTTTCTGGAAAAGCCCTTTGACGCAACCCATTATGATCAAATAAAATTTAAATTGCCAACACTATATTTATTTATGTTTTTAAAAATACAATGTACTTTAGATTTTTGACTTGATAAAATTATGTAACTTTTTTGTTTTAATTGCTTTAATTGGTTTAGTTGTACATGTATAATGTTACGGAATCTCATGTTATTTTTATATAAAATTTCTATGCATTATGCTAAATGAATCTCTTACATGTACAGGTTATTGTATTTGTTTAAATTTTGTTTTTGTATCTCATGTAAATGTATGCTTTTGTGTTGGCTATAAATGACAATGTATATTATTGTGTACAAGTGCAGTAAATGAAATTCATATCATAGAACATCACACGGAATCATCCATGACAACTATATTAGTGGTGTGTCTGTATCTTCCATCATCATTTATCACCCACAGGTAAATGTATCATTGATAAAGAAAAAAAACGAAAACATTTTTTTTGGGAAAATTTACCCGAAAATATTTTTTCCGGTTTTACAGTTGTGTTTATCAATGATACACTACAGTCACCTGTGATATTTTACCACTGCCTAGTTCAATACGTTGTTATTGTTGTATTCTGGAGGACAAATCTCTTCTGCCTTATGTTTATATGTATATTTGTAAATAGAAATTTTAAATAAAGATAATTAATGTGTACATTGTGTTTGTTTGGTATTTATGGGTGGCATGGTGGTCAAGTGGATAGCCCTCTTGACTGCTGATCGAGGTCACTGGTTCTATCCTTGGCTGTGACACTTGATCATTTCTGAAATACTTTTCAGTGTTTCCCAACCAATTAGAGAAGAACTGGTTGGCAACCTAGAGGTGGTCTGGCGTGTATCCGTGCTGAACAGCGGGTACATTAAAGAACCAAGGTGTCTCTTTGGAAAGAGCTAGGGCAGCGTGCCCGGATACCTTGTATCACCCGACTGTCTCCTCTACTCGCTGTCCCTTCGGCACAAACACAGGACCCCATTGGATATAAGTGCTTGCACGTTTATGAGTTATCCTTGATCGAAAAGTTTCAATAATTACATTTACATGGATGTACAAAGGGTTTCCCAAAATGCCATGTAATTTTTCAACAGTCGCTTTACAGCATTTAGTAGAATATTGAAACTTCACAAAATCGTTAAGCAATGATGGATATTACTAGTCCAATTCATCATTTGTCGGAAAAAATGACACAATTATGTTAAAATATATTTCATGGAACGCACATTCTTTAACGTTATAAAAAACATGATGCGACCCACATACTGCTTTGGCATAAAATATGTTCAAGAAAACAGCATGGAAATACTGTATTATTAAAACTTAAAACACATTTTAGTTATTTGGTGTACATATTGCAAATGGGTTTTACCATACATGCCAAGTTGGGAGACCCTTTTGCATGAGATTGGTGTTGGAAATGCAGGAAATTAATTTAAATTTCGTTGAACTTCGAACTTATATTAATGAAGTTTATATGTAGTTTCACATATTTTACTTGTAGGACATTAATTTTCTTGCTCCATAAAGCAATTTAATTTTTTTTTATCATTTTCGTCATGTAATCAAAACACTCCAGGTTCCAGTATTCCAAGAAATGTATGAGATTTGATCAATTGGCCTCAGATCATGAAGGAGGAGTCTCAAATGCAGGAGATCTGTCATGGATGTTTCACTAGAGGATGGAGATATAGTTGCATGGCTCTAAGCAGAGCAGTAGACTGATCACTACTGTTACCAAGAAAGCAGTGGACATCATGAGGAACAATCCATGCGACTCTGACCTGGAAATTACAGACATTGTAGAAATCAGTTTACATTGGCAGTCTTAATGTAAGATGCATTAGCAGCCGTAATGTAAGATTCATTGACAGCCTTAATGTAAGATGCATTTACAGTCTTAATGAAAGATGCATCACAGCCTTAATGTAAGCCACATTGACAGCCTTAATGTAAGATACATTTACAACCTTGATGTAAGATGCATTGACAGCCTTGATGTAAGATGCATTGGCAGCTTATTGTAAGATGCATTGGCAGCCTTAATGTAAGATGCATTGACAGTCTTATTGTAAGATGCATTGACAGCCTTGATGTAAGATGCATTGGCAGCCTAATTGTAAGATGCATTGGCAGCCTTAATGTAAGATGCATTGACAGCCTTAATGTAAGATGCATTGGCAGCCTTATTGTAAGATGCATTGGCAGCCTTGATGTAAGATGCATTGACAGCCTTGATGTTAGATGCATTGGCAGCCTTATTGTAAGATGCATTGGCAGCCTTATTGTAAGATGCATTGACAGCCTTGATGTAAGATGCATTGGCAGCCTTATTGTAAGATGCATTGGCAGCCTTAATGTAAGATGCATTGACAGCCTTGATGTAAGATGCATTGGCAGCCTTATTGTAAGATGCATTGGCAGCCTTTATGTAAGATGCATTGACAGTCTTAATGTAAGAAACATTGGCAGCCTTATTGTAAGATGCATTGACAGCCTTGATGTAAGATGCATTGACAGCCTTGATGTTAGATGCATTGGCAGCCTTATTGTAAGATGCATTGACAGCCTTGATGTAAGATGCATTGACAGCCTTGGTGTAAGATGCATTGGCAGCCTTATTGTAAGATGCATTGGCAGCCTTAATGTAAGATGCATTGACAGCCTTGATGTAAGATGCATTGGCAGCCTTATTGTAAGATGCATTGGCAGCCTTAATGTAAAATGCATTGACAGTCTTAATGTAAGATACATTGGCAGCCTTATTGTAAGATGCATTGACAGCCTTGATGTAAGATGCATTGACAGCCTTGATGTAAGATACAATGGCAGCCTTATCGTAAGATGCATTGGCAGCCTTATTGTAAGATGCATTGACAGCCTTGATGTAAGATGCATTAGAAGTCTTAATATTGGATGCATTGGCAGCCTTAATTTAAGATGATATAGCAGCCTTGATGCATTAAATTACATTAAAGGTAAGATGCATTGACAGTCTTAATTTAATATGCATTAATAGCCTTATTGTAAGATGCATTGACAGTCTTATTGTAAGATGCATTGACAGTCGTAATGTAAGATGCATTTCTAGCCTTTATGTAAGATGCATTGACAACCTTAATGTAAGATTCATTGACAACCTTTTGTAAAATGCATTGATAACCTTAATGTAAGATGCATTTACAACCTTAATGTAAGATACATTTACAACCTTAATGTAAGATACATTGGTAGTCTTAATGTAAGATGCATTGACATCACCTCTTTAATGTAAGATGCATTGACAACCTTAATTTTAGATGCATTGACAGCCTTTATGTAAGATGCATTTACAACCTTAATTAATGTAAAATACATTGGTAGTCTTAATGTAAGATGCATTGACATCACATCCTTAATGTAAGATGCATTGACAACCTTAATTTTAGATGCATTGACAGCCTTTATGTCAGATTCATTGACATCCTTTATATAAGACACATTAACAGCCTTTATAAATTTTACAGCCTTAATGTAACATTCATTGAAACCCTTAATATAAGTTGCATTGGTTGCCTTAATGTAAGATGCATTGGCTGCCTTAATGTAAGATACATTGAGCACCTCAAGGTAAGATACATTGACAGCCATATGTAAGATGCATTGGCTACCTTAATTTAAGATATATTGACAGCCTTAATGTAAGATACATTGACAGCCATATGTAAGATGCATTGGCTACCTTAATTTAAGACACATTGACAGTCTTAATTCAAGAAGCATTGTCCGCCCTAATGAAAGAAATATTGACAGTCTTAATGTTAATGCACTGACACCCTTAATGTGAGATACATATACATCTTAAATGTAAGATAAATTGGTAGCCTTCATGAAAGACGCATTGACAACCTTTATGTAAGATTAATTGACAGCCTTTATCAATTTTACAGACTTAATGTAACTTTCATTGAAAACCTGAATGTAAGATGCATTGACAACCTTAATGTAAGATGCATTGGCTGCCTTAATGTAAGATACATTGACTGCCTCAATGTAATATACATTGACAGCCATACGTAAGATGCATTGACAACCTTATTGTAAGATGCATTGACAGCCTTTAAATGTAACATACATATTCTTAATTCAAGAAGTATTGTCCGCCTTAATAAAAGATTCATTGACAGTCTTAATGTAAATGCACCGACAACCTTAATTAGTGTAAGATGAATATAGGGGCCTACATCCTTAATGTAAGATGCATTGACAGCCTTAATGTAAGATGCATTGATAGCCTCAATGTAATATGCATTGATAGCCTTGATATAAGATGCATTGATAGCCTAAAATATAAGATGCATTTGAAAGTCTTATTGTAAGATGCATTTGCACAGATATATATTTAGAAATATATACAGTATCGGTTGCATTTGATAGTCTTTAATTTTAAAAATAGTTTACATAGACACAGTTCACGCGGGGACATTCATATGCAAATTGATATACAAGGAGTTATTGGTCAGTGACTAGTTGGTATTGTTTATTCAGCCAATATATTTCTGGTGGAACATTGGTGGCGATTAACATATGAATAGTTTTGTCATACTGAATCTAAGGGAGATAATTGCTACAGGACCAACTATAAGATGTGATATTTACACACGCACCGGTGAGTGTTTTGGATATTTTCGATTTCTTTTATTCACTGTATTTATTGACTTATCTTGCAGAAATTTACTAAAATAATAATATTGAAAATGACCATTTCTAATATTGGTTATTACTAGACATAAATATTGTATCGGCGAAATAACCTAACGAATTAAATGTAAGTTATCTCTTTTCGGATATGAAATTTCGGATACATAAATTACAGATGAACTATTGATATCATTTTACAGTGTCTGATAACTTAAGTATAATTTCTTTCGGCGAATTTGAAGTCTGTATACTCAATATATCTGCCCTCAGTGTCCTCTGACTTATATAGAAGAAAGCTATGGTGCATTTTTACAGGTAATGAGTGAGAATTTGATTAACAGTTTTGTTTATAAATTTTGTTTTCAGGTTGAATGATGGATAACCAGATTGACTACAAACAGAAATACAAAGTGCTGAAGAAAAAGTTGAAATTCTTAGTCTATGTAAACATATCTTATTTTACGTGATTTATGTATTAAGCCAGGAAATCATAAATTTAAAACATGCTGCTTGTTAATTATTAACTTAATATTAATTCTGTTTACCATGTGTATAATAACTAACTATTATAATAGTCTAAGCGTATTTTATATTTACTGAGGACAACCTAATAATGCTTGAAGTTGTATTCTTTCTGATATCCATGAATTAATAAAAATTATTTAGCATGTACATTTTGTACTGTTTTTTTTTTCTTTCTTAATTGAGAATGTGAGTTTTAATTTATCTTGTACTTGTAGTTCCATATAAAATATTATAGTATACATATACATGTGTAGCAAACCTGGATCTGGATAAATACGTTGTAGGACCTTTCGGCATATACACAACGGCCGAGATATTATTGGCAGTGTCTGGCAGGGGCAGACAATCAATGAAGAAACAGAAGTGAGATACAAGGAATCCGGGTGCGATACCCTAGCTCGTTTCGAATAGATTCCTTGGTTCTTTAACGTGCCCGGTGTAAAGCACCGATACACGCGAGACTACCCCTGGGTTACCAACCAGGATCATCTCTAGTTGGGTGGGAAACACTAAATAGCGTTTCTGAAATGACCAAGTGTCCCGGCCGAGAATCGAACCCAGGACCTCTCGATCAGCAGTCTAGCGTCTTACCACTAGACCACCGTGCCACCTGTACCAATCACTCAAGTTCTGTTGTCAGACTTAAGTTCATGAGATGCTTTTATTTTCTGTTAATGACTACTGTAACGGTATGTTTTAAACATTTTACTTTTTAGGAACAAGAATGTTTCTTAGAGGAATTACGGAAAGCTCAGCGAAGGCTTCTCAAAGTATCCAGAGATAGAAGGTATGTTTATCATTGTATGCAGCATTTACAAGTTACAGTTTCCACTAGAGCTAAATACTAGAAAAATAATTAATTTTTGTGGGGGATTTAATTTCGTGGATTTTGTAGTTCACCTTCAACCACAAAATCAAAACCCATTGACCAATAATTTTGACATTTGTAATTTATTACCTGAAATGTCTAATCGAAATGGTCTTTTTTACTCATACCACAAATTTTCGTCCCTATAAAATCAAATGATTTTACAGTATTGATACCATATGGTTCCCATATCTGAAGATCCAAGTTTTCCCTTTTGCACAACAAGGTGGTATCTTACTTTATAGTACATTTATATTGAGAGATACATATAATGCGCCAAATGCACTAATATAAGTACCCTACCGATGATACAAAATTTGGTAGATAAATCAAAACTGGCACATCAGTCACAATTCACTTATAATGTAGCCCTTCTGCTGCTTCTGTTTGGTTAATATTGGGTATCTATAGATTCAGCTTTTGAAAATAGACAACGAGTACATAAAGAGCCTCATCAGTAGCCTGCACCGTAAAAGATCACTGCTGATTAAAGTAAATGCACTTAAGGACTGTCCTACTATTTTGGGAAATACTGCCAAAACAAATTGAACTGAAATATTTGTAATTTATACGTTATGAATTCTTAGTTATTTTTGCGTTTATAATGTTGAACTGTTATCAAGTTAATTATCAATTGATGAACTCTATATGTGAAACTTCATAGAAGTAGTGCTCCAAGCAAGGGAGGAAATTACCAGACAACAACAACAACAACTGCATATAGTTATCTGCCCTTGTTACAGTACTCCTAATTTAAATTTGCACTCCTTGATGAACTACGGTATTGAATAGTTTACGGTCTCTGGACCTTTTAATATTACTAAAGTGGTTTTCAGTGGAATTGCAGTATAATTTAATGTTACAAATATTTCATGTTATGTTTTCAGTTTTCTACTAGATAGATTATTACAGTATGAGAAATTGGATGATTCTACAGGTGATTCAGATCTTACAGCATCCAGTGATAGTGAACCAGAGTCATCTAGATTAGACGGTGGATCCAGTAAAAGGTTTGTACACTATTCTAACATGGCCAATTTTGCCTATATAGACAAAGAACAAATCATACCATTGTATATAGGCCAACATTCCATGAAAGTGACGTCACATTGCTTTTTATGACATCATGCAGAAAAGACTGTCCCAAAATAACTCGTTACTTACGGTAAAACCAGCTTCTTCAATGTCAGTTTGGTCAACATGACAAGTTCAAATTTTCTTGACAATAGGCTCATAAGAAATGCCTTATGTTGTAGATTTCAAATATGCATTAGTCTTATAAAGCAAGCGATATGTTTAATGTTATTTTTATGCTTCAGGAAGAAAGGTTCTTTACCTGCTGGATTTGATCCATCAGCTGTTCTTGGTGGTATGGGTTTTACAGCATTATCCCCCGTAAGTATATTACTGTATAACAGGGAGAGTTTGACCCGTTCCTGACCTTTATGCATGAGTATGTTACAAGGTTTTTGCGTTGAAAACATAAATTTCTGCAAGCAAATTGTGCAATGTGGGTCAATCAGATTTGTGTTTGTATTACACATATAGCGTCTTTGTGATCATCCTCTTTTACGAAAACCTACTACTTGGGAATAAATAAAGACAAGATATCGGCTGTTAAATCGTTCTAATGAAAGACTGGGGATCATGTCAAATTCTCTGAACACTTCTATGTAAAAATAAAGTATTTCCAAATTTTAATGAGTCCCTAGTCAATTTTATGAGTCAGGGACTCTGGACTCCTTCCAATAGGAGACACTGTCGATGTGCACTGGTTTGTAATACTCTGTGCCAAAGGGATTTGTAATAATAATTGAACTTGTTTCACTTTGTCAAACTAGTTACAAATCATGCAACTTGAATACACCATTATGGATGACTGTTTACTGGGTTACAATATTTACACCTGATACCAGTTTACAGTTTTATTGGTTTAATAGGCATGTGAAATGCCTTTGACCATACGAGTAACAAAAAAACAAAATCCAGCTCACATCCATGACATATGGGTCAATAGCTCGACTGGCATTGTGTCTCTGTATATGTTTTCTTATGTAATACAGTGTATATTTTAATGACATAATTTTGATATTTTTTCAAGGGTCCACCAAAGAAAAAAGCAAAGTCCACGGTGAAAAAGAAAACAGGTTTGTTCCTCAATTATACCATCATTCATAGTGTGTGTATAAAGTCTGTCTTACCCAGAGAATTTGACATGATCCAGACATTTCAGTTAGCATAATTTAACTGTTGATATATTGTCTATATAAAAATCAGAATTATTACCCCTGCTTGTCTTGGCTATTTATTATGGACAAGGGTGTAAACGTTAATTGACAGCAGTCTTGTTTTCAGTTACTTTTTACATACAGTTATAGACAGTGTTAAAAAATTTAATTGTCTACTCAAATGACATAACTAAATTTGATTGCTTTGATTAGGTAAGGTTACTCCAAAGTAAATGATTAAGTTCACTCCTATGTTCCACTAACTACATTTTATAAATAATAAAGATTATTATATGACATTTTCAGTGACAAAGAAACAGTCAGCGGCCAACCCGATGTCTCGTGCTGAGTTAGAGCGACATTTAGAATCCAAACAGGAAATATTTGGAATAGAAAAAACTCCAGCATTCCTGCCAGCTGATATATTTAGTAATGATAATTCAAATTTAGACAGGTAATATATTCAAAGCCCCATAATGCCCCCTGATTTCAATCACTATAACTTGGTAACTCATCTGCTGAAAGATTGTGTTGAGCACTTTATCAGGGTCCCAAATATGGAATTCACCACAAAATGGAAGAAGAAAAAACATCCAGTTGATTTGTTGACCAAATAAATATTTGTAAACAAAACATGCATAATGAATAGTCTATGGGAAGCAACTCTTGTGAAGCTATTATTTTGTCATGTGTTCATTTTACTAAATGTGATATTTGGTCTCCATTTTCGACAGATGACTTTCTGCTATCAAATAGTGGTCATTTGTGAAAAGCAAAACTAATGGTACAATACACGTTATTCCTTGAGAAATACTAAGTACAAAGTCCACTTGTGCATGCTGTCAGGCATGTAATAATGTAATGTAATGTAATAATGTTTTTTGCAAAAGTTACTTCCTTTTTAGGAATACATGCGTTTATGTGTTAAACTCTTCTAGTTGTATGATAAAAATAATAACTCTTAGTTCAAATGTTTGAACTCAAGCTCTTATTCACCAACGTTATAAGTCTAAAATTCAGACTTAGACTTTATATTTGCCAAATGTTCTATTCGCTCTCATGTTGTTATAAATGTACCGATTTTAATGTAAATATGTATACATGTTCAGTGGGTAACACACAATAATCAGAAACAGTGTTATATGGTTAAATATTATTGTCAAGAAATGGCAGTGATTATGAATATTATCAATTTTAAGTCTAAGTCTGAATTTTAGACTTATAACGTTGGTGAATAAGGCCCCTGGAATTTAATTTGGATTTGGATTCACATGTAATTTTGTATCATCAATCTTGTTTTCATAATGTTGTATATTTTGTATTTTTGATTTGTTCACAGTGATGCAATGATGGACTTAAAGGATGATGACGATGATGATCTGATTATTGATGCGCCTCAGTGATTCTGATTGGCCCAGATTGGGTCATGTGACTCTGTGTCAACCAATCAGATGACAGTACTACTTTGTTGCCATGGAAACGTCAAGTGGGACTATGACAATAATCGGTCTTGTGTACATGGATTGACTAATCACTAGATTGTGTATCAAGCTTACAGCTTTACATGTTAATGTTTCAGTTGTAGCTTTGTGTAAGCTTCTATAAATCTAAGTCATAGTGACCACATAACAAAACATGTTAGATTATAGTGCTGATACCTTATATCCCAGGACATTTCATGATGATGTAGAAATGTTGTCACATGACTGTTAATTGTTTGCAATCAAAGAATTGCAAATTTTCAAAAATGATCAGTGTGAAGTTTTGTCGCTGTGCGACATGAAATGAGTGAAAACTGAGTGAAAGAGACTCCATGTGTTAACAAATCTAAGATTCCAATAGGGCATGTAAATGGTATTTTGGTAACTTATAAGCAGAGGTCAACTTACATTCAGAGGAAACTGCATGATTTTAAAGAATTATTTTCTAGGGAAGGGGCTACATTTCACTATGTAGGAAAAAATCCTTGTAGGCATCATACCTTTGTCCAATCAGTCAGAGTTGCCTATTCATGTCACAGACAATCCATACCTCTGTTTGAATGGGTTACCAAATAGAGGACCCAGTTTTGAAGTGCCAATTAAAGCACAATTTACTTAGCACATGTGCTATGTTCTTTTCTGAAACAAGTCAAGGTTAAGAAGACGTGTATTTGAAGTCTTCAGTACTAAGTCTTCATGAAGTTAAAAACTTTTGATTAGAAAGAAGTGAATACGTGATACTATAATGTTATGATGTCTGATTCATATTATGTGCTGTTACTGTTTAGACTGTGTTCATTTTGTTAATGATTTAAGTATCATTTAACCCACCCATTGGGAGTTCTGTGCAAAATTACTGTTACTGATTTGTAAATGAAATTATCATAATACGGTAGCTTTGCGTCCAATTCTTGATATATGTAATGAATTTTATACTTTTTATTTGTAGACTAGCATAACGCTTTACACTATCTGATATTTTGATACAAAAATGAATAAAACATGTGAATAAGTGCTATCTTTCTTATTATTTTCACTGTGCTTAAAAAGTCCTTGTACATTACATGTACTGATATATACCATCAGTACAAGGAGGTTGAATGTCAGTTACTCAGGAGTGGTGCTCTTTTTCATATGTAGTACATAGAAGTGCATGCTGCATTTTTGTACTTACGTAGAAAATACATGATTTTAAACATAGACATCCATTTAGTTATTTCCCTCCTGATTGCAAGATTAATGTCTGATTTAAGAAATATTTGAATATCTCCTTACTCTGTGTATACATATGAATTGAATATAGATTTGAAAAGCACGATGTAGCAGGACATTGTCTTTAATTTGAATATCTGGAACCCCTGGTTCTATAGTTACACAGTCACAATATTTCATAAAGTTACCGATCTGCAACCATGGTTCAGTGGTTAGTGTTGTGTATTTGTAACCCGGTGACCTGGGTTTAATTTCAAGTTGCGGCAAGGCATACTCTTTCAAAGTTTATGGTTCCTCATGAAAAGGTAAGTTTGTACTGGTATGGATATATAGTCCTGGGCACTGTTTTATCAAGGCATTTACGGTAATCGTAAACTTACGTTCAAATATGAATCCTTTATAAATACGTAACTGCTTCAAATTCTGGTAAAGTGATAAGTAAAATCATAAGTTAATAAATTCAGTTACTGGATGATTTTAAACAATATATGTCCCTCATTTGACGATGTAAACGCATTATAAAGAATTTAAATTTGAGCGTAAGTTTAAAATGTCCGTAAGTCCTTTGATAAAACAGTGCCCAGGAGCACTGGTTTGGTGAACCGACAAAAAAATCTGTAGCCAAACCCCGCGAGGGGACTTAGATTTTGACAATGTTAAGAAACGGCATTGAAACCCAATAAACGTGCATCTAATAAATTTATTCTTTAGTGAAATGATAATTTAGCATTAAAGTAGTAAACCATTGCACAGGTGAGTCCTACTATTCAACAATATTCTTTGTAATAATAAGGGAGATGACTGTGTAGGACTTTGAAGAAAGGCAGTGGCTAGGATTACGGTACCGTAATCCTAGACCCACAGGCTAGGATTACGGAAGTTCCGTAGTTCCGTAATCCTAGCGAGTCCTAGCTAGGGCTGTCTAGAATTACGGAAGTTTTTATATCGAGCGCAATTAAGCGTGCAGGTCGCCTTATATTGCATGTTGACATTAATATTTGATGAATTTATACAAGTATTGGTATATTGACCGTCGAGTAATCAGTTTCGGTTATGATAAAGATATAGAGTATGGTGAATATATTAAACGGCAGAAAATATCTAAATGCAAATACTTTTGATACTGTATTATAAAGTACTTTTATCTACGCATAAATTTATAAAGTTATTAAAATACGAAAAATATATTGAGATAACAGATAATAGCAGGGTTGAACAAGAATACTTCAACATTTATCACGAATGCCGCTCGTGTGATCAGAGCAGACACGAAAGTATATACACGAAGGTATGCACGTACGTTCGTGGAGCAAAAAAAACATTGCATGACATTTTAATTATATTTTAAAAACGCATGCAGGCTCGATTGTTTACATAATTCTAATTTTATAAGATTCCTAATGACATGCAAAGCGTAATCAGTTACAAATATGTACAAATAAATAATTAAGCAACTAAATATGACCATATTTGGAATTCGTATCACTACGCGCTGTCACAACGTAGATCCAGTGGTAGGCTAAGTAAATTGTGAATGGACTAACGATTTAACTACTTAATGTTTATTTCGAGGACCGAATGACGAACAAACATATCAGATCTACTACCAAAATTAGCAACAACATTTGTTTCGATCATGACAATCAATTTCAATGGAACTACATTTGTGTATTCGACCACGTACATTAATTAATTTATAAACATTCGGACTGCCTCTATTTTCTTCCAAATGCAAAGAGAAAATATTATCGAAGTAAAATTCGAACATGGTTATATTCTGATATTTTTATTAATTTGTCAATAAATATACCAATATTTGTATAATTAAAAACTTAATTGCACCCGATATGAAAACTTCCGTAATTCTAGACAGCCCTAGCTAGGACTCGCTAGGATTACGGAACTTCCGTAATCCTAGCCTGTGGGTCTAGGATTACGGTACCGTAATCCTAGCCACTGCCTTGAAGAAAAACTGCATTAATTACTTCCCTTTGCATGAAAAAAATAAAATCAAGGGAGGCCACCGGGTCAATACAGATATCTCCTTCCGGTGTAAACACAATTGCACGTGTAAGATAAAAATGAAATATTTGATCTTTTAAATACTCCGAGAATAAAACAAAAACAATGGAGGCATTGAAAAACATGCCGAGAGGAAAACCCAAGTCTGGACGTGTATGGAAGTCACAGAAATCCAGGTATACTTTATTGTCATATGTTTTCGCGATGTCAATAAAATTGATTAGGCAACATTATGATTTTCTATACATTTGTGTGTGTGTGTGTGTGTGTGTGTATTTTTAAGTTTTCTTAAAGGGTATGCATATGCATTGAAGTATTTATAACTGTTAGCCTAAACAAATAATTAGTTTGGACTATTTTATCAAATTGTAAAATTGGACATGCTTGGCAGTTAGTTCTGGATGATACTTTATTGATAATGGTGATGAATTGGAATTATCACTGAAATGGAACAATCATCGTCTAAGAAGCTTTGTAGGTAGTAGCTGGCTACGCTGTCCTTCTCCTGACCCTGGCATGCCTAGAAGAGAGCTTCATGTATGCTACATAGCTAAGGCCCTACCGAGTGCTTTTTGGTAGCACTTTATCACTTATATACAACATCATGCTATGGACCGATTCGATAGCGCTTTACTATCATTATGCAACGTTTTCTACTACTAGTACTAGCCTGAGTAATCACCAGTAGCATTAAACCATATGCCTTCACAGCTAGTATAGCCAATGGGCTCCTAGTGGCTGCTTTTTAATGCCTATACCAGTTGGTGTATTGTAACTGTGAGCGTTGATTTGGTCAACTTAATGTAAATTAAGGAGCCTGTTGACCTAACCAAACAGCTACAAAACTATCAAGCACTTTTCTATATTATATAGGAAAGTGCTTGATACTATTGATCGATGTCATATGGCATGGCTGTTGATTATGTGGTCGTGGTTCATTGATGAAGCTCTTTGAAAGCAAAAACAGTGATAACCACTTACTGGTACCTTGTGCAATTAGGCTTTGACCTGTAGACTGAACCACGTTGATATACTTGCGTGACTGAACATATGGAAGCGCTTAAATTTATATATACATAGCACATTGTTTCTTAGCAAGCAACAAACACCTGTTGACAATGTCAATCACATTTATATTATGATTATTGCAGTTTAGTTGTAATGTAAAGCAATAATGAATGCATAAACATATTTCGTCCTTGGCCCTGTTTTGGTGACGGACCTGTTTCGGTGACCTGTTTTTCCTTGTGTCATACACTGTTTTGAAGAGTTCTATGGTGCCAAAATTGAATGCATATTCAATTGTAACCTTATAGCTGTCCATGCTGTTATCAAAAAGACAAAATTTGATTCTAAGACCTAAGTGATCCTTTGTTTTTAATATCCCTTGGTATTTTAACCGAATTCTTATGACTTTTTATAGGGTTTCTTGTGTCATGCACTGTTTTGAAGAGTTTTATGGTGCCAAAATTGAATGCATATTCAATTGTAACCTTATAGCTGTCCATGCTGTTTTCAAAAAGACAAAATTTGATTCTAAGACCTAAGTGATCCTTTGTTTGTAATATCCCTTGGTATTTTAACCAAATTCTTATGACTTTTTATAGGGTTTCTTAAAAGTACCTTAAAATGACCCCAAATGCAATATTTGAAATGTTCTTGGAGAAATTTGTTTTCTGTCATCTGCTGATCAAAGTTACATAATCTAAACAACTTCTGTACACGTTTTAATTTACATAATTACTCCAAAAGTTTGTAACCGCCTTATGGTGTGCTTTGTATCATTTAGGATCATTCATGAAATATTGGCGTAATATGGAGATAATTAAAGCAAAGTGCAAATTAAAATATAAACTTGTCATATATATTTCCGAAAACTACAGAATGTTAGCTTTAATATGGTACCAATAGTATGTTTTTGTAACTAGAAATAAAAAAGTTATAAGAGGGACTATGTTTTCACTTATTTTTGCACTAAAATCTAGAGGGGCGCCATTTTTAATACGGTCCATCTTCATCAACTGCTTCAGGCACAGCCAAAAAATAGTAATTTATATTTTAAATTCATTTATTTCATAGTTAATAGTTTCAACTTTATTTGGGTATCAAATTTTGTTTCTGTATTTTGGATAATGCTAAAGGTCACTGAAACTGGTCCAATTCATTTTCTGTAACATAATTCAATGCAGAGCATTAAATGATAGATTCCAGTGATTATTTCAAATAATCTGAAGGAATTTTAGTTCCGATCCGAGCACAATAACGAAAATTTAAAGTAAGGATCGAGTATAAATTTATTTTCAATATATTCCAACAGTAAGAAGGGTTTAGATGTTAGGGTCACTGAAACTGGTCTATCTACGATTATTATATTTTGATTGGTGACCAATTGTTCAACCTATGATGCACTTGGTGAAGTTTATGCATATAGAATATGTTTTGTATTATTGTAGGTTTTCAGAAATGAGACTCGACAAAAGACTAAAAACTTCATGGGATAAGAAAATGAAAATTAGAGCTGAGAAAAAATCTGTTAAAGCATTTGAAAAACAATTGAAACAAGACAGAGATAAACAATTAGAGGTAAAACATTAGTTTATTTCATGTGTCAAACATGCCAAAAATATTAATGTGATAAGCTTTCTAAGTTATTCTTTTATATCACATGACTTTCCTTTTAAGTGACATCAATTTATCGCCTAAATGACGTCAGTTTATGCCGAAACTGACTTTATTTTGGCATCGTTTGTAAAGCCGAGTCTTTTTACCAGCTGAAATGAGTGTTTTTTATGTGTAATTAGAGTCCTGTGATATAAAGAATCTAACACTCGTTGTCAATTGATATAACATATATTAAACTCCTTGTGGAAACATTAGGATCGCTTAATAAAATTAATTTCCTAAACATGTTATTTAAGTATATATCAATTGACAACTCATGATAGATCCTATATGTACTAATGAATGTTATATTTTGCTGAGAATCCTTGCTTGTTCCTGACCCTGTACATTCTTTTGGTCTGAAAAATATTCTAATACAGTTGAAATTTCCTAGGATAAGTCAGCTTTCATCCTGTCCCAACGTAAGGACAACTTATTGATTGGTACAATACAACTAGTTAGTAGTACTATGTAGATCTTCACTCATAAATTTATATGTATACTGCAGGATAAGCGTAAACGTTCAGAAGAGAACAAGAAAAGAAGATTAGAAAATGAAAGGAAATCAGAAGTTATTCAGCCAGTGAGTATCACTTCTACAGTAAAATAATTAATTTTCGTGGGGGATTAGATTTCGTAGATTTCATGGTTCACATTCAAACACAAAATCAAATTCCATCAATCAATAATTTTGACCCTTGTATATATTATTTGAAATACAAAATCCACAAATTAGCGTCCCATTGAAATGGTTGTTTTCACAAAAAATACCATTAAATTTTGTCCCATTGAAATTAAATGATTTTACATTAACACTCATTTATATGTCTCCCTATCAGATGATCTGTATGATTGTATGCAATATTGAAAATGTCACAATCAGAGGCTCCATCATTCATAACTTTTGTAACAGATTTATCCTTTTATGGCAAAGAAAATTTAATACCCCTTTCAAAATCCTGAGGGTCCAATGTGGATCTTAGAACCCACCTTGTACAAATTAGTGTATACATAAATTATAAGACCATCTCCAGGATAAAAGAAAAGTGTTGTCATTATTTATTGGGTCTTTCAAACTTAAACTGCATTTCTGGTAATTTTTCTCCTATCTTTTTCGGACCGTTTGACAGATTCATTTCAGGCATAAATTCAAGTGTAAACCTAATATTGAAAGTCACTGTTGGGATCACCTGTTTATGTATACTGTATAATTATAACCCATACTTTATATTTCAGATTAAAAACACAGCGAAAATAAAGAGAATGAAGAAAAAACAACTTAGACAGATTGAAAAAAGATGAAAACAATGTTTTAACTTTTATGATGGAATAATATATTATGTGACCATCTTTTAAGACATGATGAATTTAACTGTTTTAAACAATGAGGAAACGTCTGATGGGTGTTTCGATGAGATGTTAAATAATGTTTTTGACATTGACTGTCAGAGACTTAGTGTTTTGGTACAATTCTGCTGCTGTCTGCATGGTAATTGGGCCATCATTTGTTCACCATTTTATCTAGGAGTCAATCCCTAGATTGGTATTAGTTTTAGGGGCTAAGTCTAGAATTGTATTCTGCTTAGATGAGAGTCATAACAATATAGTTTGGCTGATATTGTGCTGGGATATACCGATATACTGTTTTCAGCTTTTCTGTCTGTCCGTCCTTCTGTCCAACTTTGACATGAAGAAGTGCATGAAGGAAGGAATAAGCACTGACAATATTTTTGCCAAAATTATGGCCCTTTGTCGACACGGGGTATGTTCTTCTGCGAAATGGCGACAGCTCTAGTTGGTGATTGTATCTGTGCGAAATTGTAAATTATATTTTGAATAAAGAGTTATGTCTTGTAATGCCATGACACCCTAGAGATAAAAAGTTCATCTAACAGTTAAAAACTTTATAAGACTTGACAACAACGTGTTTGCTTCAGTATGGTATACAGTAGAACTTCAATGCCTCAAACTGAATTAAGAAAGTTATAAGATATACCTGTTTAAGTCATCTACTTGCACATGTATAATCATCTTGTTGGGGACTGATTCCACCAAATAACCTGTTGGGGGAGGTCTTTGGATGATTAAGGCATTGAAGTTCTACAGTCTATTTATGCATAATCATTCAGGTTGGCATCTTCAGACCATTTTGTTCCATTTGTTCCCGTGGTATTTACTGTAATTATTGTATGAAATCTTTGTTTTAGTTCTGAAAGTTTTAAATAGCGGAAATGAAAGTTTCCATAATTACTTATACATGTATAAGTTTTTATGCCCCATCATCTACTGATGCAGATGCATATAGCGATGCACCTGTCCGTTCTTCTGTCCGTTCATTTTGTTACAAAATGTTGAAACTCAAATATTAAATTCCATCAAGGCATTCCTTTCAAACTTGTCATAATTGTTTACATTATTAAAGCCATGTACCACTATCAAACATTTCAACAGAATTATGGCCCCTGATTGACTTAGCTATTTGTTATTGACAAGGCTTCCACCTGGGTGTAAGCAGTTACTGAATGCAGTCTTGTTTTTATCAACATTTTATATTTGAACAATTGTATCAATGTGGAATGTGCATTGTTTAAATGATATTTTTTGTTATATTAATGTGAAATTAATAACATGATTAAATGATATGTATGTAAAGTCATGAGTTGTTTGTTAGCAACTTACTGCGCTTGTCAAATTGTCTCAGTTTTTGTGTGGGCACATAAAATTCATATACAAAGATCAAACAACAAAAAGAATTAGAATACTTGATGGTTACTGGTACCTCACATGCACATTGATGGCTTAGAACAAGAAGGTCGTAACTACCAAATCGATATATATATTGAGAAAACAAGAGAAAACTGTCTGTAATTTACTCTTTATCTATAGGAAAACATGTTTTTAAAACTTCATTTTGATCCACATGACAATTTCAGATTTTTATGAAAATGGGCTCATAAGAAGCGTCTTGTGATGCTTATTCTAAATATGTATGAATCTTAAAAGGTCGTAAGTGGCACTTCCGACCTTCTAATTCTAATCCATCGACATCCTTATTTCAGTCTCACTTTATTTACTAAAACTGATAAATATTGTCTGTCTGGTATAAAAACCTTGTATAAATGATTATATATTTGCATTATTTTGGGAACATTAATTGTATCTTGTTACATTTAAAAAACCATTACATTTCATAGAAATCCTTTAGGGTTCCTGTATACAGATAATAAGCCCTGCAATCTGCCTAGCAAACTGCAGATTCTCATAAAATCAAAATTGTTTATCAATTTCGTTAAAAGCTATGAATCACTGTATTGAAATTCAAATTATAACTTGGAAAGCTAGATCAGCCTAGTCAAGGTTAGAGATTGTTAGAAAATAATGCCTCTCTTGCAAATTTTGTAACACTTATTAAACATACAAGATTTTGATATTTAGTCAACACTAAGCACGATTGTAATATACAATAAAGAGGAAACAATTACTGGTAATCAATAGTAAGCACAAGGATGTTGCTGTTAATTGACCTGCCATGTTCTAGTTAGTGTACCATTCAATCAGTCGGTATGAAAGGTTTCATGTACAACAGGTACTTGACTTATTGCACAAACTGATATACATCAATGAAAGGTGCTAATTATCTAATGGATATTATTAGGAGGATGTACAAAAAGCCATTAAGTATTCGTGTGTTATTCATAGAATTGTACTTACCTAGACACACACTATCAAGATTATTCTTGATATTGGCCAAATAAAGCATGAAATGTGTAAACTGTAAACACCCTAGCTTAATGCAATAGCGTAGGGTATGTAGCACGTTTAGCTCCTTGATAAATAGCAAAACAACAGTTTTGGTAAAAATTATATTTTTCATATAAAAAATAAATTTTGCAATTTTATTTTCGTTTTACTCTTTGTCAAATCATACAGTTACATGTAATGTGTAGTACATGTACAGTCAAAACTTTGCTGGTACATTGGGGGTATTAAACTAGAAACATACCTTTGTAGCGTTATATAAAAATAGAGTTGGACCATATGTTATGTTAGGTTACTTACTACAAATGATCCGTTTGTTATAACATATTTATTGCCTCAGCGTAAATGGAACTTGGTAGCATTATCTAGTCATCAAATTTTATTTACAATCTTTTTTAATTGCAAAATATTTATCTGATTTTAACTCGGTTAATAATGCTCTGCTGAGAGTTACGCACGAGGGCCTCACATTTGTTAAACAAACTCGTAATTTTACAGAGTTTTAAAAATGACGTCATTCTGTCTCACCCATGCGTACCTGGCGTCGCCATGGTAACATAATTAATCACCCATTAATATGATTATTCATAAATTTTATCAATAAGCACTTACACGTTTTGTACGTTTCATTAAAAAAACACCAAGAAATAAAGATAGTACATCACTTGTCCCGAAACTTGTCTGACTTTTTATGCCACGTTTTTTGAGCTCATCTCTCCACGATGTCATGTCCTGGTCACAATATATACCACAGTTGATCTTTGATATCCAATCTTCAGGAAACTTAGTTAGAATATTTGAATAAGACTAACGCAATTCGCGACCTGTTTGAAATTTGTTCAAAAACCAGGCCATTGTGTCAAACATATTGTGAACACTCTAGAACAGAACATTGTTCGAACACGTTTGAACTGGGTCAAAACGATTGTGTTAATGAAATATTGCAATAGTTGGGCAATGTGTCTGGTGTAATCCGGACAAAACTAGGTCATCAGGTCAATTGAAAAAGCATTTGAAGTCATGTTTTCATTCAGCCTTCATTACAGTTTTCTGTGCTGTGGTGTGTAGTATATGTATAGTCAGACCTTTCTGGTACATTGGAGGACCTAGAAACATTTTAGCATTATATAAAATAGGAGAGTCGGACCTTATCTTGTGTTAGATAACTTACTATATTATCTGTTTGTTATAACATATTTATTGCCTCAGCGTAAATCGGAACGTGGTCACATTATCTAGTCATCAAATTTTATTTGCAATAATATTTTTACTGCAATATATTTATCCGTCAGATTTTAACTCAGTTAATGCTCTGATTTGAATTACATACATGCCATTATGCAACACTCATGCTTACCTGACGTTCCCAATAGACATGACCGCAGTTGATGTGTTCATGAAACTTTGTGGGAATATTTTAATAAGAATAAATGTAATTTTAGACCAGTTTTAAATTTGTCCATGTTGTCAAGTCATTATATCAAACCAAGAAAGAAAAAAATGGAGCATTGCTCAAACATCCTTGACTCTTAGTCAAAATGATTGCCTTAGTGAAATATTGGGAAGTTGAAAAATGCGTATGGTGTGTATGTATGTGTGTTTGTGTGCGCGCGCGCGCTTGCGTGCGTGCGGGCGTGCGCGCGCGCGCGTGTGTGTATGGGGGGGTAAACAAGGTCAGTAGGTCAACTAAAAAAAGCTTGCGCACACGTTAGTCTAGAAACCTCGTTTTGATAATGTTTTGTTTCCATGCAATCTGAATAAGCAAATAAATCAAAACTTGGATGAAATCAGCAACGAATTGTTTTGTTAGTACATTGTAGATACTAGTAACATTATTTGGCGACCAATTTTCAAAATGGACTTCGTTTAATTTGAACAAATATGTGCATATTGAAAAGTGGCAGCCAGGTAAGCCATAAATGGTTAACATGTCCCTCTTGCACTCTAACTTGTTTATCATGGCTAGTGAAAATTCTAAACATATTTAAGCAAACACAATATTGTCGACAATATATGCTTTCTGCACATTGAGCCGCTATTTTGTCAACATTTTGGGAAGTTTAGTATTTGTTGTAAGTAACATAAAGGAATGTTGCATAGATAATACACTGTACAACTATTTCCTTTTGTAGATGAGCAGTCACACATATGTAACAGTTTTAACATAATACATTTATTATAATACTAAATGCACAGTGTTTCTGTGATGTGCATATTTATACCCCTTAATAATGTTGATGCATGAATTGCTTCGCCAGTGAGTCGATCAATATTTTTGTGGTTTCAATAACTCGAGAATCTCCTTCCATATAGTATAGTTGAACAGTTGTTACGTGTATTTTGCTCAAATTTGCATGGTTCAGGTGTACAAAATCAAAATTAATGTTTAAAATAGTCAAACACTGATTAAAACTATATACGCTAACATAGTACTTGCAGCTATTACTGTAGTTGGGTCTTGAAAGCGTCTAAATTCGGCGCCGAGACTGTTGATGCTCGGAGAATGTTCCATTCTGGGACAGTAAAAAATCTGTTCTCACAAAGAAGGTGTTGTCGAGGACATGGACCTTTCATGGTGTTGACCACGTTTCCTTTACATGGTAGTTGACTCCTAATGATTTCGAAGTTAACGGCTACAGTGAAAGAACATAAATGATTTTACCAAATGGCTTCCGATAATGAATGTACCGGCCAATTTAAACCCTGGTCCCAACCTTTTTCAGGTCGAAGTTCAGTCAAGGTCGCCGATATCATGACGATCTTATTAATTTTAAGTATCTCGTACCGTGACCCTGGCCGAGTGGTTAGGGCGTCCGACTAGGAAGCGGGAGGTCGAAGGTTCGAATCTCGGCGGAAGCCGGGTTGGAACTGATGAGACCAGTTGGTCAGCCGCCAGCTAGGTAAATGAATGGTTACCGTAGGCCCATCTCTGCCAGGCGCCCAGCATTAAGAGAAGGGATTCGGGAAGCTACTGTACCATGAATAATTCGTAAGTGTCTCATAAGTTAGAATTGACTGGCCCTTTCAATAGGGGTGACACTATAATAAACAAACTTTACCTTTTACAAATGACCACTTAAAAAACGTTAACATGCACACGGGCATTTTGCTCCGTGAAACCATAGCTAGATTTGTCAGATATAAAAGCAATCTGAAATGGACTGCACATTGACACAATTTAAGATTTTAAATTTGGTATCAAATGTCCATCACAAAATATACCCTTCGTTTAACATCAGCGTCCTGTCATCATCGGTCAACATGTAAAGATATACACACTACGTTGGTGGTCTACAATGTTAATTGAAGAAATCATTTTAGTCTTTCTTGTAAGATTACTTTTCCTTTATAAGACTATGCGTCAGATTGTGTGTATGTGTGTGGTGTAATGTACTCGTCTTTAGGTTATCACTGAACCCTTGTTTCCTCGGAGAATTTTTGCCTCGTTGACAGACTTTAAATACTCCCGATGTATTAATATGAGCACCGGAAGGCACCGGGAGGCACCGGAAGGCACCGGGAGGCACCGGAAGGCACCGGAAGACATCGGGAGGCACCGGGAGGCATCGGAAGGCACCGGAAGGCATCGGGAGGCATCGGGAGGCATCGGAAGGCACCGGGAGGCATCGGGAGGCATCGGAAGGCACCGGGAGGCATCGGGAGGCACCGGGAGGCACCGGAAGGCACCGGAAGACATCGGGAGGCATCGGGAGGCATCGGAAGGCACCGGGAGGCACCGGGAGGCACCGGAAGGCATCGGAAGGCACCGGAAGGCATCGGGAGGCACCGGAAGGCATCGGGAGGCATCGGGAGGCATCGGAAGGCACCGGAAGGCACCGGGAGGCATCGGGAGGCACCGGAAGGCATCGGAAGGCACCGGAAGGCATCGGGAGGCATCGGAAGGCATCGGGAGGCACCGGGAGGCATCTGGAAAAGGTTTACTGGGGGAATCTAGGCTTGATCCCACTATACCACCCTCCTACATCAGGAAGCCATATTCATTTGAGATGTATCTAACCAAGTTCATAGCGGAGACAATATGCTTACTTTTGATCATCTTTCGGTCAACATAATTACCATGTCAACTTACATTTGATAATATCAAAGGCAGACCATTGTCCTTCACTACTAACTGTTTGAACCACATAACTTCAACAACAGCCATTCTCATTCACTTGACCCATTAGTGACCACGGTGCAACACGTGTATACAACACATGTCCATGACAAAAAGCTGTCACGATTCCTGATACACAGATGTCTGTCGTCCCGTCGTCCATTAAGTTAAAAAAACTTAAACCTGTTTAGTACTTTCATTTCGATTCGGAAGGTCCAAAAAGTCTATTCTTGACCATTGGTATTTGCACATTTTACCTTACACCCAAAGCCCTGGAAACGCGCCTAAAAAATTCTTTCACGTCTGCTATTTTTGTAAAGACAAATATGTGTATCACAAGACCTGTTGTCTTTGCTGTTTTACAAATGTTATAACAAAACGTCTACTTTATTATTCATAATGTTACAAGATGCTAAATAGATTCTGCAGGCATGCTTGTGTTGTCTGCACTTTTAACCGTCTGGGACTGTAAAATCGATGCTTCTAAAACGATTATATCGAGATGGAGTTGAACTATATACATAGTTACGATTGACTGAACGGGCCACATCGATCCTCGCTGACAAATCGGTTATATTTACACTAGCTGTCTATTTGCCATGGTCGGCTGCGTCTAATATTCTATCCACCGTATATACTCTTCTTACAAAATTACTTAAAACTATTTGAAGGATTTAAAGTAAACTACTTCACAGAGAAGGTATGTCAACATTATCTATTACTTACCTATAATTTGAGAAATATTTTTATATCTTATAGTCAGCCGTTAACGTACTAGTCTTGTGAAGTTGTGTAAAACTTTAAAACCGACCATAGATGGTTGCAATGAACAATTAAACAGCAGACGAACTGAACTATTGATAATCAGTTGAAATTAAAGGGAAGATGGAGTTGACTACTACATGTATATAATCGATCTAGGCGTTATGTATTGTTTATCTTAATATGGAACACGATATAGAGATTGATTGTTTAACATTGCGAATGTTGATTAGAACAAAAGTTGATATAAATTGTCTTATGGTAGCTTTTACATAATACTAGTATTGAGAACCATAAGAATAAACTTAATATTTGAATCATAGCTATATAGTATTTGCCGATTACGCACGCCGGAGAAGAGATTGCTCCATTTGGTTGGTTGTCGAAGGTTTTGAAGTTAATTCATTGGGCCATGTGATTATAATACACCGTTAAAATTGATTTAAAGTGTATTGAATGAAAACTGGCGTAATGTCAATTGTTATGCTCGAATATGGACACCATACATGTACATGTATACTAATATCTTCCTTAATTGGTGTCTACATGGAACATGCATCGTGGTGATATGCCGTCTGCAGGCATGCGAATGTTCTTCCGCTCCTCCCATGTATTTCAGCTTAAAGGACTTCTACTCGTTGTGACAGAAGTGCTCTTTTTCAGTTTGCATAGACTGTTCAAACGTTTATGCTAAGTCTGGTTCCTGTTTGATTTTCAACTGCTCAGATCCATTCTAATCTATTCACAGTCTACGCAAAGGTTTGCTATGGGGGTAACCTTCAGCCGCCCAGAATCAATCTAAACTTCACCGAAAGTTTGTTTATGTAACTTATATAAAGGTTTGACAAGGAGTTCTTTCAGCTACGCTCATATTGTCAAAATCATCCATCTGTGGTACATTATCCATTCCAACTCATTAATTTCATGTCCGTGTCTTTTGAAAAAAGGCCAAGGACTTCTTGAAACCTTGCAACATTGTCAACATTTAACTTTATCTTCTTTTCCTACTTCAATTACACTCTATTACATACCAGAGTTAAACTCGATATTACGTATCTATAGGGTATAATATTTCATCACCCGAATAATTTAAAATGTTAACAGAACGTTACTTGTTTCCAACTTTCCATCAAACCTTCCATAGTTTCGGCGTTTGTCAGTTTGTCACGTGATGTCTGTCACGTGATGTTTGCTTGCATAGATTTCAGCGGGATGTAAATGAACCAACGCTATAGGAGCACGTGTTCTCACAAAAACCACGTATTGCGCAAAGAATGCACTTAGTTACACACCGTGCTTTGCAATTTTTAATGTTTCCTTGTCATGCAATTTCGTCATTTTGTTACCTGGGTACAATACGTAACATGTGTTCACCTTTGTATCACCTTTCTACCATTGACCTTGTGGACTATATAGACTACGTGTGGTCCAGTCTGGTTGGTTTAGTTAATATAACTTTAGTACCATAAGCATACTTATAAGCATGTTTTATTCCTAATCGCATACCTCGGCGTATGCTACTGATGTCAGGATTCTCCAGTTTGGTATTTCCTTAGATTTAATTCCTTCTTTTCTGCTTTCTTCCAAGAGCATCCTCTCCATCCACCACTATCGGGAACCCTCGGACGTGAAGAGCTTCCGGATTCATCACGGAAAAAACCCGAGTGGTTACGATTGCAACCACCATTCTCTAACATATTGTTTTTCATCTCCCCCTCTTTCGTCTACCATCAAAAGTTCATCTAAGGGGCATATTATATGTTGGATTATACTAAACCTTTGACTTGTCGGGGTTTGTCTTCTCCATAAGCATAAATTGTTATATGAAAACCATATGGTTGAGACCGTGGACTGGTCCATGCGTACATCAATGGTCTAGACTAGCATCAACTTTCTGATTATGTTCATGGTATGTTACAATATTAAGTTGGGTGCAATGACCTAGGGTGTATTTAATATACTAATCTGAATGACCTTTGGTTGTTTTATACCGATTTTGAAGGTATTTAGTTGTATTTTGTTAATCGTTTATTATGAGGTTATTTTAAGTAATGATCTAAGACTTCTTGTTTGTGTTTGACGCGAGTGTCTGATACTACACTTGTATTTTAGTGTATTTTGAGCTGATTTCAATAGTTTTGGGGTTGCCATATTTGCATGATCTACAGTGATCGTCGTCACTTTTAATGGTATTTTGTGCTTTGGTTGATGCATAAGGCTTTACAGTGGAATATTTGCATGTTTGTAGAAATGTACACGTATACTATACAATTATTCAGTAAAACTTCGTTAAAACATGCATCGATGTTACGAGCACCCGGCTTATTTCGAGCAAATCTCAAAGTCTCGGCGAATTTGCTACATGTATGTCGTATACTTATACTAACATCACACCGCTATATGTCTATCTCCCGGTTTATTTCAATCATTTGGCTTGTCCTGATTAGTCCTCGAGATAACGAGGTTTTACTGTATATGATATGTATAAGTATAGTTTTCTGTTTTACTATTGTGACATAAAACAATATAATTATATAGCAAATCAACACAAGCTGCAAGATTAAGGTAGATAGCACACGTGGTGAATTGGTCCCTGAAATATCCATTGTCTCTGGGTTGATTGTGATCTTGTAACTTTTGTCAGTAAAGTTGACAGCTCTGTCGTGTTATCTGCCAGAGACAATACATAGCTTCTTTTGTTTAAATATAAGTATTGCATTGTAAACAAATAGCAATAAAACACAAACAAAATACATGTTTATGGCTACATTAGTAAATAGTTTAAGCTCTTTTGAAAACGTACTGAATATAGGTCGTCGGTTTTTGCATACGAAATAAATTTCGATAAATCGACGTCTATTTGAACGCAAACTGTTCTGTCGATTTTCAAAAAATGAATACTAGCACGAGTACTTAAGTCACTATAACGTATGGAGTGATCATTCAAATCACATCTCTTTAATCTTTGATCGGTTTTAATAGTATCTCTGTGTGGTTCAGATTATCATATTACTAGCTGAGAGCTAAAGTGATTATTTTTCAACACTTCGTAAAAAATCGTAATGGTCAAAGGCTTAATTTGCTGAGTATGCAAATTTAAGGAATGTTTAACTTTGAAAACCTTTAATTTCAATTTTCAAACAACTTGTACTCTATGAAATGTACATCATACTGCTGTTTATTGTTGTTGGTGACACTAAACACTATCGTTTTGTTCTTGCATTTCCACACCACCTTGTTCAGCAACACGCTGTCTCGACAAAATAGCGATCAAATGACCAGGTGATATTTGTGTGTATGGATACTGTCCATTCAGCATCTGTTTGCTGTTGAATAGTGGTACGGCGATTGGTTTACTGTGTACAAAATGATTATGTGTATTTACGTCTAGTTAGCTAGGTATTGTATTGCCCGGGTCAGTTAAAGGCTATATTATTGTGTTACATTCATTCTAGTGATGCGAGTATAATTGGTGGTGACAGGACCATCCTAGTCTACTGTTGGTGTTTGCTCTTTAACCATTTGAACGGGTTGCTTATAGCATAAAAGCTTATATTATATGCATGCTTTTTCGATGACGTCATTCCTCAAGCTGGCATACATTTATAAGCACCCATAGTGTTATAAATTAAAGATGGTTTTTGAAGGGACGTAACTCCATTTCGATGAGAAAAACACGTTTTGTAGACGTTTTAATCACAAACTTTGCTTAACGAATACATAAAGTATTTAATTCTTTCAACTTAATAACGATCAAAGGCACTATTGATGAAAACTTCCAAATATGTTTAACCGTCCGTTAATTAGGACACGGCTTTTCTCGGCATTTATACACTTACTACCCTACGCTGCACAACGTTGAATAATATATTTGACTGCCTTAGTCACGCAATATATTTTATGAGTTTAAAAGGTAATAAACCGACGTAATGCGATTATTTTTCTTCTAGACCAATACGTCCAGATTCGAATATAAATATATAAATAAGGTCGGTCAAGCCAAAAATGTGATTTTAAGAGAGCTTTTTGATATTTTTTTGCAATTGACCAACTGGAGTTGAGTCCCTTAAATGCTGCGT
This sequence comes from Spisula subtruncata, assembly GCA_963678985.1. Lineage (NCBI taxonomy): Eukaryota > Metazoa > Mollusca > Bivalvia > Venerida > Mactridae > Spisula > Spisula subtruncata. The sequence goes on along the minus strand of OY787672.1, from coordinate 21,578,487 downwards.
TAACTAGTGTACATATGAAAGCGTAAAACATACAGACACATCCCTACACACCGGGGCATCCGGGGTTTCAACTGGGTCCGGACTATGTCCGATGTTCAGGTAGTTAGCTTCAACTAGTAAATAAATTGTTTTTTGGTTGTTTGGTCTGTTGACTAAAGTAAACATTTTCGTGTAAATCCATTTTCCTTGTTATGTGAGGTAAATCTGTAATATGAAACATCAGTTACTGTTCTATTTCTTGTTTTATACTCGTGCAGCTAACTGGACGCCAATCGTAACTACTCGGGCACTTCCGTAATTGAAAAATACGCTTTCGTTAGATAAACACGACTGGAAACGACGTTACGCACGATGTTGCGAGAAATGTCGAAAATATGCGAGTAGCACACGCATGAAATGCAGTAGTACGCTTATTATTAAGAATACTTAAATAAATAACATATCAAACTATTCAAAAAAGAAAATGCAATAAATCTAATGCATTCAAACGTGATTAATTAATTACACTAGCCGTAATTATTAAGCTTTAGTTGACGCGCGGGCATTAAAATACGATGTCCCATCGTAACATGATTTCCTCGCGCAATAAACAAAATGTAGTACATCTTTTTTATTCTTCCATCGAATTAACCTAAATTTCCCCATAATACTGGCAGGAAATGAGGTTATACGTATATGAAATCAGAAATGACAAAACGTCGGGTGTGTTCCGGATATACAGATTTGTGTGAGGATGCGTAAAATGTCCCATTGGATATTTTCATAAGAAAAAAGGTCGACTGGTAGTGCAAGAAGTTGTTTCAGAAAGAAATCATGGCAGAGAAATGTGATATATAATGTACGTTATGAAATCTCATTTGATAAAGATTATGATAGTATCATTATCCTAAGAAATATAAAATTTAAGTATTGCGATATATTTGTTTGAAAAAGTCTAGCCACGGCGACATTTTTTAATAATTTTCATCGGTACCGGTAAAGTTGTGCATTTTCAAAGCCAATAAATAAAATTCCGTTCTCTGTATGAAAACAGTAACTGGAATATGTATGACTCATTTAACGGAGTTTCTTTAGCAGTAATTTGTGTTGTGATACGTGCAAAACTATAAAAGTTATAGTTATTGAGCTAGGTCTAGCCACGGCGCAAAACTGACTAAAACGCGATAGTTGACGTTATAATTTGCAAATGAGCGTTGTATACCATTTTTAAATCTAAATTGGTGCTTTGTTTCGAGTGTAATTAACCCGACATCGTACTTTAATCATTTTATGACGGAATATATTTGAAATATTATTGGTAACGGAATAAATATGAAACATTTACCATTTTTCTTTGCATTATTATTGAATGGTTTCCATAACGAATTGGCAGCAAAATAACCCAATGAAAATAGTAAATGCAATCATTAAAAATATTTCAAAGATCTATCAAATGCAGACCAAAGGAAATGCAATGAAATACCGTGAAAGGTATGTGGGTTATCGTTTGCTTGGGGTTCAAATGTGATTGAAGGAGTATAATTTAATTAAACTGATCATGACAATTGAAGACTCGTAAAGGATTAAACAGTTCTGCTTCCTACGATGATTATGATTTAAATTGTGTCATTATCTATGTCAAACCAGGAGTTAATTAAGTTGGATCTCAAAAAGAAACAAACTAGTTAGAGTGCATTATGTAATGATATAACAAATTCAAACACAGTATAAATGTAATTAACAGATAAAACGCATGTGTAAAAGTAAAATTATGGTATATGTTTACATTATTTTTCACATTTTCTTTCGTTTAAAGGACAATCCAAATAGACGTAATATTCGCACATTTGACCGCGAAAAATATTTCTTATTTAATGATAATGCTTATTATCTACACGTCTAGTCAATGATCTAGATAACAGCTAAAACTACAACACGTAACAATGTGTGTGACGTACATTTTGAACTAAAATAACGTCAACGTCATGTTGCAGAAAGGTATCGTAACACTTTGCTCACGTGACAAATCTTTTATACATTGTCATGTAACTATTTAAGGACGATTGCGTATCAGTTAATCATATTTTAGTGCACGTGATATGCAAATTTATGAAAAAGACCAACATGCGCCATTCAAAATGTTGTTTTTGTAATGAATGCAAATCAGTACGCATAGGTAAGTGTCGGATACAAGCTTGTAGCTTAATAATATGTTCCCTATGTTAATCATCATCGACGTTAAATAAAGTTTATCTTATCTTAACATGACATAATGCAGGTTTGCATGTAATTAATGTTTACACATAATTAACGTTATAAAACCATTGTATTATAACTTGCTATAAGATACAAAGTACTATACGATACAACAAACTGTCAGTGTTGCACTATAAATCACTTTTTATTCACAAGGGATAAAATCTGTAATATTATCACCAATTAAAATATTTTAATAATGCATGTTAGTATTTTTATTATTATATAAATAAATAAAGCTGGCAATGAAGACTGGAACTATAAAATGTATTTTAATGTGTCTGCATGGTGTGTGCAGTGTAACCTCTACTGGGCGGCCATCTGTAGAGCCACAACATCTATAACAACACCTTCAATATTTGCCTGAGCTCATACTTACTATATACATTTAACAGCTGTAGAGCAACAACCTCTAAGCAATGGCCAATATCTGCAGCTCCCCAGGAGGTTGCTTTACATAGCTTGTACTGTATATAAAACGTATACTGAAATGTGTGTACATGAATTATTTTGAATTGTTGTTGTGTCAAATTGATTTTCAGTTTCAATAAACACGGAATTTTGCCCTCACTTTATTTTATGGTTCATATTAAATTAACTACAATGCTACAACAATACAAATTGCAGGCAAAAACAGTGACATTCCCCAACGGCTAGTTAGCTGTGTTTAATACTGTCACGAATATCGAAATGTTTACGAAATGTACGGGTCACCTGAATGTTTGACTGACCTTCAATGGGTACTTGATCACAAATGTATTAAATAGCATCTCATTTATTTTTGCGAATTTTACTTAATTTGTGAAATTTTAGCCGCCGGAAGTTATTTACTTTCCGACACCCGACACTGATACTAAAGTCGCCATTAAAGACCCGCCTATTCGGGTCAGGGCGAGGGCAGACTTTAACGCCTACCATAAATGAAAAGACTGTGCATTTTATCAACAGTTTTATTTTCGACATCTATAGCATCTTGCGTATTTACATCTTGACTTTTATGGAGAAAGTATTTCATTGTAATGAAATAAAATATCAGATTTTACATGATAAGCTCAATGCCAATCATAATAGTTTTGCATTTTCGGTAAAAGTTCGAGTCGGGACTTTTGAAAACAAATAATGTGCATAGCTAATGTGATCTGGTTAAAGCTAATAGTAATTTACCTTCACCCAGATTGCATGCAAGTGCAAACAGATCAAATGTCTTACTTCTCCGATATCAACATTATTTTTCTCATTTCTTTTTTATCACCACCCTTCCTGAGGTAACCGCATCAATTCCGCATGCAGGTAACTGAATCATTGATAAAAACGAAAACATTTTTTTTGTGAAATTTAGATTTTTCTTTCTTATATACATTTTGTATACAGTTTTTTTCCCGTTTTACTCTTTATCAATGCTACAATCACCTGTGCAACGTTTCTAAAACCCTACAACATTGTGTTACATACAAATAATGTTATTAATTTTGTTCTACATCTTAGTGCATCGTCTCAAATTACTATAAAACTGTTCATGGGGAGTGTCGAGTATCAACTTGCAGATTAATATGTAACAAAACTGCAATTAAATTGCAAACTTATATATCGTCCTTGGGAAACTCAATTTCTCCTCTGTTACATGCAGAAGGTACACGATGTTACGACCTCCCCTGCTCAAACGCTAATAGTCGATACATTTATTTACATAAAATAGAAGGTTTGCAACAGTAGCTGTAATGAAATAAGATCCTAACTCCATACCAGCATGGCATATTAACGAAACGTAGCCATGATTGTTCAAATGTAGGGACAGACTAAAATACCGGTATTTTATACGAAATAAACCTTTCGAAGTAGTGTGACTCTATCCCTATAGTGCACATTGCAGCACACACGCAGCCCAAGTCGACGAAACTGGTTGTGTTTAAGGATATACAGCAAAGTCTTCCAATCAGTAGCTATGTCTGTGTTAAGGTGTTTTGTTTGTATGTTTAACAATTCCATACAATAAGTATCGGGTGTTTGTCGATATATAGATGAATTGAACAATTGCGTGTATTCAGGTCCATCTATTATTGTTGTCAATGATTCTGCTTTTGAAGTATGGATAGAACCTCTTGACACACTATTTATAGCAACAGCTTGTATTATTTTCCTTAAATGACAACGAACGAACGACTGAGGTTTTGGACATAAACTGATTGTCGCTGCTATTGTCCAGTTGTTCGCAATTCTAAAGATTTTTTGGTGTCCAACAAAGATGTAGAAACACCTGCTGTGAAAATAGTCAAATTAACCCTTGTATCAAGGTCGTGTTTAGCTTCATTTCTGAACGTATACTGATGGAAATTAATGAAACCCCAACCCAAGGTTAGTAGTAAAAGTTACTTGCACTTTTAAATACTAGTATACGCTGTAAAATCGACTTTCTACGTGAGCATTTAATTTTCATGGAATATGTTAAAGCGACAAGTAAATTCGTGCAAATTTTGTTTTTAAACTTTAGAAGGAAAATTTCTACATGTATTTTGTTCTTGGAGACGGGTAAATAGTAAAAGTTTTGTGGCGTTGTCTATGTAAAATATCATTCATATCAACTAAAATTTAATCCTTACAAATATTCATAATTTTATCGTAGTTTTTTTGTGTATGATTACTTAAAGGTATCTGATTCGGATTGCTAGTAAAACACATCAAAGTTTCATCATGTTGAGTTACATAGAATATAATATCAACTTTCATCTTTTTCAACATAACCTCATCAATTATCGGGCATCTGGTGAAAATCTAGAAATGTGTCAAGATGATGAAATATGTGTAATTATCGTTTAACAAATAACTCATTTTTCTAAAAAAAATATATGTAGAAAAATGTTCGTTTATGGAAGTCATCAATGAACTCAATGAAATATAGTTTTAATGATCTCAATGATGTGGGGGTCAATGATTTTCTGTATTTAGGAACAATTTATTTGCACGATCCAATGATGCAAAGTCCCGACATTGTGTAGAGATTGTTCTGTTCTGTTCTGTTCTGTTCTGTTCTGTTCTGTTCTGTTCTGTTCTGTTCTGTTCTGTTCTGTTCTGTTCTTGTCTGATATTTCGTATAAACTAACGACACCAACCAATTATTAATTGATTAAATTCTATTTTTGTTGGCTCTGAATTATCGATAAAAATACATGTATTTTCTTAACTATTTATCTTCAAGTGAATACCACATCCTGTTATTTAAAAATACACACATGCCTAAGAAATTGATTGATCCGGGGTTTAAAGTCACGGGAAAATTGTTTAACCAGAAACTTGTCATTTTCCTGGACATTGGTCAATTTCTAGAATGTCCGGGTCATATACTTTTAAAATCTGACCGTAAACATTGTGTTATTATGCAAATGTTTTTATAAAGTTGAGAATGAAAATTGAGAATTCGGATGTGATGAGTGCTTGGTCATTTGGTAATACCTTATGCCATAGTTGTTAGTTATATTAGTATTATGAGAGTTAGTATAATAATGACAGTTGGTGACGATATTGAATCTAAAGTGTAAGGGTTAGATGTTTCAAAAGTTGATTTATGCTGCGTTTACAGTCAAATAGGAAGCCTACGATTGGAAAGTTTTGTGATGAGCACGGGGGTTCGTCGGAGGTGGTGGAATCGAATCGCGATGATATTTAGGAGTCTTGGTGATATAATGCGGCAATACTTCTAACAGGCAGCTTGAAGTCGATAGCCTAGCAGCGTGGCGGTTTGAAGTTGTCCGTCTTTCAGCTGAGCGCCCTCTGTGTGGCAGTGAGAATTGGTAACCTATCTAGCCTTACAGTGCGTAGTTCGCGTTGCTAGGTCGTTCCTCTGCAAGACTGCCAAGTTCACGCTGCCATATCGATGGCTTAGAACAAGAAGGTCGTTACTACCAAATCGATATTTTGAGAAAACACGGAAAAACTGTCTGACATTTACTCTTTACCTTTGGTAAAACAAACTTTTACAACTTCATTTTGGTCAACATGACAAGTTCAGATTTTTATGTAAATGGGCTCATAAGAAGCGCCCTGTGATGCTTATTCTAAATATTTATGAACCTCAAAAGGTCGTAAGTGGCACTTACGACCTTCTAATTCTAAGCTATCGATATGCTTCCAAGTTAACACTGTCAGATTGCTAGGCTTTTAGGCTACAAGGCTGCCTTGCTGCCAGCTTCACACACATGCTTTCCTATGACATACCAGGTAAATCATTGAGCTTACACCCGGGTTCATATTTTATTAGGGCAACGCCAAGAAATACCTCATACAGTTGGTGTGTTGACTGACATCCCCATGATAACAAATCAGAAATGTCGTACCGTCAATCATGTTTGTGTTAACATCACGCTTATGTTGCCGCTGGGTCGGTTACACTCATTTTGGGCACATGGTAAAAGTGTTTAACTGTCGTTAAAAGCTAACATATTGTCCTTATTTGGATAACCTTAGAATGACGCTTGAAACAGTACACGCATTGTAGGGCATGTTTGCGAGGGTAACTTTAGTTTGAGGCTAGTATAGTCTTTCAACTAGTTTCGTTGGATGCATACCGCTGCATGGGGTCACACAAACTATGCCGCAGTTCCCGGCTACTCATTTTGTAACTACATGTACTTGTAAATTGTAATTAAATGTAGATTAATTTTAGTATTTGATTAAATAAAAAAAATCAAGCCATTTTGATGTAAAAAACTACCATCATTCTATCGCCTACAAAATGCTTACATTACCCATTCATTACCCACACGAGATTTTGTAATATGTTCCGTCTCATTGGACGGGTATTAGCATCAACCATACATTTTTATCAGTCGGGTACGATCTTATTTGTAATTTGAATGGAGATTTTTTTTCAAAGGAGCCAGATTAGTTAACGTGATTTATGTAAATGATTCAGTTTATGAATAGTCTCCATTATTTCTGGTCGAAAACTTTGTATATCTACGTAACGTCATTATATATACTTGGGCGAATAACTTGAATGTTTGTATTCATACGCATTTAACGAACTTCATTGATATCTTATCTCTTATTCTAAGCATATACCTGTAGGTATCGAAGACACATTAGTTTAACCTTAACTGAATAATAATCATTATATGTTTTATATATGTACCCTATTTACAATTCTAATCACTCACAGTAGCACCAAATCAAGTGTAGGACTCAATCAATGTGCTAAATTTGAAAACCGCGACACTATTTTTGTGACTTTTTTATGTGTGTATTTTTTAAAAATAAATTGCATTAAAACACATATCGTGACCTAATTAATGTTACATTCGCTGGGTCACATGTTCATGGCAGGAAAGTTAAAAATCATAGCCATTTCTAAAATGCACATAATGCACTAAAACTCAATACATGTACTCGACATAGTAAACTAATCTACTGTGTGCAGTAAGTGGAAATGCACCTTTACGAAGTTCGTGCTGTTCGAATTTTTTCACTTCCCCTACATGCCTTATTGAACGACAAATACGCTATATACCTGTGCAAACATATCCATATTGAATGGTACAATAGTTTAATTGATATCTGCCGATTTTAATATATTCTAATTTATATCTACCTGAACCACTTATATTAGTCCACATAAAAGTAGACTTGTCTATGCCGACAAAAGAAACAGTGAAAGCGTAGGTTGGGTCTATTTACCATTTCAGCTGATAGTCTAAAACTATGTCAAAGAATATTTGAATTGAATAATGTACCTCTCGAATAGTTGTCAAAGAAAGCAAAACAGCAACAACAGCAATACCACCAATTATAACAAAGACAACACACTCATCATCGATAGCAAAAGAGCAGCAACAGCAACAGCAACAGCAACAGCAACATCAACAACAGCAGCAACAGCAGCAGCAGCAGCAACAGCAACAGCAAAACAACAACAGCAGCGGCGGCAGCAGCAGCAGCAACAACAACAACAACAACAACAATAGCAGCAGCAACATCAGCAACAGCAGCAACAACAGCTACTGCAGAAGCAGCATCAGCATCACAATCAGTAACAACAGCAGCAACAACAAGAACTATGGATGGATATAATAGCGGGATAACATTGACGTAAACGTTGTATTGATTTGAGTTATTCTAACTGAGATTATATTGATTTCTGATTGATGTATCCTGGTGGAGCCTGCTACCATTCTTTATTGCAATTTTCCGATCAAATCCACACCCAGGTCACGAATGTTCACAAGGCTAATCAAGCTAATGCTGTCATTCGAATAAACGTGAACTCGTTGACGGTTTCTTGTAACGTTATTATATTTTTAAATCACACTCGCTTCCAATCGTGAAAATCGGTTACTTCCGTTTGTCTCCGCAAAAAGGCCGAGTCATTCGAATAAACGTGAACTCGTTGACGATTTCTTGTATCTTTAAATCACCTTGGCTCTCAATAGTGAAATCTCGTCATTTCCGTTTGTCTTTTTTTAAATATTGTAATGCAAAAAGGCCGAGGTGATCAGAATGCTTCTATCGCTAATTTGTACGATCATGTGTTGTAAAATCAAAGTATGTAAACCTTAACATACATTTGTATATATATGACTTATGGGGAAAATATACAATTAAAATTGTATTACATATTGCTAGTAAAACATCTGTGGCCAGTCATTGTCTGGCTTATTGAAAACGTACTAGAGTATACAACTCAATCTGTATGACTTATTGCGATAGATGGAAACTGACTGTTTTTTTGTCGAAACTATGTTTGTGAAAACTAAGCAACTTTCGACAAATATATGACGCTCTTCACTGACTACTGGGCTATAAGCGGAGGTGGGTGCACTGCTGTTTCAAATATTCGAATTGTAATGTCCCGCGGTAGTTACTGAAAAGTAATTTGACGTTGTAGACTAGCCGATCTGATCTTATGATCATGTTTTGGATCAACTATCAAGGCCAACATCGACTGACCAAGTCACTTATTTTATCCTAGACATTCTCATGGATGTTTTAAATTAGTAAAGAAGTAATAATCAAAAGTATAAATCCTTCAGTTTGTCATCATTAAAATAACTCGGCGTTAGTTAACCGTACAATGGCCTTTCTTAGGACTCAATGTTCACAAATCACTCGGAAACAATGTACCCGGAGTTAAAATATTGACTGTACGAATGGCAATGGAGACGGGTACCCAATGAGCTAGTTCATGTCATGAGTTTAATGATTATAATGATCGTTTATTTTGGCTTGTATGCCTTCATGTGATAGATCATAAACATCTCTTGTACGCCCCGTATCTTACCCGTTTTGACATGATGTTGTACCTTCTCTTATTGACACAACGTAACTTATCAATCTTGGTGTCACGGATGTGTTTTGTATAAAAGTAGTTGACCGAGTTTTAACTACCGATTGTCTAGTCTGCAATAGCGGAGTTATGGTACTTTTACCTAGCACTACGCTTGTAAAAGTCTGCGACCAAACATCTTCTCGAGGGCATACTTTGAACTGAAATTCTGGGAATGCAGTACTTTCCAATTAAATGTACAAACAAAAATGTAAAGATCAGCAACTCATGCCAACACCATAGATAAAGATATTAGTTTTGAATATGGAATTGGTATATGTCTCTTTTTAGAAGTGCTACATAGTAGGAGTACATGCAGTTTGTTTTCATAGTCCTAAGTATGTCAGAATACTTTAAAGTGTGAATAGGTATACGTGTGCTTCTTGTAGTTGTGTATGCGAGTGTTACAAGTTTGTAATAATTTTATCTATTACTCTTGTAAGAGCATAATTAACGTAATATTACATTATATATTAACTTTAGGTCGAATAATGGTTGAAATGTCAGTAATATAAGATGGCGTTATTGTTGAACATGACAGTGGTACAATACGCGATGTACAACCCACCCAATTTTTACGACTACGTTGAGCTCAAATATTATATTAGGCGTAGGTGTTTTTGCAATGAGCATTCAGTATCAAGTATTTCAGTATACCCGTTCATGTATCATATTACATCGTCATTCAAATAATTTCACTTCAAAATGATACCCTGTTTTTTTGGAGGTGGGTGTATGTCACGTCGACTATGCCTTTGTTATTTTGCACCTAGCTCGTTAGCCAGAGTAGTTATGTTATGATAATATCACATAGTAAATCAAGTGATATATGGTTTTGCATCATATGTCATTAGTAGACATTGTGTTATATGCATTCAAAACTAACTTGATAAAATCTCATTTTTGCTGACTTTGTTTTTTTTGTGAAAATAAGCAAAAAAAACCATAACATTTATATTTGCACAAATCACATAGTTATAACAATTTTGAAAAAAAACATACAGATTTGCTATATACTAAAACTAATGTATATGAACATAATGAATGATGATAATAAACTAAAATTAAACCGATGAGAAAAAATTGCTTATTAAGTAAGAGTTTGCAAAAAATATGCACGAATGGTGGGAAAAGTAGGACGGCTCACATAGGTATGTACATCTTATGACCATATACATTAGATAATACTTATGCTTAACGTAAATCAATGATTTGGCATAGTCAATGATTGACCCTAGTACTGAAATAGCTCGGATCTATCAGTAACTAGGGCAAATAGTTTATTAAATGCGAGTTGGAACCGAATGACTATGGTTATAGCAAAAATATCATGGCCGTTGACCAATATTTGGCTGAAGGGTTTTTCTCAAATAAGACAGATGTATAATAGGAGTTAAACTGTTTATGTTGGCCGCATAAGTAAGAACGCTGCATACTCCTATGGTGTTTGGCGTATGACCAATGACCACAAAATCTGTGCAACGTACATTATCGATTAAGTACAGTTGAAAGTTGAGAAGTTGGAAATAGTCCATTATTTTCTTGACTCACATTGTTTTACACCTCACCATTGCTACTTAATTAACATAAAAGCTAGCCAGAACCTATAATTAACAGCATACATGTACGTATGAAATTCGTGCTCCTCGTCAAATAACTCACAACGTCTCCGGATTTGTATATGTCATGACATTGGCCAATGCCACATGTGAACAGAACAGGTCGAACTCTGGTATCGACCGCCTGGATCTCTTTCTTGACACTGAAACTTAGGGTCTGACTTCCAGTTTTGCTCGTCCATTTACTGGTGGCAGAAGCTGTAATCATCACGTACCCATGATGTGATATACTCTCTTGCAAGCTACTAAAACATCATTAAACTAGATTTTATACCACAGATCAAACATTACAACACTACGCATTTACATTACTTATTATATTCAACAAAATGTATGTCAAGGGTAATGTTACAATTCTCAAGACGGCCTTTTGTCGTCTGCACGGAATATTTTTGTATTCACTGCGCAGTGAACCTACCTTAAAGCTTATTGAATAACCAAAACTAAAACCCCTCGAGTATTTACATAGTATAACATACACCCACGTTTTGGTGAACATAATACTCTACAGTCTACCTACACATTTTTTGCAGAATATTACTTTTACCGATTTGAAATTTCTCACTAATTTTTTTCTCACTTCCCATCTCCAGGATGGACATATCTCATGACTTTTTGGCTAAGACTGTAACTTGAAATATGTATAAAACAACGGTGAGTATTTTATTCTTTGACCGACCTTAACTAGACATTCTCAACACTCAAGTCGAGAAGGAGCACTACCCATGCCACTTACTATGTTTCAACAGACGGTCACATACAAATGATGTTGCTCTTATCTGACTTCACTGTTTTGCATGCAGCTTAATCGGTTTCAGCCTTTCAGGCAAAATCCTTGAACTGTTTCAAAAAACGATTAAGCTGTGTGATAAGTGATCATTCCCGGCTGCAGCATTAGGATATGTCTCGATCAAAATTGGTCACATAATGTAATAGAAACGGTTGTTTTAACGTTTTGCTGACATATTACTTCTTGCCTCAGCAAAAAAAAGTTACATGGTATATCCACTCTCCATTTCACTCATGCATAACATAATTTCGGACCTGACCGAACCAGGTTAAAATCTATATTTACCGTACGAGATTCCGCCCACATACCCGGTTACTGTATGTATATAATACAACCTATGTGTACCTGTATTTCAACATTCTTTTACTGACTCAGAGACCATAAGTTTGACTAACATGATCATGTTTTATGACGCCTAGTAACACCATTAGTATAGTAATATATTTACATTAAAATAATTTATATGCTAACTGCTATGTAAAATTACTACCTTGTCATACTACTCGTAGTATTTCATAAAATGATAAATTTATTCTGTTTTTTCGAAGATATTCAGATATAATGCTGTTTGATTCTACAAATGTATTAATGCCAGTAATACCTCGTGTCTACATATCGCTGGCTCAGAATGGGAAGGTCGTTACTACCACTTACGACGTTAAAAGACTGATACATATTTGATATCTGTACCACAATACGCTTCTTATGAGCATATTTTCATGAAAATCGGAACATGTAATGTTGACCAAAATGAAGTTGTCATGCTTAAAGAGTGGTTGTCAGACATTTTTATTTGTTTGGGACTTCAGTCCCAAATAAATACTGTTAGCATGATTCTCACGTCTATGCCCTCTAACTACAATCTCCAGAAGTAGTCCGTCATTTGCCAGGCGCAATAATTTTCAACACCAGAAAAAATAATTCTCAAATTGCCTCTTCGGATGTAAACCGTCATTTGGCAGGCGCAATAATTTTCAAGCGAGGAAACGTCCGTAGAAAGGCACTCTACCGTCCTCCCGACCTCGCTGACTTTCCTTGCAACCGAGGAAAACTCCTGCAAACTTTTCTCTAATGTGTCGAGTCTAACTGTGTCGGGGCGCCCGTAGGGCATTCCGTTACGCTTTTTTCTGCCTGCAAGTCAAGAATACTTTATAAGTAATGCGATTCACGCAAAATATAGTAAAACTACATGAATTTTCCGTCTGTAATGTACAGCCTTTTATTGGGGCAGTTTATCATTTTATATATACAATATCTTAAATTTGTTTCATAAACACTGCACCTTAGTGCGCCCCTCCGTATTTTTATTATAGGTTTTACCGAGTTATAAATAGCTATGTAAATTATTTATAGTTATGCGCCGTCGCTGTAACTATAAAGCTCAGTGGGACCCCGAAATGGATAAGTAAAACCTCGGGGCGCTTTGTTATTTTTAGTGTAAATCCCACACGCGTGGCTAGAAGCGTGATAACAGACTCTGTTTGTAAACAAACATGTGGATTAAAAAACTACAAAATGCTATTCAAGCAAAACATGTACATATATCCACATCAATCGGATAATTAATCCCTCAATAAGTTCAATGTACATGTACCGCTAATTAACGTGGTACAATTTTATCTTACATCATAATACATGGATTGGGTTTTCAACCCTACATGTGTCATTCAGACAGTGTTTTAAATAACATATTTGACACTCATCGTGTCGGAGTTCATCCATTCATATTGCCATTCAGGCTTGGTTTGTCATTCAGACATGTTTTGCCATTCAGGCTTGTATACTAATGCCGTAATGGCGTATACTGACCATCGTTTCTCGGAACAAAGATCCGAATAGAAATCCCGATTTAGGATTCATACGATTAGTCAAATTGATTCAATTTTCCATCGAATCAAACTTATATAAATCTGAAAAATAAATTATAATAAAATAATCAAATCTTACCATAATTAGCGTCAGATAAATCGAAATTTTAAAATTATTTATAAGAATTCCCAAATAACCGTTTGTTGTAGCTGCTGATAAGCCTCGTTCTGATTTGTTTGGCTGTGGTAGCTGCGTTATCTCTCCATGGCTAAGTGGTTAGAATCGCTGACTTGAGATCACTTGCCCTTCACCGCTGTGAGTTCTAATCCCCGTCGGTGACATAAAATCTTTATGTGATGTAGCCATCCAACTGGACGGTGGTACTACCCAGGTGCCCGCTCGGGCCTGAATTATGTCTGAAGGGACACCTGGGTTCTTCCTCCACCACTAGAGCTGGAAAGTCGCCTTATGACCTACACTGTGTCGATGTTACTTAAAACCCAACAAAACAAAAAAAACATTATACTTGGGGTAGACAATTATACAGATATATCTACAGATGGATATATCTTATTGAAAAAATGCATTCCTTTCCATATATTTTAAAGATTGTAATTTTCATAGTATTGTAATGAAGACAGTGCAGTGTCCAAGTACTTTAACTTTCTTTTGGCAATTTTTCATAATTATGTCTCCCGAAATATTGGTTTTGCCCATGATGTCTGTCCGTTAATAAAATCTTGTCAGTTCCAAATCTTATATACGCCTGGTCCAATTTTAATGAAACTTTCCAGGAATAATTAGTATGAAGTTTAAATGTGTATATTATTATTTTGGTTTGCTCGGATGATTGTTGACGGAGTTATGGCCCTTTAATGGTTATTTTAGAGAAAGTTTGTCTGCATATCACCTGATCAGTATGAGGTCCAGTGGTGCATATCGTCTTTTTGTTCCGCTTTGATAATTTTTTACTGAGTTATGGCCCTTTTGTCCACAAAATCTTGTCCGCTCCAAATCTTATATACCCGTGGTTCAATTTTAATGAAAGTTTGCTGGAATGATCAGTGTAAAGTCTAGATGTGCATATTATCATTTTGTTCCTATCGAATGATTTTCCATGGAATTATGGCCCTCTAATAGTCATTTTAGAAAAAAATTGTCACGAGCGTTCTTCTTGTTTGTCCTTTGTTTATCTCAAAAGGTTCTGGAGGTATCATACTGAAAATTCACACTACATTTTTAGATAGATAAAATTAATCTGTGAAATGGAGGGGCAGCTGATTTTCAGACCCAAACAAATTCAGTGCCTTCAGTGCTTTGATTTCTTGTTTTCTCAAACTATCGGTTTTGTAGTTACGACCTTCTGATTCTAAGCCAGCGATATATCATCTATGTACGTTTTGTCGACTTTATTCATAACGCAACTACGTTAACAATGCTTAATGCAAAAGGATCAGTTTCTTTTTTTATTATGTTCTGTTCTGTTCTGAAACTGTTTGTACCTAGGGTATGCAACGGAACTATCGACCGGTGACTAGGAAAAATCACTGGTTTACGCACAGTTGAAACCAAATGCATAAATGTGATAAACGGACATGGCCGAACTTTCACGATTGGTACAGAAACTGTATGTTTCACATATTGCAACAGGCTAGAGTTTTATATTTTTTACCAAATATGTGTAAATGTCATAAAAAAGTAAGTAACTTATATAAGCGGATATTTAAGTATGATAACTTCATCTAGGATAGGAGTTTAATGATCATACATAACCGACATTTTATGTTTGATTTACTCTTTAAAGTGCCCATTTTTATTAAGGTGGTGTCTACAACGTCCTACTGGTATTTCAACACAACCCACGAATAAATCAGGAGACCGTTTACAATAGCGAGCGTTTGATAGCGATTTCCAGGATAGGTGATCCATGCCTTATATATTTAATTGCTCGGGAGGTAAATGAATAAAGACGCATGATAGCGCTTTGATTAAACAACGGACCAAAGGGTATCCGGTTGTTGAGTAGTTCGGACAATGTAGTTTGAAAATTGAGGTTTGTGACCGAAGTCGGTAATGTAGTTATGGTATAACCTCCTAACTTAGCACTCGGTGTATCAGGGATGTTTCTGGACTTGTTGGCTTTGTTTCAGAATGGTTGTTGGCATTTCGCGTTTAAATGCCTAGCAGTTATGTAAAGAGAGAACATGACTATATAACCGCATTGTCTATGGACTGGGGCCTTTAATCTTCGCAAAGAATATTTGACTTTCTTATAATAAGACTAAAGTATAGTCAGTAGGACAACAAGCCAAGCATATTGATATAGCATAACTTGTGTGTGAAACGGTATTCGACGTAGGCGTTTCGTATACTTACATTAATATACATGCAATTAAATTTTTCTAACATTGCCCCAAACATCGCGAAAACACGTGACAAATGCAATAATGTGATATCTACCCCTCGCTTTTCTTGCTTAATGTGATTACATACATGTGTATGCTGGGTATCGAAGGTCATGCTACAGGTTAATAGATTTCCACATCACATGATCTCGTCATAACGTCACTGATTGCAAGATATCGCGAGGTACTATGTTATCGGCGTAGGAGATCAGAGATCGTATGTTCAAGTCACAACATTATGCATTTTATACGATTTCTATAAAGGTTTCACTCAGGTTGTATGAGGTCACGTAAGAGATATAGTTTAAAAATAGTGTCGTGGACTGGTTTCCGATTGTTTCGTTGATGAATTTGTTGTTCAAGGTCACATAATGAATAGTGGAACTATTTTACACCGCGGATGGATATCCCCACTTGAAAGTTGTGTACAAAGCATCGCACTTTTGCAAATAAGACCTCTGCGTAATTTCTATATCCAAGTCGGGGTTTGCACATCCGAGGTGCGGGGATATAGTGGTTTGAAGGTTTGGGGGGCTTCCATCGATCTTATTGTAGTTGATTTGTATTTGATTTGGCTCAGTCATTAGTATCCATTACGAAAATGCCAAACTCGACCCTCCAAATAGACGTGTGGCGAACATAATGTCCTGGTTTAATCAAAATCTGAAGACTATGCAAATACAAAAACGTAGGGAGCGATCTACCTTAAACATCGCGTACCACAGTTTTTTGGTATCAAATTCCTTAAACGGCTTAATCTATTAAAATGGTAAACTAAATACACAAAGTGCAAAGTGTTTTATTAAGCGAGTGCCTCCGTGTTATGTTTCATTTTTAAAGAGTTTCACATATCCTGCACCTTCTTTGTTAAATCTCTGACATTAATGCTTACATTAGTTAATGGTTCATTATATATCATTCATAAGTAGAAATCTCCGGAAACTGCAAGCGTAAGCATCTCGTATCTTATTGTTAATGACATTAGCATGCAAAAGAAGTTATTTTACAAATGCGAAACAAGTTCTCATGTATTTATCGCTCTCCATTTTGATATACCCTGAGTTGAACACTTTGCTAATCGGGTATAATGATGACCTGACACAGTTGAGTTCGACGCATTGGCTTGCATTGCTGCTTGCCGTCTTATTTAGCGACCGAGTTAAAATACGGATTGAAGCACTCATATGCCTACCATATTTCTACAGAAAACTGGCTAGCAATGCTTGGCATATCGGCATAATTAATTGTGGAAGTTTAAGTTATTATTGAACGATAGTTAGTAATTTTATTCAAGTTAAACAATTGGTCAACTGTCCACCAGATATTCACAACGTCTGAAAATGGTATAAACAAGATTCAAACAAAAATATCACTTTGTTATAAAATATAATATTATTATTATGCTGATAAATGACTATGTCTCAATTTATTATTCCATTCTATTACCTAATGCCTACAGCAAAGTTATGTTTAGGAAACATAGCTGTACCATCTCTTGACAAAATACCACATATATTCGAAATATTGAGATACACGGTGATTTAGCAACATAAAAGGAGTATCGCTGCTTGGGTATTCAACGATCTTTTTTTTACATTCATCGTTTAAGGTAATAAAAAAATCAGGTCAAGTTAGTCATGGTCGAAATCCATCTTAATACAATTTTAAACATCTTATACCATTCAGTAAAAGCATGGGAGGTTGCGTAAATAAACGAGGTTCAGGATAAAAAAGTGTATAAATACAAATATAGACTAATAAGCTATAACGTAACCATATGTGCCTAAAACTGGCAATTTTAAGTTTTTACATTGGTTTTTATAACATGGCTTTTATCTAGTATCAAAACCGGTAACATAAATGATAAATTTCGGTGATAAAAATATGGAAAGTGCAAATTTACTGCAAATTACTGGTGCGTTTTTGCGTAACAGAGTATACCTATTTGAAATGTTTGACATATGCTGTGTGAAAGCTTGCTCATGGTTAGCCATATAGTATGTATGTATGAAATAATAAAACACAAATTATCATAAAGATGGAATAAATCATTAAATACCTCATTATCTAGTGAAACACCGTCTATCTTGTCATGGCATAGAGAAGTTTAAAATCAGCCATAACATATATTGTTACAGTGTTATACCATGATGATTTTGAAATAAGCTCAAATACTAGTACTGTGTATCTATTTATGTATGATCGTTCTAATTATAATGCCGTTACTGTGTCGTTATATTTAACAAGAAGCTCCGATACTATAGAGATAGAGACTGACTTCAAATGATCTGCCTTAGCCATCATGATAAGCCACATACTACCAGAACTAAAATTGCTTTGATTTCCTAACTGCGACATCAGCACTGTAAAGCAGTTATAAATTTGGAGTAGTAGCAAATATCAGTCAGTCACAGTGACTCGGGTGTAGCGCCATCTTGGGAATTTGTTGATGAATATCTTCTTGCGCGGTTGTAGAGACCAATTCTGTGTTTGCGTGGTCTGCTGCAGTCCTAGTATATAAATGCTGTTGGTTGTTGTGTTGTTTGTGGTTGTTGATAAGCATGTTTACTTTTTGCTCATTGTGTCATAATGAATGTGCGTACATAATTTTCTCACTGATGACTTGACCTTGGTGTATCTTTTTCTTTAAGACAGTTCTACTCGTAGTTTGTGCAGTGGCTTCCCATGTGTTGGTGTCGATTGGAGTGTTACATGTTATAAGTAATGCTGCTGATCTGTTTAGCGTATCTATGTGACCCATTTGAAACTTGGCCCGGGATACCATTGTTTTACTCAACTAAATTAGTTCTATATACCAGCACGACATTGCCATACTTATTACAGCCATCATGATGCTCTTTTACATCCTTATTTTGAATTCCTGTCACAAGGTCAATCATTTCTTTGTGGGCAGTACTAATATGGTCTGTTTGTAAAGACACTGGGTATGGGGTCAAAAGCTTTTGTTCCTCAGATATTTGCTCTATTTAAGTTATTGACCCATCATGACAGATTTATTTTGTAAGGAGGTTTTTTTATCGTACTTAAAAAGTGCACTAACACCAATGACCCAGACACAGTTTTATATGCAATGTACTTACGTGTATATAAGTATATTTATTATTTATAACTCCGCCATCATGTTGTGTTTGTACTTATTAAACTTTTCCAATGTCTCACATTATCATACCCGGGCGTTAGACCATTAATAAAATATATAGGTCAGAAAGCATGAAGTGTCACCTTAGTTCAGTAAGTGTCATCTGAACGGTCAAAGTAAAACTGCGAATAGCTTAATTATCCGAATTATTGACATATCCCTTTGTTATTTGTACTTATTGCCTTAGTATGAAATGTAATATTATGTAAATAATGACCAACGTTCTTTAAGGTTTTAATACATTACTGACCTAGACATGAAATTAGAAATAATCGTATTTTACTTTTTTGTATACTTTTCGGATTAAAAATAAATGACAATGAAGTTATCTGTAACTCTATAAAAGTAAAGTAAAGTGCTTATCTAGTATAGTGTCACACCCATATGAAGAGCCAGCTTATTTAACATTTGAAAACACTTAACATGTTCGCCTTTCTCTGACTGTTAGCTGATACATCATGATGAGCCAGCCTTTTTCAGTTTGGAAACATCTACCGTGTCAGCTTTTCTCTGTCGGTAAGGTTGTTTTACCTAAGTAGGGTTTCCAAGAGAAAATAGATGACGTGCATCTTCCAAAATTTCAACTTCCACAAAGTCACCTTACCTTAAGTACCGACTTCTTACATGTCATTATACACCAGCCACACTACATATTTTCATCAAACCCTGCCTTTGCTTCTCGAAATATTGTGGCGGTGATCGCCGCTTCTGTCGCCTCATGGCGTCGCGACGCCCGTCACATGTAGGCACGCGGTGTCGACCATTTAACTAACTTGCGAATAACTAAACGGGTCCCTTTTTCTGGGATTGGAACATGACACATCGTTCCGAGAGCGGGTGTCTTACGTATCTGGTTAACCTTTGTACACTAACATTTCACGAAGAGAACAAACATGTACGTTTGGTCGTTATTGCCCATGGCCCTTTGTCCAACTTTACATTATTGTTTGGCATTTCCTTACTTATTGCCAGTATGTCTTCTTTAATTTCACTAAGCTCATCACGAATGTTCAAACTCAAATAAGGTGTTTGCTAGAGGTATAACATTGTTGAATATTTCATAGTTCAAATAATTTATGTGATATAATATGCATATAAACGTAATGGTGTATGTATGGACCGCCTATCCAACAGTGAGCCGGATTGTTTACGCATATTTCAAATAGCCCGACCTTCAGTCCATATTGTAAACGGTGACCCAGTCAGTCGGTCAATTGTTGCCATTATTGTTTGGTCAGCTATCTGATTACTCTCTTTCACTGTCCACATTGAAACATTCGTTATCTTGATGTAGTTAATGGATTTTGCTAAAATTGTTTTATTCAAATTATTTTTAAAGATTTTGAGATTAAGAATACCTCTAGTTTTATGAGGTTATTTTGACTTTTTCAATGAAGTTTTGCCTTTTAACACGTACGTACACATTAAACAAGTCTAACAGTTTCTGCATTAGATTGTCTTCAATCGGACTATTCATCTGCCATTTCACGGACTCTGACTTATTGGCAGCATACTGGATTTGTTCCCAGCACCGGCTTGTAGTTCATGTACACGTAGACATGACTGCTTGTTTTATTTATCAGTGTCCGTGACTAGTTTAACATAAGACCAAAGCTCTTCCGATATGTTGTAGGCTGCATGTATGGATGTTGACTATTTTCCTTTCATAATAGTCCGTGGTTTATCACTAGTTACTGTTGTCTTGCATCTTCTGATATATTCTATTATGGAATTTACAACAACCGTGACACTAGGTTTTACTTCACTTCCAACACCCAAGTCTTCAGTAGACACGATCAAGTGGTGACCACATATAACAGCCTCGCGGTATTCACAACAGACGCATGTATGTAACAGTATTGCACTTCATCAAACGGGTGGTCGTAGCAGACAACAAAGCATGTGTCCAATCAGGTACCTGTTTTAAAACACGCCATATGTCAATTATTGAACAACTTGAGACAAGAAAGCTAGCCAGTCACATAACATCAACAGTAACTGTGGCGGATTCCAGTACCACGTAAATAGCGATATTTTGAAAAACCAACAACATTTGGCTGAAGATTGTCCGCAGTAAAACTAAGTCTCGTTTGTTTGACGTGTGGTTACGTACCTAAGCCAGCAGCATAGAGCACCTTGATCTTGTTCTCTTGCTCTCTAAGTATGTCGACTGGTGTACCTTGTCGACGTATCAGTAATATACCTTATAGGCCAACTAGAACTCATACTATTTAGACTGAGCGTTTGTACAAAAACGGTATCAGAGACAAGTTGAAACTGACGATCAATACTTTTTGACTTCAGTTTGATACCTCTACATACATACCTTTGCACACTTCTACAAATTATAAATATGCAATGGCTGCATGTGCCTTTCGTTCATTTGCAAAGGGAGACACAAATGGACCAAAGGATGACCTAATTGTACGACAACATGACACAGAACAGCAAAACAAACTAAAACTTTGCCAAAAACTACACAACATAAATAATACAATTTACCAATCACACGTTTGGTTGAAGTTGACAAATCTTATATTTTGTAACAAGGTGAGATGACCGTGTAACGTTGAAGACACAATAACACATTGACAAGCTGTCAATGACGGCGGTAGGTAATCTAATATTTCCCGAGATTACTGATAAACTACAGGTCAATACGGGTCAATAAATAACTAAACATCTCTGTTGCATTGTAGATAGGTGTACAAGGAGATATGTTAACATGATACTTGGTTTGATTGACATGTTGTACACCTACCATCGCAGCCAAGATCTGACAATCTGTATGGTGTGCACAACATCACAATTGTCACAATAGCTGCCATGCAGATAGGTCAGGTACTAATAATTGAATGCACATAATACGCAAACTATGCAATGTCTTATTACCAAAACATAAGGCTGATACGAGATCTTTATGCCGCCTATTTTTGATATTTCCTAAAAAATATTAGGTCTTTTAAAGCAATTTCGCGATGTGGTACAAGTAAATATTCCGCTCTAAACTAGCTAAACGGGGGGATTTACTCTACACTATCTTAATGGAACTATATGAAAAAACATCCATACATTACCGGTGCCAAGATATTTAGCTATAACCGAATGTTTTGTATTGGCAGTTGGATATTAATCTAGGGACCTTAAGTTCATGGCATATGACTTGTACCAGATCTATGAAATTGAATCACCATGCAATGATTTGTGCAGTGCAACTGACATTTGAATTGTTATTTGAATTCAGTTGATCTTATCATTCGTCACTGCTCGTTTTAATTACTTAAGTTATTGTGATTATTATGTGTTCTTCATGATGCATTTAACATGCATGGTGAAACGATACTTAGTTGTGTAAAACTATTTTTTGCATCAAGGATTTCGTATTTTTACCACTGTAATATGATAAAACATCACAATACAGATAAGATTGAAACCGAGTATTGAGCCATCATTGCTTGTTTAGCAGCTGAAAACACTCTACATCCAAAATCAAATCCGGGGTACTCCGGATTTGACTTAAAGTTGTGTTTTAGCCAGTACATAGTTGGGCCATGTATGAACGTTCAGGTTAAAAAGGTCCATAATTCAAAACTCACTGTGGGCTATACGAATGAATAGTTTCTTTATATACTGTCATCAATTATCAAGTCGATAGAGTGTTTACAATACATTTATTGAATGTAAAAACTTTTTAAATGACACCAGGGTACTAATATATTATGTAAATCCGAGAGAAACATTTCGCCCAATCCAACGACATTCTTTCAATGAGTCTGTTTAGTATAGGCATGGTTTGAACACTTGTGCAAATATTGCACTGAGCTGTTAGACAAAGAAAATAGTTATTGAATGCATTTGAATGTATATGATATATACAAGAATATTTAAATTACGAACATATACGAAACGTTCCGAATATTTCAACTATCTGGTTGCATTGATATCTAGTTTTAGTAGTTTTTGGAAAGCCGTTTTTTCGTTTTCTCAAAGTATTGTTTCGTACTAGCGACCTTCTCATTCTAAGCCAGAGATATGTATACCGATTTACAAAGCATGGTTCGTAAATGATCAATTCACTCCTAAAGTAACATTACTGTCCATTGCACCGTTATTGTCTGACTAGAAATGACTTAGGTGCGCACTTCTAAAAATTGTGAAGAACATCATTTAGTCAATTAAAGAACCACGTGCGACAGTGCCCTGGGTGGTATTCAATAATGATCTTATTCAATGGGAGAATAACTGACCCAGATTTAAATATGGTGTGTTCTGATTGGTTGTCCTTATTCTTAAGTCAAGTAATATTTTCATGCATACAGGTAAGGACCAGACCAACCTCTCCATACTATAGTAGCAAAGGTGAACTTTGAACATTAACCTCTTATATCACATGACTTTCCTTGTATCCAGGTTAGTATAGCCAGTACGTATGAAGTTATACGTACCACGTGTAGTATAAACCATTTGATTTTTCTAATAAATCAAGGTGAATTTTGCGTTTTTAGTGTCATATGATATAAAGAATCTATCACTCGTTGCCAATTGATATATTTATATTAAACTCGTTTAGGAAATATTATTAAGCTCGCCAGATGCTCGCTGAATAAAATTTCCAAAACTCGTTTAATATAAATTTATGTCAATTGACAACTCGTGATGGATCCTCTATATACTCACAATGTCACATTGACATTCCGTTCATTATTCCATGTTACTTTATTTGATATACGTCAGTGTAGTAACGAGTTTTACTACATGTACATGTATTTTAAATATTATACCGTATTTAATATTTTAAGTTACTCATCAAAGCACGTGACTATAAAACTAAACCCCCGCCCTCATTCCGATTTATGCGCATCTTCAGTGATAGAGTTATCTTTATATTTTCCATATCGCCCCTAGCACGGTGCAGCCGTTTGATTAGTGACAAATTATATTCGTTCCCCGCTGTTCGCCTTTCATAATTTTACTGCAAAAGTATTTCTTTTATTCGAACTAGCCAGGCATGACGTTTGAATTAACCCGTGTGTATTTAGTCAGTTGAAAATTTCGCATAATCGTCTTAAAGCTACCACAGTGAAAACTGAATGGATGTTTAAAGGTTTAATAATACGCGGTGATCGAAGTTGTGTTATGTCGAATTGTTCATAAAACAAGGACTTTTATAGGAATTAAACACTGGTAAATAGTTGCTTTAGATTTATCACATTTTTGTATAATATATTTTCCTGTATTATGAATCACTTTAGGTCGTTTTTTGCTTATTATTGTGTCGGGAAAGCGAGAAATTCGTCCGATAAATGCACATATTGTGACAGAAGTTCAGAACTGATCGAAAAACGGGTTCGGGCACTCTGAACGTAGTTTATACATAAAACCTAAGTACTTTTACGTTGTAATACCCAACAAGGTTATAATTCTAAATAGCTTAAGTCATATAGAGTGTAGGCTAACACTTGACCACCTAGCTCGATCCTGTTTGCCTATATTCTGTTTCGAAGTCTGAATACAAAAGGTCCTGGGTTCGATCAAAGGCAGCGTCATACCGAATACAAAAACATGTGGTGCCAATACCAGTGTTTGGTCATGTTAACAAGACCTTACATAATTATGCTTCTTTCTCAAATTGATGTATAGTGATTGTCTGATTGTAGGGATCTGGATATTGCCTATTCCAACAGCCTTGCTGTTGAGTTAAATCTTTGGTGTTGCGGTTGAGTGTCCACATACCTTGCTAAGGGTCCTGTGTGAGGACCAGATTTTTGCTTGCTCCCGAATTTACAATAATGGTGGCAGCGGTGGGATATATTATATGTACTTTGGAACTTACTACTTTCATTAAATGTCCACCTGAGAAAGTACATACAAAGGGTCTTGTTTTCATGACTAGCTTGCTAGGTACTTGGTAAAGGAGGGACAGGGTATCGAACGATGAACTGATAAATAATATTGCTATGTATTGGATGCTGTAGATCTATTTTATTACGTAATCCTGTATGTTATTAAACATTGTTAAACATGTTTGGTCTCGGTTGTAACTGTTTGGTATTTTAAATTTGAAATGTTATTGGTCGTAAAATATGTTTGGGTGTACAACTTTATTGATGTAATCACGAAAAGAGACATCGGGTGATAGTACTGCTTGTATTGGTAGAATGAGGCGATAAATGTCACAAACCTGTGTGTAGGCGTTAACCTGTAGTCCATGAGACATACTATTCGAGATGACACCATGTTGTGTTTCTTGTTGATGGTCAACTAAACCAGGTTTGGTCGATATTCATAGTTTTGACGAGGGTTCCATTTAGGCTTCCGTGTAAATTGCGTATATGTTTTCAGTTCGGGTCTTCAGATGGTCTTTTTGGTAGTGTCTTCAACTCCGGTTTCCTGATGGTCTTGTTCGTTATTATCTTCAACTCAGGATTCCAGATGTCCTTGTTTGTTATTGTCTTCGACTCCGTTTCCAGGTGGTCTTGTTTGGCAGTGTCTTCAACTCCGGTTTCCTGATAGTTTTGTTTTGAGATTTTTCTTCAACTCCGGTCCCCTGATGGTCTTGTTTGGTCACTAGTGTTTCCAGATGGGCGTGTTTGTTATTGTCTTCAACTCCAGTAACCCCTGAGTAATAAAGGCTATTGGTTATTTTTCTTCACATCGGGCTCTAACGTTAGATGACATTGTGGTGGTATTTTCTGCTATTTCATTTTTCAATTGATCCTGTAAGTGGGTAGCTCACATTGAGGTATCGGCACTTAGACCTGGTGTACATTAACCAGCACAAATGAACGGTCACATTGGTATTGTCCTACACCTTTCACTCAGCATTCAGATAATCATTCATTACGTTTCTCACTAATAAGTATGATAAAGTATCTGTAATTACTAATACGTAATCAATATACTTGTAAAAACGTGTCTGAACTTCAAAACAACTGAATATGGAAATATAGGGTCCTTTGCCTACAGGTTCCTTCCGTTCAATTAAATACTATCATAACCACTGGAAAGCGCTAAATAATACCTATGTCAACCTTTGCGAATGGAACGACGGAATAAAATTCACCATTTGCAGGTCATGTGACCGTAATGACCTTACTCCTATACAGTATTGGTATTCTGCTTCATAGTTCGATTTGAATAAAATAATACAAACGGTTCACAATGATCCATTATAGTAATGTTGACAAGTTTTTCATTCACGTCTTGAGAGAGATAAATGCTTTTCTTGTCCTAGATGCAAATATACTGTTAGAATTTGGGTGTATGCAAAATCGTTCATTTTATCTGGTAACGTATAGTGATGGATTGGCTGGTATGTATGATCGTATTGTTACACTGCATACCAACATTTTTACGATGAATGCATTATCTGTAATCATAAGAGTACATTCTGTCCCGATCCTGAACATTTTCGATTAATAAGCAGTTTTTACAAATTTGGTTAAAACAATCAGAAAACTTCGTTTGTTTGTGAAATATTTCATTACAAAGATGAACACCAGGGTTTTTACCTCTCATGATGAAGATTGATGTTTTTTCTGTGGTTCAAAGTGAAAATATATAATTTGTTTTTGGAGTTATCGAGAACTTTATATAAAACAATTGAATGGATGGATTTTATCGTGTTGAAGCATATTATTGTCAGACTTTGTTGTTGGGAAGAATAAAGACTAGCATGATTTTGATTTATCAAATTATTATAATATATATCATTGTTCATATGTGTGTTTTTGTTGACGAAAATGAAGAGAGATCATCAAATCAAATCAACAACAAACGAGCAAGTTTGATGTGTACAGACAACAGTGTTCCAGTGTTTCATGTAACCAACGAAATTCGAACGTATTTGAACGCCTTCCCTACAGTTTAATCGATCGTGAGCGTTCGGCTGTTTCCGTTTGTTTTCGGTATTTGGTAATAGTAATTGCATAAATGCCGAGATGATCAGAATGGCATGCACTTGTTAATGATGCTTTAAGTCTAATATACGACCAACGACATGTTGTTCATCCCTCTATGATGGCGGTCAGAAACCCAATCGCGAAAGCCCGGCCATTTCCGTTTGTCTCCGGCAAATCTATTGCCATGCATAAAGACCGAGATGATCAGAATAAGACGAAATCGCCATACGATTACACACATTCGCTTCTATGAGTAATACTAATGAGGGAACTATCACATTCGAAGAAAAGCGGTGAATACAGTTAAATCAGGTACCCAGTTAGACCTAAATAAACATAGTTTACCTGCCGGACGATAGTATATTAACAACCATTCTTATTTTACTTTGAAAGGACTGTATTTAGATAGAAGGTAGAAATACCTCGTCACGAGTGATTAACTGACGTATGTTTTACCTTATAAGGAAATAGTCTATGTAACCACATATTTCAGTATAAATTGATCCGCATTTCAGAATTCAATTAACTTCAACAAAGAGGCACGTCAAATTAAAGTACAAACTACGTATGTAACAGTAATGTCATTTTCACAATATAGATCGTATCTTAAACTGCATCCACACAATATGTTTGATTTTCATCACTTTGTGTGAAACATTTATTACTTAGTTAATGTTGGTAGTTATGTATTCTAATTATTTTAGTTATTAATTCTATAAAACATGTTTTCTGTACTCGTTTTAACCATTTGAAGGTTGGTTAAACTGTTTTAAGGTATTTTTATTACTTTTGCTGGATGTGTATAGATTTTCAGATACGAAAATAAGTCTTGCTCGACCAAGAAGGAAATATGAAACTGTATTTTAAACTTTGAACACGGGGCGAATTCCTGTTTTCTTGGAGTCCATACACAAGGAGTATATAAAGCTGGCCTTGTATAGTATAATATTCATTATACGTATGATAATTATACATATGAAAACATGAATCTTAATGATGTAAATTTTAGATCTATCGCACTGTGTTAATGTATCATTGGGGGGGGGGGGGGATGTCAACATTGATAAGTTCACCGAGGCAAGAGTTTAATTCGAATCATGCAAGGGACCATCTCAAACATATTCTGTCGTTCCCAAATCGTTCTGACGTTGTCATATTTTCCTCAACAGTCTATTCGTTTTTAGCACAAATTGTTACTGGCCATCATTACGCACGTATTAAATGTATAAGATCTGAGTAAAATCGTGTATGTCGTTTTATTTGGGGCTAGATATGGCTACAACATTTCGCCATTGACAGGCTTTGTACCCAAAGACCATTGTGAGCCTAAGAGTAAGATTCTTTCCAACTGGGTACGTACGTATAGCATGGCGTCTCAAGGATGTGAATGTATGTTTTCATTTCATTTTCTTGTGTTAGTGTATATTGACCTCACGGAGCTAAATGGGTGGGGATTTACTATACGACCTTTATTTTGTTAAAATTACATAAATATGCATGACCTTGATATTCACCAATATCACAGATATATATTTAGAATCTGTGCCAGTATGGTCAATAATATATTTAATCATTTTATTGACAATCTAAATACTGTAAGATAGAGAAACATTTATCGTACTTTCTGAACCATCATGACCTAAATGAGACATTTTGGAATGTTTAGGTCCCAGTTGCTTGTTACAAATGTCACATGAACTTAAGTGCATATGAAGGCCTATGCTTTATTTTACTCAAGGTGATATGCATAAACTATTTGAGTTCACTAAGGTATGAAAATTGTTATAGAATATGACACAAATTATGACGTATTGGCAAATAAATCACATATAATTATAATGTCAGATTATATAATCGTGTTTACAAGATAGTGTATTCATATTTCATAATTGCCAGTTAGACCCGAGATAATGATATTTCATTGAAAGGGTGTTTTCAATTTAAATACACCTATATCTTGTCTGGTTTTTTTGTGTATATGATTTTATCATATCTTTAGAATGTCACGCATTTCAACTTTGCATTGATAGTTTTTTACGTACAGAATAATGCGCATTTGAAAGTCATCGTTTAACCGATTTACATAGTACATGGCTTGTAAGATGTTGGCATGTTATGTTAAATGTTGCATATTATACTTACTTGTTTACTTTTTGAATCGATTTTGAACCTTCCTACGTATCACCATTCCAAGAGCACTGCGATCTGCCAGGCTATCTGGTCCCGATCTTTATTAGCATCTCAAT
Source organism: Spisula subtruncata (assembly GCA_963678985.1). Lineage (NCBI taxonomy): Eukaryota > Metazoa > Mollusca > Bivalvia > Venerida > Mactridae > Spisula > Spisula subtruncata. The sequence continues at coordinate 21,549,010 of OY787672.1, read as the reverse complement.
ATGAGCAAGACCTCATCCCAACCAGTGTTAATTATGTCCTGATGTTAATTTCTATGCGACGTTGGGCTCACAATTGGCTTCACTAAACAGAAACATTGTGTATTACAGTAATATTTCACTAGCTGGAACTTTAGATTGACCTCGAGTTCCCAATCTTACTTTAGGCTAGAAAGATCTCAATTTGAGTTGAGATTTCTGCTTGAGATACATCGGGATATCATGGCCTAGCGTACTCATAAGGATAGTACAACGATAAACACGTCTTTGGTTCGGCTAAAATGAAATGCTTCCTTAAGGATATCCGGGTCTATTAAAGAATCTCCTCTTGAAGAGTTCTCAATTTCAGTAATTTTATGACAAATTGACTGATTTCCTGTAGGTCGTGGGTTCAACCCCCACTAGAGCCAAACTATTTTTTTTCTTTTTTTATTTAACTTTTAGTTACAAGACAATGTTTTGGCTTCGTACCATCACTTTATAGTGTAATTTGGAGAAAAATATTTTTTTTCTTTAATTTTATAGGAATTAATATGTGGTAAACAGATGAAAATCGGGTTACTAAGGATTTCTGAAATGTATATTTTCAAAACCGCTCGGTAAAACCTTTTAAAATTTTGTTAAAACATTACACACACATTGAAGTTATTTTTGAAAAAAATTCAATGGTGCCAATTGTTAAGATAATATTTTATTTCTATTTATCTATAGGGTACTTATTGGCAATATGGAAAAAAATGCCTTAATTTCGAGAAGGGTGGGGTTACATTTTTATTTTTATCTACTTCATTATTAGACCAAACATCATTTTTACACTTTTGATTGAAGAAATAATCATTATCATTAGATTTAAACACACTTTTGTTTTTATTGTGTTATCTGTTGGAGATTTATTTTATTTATCATGCGGTTGCCTCCATTTGTTTGTGCAGTACGTTCTTACGCTGGGTGTAGGGAAATTAAAATAGCAATTACTCTCTTAAATGACAATACATGTGTTTTAAAATTCACATGCAGTTGTCTTAATAGGTATACAATAGAATAAAAATATTTAAAATGCATTCCTCAACATTTAAAAAAAAAGTTTTTACACCCGGACATCGTTAAGATGTTTGCCACCTGCCTTAATATAGTATACTTTAACACTAATCTGGTCGAATGTAACAGAACTACAGTCGAAAACCTGAAGTTGAACCCATAACACACACATAACACAGTCAAAATGATTGCGATTAAGAGTTTTAAATTGATTGTATTATCGTATAATGGATTTCACTGTGGAATGCACTGCAAATATGTACATAACTAACTTACCATTTAACAGTAGGTTATTTGTAAAAATCTACTGAAGCGAAAGTGGTTTGCTGAAATTGATTTCTTTTCATGCACCAAGATTTCTCTCCGGTTTTTAAAATTCGATTGTGTTAAGACCCAATTCTTATCCGGACTTCTTACCGATTGGTTTTAAAGTCGGTACTATTCCGTGTCCGGATTTCGGAATGAAATTGCAAACGAGTTCTTTGTCCTTAAAAGTGTAAAATAATAGTGTCAACTTTTTAAGTACGGTCAGTTGATTTGTTATGGTAGTGCTTGGATTGTTTTAATCGGGTAAGAAGACGATGGTATATCCCGGCTCGGGCATTATTGTTGCTTATATGACTTCACCACCATATTTGCAGAAGATATGAGTCGAAATTACCAACAGGAAAATGAGTACTGGTTGATAATTAATTGCAGATAGTAATGGTTAAATGATTTGGGCACTGATTTTTGTTTGTTTTCCTCGTGAAAGAACTTCTTCTTCTGCTTCTTCATCTTCTGCTTCCTGATAGCATCCATCAACTGGATTGTACTTAGTCCCGTTTAAGTTAAGATTTCACAAGGACTTGATTGTATTACCCTCGCTACATGAGAAACAACATGAAATATAAGAATTACTTGACATGAGTTATTGTATCACATGACATCACTCAGATTCAATTGTTGGCATTTCTTCAAAGTTTATTGTTTTGGAGAAGGCAAAGTTGACTGACCGAATACTACATTACAGAGGAGTTCAACATTATGTCTTTCTGATAATTGAAGGTTATTTGGTTACGTAGCCACATTTTAACGTGATGTTTTCATCAACCTTTTTGGGGTTATTATAATAGTTGTGTCATCCGAGAAGCACGTCTCAGATAGAATTTCTACACGCGACTATCCGAACAATATGACAGTAACGTTACTGTTGCCCGGTATAGTAAACTTATTTGATCTGAAAACAAGTCAAGTTTAAAGGTTCAATGTAACCGAATAAAGACAAATTATAATATTCAAGCGATTCGCTTGCTATGCTGGAAGATCACCTACTTTTATTAATATGTTTCCGGTTTATGGTGGATGTGTACCCCATGCTGCAAGGTGTATGTTCCTCAGTGACGTCATCCACGATCACGTGGAAAGGAAAAGTTTGTTGATTGATTCCGTCGAAGTCGAAGGCCATTGACCAAATTGCCATCATGGAAAATCCTGAATGACCGTATACTAACGATCACAAAAAAGCAACAACAACGTCAACAACAAAAACAACACCGACAACACAAAATATAACACCATATGGTTATTACTTCCAAGTAATTTAATCATGTGAAATGACCACCGTGAATAGATAATACGTTACCGAATTCTTAATCATAGTTGGCATTTGCCAATTCTTACCGAAAATTGCAACCTATTAAGTTGCCATTTTGCCGAAAATTGCCTGGTGCATATAAGTATAGTGTAGTATCAAATTTTCAAATTCATGTGGGTATGTAATACAAGATGAGTTTCGTGCGTTGCCATAAAATATGTGGTGCATATAAGTGATTGCTTTGTTTGGGTGCAGCAGCGTATGGCCGTAATAACGTTCTTGTCAATTGCACCCGACATCAACAAGATGAACTTGAGAATAACGTACATATCGCTGGCTTAAAATGAGAAGGCCGTAAGTACAAAATCGATATATTGAGAAACAAGAAAAAACTGTCTGCAATTTACTCTTTACTTTTGGTAAAACTAGCTTTTATAACTTCATTTTGGTCAACATGACAAGTTCCGATTTTCCTAAAAATAGGCTCATTCGAAGGGCCTGGTACTGGAGATTTCAAATATGTATGAGTCTTATAAGGTCGTAGGTAGTAGTTACGACCTTCTTATTCTAAGCCATCGATATTGTTCAAACTTGAAAGATTGTTTCTGTCAAACTTTCTTTTTAACTGTTTATATATTATGCGAGTGATGTCATTTTGAAGTAATTTCATGCTGAGCATTTTGTTTATGCAAAACTTTACGAAGGCAAAGCAGGATGCTTTAATATATTAGATTTGCGCGGTAAACCCTGAATTGTGGGATTGTTTGCTTTGAGCTTATTGCCAATAAATTGGCTATCCCTATATAGTGCACGAATCTGTTTTGTAGTGGATAATTTATTATTCTGTATTTTAATTATGTTTTGAATGGAAATGTTGAATAAGTAAGAGATGAATCATCTATAAATTCCAGCACAGTTATGAAGGCAAATCGCGTCAATTCTTGAACAATATTTCGTTTGTTTCGTCTGGTATAACACCGCATTTTGTGTTTCTAAAACTCTCCAGAGGAACAACCTCCCCATAACACCATCTTCAAATTATCCCGAAGCCGATATGTACTATACATTTAACCTCTGTATAGCAGCAATATCTAAACAATGGTCAATATTTTGCATCTCATTTTCTGAGAAGTCGGTTCATTTCTACAATGCAAGCGTGACGCCAGTTTTTGCCAATCGAACGGTTCATGATAAAGACGTTATACTATATTTGAACATGTCTGTAACCTTTGCTGAGTGTTAGGTGATTGGGACCATCGGTCAATGTTGTTGTAACTTGACCTTTTATTTAACAATGGTTACCGATTGATACTGTAACAAGGTACTAAGTATTACGATGCTCAAATTTTACATGAAGTTTGGTCGTGACCTCCGCACGAATCCTAAATCTGTTGACGTCTCTGTGTCAAAGGTCAAGGAGGCGGAAAGTCTAGATAATTATACTTTACGTGCCATTTTAACAGCTTCTACTGTTTCGATGTCTTCAAATATAAAACTGAACAATTTAATGTCAATTTAATGTCATACGAGTTCTGCTATATTGAAGCTTGAACATTATGATGTAATCTCATTATATTAATCTGATCATACATGCTTAAACTTACATGAGTATTACACAGCCCACAATCATTACGCGTCAGGTTTGAATATCATTAGTGTCATAAATCAAGACTCAAGTTTATCATTCATGATCGATTACTTTATTCAGACTTTGATTGTGATACCTGGACATAATGAACTAGGGCTATCTTTGTCACTTTGTCATGCTTCCGGGGTTCGATGATAATTTCTACACTGTTAGAATTGTCTGTATGGTTTTACTCGTGTCTCGCCTCCATACTGACAATATTTCGGTAGTTTTGATCAGATCACATGTGTCCCACCATGACCAGGTGTCCGTTGCCTAAGCAAAGCGTTACGTAGCCATTTCCATTTCCACTAGAGATAATATATGCATTCTGTGTTCACCTCGAACGGGAGGTAACTGCATGAAGGTGCTCGGTAGCGCTTTGTTTAGTCAACGGATCCAAGCTAAAAGGTTTTCATACAAACCCCTTATTGTAAGTTTACATGGATGTATGCTGAACAATGAGGCTCAAATACGTGACAACGATCTTTATCAAAGCGTAGCGTCAAGAAGGTAGAGATGACTTTGATCAGATCGTGTATAGATATATTAGCATACATTGTTTATGGTCTGTGAGCTGTTTTGATTGCTCTGTATCAATCGTCTTAATTAAATTATAATGAGCTAGAATACTACATATTAGTATAGCTTGGCTATTTTGACTTGAGCCTGACTTTTATGCAATAATATATTACAAGGTTTTCGCTTTGAATATATCAATTTCCGCAAGCAAATCGTGCGATATCGGTATTTCAAATTTGTGTTTGTATTACATTTCGAGCGTCTTCGTGATACTCCTCGATTATGAAAACATACGATCGGTATTGTAAACGTGGGCAATATATCGACTGTTAAATTATGCTAATCAAAAGGTCAGGTTCGTGTCAAATTGGCCAAGCTATACTGGTTTAAATAGTTCAAACTAAGTGAAAGGTACTACTAAATACCGTATAAGCATTCATTTCCCTGATGGAAATTCCGTTGACATGGGTAAAGTGACCACTTCGAGTACAGCCAATTGTTGGATTTAAAAGTTACTTGGTGCTTCTTTTCAGGTGTTAACATTCACGGGGACTTGAATTCGAGGATTTGTTCGTCCTTGAATTCTACGAAACTTACTCACTCATGAATATAGATCAACATAATATTATTGTTATTCATATGGTTTTGTCAGAATGTGTTGAATTGCATGTTGTCAAAACCGTCTGACGTTCAACAGACAAGGACGCTTAATAAATATTAAAATGAATACACAACTTTATTATAATATACAATCACGCGCTGTTGTTATATTATGCACAGTTGGTTGAAAATAGAAATTTTCTCGAAAAAATCGTAAATTGTCGTCGCTAACTATGCATATTTCGTATCTCATTATTTTCTTGAAATATAACAGTTTAACAGTTATGATATAAACACCACTTGCGTTTGAGGTTTGTTATAATGAATTTGGGTTTAAAGACATCTGTTTTGGACAGGTGTAACTACATGATATGAATAATTTCGAATCGTGTGTTTCGAATACTGTTTGTGTGAATACTTAATTTTCACTGGTAAGATTTAATTTTAGGTTAGTACGAAAATCCATGACTGTGAGTCGGTACTAATGAACTTCGAATATGTCGAGCGCCTGGTTTATCTCGAGCATATGGCTTGTGGCTGGTGAGTCCTCGAGATAACGAATTTTGACAGTAAATTTAAAATGTCATTACATTAAACATATGTATACACATACATGTATAACTAATTGTTTTTGCTTCTCTATTTTCAGATATTATGAACTAACTGTGTGAAGTAACACGGAGTATAATAAGAGTATTATAGAGTTCGCACATAAAACAGTCACTATGGATTTCATTGAGAAAAAAGTTCACTATTTAGGATCCTGGGGAAATGATAGAGTTGATAACCAGGTACGTATTCTTCTTTTTCGTCTTTTTCGTCTTTTTCGTCTTCTTCTTCTTCTTCTTGTTCTTCTTCTTCTTCTTCTTCTTCTTCTTTTTTTCTCTTCTTCTTCTTCTTCTTCTTCTTCTGTCTTCTGTCTTCTTCTTCTTCTTTTTATACGCCCGTTGAAAACGGGACGTATTATGTGAACACCCTTGGCGGGCGGGCGGGCGGGCGGGCGTGCGTGCGTGCGTGCGGGCGTGCGTGCGGGCGGCGGCGTCCAATATTTGTCTGTACTCTAACTCAAACAGTTTTTGTCCGATCGTCTTCAAACTTGCTGACAATGCTTATGGGTGTAATATCTAGGCCAAGTTCGATTATAGGCCAAATCGGTGCAGGCCTTCTTGGGTTATGGTCCTTCTTTTACCAAAAACATGTGAAATTGGCCTTGTCTGTACTCTAGCTCAAACAGTTTTCATCCATACGTCTTCAAACTTCCTGACAATGCTTATGGGTGTAATATCTAGGCCAAGTTCGATTATAGGCCAAATCGGTGCAGGCCTTCTTGGGTTATGGTCCTTCTTTCACCAAAAAAATGTGAAATTGGCATTGTCTGTACTCTAGCTCATTCAGTTTTCATATGATCGTCTTCAAACTTGCTGACAATGCTTATGGGTGTAATATCTAGGTCAAGTTCAATTATAGGCCAAATCGGTGCGGGCTTTCTTTGGTTATGGTCCTTCTTTTACCAAAAAAAATGTGAAATTGGCCTTGTCTGTACTCTAGCTCAAACAGTTTTCATCCGATCATCTTCAAACTTGCTGACAATGCTAATTGGTGTAATATCTAGGACAAGTTCGATTATAGGCCAAATCGGTGCAGGCCTTCTTGTGTTATGGTCCTTCTTTTACCAAAAAAATGTGAAATTGGCCTTGTCTGTACTCTAGCTCAAACAGTTCTCATCCGATCGTCTTCAAACTTGCTGACAGTGCTTATGGGTGTAATATCTAGGCCAAGTTTGATTATAGGCCAAATCGGTGCTGGCCTTCTTGGGTTATGGTCCTTCTTTTACCAAAAAAATGTGAAATTGGCCTTGTCTGTACTCTAGCTCATTCAGTTTTCATCCGATCGTCTTCAAACTTGCTGACAATGCTTATGGGTGTAATATCTAGGTCAAGTTCAATTATAGGCCAAATCGGTGCGGGCTTTCTTTGGTTATGTTCCTTCTTCTACCAAAAAAATGTGAAATTGGCCTTGTCTGTACTCTAGCTCAAACAGTTTTCATCCGATCATCTTCAAACTTACTGACAATGCTTATGGGTGTAACATCTAGGCCAAGTTCGATTATAGGCCAAATCGGTGCTGGCCTTCTTGGGTTATGGTCCTTCTTTTACCAAAAAAATGTGAAATTGGCCTTGTCTGTACTCTAGCTCAAACAGTTTTCATCCGATCGTCTTCAAACTTGCTGACGATGCTCATGGGTGTAATATCTAGGCCAAGATAAGTTTCAAGATGATTGTTCAAAAATGTTTTGACATAATATGGGCTTTTATTTCATAATCAATATTTTTTGTCACTAGCACAACCAAGACGGGCGTATTTTGTGACATTTTGGCATCTTGTTCTTTTTCTGTCTTCTTCTTCTTCTTCTTTTTCTTCTTCTTCTTCTTCTTTTTCTTCTTCTTCTTTTTCTGTCTTCTTCTTCTTCTTCTTCTTCTTCTTCTTTTCGTCCTCTTCTTTTTCATCCTCTTCCTCCTCTTCTTCTTTTCTTCTTGTTTTCTTCTCCTTCTTTTTCTTCTCCTCCTCCATTAAATGCTTTGTTATGGTCATATAATGTATACGATGAGCACCGTGTTAACTCGGTTAAAGTGCCAGTCTTTGTGATTGTCAATGATATATTATTACACAATTTAATGGAAAACTTTAGTACTGAAACTGGTTCGTTTTGTAGTTGTGTGAATTCATATTGTCTAAAGGTATTGTTTATGCGTTATGATAGCATTTTGAATATTTCTTCATGCACAATGCTGTCACGTAAATCATGTTATGCTAACTATACACTTCTAATGTTAAGCTGGCAGTATTATGTTAATTCGATCCGAGATGTCAAAGTCTTTACTTACATATGAAGCCTGTGTATTTATTAATCTTTAAGGATGACGCGTCACTTTTCCCCCTTATTCGTAAATATTTTGACAACCAATTTATCATGCGCTGTATAGGGCTAATTTGCATAATACTCCGATACGAAAAAGTAAAATCTTTTGAAGTATAGTTTATTATTACATATATTGAAATAGACAGTCTATGTTTATACGAATATACGAATTCATAAAGCATTGGATGAAATAACTAGATATATGCGAGCTTATTATGTTCACAAAATTGAATAATTTTTATGCTTACGTGATGCGTAGCGGTCGTAAGATTTGAATAAAACAGCTGTATAATGAACTATAAGCACACACACGTAGCCAAACGCTTGCCTGCCCACAATTAAGGCCAGAATTCAGACATCGAATAAAAAATGTCAAAATTTGTGAATTATATGTTTTCCACGTTATTTAGCAATACTCCGATAACATTCAGGTTTCGAAATTAAAACACAAATTATAATTCACAATTACTGGGCTACTTGTGGACCCAACAGTACCATAATAGTAATTTATTGTTACTCAAACGAACCCATTTCGTAAGTTACGACTGTATGGTAAGCAATTAGACCAAAGATCTCCATCGTAGCGTACAGCGTTAACAAGGTAGAGATGACTTTGATCAGATCGAATATAGATACTAATATACCCACGTACATTGTTTATGGTTTGTGAACTACTTTGGTTACTGTTAAACATTGAAATACTAATGTCCGTCACCTTACATATTCAACTGGCTAAACATTGCCTGATAAAAGAAGTTACGACATTTGCATGTGGTAATATAATATTTATCAAACTATAATAGCACAACTAGACGTTTATCCGTCCAAACATGTGTTCATCCTTTCTATGAAATTTAGTATTTTGTATTCACGCTGTCAATTATAGGGAATAAGTACATGTATTTTTAACATTAAACACTACTCTACTTCAATTTAAATAGCACCATAAAAGGTGTTCATGCAACTTTCAATTGGTACCAATGACACACGCGTACATACATGAACAACTTCCTGTGGAACACTCGTATGTTGGGTCACTTTGACTAACATGTTTGAAATTGATAACAAATGTGTGTATATATCTTCCACGTTGGTAACGATGTAAGACTAAATTAAATGACCAACAGTTCAGCCATTGGCATGATTATCATTGTTATGAGTCAAACATGAATATAGCATAAATTATTGCACTTGTCTGGCAATTGTCCATTGCATGACTTCCGGTGCAATATATTTTCCTATGGTTAACCGCAGACATTTAATGTCAGCATTTTATATGCGATTACTTAATTTATAATCCAGTTGTGTCACTACCTGATTCTTGAAAATATAGAATAACTGCCTTTGCAGTTACTGTGCACCCTCTGTAAAACATCCCTTTTCCTGAACAACAGACCAATTTATTAACCTCTATTTCAAAAACAACAAGATACTCAACAACAACAAATATTTGAGTCTTAACAATGGGTTTAGCTCCGGTTTGAGATGCTCATATCTCAAAGCACTGAAAACAGACAATAAAAACACAAATCACTAACGTCTCATAAAGGGTGTTGCTTTAGAGGGGGGGAGGGGCATGCTAAAAGCAACCATCCTGCATTAACAGTTGAACCTTGTATGTAGAAAGGGTGTCACTATAGAGAGGTCGAATTGACCTTAACAAGAGCTTGAAAACAACCCACTAGACTTGGTGTTGTTTTAGAAAGCATGTAAGGCTTATCCAAACAAGCACCTCGCTACAACAGCCACCAAACACACCCACAAAGGATGATGCTTTATGCAGGTTGAACTGTATATCTATGTTGAACCAAACCTTATTTCTATTAACCATGTAACTTGATGCATACATTGATTATTTCTGACAATTCTATCTCAGGTTTAGCGGATCAGATTTGTTCAGATTTAATAGAATTCTGACACTCATTTCTTTATAGATTTTAACTAATTGTTTTTCTGTCAATAAGACTATAAAATTTCAGTTAAGATAACGATCCACAATGCAATCAAATATTTTGACATTTGGGTTCAAGTTTTTTGCTTCAAGCCATGTATGACCGTTGATAGTCCCAATCATAAACGCGACAGGTTCCAACTAACAAGTCCACTAGAATGTCAATTATTTTTCAAAATGTAGCAAATATAGTACAAAACTGCGAGTATGACCAATACGCGCAAAGGACAGAGAAACACATTGTATTGTTATGGAACAAAATTACATATTTATCCAACATACTTTATATGTTTAGCTTTCCATTTCGTCTCAACTCAAGCACAGGAAATATGCCAAGCGCTTTAATTGTTGAATTTAGGAGCCGGTCATGTTTTGGTTTTGTGACACTCGAACAAAGGAATTTAGGTCCAGCCGGTTGAACTTTTTTATGTTGAACTCTGGAGGGCACCGTTAAAATCACCAACTGTGATCAGCAAATATTGAAATAATTGTCTGGTTATGGCTAGTGCAAACAACTCTACCACTTCTATCTACAGTTTTGTATTTATTTTGAAATTTTACCGCAGCTCCTTTGTACAATGTACATGACGATTGGATCAATATGTTAAATGAATTTAGGATTTGAGCTACTGTGTACAATAACTTTGTTTAAGAAAGTTTGTCATGGCCCATAATTGTATTAATTTCCCAAATTTGTTTATTTTTTAGTAAAATTCGCATTTTCCCAGTTATCACTCTCCAAAAGGCGTCTTGAATGTTTTAATGTATCCACAAAGAACCCTATAATAATGATAATTCATGAAGCTCCAGAGTCGTGTAAGTTACATCGAATATACGCAGTTACGGTTCTCATGAACACACCCTCACGGAACCAGCTTAATATAAGGGAGCTTTTGTGAGTCTAGTGCTTCGCGACGAACCGAAGGCGTGACCTGCGATTACCCGATGGCTTAATGACTCGGCTCGTTAACATGAATGTTTTTTCAACAAACAACAGGCTGTGCCAAAACTTTCCTTTAACTTTATTAAATACAACCGTGACTAAGACATGTCCCACAACTCTTCAATCTTGTCTTCCAGTTTTAATGCTTAACTATGATTAATTGTCTGTTCGTTGTCTGCTTAAAGTGAGTTTTAATTAGCATACAAACAAACTAAATGTTATTTAAATTTATTATTTATGCAACTCAATGTTGTTTTCAAGGAATACAAATGTACATTTCTTTAAACTGTCATTACGATACTTCATGTTAATAAGCCAACTGAAAACAATCAAATGAACAGTCACGATGTGGAAGGGTTGAAATTTAAACCATGTGCGTTTGTGCTTTTGTCCTAGCATAAGTATATTCTTTGCGCTGGTACATTTAGCTCAGTGGTTAGCGCGCTTGTTTTCTCATCTGGCTACCCGGGTGTATATCCGGGTGGAGGCACTTATAAATAAATATATATATGCCATATTTCAACAGAGCCTGACTCACAAATAAAGGCTATGCTCGGCAAAATTAAAAAAAAACAAAAAAAAAAAAAAAAAAAAAAACTTAATACTTTATATTTCCATTTTTGTTTATTTTCTAGACAATATCTGAGATCAACCGTCAGATATCTACGGAGAAGGGAAGCCGTATGAGATTACAGTTAGGTGGAGATGGTATACGTGTTGTGAAGACAACCATGATACAAGGAAAGATGCTACATGATTATATACCTATGGACAAGATGCAGTTGATGACAGTCAGTCAGAATCTACCTGATCTATTGATGGTCATATCCTTATCAAAGGGGGATAAAACAAAGTTTCAGGTGAGTTAGACAATGATGTACGTTAACTCAATGGCTTAGAACAAGACGGTCGTAACTACCAAATCGATATATTGAGAAAACAAGAGAAAACTGTCTGTAATTTACTCTTTACCTATGGGAAAACACGTTTTTAAAACTTCATTTTGGTCAACATGACAATTTCAGATTTTCACGAAAATAGGCTCATAAGAAGCGCCTTGTAAAGCAGATTATCAAATATGTATGAGTCTTATAAGGTCGTTAGTGGTAGTTACGACCTTCTGGTTCTAAGCCAGCGATATGCAATTGTAGTACAGTGATTAGCGTGCTTTCCGCCTAATCTGGCAACTCGGGTTCGAATTCGGGTAGAGGCACACACTTGCCTGTCATACATTGTATTTCAGAAAACTGACTGCCAAATAAAGGCTATGTTCGAAAAAAAATTATGTACGTAGCAATCGGAAAGTATTTACGACCCCCCCAAATGTGCCTGTTTAGGCCAAAAATACAAAAATGTTGTGGTTCCGGGTAACGTGCTTAGATATTTGGTAAAATGGTAGGAAACCATTAAAAAAAATAGGCTACAAATATTTGATTGAATATATGAACTAGAAAATCAACGACCGCGATGACTTCCAGCTCAATGCCAATACAATGTTTAGGTGAAGTTACCAGAACCGCATCATTTGGTTTTTGCACATTGCCACTCAGGAACTTTTCATATGCCTATTATATTCAAGCAATATTCAAACAGAAATGAAATATTGATAAATCGATGTCCTTTTCCAAAATATACAAAATGTACATCCTAAATTTAAAGCCCAAGGAAATAAAGATTGACAGTAGAAGATTGAGAAAATTCAAGAAATATCTATTTATTCAGCTTTATTGCCATCCAGGGTTATCCTGCAAGACTTAAATGTATTTTGCAATATTGATTATTGCATAAAGTGTTTGTTATTCATTGAAGACATGGAACTCGTCTTGGCAGACAACACAGATTGCAATGATTAGACAAATAGCAATATCAAAATATCAAATTCCCAAAGGAAATCGAAACAATTATAGGATAAACCACTTTAACAAGGATGTAGAATATAGATAGTCTGTAGTTTATGACTAGAGCTGATTATGCGTAATCTATTTATATGCTTCCACAACGAGATTTTCCTGTCTTTAGTCAAATTTCAGATATCTTTGTTCAAAGCAGTCAAACTTTAGATCTTTTATAGTGATTCCACAATGACAGTTTTCTGTCTTAAATAAAATTTGAAGTCAGATATTTCTTAGTAGTTTGATTTTTTTGTTTTATTAGAGTTTGAATCGTGTTTTCCTGTCCTTTGGTTTCCTCTATATAATTGCTATTACCCCCAGTACACTTATGCCAAGTTATATCAAATTCAGTGCATTTATAACATAACGAACATGATTTAAAAGAAAACATTAATACGTTTTGAACCCTTAGCTTCGGTCTTTAACTGATTGTAAAACCAAAGGCCCAGTATCATCTGTATAAATCTAGTTAACTTATTCTGTCTCCTGAAAGTGTCTTGCTATTTTAATAAACCAATCTGATTTCTGTGTCTTTGCAGATCACAGCAATGCGTTGTGCTAACGCCTTGGATGCTGGCATGTTTATACAGACGTTTAGAGTCTTGCAAAAGAGGATAAAGACAGTCCAGGTCGTAAAGACACCGGTTATCAGTCGAAACGAAGAAATTAACTGGACACTGAGAAGTAAAGAGCACGACAATTCTAAACGAGAGCTTAAACAGCTTGTGGACATTCATGGAGAGAAGGCGGTAGTCCACAAGGTCGGGGATGGTAATGTTCATATTAAAGAGAATGGGGTAGATGAACACGTCGTTCAGAATGGACATACTGAAGTTTTTGAAAACGGTGTACGCATTCCTTTGTACAGGAAAAGAAAGCCAACACGTATAGAAAAAGAATCTGTTGAATCAGATATGAGTGATAATAAGTCTGAAGTTTCCGAAACAGCACTTCGCAGTGAACTAGAAAACCTGTCACAGGAATTGCGTGATATTAAGATTATGCTGGAGCACTCTACCGGAATAGCTCCCGGAAACGAGTCCGAGCCTGGTTCCCCCAATGAGTTCCGGCCAGTAAACGTGAGTGTGCACAAACACACCGTGGCACCGGAAACTGTGGTCTTACAGAGAGCGGAAACTAACGGAGATGATCGAATTGAGACGGAAGTTTTGGACGAAGAACCGGTTGTACTGAGACGACAAGAAAATGGGGTTAGTGCTTCTACAAGTGGGTCTCTCACTCATGTTCGGGTGAATGTCCCAGATTATCGAAACTTCAACGAAAATACTTCATCGTACACAGTTACCCATACCAAAGTTCCGGTACAACAAGAAAGACGCCACTACGAGGTTGTTTCAGCGCCAACTACTACCCGTACCACGCGAACATCCAGTACAACATCCTATGAGAACTGGAAGAAAAATACCATGGAACGGAACGCTGTTGTACGTCACAGCGATCTGCCTGAAAGAATTCAATGGAAGTCTCGTCAACGACAAAGTCACGTGGTCACCACGAGACCTCGATCTGCTATCCCTGTTTGGTCTACTGACGCCGTCGATGGTTCTCATCACGCTGTGCAAGTGAGACACCATTCGGCAGGTTTTGGTCCGGCATACCAACGTGTATCCTTTAACCCTCGAGTGGTTAAATTGGAGAAAAAATCTCACTCAATGAGAGCTAGAGCTTTATCAACAACCGTCGCAAGGCCTATTGAAAAAGTTTACCACGGACGACAAGACGCAAAACATCACAGCGTTTCATACCGAAATTCTGCCACACTCCGACCCTCAATTCTTGTCACAAAAGAAAGTGTTCCTAATAACGTACCACAAACAGTAGTGATTGAACAAAATAACAACGTCGTTAAACCAGATACTGACGAACAACTTTTGGATGTTAGTGGCATTGACCTTTACAAAGAAACCCCGATAGAGGGCGCTGTTATCCGCACGTGATGATCATGTGACTGTCACGTGTTAATTACATTGACAAGATGTATATAATGTATGTATAATTCTGGTATATACGAAATTATATATCGTGTAATCGAACATTTATTTTCTTTGTGAATTCCCCAGTTGTTTAAAGGCCAGAGAATATATTTATGTAGTGATTGAACAGTTCGTGATTGTGACATTATTTGTTACAAGGATTTTCATTGGTTGCTACGGTATTTCATTGATGTAACAAGGACGCTGATTGGTGCTTAACGTATTTCGTGGATGTTACAAGGAATATTATTGGTGAACACATATGAGCCAGATATACGCGAAATTCTTGGATATAGAAGGTGGAATAGGTGGAATATTACAATTTATTTGATAATATCATTGTCCAATAGATTCATGGAATTTCAAACGGTGTAAGTTAATTCGGTCAAAGAAGAATCGTCCAAAAGAACTGTTATAAAAGCAAGGATTTACCAGTGTTTATCTAAGTGAATGGCAGTTTCCATTATTATGGTCGCTGTGTGTGCTTTGAGAACATGACATGGACAGTGACGTCACGTAGAATCGGCCTTTTTCATACGTTTGCCTTTGGAACATCTATTGTAGGCAGTATCGGTTAGGTTAAAATCAAATGTCAACGCCAGTTCATTCTAAATCAGATTCAAACCATTCAAGTGGCATGGATTTACAATTATGTACCATTCATATTCAAAACCATTGTTTGTTACAAATGTAGCATAAAGTGCTGAAATGGACTTTACGTCAAGTAAGGAATACTATAAGTTAGTGTTAGCCATAAATTAGTTTTAAAAAGCTCAGATTTGATGCGAGGATATCAGTAATAGTGGATATTCATAAACGTGAATGGATAGACAACTCTGTGATAACGATTCTTTGGATGGATTCCGGGCAGTTGCGTCATTTTGGGTACTGACGTCATTCTGATACTTACGTCATTGCCGAGAACTGGTGCATTAGGGAAAACCCTGTGGTACTTTTAGCTAATTGATTCGTTTTGTTGTATTTATAATGTAGAAGGCTTCAGTAGCCGATGGCACATCTTGATTCTCAAGACCAATATTTTGTGTCCAGTGAATCAGATTATGTACGTATTTAGGTTTTATCTATGCACCTAAGCACCTATCGATGTTTTCCCACTGTTGAGAGTTTGGAAAAATGTTTGAATTATACCCGAAGAAAGAAAATGGTCTTATTCCCATGGGACAAAATACTGATAGGTGCATCAGAAATGTGATAGGTCTATAATGGTTTATAATAAAATATGATATAGAGTTTGTCTTGAAACTACGAGGGGCATTCAAAAAATAGTTATAATACGACGTTACTATGGCAGCAGTGCCATTTTGTACGACACGTCCTCATGCGTTCGATTCATGGTGCAATATGTATCATGAATTGTTCTATTAAAAGGCAAAGTTTGAAGTAATTTGAACATACGATTAACATTATAGAGCACTTTTTCTGCACTTTTGAAACGCCCTCGTCATTATGAAATGTCAAAAAGTGTCACTGAAGGAGCAACGTAATTTTGATGCGTCCTGTATGGGATATTACATTTTATGTTGCCGCAATAAATTTTACGGAATACATATTATAAAAGTGAGACGTCAGCTGGTGTACTTCGTGTAGTGTTGATGCGTCGCGTTCATTGCGTATTATATTGATACATAATTCATAGTTCAACTCATACCTTCGTCAGATTATACGTAGATCTATGTGTTATATTACAATCATATAGAGTCCAATAAGTTCTTTATTATAATTATTTGTAATCAATTTTTGTTGTTGTTGTTATGTTATATATAAATATATATAGTCACTACTTGTGACTGTTCTTTGTTTTGGTATTTTCATGTATGTACATTTTTATTACAGACATATAATTTGTGCACCGAAATATAATGTATATAGTATAATGATTTTTGTGTATAGCTTGGCTAATTTGACACGAGCCTGACCTTTGGATTAGCATAATTTAACAGTCGATATATTACCTACGATACAACACCGATGTTGCACGATTTGCTTGTGGAAATTGATATATTCAAAGCAAGAACTTTGTAATATATTCTTGCATAAAGGTCAGGTTCAGGTCAAATTAGCCAAGGTAGACACCAGGGTACTGTTTTATCAAAGGACTAAGGAAAATCTTAAAGTTACGCTCAAATTTAAATTACTTATATATGCGTTTGCATCTACAAATGTGGGAAATATATTGTTTAAACTCATTAACTGAATTAATTAACTAATGTTTTTACCTATTGCTTTATCAGAATTTGAAGCCGTTAAATAATTATAAATGATTCAAATTTGAACATGAGTTTACGATTACCGCAAATGCTTTGATAAAGCAGTGCCCTGTATACTTGTTAGCTTGACTTGTGTTACCTTGTCTTACTCATGATGTAGGACACAGGATAGTAGGTCAATGGCATTGCGTATTCATGTTTCATCTAAATAACAGGGGAGATACAAGTTCATGCTCTTACCTATTCTTATTGTACCTTAATATAATTTTAAAAAATGCTCGAGATAGGTAGGGTGTTTGTATTATCGATGCTCGTCATAACGAAGTTTTACCATACTGTGAGAGATTAGTTAGGTAATACAATGGAGTAGGCTGTCCAAACTGACCACGTTACTCCATTAGCACATGACTCTGAAAATAATATTTCTAGCAAAAATGTCCATCCACCTAAACAAATATTTTGCAGTTATTCAGAGAGGATTATTGCCAGAACTTGCGTAGCTTTTCTTCGTCATTTTTAAGGGTATGTCCTGAGGTTACTAGACTTGAAAATGTGTCTGTTTCTGTTTTGTTTAAGATTCGTGGTGATAACATTTTTATCGCAGTATATATTATGTCATTAAACATATTTATGATACATACTATTCTCAACGGATCAGATATTTTGCTGTCAAAACTGTAGTCATACTTGAAATCGTGTACTGGTTATAATGCCATATCATTATATCATGTCATTTTTATATATACATTAATAATGTACATGTAATTTAGTGTATATCATGACTTTTTGATAGTTTGTGTTAATCTCAATAAAAGTATGATAACCGCTTCTTACATTATTCGTTTTCTTACTTAATAATTCTGTCCCTACCCTGTACGTTTTAGCTCACAGCTGACATAAGTTAACTCAGCAGTTCACCTCTATCAGCTGTGAATTCAAATTTCCCATTTAGACTTCACTTCTGAGTGCACTTCTGTTAGCTTTGAATTCAAATTTTCCATTTAGACTTCACTTCTGAGTGCACTTCTGTTAGCTGTGAACTACAATTTTTTCTTTTTATACTTCATTTCTGAATTCACTTTGATCAGCTATTAATTCAAATACTAAGTTCAATTTTGACTTAATTTCTGTGAGTTTTTCATTTGTTCGCTTCACTTCTGAATGAAGAACTAACAACTAACTGCAAACTTCACAGACCAATGCAACGCATGGTCAAAAACAGTTCTACAAAGCAACTGAAAAGTTGCAGTTTTATTCATATTTTTACTTCTGTATTTCTTGTGTTTATTATGTAGGGTGTTGTAGGAATTATATGGTTGACTATCAGTCATTGATCAGGAGATTAATACATTTTAAAATCGTCATTCTAACAAGGTGGCCACGTTTCTTGTTATGTAACACTATCGGTCACAACCTGAGTGTTTTAACCGCAAAGAGATTTATTTTATAGTATATTTTAGAATGTCTCAATAATGGCATGTTAATCTGCTAGAAACGGGATGGTCAGTTGTAAATTCGTTGTATTTACAGTAAATGGGCGTTTCTTCTAGAAGTCTAAAGTCATTTGGACTTTTTTACAACTCATAACCATTTTACACTTATGACTGTGCCACATTCCATATCATTCTTAGCAGTTTAGTGTTCTCCTAGAACGGGCACATGCATGCATTATGATGTACGTTATTGCCCGTACATTTGAAGTTAAAATGACCAAGGAAACGAATAATCCAAGCGTCGCAAAGACCTTATCTATTACACAGATTGCATCTATAGTTGGAATCGTACCCGTATGCTGTTTGGCGCCGTCGCCAAACGTTGCGAAGTATCAGTAGAACATGCGGATATCACTATCACCCCTAAACTAAAATGACTGACATGTTCTGGGTGTCTCGTCCAGATAAGTCGCCATGCAGCCACAGCGACCACAAATCGTTACGCAAATAACCAGTATCAACGAAACAACACCACACTACACAATCGTGTTATGAAGGGACAAAATGGTCGTGTGGAATTTCAATTGCTCGATCAAAACGTCTCGAACCATTGACCGTTCATAATGTGTTTAGTATAAACGAACGAAAACATATTTATTAAGTTATTGGATGTCTCTAATTGAACTTGAAAGTGATTTATCAATATAAAATATTCGCGCATGCGTACTCATAAGCCATTTTAGCATACCACCTATCGAGAGAAAACTATAAATAAACATTAAGGAAAGTTCATTAAAAGCTCAAGCTGTCATTAAAGCCTAGGTCCCACAGAGCAGTTTGTGTCTCGGCGGTCAACTCCCGGTGGACATAAATGAGCATCGGGAGGCATCGGGAGGCACCGGGAGGCATCGGAAGGCATCGTGAGGCATCGGGAGGCATCGGGAGACATCGGGAGGCATCGGAAGGCATCGGGAGGCATCGGGAGGCATCGGGAGGCATCGGGAGGCATCGGAAGGCATCGGGAGGCGTCGGAAGTCATCGGAAGGCATCGTGAGGCGTCGGAAGTCATCGGGAGGCATCGTGAGGCATCGGGAGGCATCGGAAGGCATCGGGAGGCATCGGGAGGCATCGGGAGGCATCGGGAGGCATCGGAAGGCATCGGGAGGCATCGGGAGGCATCGGGAGGCATCGGGAGGCATCGGAAGGCATCGGAAGGCATCGGGAGGCATCGGGAGGCATCGGGAGGCATCGGAAGGCATCGGAAGGCATCGGGAGGCATCGGGAGGCATCGGGAGGCATCGGGAGGCATCGGAAGGCATCGGAAGGCATCGGGAGGCATCGGGTACAGGGGTTTCACAATTTTCTAACGACTTACCGGAACCACTAGATCACGATGGGCTTGTTCACGATGCCTTCCTTTGCTCATTTATTATGTCGGGAGAACATCCCCATGGCAAAAAATGCTCAGCGCTTATGAAAGGATGAATTGCAGCTTCTAATTAGTTAAAAATTAATCGTACTTCAAAAGGGTTCGGAACACACTACTTTATACAATATATATCTAGCGGGCACATTAAAGTACGTGAATTTGAAGCAGTGAAAGCTGTGACTAGTTCTTATAGTTCGTATTCATGAATGAAATGTCAACATAAATCGTGTTTACTGAATTGATCAAATCACACACTTCAAAAATCTCTCCCACGAAACTTAAGTTGTCTATTGTGTGAGAAGTTTAAGCCCTTTCATTGGACTAACCCCTGTGACCAATTTCACGTGAATTTGTCTAAAAGTACATGCTATCATAAAATTCAATTTACAATCTCTAGGGCGAGCCGACCGCTGCACCCGTTCATGCGAAAGTAAAAAAAAACAATCCATTATATATTCGGGTGCATATCATTAAAGGGCAATCATGCTCGTGAAACTGGTGGTCCTTAAAAACAAATTTCAACGCTTCAGACGAGAATGTGTCTATTGGTAGGATCGCAATCTATTAAAAACAGATTTATACGGCATTAAAATAGCTGTTTAATATATAAGAAACACTTAAAGGTTACATTAAGGTTGAGTCACAGTCAGACAGCAGCTGTATACATGTATTTAGTTTTAAGGTGGGTGTTGTGTCTGTAACACTGTCATCTAGCATGTACGTCTGCGTTAATCCAACCCGGCCCATGTGGCCAGCACTATCTGTATAATAGTATACTGTCACCGGCCGTTCCGGGTTGGATACGTTTTGACAGGGGTTGTCATTCCGTGCCATTTGTTTCGGTTAACATTTACTTCACATTTGGAGGGTTTTGCCAGTAGCTCAAGTATAATTTAAACTTGGTTATAATGTATTCCTAGACAACTCACCGTAAACCCAAAATGAACAATATCTTTGGTGTGTTATAACCCTTGCTGTCACGTGGTATAAATGCAACCCAATAGCATATAATGATATTTATACTCGCTGATGTTTAACGTAGGTAAAAGTTCAGTGTTCAACCATTTCTGTGTTAAAGATAATGGGCGAAAAAACATTATATTACAAAACTTTCTACGAAAAGCAACTTTTTATTCATGAAGGATGCTTGCGACAGTTAAGAATACTAACTACTTTTAAAAGATAGGTTTTCATTGGCTACTTTATCTAAACCAATCACAGCATCGGTTGCAATGTTCGTGTTGTTGGATTGTTACCTTGCTCTGTTTTGATGTTGGAGACAAAAAGAGCTCCGATGTTTTGATAGTTTCTATCATAGTAAAATCCTTTCGTATTTACTAGCTCTGTCACACGGAGCCATCATAAAAATGTAATTGAAAAACTGTTTGTTTTCTAGTCAACAATATATTAATTGTAATTATACTTCTTTTCTTCGATTTTCAATTATGCGCCTGTGTACAGACCATTTGTCCATTGTTAGGTGGGCACTCGCACTCGTAAGTTTATAATTGTCATAAATCTCCGGGCTGTCGTGACCATTCAATCAAAAAGTGCGGCACTGTTGAACTCTATAGATTATTTTTGACACTTGAACAAGATAGCAGAAATGTCAAAGTAATACATTAGTAAATAGATAGAATGAGAGATATGCTGCTATTGTTGACAATATAATTAACCAATTAGTTGAAAAGTACGCGATTAACAAACCAATTACATGTAACGTTCAACAGATGGTGTCGAGTTCTTTCAAAGTGATATTTGATAGTGAACGTTACTAAGTCAGATTTAATCTATGATCTTTGAGTTTATGAGTAAATGTTTTGTTCTATCAAATCTGAAGCCGTACATTGGTAGTGACAAATTCAGTATCTACATCATGTAGAATGGTTATATCATTATAAGACTTCTTGTGGCACTCAGTTTGGCTTATATGCCAGTCGGCACTCTATATACAAATGTACATGTACTTCTTTATAACAGTTTCAGATTTTCCATGAAACTTAATACATCAAAACATGTGCCATCGGTCATACCTGATAAAAGATCTAGTTAAGTTCGGTCAGTTTTCAGACCACTTCTCGGGGTGTTACTGGAATGTCCTAGGACCGAAACATTGACTCAACGGATCCTTTTCGTGACACTAAAGCGGACAAAAACACATCCAAAAAGTGGATCCACTTTCGATATTTGAAGCGTGACAGTTTGCTGACGATGGTTGATGTTGTTTTATAATAGCTTGCGGTGACGGTACATGGCTGACGATGGTTTGCGATGGCTGACGATGGTTGACGTTGTTTTATAATAGCTTGTGTTGGTGGTACATGGTGGTTGACGATGGTTTATGATGTCTGACGATGGGTTGCGATGTCTGACGATGGTTTGCGATGGCTGACGATGGTTGACGTTGTTTTATAATAGCTTGTGTTGGTGGTACATGGTGGTTGACGATGGTTTATGATGTCTGACGATGGGTTGCGATGTCTGACGATGGTTTGCGATGGCTGACGATGGTTTGCGATGGATGACGATGGTTCGCGATGGCTGGCGATAGTTTGCGAAGGCTGACGATGGTTTGCGATGGCTGACGATGGTTTGCGATGTCTGACGATGTTTTGCGATGTCTGACGATGGTTTACCATGTCCACTGACAATGGTTTGCAATAGCGATGCTTGACGATGGTTTACGATGGCTGACGATGGTTTACCATGGCCACTGACGATGATTTAAGATGGTTGACGATGGTTTAAGATGGCTGACGATTATTGACGATAGTTTGTAGTTAATGGTGGTTCATGATTTGTTACGATGGTTGAATATGGTACATGATAAGTAACGTTGGTTAATGATGGATAACGGTGGTTATCGACGATTGACGATGGTTGACGAGTGTTGGCGATGATTCACGATAATGAACGAATAATGATTGAACAGGGAGGTATTCAATATTGAGATTATTCAATTGGAGGATTGAATAAGGATAGCCAGTCGTATCGCCTGTGTTGAACAAGAGTACAATTGAATGTCGGACAATAGCTATACATAGCTAATGTTATTTGTTGTAAATGAAAATCCGACTTAAAATAAAGACTGTATTGTATTGTATTGTAGTTCATCATGGTGCGCTCTGATTGGTTGTCCTTGTCAAGTAAGATCAGTATTGAATACCACCCCAGATCTACCCTGCCTGGAATTAAACAAATGAAACTGGCCTTAAATTTGTAAGTCTTAAGTTTACGACTACAGATAGAAACACGATTATGTCATCATCTACGTTCTTTTAGTAGGTTCCAAGGTCAGTTATACAATGAAAATAATCGCATGCGGATTAGGAAGCGCCATATAGATTAAAATGTTTTAAAACTTCAATCGACTGGCTAACTGTCCGCAATTTTATAATCTACTTCCATGGAAAGATTATAATACTAGTAGTAAAACTAATCCATGTTTCATAAATAATTTCAAAATCAATAAACTGTGTGCCACTTTAATAATCAATAGTTGTGTGTCACTTTAATACTTATTTCAACTTAAGGTAATATGGTCATTTACTCTAAGACCACGGGGTTACTGGCGATCATACTTCATATAAATCAAGACAATACATTATACAGGTATACAGCTTTGCGGAGTCGAACCGAGCACACCAGAACCGAGCAGAATAGATCGGACCAGTGTCACAGCAGACCAGAGTCACTACACAATGTAGCAGAACTATGGCAGAGACGAACCGAGTAAATACTTAACACAATAAAGCGTATATAATCCCACCATACCGCTGTAGATGCACAGCACAGCACAGCACAGCACAGCACAGCACAGCACAGCACAGCACAGCACAGCACAGCACAGCACAGCACAGCACAGCACAGCACAGCACAGCACAGCACAGCACAGCACAGCACAGCACAGCACAGCACAGCACAGCACAGCACAGCACAGCACAGCACAGCACAGCACAGCACAGCACAGCACAGCACAGCACAGCACAGCACAGCACAGCACAGCACAGCACAGCACAGCACAGCACAGCACAGCACAGCACAGCATAATAACCCAAACAATATCATAGCACACATCTCAAAGCAAAGCAAAACATTCAACTGTGATTTAATTTTGATTAGGCAAACTGTTTATAGTTTAAATACCGACTGTTTGCAGGTATTTCTAAATAGCAATAGTTGTTATTTGTAAGTGTGACTCATTTTGAGATGACAATGGTATATATCCATAACCAAACACTTCACTAACATTGATAATGCACATCAATGATCTAAAGTAAGTAAATTAAACATCAATGATGCGACGAGCTTCTTTTTATGTGTAAAATCATTTAAAATAATGATTTATTTTCTAAATGCTTCAATGCGTAGTAACCTGTAAGATCTCAAAATTAATGTTTCTAGAACGTTTTTATTGCCAAGGATATCTTGTTAAATACAACATAATGGTATTGTTATTTCATCGACTTGAACAAATTTGTGTCTTTACTTGGTGTAGGGAAACTAAAAGGGAACCAATTATCCAAACCATCAAATAAAGAAAATGGAGATGTATTTAGCACTGTGTCGTTTCTGTTGGGTGCTGTCTATCATGTCCGATGATTTATTAACGTTTGGATTCCCAAACAATGCCTAATGACTGTAGTAAAACACTGTTTGGGAGCTGCAAACAGTGACTGTTGTACCGTTGTTCTGGTGTGCCGTTGTGCCGTTGTGCCGTTGTGCCGTTGTGCCGTTGTACCGTTGTACCTTTATACCGTTATACCGTTGTATCGTTGTGCCGTTGTGCCGTTGTACCGTTGTGCCGTTGTGCCGTTGTGCCGTTGTGCCGTTGTGTCGTTGTGCCGTTGTGCCGTTGTACCGTTATACCGTTGTTCCGTTGTACCGTTGTACCTTTATACCGTTATACCGTTGTATCGTTGTGCCGTTGTGCCGTTGTGCCGTTGTGCCGTTGTGCCGTTGTACCGTTGTACCGTTGTACCGTTGTACCGTTGTACCGTTGTTTCGTTTTACCGTGGTACCGTGGTACCGTTGTACCGTTGTACCGTTGTACCGTTGTACCGTTGTACCGTTGTACCTTGGTGCTGTTGTACCGTTGTACCGTGGTAACGTTGTACCGTTATACCGTTGTTCCGTTGTACCGTTGTACCGTTGTACCGTTGTACCGTTGTACCGTTGTACCGTTGTGCCGTTGTACCGTTGTACCGTTGTACCGTTGTACCGTTGTACCGTTGTTTCGTTTTACCGTGGTACCGTGGTACCGTTGTACCGTTGTACCGTTGTACCGTTGTACCGTTGTACCGTTGTACCTTGGTGCTGTTGTACCGTTGTACCGTGGTAACGTTGTACCGTTATACCGTTGTTCCGTTGTACCGTTGTACCGTTGTACCGTTGTACCGTTGTACCGTTGTACCGTTGTACCGTTGTACCGTTGTACCGTTGTGCAGAGGTTGAATTTCTAGTACCTATCAGCTAATGGAACATTTGAATGTGTTTTTATAGAGAGGTTGTTGCTCTACAGAGGGTCGTTATAGAGAGGCTGTAAGTTGTATTAATGCAATAGTGTCGAACAAATGTCGAACAAAATCATGTTTTGTTCTTTAACAAAATAACTACACATTAGTCAAAGGGCAGCAACTCGTACTACTAGTTAGACAATACTAAACTTGTATGAGTTGTCTTTCTTTAAATTTGAAATCTGATATCCGTCGACTTTATGCTCCAATAAACAATTGAATTTTCAATAACTTTTAAACTTTAAAATACTCTCTGACTGATATTTTATAGAGCAAAAAAATGTTTGGAGAATTTCGGAAAAGCCTTGCGCATGGTCATGAGGCAAACGAACTAGAGGTAAACTATAATTTGGTCATACCTTACTAAGATTCGATTTTAGTTAAAATCCTATCTTTTTTAAATAAAATTTATTTTTTACATACATTTGTAATTTAAAACAGTTTTGTGTATAAGCATAGTAGTGGTAGATGAATGAGATCGATTGTGTTATTTTGGTTCCTTTTCCATGTATGTTTTGTATCGTAATTCAAAGGCCTCTAAATCATAATATTTTTAAGCAACATTTGGTCAGATGACTTAACCTAATTTCCCGGAATTGATTAATTAACAACCGAGTTCTCTCGTTGGTTCTTCCCGAGGTCAATATTGAAATATTTTCGAGTGGTTCCAAATGTTTCATACTTTCA
This sequence comes from Spisula subtruncata, assembly GCA_963678985.1. Taxonomy (NCBI): domain Eukaryota; kingdom Metazoa; phylum Mollusca; class Bivalvia; order Venerida; family Mactridae; genus Spisula; species Spisula subtruncata. The sequence goes on along the minus strand of OY787672.1, from coordinate 21,522,657 downwards.
ATAGAATGGTTAACGTTCGCGAGAGGCAAATTAAACCAAAGTACCAGTCTTTACTTTTATCACCTTAAAATCCGAGATAATCCGAATGTGTCCAATATGCATATTTATTTCCGCTTTCCAGGCATTTTTGGCTTCGATTCAGCATAGAAAGATGGAAAGCATTCTATTTTTATATCATGCAACAAATACAGGAAGTGTTCGCAACATTTTTGACGACGGAATGATGCTTCCAAGAAAAACGGAGACGCCATATTGGACGAAATTAGCACGTGACGAACATTCACCAATGGGCGTCTGGTTTTGCGCAAGTCTGTTGGAGAGTGAACTTCCGGTGGCATCAACATACGGTGAAACTCGGATTAAGATTCCGTGTCAACATGTTGTATCCAATATGCACAAGCCACGACTTTACCTCGAATCGTTTTATTATTTTGAGTCAAAACCAAAGAACCAAATCGCTCGTCTGATATTAGTGGACGCAGAAAAGCAACCGAAGGAACACGATTGGTGTGCAAAGAAATGTTTGCGCCGGCTCAACATGGCGGACAACAAAATTCTGATTTTGAACAATGATAAGCATGTATACAAATGTATTGCAAATGGTGATGAAGTCCCACACATATGGGTGGAAGTATTGGTAGTTGGTAATGTGACTACGATTGCCATTGATACTGTCGACGAGATACCCTCTAGCAGACAGGAGGCTACACCAGGCAAAGTACCACCGCTTATATAACATCGTTTGTTATTCTATTTGCCATTGATATATACTCGATGAATATTATGTGGATAAATTCTAATTTAACTGAAAAGTTATAATATTTTGAAATAAAAGTTTCAAATACTCGTAGAGACAGATCTTATGAACCACACTGTATTACTTGTTATGTCATTTTAAACATATTCTAAGCACTTAATAAATGACACAGGCCATGTATGCTCTGTTTATTTGTTGCGCCGACAGTCATCGATTTCCAAAATAGCCCCCTTTTTAGTGCCATTTTAACGTTTGGTGTAGGAATGTCAACACTTGGTATCAAAACTGCATATAGTTTTTCTTGTATTCTTCCAACGACATCACGAATTACCCATCTTTTCTAATACATTCTTATAGTAAGTTATGTCAAACGTATTGTTGATGTGTTCAGTCATCAGCCGGAGATACATTTCATTTTCAACACAATCCAAAGCTAAAGGCTGAAAATATTCATAAAATTTGTTGGCAACAATGTTGTGGTGACTCAGCAACCATGGAATATCTCCAGTGCCATACACGCATACGTAGTGAACATATTTCCCTTTGCATGTAACACTACTGTCCATTTCCCATTTAACAGTTCGCGAAAGAAATGCATTTCCTGTAATTGTTCTAGCTTGTCCTCCAGGGGTGTCTGGTAAAATGTTCAAAGTAGCCCAGATCATCTCTTCAGGCGCGTACGTATCTTTTAACCAGTCATAAAATGTCTTGACAAATCGGTCTGTCAGAACGTATTCCACGAACTCTCTAGAGAACATACCATACGCACTCCCTTTGTGTATTGTAATGTCATTCCTGAATGGAGCTTTCTGTTGTTTTGTTATAAAACCACGGCTTTTAGTAATTAGTGTCCTTTGTCTAAATTTGTTCTGTTGGTCCGGTGGCATAGGATAGCTTTCAATATCATTTGTACCATTAAGAAGTTTCAGAACTTTAACAATTTCTAGATTTGTTTTCAACATAAACTCCTGCCCGGTCAGATTGATATAATATTTCCATTTATTACCATGTTTTACCATTGCTTCCATGCATTTGAACTCTGCTTCTACTTGCCGTATTGTGGAATAAATTACATTTACCCGATCTTCGATTATATGAACGTTATCAAAGCACTGACCGATTTGTTTAAATTTGAAATAGATCTCAGCTGGTGCTTTTGTGTCGATGTGGATGCAATAAACGTTATGCTTTCTGTAGATATATCGTAGGAGACGATGCGCTTGATTATCACTTCGGTGTATCTTCATTGCAAACGCCAAGGGAAACAACTCCTCCTCCTCTGTAACCGCATGTTTTCCGTACAAATACGAATATTGCAATGCTTCGCAGTTAAAGAAAACATTGTCAATATCACAACATGTATTAATACGTTTATTGCTATTTACTGGACTGAAGTTGTTGAAATTCCCTTTGTTAGTGAGCGAGTTACGCACGTCGTGAGTACGTGAAAGGCCTGTCTTAAACCTCGATTTGGCACTTGATATGTTTTGGCACTCTTGTTTGTTTACATCGATATATTTCTTCATGTTACAGTTATGGACACCTCCCTCTTCATCTACCCCATGCACGACCTTAAAATGGCCAATCTTTGATATATTAATATGCCTTCTCGGTTCAACTTCTCTCGTTTGCTTCATACTTTTCGACTTCTGTTCTGAATCAATTTTGACCATTGGCGTCGCCGTCTTCTTAGCAGCATCTGTATTTTCCACCGATGGTGCCGAGGGGCGAACAAATAATATTGCAATCCCATTGGTCCAAGTCAGTTCGTCCTTTCTATTTATAGATGTGTCGTCAGGTCCGTCACGTGACATGTACCAGATGATCGTATACATATAAATAGCTACAAGGAGAAACGATTTTGGATGTCTGGAAAGAAGCTTGCATCCTGAAAGCAAGAAATATATATATTACTGAAAGTTATATACTCAGTTTGAGAAAGCATTTAGCAAAACGATAAATATTAAATAATAATCAGATGGGGGGGGGGGCTCATCAGAAACTGCAGAGCACGATATACTAAGCAGCTACAAAATCACGGCGTCCGTCTCCGAGGTCCTGACTGTTTCAGTCGAAACAGACCCGGAGCAGCTTGCAGAAGAAAAGAACAGATTAAACGAACGACCACACACCATAACATTATGCCAACAATAACTCCCAACACATGTGTATATAATTACGTACTTAAGCAGTGTTATAATATCCTAGTAATAATGTCACTTTTTTGCACGATAGATTTGAAAAATATCATACTTGTTTTTGTGTTTAAATTTTCCAAGTATTATGATCACTAAAATGGTGCCGGTAGTAAAGAAATATTAGATACATCATTTGCACCAAATATGGCTCGCTTATTTGACAAACCATATTCGTTGCTGAGGCATACTTTCGGCGAAATATGTTTTCATCCTATGAAAGCCATATTCGATGATAGCCATATTCGACACAACATACCTCTTCGTATCGTTCGAATGTTCATGATTAATTTTCCAAGTTCCAACTATAGCACTCGGCGAGTCCTCAAAAACACGATTTTTCTCGTAAATGTATCTGGGTATTGTGATGAAGATACGTATGCTGTGTCGACTTTAATATCCATCACAATATCGATGTGGTAGTAGCAATAAACACTATAATAATTTCCCTCTCACGAAGTTAATAAGAAAGAAAACAAATTACTAGTGGTAATCTCAGACAAATATATCCAGTATGTTTCGAATCAAGAAAAAGGATAAATTTTATGATGTTATGCCCATCAGTTTAGTGATCATTCTTCATAAAAAAATAAAAATTATGTTTATACTGTATATGTCTAATAATCCTACCAATGCACATTGTCTATCCAGTAAAACTATATGACATGCAAGTTCTTTTCCAATGTTAGAGCGCATTTTTGTGTTTTGTTTTCACTGCTTCAGCATCATTTGTTTGTAAGAAAGCTTGTTGAATTATTAAGATGCCGATATCTGATTTGACGTATTGATTGTGTTGCGTCTTGGCGAAGGTAGCATCGTGTCTATATACCCGTATTCTGGACGGTGGTCATTTATTATTTATATTAGACAATGTGATCGGGTAATTGCATTATGTTCTGTTGTACATGTGATATCATTGTTGTTTATATTGTTGTGTAACTTATATTGTTTAACAATACCACATGTAAATGTGTTGATCAGTGTTTACATAAAACTAGTACAGTAAAACTTCGTTATGACGAGCATCGATATCACGAGCACCCGGCATATCTTGAGCAAGTTTGAAACCAACATCCGTTTGTATCATCAACAAATGTCATTTGGTTATTACGAGCAGCCTGTTTATCTCGAGCATTTTACCTGTTCCGATCACTCCTCGAGATTATGAAGTTTTACTGTATATGAAAAACTCCCCAGAACATTAGAGAAGCGTTGCCTAACCAAAGCGCTACCGAGTGTTTTATAGAGTTACCTCCCGTAAAGTTAAAATATTGGACATGAGTAACCTTGCATGTAAAGCATTGCAAGTTAATTGTATTCTGATACCGCATGATATTTTATATTAACACAATACATACGCTGTCTCTCGTTCCTGACACATTGTCAAGTTAGATATTTATAGATATAATTAGATGTGAAATACGAGCCTTATTTGCTTTATGAGATATACGAGGATGTATATCTACCTTAAAGAGGCATTCCCCATAACAAGCATATTTTTCTCTACTATCACATTAAATAAGCTAAATGTACAAAGCACTATAAATTATCATAATTTGTCCGAAGAAATTGTGCACAAATATGTCTCTATAATGTCAAAAAGATATTCAAAGCAACAATAATAATTAATTGCTTCCGGCAATTTATTATTATATGGTCAAATGGAAACAACTCATGAATATTTTGGCTCGTTTAGGAAACATGTTTTCTTTTTTTTCGGTACTCGGTGGGAGCTTTTTGTTGAAGATTTGAGGAGTTTGAGCGATAATGATTCTCATTTAATGTATAATATTCCTGAATCGATTTAAACGATCAAAGTTATAGAGAATGCCTCTTTAAACTTAAAGCCAGCCTCTGACTATTGTCAGACTAGGTCTTACATTTAAAACAATTTTCCTATACGAGTTTCTAATAAACGTTGATCAATATGAACGGACAGCGAATGTAAAGTTCGATGTGTCTTTGACGCCACTAGTGAAAATATAGATTTCTGTGATCACTCGATGAAATAAAGTTACATATGTAGATCGTACACCAAAATCAACAAATAACCTCTATATAGAAACAATTAATATATTGTTTGTAACATTATATGGAAAATTTATGTGCAATAATGAAGTTAATCAAGGGAGGTTATTCTTGCGATAAATATATGTCATGTATTATAGTAAGTCAGAGTAGCGTCCCTTTCACAAGTCCAATTTTTCTTCATACGTAACATGTATATGAATAAAAAATAATAATGCTTGCATTGAGTGTTGTGTCATATTTCTTCCAGTAACGTTTTAAATAGAATGTTTGCCAACATTTTAGTACCGTCCAGTTATACTATTGAACCTCAAGTTGAAAAGAAGGGCCACGGGCAACTTTCAAGAATGATCTTCCTTGATAAGGTTATTAAAAACAGTAAAACTTCGTAATGACGAGCATCGATATCACGAGCACCTAGTCTATCTCGAATAGACTTTAAAATTGTATCCGCTTGTATTATCAATACATGCCCTTTTTCTATTTCGAGCACACTGTGTATCTCGAGCAGTTTACCTGTCCCGATAACTTCTCGAGATAACGCAGTTTTACTGTATATTTTCAGTAATTGGATTGTCTCCCCTCAACCGAAAACATACAAATTTATGTCTATCAAATGGTGGAAATTCATATAAGAATGCATAGTCGTGTGGTTTACACGTTGAATGTATGAAATGAACTCAAGACACATTAAAAGGGTCCGCAAGTAAGCTATCATTTATCAGTAAACCGTCAACTTTCCGGTTTCTACTGGTTTGTTTCATGGAATGTGACGTTTTCGTCGTTGTCGCCCGTTTTATTCTATAGTAGGATATTCTGTTTGGTTCCACATAGTTGTTTGAAAGACAGTTTTTCTTCCTTGGCACCAATATAACATATTGTGTATCCACCGTAAAAATGAATAACAACATTAGAAATTAAACCCGTTAGAAATGCTTTATCTACTGACCTATCGATAAAACAGTTTTGTTTAAATTGCTAATGAAATATTTATTGTTTTCGATTTATAGTCCTAATCACGCTCCCAGACGCTTGTCTGTAGATGATGCTATGTTTGTCGCGTGCTATGTGTTAATTATATCATATCAAATCTGATGGAGGCTGGCTGGCAATCTTCATAATCAAAATTATAATGAATATTTAAAAGCATTGCGTGACGAAGATATTATATCCACTCACGAAATATTTTCTGTGTTGAAGGGTATCCATGGATTCTATGAAGAAATATTGCCTACTTCATAACATCGGGATCAGTTGCATGTTTTCTCCGGATGTACGACACAAAACCGATGGCATTTGTTTGCCCTTAGTCAGCCCAAAGTTGTCGATATGCCCACAACATGAAAGGCATGACTTGTATATAACCCTTGTACTGTCCATTTATTGTAAGATATAATTTGAGTCTTGGAATACAAAATGTATTTGGAATCTTATTTAAAACATACACATATACACATTTTACCATTTTACCATTTGTGATGGTGTGATCATTCAGGCCTAACGGAGGCCAAAGGAAAGGGGTTAAACATGAACACTATGGGTACACAAATTGACAGTGTTAGTAAAAAGTTCTTTTGAGTAAACAATTTTAAAAAAATGAATTTTTAATTCGTTTGCAAAACTTTTGACGCTCAGTATATTATGCATGTCGAACCAGCAGAAGACGAATTTGTAGTAAAGTCGATGCTTTTCGAAAGGCCCTATTTTTTCTCCCGTTGTTGTCTATGCGAATATGACCAGTACGATTTGATGTTCATGGCGTGTTTTGGTAATGAGAGTTCAGAAATATTCGAACTAACCTAAATATCAAAATATCTAATATCATTGTTTTCTTGGCATAGTTATTTTTCTAGTTCATTGTTCATTGTTCATTGTTCATTGTTCATTGTTGAGGATCTTATGGAAGATTGATAGTTTCGTATATATATTGTCAAATAAGTTTCCTCGTAAAATAAAGTCTTTATTATTATTATTTATTATAACCATAGAGACATCTTTATTCTGTTTTGTTTTCATGCTTAAATGTTGGAAAATAAAAACGATGCAATGATTGAGTTGAATAAGATATTTAATAGTAGCCCCTAAAAGAAAAAGAAAATGTTACAAAATGACTATTCTACAATGTACAAAATATATATTACAACGGACACATGAAAACTAAGGTATAAAACTATTATCACAGTCAAAATATAAACAAACATAACAAATATATAGAAGGTTGAATGTGCTAAAATGTCGCCAGTGTGACGTCATTGCACAGCATGGCAGAAATCTGTCACAAGATTGCGCATTACAATTTTTTAAAAAAAACGTTGGCACGGTTACCACATAACAGTTTCTTAACGGACACAAATGCGAGTATAATTGTGTTTGGCCCACAATTTCGTGAATTTTATGACAGAAACTTTGAAAATTAGCATCTTTTTACCTCTAATTTTCAATGAATAAAAAATATTTTTATTAAGTCAAAACCATTCAATAGCCTCATTACAGCAGAATTTTACGGTATTCCGAAGAAAATAATTTAAGATATATTAATGTAATAATCTTTTCACCGGGGGAGGTTGTGGGGTCATGACGTCATTATGTGCAATATGGACATAATATGTACAATAAAGAAAGAATTTTGCAAATTTAGTCTTAGTAATAAATGATCTACAAAGAGATTCGAATTGTGAAAAAAAACACTGTTTAAACTATTCTGTTGGAAGAATAACAGAAAAAATAAAGTATACTTAAATATGAAGCACTGTTTAGCGAACGCTATACTCTAAAAGGATGTTAACCATAGAAGAGTGGTCAACTAGTAATAAACAATGATTGGCTGAAAACGGGTCTCTTTTGAACACGGAATAATTTAGAATGAAATACATGTACAGTGTAAATGTACAACAAAGTCAACCCGACGAATTTCTTGCAGCACTTTTACGCATGCGGATCGCATATCTGTAAAAACTAAAAACTAAACAGAAAGTAGGAGCACGTTTCTCTTCAGAATATCTTGCACACCTTAGTTCTGCTGCATACTCCGTAAAACATGTCATAAATAAAAGTTCACTATGCTCCATTGTAGTCGCTCAGAAATAAAGGTAAGAAAGCCGTCACTGGATCTAAACGACATCATTTCCTGTATGACGAAACACCATGCGGAATACTACGGATTTCGTCGTTCTACGCTACACTTTCTGTGTTTCGTCACAATTCATTCCACCCGATCTGAACCATCATATTAAAAAATGTTATCTCAGCTTTAACGAAAACATCGTCCGAAACAACGCTACTGGTACCCTTATATTGCGGTACGTAGCACTGTCGTTTGAGGTCCGAACAACCCCGAAATTTAACTGAGATATTCTGACGTCATGGTCATCATCTTGCTCTCTCTCTCTGTCCAGCCGCGAAGTAACTATTTAGTACACAAAAGATAAGTGTTTCCACAAAGGAGTTAATACACGAAACTAAAATTCTTGTATCTATAATTAATTCCATGTTTCTTTTGCATTTCCATACGCTTTTTATGAATAATTTCGGATATCCATTCTTTGTCGATCGCAAAACCCATTGGTCGTCTGGGAATGGTGTTTAAGAAGAATGTCTCATTATTTTCCATGTGTACCTTTGGAGGATCCCTTTCAGTTTCCGGTTCCTCACATTGTACGAAGTATGGCAGTCGTCGTGATACTTTCCTGAAGAGATAAAAACATAATTCAATTAAATTAGTGAATCCAATTGAACCGCACTTTAAGAACCACTGCAATAAAGTGAAATAACTTAACCAAGCCAGCGGACTAACAAAAGTCAGATTCAATCTCACTGGTTTGGTCTTAATAAAATAAACTCGAAGAAACTTTTCAAGATTACTAAGTGTTGCCGTACTATCACGGTTGCACACAATAAATTAAACAACGAAATACGTTGTAATTCAAATAAAATGTACGTTATTTATCTTAAAGAATTGTTGTTCGGTCCTAGGGATAGGTACTTACTTAAGTTTGAGAGGGTCCCCATGTACCTCCATCATCCAGCCATGTTTCTTCGTCATCTCGTCATAATCAGGAGTCTCACATCTGTCAAACACTTCTTCATCTTGTAGTCTCATCTCCATTTGTTTTGGAGATGGCGCTTTAGGTCGCAATGGTGTACGCTTTCCAGATGGCGGTAGTCCCCCTGAGCCAAACCGTTGTGTTGAAACGGGGGTCCTTTTCGAAGAAGGTGCGGGTGATGCCTGCTGACGTGAAATCGACATTCTACCCGACGGCGGTCTGTCGGGAGAAAACTGGATACCGTCGGCAGCTGGAATATCATTTATGTCGATTGCACTTGGTTGCGGCCATGAACATGGGTAAGTAGGATCCGACTGAGTGATGGGATCAACATATTCCTGAGGGGTATAACGGACCGGTGAAGGTGTAGGACGGATTGGTCCGGCAGATTTTACAGGCCTCGATGGTTTTGTAGGCGTGTTTCTGCGGAAAGTTGCGCTTTGAACTCGAACCTTTTTCTGTGCGGCAGAGGTCGGTGATTGGACAGCATATTCGCATACGGGTGTCGGTGGCTTTGGTGGTGAGGGTTCTCGTGGCAGCATAGCGGAAACACACAGTGGAGGCGGTGATTGTTGTTGTGGCGGTACAGTGATTGGTGTTTCCGGTACATGCGTAGACCAACATTGTTGCGGCGTAGGTATATTCAGTCTTGGTGGTGGTTTATACGTGGTATGTATCGGTGCACTTTGAACGCGTGGTTGTATGTTACATTGTGACCCCTCAGTTTGTCCCCTAGAACCACCATGGCTGCTGACACGTGATGAGGGTCGACCAGTTTGTTCTGGCGGTGTGATAGGCGGCTGGTAATATTTGCTTTGTCTGTATCTATACAATGCCTCCAGTTCTGAAATATGACAAAAACATAAATATAATGTTTATAAAATGAACGCGTGCTAAAGTATTATACTATATATTATGGCCCAGCGGTTTACCAATTCCCGAGCTAGTCTGTCCGGTTAATCCTCATTCGTAGGTCCACATGGACTGGATAGCTGAATGAACAAATGTGTAGTTTGCACCTATAGTGGTGTCCGAACTCTTTACTTTACATGGTAATCGCATTACAATTCAACATACATTTTAAGAAGTTAAAAACCCAAAACTAAAACCATGTTACAGCGAGTTGAATCGGTATGAGGGAAGCAACTTTCGTCTTGGAACTGTAGTCCAAAGTCACGTGATATTGCTTCATTGAAATTAGAATTCTGAACACTTACGATACGGTGTGAGAGTTTCTACTCGGCGTTCTTCGTAGACATTTTTCGCGGAGGGATACCACCCGTATGTTTGTTCCTTCATATTTATCCTTCCGCTCGAACTGAAAATAGAAAATGTTGTTCTTTAAGAATATATCAACATGTATAATCACATTCCATTTGTTAAATAACCATGGTAACGAGTATATTGCACAACTCGTAAGGAAATTCCTTGTATCTCACCTCTGTCTCTAACATTTGCAATAATGCCCCAGAGTGGGCCCTGCAAATTGCATGGAAGAAGAAGAAGAATATCTAGATAAAAATGTATTAATAAAAAAACAACAACAACAACACAAAAATGCAATTTGACACATTTTATCAAAAAGATTATTTACATGCGCGGAAGACTATATCCTTTCCTTTCACCGAACATCTTAACTCTTTAACAAAAACTTGTGAAATGAAAACCTATTCGTTAAAGTGGTCAACTTTTTATGTTCAAATGTACTATTCAACAAACAAACGCCGTTTTTGATAATTAAGATGGCGCTACTTTTCAATTATAGTTATGTTATCTTTCCATTATTGATATTAGTTTTATACGTTTTTTATTAATAACATTTCTCCCCGTTGTTATAAATATAATCTTTATATGGATCAAGATATCAATAGGTACAATTGTAAATTATTGCGACCAATTTAAGTACGAATCATTTTAAGCGCGAATAGTAGAAGAAATCACGCCTCCAGCCAGCGAGTATGACCTGTTTTGATTCGATTCCATACCTCTTCAAACCACCACAAAAATTCGTTATCTCGTGTTATCAAATTTAGCCAAGTCCACGAAGATAATTAAACTACTAACAAATGCATCCAAATCTTAATCCGTGGTTTTATAATTTATATAATTTATCTTTAAGGTGGCCCTCCAATAAAAAGGCTGGTTCCGAAATGCGGACAAATCAAAATCGAGAACGCAGCAGAGGCATACTATTTGTCGCATATACATGATTTACATAAATTGTAAAACCATTTGTTACTCAATATTTCATTTGTTCAATATAACATATGCATTTGTATAATCATCAAGTAGTTGTCAAGATAATGGCGCCGTTAATTACTTTCGTATTTTGATAATTTACAAAATTGCATAACATGACTAGCAACCAGAAGGTTATTGTTGAATTACCAGATTGAATTAAATGTTATATATAGCTTTCTTTCAATAGAAGCACAATTAATGCTCCTGTCTAATAATTTCGAATTCTAAAGCATAGATATTGCTTGCTATTAAAATAATTTAACAGTCAATTTTTGTTATCAAAATGCTTGGGGTTTCAAAGAATACATTATCTTCGAAGTAATTCAAAAAGTACATGGGCACTGTTTGAATGTCAGTTACTCTATAATTATGACATCAGTAGTTGTCAATTCTGCTCCAGTCAAATATGCATTCAACTCGATTTTGTACAAGCGGCATTATGAATACAAAGAGACCACAATCTCCTGTATCATCAAATCCTGCCAATGGAGTTCCATATCCATAGGAATCACTGCTGCTTAGTCATTTTTGCATGCATTTCAATAGTTTCACTTACGGTCACTAACGATTACTCACGATCACTTACGATTACTTACGGAAACTACCGATCACTTACGGAAACTGCCGATCATTTTCGGAAACTATCGAAGCTGAGAAACTTTAGGGACACGAACAATCGTTGTTTGTCTATTAAATTTCAGATGGTATACACCATGCGATTTTAGTTTCAACAATTTAATGGTAATTTCATACACAATTATTCATAACATGTATTCATTACTTGTGGCAAAGCAACCAGCCTGACAGCCCGTGACGACCTCATTATGAGGTTTTAAGTTCCTAATTTACTGTCGACAGTGCTCCAAAAACAAAGAGGGGGCAACCTCAGTTATTCCACACAAAATGCCAAAACGTTTAAAAATTATCGTAGTTCAATTCTATTCTACTCATTACCCTAATCAACCTATTATAAACAAAGTTAATGTGAAACATGAAGCTATTTTAATGGGATTAAAATCCGTGAGAACATTTCAAAAATATAATTAAGCTGGCTAGAATTTGATAAGTATGCAGTAATTAGTTAGTACAATAAGAACTAAACACCATGTATGTATACCAGAAACGCATGATTACGCTAAATGCCTAAATAAATGATCGGGAACAATAGTATTGTCTTTGTGCAAGATATATTGAGTTCTCAATGTATACAAAACTTGAAATTAAATACATTGTAAACAATAAGGTCACAGGCCCCGGTATCATTCAAGACATTTCAATGACAATGCCTCTTTAAATACATTAATCATTTGAGCATAATTAACCGACCGCAACTGCGATTTTCTATAATTGTCAACTTAACAAATCTAAACAATGTCAGTATATTTCAGCAAATCGACGCCTAAGAATAGACAAAAATAATGATCTTTAATTAATAACTTCATTAGTTTTCCTTATTAATGTTATTCCTTTTAATTCGTTTCCAAATAAAACAAAAGTAAAACCTTATTACTGTACGTTTAAGAATCGATGCAATACGACCATATACGCCCATAAACTATTCTACAATTAGTTTGTATTTTCATTTCAATCGCTAAAGATACACTTTAAATGAAACACTATCGATTTTGTTATTAAATGCCAATCAAACCTAGTTTAAAGCATGCCAATTACTAATTAATTAAAGCATGCAATACTTGATCGGGCTAATTGATAGTAGCTAACTTTCCCTGACTACTTGCAAACATGAATACACTCGTGGTTGCTAACTGCACATTACATATAATTATTCACCCTTGAAAGGTTATTTAAGTAACAATACATTGTTCTGCTAAGTTCTACAGTTGATTGAAGTTTAGCATTCAGGAAGTATTTAAGCATTAACTTATATATTGAATAAGAATTGTAACATTATGTCCCCTTGATACATGTTGTAATTTGTTTCTGACTGCATCAAATATGGCTATGTCGTTTTCTTCAATTGCAGTAGTTAGCATTACATTATAATGAAGGGACACGAGGGTATGTTTCCATACGCATCCCAATGCTCAAGGGAAGTTACAATGTCAAAGGGTACTTGAGCGGCTTAACAGCTGAAAAGAGCCATAGAAAATTGGTAACTTAACTTATATACCTTTTGAAATATACTATAACCGTATATATAAGTACATTATATATAACACTGATTACTTAAATTCCAGAAAAAGCGATACTACCAACACTGGCCAGCACCAACCATTATACAAGCATATTAAGCTTTTATACTAACATTATAGGCCATAAGCCATTTAGGCAGGGTTATACAAGTAACTGAATAGCCACGCACTATGAATAGCTCAGTCTATCACAAAAATACCCTAAAGTGTATGTTAAAATGTCCATTACACCATTTCAAGACAGCCTACACGAATATCATCTAAGGTGAATGTTAAGGATAATAATATTATAGTAAAACTTTGCTATATCGAGGAGTGATCGGGACAGGTGAAATGCTCGAGATAAACCGAGCGCTCGAAATAACCAAACGGCATGTATTGATGATACAAAGAATATTGGTTTAAAACTTGCTCGAGATAGGTCGGGTGGTCGTGATATCGATGCTCGTCATAACGAAGTTTTACTGTAATTTATAAAAATGACATTATGATTTTAATATAACATGATTTGTACAGTCATAGATAAGGTTATGTTTTGTGGGGTAACTACCACATCAGCAGATTGGTATTTATAGTCCTGTTCATCTACTACTTGAATTGCAAAATTTATTGTGGGGAGATAAAACTGCACATCCTTATTTTAAATCAAGTCGTATGCATTTATACGTTTGTTTCAAGATTTACAACACAAAAACTTTCAAAGGAACAGTAACTTAAGATAAATATTTCACAATTCAAGATTGTCAGCAATAAAATTGTGGGCTTAAACAGCGGGATTTGAGAATAAGTGCTTATTTTATGGCCCACATTGACATATCGTGTCATTTGGGCACATTGGAGATATGACGTCTAGCCGTAACTGTACGAAAAGGTCACATAACTTAGTTTAATATAATAATCTGCCATATATTTATGTCATAATAGTCACCCAGCATCTGATGTCGGGTTATGGTTTATAATATAGTATTTCAATTACACTTGCTTATTTTGTCAAGACTGAGTTTTGCATGGAAGGATCGGAGCTCAAACCTTATCATTTTGGTTGGGACACAATCCTAATATACTCAATATAGTATAATGTAATCATGTGCAAATAATATTGTTACGATGCACACTGGTTTGTACATGCTCCTACTGCAATGTAATTGGATATCAGATACGAGTACATTGTACATCCATATAAATTGCAAAATTAAATAACACTCAATATGTAGAGAACTTAATGTAGTTTCCATACATAAAGACGTGAACCACATTGTCCCTATGCCATGATGAATACACCCTCCACTCCTAGTGTCAATATGACATTTATAAGATAGTGATTGTTTTACGTAATATCTTCCCTAGTCCATGTTTGATTTTGACTTAAAACTGGACCAAGAGCGGATCATACTGACAGGGCTTTGTCTGATACATGACATATCATTGCATACGTGTGTATTGATTAAATGACATAATTAATACAGGTAGGTATGTCACAAGACTAGGACAAAATCTACCCAGGTGCATTATAACTTTGATTTTTCTACCCAGGTGCATTATAGCTTTATGAGTATTTTCGCTTGAAGCATACTTGATAAATAAACCAGTGACACTATTTGGTCATTAATCTACCATGCACACCCACTGATACGACATTAAGGCTTATAGCACGAAGATGTATGCAAATGTTCTCGAAAGGCTTGCATTGGTCGTGTGCTTTTGTAAAAAATCAAATTGCATATTCATATAAATATGGCCTTCGTTTTTTCTGATATCTATAGGCATACACAAACCAACGTTTGATTTACACATAATTTCAACATTTGTGAGATATCACCGTAAATAACTGCTCATCTACCTATTACAAGTGCATGCTCTTCCTTAATCAACTGACAACCTGTCCTCTTGAGCAGGACGAAGCCAACGTCACTGAATAATGTAACACGTCAGACCTAGTAACTTTGTTGTTTGAACCAGGTGAACAAACAAAATCGAAACTCACAGGATATTGTTCTCAAGAATTGGTTCCAACTCTCCAAACATTGAGGATTTGTCCTACTCACTGATACTCCCGAGTGCTGAAGGAAGAACCCGGTGCTATCAGTGGCTAGAACAAATAATTAATTTCCGGCGGGTTGAACCAAAATGCAAATGCTTACGACGATTGTTGTCTTCGCGTGGACATAAAATACCATCTTAAACTGGCAACAACGATACAGACATCAACATGACCTCGGAGATTGTTACATACATATCGATGGCTTAGAATGAGAAGGTCGTAACTCCTACATACGACCTTATAAGACTCATACATATTTTTAATCTGCTTCACAAGACGCTTCCTATGAGCCTATTTTCATGAAAATCTGAAATTGTCATGTTGACCAAAATGAAGTTTAAAAAGCTTGTTTTCCCATAGGTAAAGAGTAAATTATAGACAGTTTTCACTTGTTTTCTCAAAATATCGATTTGGTAGTTACGACCTTCTTGTTCTAGGCCAGCGATATGTGTATCAGATGCTTTATATGTGACCTAGACTATTAACGCCTATCATAAGCATTTATTTGATCTCCACAGATCTTGATTAAGATATACTCTGAGTCTCATAAATAATTTACAAAAAAAGATTCCATAGTAACACGTATTTATCATTATAATCAAGAAATGAATTAAAGTACAGTTATCCGTCGTCAATAGTAATAAAATAGAACAAAACACTGATAAAAGAGAATGTACGAGTTGAATTACGTATCCAGAAATCAACTGGAAACTACCTGTTTAAATTCGTGCTAGTAAACATTAGATTTTCAGTTTTGATAGTGCATGCTGCTCTTAGAAACGCATGCATTGTGTACATGTTACATAACAAAGCAACGTGATATAATTGATAGATCTCAAGCAATATAACATTATTGCTGTTTCATGTTTGAAGACTATAGTGATTGTCCTTTTACTGCGTTTCAAATACAGTTCCTCGAGAAGAGGGACCGAGGTTATGACTTGGCGCTGCCATCGTAGCTGTGTGGCTTTGATTTGTGCCCTACTATTTATGTGTTCATCGTCACAAAGGTATGACAGATGGGTTTTCATTGTAAAATATAAATGTCTTTACGATACTAACAATCAGTGACTGTCTTCTTTTTTATTTGCTTATTAAACGATAAATTAAACTGAATTAATTTACAGGTTAAGTATATATCAATGGTGGAGATTTTCAAGTACACTCTAGAGGTGACTATGGCAGTATTCGTTATTTCGATATTACCGAGTACAGGTATCCATTTGTCACTTACATGGTGAATTTAGTACTATTTGCAATCGAAATTTGTTGACACAATAGATTTGAAGTATTTATTCTCTTCTAAGTGGTGTAGCATTTATATGTAGCATTCGTGAAAAGTAAACCTCAAATATTATGCTATAAGTTTCAAATGTATATACCAATAAATGTTCGAATAGTCTTCTAATAGTTCAAGTACATGTTGCATTTGTATTATTTAATGACACTCTTATGCGTTTAAACAATATAATTGTATGTTTACAAAGTTGTTTAAATTCGTTAAGTTGTATTGTCGACACATTTAAGGATCGTAGCTTTACCCAAAGGGGTTTGACTCGACTAAAATAGATTTTCAGTCATGTTTTACCCTGATACGGACGCTGAAACCCCTCATAAACGCGTAGTGTATGTACCTTGTATTTCGGACCAGATGGGTATTTGCATTCTCGTTCAACCAGCGTGTTTTTCATCCGTAATGCATACAGTCTAGGGACTTGACTATACATTGATTTATGAGAATGGGTATTTGGTATTCATGGCTGAATATACTAAGACTCTGTGTGTCTATGAGCTGATTACCATTGTTTCGATCTTTCCTCAGACATAAATAGTGGACAAAGGCACCCCCTTGATGGGCTGAGCATAAGTATACTGATCATGAAGTATATTTGAAACTATTAGTTTGTTACATAGCGCGTACGTATACATCAACACATAAATAAGAATGGAAGAATACGAGACCGAACAAAATAATTATATCCGTTTTTTATGTAACAGTATAACGTGTTAATGCCCTTGTTATATTTTATTAAAGTGGTAGTCGTGCTATCGCATTCACTTGCAAACTTGAAACTTAAATTAGCAAAAGCAGATCCCATGAACGTCTTGTGGTGTTAGCCACTTTAGTGGTAAAATAAATATGCGGTGAACTATCAATGTGCTTCTAATGCAATTCTAAAACGCCAACGTATTTAAATAAGCGCATTCAATAAAAAGCAATATCCTACTTAACCGACTGCTGTTAAGTGAAATTCAAATTGCATTAAAGAGCTTTGTTTAATCCTCCATACTATGTGTCCAAACTATATTATTGACAACAATGTAAATACACCGATATTGTTACGACCTCTTAGGCCGAATTCGATAATAAAGTTTTTTTTCGATTCGTTCTTTGTTTAACGTTACCTCAGCTTTCTGTGTCTTCTCTAGTCTGGTTCCCGGTACCTAAATCTTTCATTACATTACAGTATAGGTCCGGCGTAATCTAACAAAAATGGTCGCTTCCATGTGTAAAACAAGATGGCGGTTTAACATTAGCTTATATAGGGAATTTTAGAATATCCCCCAAAAGTGTGTGTTATGCATGTGTCATTTCGATGAGATTTTGTATATTAATGGGAACATGTATATTCTTTTCAATTAAACATGTTTCATTACAATGACACAACTGACATGTACAAAAAAAACGCAAAGTAAATTAGGAAAATGTCTGTGCAAGCGTGTATATAGTGCATATAAATCGCAACTGATATCAAAAGCCCGGTTAGCTCAGTTGGAAAAGCGACAAACCAGTAACATTGATGTTTGAGGTTCGATACCAGTATTGTCATTGTTTTTTTTTTTAATTTTTGTATGTAACGTAATTCGCTATTAGTTTATACTTGAATAAGGAACATGATGAGAAAATAACGTTTTTGTATTACACAAATTAAGCAAAATATAAAAAAAGGAAAACATTAACTGGCCTACGCAGGGATCGAACCAGGGATCCTTTGATTACAAGTCAGTGGCTCAACCGTTTGTGCTAACTTGGACACTTGAAAACAAATAAATTGATGGACTATTAAAACCCTGCGACAAAAATATTTTTATCATTTTATAAACGTTAATTTGTAGATATAAGTGCTGTTGTAGCGAATAAACTTCTATAATTGCAAAGACCATTATTTTTTCCATTACTATGCTACGTCACATGAAAATGACACATATATAACATACACTTTAGGGGGATATTCTAAAATTGCCCATATAAACTAACGTATGTTCGCCATTTTGATTTGACCACTGTAGTTATCGATTATTGGTTGCTGCCTGACCTAAACCACTGTAAGATTTAGGACAGGGAACCAGACTATGTCTTCTCGTGGACTTTAAACCAACATGGCTACAAATATCGTACAGACCATAGCCCAGCTTTTGATCGAGAATTCAGGTTCCTGATAGACAATTCTATTCAACAACAGGCCTTTTACGGGTTTACAAGCACTGACGTAACGCACCCAACTGAATACGTTCGTAATTTCGTACACTCGCTGTAAAACAGTAGTTGATACTTCTTTCTATTTCACTCGATGCATTACACATCATATACCAAATATTCGTTATTTAATTATCTACATTGAAATTTTAATTTGAGTTCACGTAGAATAGTATGTAGCCGTAGCATTGGAGACAATGCCTGACAGATATACACAAATCCGTGTGCAATTTGTAACACAAAACATTGTACTCAATACCGTGCGTTACGGCACTGCTTTATAGCAACACACGTATTGTAACCAGAGTACCATCCACACTCACAGCGTATACGCCTAATCAGTGTATGACTTATTGAAATACTATAAGTTTATATTAATACAATTCGATATGCATGACTATGACTTATTGCGAGCAAAAACGTATGTGATGTCCGATCATTGTATGGCTTATTGAAGAAATATATAATTTAGCGTGTATGCCTTATTGTGATAACCAGAAGATGACTCGTTTATACCCTGTGGCATTTCTATCTTTCAAATGTTGTAGTTGTCTTGGCTAGATTGAAATACATGTTTATTCAAATGTTTTATTTCAAGTGTGCCGGTTTTGGACGAGCAATATGTTTGGCACGATTTATGTTCGAAATCTTAAACGTATCAATGGTTTACTAGTATTTAAAAGAATATTTTTTTATCATTTACTACATCAATTGGAAAACTTTAGTCGACAATATGTCAAAATCGGAATGCTGGCAAGTTTTTTGTATTTACAAACAAATTGGGTAATAAAGAGACCCGTATTTTAAAGTTTAAGAATACGTCGACAGATTTAGCACCAGCTTAATAGAAATGTTTTGTGCCAATAATGTTTAACAGTCAAAATACAATATAATCCAATCCGTTGATTTTTGACAGAATACAACATGACTTGGCAAAATGCAATATACATATTCGTACTTTAAGGACAAGTGACCATTATGAAAGCTACAATAGAAGGGCCTGCCTTCGTTCCAGTGCGTACAATATAACACCTACCCCATTATAACAAGTCGTTCGAATAAATATGGCTGTTTAGTATAAGTTGTAATTGATATAAAAGCAGTTAATTGTTTGTATTGTTATTGGTTGATACAGGTTGCATGCTACATAGCAGATACGATACTTTCAAAGTCAAATGAGAACGGGTGTAAATATACTATCGTCCGGCAGGTATCTTAGTTTAACTAGGTATACCTGAGTTAACGGTATTCACCGCTATTCTTTCGAATGGGATAGTTCCCTCATAAGTATTACTAAGTCTTATTGAATCGACTATATTCAATTTAAACATACCTGCCTCTCATAATAATATCAAACGTTTAAGAATTTTTTTCATTTTCAGAAAGATAATTTCGTAAAGATTGTTCAATTTCACCCTGTTTACACGATATTACATTACACCGTAGCGATATTGATTCAATTTTATATGATCGAATATTATAATTGAATCCAGCGCACTTTGAACTAGTCGAGGTTTGCAATTACAGTTAAAATGCTGTCTGGTGAAAATATTAAATGATTTACTTCTAAAACGCCTGTTACTAATACCAGAACTTTGATAGGAACAACGGTTATAAGCAAATATTTGCACAAACGAAGCAATTGTGTACGGTACAAGGGTGGTTCTGTGTACACAGACAACTTCACTGTATGAACTAATAAACTTTATCATTTTTTATTAGTATAGATCTATTTGTAATCCATAATCAACTAATATTTTGTCAGAAAATGCATGATAGACTCAATAAAAACCACCTTATTAATTGATATAATCGCCCGGCTGACACACATGTGGAAAATTGTTATTTCGTCAGAGCAGTTAAATTTCGAATATTATTATCTGCTATTATGTTGATGTGTTCCTGAATGGATATTTTTGCAAAACACACATTCGACCGTGAGCAGAGCAGAGCAGAGCAGAGCAGAGCAGAGCAGAGCAGAGCAGAGCAGAGCAGAGCAGAGCAGAGCAGAGCAGAGCAGAGCAGAGCAGAGCAGAGCAGAGCAGAGCAGAGCAGAGCAGAGCAGAGCAGAGCAGAGCAGAGCAGAGCAGAGCAGAGCAGAGCAGAGCAGAGCAGAGCAGCAGGCCAGATCAGAACATTCACTTTATGTATACATATATATATACACATTATCCTCACAAACTAAAATGCAATACTACATAAAATTCAAAACTGTTTTCGAGTACGAAAAATATTTAGATGCTGTGTCAAACGAAAATTATAGACAAGAGATGTCCAGATTTAGATTAAGCTCGCATCGTCTTGAAATTGAAAGTGGGAGATATAATAATGTAGTCAGAGCTGATAGAATATGTAAAGTTTGTACACAAAATGTTGTCGAGTCAGAATATCACTTTTTTTTATGTTGCTCTCTATATAGAGCATTTCGAATCAAGTACTTCACAAATATGTCATGGGTCTCACTTAATAAATTTGCAAATATTCTTTCTTCAAAAAACAAGAAGGTACTTGTTAATACTGCCACTTTTATTTTTCGTTCTATGAAATTGAGACAGGAAATACTGTCAATGATTGCTGCTTCATAAGTTCTTTATATTGTTATTTACAATTATATTGATGCTGGTTTTGTGATACTGAAATTGCTGTTTATATGTGTCTATGTTTACCTAGGCCATTTTTTTTTCTTATATGTAAATGGCTAAAGGTATAGTTATATGCCGATTTGCTATAAATAAATGGTAAATGGTAAATGGTATATTTTCACATAACACCGAGTTGCTCGGACTGCACATGATCAGAGAAGCTTTAAAACCAGGTAAAACAATGTTCTGTATTATGTGTGGATGCATTTTACGCTTGTTAGATATCACATAAGATAGTTTTTTATTTGATATTTGATTTGATATAAGTTTACATAAAGTCCTCGTATCGGCCCATACCTTCTGGTAACTTGATTTTTTACTGGACCTCGTACAAAGATATTGGTTGACATTTGTAATAACCATATTATACTAGTATACTCGTATTTGAAACGTAGTGTGACTTAACAAAGCCGCCAGCTAGCGTAGTGGATAGAGTATACTGGTTTCACGATCACTCGAGTTAGCCGGGTTTACATACTAACCCGGTCGGACCATGACATTCAGGCTAAGGATATGACCTCCATATATGGAGAACTTGTTCGTTGCTTGTGAAAGAATAAGTTAGTCCTGGCTGGTAATCAATTTCAACAAAACTGGTTATATATTTTTACTGTTGTATTTGAAAAAGTATCATCTTGTATGCATATCTAATTCCAAAACAATTGAGAAACCCTCTAACATAATAATTCTTCTAACGATTAGAAAAAATAATTAAGTCGTTTCTTCAACTACGGTTCATGTGTTTACGAAATGCAAAAATACAAAAAACGTGTGTTAAGTATGCAGACACGCGCGCGTGCAATAACTTGAGAAAAAATACTTAAATGTGCGCCTTGAACACGCAAACATTTTTAATCCTATTAGAATTTTGACTGGAAAGATTAAATATAACTTTATTACAAACGGTGGATTATCTTCTACGTCTCATTCCGTTCAATAATTTCCTATACTTGACATAAACACACGAATTAATGTCTTTAAAAAGGGGTAATTTACATATCTCTTAGCAGGTTGGTACGACAGCCAAATATTGATGAAAGCAGTTAACTGACATGTGAAGGAAATCGAAAAATTTAACTACAGAAAAGCATAAAACTAACCAAAAAGTACAGTTGATATACATTTGTAAAATACATATATTAAAACAATTATTGAGGACCAATAACATAAAAATGTGGGTAATTTGCTTGTCGAGCCATGGCAGCTAAAAGGCATCCATTGTATAGACAACATAAATATTTCTCTCACACTTTTAATCAAAACACCTGCTCATACTTAAAAGATAATGATCTTGTTCATTAAAATTTCAAACCAAATGAGACTCATTTAATAGTCCTCGTCGACTGCGATTTTATGTCAGTTTTTGATGAGGTTCATTATAACATAATCTCACCAATGATACGCGGGCTGTAAAAATAATAAGCAGAACATGATCACCAATTTTCTTTTATAATCGTTTATTTGCCGGCGATAAATTGACTTAATATGTACATATTAAAAGTCAGGGTTTGCGAACTACGGTATAGAATTCTTTCAGAACCTCGTATAATCATAATTATTTTGATAAACCCCTTTTGAGTATTGAACGATATCTAGCAATGCAAACTGAAAAGTTCACCACACATACAACCCCCACATTGAATCCATGACACCAAACTTGAGACACGTCTAGAGTTATATTCGTGTTATCGGGTTTTCAACATTAAATTTTATTGAAATGTATATTTGGGGTAAACTTGCTCGCTGAATGAATGTTTAGGATAGTCATGATCACACGCTATATGTTAAACTATTTGCAGTTCTATATATTGTATTAAACTGGGACATTTATTAACAACCCTTGACGATTGAATGTAGACATTTATGGTCTACGATTTAACGCAAAGTGACATTGAATTACCCTCTTTTATTGTTTAACTTATACGCCTGTTATTGAAACCTACCACAAAAGAAATATACGCAACGGAAAGTAGAAACTCGACCCAACAAGTTGACGTAAATATACTATTAAAATGAAATAACATGTTCCTGTTAAAGTGTAAAATACAGGTTACAACAATGCCGCTTGAGTTTTAAAATATCTAAATCTATGCAAGACTGGACCCCATTGACAATAAAATTATACATTATGCCTTCAAGTTTTTAACTTTTTTAACAAGTTCCTTGTGTTTTCAAAATAAGATTTTGTCAGATTTTTTTACTAAATATAATAAATATATACGTTCTTTTATTGCATATCTGAAGTCAAAGCCGCTTTAATCAGACGCTAACGTTTTTATTAACAACGGTAGTCGTTTTTTCGCCCTCTTATCAAAGATAAATTGACCTTTTAAACTATATCAAGTATACTACTGTTTTTCATACACCCGTCTAACATTAAACGGTTTTTCAGACCAGTAAAATTATTGTTTTTCATACCTTGAAACTGCTAGAAGTACTCCAAAAGTCAAACCATCAAAATGTCCATAATTGATTCACTATAAAATGAAATTAATACACTTTTGTCAAAGTTTACGATATTTTTACCGATTATAACACATTTTATTTACATGTATTTTTATCGGGCTACTAGTCAGTATAGCCTCGTTCTGGTCGTTTCTAAGGACGCCATATTTGTTATGGTTTGTCACCTGTCATCTAAACTCCCATAATGCACCGTGGTGTATGTAGCAGACGACGATATAGCCAGTATATAGTACATAGTACAGACCAGTGGCAAAAGTTTCTACAATAAATTATTGTGTGCGGGTTGCAAGTGTTTCGATTTTAGATGGTATCATGACTTGAAGTAATATGGGTTATTAAATTTCGTGACATGCGTAATTGCGTGCAAAATATATATTTGAAGGCATTAAGTATATGAACTAGTATACAATTTACAGAGTTGTATATACATGGAAAATAATGCTTCAATGGTAATGACAATTTGTTAAGCATGTGCAAACCACATTATGCAAGATTTGAACATTACGCGAAACCTCAAGACATTTTTGTGAAAAAAAAGTCGAGCACCATAGCTCAGTGGTTAGCGCGCTTGCCGTCTAATCTGTCATATTTCACCAGAAAGCTGACCGATAAATTCAGAATTTCTTCGGCATTTAAAAAACCCAACAGACTCTTATGAGCACAGCCTGTACACGTTCACTTTTCTACTCAGATATATATCGTATTGCTGATGGTTGTCACAACGATCTGAGATCGATAGATTCAACGGGGTAGATTTTCTCTGATCGTGGTATGAAACGCAGCTTATTATTTCCTAGAGTGGCTGTCCTCGGATATACATAACAAGGAAATATCGATTATCGGACTGATTCTCTTCTCGATACTCTGGGTACCACGGACGCTTTCATTGTTCATTTCCTGTTAACAGGAAGTACTTTATTCCAACTTAATTACGCTTAATTTCGTATTGCAGAAGTAGTTCAATCACAATGCCGTTTGATGAGTAAACCGTTGAAATATATATATATATTTTTAAAATTCAACCCCGATCCCATGGTCTAGTGGTGTTGGACCCTAATATGTATCAACCCCCACCCAAGGTAAACATCCAAATCACTAGAAACACTCAACATACAGTGCGTGGACATGGGGAAAGGTTACAGCCCAGTACTATTCCCGCCGCTAGATTCCACTCTTCCCCGGGGTTTGGACTGGGTTTCAATTTATTCAGGCAGGGAATATATTGGGTTGATGAAAATATCAAATCCTTATTGTAGGGCTCATTAATTGACACCAAAAATTAAATTGGTATTTTAAAGACCCAATTATGTATTTATTTTGTACAAAGAAGGTATTAAATATTTTGAAAAAAAACCCCGTAGAAACTATATATCAGCTGGCTCTGAAGGATTTGTTGCCTTTCAAAATGTAGGTCATCAGCACTGGTGGAAGTGTCGTAAGAAACCGCGAAAATGTTTGACTGCTAAAAGCAAAAAATCCACATGTATAGGAGACATTTTTTGCTGAAATACTAACCTAACTCAGGTATACTATTTATGTAAACTGGGGCAAAAAAGGATTGCAGTAACATTTAAAATACATGTTTGCGGTGAAATTGGTCACCCCTTTATTTTGGGCTCAAACTTGGAGGGTTGGGGAAAATCAAGGGCGATAACTCCACAACCCAAGGCTTTATCCTGACAATTTGATGTTATTTTCTATTTATATTGCATAGGCCCTGAGACTGATACAGAAAGATTGGCCAATGATACATCCACTGCCCCTGACTGGTACATAATTAATCTATAAAAAGCTCACCCGCCGCTTACATGGCTTAAATGAATCTGTTTTCAGTAAATACTTTCGGAAGGAAGGGAAGCTAATCTAGTAACACAATTTTTGACAATACGAGTTGCGCCCCTTACCAACGAATGTTAGGACAAGGTAGGCTGTAGATAGGCACGGGTTGAACATGATATGAAAGTGAAAAATAAAGTTGCTGAAATCAGGGGTTACTCAGAGTACAAGAATTCCTCTATAAGTTGTGATAGAGTGCCAAAGTCATAAATATGTTGTAGCATTATAATTATTGGAAAACACAACATTGTGATTATCTACAGTTAGTATGTGTTTAAAAATTAAATTCCAGCCAGAAATTAGTTAATACAACACAACAAATGAAAGCGCCTACATCCAGTCACCTCCCGTTCAATAAAAATACAGATCTAGAAGGGATAGGTAACCTCCAATGCTTAGGCTACGGGTCCGTGTTTCTTTGTTACTGTTTTTGTGTCACAGAAAGCGGTCAATGTCAAAGCATAGATTAGTTCAATTCTTATCTGTTTATCAGGTTAACATTAAGAAAACAAAATGTCGAAATATACTAGCATTATTTGTCTCTTCTTATTCTTTGTTGGTAAGTATTGTTTATTATCCAGAATTCACCCTGGTTATTTATCTAGAGACTGCTGTTGATTTTCATGTAAGATTTTATTTTCACTTAAGTGATCACATAAAATCAATATTCGATGTTCTGTTATATCAAAATGGTTTTATTGGAGTAAGTGGCTTAATTGAAACAAATACTTGAAGGGACAAATTGCGAGATTAAGCTATTCAGCTAGGCGATGGTGTACAAGACCCAAGCTACTTCAGTCACTGTACCCATTGGGCGTCATATTCTGAATGTGTTCGGATGTTTCACGTGAGGATCGAATTTGTTAAACAAACAACAACCAGCCAAGACACCATTTGTCACAGAGATGATTGTTATTCTTTGCCAGCGAAGGAAGAACGAGAAACGCAAACATTTCTACCTCATCTAAAGACAACATCAATAATTAGTACGTCTGAAACATAGGACAACATTTTCCCTGTTTGATTCTTTACTTAACCTTGATATCTAGACCACCTCCATATTTAGCTCATATCAAATTACAGCCTTTTTGCACTGTTTTGCCAAAGCTTAATATGTGAATCTTAACAAGACCACGTTAATTATATATTTTAAATGGGTGCCAACATATCAAATATCATCATTTACTTTGCGTAGTTCTTTTAGTTCATTGTGAGTATCTTATGGAATATTGCTAATAAGCATTGTCAAATAAAATTTCTCTTAAAACAAAGTCTTCATTATTATTTATCATTATCTTTTTTACATTTTGTATTAATATTACTAGTATCATTGCAGTGTGTGCAACAATACCGATCCCTCCAGATCAACTTTTATCTTGGCTGGTACCCGAAATGTGTCCCACATCAGACTGTCCTAAGATAGAGATACCAGTCTGTGGAGACGATGGTGTCACGTACACAAACGAATGCTTTTTAAAGGTTGCCAATTGCTCGTAAGTAAAGCTTGTGTCCGTTGCCTAAGTAAGGTGCTACGTAACACTTTCCATGGGAGGTAATTCATGCCTTCTATATTTAATTGAACGGGAGGTAACTGAATAAAAGCGCTCGGTAGCGCTTTGCTTATGCAACGGACACCTGAACTATATGGTGAGGTATAATTGAGCACATGTTATGTATGGCTATTTATGAAGTTCAGAACGTTTGGCGACGAACACTGAAATAAAATAGCACATTTAGTGTATGCCTCATAGCCGGTTGATCAGCCATAATACTGGTATATGAGATTATCTACAAATATACGATCGTATCATATAATGCAAACTTGGGTTGATATATAAATTGTGGCGTATTTTTGTAAAAAACCGATTGTCTTCAACCATAGACATAATCAACTGATCGGGGTTGGTACCCAATATGGATCTTTTTCTTTTGTTTGGCTAACGTAGTAAAATTATAATTCAACGTTGTGTAAACATAGAAGGGTCTAATACCGAGAAAAGCCGTAACCGACGGTATAACATGTTCGGACAATTTCATTAATAGCGCCATTGATCGTAATGCAAGTTGTAGTATAATATAGTGTTTTTATTTAAACGTCTTCCAACACGTGTTTTAATCATCGATATGGAGTTTAGTCCCTTTAAGATATAACGTTACTAGTATCCATTTTAAAATTTCAGATCGAATGAATCGTTGAAAATTTCCTACTTCGGAACATGTTTTATACGATGAATCTTGTTGCTATGATTAATTTGCATTGTACCACGTGCTTAACGTCTGAATAACCATTCAATAAAGTGACGAGCTACATTTTCAGTTTGTTACTTTTTTATGTTTCACCGATGCTGTTTTGTTTTGCTTGCAAATATGTAAAGATTGTTATTGCATTCATGAAAGTTCACGTATGAAAAAAAAGCTGGACACTAGCTTTTAATATATTCAAGATAGTTTTTATAAAGCCTCCAAAGTTAGTAAAAATGAATCAAACTGAACTGTTGCATATTGAAGAGGTATTGATACCAAACAAAATGAAATTTGTGCTAAATCAATATCAAGTCACGTATATGTAAACATGCATGCCTTTCAAATAGACTGAATTCAGTATACAAATATGAATTTGTACTATATGATTATAGTGCATAGACAACGATACTTTCGCGTTCCTACGCCAATCTTCTTTAAAGTTCAATCGATACAACATTAATTCTTAAAGTTGTTTTCTTTCAATATGCAGACATACTTCTTCTTCGATTCTCTATCTCCAAACATGTCTCTTTGCTGTATTTTATGTTCCTTCGTGGCCATTGGACGGAATTATTCCATAAATTGTCATACAGTTTTGCGATGTTCTTTCTGATTATGGAGCCGCATATCGATTGCGCGTCGGCAATTAAACCACGCATCAAATCAGTGTAACATTCGGCAAATTGCGATATCTGCGGTTCGAATAATTCACGGCGTCTTATAAAAGACTCCCCATAAATGCAGAAGCTGGTAATATTTTCTATATAATTGAATATGACAGTCAAACGTTGGGAATTCATCCAAAATTTGTAATTGGATTGGATCGGATTGCCTGTTTGAGCCCAAACAATTTGTAGCCGAAGATGAATGTTAGAAACATTGTATTGACCCAAAGTTCGGATAAGATGAATTACGATGAACGGGTTTATTGAAGACGCTGGCTTGATATATTGACAAAAGGCATCAAGAAAAAAACGTTGTATGATTTAGCATGAAACATCGTCAATACTCAGCCGGGAGTAATTTAATCAAGTCATGTTTAACTTCTCTGCTAGCTTATGAACCGTAAATGTTATATTTCTAAATTCCGCTACTCGATCGATCGCCACGTCTTGCAAGTCTTTTTTATCAATATAATTATAAGAAAATGTCAAAATGTCAGATATCCGTGATGAAGCCTCGTGTAGGAATCGTTCAGAAAATTCTGAGTACATTTGTGACATAATGCAATAAATTCTGTAAATAATAAGCTCGGCGACGTATATAGTAAGTACGAGGACCGTTCAAACAGACTTCGAACATTAGTTTAGAAAATCTGTTAAACTGATTTATACCAGATATGTTTAAGTGTTTTAAGTGCTCACATCGAGTCTGTTATAGTATAAACACATATACATAATTTTTTTATTAAATATACAACATACCATTTTAGTATACAAGTAAATCCTCTTCATTTCCAGCTAATTAAACAATATCGTCAGCATATTATTTAAAATAATCTAAACATTTGTTCATATCCATAAGACGCCCATTTATATTTATGGCGAATCGTTCACTATCTTTTGGTAAATACATTGTAATAACATGGGAAAAGGATGCATTTTTTGAATAATTTCATTACACATTTAAATCTGAAAGTTCTACAATGAGAGATTATTTTGTAAGATGACGTTTAACAGTTTTTTGTTTCAACGGCTAACATTAATTTAACTAATTACAAAATGTAGAATGGCTTGCATGTAGCTTAAAGACCCTGTCACACAGTGGCGAGTTGGTGCTACGAGTTGTCACGAGTTATAACTCGCCACAACTCGCCCACTGTCGCGTAAATATCGTACGCATGTCGTTCTTTGTCGCAGAGATGTCTTCCCATGTCGCCAGTACTCGATAGTGTGCGGCGAGAATTTTAAACGGTTTAAAATTCTCGCCGCTTCTCGCCGCTTCTTGCCGCTTCTCGCCGCTTCTCGCCGCTTCTCGCCGCTTCTCGCCGCTTCTCGCCGCTTCTCGCCGCTTCTCGCCGCTTCTCGCCGCTTCTCGCCGCTTCTCGCCGCTTCTCGCCGCTTCTCGCCGCTTCTCGCCGCTTCTCGCCGCTTCTCGCCGCTTCTCGCCGCTTCTCGCCGAAGTTTACTTCTCGTTCACATGTCGTGGAACTGTCGTAACAATCTCGCGCACTGTCGCACACATCTCGTTGACATGTCGCCCCTTGTCGTAGCATGTCGCCCAAATAAAGTCGTTCTGTGACATAACACGAGTTTGTGGCGAGTTAGGGGGACTTGTCTACGACATCTTCTCGACATTCGGCGAGATCACCACGACACAAGACATACCGATTCGTACATACTTGTCGATACTCGTACAAATCTCGAGAACATGTCTCCGATGTCGTATATATCTCGTATAAACTCGTGTTATTATCGTTCTCATGTGGTGTAAATGTCGAAGAGAACTCGAACAAATGTCGCCTTGAAAACCGCCCTGGACCAACTCGCGCACATTTAGGCGAGTTATAACTCGCCACATCTCGTACAGAACTCGGAGCCCGAACTCGCCACTGTGTGACATGGTCTTAAATAAGTACCGTTAAGAAAGTATCATGAACATTCGAGTCGGGCAGAAACCTTGTTGGGTCATGCCTTTAATTGAAGTGCTTTCTTCTTACTCATTTTGTTGTTCTTTTTGGTATATTCTGCATTTTTATCATGTGTCATTGAAATATGTGGTAAAATATTATTGGGTAGTTAAAAAACTAACCCTTATCCCTATTATTTTGCCTTTATTTGGCGATAACTATGATGAAAAAAAATCACACCAAAGTTCCACTTGAATCACCTAATATGACAAGAAAAACATACATTCTATTAACAAAATGACTTATTCCCATAATAAATGCCATAGCCAATGTCCCAGAGGCTGAAATTGGACAAAGAATAATGTTTACTTATTTGGCGGCCATCTTGGACGCCATCTTGGATTTCTCAAAACGCCACAATGAGAATGGTAAAAAATCCCTTGTCGTAAAGCACAAACATTTATGAACATTTTAAGGTATGACTCAGCTTGATAAAATGAATGGTAGGGTAACTAAAAAAATAGTGGCCTAAACTGGCATTTGTCGCCCTACCACAATGTGTCCTTTTGGTTAGGGGGCACTATATTGTTGAAGCTGCATGTTCCATTAGAGATTGGGTTGATTGTGACAATTGGTGCGCAATAAAAAAAACTGTTACACTCAGTGTAAGTCAATTAATAGTTATTAAGTATATCGGTAATAAAGACACCACTATGTTGGTAGCTTGATCTTGTTTTAAACTGTGTTGATTTTGTAAGTGTACCATAGAAAGCACTGACCACAAAAACAGCCAAAACACGACATCCCGCTTCGACAATATACTGCCTTAGTCAGTCAAACACATTTAGAAATATATATTTAGAGCCAGTTGACAAGAACAAAAGACAACGACGAAAGACAAGGGTAATCCACAAAGCAACACTCGGCATAACTAAAAGACATGGGCGACCAAAAGAACAAGGGCAATCCACAAAGCAACACTCGGCATAACGAATGACATGAGCGGCAAAAACAACAAGGACAACATACAAAGCAACACTCAGCATAACCAAAGACATGGGCGACCAAAAGAACAAGGGCAATCCACAAAGCAACACTCAGCATAACGAATGACATGAGCGGCAAAAACAACAAGGACAACATACAAAGCAACACTCAGCATAACGAAAGACATGGGCGACCAAGACAACAAGGACGGTTCACAAAGCAACATTCGACATAACGAAAGACAAGGACGACAAAAACAAGGACAATCCACAAAGCAATACTCAGCATAACGAAAGACATGGGCGACCAAAACAACGAGGACGGTCCACAAAGCAATACTCGACATAACGAAAGACATCGGCGACCAAAACAACGAGGACGGTCCACAAAGCAATACTCGACATAACGAAAGACATGGGCGACCAAAACAACGAGGACGGTCCACAAAGCAATACTCGACATAACGAAAGACATGGGCGACCAAAACAACGAGGACGGTCCACAAAGCAATACTCAGCATAACGAAAGACATGGGCGACCAAAACAACAAGGACGGTCCACAAAGCAACACTCAGCATGACGAAAGACATGGGCG
This sequence comes from Spisula subtruncata, assembly GCA_963678985.1. Classification (NCBI taxonomy): domain Eukaryota; kingdom Metazoa; phylum Mollusca; class Bivalvia; order Venerida; family Mactridae; genus Spisula; species Spisula subtruncata. The sequence continues at coordinate 21,490,382 of OY787672.1, read as the reverse complement.
ACCAAGACAACAAGGACGGTCCATAAAGCAACACTCAGTATAACGAAAGACATGGGCGACCGAAACAACCCGGACAATCTACAAAGCAACACTCAGCATAACGAAAGGCATGTGCGACCAAAAAACAAGGACGGTTCACAAAGCAACATTCGACATAACGAAAGACAATGACGACAAAAACAAAGACAATCCACAAAGCAATACTCAGCATAACGAAAGACATGGGCGACCAAAAAAAACAAGGACGGTCCACATAGCAACATTCGAAATAACGAAAGACAAGGACGACAAAAACATGGACTATCCACAAAGCAACACTCAACATAACCAGTATGCATGCAATAAACATACTGGACTGTCTAAGTTAGACATACACAATCAACACAGTCTAACAACAAGACAAGTGATCGACATAATTATTATGATTTGTTCGTATGCTGTTGTATTGTGCATTTCGTGCCCACTTCTTCCCTTCTGCTTTATTTCTATCTTATTGCTGAAAAAGTATTGACCACCATTTGGATGTCTTTGTGTTTGCATTTAGCTTTTAGCAAGTCTGAAGCCACATGCTAGACAAGCAACTGTTTATAGTGTTGCAGCACTTTATTTTGATCAAATTGTCACATTAAACGTAAACAGTAAATGTGACAATTTTATCAAAATAAAGTGCTGCAACACTGTAAACAGTTGCTTGTCTAGCATGTGTCTTCATACCTGGACTGTGTAGCTGTCTAGTTGTTAAGCTGCATTTCTTCTTGTTCATATGTGAGTTTATCACTGTGACTTGTGATTGTGCTATAGATCTGGTACCCCCTGTATGTTCCTTTGTCCCTTTTTGTGCCTTTCGTATATGCTGCTGTTTTCTTTGAGTATATAGCGGGGTTTTTACTTGTTTTGTTCGAACACTGCGAGTGAGTTTATATCGTGAGTGGACGTAGGGAAACACCGATCCATGGTGTCGTGACAATTTATTTCAGAAACAAAGGGAAACAGACAGTAATGATATCATTCGGAACACTTCGTACAATTACTTTCCAGAATCATATTTTGAAAATTGCCGAGGAGTTCCTAAAGGTTTGAAATGGCAAAGTTAATGTTGTTGTAATTTAGCCGTCGTAATTTGAATACATGTTAAATATGAGCCGTTCTCCAGTAAGATGTAGAAAAATGTCTAAAATGAGAAAAGAACTCGGTTTCTAAAAGGTACTCATATCAAGGAAAACAGGGGTTAAGTGGCTAAAGCACTTGCTATTTTTCCATGTAATCAAGCACTCACAAATTGGAAACGTTTTATTAAAATAAAAATATGATTCTAAAATGTGCCACAAAGTTTACGTAAAAATGATCAGATACTGGATTTTTGAAATGCCAGTTGCGATATTGGTTGGTTTAAAAAGTCTGTAACTTTGTAAGTGTATGGAATGCTTTTGTTGTAATTTTCAGAGACTGTTCACAAGAGTGTCCTCTTTCCAACCATATATTATCAACATTTTCATAATTTTGTCACTGAGCCCGGTTTTCCAGGAGAATGACTCATATGTATGTCAAATACCGTTAACCAATTTAGCGTTTACACCCCTATTTCTTAATTTTCCAGATAATACCACGTGTAAATATCTAAAGTCTATAATTTCTACAACAAACAACCAACAAAAAGTCATTCAGTTTGTATCTGAATCTGAGAACTTGTTCTTCGTTCTTTCAAAAATTAGAAAATTGCGTTTTGCTCATTAAACCTGATGTATTCACTAACTGACATATTGGCATTGTTTATGTGTTTCCGGACGCGCCTTACATGTTGACAATTTGCGATATTTTGCTTAAGAGGAAAATTAAAGACTCAAAGCTGATATAAAACTAGTCATAAATATCGGACATCGTTGCTGCTGCTACAGAACCAATATTCAGCTGGCGTCTTTTTGGCGCCAGATTTCGTCTGCTTGATTTCTTGACTGCTACAGTTCTGAAACGGAAGATGTTTTCAAGATTACGTACTTACGGGTCAGCCAAGACAATGCAAACACTAACGTTTATGCTGGCACAATCGTATGATGTTGACGTTTCTTTGCATTTTATAAAATTTGTATCATTTTCTAAATATACAAAGATGGACACGGGCCAGCATGTGAAATCTCGGAAAGCGCGGATGGGATGGTTGCCGTGGAAATGGCGGATAAAGCGTCTGCCAAAAAGGTACGTTCTTTTTATTTACCGTCTGTAATAGTATTATACTTTGCACATATATATTTTTATATGACGGTTCATGGCAAAAAACGGATGCACCTATATTCAAAATAAATATGTATGCATGCGCTATTGTTGTTTTCTTAAATATATACATTACTCGTGCCATAGTGAGTTGCGTAAATATACGGCTGCATATTTCACAGGATGCATCAGCAATTACTTGTTTTCGATGACGAGCATTAAGTAACTAAACATGTAAATGGACTCTTCCCTTGTCTAATGCTGGACCAACATGCTATGGTTTGTTACTTAACACGAATATTTACATAAATTGTCGTTTTACACAGGAATCAATCATATGAAATTATTCCAGTTTTCTTGGAAAGTTTCCAGTAATTATTCATATTATTGTGATTAAGTGACTAAATTTGTGTAATGATCACTATCAGAAGGTAATTTTCGATTATGCAAATTGTGCGCTAACATGCAGGACTTTTCATATGTCCATATGAATTTGTTTAAAACAAAAACTGCATAAAAATACAATAATATTATATAAATACATGAAACATAAATACTTACAGTAAGATAGCCTATTTGAATGAATTTCTTTGGTATTTTTGTTGGTATGATTTTTTTTATACATACTTTTTGTATCGTTGAATGTTATTCATTTATACTCCGACACGGTCACTAACTCCTTTCAAAAAGTGTACATTATTTATGTAAGTGTACACTTTTGTGAGACATTTGCTCAGAAAATGATTGGTCAATTTAAGCTTCACACTATTTCGCCTCGGACAATTTCTTGTTGTCCTTACAAAACTGTCCTGTAACGCTAGCAAGAGGACACTTTTGATCAAAAACTAGTACTGTATCTATTACAAATCATTTAACATGCGTTTGCATTTAGCTTTTAGCATTTTATTTCGGCTTCAATTATACTTAAACATGGGATTGTGAATAAGAGTTGATTTAATTATACGCAATAAATGTTGGAACTCATTACTACATTGCTTCGTTGCGAAACAACAGACAAAATTAATACTAACATAACGATAGTGTAAAGCGAGTAGTATCATTTGAATACGGAGAAAAATAAGCATTTTTCATTTGCTTATTTCTGAATATGTGTTTGTCATTAGGGCGCGTTTTTGAAGTCTATGAGTTTGCATTTTTTTTGTGGTGCCTTTTTGTTTTCTAATTGTTATTTTCGTACTATAGTCTGATGTTGCAATTGAGTGCTACCCTTCCCGTCAAAATTGTTATCACATTTTTCAAATTTCTAAGAAAATGTTTGCGTGTCCTTTTTTTGGCACGCGAATACACGAATATGTAATAATGCATAGAACAATATCAACATTAATAATGTGTTTATTAACGATTTTGTATCACTGGCATTATCTTTTATATACCACGTTCAGTTTGCCGAACGAACAAATGTCCTTGGCCAGTGGGGTACCGTTTTATCAAAGCACTGACGAGTACTTAAACTTACGCCCATGTGTATATTCTTTGTAAAAACTTCTAATGTTAATAAACAATTACGTTCTGTTCTGGTCGGCTTATATATTTTTTAAATAACTATATATACACTAGTGAAATTGAACATTCAAGAATTGCCGAAATCAACTGAATCATAAAATGTTTTATTATTTCTTCTATCGCACAGTGTAACTTTAAGGTTTCCAAAATTGTTTTGATAAAACAGTACCTCGATAACACGTAGACTGAACGCAGATACCAAGCAGCGAAAGTTTCTTATACCATAAAAATTCTACGTGGTATCTGCGTGCTCCAAATAATGTACGGAGGCGGTACCCACCACGTACGGACGCATAGGTGTCATCTGCGTTTTTGAACGCAGATACTACGTATTCGCACGCGGTCCTAATGTGAGAGCCATATTTCCACGAGATAATGGTGGTAACATTCAACAACTCATGCTTTTAAAAAAGGTCACGAATACAGTCGCGTTACAACTGATGTAAAACGTAATATTTTTTATCATAATGCATCCACCTCAAAATTAATAATAAAACAAAAAAAGAAAAATATGCAAGGTCGAGAGATGATCAATATAAAAGATGTAACGAAAGTATGTTCCAGTCAGAATGTATGGAATGTCTTTATTTTTACCAAGCGAAATGTTATTAATTTTGGAACGAAGGTACAGTAATTCATTTGAAAACGTGTGTCTGTTTTTGTCTTGATTTGATTCACACGGGTATAGTTGTCGTGTATTTATAGAATGCGAAAGTAAGCTTACGTTGAGGTAACGTCGACTGTCATTTTAATTTACATTAAGTTTCACTAGCAGAACTAGTCACAAAAAATTAAATATAGCCAAATATAATTATGCATTTTAATTATTCACCCTGGTAAATAATATGTGTTTCTCTAACGTTTATCCATGATAAGGTGAACGACGCGTTTTGGTTTAATTGGAACACAGCTATAATTTAGTTAGTACATGACACGATTTTGTCGTTAAAATAGCCGACGGTGTAAAAACTATCGACAGAAAATTTTAGGAACCACTTTTACAAACAACAGAAGACATTGGCGAACACAATGCTCATTTATTCAGTATTAGTAAATAAATCGCGGGGAAAGAAATCCTATATAGTTTGAATTAACAAATGACATTTATTTGCAAAACTAAAACTCTTACGTTCTCATAATTTGGATGAAGTTTTATTCTTATAATAAGGTTAAACAGTAGTTAACTGTTAAGTTCATTTAATTTACAAGTTTAAAATATACAAACAATACAGCGAGGGTTATATCAAAGGGAGTATTACGATGTTTACCTTGTTATGACGTCATTAACGTCATCATCGAAACAAGATCAACTCATTTAACCATGACGATTGAAAACAATATTGACAGTCGAATCAACTAAAATGGTTATACATAATTATTTTATTCTACCAGGAAACTGAATGCAAATTTTGGTCCAAATAAATCCATTTTGTTTTTGTAAAACAGCTCTTATAATGCGAAAATATCCGTAACTTAGGTATCATACATCTTGTTTCACAAAAACATTTGATGTGGTGGGTATTACGTATTTGAGAAGAAAACGTAAGCAATGGTTTTCAGCTACATTTATATTGAAAAATTAAATGTGTATCTAGAATAGTTTGCCGACCGTTTGGCGGTGCAAAGTCATTTGTGTATACATTTTACGTCATTCAGAATTTAATGACGGTCAATTTGACTATCCCATTCCAAAGGCCCTATTGTATTTAAAGGAAGTTTTGAGATTACCTTCCCTTAATAATTATACATCTTGACAAACGTGAAACCAAGTTAAAAAGCGACTCAGGATATTCATCTTTGGAATTTCGTTCAGAACACCAAACACTCCCTACGTAGTTCTGACGTTTACGTCACGATACGCATAATTTGTGCTAATCACTAGCTGTTTTTCGATCTATTTCTTGAATATGTTATTATGTTCACAAATATTAGGTTTTGACACTACATGATCAACAAACGATTTCTTTATTTCACTCACATTTTCCTTATAACTTGTTTACTTGAAAACTAAATTTTAATAGATAATATTTTGTCGTCATTTTTGCTACTACGGAAAAATGAGACGTGCGTCGTATTACACGTGGTAACACAACACATACACGTGTGACGCCACCATCATTACGGCGAGTCTAAGGTGACAGTATTTATAACTCTTTGTCACATAACTGCTTACATAAAATTAGTGAGGGTAAGAATTTGAGTGACAAAAGTGAAAACTCCTAAATACACTTCCTAACCGAATTGTTTGTTACCTTAGCACCCATAGAGTTTAGGACGTTGTCGCTGTAATTCTGAACTTTCAGGGAAACATTCCCAATATACATGATGTCATTACTTCTAGCTAAAAGTTGAATAAAAGCGCAATCATTACAACAAAATATAAGCATTTTTTTGTTGTGTATTTATCTCTCCTTGTAATAAGAGATTTTTTTTATTCTTCTGTAGTTTTTTTTCTGCAGTGAAAGTTTGCATGATTGTAATGAAATACAACAACGTCAGAAATGTAATAAATTAAAAAAAAGGTTTTTATGACGTATCATTCTGTTACATTGTTAATGTTTAGGCTGACCACACAAATCATTATGAACCAAGACTTATGGGTTTTAGTACAAATTTTACAGTAATGTTGAAAAACAAATCATTTTTTTAAATGAAGAAAAAAAATGGTAGCTACTTCTGGTTTAAGCGAATCGTTTCTGTTGCTCTGTTCCACAATAAATCATTTAGTCTTTTTGGTATGCAAACATACTAGCGCCAACATTCTGAGTGAAAGACTGTGTCGAAATTAGAAATTAAGGAAAGTGAACTAATATGGGTTTATATAACAACCTATTTAATTATCTTAGAGAAAATTTCTCTACGAAAAAAGCAAACTTTCTTATTTTTTGAAGTTAAATTAGCATTTAAACATGGATACCAATCGCCATTCAGCCGCCATTCAATATAATTGAAGATCACAAACATGTAGCTACAATCGACCTAATAAAATACAGAAACATTATATATTCCCACAGTTATTTTTTTATTCAAATGTTTTTTCCCAAAAGCGCTGAACGTATGCATTGTTTTCGTGCTACGTGATCGTTGGAACAACTCGCGGTTGCTATGGCAACTTATTTGCATATTTTTGCCTTAAAACTTGGCTCCAATATCTAGGTTCCATGTTTTGGCAAATATTCTTCTGAATTATAAGAATATATAGATGTCTCTATAATATGAGTTAGTGCGTACATTAATCTGATATGAATCATTTTTATGGAAACTTGAATTTCATACGAGATAAGTCATTCGTGGAATTCTGACTTTATCGATGTTGATTCAATATTTGAATAGAATGGTAATGGAACAAGACAATTTTACATTTAATAGAAATCTAAAATGTTGTAATATTGCCATCGAAAAAACTATGGCGTGTCAGACGTTGCAAAATTCAATAACTGTCTATGTTTGTGGTATATTCGTATATATATGTTATATAAACTCATATATACATTGTAAAATGTTATATATATATGGTATTTTATCATATATATGTTCCATAAAGTTATATATATTTGGCAAAAACCATATGTATGTGGTATATTTCTATATATATGTTGTATAAAGTTATTTATATTGTAAATTAGCGTATGTATATTCTATAAAGGCGTATTTATTGTAAAAGTTTTCATATATATATTTTTATTCATATATATATATAAAAATTGTTCATATATAATTTTTTTGGTCGTATATATATGTTCTATAATTGCATATATAATTTTTTTTGATCGTATATATATGTTCTATAATTGCATCTTGGGAAGTCTTTACATAATGATTTGAAACGAAGGATTTCATTGGACAGCGGTAGCGGGAAGCGGGAGTTTAAAACAAAATGGCTAATGAATAATAGTGAACAATAGCACGTGACGCCTAGAGAACAACTGCAGTGAGCAACAGTGAACAAAATCACGTAACACCTAGAAGACAATTCGCTTGTTTTGTAGATTGCTAAATGCCAAACATGAAAACAACCACAACGACACATTGTATTATAAATTGTACACGTGTAGATTCTACATAGTTGAAGAAATATGGCAAAACATTGAAGACGTTACCATGGTGTGTAAAAGTGCCATAAGTGTGTGTTATTATAACAATGCGTCACGTGCTATTGTTCACTATTATTCACTGTTATTGTCTTCTAGGCGTCACGTGCTATTGTTCACTATTATTCACTGTTATTGTTCTCTAGGCGTCACGTGCTATTGTTCACTATTATTCACTGTTATTGTCTTCTAGGTGTTACGTGATATTGTTCACTATTATTCACTGTTATTGTCTTCTAGGTGTTACGTGATATTGTTCACTATTATTCACTGTTATTGTCTTCTAGGTGTTACGTGATATTGTTCACTGTTACTCACTGCAGTTGTTCTCTTGTCGTCACGTGCTATTGTTCACTATTATTCACTGTTATTGTCTTCTAGGTGCTACGTGATATTGTTCACTGTTACTCACTGCAGTTGTTCTCTTGTCGTCACGTGCTATTGTTCACTATTATCCACTGCTATTGTTCTCTAGGCGTCACGTGCTATTGTTCACTATTATTCATTAGCCATTTTGTTTTAAACTCCCGCTTCCCGCTACCGCTGTCCAATGAAATCCTTCGTTTCAAATCATTATGTAAAGACTTCCCAAGATGCAATTATAGAACATATATATACGATCAAAAAAAATTATATATGCAATTATAGAACATATATATACGACCAAAAAAATTATATATGAACAATTTTTGTATATATATATGAATAAAGATATATATATGAAAACTTTTACAATAAATACGCCTTTATAGAATATACATACGCTAATTTACAATATAAATAACTTTATACAACATATATATAGAAATATACCACATACATATGGTTTTTGCCAAATATATATAACTTTATGGAACATATATATGATAAAATACCATATATATATAACATTTTACAATGTATATATGAGTTTATATAACATATATATACGAATATACCACAAACATAGACAGTTATTGAATTTTGAAACGTCTGACACGCCATAAAAAACAGTAGTCTGTATGTATCTGTCTGATAATTTAATATACAACATAAAGTTACATGTTTATAATTTGAGTTTCTTGTAGAGACATACGCCTTGATGTGCTGAATTTGGTTCGCGCTGAATATGGCTCACACATGAGCTCTCTATTCGTTGGGAAAATAAAATATTGCGCCGCCGCCATATTCGTTAAAAGTGCGCCTCAGCGTCGTATATGGATCATCATAATGCGCGAGCCGTAATCCGCGCGTGTCATATTCGGTTCAACAACGCCTTTACTACGATTATAAGACATTACGCCAGTTATCAATCCTTACACTTAAAATAAATTTTAACAGTAAATTATAATCACATGGTCGAATAGATTTACTCGAAAACCTTCGCCAAGCAGCCTTCTACAAACAATCAGGTGGAGCGATCTCTGCTCTTGCGTAATGTCAATTATTGAAACCATTCTGTATATCACACATTGGTGCAATGGTTGATTACATAATCACTTGCGTTATTATTGTTTTTCCTTAAAAGGACAAATATCAATCAAATAATTAAAGCTCGCGTCAATTTCCTCTGTAACCTAATCCGTTAATCCTTGAAGTTAAGCCCTTTACGCGGAGACATGAATTCCTAGTTGCAGCGCCTAATCCAACAACTGCTTAATGAATTCCAATTGCATACATTTATTCCTTAGCCAAATTTAAACACCCCATTTTTTAATACTTTAAAAACAAACGTTTAGGTCAAGTTTAGCAAATTCTCGCTTGGTGTGCAGAGTGTATAACCGATTGGTTGGAATGCTGGTCAACTGAACGCCGTATATGAATGACAAAATGACAATAAATAAATTATTTAATTAATAAAACATGGTATTAATAAACCAAAGCAAAGTTTTCATGTTCTGTAATTAGTTTCTTTGGTGTAAGTATATAAGTGAAGCTCGTAGATGGTTCCTAAGATTAAGAAAAACACTGTCTGTGTTCGAAGAAGTAACGAAATTGTTGCCATGAATAGTAACTCAGAAACAGTTTTATTAAAACAGAAACTTCATACACGCATGTGTGGTTTTGTTTTGACAAATAATGCCGAAAACAGAACGGGTTTTGCTTGTGATGTCCTTATTCAACCGAGCAACTTTGTCATTGTTTAATGCGGTTTTTGAATAGCAATTCAATTTAAAATAGTACGGTGGCCATCTTGAGTGTTTTGAATTTCTAAATTTACGCAAAAACGTCCTCAAACAACCTAACATTTAGTGTCTGCCAAAAGAATTAAAAAACGTAATTAAAAACGCAATATTATGAGACTCATATTTTTTAAAATTTTAAATATATGTTCCAAAAATGCACAATATTGTATATAATTTAATGGAATTTGTGTGCAGGAATAAATTAATACAAGTAATAAGTTAATACATAGAGGCGCATATGCATTAACACGTTTTATGTATGACCACTAACCTGCATGTTATGCATGTTCGGTTTATCGGTGGTATGCTCCATTTGTATCATAGTTACGGAGTTAGTGCCAATTGAAAGCCTTCTAGTAGATTTGTAATAACGTATAGCTGAGTAGTTCGTTGATGTTTAAGTTATGATCCGTAAAATAGGCAGTGCCTTAGTTCCTATTACAAATTGTTTATTGTATAACTACTGGTGCATATATTAATTTCTTGAACTAAAACAATATACAAAAAATATACGTGCAAATACAGCCAATCCAATGACAAATGGTGAGGCTAGAGCAGATTAAAACAGTGATTGTGTTAACTGTGTTTGAAATTATTTCAAAATACAATTGCATGAATAAAATTTGATAAGAAAACAAAAATTATGCAGAATCTAATTTCATTTCACGCGAGATTTGTAAAAACATGCTAATCTGTGAACAAATTGTCGGGGAAATCAAATCTAGCATGAAACAATCATGATCAGTGCTCAACGTCATCGGAAACTTTGAAGTTTATTTTGGAGAAACTAGAAAACGCCAAAGAACTACGCAGCTACGCAACTACGCTAGTCATTCAAATTTGAATAAAATAGTCAAAAATATTATTGATTATTCAACACGCAAACATGAAATCAGATCATTTACATGTATAAGAAAGATCTACTGAACTTCTTGAGTGAAAGGAAAAATGAAATGAATGCGTCTCCTTTGCGAGATCATTACTTGTAGTTGTATATTCATTCGGAACTCACAAGTCTTTACAAGAACAAGACAAATGAGGGGGAAATAAATCTTGCGAGAGCTTTGTTGTCTAAAGCAACATCTAACGAGTTTTCTTGTCCAAACATGACTAAAGTATCGGGAATGTTTCCTCGGTTATCATACTCATCTTTCACATTTGTTACATTTCAAGAGTCGTGTGAGCATCGAAGCGCCCCCAAAATATTGACATGATAAAGGGCCCTTTTGACACCAGTTGATTGCATTTTCTGGTAATGACGGTTTTAGATTTGTCGATCAGGGAGATAGAATTTGAGTAGATACTGAAAATATTCCCATCAATCAAGCAAAACGGCCGATTGCACTCTGTTGCGCAAAGAAATAATGACGTCCAATTCCGGGGAAGTATCGCATCGAATTGGCTTTTATCAATATCTAAAAGATCGCGCATGCGCAAGTTGAAATATTCAAATTACGTCCAAAGAAGCGTTTGATTAATACTAGAATTATAACATTAGCGCCAGGAAATTTACATCGAGCAAAAATGTAGTGATAGCCGCTAATTCATGCTTTAATATCACGAAAGCGATGTTAACTAAAAGTAGAATTTTTATTCGCATTTATGATTTTTTCGTGTTTTGCTAATTTCCTTATAGTTCAATGTGTTTAGGCATTTTACATGTCCTAGGGGATAATATCGGAGATTCGCGTTGTATGTGTGTAAAACTAACTATGCTTATAATATACATTAAGCACGTACATGGGTCAAATCACAAGTTCTAAATTTATTGACGACTCGCCTTCCCTTCAGTCTCTAAATCTTGTGTCCAACCCTAAGTTCTGCCAGTATGATCATACAAGAATTTTTTCGTGTTTAAAGAAATTAATCCGTTCTTTCATTTATTCAAGTGAGAAATGTGTTGTAGAATATCACACTGATAGAGATTAACCAATGTCCGCACTTCTAATAACGAGGCGGCAAATTCCGACAGGAAGCGACAAAAATCCCGAAAACGCTATTACTCCGATTGTGGAGTGTATGTTGGTACCATTAGCCTTACGCACCCCGACCAGCCAACTGGTCTACACGAACTGTATAAAACATCTAAGGATACTCCCAAGAGTTAAGATTTCTTCTGCAATTAATAGAACAGCCACTTATCAGGATTTGGTTACAGTTGCTAGATTGAGACAGTACTGGCGTCACTGAATTCACGGCAACGATTTTCTTGATATGATGGCGTTTCTTAGTAAAGATATCAGAAATATAATATCATTCTTTATGGCGAATGCATAAACTACAGACACATTTTATCCCTTTTCTCCAAGAATAGGAATGGTGTATGTCGAAATATTCAAATTGTATTCAGATGAATTCGTTATGGGCGATTTAATGTCCTTTGGGGTTTTATGTAGACTGTGTATCTGTTTTATATTCTTTGTTCGAGAACCCGACTGTAAGGGAGATGCTAAAGATCAGTGGCAGCGTATAAAGACCAGTCATAAGAAACGTGTCCATATTAATTAATGGCTGACTCTATGTTGACAACCTGTTCTTTATCAATCTGACAGTGTATAGAAAACGTCAAATCTGTCAAGAGGGCGCTAATAGAATACGTTTGACGGATGCCATTGTAATGTACCTACAATGTTCCGAATAAGCAGCGATATTGACTTAATGTCATTCGACAATGTACTCATTTTGATGATGATTATTACCACTGTATATTGTACATTGTATATGTATTTAATGACATTTATGTTAAGACCAGTATTCAATGTTCACTGGGGTACAAAGGTCACCAGAACGAATGCAATTGGGAAGGAAAGCGAATCGTAGTTCCAACTATAAGAGAACACGAGGTTAATTTAAGCAATTTAGTCAAGATGATTTTAATCCGATAGTATTCCGGGGGGACACATCACGTGACCTTTTTCGAGGACTGCAAGTTTATCGACAACAAGTTAAAAACAACCCTGGATGTTTTGTTATATGATCCAGTTTAACAAGACATTTTAACGCAATGCCGAGGATTAGCACTACCCATACAACTTAACATTTTATTTAATATTAATTTGCATGGATGGCGCTGATATTAGACATGAGTGCCGAACATGTCTAATTAAAACTGGCCAAATAATAAAAATACTTTTTGTTGACATACACGTACATGTATGTTTACTTGAAGCCTTAGCCAAAAAATGCCACACAATATGTCCACAACTGCTATTCTTTCGTGTTGTTAAGATACCTTAACATTATGGTAGAGCATGTGATGAGTTCGAACTTTGATGAGTCGATACTGTAAATCTCAACAATGTATATGAGGTGAATGGAAAGCACATGTGTAGGTTTTTATAAGTTTGATACAAGAACAGATGAAAACGTGTGCAAAGTTGATAGCGCATTTGTCGTCTTATCTTACGACCCGGATTCTAATACATACATGCCTGCCATATTTTAGCAGAAAGCTGACTGGCAAATAAAGGCTATGCTCGGCATATTTGTTAGAGAAACGCTTAAACATATTCTTGAATGTTAAGATGCACAGGGAAACGACTTATGGAATGTTTTGACTCGTAGAACTATGAGAAAACTACTTTTGGTGTTTTTCTCCCCAAAACGTAGGCCTATCATTAGGGAAGGTCGTGCCTCAGCAATAAAGCTACTTCAGTGGGCGAATATATACTAGTATTTACGCTGATGTTTGCTTGATGTTCTCGCTTAATACGTGTATGTCTTTGCCAAATAGTGTGCAACCAGAAATTCAGAGCCTATGATCGTTCTTGGTACGCCACCAATAACTGATTGGACAATCACAATCTCGTCTGATTATTGGTCGTATACACGGCCCGAGGTTGGCAAATAAATCAAGGGAAATGAAGCTGTAGCCATAAATCATTTTGCAAGAAATATTTGCCGTCATAAATTTCAATATCTCTAGAGGAATTGATCAAATTAACAAGGGGTCTGTTTGGATGGAGCTTATACCGACATGTTTTGCTACTTTATGTTACTCTCCATAAAATGACAGAAACCAAACTATCGACATTTTGTTGATTTTGTAATGTTTATACGGAGTTTGTTTTCAAATAATCCTGTCCATTTCCGAGGGTCCGGTACAGATGATGATGACATTGTTCTTTCTGTGTGAGTATACAGTATATTTCATTTTAGATGAATTGCGTGTCTCTTTGTAGTACATTGATTCCCTTTTTGTAGTACATTGCTTTACTCAATGTGTTCCGTTGTTTGTCTCTTTGTGTTCCGTTGTTTGCCTCTTTTCCGTTGTTTGCCTCTTTGTGTTCCGTTGTTTGCGTCTTTGTGTTCCGTTGTTTGCCTCTTTGTGACCCTTTGCTTGCCTCTTGGTGACTCTTTGCTTGTCTCTTTGTGGTCCGTTGCATGTGGTTTTGTCGTCCATTGCTTGTGTCTTTGCCGTTCGTTGCTTGTCCCTCTAAGATTCATAGGTTGTGTCATATATTTGTGGTACATTACATGTCATTTGGTTGTCCAATGCATGTCTCTTTAGTATCCAATGTTTCCCATTACATTTGTATGTGGTACATTATGTGCCTAAGAGCAATCAACCGCATACCTCTGGGTGTCCGTTTTTTCTTGTCACTTTGAAGTCCGTTGCTTTCTACTTTGTGATCCATTGCTTATCTCTTTGATGTCCATTGGTTGCCTTTGTGTACTCCTTTGCTAGCCATTTAGTACTCCTTTGCTAGCCGTTTCATGCTCCTTTGACAGCCACTTTGTGCTCATTTGATAAACACATCGTGCTTCTTTGCTAGTCACTGAATGCTTCTTTGATAGCGACATTTTGCTCCTTTGGTAGCCTCTTTGTGCCACTTGATAGCCTCTCTGTGCTCCTTTGGTAGCTTCTTTGTGCCCCTTGACAGCCTCTTTGTACTCATTTGGTGGCCTCTTTGTGCTCCTTTGATAGCCTCTTTGTGTTCCTTTAGTTGCCTCTTTGTGTTCCTTTAGTTGCCTCTTTGTGCTCCTCTGGTTGCCTCTTTGTGTTCCTTTAGTTGCCTCTTTGTGCTCCTTTAGTTGCCTCTTTGTGCTCCTTTGATAGCCTCTTTGTACTCCTTTGGTCGCCTCTTTGTGCTCCTTTGGTTGCCTCTTTGTGTTCCTTTAGTTGCCTCTTTGTGCTACTTTGGTTGCCTCTTTGTGTTCCTTAAGTTGCCTCTTCGTGCTCCTTTGGTTGCCTCTTTGTACTCCTTTGGTTGCCTCTTTGTGCTCCTTTGATAGCCTCTTTGTGTTCCTTTAGTTGCCTCTTTGTGCTCCTTTGGTTGCCTCTTTGTGCTCCTTTAGTTGTCTCTTTGTGCTCCTTTGATAGCCTCTTTGTGCTCCTTTGGTTGCCTCTTTGCGCTCCTTTGGTTGCCTCTTTGTGCTCCTTTGGTTGCCTTTTTGTGTGCCTTTGGTTGCCTCTTTGTGCTCCTTTTGTTGCCTCTTTGTGCTCCTTTGATAGCCTCTTTGTGCTCCTTTGGTTGCCTTTTTGTGTGCCTTTGATAGCCTCTTTGTGCTCCTTTGATAGCCTCTTTGTGCTCCTTTGATAGCCACTTTGTGCTCCTTTGATTGCCTCTTTGAGCTCCTTTGGTTGCCTCTTTGGGTTCCTTTGGTACCCTCTTTTGTTCCTTTGGTAGCCACTTTGTACTCCTTTGGTTGCCTTTGTGTGCCTCTTTGATAACCGCTTTGTGCTCTTTTGATAGCCAATGCCTGTGTCATTGCACCGCAACCTTTGTAAGACAGAAGCTCTCTAAATGAACGATTTATCTTCTGCATAATGCCTCCATATCCGAAGTAATAAAGGTATTATTCATACTCATGTTATTACAGCTCTGAGAAGTTAGCAGCAAGTTACTCTTTAATCACTAAAATATATGGAAATAAGTTATTGTTCTTTTTTGTGCTGTTTGTGCTTCCTATTTCTTACTCACAAGAGGTTGTACTATTAATTCCACTCACACGGATTTGACATGTCTCATGTATGATTTCCATAAAGTCAAGCACCTAATATTTTATATAAAGATCAGGTAGTGGTATTGCGTGTTGTTCCTAGATTTATACGGTTCTATGACACTACTTTCGTGACAAAACACATATCTGTCTGTTTCGGTTATCCCTGTTAATGTATTTAATACATGATAGTCACAGAATTAACACGTGTGACATCTAAATGTTAAAAATATTCAAGCCTATAGACTTATACAAGAACTTGTAATGTAAAATTAACGTAAATTAAAACAAAAAATAAATTACAACGTCTGTGTCGGCGAACACAATTTCTTGTATTTCATGACATTGTTTTTAAAGGGGCACCACACGACAAGCCCAGTGGATAGAAACTTTGCTTGAAACTTCCGTGTACGAATACTAGCAAATTATTGTACCCATGGGGTTCCATTTGACCCGGGAGACCCTACAAATTCAAAAAAGGCCACATTTAACCCTCAAATGTTTTTAGTTTGAAGGGTCATTTACTCTTATAATCATGTGTATTTTGCCCATATCCTGTTTTAGTGAAATATTGTTGTAAACTGGTGCTAAACTCAATAAAAACGAAACAATCCATCACCAAAACAATACTGTTTAATTGCACTTATACATGCACTATTATGACCGCTCATAAAGGGTGGTCTGTCAAAAGAGGTTTGGTGTATATTGACAATATTCAACTATGAAGTTAACAGATGTTCCAGAAATGGATAAATTGGAAATGAAATAAATTCTAATCAGTGTTTACTGTTTAGTCATGAACAAATCATTGTAGCAGTGTTAACGCTTAAACATGTACAAAGGGGAACAACTCTGCCAAGACTATCGTTATAATCAGAAACGTGTGCGTGTGAATTGTATAAAAGAACGGCAAATACTCAGGAAACTTTTTAATTAGATAAAAAACGCGGTCTATCATTTCGTTTGAGTTGATTTCAATCAATTACCAATCATGCATAGCTAATTTACTTACAAGCAGTTTAATATTCAACTAAATTTCGTCGGAATAATACTAAAGGATGCAAACACTTTTATCTTATTGTATGTCTCGATTCCTTGTTAATTTTTAGATCCAGTTTTGTATTTACATATTAAGAAACATCTTACCTTGTTCACATAATTATTATGATCTTCTTGCCAACCGTAATTTTACAATTTAGTTCATCCATGATAACGCATTATAATCGGTTCTCCCATTCACAACCCAACCCCGGTTCGATCTCACGTGACAGGCGCTGGAACCAATGGCCGCTAAACATCTTGTCGTATTTGGGATATCATTTTGTTGGACTGGTCTAACAAAAGAGAGTAAGCCATATAGCTTCTAGATAAGATATTCACATTAAAATGAAGAAACTAATGCACCACTAATGCAACAGAAGTTCTATATGGCTGTAAAACCACAAGGGGTTTGACGATGTTGCATTAGTGGATTTCAAAAGCACGCAAAACTCGCACTTAAACCGCACTATTAAGGACGCCAGACTCGCTCTTAACCTCGCTTTCAAATTAGTGAAATGTAGTGCTAGTTTTGGCGATGAGCTATTTGGAGCTCACATGCAGTGTGCAATAAACGACTTTAAGGTGCATACTAAGAAGTTGACCCATATAAATCTAATAAACAATGTCTGGTGTGTGTGTAGCACGAATAATCAGATATCATAGCTGACATTTATAGCACACGCAAGTAGTCAAATACAGCCCCTAAAACGTAAAAATTTCGAACAGAAACTTTCCAAGCAGCAACATTTAATACTCCAAACCGTTTATAATGACCATCAACCTCTTTCAAGCAACCACTAGTCATGAACAGCAAAACGGTAAAGACTATTTACTATACATGAAGTACCACCCCTATTGCGTCAATCGATTCTCGTATTGCCGGATGCCTGGCAGAGATGGGCCTATTGTTGCCATTTTTAGCTATAACTGGGGGCTCACCAACCAATCTCATCAGTTATAACCCGCCAACATTATTAGGAGTTGTTGTAACAGCCGAATGTTATAAAGCGTTCGTACTTTATATTGCTATGCCTGTTGTCACAATTTATCATAGGTTCGAATCTCTCTATAGGTGCGAACTATTTACGATAGACGTCTTTAGAAACTCTCACAATCTGTTGAGCAACACCATATTTATTTTCAGCAGCTAAATCGCTTTACCTGTGTGGTATGGCAAAACGTTATTATTCAAACAACCTCTCTATTGCAACTTCTCGTGTGTCTCTGTAGGTCAGTGGTTAGGGCACTTACTTCCTTAACTGGCGATCCAGGTTCAAATCCGAGTGGAGGCACATATAGGCCTGTCATATTTCAGCGGAAAGCTAAGAGGCAAATAAAGGCTATGCTCGACAGCTAGATGTTTGAACTGTGTATCTATTCATCTGGTAACTGGCAGGGAGTTGGAAAATAATTGTGATTAGAAAGAGAGTGTTCCAAATCGACTGATCTTTTGAAAATGGTTTCACAATGTTTACACTTCAATACGCACATTGCATATTGCACATACCATTACGTACATGTACCATACACTCGACAAGGATATAAGGAGATAACTATAAAGGAAAATACTCGGAAACTAGTACGACATGTAAACTGATATAATCTGTCAATAACTGAAGATGACAATGACAATAACAGCATACATGTATTATGTACAACAACATCATGTACTTCAATATTCTCAGTCATGTGTTGTTAAGATATTTTTTATCATTGATCAGGGGTGATATTTAATATTGATCTTACTTTATTTAAGAATAAGTACAACGAACCAGATCCCACCACATTAAACTATTGGTCTTTAACAGGCGATATGATCGGCTATCCTTATTTTTGAATTAAAAATGGTCACTATTGAATGACATCCCAGGGACGTAATTTTAAGGCCGATGATTGAATGCATGTCTTAAAGAAGGCTCTTCTTGATTACCCGATTTTAAAATCACTTGATATCACTTAGTGTCTCGAATGACAATTCCCCTAAAGTTCGCTAAATATCGTTTTGAAACAGAAACAGGTTCGTTAAAATCTGCCTTCGCTAAAATGATGATTTCACGGAATCAGATAGTTGGCTCTAAACGTTGGTAGGCCATAAATGTGACAGTATATTGTGAGATATGTGATCAATTGTTCTGCAAATCGTCCCAAATATAAAACAATATAATATCCAACAATAAAATATATAAATGATACATTGAATATTCCCGCATTATATAAACAACATATACCATGGCAACAAGCTTTATACGACTAAAGTAAAGTAGCCAATATGTAAATTCATAAACTGATGTAATATGTATTGATTGTAGAAGAAATAATGTAAAATAAACCGTTATTTATTGCAGCATTGGATGGATAGATTGCCCATGTGTCTGGAATCGACCAGGAATTTGTCATATTATTATGAAGCAACAATCATATCTAAGATCTACGTATGTGGTCGAATTGCGCGATAAATCCGCTTGCAAATCTTACAAATAATATAGTAATACAGACTTATATGCTAATGTCGGCCTTTAGTAATATGAGTTCGATTCCTTTCTCATGACCAAGCCACTTCAATTATTAGTTTGTGGTGCGGAAATTAATACTACATGTACAAGGTCCACTTTCAGAATTACAGTAGCGAAACCGTGATTCTGATGAGACGAAAGTTTTAAAATTCTAAGAGCGGTCCTCACTCATGATTTGGCATCCCTTTGTTATCATGGGAAACCGTGTCTAACAAGAGAGACAACCATAGTGACATCATTGACTCCCGGGATCACTTAGGGTGATCCGTGATCAATCGTAATGTTCCGACTAACAGTATACCTTCATGTTGCCCCTAATTACCAGTAACAAGTAGGGACCGGAAAGGATATATTCACATCAAGTAGGTTTCTCATGCTCATGCTCATGTTTTGTTGCATTGGGTGGCACTTTAATATTGTTTTATACTTTAAAAATAGTATACTTCCATGGTTCAATCATTCTCTAAATATATTTTAGCATAGCATAATTTTATTTGTTATATGACATTCAAATTGCCGAATACGTATGGTACACAATTTAGTTTCTAATCATTCAATAAACTGGTAGTATTGGTACATCATGGTATTACACTCGAATCAGGGATGATTTTGATGTACAAACCCAGCCCATTGTGGAAACTAAGAATGTCTCAACCGTTATCAAGTTTTCAACAAGGCACATACATCGCCATAGAAATCAGACTCCAAACCAACCCAGCCTGTTTCTTGCAACAAGTGCCATCCTTTTGGCGCTCATGAAACACCACCGCCCGACTAATATATACCATGCACGCCAAGTACCTACGCTTCATACAAGAACAATACGGTAGCACTTATAAAGGAAGTTGGTCATTGAGATGCCGCAACAATAGAACAATTGGAAGATTTAAAGCTTTATTCCCACGATTTCCCTCTTTCCTTTCTACTTAAACATATCAAGTATATCAATCGTATGAAAACATCTGTTAAATCCAGTTACCATTGGTGCCAGTAGCTTCCACACGAGCACACTTGGCGCCAAGTAACCATTTAAGGAATATGATAAATTATATTTCTTTGAAATCGAACCAATTTACATAAAATGCAATTATTTACTAAAGAACAGTGGGGACTTGTACGTTTTATTGGCCATTTTAAGTAACAAATACAATACATTTAGCATATTGCGTCGTCTATTTGAATGGTACATAGGTCAGATTAAATTTGGCATCAAAACATGATAAGCGGTATGGGTAGCTGACGTTCAGTTACATACGCCTTACATCCGCGGTTCCTATTCAATCTGTGATGTGTAATTCGTATATAAGGACACTGTTTAGTTGCCTTACCACATGTCGATTGTTTTTCCTAAGTATAACTATACAATTTGTACTTTGATATTCGAATTGATAATTCTAAAAGTTAAATGATTATTTGCTTCAATTTGAAAAGTCATTTCAATCGCAACATTCAGCTCAAATCAGTTCAAGTTTATGTTATACTTTGTTCTGTTCTTCTCGACCCCTGTTCGTTATGTGCGGTGTTGTTTCACTTTTCCTATATTCTCAACCACTGCATGTATAATTATGTGCTTCGTTTTGTTTTGCTGCTCATATGCACACTATATATTCGTCTTAGTTCTTCTCCATCCAACTTTTCTCTGGTTCGTGGAAGTTCTGATCTGTATGTTTTGTGTCATGGTATTTCTTATTCTTATTCGCCCTGTTTTGTTGTATTTTCTTAATGTTTTGAACAGGTTTTTATTTCGCCATTGCGTTCTTCTCATGTCTAGTCCGTTCGCAGCATCTCTTTGTGACTTTTTTGTCTCTCTTATTTATACTTGTATAACCAGTCAACGAATCTAGAGCCTACGTTGACTAAAACACTGATATATTTATTTCGCCTAGAGCCTGAATGCAGTAACCACATTTAATTAGGTGCAAGACGGTATATTGATAATAACTTGACATCTACCTTTACAATGTACCCCAACACACGCAATACTATCATCAATTGAAGTCTATAGTTTACTAATGATATACACGTAGACACGAGACTCCCTGAGGAAGGTAATTCTAGATCTATTAAAGGAGGTTGATTGTAACGGACACGATACTATACCATTTACTGTGACTGAAATGTATGGGTATAGCTTCTTCGACAAAAATAAAAGCCATGTTTTCGAGGGGTAATGTCAAATTAACACACTACATTTGATGAAAGAAAACATCTTGATTGTTTCTACACCTACTTTCGAGATGTGGCTCCGATAACTTGTTATGGAGACGATGTTATTTCCCATGTATGGAAGTTGAATCTGAATAATGTACACTTTTAACAAGCCCAAACGTAAGAACGTGTACCTCCAGTGGTCAGAGCGCTTGTCGTCTAATCTGGTGCACCTGGTTCAAATCCTAATGGAGGCACTCATATACCTGCCATATTTCAGCAGAAATCTTACTGACAAATAAAAGCTATACCCGATATAAGAAGGACTTGTGTGTTGACTGGCTACTTAGATTAGTAAATATGTATTACACTTACTGGTCAGTATCACTTGTCGCGGAACATCACATTTGTAACTTGGAATGTTTTAGTGTCGTTTTCTTATTAACATTTAATTAATCAGCCTCATATCTCGACATATAGTAAGTAGTTTTTATTTGCTTGTGTGTCGGGGTTAATGTGTTGATACATTTTCAGTTTTGTTTTCTGTTGTATATAGAAGTCTGCTTTTTGGTTTTCGTCGAATGTTACTCACACTGTTCGGTGACATTTTTAGTAAAATCCAAACACAAGTTACTATCTTTGTATTTCATCTTCACATGTTTACTTCTTAGCATAATGGACATTGTATCCCTAACTGCTGAGCATGCCGAGGATAGCTTTTATTTGCCAGTCAGCTTTCTGTTGAAATAGCATATGAATGTCTCCACCCGGATTTGAACCCAGCTTGTCGGATTAGGTGGCAAGCGCAATATCCACTGAAACCGTAACACAATCGAATATCTGAGGAACAGTATACATTTCATGTACATGTAATTTCACCAAGATAACAAGGTCGGAATTGTATTTAACTAGAAAGTGGCATTGCATAGTACGCAAAAAATTATGTAACTAGTAAAATATTATTAAGAAATATATTGTATACATGCTGGTAAGTGGTGTCAATATTGTTAATGACCGTTCAATGGATAGTTTCAAGAACATCATTATTGCAGATACGGCGATTACGGTCATAATATGACGTAAGCGTTGATATTTTGCCACGAATACAGTTCAACGATAACAATAGTACTCATGTATAACAATTAATATATTTTCTTTAAACGTGATGGTGTGAGTAACCACAGTTCAAGTAAGGAGAGAAGAATTAAACCTAGATCAGTGACCAATAAGATACATATGGTTTCCTATTTCTATGTCAACACTTGACACACCTGTGACACCTGAAGAAAAAACCTTCCCCTTTTATTAAATGAGATTTTAACGGGCAATTTTAAAGCAATTATCCGGTGAGAGGTGGTCATCCGGGCACTATATCACTATTGAATCATTACGCGTCGCGCCGCTTTACGCCGCCAGCGCTTAGGTGATCGTGCGCAGAATAAAGGGCGGGTTTAATTTTATTATTTAAATGGTCACCATCGCGTGCTGATGGTTGTTAAATAAATAAACATCAGACATACGGTAAATTACTTTGATTTTATGGTCACAATAAAAAACCTTCTCGATAAAGGGGACTAGTATTTAGGTTTAAGCAACTATGGAGATTTGTACAAGTTTGACCACAAAACAGCTATACTAACTAACATATGACCAATTATAGTACATGTACTAAAATCGGATATGACCTATTAATGGTTTACCGCAACGGGCTTAAAAACGCAAACCACAGATAATGTCTGCCATATATGTTTATGGTAACGTCTCGCTGTCTAATGTACTTGTAGCTATTAGAAACGAACTGCTCCCTCGACAAACATTAGTTCCTCTTTAATAGCGTGTTCAGGCAATATTGGGAAACATAGGAACAAATAGCTGATTTGTAGACTAGTGTACTTTGTAGATATTTCTCTTGCTTCTCTAGACATAGAACGAATTGCACCGCATTGTCCAGCAGGAAAGAGCATACAGTCAGAAACGTCTACACCCTATATGATGTCAATGGCGGCATAAGTTTTCTAATAGAAAATCTAATAACGTTTTAATTATTGCCAAGTCCAGTTCAATAGTATGGCATGTGCACATTATCAAAGCAAATCCTGGGACGATTTCTATTTATTTTAATGAAATTCTATCTTAAATGTAACCCCGCGCTATCAACTTGTGGAAATCATCAGAATCTACGAGACGCTCATGGAAATTGTATCTCTAAGCATGGCTGGTTTAAATAACATGCAGATATGCTTGTATTTCCATGCGATATTTTCCAATCGATCTTGACATTTAACAAAGACAGAAAATGAAATAGTGTTGCCATGGTAACATCCCTTGATCATAATATGTATTAGCTTGTCTAAAATGATGAACATGCAAATTGGTATTGAACGGGAGTGGATAATATCAAGTCTATGAATAAAAATGGCCGCCAGGAATCGTAAAGCACCCGCAAAAACATTATATTTAATTGAGACTTATTCCGTAAAGATACATATTAGACATAAACATGATCGTTTAAGTATAATATACTGGGTAATATGAGATGATATTACACAGGAATTGTCCCAGGCCATGAATGCTAACTTTTCTAACCAAATAAGAGAGTAGTTAAGCTAATGAGGCTGTAAGGCTTCAGAGAATTTGTTGGTTGTTCGCAATGCAACATAGTGTGTTTTATGGTATAATTATTCCATGCTTAACATGATAATTGCGATAAACACGAACATGCTTACAGATGCAACACGTGCTGTTCAGCGCAAAAATAATCAAACATACCATACATGTACGGGTTAAAACATGTACTAGTATTATAAACCCTACTCAATAACTAAACCTCTTGGGACACTTGAAAACTGAGTTGTTCTGGAAGTTTACATTGAACAAATAACAGCACAGTAGTCATGGGCCTAAACATTGAAATCTTTATGTTGTGGAGGTCTTACCATAAAGATGGTCTAACGTTTAGATTTTATTGGGTATTTCTAACTCTACTTCACACTCCCTTATATTATGACGTCATTACCAAAGCGGCCCGGGAAGCAATCATCGATACAAAAAGGTTTAGTAGGCCTACAAGTAGTCAGAACATGTAATATAAATAATTTTACACTACTAGTAAACAAATCCGTTCGATAGATGCGAGAAAAAATATATCCAGTCAGTTTTATTTTATTTGTTTGTCACTAAGACATAGGCCCGTAAAGTATCGGCATGGGGGATAAAAACTCTTAACTATAACAACCCCACGTATAGTTAATGGCGGTCCTTTTGAAAGCATCTCTTTCTTAGGACTAGTGCAGTGCATTGGTATGTAACTGACTGCAAGTTAATTGATAAAAAATATTTTGAAAAATCTACAGAAATGGAGTTGCATTCTATATAAAAAAAAATTTCTGTTAATACTTTTTCATTGTATAAGTTACAATGATACGGTTGCCCGTGGTGCAATGTTAATGAGAACAATGATCAACAAGCAGAACACCAGCTTATCATTTATAAAGTCATGGAATAAAGCACTAGTTACAGTCATTTTCTTGCCATGTTCTTTTAAAAAAGGGAGACAATTATGGTCTGACAGTGCAAAAAGAAGAACGATTACCCATATTTTGTTTTTATTATTCTGATATAGGACAATTACAAACACCATCATCATTTGCAAATATAAAAAAATGTAATAGTTACAACATCACAGTCGAAAACAATCTATAGAATTCGTTGTAAAGCGAATGGCAAATCCTCAGCTTTGTGAACAAACCGACCGCATATATTCGTTTTGTAACATTTAATTGTATTATTCTGCTTTCAAAAAGCAGAGAACCCCGTCAAGTGTTTTATAAGGTTGAAGGCTCGCTCGGTCTATGCGCCGAATACACATCGTCACATCAGTACAATGACCATTTTAGAATTTGGACCGCTGGATAAAAATCAAACACACAATGACTCAATTTACTTCATTTAACACCAGATTTTTACGAAAGAAAAACGGCTTCACATTCAAATTAATCCGACACTATATAAAGGAGCAGCTGGTTATTGCATGCCCAGGAAAATTAATTTGTAAAAGCGAATATTTAACGAAAATTCAAGAAGGAGTGAGATTCTATAATGCGGATTTAATTAATACTAAAAGGCTGCCTTTCGGATCAGTTTTCTAAAAAATCTTTTTCTTTAAAAGTGCTCATTTGCTTAAAAGCATTTTCTTAAAAACAACGGAAGGTAAAAATAACGTTGATTCACACACGTCTTATATTCTGTAATTGCGTGCATTTTTTATTATTTTCTTTTTCTTTTTTTATCACACAAGCATTAAACTGACAATTGGTGTACATATTATGTTATAAACAAATACGTATTGTTATACCAGCAGTGTGTGGGGGTCATATGCTTTAAACGTCAAGGTTGTCCAAAACAAGGATTCAACCATTGTAATGTTTTATGTTTTTTTAAAAATGAAAATTAGCGAAACATTGTAAAAATAGACTCATCAATTACGGGGGCAGCTCAACCTAAATGGGTTACAGATTGACATTAATTCTTGCTGCTTCGATGTTTTTTTAAAAGACGAATTTCTTGTCATCCTGATTTGTGTTTTTTACTTACTTTATATTTAACAAACATTTTATACGGCATTTTTCGACTTTCATATTTTAGTTTTATTGTTTTAGTTCACTTAAATACTAAATAAGGGGGCGTATACTAGTAAAACATAATTGATATAAAGGAGTAGGCTAGAGAAAACCTTAA
This sequence comes from Spisula subtruncata, assembly GCA_963678985.1. Classification (NCBI taxonomy): domain Eukaryota; kingdom Metazoa; phylum Mollusca; class Bivalvia; order Venerida; family Mactridae; genus Spisula; species Spisula subtruncata. The sequence goes on along the minus strand of OY787672.1, from coordinate 21,464,012 downwards.
AAACTGATGACAAACCTACTTAAAGTATTATAATAACACTATCAAATAAACACGGGGCCGCCTTCATTATAACTGTCAACTGATTCGCATAATCGACAGGGAGTTTCTCAGCTTATTCTATAACAGACCCTAGCTCATGGTAGATAATGAAAGATATCTGAAAATCTCAATATTAAAACCTTTATTAAGTTCTGTTATACACATTTCAAACAAAAAACATACAAACTGTTTTAGCTATATGTGTGATTAATAGCAGTTTTTACAACTTGTGACATTATCTATATAGCATCGGTTTGTAACGTTAGCAAGGAGAATAAATGTTAATGAAGCGCTCTATGATCAATAATTTAAATTAGATGAGAATGTGTATGGGAGAGCCCGGGAGAGGATTCGTCATCAACGAACTAAGAACCAGCTGTGACAACGGGATACCATTGATTTGCTGTTGTCATTGATCTCGGAACGTAGTAGTTGATTCATTCAGTTTTTGCTGCCGTCCCTGCTTGAGTCTGTGTGGCAGCTTTGTAGCATTTAGTGAAAACGATTTTCAAAGGTTTTAGCAAATCGTTGTTTCTTCTAAACCAGCAAATATAGGCCTTTGACAACATATTCCTCTAAGCCCAGCTGGCTGAAAACGTTCTAAATATACATACTAGTTTTATTAATTTAGGAACTGGTACCAAAAAGTGACAATCCGATTTAGCCGAAACCTTTAAGCAATTTTACAAGATCAAACGACGATGGCAGGAAATACGAGAGTTTTCTTAAGTAGGGTCGCGACATATAACACTAATTAAGCGACCTAGAAGTATTTAAGTGTCGGCACACAACAACTTGTTTACATTAATACTTTCCCTTTTCATATACGTCAAGATATGTTTACTTAGATAGTATAAGAAGTGCTGCAATCCCTTTTTACGCCACATGCGGTAGTCAAAAACGCAACTTCCGGTACCTAGAACGCACATGGTCTTTTAGACGCTTTATCAATATATAAATGCAAGCGTCTAGCGGCAGATAATTTACTAGAATATTTGTATTGGCATAGACGATTCATTTCTACACACAGTTCTGTGAACGCTGACTCGGAGAGTTCATAGCATGCGTTTACGATTCCGAGACAATACAAACACGGAGTGTATATGCTACATAATACATGTTTCAGTAGGAATACGGGAATCATTTCACGCTGAAGTTTCATACCTTGATCAGTGGTTACATTGAATTTGACAGTTGATGGCGTCATAAATTAAATTGTTTTGCTTAACTCGATAAAATTGACAATTTTTGTGCCTTATGTGTAATCGTTTTTTAGTTTTCCTAGTCGATAACTTGGATTTATTGGACTTTAAATTCAAAGTGGGTTGTATATGAAATTCAATATATTTATACGCTATATGAAAAGCGGTATATTTATTTATAGAACTTTATATACTATACGTTTATAACACTTGATATACCAATTGTTCGTTCGCTCGTATGCATAAGTAGGTAAAAGCAATCGTGTGCTGTTTACTTAAATAGGAAGTAGGGCTCTATAGTTGTTTACCAATGTATGTTTTGGTTTTAACATAATTTTGGATTTTCTAGCGGAAAAGGAGTGAGAAATAGAACGAATGGATATAGCGATGGACATACGGAAGGAAGAAATAAACGAACAAAGTTGTTATTGTGATAATACTAGATCTACATATATTTGCCAAGGCAAAATGCAATATAAACAAAACGTGAGTGAGAGTGAGGCTCGGTGCACGTGCACGTTAAGCTCGTGCAGGAGGACTCGTACTAAACATGGTCCACTAAATATGGGATTTAATTTAAGAACAATTTCTGTGATATTTTCAATACTGTTATATTTAGTTAGTTTAGTAGAAAGTTTGGATGGAGCGTATAGCAAGGCTAGCAACTGGTACGCTGAGAGGGAAGACCTTATGGTGGTAAGTACTGGGATTCATACATTTTATATTCATTGACAAAAATTCGGCACTAGTAATCGTGCATTAGACAGGTATATGAATTAATCATATATCTAATAGCTAATAGTTGGCGCCTAGCCTGGATATAAGTTAAGATATCTCTTGGAAGCCAGATACTGTCAGACAGGGACCTGATAGGCAAACTCAAGCCAAGTTACACTGTGGTATAATATGATGCTAATCTAATTAGGACCAATTAACTGAGCATAATTAATACTGACTACAGGTATATGATGTAGTGAGCTAAAGTGAGCTAAACACAGACTTTCTCTGTACCCCACAAACACTCAGGGTGGATCGTATCAAGGGTGTTATGGCAATGACTCTAATGAGTGGTAATGTGGATAATTTGGTCGAAAAATACCACAATTATGTCACATTTACCTGACATAATTATGTCTGGCTGTATCATACTATCATACTCGGGTCATGGACTCTTGACATAAACACATGATTTATATGTACAATGTAACAATCACTATCACGTGTTGCATATTACTTATTTGTATCTTCTTTACATGTTTACGAACTTGTTGGTTTTTATATTAATATCGCATGTATATGTATGTCACAGTTTGATTTTCACCATGTGTCCTGTCCAATCCTGTGACATGTATTCATATATAAAATATTAATTTGGCAATCTCACTACCTTTACTTCGATCAATCTGACACGTACGTTGTATGCATACATTCGACTTGTAAGTTGTATGAACGTAGACATTAACGTATACTCGTTGTATGTTATTATTATGTTGTTTAAGAGTGTGTACGTTAATATTGGTGTTTCTATGGTCGAACGTATGTAAAAACTACCAAGCAAGTATGCATCAATATACATATAACATACACACAGAAGCATTCATACAATATATACACATATATACACATACAAAAACTCCTAAAATCTTCTAGTTAAGTGAGTTCACTTCTCATATAATGTACGTATTGTACATGACTCAGCAACGATTATATCTATATACCTCACGAATATGCATAAAACGGGTGCGTTTGTTTCGTATACTTCAAGTTTGCATTATGTTTATGTCTACACCTTTCTCGCCTCCTTGAACAAGTAGAAGAAGATCTTCTGTGTTTCATGATCAATTGAACGATTGTAAACATTGTTATCAAACCGAAAAATGATGTCTAAAATCTAAAATATTGTTGACCTAGATTTCAACGAGTGAAGTGTTTATGTAAACGTCTCTTTACACTTTATCTATCTGCACATTGCGATATTTAGGCCGACAATCTGCGGGCAAATCAATGAAGATTAGGTCAATGACGATTGTAATTGTATTAGCATAATACTGATCAATCCATAATATATACATAGACGCGTTAATTAGCATTGATTTAATTAAGCAAGTACGCTAGCTGGATACTAGATGACCTGGGTGTACCCCATAGCGTGGTTAATCTGTGAGGATGTAACACTATACCCACTCCATCAAGAAATTAAACGACCTAAGTTTGCTATATCAGTGATATTTTCACAATTTAGAACGAGGGTTGTATTTGATGGTTTGAAACGGTAGAAAGAGGGCTGACCTATTTTATAAGAGAGTATATGTGACTGACCCATTTCTAACGGACTAAAAAAGGAAATAAGAGACAGAAATTAACACTCTTGATTTAAGTATACGAGTATATACATTTACAAATGTACTAGTAGGTATATAGCATGAACTCATATTTGCACCTGAGTCCAATTTCACCATAGTCGAGGGTGGATTTGTGCACCTTCTTAACCCAAACCTCTCATGATGAGTATAGTTCAAGTCTCAAGACACTCATATTTCAAGTCTATAGACGGTCTAATGCATACTTTCACCTTCAACCTTAGACTATTCAGTATATTGACAGCTTTTCTGGTGTCAATATGTTTACTCACAGTGTCAAAATATGTCGCCAAAATATACTAGATATACTGCACAAAACGTACATAAATTATAACCACTAAAATGAGGGATGCGTTCTATCTATTGTACAAGTTCAATCTGATGTGCGGTAATTTGCAGCCAATGCATAATACAATGATTACGGTTTCGCGGTCGGTGGGGCTTAAAATTTAATGCATTAAAAATGTAGAATTAAGATTTTGTCTTTTTATTACCATCCCCACATTGGTGGCAGCGGAGTGTGAAACTAATCCCATTTACTAGTATAAGAAGGCTTAACAAAAGTGTGGGCACATTTTAGTTGTAAAGTCATTGAGTAATGTTTTATGACAAATATCAACGGTTGGTTAAATAAAATGAGTTATACTTTAACAAAATTGTGGGCACATTTAGTTGCAAAGTCTTTAAGTGATATTTTATGACAAATAATGTTGGTTAACGTGAGGTATTTTATTACTAATACAGGTTCATCCCCTTTCATATGTAAATTATGTTTATACTACCCCTATTCAGGTTGACAATTACATTTTATGGTTATGTGTAAAACCACACGCATGTTGAATATTTTATGAAATAAAGTCATAATAAAATCCACAGGAGAATGTATGTATACAAAGCATATGGAATAAGCAATTTTATGAGTTATTTGTCGGTTAATGATTAATCAAGGAATGGTGAAAGGGAGTGCTTGTTTTCAGATAAATAATACAATGAAATGAACAAACCTTGCATATAAAAGTATATTTTAAATTTTCTATGTAATACCCTAGTCACAATTGCCCTAATAGCTCCGTACGAGCTCCGTACGAGTTGATTTATCTGAACTCGCACGACGTCCGTACGGAGCCCGCACGGAGCACGTACGGATATCGAGACTCGTACGAGCATCGTACGGATTTTCACAACTCGAAGAGGAATCGGTGATCTGGTGAAAACTATACATTCTGTACAACTCGTGCGAGATCCGTACGTGCTGTGACCAGATGCTAAGAACGTACAAATACCGTTAGGATTAAAATATTTCAGACTCGTACGAGTTGGTAAATCTGTACGGACATCGTACGAACATTGTGACCGTAGTATTAATCAAATGCTGTGGTTGTCAACTTTTTCCTATTTTTCGTTCCATACTGAACATTGTTAATTGTTTAAGTATCATACCACCTGAATAATACACTTTCAAGATTTATAGCATAAATAGTATTCTAAAACTATCAAAATGTCTATTTTCATTCTATGTTCATGTCGAGTTTCATCTTAAAACATACCATCTTCTAAAATAAAGGCAAACATATTCCGAATATAAATGCTCCAGTTTGCAGATGATTTTTGGCGGGCTTTTTTCATGGCCATGATACATTCGAATTTATTTTATTGCTAAAAATAATTTATATGATAGGGATGTTCTGAATTTTACTGCAATACGGAACGAAATGAGATATCTGGCAATATTTTATGAGCTCAATTTACGAAATTCGAAACTACGACCTCAAACATTTTGTAGCTCTACTAGAAGTAATAACAGATGATTTTAATTAACCTAGCCATTGCCGTTGGTCATTTGGCTGATGAATAAACTGTGTAATTATTGTCGGGTGTACACGTCTGGGTTACGAGAAAATTAATTGAATGCAAATTTCATACTTGACCAATGAGGTAATTTTATTGTATACGAATGAATGTCCTGTTCCGTTCATTGACTGTAACGACAATGGTTTAAACGTTTTAATTGACCGTCATTTAGCACTGAATTAGAAAGTTGATTAAAGTTTAAAAGACACATCTTATTATGAAACTTAACTTTTAAATTGGTTTATACAAATATGGTCTTATTTATGATGCGGTCTTAAATTACGATTGATTAGGGACTATAAAACTTAATCTTATTTTCACGGTTTATCTTTTTTACTTTATTTCGCTGTGTACTATACGTGACCATTGGCTGTATGCTTACCCTCAGTCGAAAACAGAAATCCAGAAGTTGTTGTAATAATCAGCATCGTTGATTTTGTCATTTGAGTATGTTACTCAGATTTATTATCAGGGTAATGATATTTTTCACTTAAACAGACATAAACCCGACACCCTTAACACACCTCAACGCTTTCTTATAAAAGATTTACATAATATAATACAATTCCACGTCAGTTTCTACCTGATACTACACACAGTATAGTAAATCCCTTGGGGACGTTATAGTATCATTGAAATGAATTAATAATATTATATCACGTATGTAACAATATAGTGCTGTAGATGTTATATATATAAAAGTGTCAAACTTTTTACATGGTTAATTCCACGGACTCTATAAATGAGCTCATTAAACTTAAGAAGCTGATTCAATTGTTGAATTTTTCAAACCGTCAAAATAGGATGCACTCGGATCTTATAAAAATACGTTTTAAAACGTTTGACTGTACTTCGCATAATCGTGCAAGCTCGTCCATTTCCGTTTGTCTCCGACAAAACGTAAATACACACGTATTACAGTGAAAACGACGAGATGATCAGATGAAGCTTAGGACCTTTCTAAAACACCTAAGAACCAAGCACATGCTTGTTCCAAGAGCTCGGGTTGTTTTATATATTTGCGTTAAGTGGTTTCATTTATTATTGATCGCATGTTTCACACGACAAGTCCCATGTGTCTGTTGCCTACCTTATGACACACCTATGATTGCTATGTCCCATATGTAGAGACTATTGTCCGATGTTAATCCACGATGGAACATAAGGACTGCCGACTGAATCCTAGCATCATCGTCGCCATGTTTTCATCAATAATGCAATAATCAATGTCATCAGACGCTTATTAACACCTGTAGTACGGACGAAAGGTGTTGCCTTTATCGTCTCCTCACACGTCATGAGCGTCTGAATGCCATGATTCATTCTTGGATTATTCATACGATTATTGTCGTAAAATATTAATTGACCCATTCAGAGAGTCATACATAATGTGTTGCGTGTGTCTTTGAGTATCAGAAAATCAATTAACCGTGAAGGTGTTGTGAATATTTAATGTAACTGTTGTTTTTTCATCACTTTAATGTTGTAAACAAAGAAAATACTGAGCCAATTCCATTGAACCAAAACAATCGTCTGTTTGTATCATTTTCTTCTTCAGCTATAGGGCAGATGCCACTCTGTCGCAATACAGTACTAGGAACCTGTGCGAATACCGTCATTAAAATACAGGATGCTTTGTCTTTAATGCCAAGGATAACCTTGGTTTGTCGGTAAGCTGTCTGCCAAAACATGACAGGCATATACACTGAGCAAAAGTTCCAACTAGACGTTTTATAAACCTCAATAAGACTTCTATTTTCAAAGGTATTGTTCTGAAATCTTTAAGACTATAATGTGTATTGACAGTGTACACATTTTAAGAAAATTTTTTTTGTCAATGTTCTAGAATTACGTAATAGAGGAAGCACGTGCAAAACGTGTTTTCCACGTGCAGAACACCAGCCATTGTCCGAAAATGATATTTTTGCAATCGCTTCCAAAGCCTATAGACATCCCGAACTGAAAAACATAAATTTATTGAACCAAGTTAAACATGCTTCGAATGCAGAACGATAAAAGAACACGTGCTTTAGGAATGTTGGAAACTGAACATCATGGAGTCAGGTAAAATGCGTCAATTCCTTTATTTTTATGATTTGATTGGTTATTATTGTTTAAAACATTAGCTTTACCTTGGGGAAAAAGGATTCCTGTTGGTATTGATTATTAATGCCAGTCGCATTGTGTGTGTTGACGTCATGTAAACATACCCTCTGAACAGGTAAGTTCGAACCGGAAGTGAAGCGGATGAGCCTCGATGACCTCGGCCCCGTGTAAATACGCTTATAGAGGGTTGATGTTTTGTGTCATGGCACCTACGTAGTCGTTTTCAACCAAAACGTCATTGACGTCGGGAAGCTGAATATACGCGATATCTCGGACATCTATTCCTAAAATGATGACGTGTGGTTGTTTATCCCTCGTACATGATGGGGCTTTTAGTCACACAACTGCCACAATTAAGAATTTTCTACCACGTAATCATGTTAAAGAGTTTTGTTGGGTTACAAATCCCCATACAAACCACTTCTGATTGACGCATCAGACGACTTCCGGTCGCCCCTCAAAATCTTTAAGAATTGCAGCAATTCATCTTTAGGGCACGGTCTGTCATTGAACAGGGATACATTCGATTTGACATCCGAACCAGGGTTAGACGTTCCTCAGAAATCACTCGATGAAATAGCGGATATACGCGCTTTTTGAACAGTGTGACTTTTAACTTAGAGGGTGAAGTTGTAAAAGAATGTGTTTTGTGATGAGCCAACATGTTCTGTTATTGAAAGATTAATCTTGTTGTGGGAAAATGAATTGTTTTTCACATCATGCAATTTATTTTTGCATGTTTCCATTACCAACAAAAATATACCATAATAGTCATGGGGTCTAGTTAGAACTTTGGCTCAGTATACGTGTCTCTGTTCGTACTTGAACCCAGATCGTCAGATTAGACGGCAAGCATACTTACCACTGAGCTTCTGAGACAAATATCCATGTATACATCTGAACATGCGTTAGTTGTCGCCAAAACGTACACATACCAGTCCTCCTGAGTTAAACAACTAACTGTCTTTAAACAGCTAAATGTAGTGAATCCGTAAGATTTGTGTTTTGCTAGGAGTAACTGCCATGATTTGACAACCAACTGCGTTGAACGACCTTATCGTAACTCATTGAGTGTACGTTTTACCATTAAACTGATGTAATGTGTTATGCTAATGAAAGCTAATTGCAGCTGCAATTCGTATTAACGGTCTCATATTAACAATTCTGCAACCCAGTGACGCATCGTCTGTACTTGTGTTTCAAATCGATTTCAAGCACAATTATGGTGATCGATAAAACAAAAGAATGATCAAATAAGCCTTATAGCAATTTACAACATGTCGTCATGTTCGATTGTTAAAATAATAGTTTAAAGAGGCATTCCCTATAACTAGCATATTTTTCTGTACTATCACATTAATTGAGCTAAATGTACAAAGCACAATCAATTATAATAATTTGTCAGAAGAAATTGTGCGCAAATATGTCTCTAAAATGTCTAAATTTTAATTAAATCACCAATAATAATTTATCACTTCCAGCGATTTATCAGTATGTGGTCAAAGGGAAACAACTCGTGATTATTTTGGCTCGTTACGGAAAAATGTTTTCACTCTTTTCTCGGTAATTAGTGGGAACATTTTGTTGAAAATTTGAGGAGTTTAAACAATAATGATTCTCATTAGATGTATAATATTCCAGAATCGATGTAAACGATCAAAATTATAGGCAACGCCTCTTTAAATGTTTCATTTGCTGCTAAAAATATATTTTTTTCTCTTCCATTTCATGCTCACTTCAAACGTGTCCGATTACATTTTTATTAGCTCACCTGACCACATTGTGGTCAGGGTGAGGTTTTGTCATACCGAGATGTCCGTCGTCCGTCGTCCGTCGTGCGTCGTGCGTCGTGCGGCGTGCGTCGTGCGTTGTGCGTCGTGCGTCCGTCAACAATTTCTTCAAACGACTTCTCCTCCTAAACCGCTTGGCCAAATTTGATAAAACTTAATAGGAATGTTCCTTGGGTGGACCTCTACCAAAGTTGTTAAAAAAATTCCAGTCCGTTGCATAACTAGGTCACACAGGCTAAAAATAGATTTTCAAAAAGGAAACTTCAAAAATCTTCTTCTCTGAAACCGTAAGACCTAGAGCTTTCATATTTGGTATGTAGCATCACCTTGGGGTCCTCTACAAAGATTGTTAAAATTATGTCCCTTGGGTCAAAATTGGCCCCGCCCCGGGGGTCCTTAGTTTTACATAGAGTTATATAGGGGACACCTTAAAAAATCTTCTTCTCCGAAACCGCTTGGCCCAGGGCTTTCATATTTGGTATGTAGACTCAGCTAGAGGTCCTCTACAAAGATTGTTCAAATTATGTCCCTGGGGTCAAAAATGACCCCACCCCGGGGCCCTTAGTTTTACATAGAGTTATATAGGGGAAACCTTAAAAAATCTTCTTCTCCGAAACAGCTTGGCCAAGGGCTTTCATATTTGGTATGTAGACTCAGCTAGAGGTCCTCTACAAAGATTGTTCAAATTATGTCCCTTGGGTCAAAATTGGCCACGCCCCGGGGGCCCTTAGTTTTACATAGAGTTATATTGGGGAAACTTTAAAAAATCTTCTTCTCCGAAACCGCTTAGCCCAGGGCTTTCATATTTGGTATGTAGACTCAACTAGAGGTCCTCTACGAAGATTTTTCAAATTATGTCCCTGGGGTCAAAATTGGCCCCGCCCTGGGGGCCCTTAGTTTAACATAGAGTTATATAGGGGAAACCTTAAAAAATCTTCTTCTCCGAAACCGCTTGGCCCAGGGCTTTCATATTTGGTATGTAGACTCAGCTAGAGGTCCTCTAGGAAGATTGTTCAAATTATGTCCCTGGGGTCAAAATTGGCCTCGCCCCGGGGGCCCTTAGTTTTACATAGAGTTATATAGGGGAAACCTTAAAAAATCTTCTTCTCCGAAACCGCTTGGCCCAGGGCTTTCATATTTGGTATGTAGACTCAGCTAGAGGTCCTCTACAAAGATTGTTAAAATTATTCCCCTCGGTCAAAATTGGCCCCACCCTGGGGGTCACCATTTTACTTAGACTTATATAGGGAAAACATAAAAAAAATATTTTTGTCTAAAACTACAATGCCTAAGAGCTTTGATATTTGGTATGTAGCATCATCTAGTGGTCCCCTACCAAGATTGTGCAAATTATGCCCCTTGGGTCAAAATTGGCCCAGCCCCGGGGGTCACCATTTTACATAAACTTATATAGGGAACACATATAAAAATCTTCTTGTGTAAAACTACACTGCATAGAGCTTTGATATTTGGTATGTAGCATCATCTAGTGGTCCTCTACCAAGATTGTTCAAATTATGCCCCTGGGGTCAAAATTGGCCCCACTCAGGGGGTCACCGTTTTACATAGACTTATATAGGGAAAACATATTAATATCTTCTTGCCAAAAACTACACTGCCTAGAGTTTTGATAATTGGTATGTAGCATCATCTTGTGGTTTTCTACCAAGATGTTCAAATTATTCCTTTGGGTGAAAATTGTGCAGGGTTTATAATCAGGTGAGCGATATTGGGCCATCATGGCCCTCTTGTTTATTAAACTATAATAAACATACCACCATTATAAATTTCATACAGTAATATCAAATAACATACCAAAATGCAAATGTACATAAAAGTTGATAAAACCACGATAAAAAATGAGATTTTTTTTCAAAATGCAAAAAGTAATTAGAAAGTCGACATCCCCGAGAGTTTTCAACGTTTGAAATATGACCTTCCTGTGGTTGCAACGTGTAATTTAACCACTACGATTGATAGTAAGGTAGTTTTACAAAAAGCTTTTGGGTAAAATTTGGGCAGATCTTATTTTATTTTTTGACACACCTTCAGCTGATTTTTTTCGTCCTCCAGATAAAGCAAGCTGTATGCATATGCTACATTTTATTTAATTTCGTTAAAAGGTTTACTTTAAAATTATCAGATATATGGGTTTGATACAGTGCACCGAAGCAAAAGTTACAAATACCGTAGGTTACGGAGTCTATTAACTGAAAAACTATTGAAAACATTGTATATGAATTTGACACAGAGTAATGCGCACAGGCAGTTGTAAAGCCAATCAGTTTGATTTTTGCTGTGAATCAATTGCTTTAAATGTGTTACGTGATAAACGTTTGATTGATGAGGTAGCTGTTGTTTTATTGCCCGAATATTCGAATTAGAAACGAACAAAAGTTTTTTTTCTAAAATAATGCATAATGCAATTTTGTCGATTTTTTTGTGGTAATGTGTGAAACAAAAAAGAAATTTACATTCGTTTTTTCTATGACTGAATTGTGACCCAGAATAATAATTTATTGTGAAATTCGAGGTGATTGAAATAAATCAAAGTGGCATAAACACTTCAAAGTAATACTCGTAGTTCAAAGTTCTCATGTTAAACCGCTAATATCTGACACCCATATGAAAAAGCAGACCTCTCATCTAGAAACCGTGTATAGATTTCTAAATATTTATGCAATTTTTGTTCAAGATTATAACAGAAATGAAGTTTTTCTTACTTTATGTAAACAAGTGAATGCTTTATTCATAACACCGGGAAGTCTTTTATCGGCATGTGTCCGATACAAAGAATATTTCGCATGATTTGAGCAACGAAGAAATTTTTTTTGTGGTTTTGCATGTGTGGCTTTGTCTTCATTGTCTGTTATGACACGGTCATTGTTTAACAATTTTTAACAATTTCAACTCGACGACTAACTTTTTATCTGAATATATACAAACAGCATTCTTTGGCGACATATTGTTCGTCTTATGGTACCAGCAATTCGATCGCAGGGCGGCACGTTTCCTAAAATATTAAAACAGGATTTTACCATTGTGCGGATTGATTCCGAGTCAAAATGTATCGATAATTTCTTTTTATATTTACATACGAACATTACACCTACATTTACATGTATTCATATGTGACCGCATAAACAAAGTTCAGTTTTAAGTTTAAGCACGCGTAGTTTTTTCAGACATATTTATGTTTGACGTTCATTTCCGCACTACTTTACCTAACCACCTGACACTTCATCAGCTTGTCTATGTTTAGTTCATCCGAGGTGGTCCGAGTGTGATTGCTCGACTCCGCAAGACAGAACAAAATAGTTCGACATGGTTTAGAAAGTACAATTTGAATCACGTTCCCTTTATCTAATATACTACAGAAACAAATGCAACAAACTAATTGCCAATTTTCTATAATTAATTCAGCGCGTATTGTTTCCGTTCATATGGCACGAAATGCAAGTGCGTGGTTAAGGGTTATATTAGTACCCATCTTTCGAACTGAATGACTCCATGCGGGAGTTCTGAGGCCATAAACAATCTCGATACATCGATAATATCTCTCAATCTCCGTGTTATTAATCGATTTTTCATCGATTTCAGTGGAAATATCGTTTTTATAACCAATTTCACTCACGTGCGTCATAGAATTAGTGATAACATCTTCCACAAATGGAAAAATGTGTGTTTAGCCAATTGATAGTTTTTTTAACACTTGGTACGAATGGAAATGCTAATGCCTGTGTCTGTTAGATTTGAAACGTTATCTCGACATCGTTTTGGTCAAATTTGTTTTCTGAGGGTTTTCGGAGTCCTTGATTGTTTTAATTTATTTATACGATTTTATTTTTCGAAATTAACAATGAAACAGTACATCATACCATGTTAAGAATGTCCCCTTTAGTCTTCGAAACATACAAATGCATGACTAAACCCCACAAGAGCAAAAACATGAAACAAATTACATTGACTGTTGATAAATATCATCTAGTCGGCAGCCAGACTATGGTGGCATAAGTAGGCCTATGCTAACCTTACCTCAAGAAACTGTACCACGATATCGGCACTTTGAGACAGATGCCCTGATGTACACTTGAAACAGAATGCATTTATTTTGTTACCTCTTTCCATAATCATAAAATAAGCTTGTTCACAGGTACTGACATAAAATGTTGCAAAAATCTTACAATCTTCCCAATAAAATCTTATCTACACTGCAATAGGTAGCGTACACTGTTCACGTCCTAGGTATGCTCATCAGTGCGATCCGATCATAAAAACGTATTTTTTTCTTTTTTTTTCGTTCAACTGTATTATTTTACTGTTTTGAATCTTTGGTGCATTACATGTATTTCTAGTTATTTTGTGTGCGAGTTTTTGCGAAACTCAAAAGTCGAAAAGCGGATAAGTCAGGATTTGTTTGTGGCGCAATAATCGTGAACCTCAATATAACCTTACTTCCTCACCACCTATATGCATTTCTTACATGCTTGTTACGTATAAAATACATTTTATCACCACATTTGTTAATTAAATGAAAGTGAAGATTAATGTAACGCTTTATGTGTAGAATGTGCCCTGAGGGTAAAGTTCGGTATAAAGATCAAACACACAATCTGTTCCGTCCAATACGCCATACGGTACCTAACTCTTCTTTATATCTTACCATGCACTGTATTGATTTTGCCTTCCCACCCAATGTTTTTCCAATTACTGTAATCGTTAAATAAATCTCTGTTATTATAGCTACAAGATATCATGCAAATGTAAAATACATAAAGATGCCTATCTTTGCTTCGTTTGGGATATCTGACCGTAGTCGAATGAGTTTTCCGCTCGGACGGCATTTATCTCGAACTCAATCGATCCAGGAAGTTGAACGCTGTTTTTTTTATCGTAATAAGCTTGGTACAAAGTTACAAACAGACGAAAACAACTTCACCTCACACACATTAGTACGTTACTTAAGCTACATGTGCCCAGTAAATTAACCAACTTAAGTTGTTTATATGTTGATTTCAACCATCCGATCATATCAGTGCATGTGTCCATCCGATGATGCATCTGTGAGTCAATGAGTGAAGATAGTACCGATAGTACCGGTAGGTCGACTCCAATACACCATGGTTTGTTTAAAACAATATAATTACACAAACCACGAAACCTGAAATAATTAGCTAAAATTGAAACTGTGGTGCCTTCGTAATTAAGTGGCCAGTGCGAACAAATAGTAAACATGGTACAACTTTATCTATCCATCCTGAAAAAATAAAGAGATGTTTTGTTTTGTTCTGGTTCGTTTCGTTAGACGAACCATGCGGTTCGCACCAAACATAAAACATAACAATCCTATGATGTTCTGTGAGAGATCTATGACGTCATTGATGAGTTTGATCACTGATATCGATCTATGATGGGGTCGAACTAGAGTTGAATGAGGTCAATAATACAAGATGAGCTGATTAATGATTCGTGTAAGATAAGCACATTAAAATAATTATCCCCTTGTAATCACCTTAGCACATTGTACTTGGTTTACAGAACTCGGTCAATGCAAATAGCTGCATAGTCTGGATATATAGGCTAACTTGATGATAAGATGCATATTTCATAAAGTAAACATCATACAGTAAAGCGAGAATCGGCATTACGAGCATCCGGCATATGTTGAAGAAATCAAAATGATTATTTTTTCATTTTAAGCTAGATTTCATTTTGAGGTTGATTATCTATGTTTGAGGTTGCAAAAGGAACTACTCTTATAAAAAGAGTAATAGATAATAGGGTCTATAAAGACAGGCTAGTAGGTACAGTGTACGCATAGACCTGAGTAATGGTACCATACTGTGATCTTTATTTGTTGTAATGGGTTAAGTGATGTGCTAATATACCACAGAATGTGCATATAACAAACCATACCAAAACTGATATGAACAATCATCGTTTTTTAACATTACTCGAAGTCAAACGGTAATACTGTAATTATGTAATTTGTTAAACATTTGCAGCTTGATTCCTAGATATACTCGTGTAATTGATGTACATAGAATGAACATCACATCTTTGACAAGTCGGAATAATGTCCCAGACATTATGGCATGTTCTTTGGATCATAGTGGAAGAATTGCCCAAAGTTTGTATTTCTGCCATCTTTTAAAAATTGTTCGCATCATGTGCACGAGCTTTGTCCGAAAATATCGATTGCGATTCAATTGCATAATTATTAATTTACTATTTCGTCGGGGTCACCGTGTACCTTACGGTACAAAACATTAAAATTTGTTCGTACTTGAGGTTCAATTGCTTCAAGGATTTCTAGATGACGTATGCGTGAGACAGGTGCGTGTGTTTGTGTGTGTCGTCTGCCACATAGCGCACGTGTTGCCTTTCTCCTTGGGGCAACATATGTTTTCACTATTCTTGATTTTTTGCTTTATTTTCGATTTTCTGTATTGAATAATAGACACACGAGACTGCACTTCCATCAAGATGACTCAGTGGTACCCGGTTAGCAATACGTCACGTGTTTGTTGACAAATGAGGTCAAATAAATTACCATAAATAAGCCTTAAAATTATTCAACAACTTTTGTGATTATATTGTTATAACTTCCACTGTTATACCAAATGAATGAAGCGACTGTGTGATATAGTTTTAATTCAACGCATATGTTACAGTTTAAACTCGAGTATAAATTTAGTAGCAAATTTCAAGTTTATCAAGTTCGGTTTTAATATGCGTAATTCTGAGACTTAATAAGACATTGGTTTATTCCATCATTAGTATAAGATAACAATGTACATGTACAAGTTCTTTGCCATGATTCAGACGCATATTTCTTTAGCTCCGATTCGTATATCGCACATAGCAAAGACGATCACAGAATAAGGACTTCTTTGAACACAGTACGGTAGATATATTCAAATATGACTTTTATACCGAACCCGAGACTGGGTAATTGCCGGTATACGGTCTTACATGATGATACGGAACGATACGGTGACTTCAGAATGTCAACCAGTTTCCCCAGACTAGTAAAATATGATTACATAATTGGTTATATCGTTCTAAACTATCATGGCCTACTTGGCACGAACGGTTAACCTTTTCCACGAGATATTTTCGGCTTGATAAGAGCAATTTACTCACCGATTATACAATTAGCACGTATGATACTTGCATATTTAATCGCAGAAATGGATAAAAAGCTTTATGAAATATGAACTGCTTCTAGCAGATATCTGAAATAATTCCACAGAAATATCTGGCATTCTTGTAGAAATATTAGATGTTTGGGGTTCAGTACGTTTTGCGCTATAAATACACCTGGCGAGTAGTTAAAACGACGGGGTGTTTATAAATATGAGGAAATTTAACGACGAAACTACTAATAATCCTACATAAAAACTAAATATATTTTTATACTACCAATTAACCTTCAAAACTGCTAGGTTCTTAATACCCCAACAGATGCTAAAGTTTGTTCATAACATGTAAAGGCAGTTTCTTTCCGAACATATTTTACAGGAAGCGAACCTACCGCAAGGTGTTAACATTTTGATACAATATGGTGTTCCTTCATATCTATAAACAGTCCATATTCAAGACAGAACCGTTCACATTCACGACTGAGCAGTCCATACTCATATGCGTGAGCAGAATGCAATTTCAAACAAACAGGGTGACGAAGCAGGTGCACGTTAAGTCCGCCATATTGTTACGCCATATCTACATCCGGGTACCAACCACCAAACACTGACGTCACATCTGACGTCACACACTGACCAACTCCCGTTTATAAAATTCATATTTGAGTAGTCGTCAGCCCCATTGCCACTGGCAAAGCAAAATCAATGTTTTGAATTTGATCAACAAAAGCACTAAGTATAATCCACTTATGAAAGCACGAGCAACTTCAGTGTGTTGGCGCCACCAGACACAATATTTGTTTTTCTCGCATTGTTTTGGTTAGAATGGTCGTTTTTATAAGACAAAGCAATTCTTGTTATACACAGACCTCTAAACAAAACAGTAAATAACAATACATGGTTATATCATTAGCACAATAATAATCAAATCGCAGTTGTTGTGGTACGTAACAAGTAAGCCACTGTACCTGTTTGTTTTATAGGGCACTCCGAAACAATTGATTGTTTGGCATCTCCCTACATCGAACTCATTGTGGGCTTGATATTCCATGGATACCAACTGGAACTTAGCACAACTATGTCGACTAAGCTTATTGTTGGCGTGCAGCTCTTCTCGGAGCCCATGCGTTCTTGGTTAGAGAGAGTGTGATATGGTTACTAAGCAATTCTGTGCTCAATTCTTAACTAAATTTCCTGAGTTGAAGGAATAAGAGTTGTTGAAAATGATATATGTTGTCATGGTCATTGGACCGTCTACTAATGGACTCTACACTTGTTTAAACTATGGATGATTAACGAATCGGAATATATGTAAGTTATAAATGATTAATGAAGCAATTTGTTTTATATTTACTTGTTGGTTCGATCGTTAACAGTGTGGAATGTTAGATAGCATTGTCCGAGCAGAGTGTTCACGGTGCATGTTCTAGACATGATACTTGTGGAACATAATGCTTGGACAAATGATTGATTGCATGGCGATTGTTTGCTTCTGGTAGTATGATATGATATATATAATCTAATGCACTGCTGCCATGTCTCGCGTCCATTCACTTCAGCTTGTAATACAGGCACGAAAAAAACAGCTAACAACTGGCAAAAATCAAAGCGAATGGTATAGGATACCAAACGATTTATATTTTGTTGAATCAGCAACATTTCCAGACATATTGTTAAACATTGTCATGCTTATATATAGTTTAATGTACTTGACCAAGATCTGCAAGTTGTATTGTTATCACACTAGTCTTTTGTATTTCAACAAAAACACGTTGAACCGTTGAATCATTTCTAGATTTTTCAATTGTCTTTATTACCAGTTTTTCATTGCACATCATTTATTTTCATGTACACACTTTATATGCATGTTTAAGTTGATTCTTCGTAATAAAGTGTGTAGTGTGTTATTGCGGTGATTCAAAGTTCCTGGTAAAGGAACGAAAGATTGCAGCCTCTCATCTATAGTAGGGAAATAATTTGCTCCAATACGGATGCTTATAGACAAAGTGTTTTCCTGAATGAGCGGCAACTTACGATATAAACTGTATGACTCACTGTTTTAAACGATCATTTGTATTTTAAGACAAACAAATGTATCCTCATCCATCAGCGACTTAATGAAGCATGCATGACGTAAGCGCCTGTTTCTTAGTATTTATTGCCTAGAAAACCTGTATACCATGCTCACCTGATTTTAAATATTTAGTCATTAATATGTATTCTGCTTCTTAGAATTTTTCAAGAACATTTACGATTAGGTACCCACAGTTTTTTCTGAAAAATAAATGATGATACCACTAGCCTTTGTTTACAACAAGAAAACAACAATAAAACATCTAACAATTAGATGTATTTTCGATGTACATTTGTGCTCAATGGTGTTCATAATCACTTGTAATGCATACTCGTATACAAGTGTCCAGTCTACCATATAGTGTTGATGTTATCTAGTTATTTAATATACAAGCTAGAGTTATCTCCGTCAATCTATATGACCTGCCACTGCATTTATCATCAGCACCACCACGATCATCATCAACATCATCATGGTCAGTGACAGAAATGTTTTCTCTATCAGTATAATACCTATACAAATGGTTAAACAGTCGAGCGAATGTATACATTACAGTAATATTTCATAGCAATTTATTGGTCCAAAAGTAAATTGCCAAGGTACTTACTCTTTTAGTGGATTTTCATGTACTAAGTACTACTTATCTTATACACTTGTTCTTTTGTTTTTATGTTTCTTTCTCACGGTGGAAATACTCAGTCTTTTAAATCACTGACCTAGCTTAGAATGGCTAGTAGGTCAACTCCAAGTACTGGATGCTGCTAATGAACGCCGGTTTCCGGTTCCGGGGACTTGTATAATATACTAATTGACTACCGAAAAACGATATCGTTGTGGTCTGTACACAGACGTACCAGCATCTCGCTATGTTTCAGTCGTTGCCAGATGTTGGTAATGATTGAGGTCACAAAAATGTAATTTAAGCCTCATTGCCTTTTCTCTAGTAGTACGAAAATGACTCACCGCAAGCTGTTTGAATTGAAAGATTGAAGCTCGTATGATGCAATGAATGAAAAACTGAAAAACCGTTTTGATTTAACAGAAGCCTAAGACAGGATTAAGAGGGATATTTCTTGTGAGAAATTATCACTTTGTTTTATTCACAACCATGTCGATGTTTTTACCAGACACCTCACCTCCCTTTGTCAAAAACTTTTTACTTTCTCATTGCATTACTGTTCACATATGTGCAAAACACACACTTAATACCATATATATGGTGTTAACAAGGGTCGAATGGTAAAAGGGCTGTCCTCGTAACTAGTTTAATTGTTGACATGTATCATAAATGAATGCAGGTCCCCTATACATCTTGACAAGATGATAATAGTGAGTGAGTATTGTTGGATATCAAACGTATTTAATTGAGCGTCATCTAAATTGCAAACTGAAAAGGGCTTCTTTCCAGTCAAGTTATATATTTTTATGTCCATCTAAGTCACGTACTTTTCTTAATTAATTACTTAACAAGAGAAGGTTAATGCTTTATACATGTACATTGTATATATAGATCCATATGTGAACATAATTCATAATCTGTCATAAGAAATCCGCTAAATCTTTCAGACAATCATTGGTTCCCACAAAGTTATAGGACACATAAACATTTTCTGTCAACTGTCGTCAATCCCTTGAAACAAACATCTATGATAGCTTTGCACTCATGGTGCGTGTTCGTTGAGAAAAGATTTGCTGTATTAATTGTTTCAGTAGCTTTATCAAACATATCATTCATAACCGACACTCCAACACTTCCCAGTGCATGCTATATTACGTAATTAACACTCCCTGAAACAGTCTCGTTTTGTGAATTAATCTGAGAACTATATCAGTGTGTACATATGTTACCAGTCAAGCCACTATGTTTGTATGGGAATAAATTCCTAGGATTGTTAACGAGTGTATAAGTGCAGCAATATTGATCACACTTTTTTCTCTGTAATTACAATATTGCGGTGGCGGAATGATACGGAACGGAATTGAATGAGCCGAGAATGAAATGAGGCGAATCGGTCGTTGGAATAATTATAATGAATTCCGCGTTACATTGTCTGTATTCCATGTACTGTACGTCGGTTATTATTCGCGATGTTTTTATATTTCGCTTTTACTCGCGAATATGATTGTTCGCAAAATCATACGTCTGCTTCAAAACAGTTCTACAGTTGTTACAAGGCGATCTGACGTGGAACCTCCGATCGTAAATCCATAAAAACAAATAGCACGTGACTATTAAGTGCTTTACTAAGTTTTGAAACACGTGACTCAACCATTTTACACATGCATATCATACATACGTATAAAATAAAAACATTATATATACATTGTATATACATTATTTGGAAATCAAATAATTATTTATTATGTTTTAACTATTCCTTCACTCACATATGATTATTTTACGCTTGAAATTGATCGTACTGATAGCACAATACATGCACTTAATATATTTCCTGGAATTGTCTATATCTAGGTAAAGTACTTTAGTAATGACTCATGCGTCAATATGAACACTTGATGACTGAGCGGCCTCAGCCTGCTGACTAAATAATCTGATTTATTCAAAGATCGATGTGAGTTGACTTCATTTCGTATCATTAGCTACTAAAAAGCACCCTTTATGTTTTATACTGTCAATGAGTAGTTATCACGCTATTGTCATTTAAACGATGATACCGTTATCATTACAGAAAGGCTTCAGACTATGAAATGAACCAGCCTGCTGGCTGTAACGTATGTTTTCCGTAACATAAAGTCAATAAACAATGTCTCTTTCATCAGACTGTCTGTATAATACAAAAAACTTAATTTCGACGCACACATACTGTGGTCATATATGTTAGTTAAGCTATATTCTATACGATTTATAGGCGTCTGACCTAATGCTGGTAATTGTATTTAACATCAAAGTACTATAATATGTGATTTGTGTTCAATTATTAAATTGTTCCATACATTATCGTCAGATACGTCGAACAATGGCACAATGATGTGTGAGTCACCTCTAGGGATGCTATTGTTTAGATTTGTTCTCAACGTACTATTAGTTCTTTGTACGCTTCTTAAGTGGCCAGTGGTTGAATGGTCGATTATTTCATGAGAGGTTGCTGAAGGTTTTTTTAATCAGAACTTGATCTCTGACACTGATAATGGGTCAACGTTTGAGTATAACCTATATTTCTCCACATCCATTATTTCACCAAATCTCCGATGATGTTGGTATCCAATTATCCATGTGTCAATGCCCTTAGTTCAGCATTGTCTAGTTTTGTTATCATGATACAGTTATCATTGTAAGGGTGCTGAAGGTTCTGAAAGTGAAGTGGATGTTAATGTCACTGATTAATAAATTAAAGATTGAAATTTTAGCAATTTATGTATAGATCGATCAAATTCTTCCGAAACCTATGATGTTTCTGTGTAACGGGCTCGATCAACATTTAAAACCAGTTCTTTGTTACTGTACGATTGTCTGGTAAAGATTATTATCTTTTGTGAAATTTAATTACACTTAAAAATGCATTGCTTGAGTAACAACTTTGCCTCGCGTTTTCTCAATACTTGGACATTTAAAACATTGATATTCATAGGAACGACAACTCTGGTTTATATTTTTACACGATTCACTCCCTTTGATACTTTATCGCCATTGAAATAATATAGAGCATGTGTTAAACTTAACTTGGGCATGAAACTTGATTCGTTCCCGGAAAGTCCAAGACATTCATTATCTTTATTGTACCATAACACTTTACTCTGTTTTCTTTAGTTCTATTCATGTGACAGTTACGTTTCAGTTAGTACGAGCCATTTTTAGCTCGAACTTAAGAAAAAGTATGGACACGGGCCTGGTTACGATAGATTTAAGACAAACAAGGAAAATCTGTTATCCAATTACATGCGCAATATTTCGTTAATGAAAATGAGATTATGGTTAAGGTGTGTGGTAAGCTAGGTTTAACTGTAAAGTCATACAATGGTAACTATGCTGAGTATATAAAAATGCTTTTCTAGCAATGTCTGAATCTAAGACATTTCCCTGAGGCTAGTTTGCTGTATTTCAACAAGTAGTGAATGATTGATTAATTAAATGTCTGTCTACTGATCAGAATAGGAACACAATGCTGGTGTTTTCATTGGCGTGTAATTATTTCGCTAAATTACTTCCTTTGACATCGATATGCGGAATATTCCCTCGTGTGTTTTGTCTCTAGGTTTCAGTCAGTGGACCGTCTGTGGTGGTGGAATGTACAGGTACAGTGCAACCTCTGCAGAGCGACACTCTTTGGAATCTGCTGATCGGTGTTTAGAGGCTGTTGCTCTACAAAGGGTTAAATAAATATATAGCAAATGCTAAGTTAGAGAAAATTAAGGTGTTATTAAGAAAAGGTTATTGCTATACAGAGGGTTGCTCTGGAAAGGTTGGACTGTATATGTAACATTTTGATGATAGTCCAAGTCTTTGTTCAATATGTTGGTACTTTTATTCAAATCGTGTTCACTAATCTCTACACTGAGCATGTTAGCAATTGTAACCAGTTCAAAACATTCGTCTTATTGAATGCAAAGTTTCGAGGCCGTCTAGCAGTACGACCACCATGTTCCTCTTCATATTCATCGCTAGGACCTGATTCCTGGTGTAAGATAAGCCATTGTTGTGTACTGATACGAAAGCTATTTCAAGTTTGCACCGGAAGTTTGTTCGATTTTGTGCATTATGAGGAATTATTTCCCCAGACAGATGACATTTAATAGCTTATCCCAGAAATAGCTTCCTGTTTGACTGAGCGATCAATATACGTGCTAATTGCTACAATGTTATATTGTATTCATGCTGTATTTATTGATGAAGCATTCAATGTGTAACAGGCCTGTGTGATCACTAATGTATACGTATAGATTCCAAAGATGTTGCAGTGTTATAATTTTACGATCTTATTGACCATCTTTTTTATCGGACGTCTTCCTTTTCTTTTTATGCGCGTTCCTTCATTTGCCTTTTATGCTTAAGCTGCCATCTTCACACACATGTGTCGTTTGTACTATTTAAGAAGACTGATGCGACGAGGACCGGACCCGATGGTCTGTGGTTTGAAAAAGCACGCTTCAGAAACGGAACACTGTGTTTTACACCATAGTGTGACTAAGAAAATATATTAAGCGATACTGGTAAAGCTGTCGTGCTGCTTGACGTGCTAGGTTGGTTCCTTGCTTGGCCCTGTTTGTATAAGGTTAGTTCATGGACTTGTTGAACTAGTATATTGTTTCTCATACATGTAATCACTTATATGCCAATGAGACAATAGTGATAGGCATGTATTCGATGAAGCCCTTTTAGATATATTTGTGTATTTAATACTACTGCTTGTCATAGTCTTGCGTCAAGGAAACATTTACTGGACTTCACACTTTCCTTCCCTCTGAACTGAGCTAGCCAATCACATTGACGTTTCCGCAAACATTTACATATGAAGTCATGACGAACATTATTAGGACAATATCAAAATGGACGGAACTGTTTCTTGGACCGTGCTGTGGGTCTGATTTTAGTTATATTTTTGTTAAACTTGTTTCAACCACTCTGCCTGCAAGCTTTGTTTTGGGTTAGAATTATATCTGATTCTTTGCTTATTCCTTAGAGTTTTAAACTGAGCCTTAACGAGAAGTCAAAATTATCTATGATCATAGTGTCACAGACACTTGTTTGTAATTGCTTATGATTGGGTTACAAAGCGGGCGCAATGCATATGGCACTTGCCTTCTGCAAATGCATACTTGCAGACGATAAAATGGCAGACGATATTTCTTACCTAACATTTTCCTGATAAAGCGATTATAATAGTTTATCTTGATTGCTTAACTCATTATTATCAGACAAAACATCTATAATAATCATGATTTACTCCTACATTTTCAACGTCTGCTTCATGTCATTCTGTCAAGTGACACTGTCTGCTGCTGTGACGTCACATGATGATGATTTATGTGCCTAGCTTACAACACTTATTTTGCTGCGATTATTGTTTTAACTATGTGTTTTGTTAGTGTTTGTATTGTTTGTAGAACCAATTAATGTCTGTTTCGTTTGTTGATTTTTCCTTAGATTTCTTTTCGGTGTATCTACCTAAGATTTCGCGTTTGTTGTACTTACCTTGTATTTGGGGAATCATTTATAAAACAATACGATTCTGTTGTATTAAAACAAACTATTATAACCATCTGAATAAATTAGAGCCAGACTCTGGTGGACTCTTTCGTTAAACGAATGTATCACAGAACATTTAGTTGCATACTAAGTAATAGAAAGAGAACGCAAACGCGAGGTTGCCTTATTTCGTCGAGGGCGGAGCCCGAGACTAAATAAGGAAACCGAGTGTTAAGTTTCTCTTTCTGGCTTATATCATTGGCTGTCAAATTGTATTGGGTGTGGCTAAATATCACATAACGGTACATTGTCCTCGCTGACCGATTAAAATTTCCAATACCACGTTGTGATATTAAGGGCACGGAGTACAACTTGGAGATTGTGCATGTTTTTCAAGAAAATTACACCTTTTCTTTTTTCGGTTTGCAAGGTCATTGCAGTTTTGCATGATACAAACTCATGAATATATTTTATAATCATTTCTTTGTAAGATTTCGGTCCTTATACTACTGACTAAGTCCCCAACAACAAACTTGGACTTTTAATGTCATGTTTACTTTGATTGTGAACGGGCAAGATTTGCAATCCAATTGCTGTCATATGCGTCAACAAATTTGAAATTTATTTGTGTCTAACCTCAAGTGCAAATGTAATATGATCATAATACAATGCCTATTTTATCCGACAAAATAAATTTGAAAGAAAAAAAAACATTTTTGAAACTTTACTTCACTATAGATTACACTCTATTACCTTAAAGTTGTAGACCCCAGTACGTACTTTTCAAGCACGGACATCACGGATTATTTTACAGTTAACGTATAAACAGTGGTACACTGCAAAAACATTGAATTTCGTTGGGATGAAATTTCGTGGTTTTGGTAAATACGACCATTTCGATGGGACTTTAATTCGTGGATTTTGCATTTCAGGTAATAAATACAAGGGTAAAGTTTATTGTTCGAATGGATTTGATTTCGAGGTTGAAGGTGAACCATAAAGTCCGAGAAATTTAATCGCCCACGAAAATAAATGATTTACAGTATGCTTGCGACAACTTTCAGTGCAGGATAATATTATCATGCACTGCAGTTATTGCACTCATTCCTTTGAAATTTAAGTCCCACCCCCTCGATTATCATTGGATTTAGCGCCACCCCTTCAGTTAACATCACGTAGCCATGATATAATTATAATAATGTCAATCATATGCGCGCACATTGCACTTACAAGTACATGTACTTCAATAACGATTTCATTTATAGTTTGTGATATATTTTGTCCTAGCAAATTATAATATAGTCTAAAATATCGATGCATTTATTTCGCTTATATTTTGAAACAGAATTAATTGAAGATTCCAATCCAATTAATATAAAGTATGCATATACATGTATATAAGTATGTAAATGAGTTCGGTTTTCAATTTGTACACGCATTTCACCGTCTAGCTAGGCTAGAGTGTGGTACGGTGCAGTGTGCAAATACAACTTTTGGTGTTGCATTTAGGCACTCCCAGAGCGTCTGTGCATATTGGTTCAACATTCCAATGTGGCTTGCAGCTGGAATGCTCAATGGCAGTGTCGGCGACTTACATACTAGTACATGTTCATGATCGTTTCCCATTGCGGTCGTAGACACGACTTGTATCAACGTGCACGTAGGTCGTATAATTTGTATCTATACATTTACGGAATGAATAATTATTCCTAAATTCCTGTGGTTTTCGTATTAAACAGTTTGTGGTTTTTAGACAATTTATGGGCTGGCCTGGATATACCATTGTACGGATGTAGCCCCTTTCCGAACCGCTTGAAACTCTATACTATGCTTCAAAACTAATTACTTTTGCCGCTCAATACATTTAGGTCTTCAAGGGAATTTTGTTTAATTTTAGTTCGAGGAACCGTTGATCGTATCGTTTTTACGCTTAGGGGAATAATGCACTTTGAGCAGTTGTAATACATGCATACAGAGATGTAACAATCGCGTGCGATGTCAATGCACTTGTATATATTACATGCATATTATCAATACCGTAATGATACTATTTGCGTGACGATTTCAATTTGAAAAAAATGATAAAACCACCGACATGAGCATGCAACAACGCGTTTTACTCATCCGTATTGCTAACTAGGACATACTAGCGAATACATAGCTTTGGTAGCTGAATGAAAATCCACTCAAACGCTTGTAGTGCCTTGAATGCTTGCAAAATGAAGATGACGAGCTGATTTATTTCAAATGACTCGGAACCATTCTCACAAAGTATGCTTCCGCCGTTCAGTGATTAACGCGCTTGCCATCTAGTCGAGCAACCCGGATTCAAATCCCATTTGAGACACTCGTGTAGCCACCATGCTTCAGAATGAAACGGACTGTTACGCTTGGCATTATACTTTACCGAATGCACTTTGATTGCAGTTAAGTTAGAAAGGGTTGTTGACCCTAAGTAATTGATGGTTGTTGTATAAAGCCCCGTAAAGTATCATATTTGTCTGTAGTCATTTGGATTCGTTAACAATGACTTAAGCATTAATAAAAGTCTTTATCGAGTGACACTGTTCATATTTCTTTAATCGACCCTCGTGTGACATTTAACACAAATGTTATCCGATTTCGCGACTATATTGAATATGCCATTAGCCTTTCGACACTGCTTAATTTTCTTGTCAAATACAAGCTCATACAATCACGTACTGTCAGAGTTTTTAATTACAAATAAACAAACTATATGAGGCAAAGGTCAGTGTTGTGACCCCAGTATGTCGTGATGAAAAATTACTCATCTCAGATTTAATACTGAAAGGTATATGACCTTGTTGGGGTCAATGTTGGTTCTATTGTTAAAGTTTCCTTATGTTTATGATGATGGACGAGCATTATTCTGCATTCTAGTATTAATTACTTACGTGTTACCGTTGACATGCGACCTGTGTCACATATCTAATACCGATGGGTATTATATCTTAAAGTGACACCAAGCTACATGTAATATCTTAAAGTGACACCACGGTGTACATCTAAGTGCATATGAGCCTTTCCTTGTATGTAACGTGATACCGACGTCATCACGAGGTATGATCACTTATGAACAAAGGGCAGTAACCCTGCAAGTGCCATACACGCTATGTCACTACTTCCTTAATGAACTCGTTCACCGAAGTGATAACGGTTACGCAATAACCGTTCGTCATAGTGCAAACCACACTTGCACATGGGACAAATGTCAAGAACTTTCTTCTTTGATAGTGTGTCTTCTTAAATACGCTTTCCGTTATGCTTACCTCAAAGGTCAACAACCAAATACACGCGTGTATCCCTGCCTTCGACCTTAACTACTCGGGTCTTTCCGTGATGAATCCGGATGATTCGTCTTAAAATTGTCCGAGGTGCACCGATTGCGCCGTCTTATGTTCGAATATCGTATGTTCGAAGAATGACCTTTTTGCCCCAACGTTTATAGCAATCCAAGGTCAGGTACTTTCGAGAGTACAGAACGCTTGTAAGTCTTAGAAAATGTTCATTCCATTAACGTAATGTTCTTCTTATGTTTTGTTGGCGGGGTACTCTTGTAGTGAATTTGATTAAATCATTTGGTTAAGTTAAAAAACTGTTTATGAAGGGTCTAGTTAGAGTTCAAAATAATGCAATATTCGTTATCGTTCTATCATTTCTGTTCACATGAAATTATACATTGATATAAATACGATAAACATCAATCGACTGACGATTGAACTTATAATAATACGATATAAACGTAGGTTTGAAGTGTTCGACAATTCAGAGAATTATAAATATGATTATAACTCTGAGCGCGTGGAACTATTATACGAGTTCCCGCTTTCTTTGTATCAGTGTTTCAAGGCCTAAAAGAAGCTTAATTGACGCTTAGACTTGAGAAAATCGTTTAGAATTTGGAAAGTATTGAAATATGCCAATATTTCCAAGTACGTTAATTCAAACTCTTCTGCAGTAATTCATTGATCATTTTTTAACCGGCTTTATGCATTGCAACAGTAACAACAGAACAGCAACATTTAGACCGGAGACCGTTTGGACGAGATTTCACGATTGTATACAGTTCAGGTAGTTAGGGGTGGCACAGAGGTAATATCTACGTACAGTTTGTACGTATTCCACATTACACGATGCTCCGGCACGATGCCAGACTCATGCCAGGTATCATAACTGCCAGGTGTTACATGTTAAAACTCTAGAACGAGTTTGTTTTAGCAAACATTGAAGTAATTTGCTATGTTAAAAGTAATCCTGGGATCAAAATATTGCTGATTCTGGGTGGATATTTTCAATTCAATAAATTGTAGGTGTCATAATCTTTGACTGATTGCCGTAGACAGTTGAAGCAAAAGGTAATTAACCTGGCAATTGATATTATGCTTGAGTATTGCAGTGAAGTATCGCTGCAGGCAAGGTTATGCCTGTATGTTGTTATATTAGCAACAGGCGTTTCCATCAATGAAATAAGTATATTATGGTAGGTCGTTTGGAAAATACAAATATATGAGCAACACTTGAAATTGAATTGCCTAGACTAAAAAATATCTAGAAACCAAGTTCTGGAAATGTAACTTTATGTATGCTCAGACCAAGGTTTTATAAGTGGTTTTGTTGCATACTAACACTATTGAATGCTTTAAGAACTCAAAGCTTTAAGTAAGTATTCTTATGCTAGCATATAGACGCATCAGGTCTATGATGTATTCGTTTATTCCTAGTAGAGTGTAAGCTAAAATGTCAGTACTTGTGAATCTGTAACGGTTTGCCTATACATACATATTACGGGCTATTTACGCACTTGAATTAACCGATTTTGAGGATGTTACTTGGCTCAGAGTAAAACCGTTTGTCAGCCGCAATTCTTGTATTGCCTTTTATAAAATGATGAATGGGTCGTGCTAACAATGGTTAGACAAACTTGTCAGGGGTCAGACATCCAGTCTTCTCTCATGTAACAGGCAAACCGTCGCCATTAAAAAGATTCGTTTTGATTGGATTGATCGTCTATGGAAACAGTAAATGTCAGTTCTTAAGGCATATACCATTTTTTACGTCCATAAAATGAGACCGTTTTCTCCCATAACTACGGCTATATCATTTAACTGCCAAAATTACCGAATTTGGAACAATATTTGTATTATGGATCATAAACTGTTGCTATGGAAACATCATCGATTATTTGTTGTCTGGTTATTAGTATCCTAAAGAGAGCATTTTATAACGGTCCGTCACGAAGCTTGATTTAACATGTTGTTCTATCCTAACCGTCCGACATTGATTTATACCAATAAACGAGTGGACATCCGAGTATCACAAAAAGCATACACGGCGAAATGTTAAGTATATCAATAAGTCATACAGTGGTCGGAATTTACATATACTTTTTATCGCAATGAACCATACAAGTTGACATGAACCTCTTCCAATAAGTCATACAGTTGTCGAAAGTAAGTTGCATGTAATTTTAATCGCAATAAGTCGTACAATTTGAATTTTATAGTATTTTAATCAGTCATCGCAGTTGTTGTGCATTGGTTTTAAAAAATCGTCTTTAAACAAAGTTTTTATTATGTTGACAGTTTTACATTCACAATGGTTATGCATTATGCTTTTCTTACAGTCGTTTAATGCGAACAATTAACAGGTCTGTGAAGTTAGACCTTCTACCGATATGTTTATTCTCAAAATTTGACATCGCGACTGAAGCAAGGGACATAATTATAACTTTAATTTTTCAAATTTTGATATCGCGCAACTGGGACAAGGGACATAACCATAATTAGATTTGTCACACAGTGCCGTGTCGAGTGATGTCCCATGTTAAAGGGGTTTGTAATGTGTCAATTACGATATCCGTGTAAACAAGTAGTGTGCTTTATGACTCATTTAGGATGTTAAGTATATTTTGAAAGCGAATTTGGTATTGAAAAAAACCACTTGTTTGAAGTTCAAGGCTTTATTGCCGATTCAAAGATGTCTGTCAAAACCGCCAGAATGTTCCATTTCTGAATAGCTAAATGCAGTAAGTATAAACAAAACGCTATAGGACCATTAGAGTTGTAATCATATAAGTGTATTTATGATGGTAGAATTTAATCCTTAGGAACTTGTAATAATCGACCGGGTTGAATGTTTTTTTACGCGGTTGTGACAGAGATCTTTGAATCAACTATAAGTTAGAGTACTCATTCGGACAAACCATGCAGTTCTAGATTCCTGTAGGTCTCAACACACAGTAGAACCCCCAAAATGTCATTTAAAGATTACAATTATACGATACACAACGATACTTTTCCAAAACGAACGAATGTATCGACTTTTTCATCAAACATTAGAGTAAATCATTATGCTCACTGTAATCGACATTATAATACTTAGTAGCTAAATAATTGCAAAATTATTATTTTTTTCGTGGC
Organism: Spisula subtruncata; assembly: GCA_963678985.1. Taxonomy (NCBI): domain Eukaryota; kingdom Metazoa; phylum Mollusca; class Bivalvia; order Venerida; family Mactridae; genus Spisula; species Spisula subtruncata. The sequence goes on along the minus strand of OY787672.1, from coordinate 21,432,860 downwards.
ATTTAACATCCTGAAACGAAAGTAATTGCAATGCGGTTTTTCGTAACTGTTTTATTTGATATGCAACTACAATTATCGCTAGACTTCATTTTTGATATTTATATCAATAATCTTCTCCTAGAAATTCCGATGTTTCATTGAATTTCGAATATTTGAAAACCGCATAACCTTGCAGAAATTCCATATGACGTCATTGATCAATCCAGAGCGTGTTCATATTCCACAGAATCTGCTTGTTAGCATATGGTATGCAAATATTCCATCGCTTGTTTGTATCTGCAATCATACATTGAACGCATGTAGTAAATTAGCAATCATCTCGTAATTTTGTCAAATATCAGAAAATAACAGCGAAACGAAATAACAAGATTTGAAATGCATCCATTGCTAAATGGGATAACAAGATAGCGAAAATATGAAATGTATCCATGACGTAATGGGTTTATGTTGTAGTTTGTGTGCACGGTTTTGATTAATGATAATGCATTTGATCAATAAAGTATTGATGTTTAGTCCAACGGGTTAATGTACTACGCCTTCTAGTATCAGGAAAAGGATACCTCTTTTCATTTATACTTAATACTTACATGTATACTATTATTTACATAATTATTTACGGACATTGCGTCATGACGTTGACGTTTACATACTAACAAAAACCAACACAGAAACAAACAAGCAAAAAATACAATATCAGAACAATCCAAATATGAGAATGATGGTATCTGAAAGTATTAAGGGGACACAACTAATTATAGACACTTGATTTAATTTCTCTTTTCTTTAATTGCAGCAATATCTTGGTGTGTTTGGTTACCTTACCGACGCTAGTAGAGAAACTGGGCCTGCTGGGTTAACATCAAAAGAAGTATACGTCGAGGCGTTAAAACGATTCCAACAAATGGGTAATATACCAGAAACTGGGGTCATTGACAGACGGACGTTCGAATTGATGAACAAACCTAGATGCGGTGTAAAAGATGAAATACTTCCCGACATAAACCGTCGGCGTCGGAAGAGATACGTCACCGCGCCTTCAAAATGGGAAAAGAGAGACCTTACTTACAGGTATGTAGCTTTTACTGAATGTTTATAAATCAGAAGACAACTCTCAATCAATCAATCAATCAATCAATCAATTAATCAATCAATCAATCAATCAATCAATCAATCAATCAATCAATCATATTCAATCGATAAAGTATTCAATCAATTAAGCATTCAACCAATTAAGCATTCAACTAATCAACCAATCAGGGCATAATTCAAAATTTCATTATACTTAAAAAATGATATCACTTACAAAATAGTGTTATTGACTGTAAGCTTAAAAATGTTTGAAACAGGTTCGATTGAGACCGTTATTGTTCGATTTCATAAAATAAATCGTTCAAGGACTCAAGTTGTACGACAGATGAAATGCACGTACTGCGGACATATTTTGAAATTCGGTCTACCAAACTTTCGTATTTGTCAAGAGACCTGTTTACAGATTAAACTAATGATACGACACAATGTTTACTTCTATCTTTTAAAAGAGATGATCGTATCTGTACAACGTTTGACGTACATTGATGGCCAGATATGGGCATCTTGAAATGCCGACAACTCCTATCCGGATTTAATTGCCGTTTTAAGTATTCTGTTTATTATTTAACTTGCATTGACATTTTTTTAAATCGAATTTTTGCAATTTAGTGTCGGTTCCTTTTGTTGCATTTGTTCTCCTGCAAGTTTCTTTATTTATTATAACATTACACCTTAACGATGTAAGAGTTGAAAAAAATAGAAAGTAGTAACGTTACTCAGCACTCTGGTTAAGTCTTGTAAGTAGTTGTACTGTGGTGTGGATTGACATTATCAGTATCGCTATTCTTTAATATACCGGTATTCTGCAAATAGTCAATATTAGTCGAAAAGTAGGTATATGGTTATATTCACCTTCTGATACCATATTCAAATACATGAAGATAGGGAAATTATGTTGTTTTGCTCAATACTAGTCATAAGTGAATCCCATATTTAAGTTGTTATTCCGTTTCCACGTTGAAGCAGTTTAATACTGTACCCATATTATTGTATTCGCATAAACAGTCACATACACCTGCATTGCTATCAGTTTCTCACTGCTTACTGTTGCATTTTCGTTAAAGAAACAAAATCTGCAATTTTAGATAACCAAACTTCTTGGAAAGTACACAAAATTACATTCTTTTCGCATTATTTAAAATACAAAGTCAAATGTTCAAACGTATAAACGTATACAATAAAATATTGTTTAAAAAGCTCAATTGTATTGTTTATCTACTAAATGTTTTGATATGAAAATCGTTCAAATAGAAAAGACTTGTAAGTTTGTATTGTTTGTTTGAGAGCCATACTGTCTAGGGCCCTTAAACAACCGGGGCTTACGGATCAACTGCACACAGTAGTTCAGGATGTCGTCTTAATCACCGCACAAATCCAACAGGAAACGACGACAATGGTCTGATGGTTTCGGTGGTATGAAAGTGAAGAAGCTACTTTTAAGATGTTTACTATCTTGATGAAACAATACCCCTATAAGTTCCTGGTCCATTCAAGCTCTTAACCTTTTATGTACATTGCGTAGATACTTGTACGTACAGCTATATACAGCCTGACACGTTTCAATCAGAGGCCCTGATCGTGTGTGTTCTTCGTGTGACAAAGTTATATGCTAAATTTGTTATTATTTATTTGATAACGTGAACTTTCAATATGCTTAGTTTGGAATTATGCGTAACCAAAACCAAAGTCTGACATTTATAGCAAATAGGGTCCACCGTCAAGACAGCCTGTTTGACCTGTCATTTTAGCGATCTGTTGCGATTCGCCTTATTCACTGTACAATTTAATAATATTATATTACAACATTTCCATGTGCAAATGTGCATGTGGAAGTTAAATTGTTATGTACCCCCACCCCTCTCCTACCAAAATGTCTGAAAGACGGTCGGTTTGACGTTAAATCAACAAATAATTGAAAACAATAGTGGCACTTTTGATGAAATAATATCGTATTCCCTCGAAATTTGTAATCTACAGCTCTACATGAAGGTTGGCATCGATATAATCATGTTGGAATCTTGCTATCTGAATCGAATAAGATGTATCGACATCATGGACATATCCCCTGCCGAAATTCTCGGCTGCAATGGGTAACATGTCTTTAACCACCTGTTAACAAGCAACAAACATGTTCGTTCAGGACGAAATAAGTAGTATTAAAATTCAATGGGCTAACGTTATACTAAAACTTTTCTAGAGAACCAACCGCAGAATTAAAATATTATTCTTTCTTAATAAATCCGCTCCCATAACCCCTCGCCAGATCCTCATTTAATCCGTCCACTTGACGAGAAATAGATGTGGACCAATCAAAAGCGAGATCCGTTTGTGTGTGGAGAATATTAAAGTGCGGCAACACCGTCTTATGTTTCATATTTTGTGTATACACTTGTCGGCTTGTGGGTCATATTGACGATAGATGGCGCTTTTGTAACATGTGGTTGTCATATTGTCAGTTAAAGTTTCGGCAGAAACTTAGTCGGTACGTTGTTTTAAAAACTTCTGGATAACATTTTGTGTGTCTTGACTTACTTGAATCTGGCTTGTTTCGTTCTCTTTGTCTATGTTAAGTGTTTTGGTGAATATTTCATATTTTGACTGATATTAACGATGTTATGTGTTGCTTAGCTTCCGGTTTGCATTTTGATTTATCTAGACTGATTGCAATGTGTGCTTTATGCTGTCGTGTCTGTAAGTTTTATCTACTTAATACGCGGGTTATCGGCAGTGTCTTTCTGTCTACTGTTCTTACTGATTTGGTTTGCAAATGATGCTGTCTGCTTAACATTTAGATTCCAAATAGACATCGTTGTGTCTACTGCTTAAGTCTTTGATTTAATGTAAGCTTATATCGCTAAGGGATCCACCTCTTTTGAACTGTTTGCACTTCGTTTTCATAACTATGTCAAACATGTCGACATAGATTTGAAAACCCGTGCATATGTTACTAGTATTCAACAGTTGGGTGATTTTGAGTGCATCTGCTTGCTTTTGTGGTGTATGTTGGTGTGCGTTTTCTTTCACGAAACCCACTGTCGTTTGAAATGTCGGTATTGTTTCAGTAAAATGTTTTGTTATTGGAGATATGACAAGCCTGACAAAGGTCTTTCTTTGGACAGCCTTACTGAAGATTTAGAGAGGACACGGGTATGTAACATGGACGTGTCGACATCAACTATAATATAAGATGGCCATGTACAGCTTGGATACACGACTGAATGGCTGGGACTACGTCGATACGGGGATACGACTGAATGGCTAGAAAATTCATCGGCATGGAAACAGGACTGATTGGAAATACCTTTGCATTGATACTGAATATCATAGATTGGCTATGAAAATCTTCGGCATGGAGATACGATAGACTGACTTGGAAATTCGTCGGCATGGAGACACGACAGAATGAGTTGGAAAATCGTCGGCATGGAGTCACGACAGCATGGCTGGAAAAATACGCTGGCATGGAGACACGGCAGAATGGGTATGGAATAGCTTCGATTGGATACTGGATATTTTGTCTAAGAAACACGTCGGAAAGGAAATACGACATAATGGCTTGGAAAATCGTCGGCATTTAGACATGGACTGGAAAATAATTTGGAAAGAACGACTGTAGTGTCCTTGTCCTTGTTCAGCTGGGTTGCGATGTAATAGAAATCATCACAACCTGCTTGAATGAGGACAAGTGCACTTTCTATCAACACATGTACTGCTGTGGAACTTGTCTGCAACTCTATCCCTCTTCCTGGTATATCTATACGTTTCCTCATAGTATGATATTATACGGCTGTTAAAGTCATTCCATCATCGAAATTGTTGAGTCAGCGAACATATTTTTGTGGGAAAATATGTACTCAATATCATTCTAGACGCTAATTTCGGAATTGTTCGGTTCCTTTTGTGTGTTGGTGTTGTTGAAAAGTGCGGTTATTTTTGTTCACATCTCTGTCAAATGTTGTCTTTTTGAAGACAGAACTTAGTAGTTATCTTCAGTGTTTTGGTGACATTAAATTGCATGTATCTAATTCGCCTCTAGGAACCCTCTACACAGGAGTAGATCTATATCTTTTTTCCTATATGTACATTTCGTTCTTTTGCCTTAGCAATTCGTTGTAGTAAGCATTTCTGGCTTTTGGTTCTACCACATTACGGTTCTGCAGAACGTGAACATTGTCTGAACTATGGTTTTCTGTTTTCGAATTTGGTAACTTAGCCAGTTGCTTGATTGGAGTGTCGGTCGTATATGTAGTTGACTTAAGTGTTGTTTTCGAAGTCAATCTGTTACTGATGTAGTTACATTGATAGTTATTTTTATCATTTGTACATATTTTAGGGGTTCGGGTATGTTGTGGTAACCGAATGGTCTAATATGTTCGGTGTTCGTATTGTTTGCCGATGACGCTGTACAGGAACTATTTGAGTTCATCTCATACCTAAATCAAATAAAAATAAATACGAAGTCAATCAGTCGTCCATGCATTACATTACATAATGTACCATAGTATACAATGAGCCCCTACACCAAACTAACCCCATGTACAAATAAACTGTGTCGAAGTTTCCCTATCTACATAAATTACATATTTGCCATATGCCATTACCCATGTTGATACAGCATTTTTAACGTAGTATAGTAAATTAAATGTTTTAACGCTAATAAAGACGTTTAGCTAAGACTAAGTGTCTGAGACATTATACACGTTATGATATAGGTGCCCCTTTTAAAACCAAAGAGAAATTCCAAGATCTACAACTTGTTTGCAATCGGTCCTTTAACTGGAACAAAAACGCAGGGAATGTCACGTGACTGTTCAAGGGATGCATTTACACTTGGAAATTAACATCAACAATAAAATTCGGTAGTAACATCACATTCCTGACATTCAAAGTGTTGCCACATTTAAAAGCATAATTATGCGTATTGTTTGCACGGTATTGCAGTCACTTTATACCGCTTGGAAGAAGCGAGTCTTCTGACAGATCGTCACAGCAACAAGTGTGTTTTATTTCATATCGTAGTGCTAAAAGCTCATTTTATGTCGTTTGTGGTACACTGCAATTATTACCTACAGGCTTTCCATCTCATAAGATCGTCCATAAAACTAGAAAACACATGAGCCACCTTTACAAGACCAACATAATACACATGTGATTAGCATACATGTAATAATGATAGAGGCCTAAGTACTATTATGCCATAGCTAGATTTATAGTAGAAGGTTGAACCAAATACTTTATTAACCGTCAACACCATTGCAATGCCTTGGTGCTTCTATTTATTATAATGATAATTTGTAGCGGATTTTTTGCATAGTTTTTAAAGTGGACAGATTCAAGCCTGCCTGAATACCATGTATTTTGCAGTCGAACAACATTAACAAACCTCCTTAAGTATAACTTCGAATAAACTAGGTCAGTCATGTGTTCAGTGCTTCAGCAAGTCCTTCAGATACATTACACCGGATATGACATTAAGAGGTTCTTGATTATGTCATGGATTTGTGATATTTCATATGAACGTATATGCATATTAGCAGAATATATCCAGTTTCTCATATGACAAGTGCATGTATATTTCTTATAATACTGGCAGTTACGGTCTTATGGTTATATAACAATACTTTTAAGAACGAAACATGAAACCTAGGCTCAAAGCTTGAAACCACCAAGACTAAACATTGAAATTAAACATTAGCCATCATTAGCCATCATTCCCTTTTCATGGAGTACAACTATCTACAGTTTTTGGCTAAACCAACGGCGTTGATCTGTTTCTATGTATGTTCGTTGGTTTCTAAATAGTGTTCAAATAAGTGACGTAACAACAATATAGCAACAATACAATTGCACTTAACGCGCCAAGGCCAGTACTTATATGTGTGCAATTGTACTTTTCCGATTAGCACCAATACTCTATTATTACGCTATTAAATAATAATAAATTCGATTTAACGTTTCCAACACACCCACTTCAAATGCTTTCGTCTGTAATTTATTGCAATTTTACATTTAAATAATAATTATTCATAAATTGAACGATCGTTATAGTATTAATGCGAAAATAAATAGCTTTTGTTGAAATCTTAATTTCCTCAAATACTTGAGAACAAACGAATATGTAGAAGTCGTCTTCAACTGTGGGGAGCGGTGGCCTAGAGGTAGGGCGCGCGCTTCGGGATCGAGAGGTCCCGGGTTCGATCCGCCTCTAGACCACTGGTTAAAATCTCTGAGCAAGACCCACAGCTCCACTCCACCATGGTGTAAAATGGTACCTGTGAGGGTAGTGTCTATTCCTGGGCGCCGCAGATCGATGTTGGCTGCCACACCACAGGAGAGAAATAGTCTCCCCAGGGAGACACGAGTGTAGGTTTCCATATGTAGCCCAATGACCAGGGGAGTTAAAATGTCAAAGGGTGCTTGAGCGGCCTAACAGCTGAAAAGAGCCCTAGAAAATTGGTAACTTTTTTTTACTTTTTTAACTTACGAATATATCAATTTTGATTACTATTATCTTACTTGAATGTTCTATAGAAATAAACTATTTCTTGTTGGCAGATTTTTGAGAATTACAAAAACATTTCGAACGAAAAAGAAAACCCATTTCGATTAAATAATTGAAGGACTTTGATTTCATATATACCAGTAAATGCACAATATTTGGTCCCCGAGAAATAAGTGTTCAGTACTTGATATAAAATCTAGCTTAGGTATTACAGTCTGGTACAATTGTAATGTATGATTAAAGTGCCAGATAAGTCGGCCTGATTGTTGCAGAGAAATGCAATGATTTAATAACTTTGCTTTCATACATAAATGCATAACCACCCAACAGTATATATTCTTTGCGCATATACTCCCTTCATTTCAAGTTTTTGTGTATCTGAGGCTTCTTATACTCTCATATTTTCACAACTAAGCAATTTTGCATGAATGATGAGCAAACAGCAGTATGCGAGTGTTTTAATTAAGTTCGTAGAAAAAAACGTAACACACCTGCGTTATATTTTGGCACCAACCCTAAGCTAGAGATTTAATCCATAAATTCAATTCATTTAGAAGAATAATTACTAGACATAGCTTTATGCCTCTACTCAAGGTCATATTACTTGCAGTCTGTCAGTTTAAATTGGATTGTACTCGAACGAAGATGATGTATAGAAATTCCATCTTTCCGGAACTTTCCGATCGAGTTCGGTACTTTCCGTGAGCTTGTGTGAATTACCGACTTTCTTACAAAACATTGCAGAGAGTAACAAAACATAAACACTGGTAGCGTTTAGTGGAACAACTTGATGCTTTATTTTTAAAAATGGCAAAACGTGCAATGTCAGCCGTTATCGCGCGAAAATGTAGTTGCTATACGTCTATATAGTAGATATAAAATATTTATGGTTCCAAAAACGTTCTAAGATATTTGCATACAATCAGCATACTAAAACAAGAGTGTCGACATCACACCTCCTGTAATATTTACGTAAAAGCAAGCTGCTATCTGATAAGTATACATACCATCGACACCTTGCACAAACGTCTTCCTGATGCTCTATCCAGCATTCTCTATCCACCATGCGCTATCCACGGTGCTGGATCCACCATGCGCTATCCACGGTGCTGGATCCACCATGCGCTATCCACGGTGCTGGATCCACCATGCGCTATCCACGGTGCTGGATCCACCATGCGCTATCCACGGTGCTGGGTCCACCATGCGCTATCCACGGTGCTGGATCCACCATGCGCTATCCACGGTGCTGGATTTCACCATGCGCTATCCACGGTGCTGGATCCACCATGCGCTATCCACGGTGCTGGATCCACCATGCGCTATCCACGGTGTTGGATTCACCATGCGCTATCCACGGTGCTGGATCCACCATGCTCTACCCAACATGTGTCCTGGTAAAAGGGTTTCGTGACTGACTTGAAATGGGACGCTTGCAGCTCGTGCACAATTGTCCATGTAACATCTTTATAATGTATTGTTAGGTTGTGTAGACAGTGGAACGATAAAAGCACGTCTGAGTCTATTGGCTTCCGGACACGATTCCCTTCGCCTTTCCTGAATGAACTATAAAAGTAACGTTACGCTACACCATTCAAGTTTCTGCTAATAAATGTACATATGAGCATATAGATGCCCAAAGCATTCGACATCATTGACCTAATTATTCGTCGAAAACGGTTGAAACAAAAACAAACTACTAGTATTCAAACAGATGCACAGAAATTAGAACATGTCAAAAAATAAAATTAAATTGCAGTTTGTGTTTTTAAGAAAGATGAACTCAGAATCCGGCGCTCGGTCGGGGTATAATTGAAAAACAGGTGACTGCTTGAAGTACATTGGTATCATTATAAAACATATATCTAAATGTGTGTTGGTTATCATACGAAATCAAAACGATGAAAGTCAATGTTAATGATACACATGGTGAATTATCATTTACTGTCAAAGATTTGTAAAACTGGGTTGATAAGTAATCTTTATTTTAAAAAATAACTCGTTTGACATCAAAGCTGAAGAGTATCTGTGCGCGTGCCGTCTGTTTTATTGTGTATTTGGCTTATTGTATCATATAGGAACCTTCATTATCTCATTTCAAAAAATATCTATATCTTTATAATTATTTATTTTAAAAACGTTAAGTACGTAAAAGCAGACGACATGTAACACGTGCTCAATGTCATGAACTTACGTGACTTCCATTTAACTCTTCACGTGATAATTCGATGCCGCCAGGAGGCGGCATCGAGTATGAAAGGGTGCAAGCAGATGTCCCAGGAGGATACAAGATTTGATTGGTTATAATGCTGTTGGACTCGCCCGTCAGGGGTAAAATAGGATGATAAATGTTCGGTAGGTACTAAAGTCCAAGTCCCAGGAGGATACAAGATTTGATTGGTTATAACGCTGTTGGACTCGCCCGTCAGGGGTAAAATAGGATGATAAATGTTCGGTAGGTACTAAAGTCCAAATCAGTTCGGAACGGGTGTTTATATAACGGCTACATATGTTGCAATTTGCGGGTCTTAGCAGGGGCTATTAAAAAGTAAAAAAAAACTATTTGCGCGGAGCGGCGATTTTCCTTTCGAACTTTTATGGAACATGTTAAATACTTTCATGTCTGTCAGATATTTTTTAGTTATGATTTTCGATTTTTTCCAGTTCTTAGGTTTTGTCTTAATCTAAATTTGATAAATGCAAGTGTTTTTTTAATCTCTATGTTTCTTTATTTATGTATGTCAGAATAGTTTGTTTTGCCAAAATTTAAACGGGTAAATATAGCTTGCCAACATTGAACTGACACTTCTTATTTACAAAATATTCATATGCGCTCCTATACTCCTGCCAAATGGAACTAGTTCTATGCATATTTTAAACTATGTTGAACGTATTAATTCGCAATAAATTTACTTATCAAGCTCACAAACCACGAAATAACAATGTCCTTTAGTGTCAGTTTCACGTTGTCAGGCTATACCACGTTATTGGAATACACTTTGTTATTTTATGAAACATGCTAAATGCCATCTGTGAAGCATTAATCAATATTATAATGGTGCTCATATTTCTAAAACATGTTATGTTCATTTGAATAAATATTTCAATAGAAAATAGAATGTTTTCATGTTTTCTATTCTTTCCTGGTGTTTCACTGCCTTCAAGTTTTTAACCAGGTTTTCCAAAGGAAAACTCTGGTTATTAGATTGCTGAATGTCGGCGGGCCTTAACAATTTCTTCTGTGCACAACTCCTCCTACATTTCTTCATAGATTTCAACCAAACTTTCAGAGAATGATTGTCATCATGTGTCCTAGTGCATATTATCAGGGTTTTATGATTCAACCAATTTTGACGGAGTTATGGCCCTTGAAACAGAAAAAATTGGCCGCTTTCCTTATGTCGCACGGTACTCAAAGTACACGACATAGAGTCATGAAACCTTCACAGAAATGGTCAGGATGTTTTCTCTACACCTGGGGTTTCACTCCCCTTTCAGTTTAGTACATCCAGACTTATTAGCCATTGAAATGGTGTAAAATAGCCATTTTTGACTTGTTTCACATGCTACTCAAAAAGTATTTGACCTAGGATCATGAAACCTTTATAGAAATGTTTGACAGCATGTACTCTAGTGCACCTGGGGTTTCACTCCCCTTTCAATTTAGTACAACCAGAGTTATTGCCCTTGAATTAGTGAAAAATACCCATTTTCAGCAATCTTAAGTTTTTGCAGCGTACACTCAACACATGAGAATAACTTCCCTTGTGCATCACACATCACGCCGGAATTTTAGTTTGTTTACAAGTTTCTACCAATACCTTTTACTAAATAAAAAGATTTACTTTAAAAGAACTAGCGGCATCTTTGATGCCCAGCATCAACATTTCACTTGTAAAGCTGTTGAATATGGTCGAACTTCACACTCTGCATTCCACTGGGCTCCGTTTCTTTTCAACGAAAACCATCATACTATCGACGGTGCCAAACCAAAATCCCGTAACTCAATTTTGGCGCGAAATTTTTTTTGCAGCTTCCGCATCTGCTGGACGTCCCGCGCATTTCTGTCTTGTCGCCATCTAAGTAACGCGATTGGCTATTTAAATGGCGACAAGACAGAAATACGCGGGACGTCTAGCAGATGCGGATGCTGAAAAAAAGTTTTCGCGCCAGGTTTTGGTTTGGCACCGTCGCTATACTGCTCGTCCCCTGCGTCTTTGGATTGGTTCGTCAATAACGCACATGATTGTGTAAAACAAAACAAAGTAATAGATTAAAAATATGGTATCTACTAGATATGATACCGCTGTTTTATTTAGAAAATTTATAGGAATCTTAATCATGTTATGCAAGGTGTATCACAAGCTATAACCATAGACAATGTGCTTCTTTGATTTAGAGAGTTATAGATTATCTAAACATGATGCATTTAGCAGCAGAACATGTTTGCTTATTTATAAAAGACATTAATTTTCCATGTCTTGATCCGGGCACATTGCCAAAGCATGCGTGCATTTGTTTTTTCCCTCCTGGAATTAGGTTTCCATTAAAACCTATGTACCAGAAACATACAGACCGAGAGAACGACTTGACGCCTTGACATAATTTAATTTAGATTCATCAGCGATATTGTAGGCAGATAATATAAGCTGTTCTAGGGCGAATTGAAATGTTGGTCTTGAATAACTATTAAACAGTAGTTTGAATATAGTCGTTTGGTCTAACATAACCGTGTTCAATCGCAATTGTAAATCTTATAAATGTTTTTTTCATCATCGAATAACTGCTTTGTTTAATTTATTAATTTGGTTAATGTTACAATGTATACTAGGTAGTATTAGGTTTACAATTGATTGCTTCGTGCTACAAATCAATTTCTAATAGTGTTGTTTTGTTGCGCGGTTTCATTTTATATAATCATATCTACTTACGGCAATCATAGAGTGGTTAAAGTTACTAGTAGTGGAACGTCCGGAAAACAGTTAAAAGTGTGTAGTTGTGAATTTTGCGCCAAAATATTTAAGCACATGGCAAAAGTCGAGACACGATGCACACCAAAGTCCAGAGCGGCATTGCACTCACGTTACCCAGGTTACTTATTTCTATCAAATTGAGATTATACTTCTAACCAAAACAATAAATGTGATGTTCGTTTACTAACAGCATCTTCAACTATAGACAATGACTTGCATACATGTACTAAACATGTAAATGTTACAAAGTGCAGATAGTCTGGACATCATGAAACCGGCCAAGCAATGCCATCTTCATTTTCTCTCGTACGTTGATGAGATTATCGTTAGTGACGTGTACACGATGTCTGTGTGACTCATAAACTTGCTGCTGGAATATAACCTCGTGTCTCGTGGTGATCTCATGAACAACGTGTCTGATAGTGACGAATTATAGAACATGAGTCAACATCTTCTGTGTTACATTTATCTTTAATTGCCCTGTGGTCTGTCAGTGCATCCGAGTGATTGACTTTGAACTGCTACTACTGAGGGTGAAGTTTCCGCTCGTATAAATTGCTGCAGGATTTATTAAGAATACGTATGATGCAATTCGTAATATTATAATGTATATAACGTATACAAATACAGGTATACATGTTTATTCTCGTGTGAGATGTCACAAAAGTGACGTATGGTTTTCTCTGTGTGTTTTATGTTACTACTGGACGTTTGTTTTGTTGGTTAAGCTGGTCGTTGTTGATGATTGTCGATGCCCTCTGATACATTCGGACTTGCAGCGTGACCCTGCTTTGTATTTTGTCTCTTCTGTCCTTTCCCCATCTCCCCTCTGCTTATGATACGTCAGTCCACCACACACAATGTGAATGACCGTTACAATGATGATATAAGGAACTTAGACTTTCTGGTTACCATGTTAAATTCCAAAAGTCAAATAGCGATGTATGATACTTAAATATCTTTATGTGGCGACCTTATGTTTAACTCTCTTTTTAATCATTTTTATGTTGGTCTCCGCTGGATTACTTGTTTAAACCAAGATATCAGATGCGATTGCTATATTCCATGCCTTTGTGTGATTTCCTTTTGTTTGAAACATTTCAGGTGTTATTTTTGTTTTTATCTAAATGGCCCAAGACAATTAATTTCAACAGGTAAAACACGGCGAATATTAAACTGTACGAGTGTTTTTGATCTTCCCACGTATGTACAAATATTGCCAAGAAAAATAAATTAAATGCTTTAACTTAAAATATAAAATGAATATTATTATACATGTAGTACCGTTGTGCATTGTAGTTAGGTACGTTCATTACTTGTTGGTAAAAGAAACTATAATTGTGGTTGCGTGAGGGCGGCTATTTTCCTTGCCATTGTATTCCTCCGCTGTCGCCTCGCCCTAACTACCGCATCACGAACAAGCTTTGATTTCTTTTATCATTTTCTGTTAATAAACCTAGGCAATTAGCTATATGAATTGCAAATCTGCCGTTTTGTCGGCATTTTTCTGATACGTTTTGTTCGGATTATTTACGATCTACAATTAATAGGGACGCTTTTATAGAACTTTGGCGCGTGTTTCACATAACCAATGACATGTAATGTAGCTTTGCTATAGATCCGGCGCCTTGGCCATTTATTGAACAATCAACGAAATTAAACAACAGACGGATCATTCCATTTTCGCTTTGTATGACATGATTTAAAGGCCATACAAACATCATTACACAAACAGCGTTTCAACGGTCAGGGAAAAGTCAGGGAAAAACACAACTTTTTCAAGGTCAGGGAAATAAGTCAGGTAAATTATGCAATAGAGCAAAAGTCAGGGGAAAGTCAGGGAATTATTCATAAAAAATCTCGATAAGTGTCATTTCCTATGTAGAAAAAACTAAAAATTGAAATATCATTTTGAATTATGACTACTTTATAACGGCCCTAAAACTATTACCTGAAACTTTTTGGTTTCATATTGAGCAAATATAACCTCCTATTCCTTGGCGCTATTGTGGTCTAACAAAAACTTAAAAAAGCCTGTTCGCTCGGGAAAAAAACAAGGAAAACTTCTGTCTGGTCAGGAAAAAATCAGGGAATTTTGTCTTAGATTATTTGTGGGAACCCTGACAATGGAATCTTGCTGATCAATGCTCCTGTATGTATTGTGCATTCGTATCTTTCACTACAAATACCTATTGTAAACTATGGCTACGATTATGTGCAGTGCGTATAACTTGGTAAGCCGAGGTCGAAGGTTCGTGACCCAGTAAGGTTATTCTGATATGAACACTAAAATAGCCGCCAGCACTGTAAATCATAGTTCCCCTGTACCTACCAGTATGAGACCAGTTAGAGCAAGGGATATACAGTTAAAGTAGATACATGTACATTGTACTTCATAAGCCAGTTTGGTTCGGTCTATTGGTAGGGTGTCATTATAAGTTTAAACTCTTCATCCGTATGGCAAACAATATCTATGAAAGACAATAATATTTGTTTTTATTTTGATTTTTTTTATAAATCATATTGATTTTGATGTTAAACGATATTATAGTTTTTCTGGTATAGCTTTTCTCGGGCACCAGAATGGTAACCCCATTAAATTCTATCCTTCTCCTCGTCGCCATTGGGTTGATGGAGATCAATAAAAGATGTTAAATGAATGATAAATTGTGTAACAATGATCAAACTTTAATGATGATATTTCTTCAAACCCCTCACCTTGCTATTTCTGTGCAAAGGAAACCGTTAATCATGTGAGGCATTAATCAAAGCGTATGTTACACATGTATATACATATAATATTTGTTCCTGAACATTTTCTTTACATTAGTCAACGTATACCCGTGTCTTAATTCAGAAAACACCCATCATGTCTACGATAAGAGTTCTCCGATTTTCTAACGATATGAACTTTCAGGAAGAGGTTTTGATCAGATAGGTTTGATGCAAGTCGGATTAAAACTGATGCCAGGAAAAGCTTTATTACGAAATGATGGTACTGTTTCAAGGCCGGTGAAATTTGCCCTGGAATTTGGACAACATTTGATAATCAAATTCTCAATTTATCTATGTCAGACTCCTCATTATTGATTTATTGCGTTAAATACATTATACATTGTGTGCCTCACTCTTTGTTCTTGTTGTTGTCATGTTATATCATAGTGAATGATAATAATAATAATAATAATAATAATAATAATAATAATAATAATAATAATAATAATAAACACATCTTTATTTATCGAAGGTTGCATATAAACTATACAGAGTTAATCCGGTTATACCATATGTGGCATTAGTTGAACCAACATAACGCTACAGTTACCACTAGATGGGATACCATACCGAGACAGCTCAGTATGTCTACAATAGCAAGAGCCCATAGTTTAATATTTTTGTTAAAAACTCTACTCTATAGCATAACTTATATTTTCCTGATGTATATTTTCAGAATACTAAACTCCACACCTGACCTAAGTGCTGAGAAAGTAAGACGTATTTTATACAATGCCTTCAAAGTTTGGAGTGACGTGACGTCATTGTCGTTCTCCGAGGTAATCAGTACAGACGCCGATATTCTCATTCAGTTTGCAGAGGGATATCATCATGACGGCTATCCCTTCGATGGAAAAGGTTCGTATTTCATAATGATAAATAGTTTGTTAGAATACTGTAACTTGTAATTGACATTACGCCCTGAAAGTGTATAGAGCTATATCTGACGATATTTTTTTAAAAAAGTTCTAAACTGAAAAACAACTATGCTTTCATATCTATTAGATGATTTTTTGCTTCAGCTAGAACAAAAATTCTCTCTGTGATTTATTGGACATGCGAATAGTCCGTTTTCATACGAAAGTGTTCTAGAACACCCTAAGTCGACGGTTGAAATTATAAGATTCGTCTAATTTTTCGACGATTGAATCAAAGTACATGTAACCTATCCAAAGTTTTACTAGTAATTTGCAATTGAGGTAGTCTAGTATCATACGTAAAATGATGCAAGTAATTATTTTGACATTAAATGACCGTTAGATATAGCTCTATACATTTTAAATGTTGGTGTTGCTGTTTAATATGATTATGAACATAAACATAAAAACGAAGATTATAAATATTTGATGTAGGACTAATGAGAATATATGTTCATGAACTGGTGTACATTTGTGTGCGTGTGGGGGTGTGGTGGTGGATGAATCTCATCAAAACAACAATCACAAAATTACATGAGAATTAGAAATCTACATTATTGTTTTTGTATCATAGGTGAGACAGTCGTATAATGATATTGGCTTCATATTGGCTTCATTGCCATGATGTTAACACGTTGTAAGATTAAAGGCAACATTTAGATGCTGGCATACTGCCTAATAGCTCGTAAAACACAAAGTAATATAGGCAGATTTGATTGCAGACATAATTACTATAACTCTTAATTTCCTGCATTTATCCTTGACATGACAGAGTAGATGCAATAATACACTTGGTGAAGTATGGTGTAGGATTCATGCAATCTTTTTTGATGTTCGTTAATACGTTCTTTCTTATGTTGTTAATATGTTGTTAAAGCACCGTGTACAAAAGTATAGCAACAAATACAACAGGGAAGGCTGCAGTTCACAACAGAAACATCTCATCACAAAATACATACAAACAGAGTACAAATTGCATGCTCTGCAAAGACCTGGCAAATAGCAAAATTATTGTCCTTATTGCATGTAATATGTATGGCCTTGTGTTTATATGGCATCTCTCAATGGGCAGTCATTGCGTATGATCGATTAGAGCCGTTCAGATGACTCCATTTTAGATTAGATATTGGGCAAATATAACCCCTTTGATGGGGCTATATGAGTTTGTATTTGACTGTTCACTTGCCTTGTTTTCATGTCGACTTATTATATGATTTCAGGTTTTTCAAAATTTCAAATTTTGACTTATAATAATTGTATTTCTCTAATCTATTTCCTGCAGGTTCCGTACTGGCTCATGCATTCTTCCCAGGAGATGACCGCGGTGGTGACACACATTTCGATGATGCTGAAACATGGACGTTCAATTCTTCAGAAGGTACGGTTCAACGTTGTCATTTATTGTATTACTGTCCAAAGGACACTTTATTGATAGTAATGCTATATAACAAACACCTCTTAGCATGCTTAGATGAGTGTGATATCCTAACGTTTCAAGAAAAGCCGTGTTCAATTTGTCAGATATGAATATAAGCATACAGTATTAGAATAATATTTCTTAGAATGTGTCAGAAGCGGCGATATTAATGTGCTCGTAAAGTGCTCTAATATATCACACAGCAGGATTTGTTGGAGATACATGCAGATGTATATAGGTAGCCATCGTGTTAGCAGCAATTTTGGAATGGTTTTTGTCAGAAGCAATTATTTGCTTTGTGATTGGCATTTGATTTTCGGTCAAGTTGTACATGTATTAGTGATTTCGAGACCTTCGCTGCTCGATTAAAGTGGCATTTCATGTGTTTCATGTTTTGTTTTGAAAACCGTAAGCAAGGATTGATTTGGGTGTTTTGGTTAGTGCTAATTGGTTTTGAATTAAAACAAACGCACTTTGCAGGATTCTCAAATTCAGCAGGATACAGGCCAGATTTACTGCTTTTTGGGCTGGTTGAAAATGTGCAAATTTATACACAATTAAAATAATTGCACTAAGGGCCTTATGAGGCCTGTTGGATATGCATTTCGACCTGCTAGGTTAAAACTTATTGAGAACCTTGACTTTGTATAAGAACAACACATGTATTACTAAATAACATATCAAATAATGAAGCACACGGCCTTCAACATAAAACATCTGGTTTCTACACGCATCATTTACTACCAGACACGTGTTGCTATATGTGTAGTGCGATGCCACACCCCTCAAATCGTGCATGTTTTGTCTGGTGAAATGTCTCATCATGGCAGAGATTTATTTACATTTGAATACCATGGATACGCGTGACTAATTTATCGTGTTCTGGTTCTTATACGTATTTAAAAGTCCATTAGATCGATGGAGAATGAATATGTTGATTTGAATCCACGAATCCAGAAAAGGCGTGTATCTTTGTCGATTTTGTCGATGTACTTGTACACTACCGAACCCTATATTACACCTTTATATACGTATACAACAAACAATCAAGGCATATACAAAATGTGCAACGATAATTCCAATGCTAAATAAAAAATACCGCTCTATATATAATTGTTAAGACAATTGTGGTAATATGTTGGGTACACTTAAACGGCTACGTCACTATCAAAATATATTATCCTAACTGGACTATACTTTATTTTATTTATAGGTGTTGATCTATTCATGGTGGCAGCACATGAGTTTGGCCACGCCCTTGGTCTGGCTCACAGCAGCAATACGGAAGCGCTCATGTATCCATGGTACCAGGGATATTCAGAAGGGTTCAAGCTTCCCTATGATGATGTGGCTGGTATCCAGTCTCTATACGGTAAGATACATTCTTGATATAATCTACGTAGCTTGGGCATGGCAACCGTGTCCGGTGATGGTGGTTCAAGCTTGGGCATGACAACCGTGTCCGGTAATGGTGGTTGAAGCTTGGGCATGGCAACCGTGTCCGGTAATGGTGGTTGAAGCTTGGGCATGACAACCGTGTCCGGTAATGGTGGTTGAAGCTTGGGCATGGCAACCGTGTCCGGTAATGGTGGTTGAAGCTTGGGCATGACAACCGTGTCCGGTAATGGTGGTTGAAGCTTGGGCATGACAACCGTGTCCGGTAATGGTGGTTGAAGCTTGGGCATGGCAACCGTGTCCGGTAATGGTGGTTGAAGCTTGGGCATGACAACCGTGTCCGGTAATGGTGGTTCAAGCTTGGGCATGGCAACCGTGTCCGGTAATGGTGGTTGAAGCTTGGGCATGGCAACCGTGTCCGGTAATGGTGGTTGAAGCTTGGGCATGACAACCGTGTCCGGTAATGGTGGTTCAAGCTTGGGCATGGCAGCCTTGCCCTGTGGTGGTGGTTCAAGCTTGGGCATGGCAACCGTGTCCGGTAATGGTGGTTGAAGCTTGGGCATGACAACCGTGTCCGGTAATGGTGGTTCAAGCTTGGGCATGGCAGCCTTGCCCTGTGGTGGTGGTTCAAGCTTGGGCATGACAACCGTGTCCGGTAATGGTGGTTGAAGCTTGGGCATGACAACCGTGTCCGGTAATGGTGGTTCAAGCTTGGGCATGGCAACCGTGTCCGGTAATGGTGGTTCAAGCTTGGGCATGACAACCGTGTCCGGTAATGGTGGTTCAAGCTTGGGCATGACAACCGTGTCCGGTAATGGTGGTTCAAGCTTGGGCATGGCAACCGTGTCCGGTAATGGTGGTTGAAGCTTGGGCATGACAACCGTGTCCGGTAATGGTGGTTCAAGCTTGGGCATGGCAACCGTGTCCGGTAATGGTGGTTCAAGCTTGGGCATGGCAACCGTGTCCGGTAATGGTGGTTCAAGCTTGGGCATGGCAGCCTTGCCCTGTGGTGGTGGTTCAAGCTTGGGCATGGCAAACCTTGCCCTTTGGTGGTGGTTCAAGCTTGGGCATGGCAAACCTTGCCCTTTGGTGGTGGTTCAAGCTTGGTCATGGCAACCTTGTCCTGTAGTGGTGGTTCAAGCTTGGTCATGGCAACCTTGTCCTGTGGTGGTGGTTCAAGCTTTGGCATGGCAACCTTGCCCTGTGATTGTGGCTCACTGACATTGCTTCCCACCATTCTTGATACAATGTACTATATTTGGACATGATAATCCTGCATGCGATGGTAATATTGTCAAGTGCCTTTATTTGATGGTTGTTCACTGTGGCTCCCATCCATGCTTAATACTATATTTGGACATGGTTATATTGTCTTACGTCTTAATATAATGGACGCTAAGTGTTGCTTCTCGTCACCGAGATGATGCTACGTACAATGTATTCATATACATTAATCATTTATTTTCACCTATCAAACTTGTATGTACCTACAAACCATATAGCTTACTTCGTGGGGTTGGTTTTGAAGATCTCAAAGGGCGGTTTCATAATTTCATTAAACACTTATTTTATCATTTAAATCAATACGTACATATTGCTTTCAGGGTCCAAGTCAGACAAGGATTTTCCACCCCGTCCACCACCGACACCCCGTCCTAAACCACGTCCAGATATACCAGTCAGACCTGATAGACCAGATAATGTGACCCCTAGACCGACCCCTAAATCCCCGGATGACGGTATAAGTCCTTGTAATCATGCCATAGATGCCATTACAGTCATCAGGAAGGAAGTCTTCATTTTCATCGGTTCTGTAAGTATAACCTGTACATAACATCTCCTATCGCGGCTTATAACTCAATTATTGTTTTCAAAGTTAATAATAACTCAATAATTCCAAAGAAAGCAAATCCCTGCATTCTAATTAACTAAGACGCTATTTAGCTCAACGTGGCCTTCAGATCGGGTTACTCGTGTTGCTTGAGAGATCTTTGATAATTGCATGTATCCACAGGTACATGTACACTCTTATAGATCGCCGACGATAACTATAGCGTTGTATACAAACATAAAATGTCTAAAGCAACACAATCAGGTTGACACGTCGCTTGTTTTCAGTATAAATTGAAATAATTATATGCATTTAAAGTAATTACTTACGAGAATGTACAAAAATGATCATCGAAAATGCATTTTACTTTATTTTTGTATTGTAAGCAAAGGCTAGAGTTATCACCGGCGAACTATACATGCCTTATTTCTAACGAGATTAAAGTGTGAGTACAATTGTTTTCATGTATACCATATACAAGTGATCATAAAAACATGATACCAATCTAGGAAGGAAGCAATGACAAGTTCCCTTTAGTTGTGTATTATATACTTTGCGACTGTACCTGTACAAGTGTTTCATAAATTTATGCCATTTCAATGAAGTGGACAATAAGTTACCTCGTTGAAAGTTTAAGTTTTAGTTGTGGTTAAAATTATCGCCTTATTCGAAATTTCAGCAATTTTGGAGACTGGGTAGCAACGGAATGGGTTCCAAGCCAACGTCGATTAGTAAATTTTGGTACAATTTACCCGTAGATGGAATTGATGCCTTATATGAACGACCCGATGGCAAAATTGTCTTCTTTAAAGGTACGTTGAACAAGTTCAATTCATAAACATATGTTCATTCATAAAAGCTTGTTATATTATTTTTAATGATCTACATTAACCTGCCAATGAGATTTAGATAAATTTGTAGTTATTTCATCATACACTATTTCACCGCCGCACAGATTCCAAAACTTGCAAAGTAATTAGATAATAACAATTAAGAAAAATGTAACCGAGCAAAGCCTTTTTGCCAGTCAACTTTCTGCTGAAATATTGCGAGCATAATTTATACACATATATGAGTGCCCAAGAATTTCAGATTTCAACCCGGTCCCCCGATCAGATGGCAAGGGAAGAAGAAACACAAATTAGGCGGACTAAAGTATTTTAGATAATTAAGTGTTGCTGATTCACTAGAAATGTTTATGAAAATAATTGGTAGCAAAGTAGCAAACTTCAGTATGCATCTATAAGTACAGGGGTAAAAGTGTTCAGTCTAAATACTGATTTCAGTATTTTGAGAAATATTTGCACTATGTAATTTATATGAAAATCATCTAATTCAGTATTTTGACAAGCAGTTTTCAGTATTATGAACATTTTGAACTTTTACCCATGTAAGTAACGTTACTGATATTCGTTGTACTCATTTTTACAGGGGACCGGTTTTGGATGTTTAGTAGCAATCATATGGTAGCAAACTTCCCTAAAGAAGGTCGAAGAATCTCAGAACTAGGTCTGAAAGATGTAAAGAAAGTTGACGCAGTCTTTGTGTGGGCATACAACAAGAGAACTTACCTCGTTACCGGTGATATGTACTGGAAATTAAATGACAAAGAAACTTATATAGAATTCGATTATCCTAGAGATATGGGCATATGGCGAAACGTTCCTGTTCCTCTGGACAGCGCATTTAGACATTGGGATGGTGAGTGATTGTTGGCTTGATTAAGCCTAGGACCCACTGAACATTATTTCCTCTGCGATGTACTCCCGATTTGAATAAATGAGCTTCGTGAGGCGTCGGGATCAGAGCTTTCACTAATGTTCTAATGATCCCAAGCCTCCCTTAGTAGACCACGGGGATCTTTTTCCCGATGCCTACCGATGCTCATTTATTAAATCGGGATTCGTCGCGCGAGGCAAAAATGCTCAGTGGGACCTAGGCTGTACATTTCTTAGTGTACGATTGTTTTTCGTCACATTTAGTGTTAACCATTTTGATAACAATGTTGATGGTAGGTATACTATTGCTTATGATGGTACTGTTGTTAGTGACCATAACAGTGACTCTATGCTGATGAGAATACTGATCAAAGCCTCCTGAATAGACAACAAGTAGAATGTTCACTTCGAGTGCGGGAGGTGCCGGATTCGTTCCCAGACCGCGTCTTTCTAAAGACGAAATTGAAATATTATCACCTCACTTGTTAGACGCTCAGCATAAAAGGGAAACTGGTTTCTCTTCTCGAATACCCTCATTGCGATGCATAACATCAGGAATGAGGTGTCAACACATCGAGAGTGATTGGTATAAGTTGAAAAATAAGCATAAACTAAGGCTCCACTTTGATTTTCACATCATAGTGATAGTGATGATTTTGATTTTGGGAGAGATGATAATAATAACGATGATGATTAATGCGGTGGTTGTCTACGGTCATTGTCCTATTGCAAACATGCATTGAAAACATTAGAAATGTTCACCAATATAATTGCCCGGGAAATAAATATCATAACTTCATAAGTATATCTGATGAATATCTACTTTCATATTATACATGTACATTTGTATAATGAAACAACTGTCACTATCTCTGTGAAAACGGGAAACACATGGTCCTGTTTCAATAACATACGACCCTTGTGTCAAGAGTCCTATTTTGTAACTAAGCTCTCACGTTTCCGGACTTGACAATGAACTTTAAGTGGACTCTTCAGTAAGGAAACAATGCTAGGTTTGTGTCCTGGTCCGCTTTGTGTAGATGTAAATCTTTAAAAGTATGATTTTGTAGCCTACTGTCTAATGAACTGCGTAGTTAGTAATAGTTCACGCACTCAACTTGTGATCTCGCGTGATTTTAAAGAAGCTTGTTTTTTTATCAAACTATGTAAATTTTGATTGCATTTATTTGAGAGAGAAAATGTATATTGTTTTGTTGTGTGTTCCGTGTCAGTTACTAAGAAGTCTTAAAACAAGAGTAATTTCTTGCCCAAAGTATTGAATAGAATACTAGTATAAAAAGACAAATTGCTATACCAGCAATGAACGTTGATCCCAGGGAGCTCAATTGGGGGATACGATGCACAAGCTATATTGATCAAAGTACATATACATGAATAACCTCATAAGTTTTGCAATTATTGTAACTTATAGTTTCTATATCGTCGTGTTTTGCTTTTATTTCAGGTAAAACATACTTTCTAAAAAACGACCAGCAATGGGAATTCTATGACAACAAAATGAGAACTCGAAGGAAGGAAGGAAGACAAATATCTAAGTTATTAGGATGTAGAAACGGGAAATTACTAGAATTCACAAAAGAAAGTGAAATGAATGACTCTAATAAATATCTGACGATCGATGATCATTCGTCTGGCAGTAGTTTACAAATTATTGTGTCAAATGTAATAATATTTATATGTTTCATTCGATTGCTGCATTGATGAAAGTAGGCTGTATGGTAGAGATATAATTCTATAGAAAAAATGTGTGTTTTTCTGAAAGCTTCATTTTTAGATCTGATAATTGTTGATACATTTGTATCATGTTTTGCAAATGTTTGATTTTATTTAAGTTTGAACCTGTCTTAAGCAACCAGTCTAAAACTTTACATGGTCGCTTAATTCATGTGGTCTCTAACATATGTCTAAGAGTCCAGTACAACCTCTCCAGAGCAGTCCCTAAACAGCACTGAGCAACCTCTATATGACAACCTTACCAAATTTCCCTGAGCTGATATTTATTATAAAGTTCACCTTTGTAGAGCAACAACCTCTGTACTGCGACCAAAATTTGCCGCTAAGCTCACACATGTTGTTGCTCTAAAGAGTTTGTACTGTATTACAAACGCTCCAGAGCGCCCTCTTTTGGCACTGTTCAGAACACAAATGGTAACTCTATTATTAAAATGTTCTGCATTTTGGAACCTCATTTTGGACAATACTTTCACGTCTAGATTACCATAAGTCTCTGGAGAGATTGCATAATCATATTGGTCAAAATGATGTTATCTGAAATTTGATACAGACAGCAATGCTTTAATTTAAGAAACGTTGCGTTTTATGACAATGGTTAATTGCTATTTTCGTGATTGCACTTGTACATATTGATAGTATTTTTGATACACTCAGTGCTTTAATCAAGATGCTGTTTTCCTGATCCAATTCTTCAATTTCGTTATCTTGAATTGTCTGTATTTCGATAAAATCGAAGAAGTTGGATGTTAAGAGGAAAGCAATCAATCACAATGCCTTTAAAATGTTTTACCTACAATCATGAAAGTACCGTTATTTTGCTTCACTGGCGCTGTTATATTTTCTGGGAGTATTTTGTTATTTTTTTCGAGTTTGTTTTATTGCAATATAAATGGATATGTTTCGAATGAATGAACTATAGTTAGTATTACATACTAGCATCTTATACTTTTATCATCAGGATAAACTGTTATCCAAGTGATATAATTTGTGATAAACTTCGTACTCTCTCCTTGCACGGTTAAAGGGAGAAAACTCAATCATTTTCATGTTCATTTTACGATCAAAGGGAGACAAGTCACCACTCCAAAAACTTTGTATATGAAGGGAGGCAACTCATATGGTTTCATCTGTGCTGCTTTTAAATAAGAGCTTTTAAGCTTTGACTGTAAATGTCTTATATTATTCTTATATGTTGCAAAGTATCGTATTGCTTGATGATACTGTGTTAGAAAACACGGATATTTATATTCGTATCTGTCATATTTTGTCGCTTAAAGTGGCTGCAATACTCATTATTACCAAAAAGAAATTACATGTGCCATAGATAACTGGGTCTTGTTTTGTGATTACTACTCGTGTTTTTCTGTTCTTTACCGGTGCTACGGAGAAAAACCTCTTCTTTGCTCCAGCGTTAATTCAAACCAAACAAACATCAGTTATTGAAACAATTTATAATATATAAAAATGATGTTATTCGTAAAAATCTATCAGATTTGTTCAACATTTGAAATTGTTCAACCATTCAATTATATGTAGAGTTATTATTAGGAAAAACGAATACGTACTATGAAAATACTCAGCTGTGTTCCGTTGCCATGGCAATATGAGATTTTTTTTAGAAAAAATAGTGTCTTTATTTATTGTTTTGGTGCTTGGTTATGAATGCACAGTACACGTGTATGCTTGTCCTGATATTTTTGTATCACATAGTTTTGCTCTATATTATACTAACCTGAGATTCGGTTAAATGATACTGAATCTGTGAGTGTATGAGATCAAACAAGAGGAAATGTTGACTTTCATTTAAAGGACAGATTAATACATTAAACATTGAATTATTATTTTGACACTGAATTGGAGTTTAAAATAAATACTACTTTGGGCACCTCTGTATAATTAAATTACGTATGAAAAGAGACAGTGTGTTCACAATAAAGCAGGACGTTGATTCAAGTCATAATATTACATAAGAAATTACTTGTGTAAGAACTTTTACAATGTCATTAGCGCTATCATTTGATTGATTGGAAACATTGAAAATCATTTTGATGTACACTTGTATTATGCAAGCGTTTGATTCATCTTATGAGGTGTTAAACGAAATTCCATGACATCATTGTAAAGGCACAAATACTATATTACTGGCAAAAAGATAATCGCATTTTTACTTTTTACACGTATAGATAACTCTGGAATCTCGTGCATATCACGTGAGGTCCGTGCGTGATTCTGCTCTGGGTCACGCGTAGACACTATCGTACCCCCAATTACCATTTATTGAAGAGAAGTATTGTGTATTACATAGTTTTCTACCAACACATATTTTAGATATCGCTGACCGATAGTCACTTGTTGTATATATTATATATTCATAAATGCTTGTTTAAGTTCTGAGTTTTCTATGGAAGTTATCTGCATCGCTTTGAATTGAGTGTAAGGCACCGAAACCTATCCCAGACTATAAGGGAACACTTTTGGAAAAGGACTCGCATTGACACCGTGTGGCGGTCAAGTTTTGTTAACACTGCTTGATAATTAGAATCGTCACAAGTTTAGGGACTACATCAAAATTGTGTTTTGAATAACGACAATAAGCAGAGCTAAAAAGCTGGATAATTCACTTACATGGACGTAATACTTAAGTATTAAATAGGTCTAGAGTAAACTTGACAATTTCCATAGAAAAAACAAATGCTAATTGACGAAAGTTGTATGATTTTAAAAGTACAAATGAAAAAATAAAAGTGCTATTATTGTATGCCTGTCTATCATTTTATGTAAAGCACATACCTTTGTATAATTCCTGTATATTCTTGCCATGTTACGTATACGTGAAATTTTATCATTTTCCCGGTATTAGTCATAGACACAAACACTTGTGTTCCCCTTTTCGTATCCATTTTTTGATATATTTTCAGTATTGTTCATTTTCCATTTTTATTTTTTCATTTTATTCATGTAATCATTTCATTCCTGTAGTAAGACAATCGGTGTGTATGCATTGGGGTTTTGGCCAGTTTCTGAGGTACGTGTATGTTTGTCTTTTCAAGTTTAGTTAGATTCCGACTTAAGTTTCAAATTTTCTGTAATAATTTTATGTTCCTTGCGTATTTGATCCATTTTGTCAAGAAATCCGAATACATATTTTTCCAATTCTTTTTTTGTATCACAGTACATGTATTAATGTATGCCATATTTATTTATGTAAATAGCATTCTTATGTATATAATGTTTTATGTTATAAATCGTATTGTTTTGTTTATAGTTTATAATTATGCTATTCATGTTATTTTGTTTATTCAATATGATTGTTTTTTTCTTCTTTAAGTTAACGAATATATCGTTTATCACCAAACCGTATTCTGTCTCAGCTATTGATACAGAAATAGGAATTTTATAATAAGTCCTAAAGGTTACCCTTTAATTTATTAAAGCCTATGTCCTACTGAAGAATTCCTCATTGGCGACGAGGAATAAAAATTCAATACATGCATTGGAATCTCCCGATGTACTCGCGATGTCAATATAATTATGTCTCATGACTTCCATGAAGCTTCTTCTAGACCAGGTCCCGATCTCCCGAAACATCTGAAGTAGAAATCTCATCTCAAATTGAGATTTTGCGAAAATCTAAGTCTGCATTTGAGATTAATCTTAAGTTCAAACTCTTTGTATTTTGCTATAATAAATTCATAATATTGTTTTCTGTTATGTGATGCCAATTTTTAATCCAGTTTCTCATGTAAATTAACTAAAAGACTCATGCCGATATTTGAGATGAGATTTAACTCAGATTGAGATATTTCGAGATTTTTGGACCAGATGATCCAGTTTCCTGAATTTTCGAAAAAATTCTCTGTATGTCTTAGGCTTTAGTGAATATTAACTTACCTTTTGTAGTTAAAACCGTTTTCGTTTCTTGAACTTAGATGTTTAACATTTAAAGTATTTGTTTCAAGTTTAATTTAAGGCTATTCCTATCTAGCTTCGTTTCAACCCATTTCTGCTTAAGTTGTTTGGCTAATTATTCAATTAAAGTTAGCTTTTGGTAATGTTTACATATAGTAGGTCAAACGTGCAAATTCTGTTGTTTTTTACCATAGGTTAAAAGTTGAAATCTAATGAATGACTGATAAAGAATGATAGATCAATCACCACAAGCCTTTATTATTATGCTGATACTTTTTACAATTTGGGGACCATTCCGATTGTCTCAGTTTTTCATCAAGGGTCATTAGCATGATAGATCTCAGTGACTAGAGATGTTCGGCAATTGTCGTCAGATTCCGGTAACTATCGTCATGTTCCGACTGACTGTCGCTATGTTCCGGTGACTGTCGGCATAGTTCGGTACCGGTCGTACAATATCTAATTGATATCTAGTTTTCACAAAAGAAGACACAAAACACACATGTGTCACCATTAAGTCATCATATTGCAAATAACCATATATGAGCACTTACTATTTCATAGGCTACGCATTTTTCTTTCAAATGTCATTCGTTTTCGCGACCTATTGCCCTCGTACATTTTAGTGTCACAGATGGAAAGTATTGCAGACTGTTATTTTACATTTTTTACTGTCGTGTTCCATTTCCAACCGAATAGTCTAATCTAATTATATATAGCTTTGTGTACCCGTCAAATGTATCATTTATACGTAACCAGTCTAAATCAGACTGGTGTCATCATAACTTTAACCTTTTCGTGCAATACACATGTTTCTCATTATTTTGCATCACAGTGAACGTTTTAGTACATTGAGCAAACACATACCATTTCAATTAGATGTGTTCTATGTGAGATATTTTGTACTGAGTATTTATGAATATATTCTACCTCTGTTAACGCAGCAATTTTGCTTAATTCCTTGACAACAAAGCTAGTAACCATAGCAACGATTAACAGGCTTTTCATAAAGTTTACTATTAAGCTTTAATATATATTTAAACGTTTGGGTATTAATTAAATATTGGCATTTTTATCGAATGAATTAAATAGTTCGACTATGTGCTAATTAAAGTACATCTGAGCTAACACAGTGTGCTTGCTTACTATAAGGAAAAGTAGTTTAAAAAATCAAAATAAGTTAATGTTTACGAAATGTTTGTCGTCTTTGGCCTTTGTTGTTGCTATTGTTACCCAACCTTCAAAATAATATACGCATAAAACTCTATCGGTGATTAAAAATATAAAACGACATGTATTTGTTTGTTGAATTGTTTTATTATATACAGATCGATGTATGTATTGTCCTAAAAAGATTCCAAAAGAGACGTATCACATATCGTTGTTTGCGTTATAGATAACACGCTCAATGTAATAACAACTTGCAGTGATATGCCGTATTTGTTATGTGCCACCCTACATATATTTATACGGGAATTCATTTCTAGGAGTGTCTTTCGATTCCCTGCTGCTTTTGCATTTTGACACGGGATTTGGACCTATGAAGTACGGCGTCATCACCTTGCATTATGAAGTAAAAATAAAATCACAAAACTTTAAATCAGTTGCATACAAATCACTAGTCAGACCCCAGTTTGAGTACAGTCATTTTTTCTGGTCACCTCACACCAAACAACATATTGATCAGCTGGAGTATGTACAGCACAGGGCTGCAGGCTGGACCATGGGCGACTATGGTCGAACATCCAGTGTCTCACACACGCTAGACACTCTCAAGTGGAGACCTTTTGACTAAAGTCGCATCGACCAGCGCCTGGTTATGTTACGTAACATCCTGTATAACCAGGTTTGATACCTGGCTACCTAGTTCCCAATACAGGATCCTCTCGCTCAAATCATTCCAGGGCATTCCAACAGATCCATGCTAAATCGCGGGTTTGACTTCCAGGCAGATAGATAGCTCTAAGCTCGAACATCACATAAAAGGGTAGCGTATAACCAATATGTATCAAGGTGAAATCCTACATTAATCACACTAGTGCTATATTAGAGGGAGCCCAGTACTGACTTATAATAACGTTTTGTCGTTGCCATACACAACTGTTGCATGTAGAGTTGGACTCGAACCTGTAATGTATAGCGCTGTCACTTGGAGCAAAGTGTAATATAAAGTTTATTATAAACGATGTGTAGCACTCACCCATTACATTTCTCCCACTGAAAGAATGCACAAATAATCAATGCGAAATTTCATGCCAGACCTGACGAATGCTGACATTCAATAAACCGAAGCACTGGAAGCACAGACCTACTCACAAATAACATCAAACTATATTGTAAGAAATTACACATTTTTATTACACAAATTACAAATGAATACAAATGTACATTATAACAATTGATAAACAATGTAAGAACCTACATACATAATATTGGTTTAAAAAACATATTTTTTGAATTTGGTTATTCATACGTACGTGTATACATAATTAGAACGATATTTCCAAATAAGGAATCTGTTCGTCATCGCAACACAAATGCCCTTTGAAAACGTTGTCTTATAATTGGAAAGCACGTGCTTTATTGGTACATGCGTTATATTGTATAAGGTAATTTCCTTTCAAAATCTCATTCTTTGAATTGTATTAACAATATGTGTATATCTATACCCGTATACAAGTCAAAGAGGTCTAGCCGTGTAATAGTAACACATATGTTTACTTTCAAGTCACTTTTGCTTAGTATTCTCTTTTAATTTAAAACACAACTGGAATACAGCCATTCTCAATAAATAAAACTGTTCCAATGAATGATTTACCCTGAAGCTTTTAAATTGCACATAAATATTATGTGTATCAAATTATGCAAATTGAAAAAGATGTTGTGACGTCACCATCAATGAATGATGCCACGAGATTTACTTTGGTTCCACTCTGCCACAACCAAGCCAGGGTCCAGCTTTTGCTTTTCGATAATCCACACGTCTGTAATAATCATTCCACTTGAAATAACTGAAAACAAACCAAAAGTACAGTCAGTACACAGCATAATTGACATTACGACAGCAGAGATCGCTCCTCTTGGATGTTTGTCG
The DNA here is from genome assembly GCA_963678985.1 of Spisula subtruncata. Lineage (NCBI taxonomy): Eukaryota > Metazoa > Mollusca > Bivalvia > Venerida > Mactridae > Spisula > Spisula subtruncata. Next base: position 21,401,485 of record OY787672.1, on the reverse strand, counting down.
AAGGCTGCTTGGCGAAGGTGAAGGTAAACTTAGGTTGACCCGTGGGATCATATGATTATAATTCACTGTTAAAATTTATTTTTAGGGTATTGATTGACAACTGACGTAATGTCAATTAGACAATAGAAAACGATCATGAAGCGAACAGAAATGACCAAAATGAAAATAAATAATATTTAAACTGATACCCGTTAATCTTTACTATATAAATGTTTATATATATATAATGTAGATCTACCATGCATGTCCGTGAAATAAAGAAAAAGACCATCCGAACCTAAAGACCATCCTAACCTAACAGATGAAACCAATAAGAGACCATCCATAATAAATCTGGTATGACTTACTTTCCACCTTTGAAGAAGTATGAAGCACGGTTATATCTTACAGCTGCTTCAAGATCTGACCTCAAACCTTGCCATCTTGATGCTATAGGGATTGGATAACCCCTTGGTGGTTCCCGGAAGTCTTCTCGCCAAGGGCACATCTCACTGCCCTGAAATAACAATGTAGGTGTGAAATCCAGGAAATAATTTTTGGTTACTTAGATCTCGATTACTGCAAAAATGTATACCGATGAAGTAGAAGTAGATCTTTTTACAACCACTGTGGGTACTATATACTGTAAAATCATTTAATTTCGTTGGGACGTAATTTCGTGGTTTTTAAAAAAGACAATTTCGTTGGCACTTGAATTCGTGGATTTTGCATTTCAGGTAACAAAACAAGGGGCAAAATCAATGTTCGTAGGGATTAAAGTTCGAGGTTGAAGTGAACCACGAAATTTAATCCCCCACGAAAATTAATGATTTTACAGTAATTATACACGTACTGTATATGTATATAGTTTGTATTCTTCAAATGTATGACAAACCATGGCTTTACCATGCACGGGGCTAATCCTTAGCGAACATCAAGAAGCTGCCTTGCTTAATTTTCGTTAACGTATGTATATGCAAAGCAATACACGTATCGACCAACGTTCTATAGTTGATGTTCTTCTAACATATTTCAAATACATGCAATAATATTATTAGTGGACACACCTTGAGTAGTCGTATTTCGCCACCATCTTCTTGGAGAGCTGCTTGTACATTGCGGAACCATCCACTTAAACGTTTAGGGTACCCAGAGTCAAGATTGAAGCCAGAATATCTCCAATATCGACTTCCTGAAATACAATACGCGCTAATAATACAACTTTAACTTTACAATTATATGCCCTGGGTATCATTTAAAACACAACTAACCATGGATACATTGCAACTAAAAACAAGTTAAGTTACCACTTTTCTGGGGCTCTCTTCAACTGTTAGGCCGCTCAAACATCCTTTGGCATTTTATCTTCCCTGGTCATTGGGCTACCTGTGAAAACCTACACACTCGTGTCTCACTGGAGAGATTATTTCTCTCCTGTGAGATTATTTCTCTCCTGTTTGTGGAAGCCAACATCATTCTGTGGCGCCCAGGAATAGACACTGTCCTCACAGGTACCATTTTACTCAATGGTGGAGTGGAGCATGTGTGTCTTGCTCGGAGAAGTTAACCAGTGGTCCATAGGGCGTGAACCTGGAGCCTCTCGATCCCCACTTTGTTAAAAAATAGTAACTATTCGTTCCGTTGTTGTTCAGACAGCAAGGCTATAAAACTATCTAGAAGGTAAACATTGGCTATTGCTGTATTTCTTGGGTAAGAATTTCTACACTATAGTCAAATAAATTTTTACCGGCCACTGTATTGTGTATGTGAATGAAAATCGTTCAAAGAAAACGGTTTTAAATAATATTTAAGCAGCGGTCACAACTGGACATACTTGCAATTTGCCTTTCTAAAAACGCACATGAGGTTGTGACCTGGCTTAGAAACAATTAGATAATTAACCATTACCTTTGAAAATATAGAATTTCCTTCTATATCTATCGTACACGGCTGCTCCAATATTGTTGGGTGCCTTTGGAAAGACTTTTCTAACATTTCTAGGGAACTTTCTCTCAATGCCTACACCATTACTGTTGAATTTATACACTTGACGATATCTGAACGCATACAGACGTCCATCCGGACCTGTAATGTTACTGGTTAGTTACACACAATGGTATGTCTGTAAAAGCATGGAAGGGGAGCAACTCGTTTTCAATTCCGAACACGAGGAAATATTATAATTATTATATAGTTATTTTTTAAATATTTAAAAGCTCATACCTCTTCCGTCAGATGCATCGATTTCAAAACGACAGAGGAGAAAATACAGGTCATTAAGGACATACAAGGTCATACACAGCAGATTGAAATACACAATTCTAATAATTATAATTTATAAACATTGCATCCGAATGGAAAAACGATACATATAGTTTAACATGAACAGGGTATGTTCTGTTCTGCTCTGTATTATTTTATAACAATAAGCAATGACAACAGAAATACACTCTATGTCTTAGGCATATTTGGGTACCAGTATAGCCCTACCAGAATAAACTGAGACTCCTTGCATAATTCTTTCAAGTCCGGAGGTAACGGTATATAGTAAATAAACATTCAAATCGAATACAACCGAGCACAGACGGACGGCCCTTACGGACTTTTATGAGTGCCAACTAAATCTGGTCAGGCTATACCCGTTCCAAAAGAAATGTATTTGTGAAACTTTCTAAGGGTAAAAAATTCATGAAGTAACAAACCATTTGCAATATCATCAAACTTCACAGCACATGCGTCTTCATTGGGTGGTTGTGGGCGGGGTTGTGGAGGACGTCGTGTTGTCGGTCTGGAAGGACGTCGTGTTGTCGGTCTAGGAGGTCTCCTGGTTGGAACTTCTCTTGGCTTTCCACCTAAAGGTAAAGTTATTTTTATGATAAAACCACTAGCATGGCCACAATGTTGTTTGCGATTATGTTCGTACATTAAGTTAACAGCTCTGTTGTTATTGAAATCAAAGAAAATAACTTCCGAAAACATATACTTTATTCATAAAACAAATATAATCATGGTTACATTACATCATTAAGTTAACATAATGTCTTACTGTTGAAGAGATGTTGGTCGAATTCTTGTCAAAGGTTGTTAGTATGATGAACATACGTGGTGGTTCTATTAGACTGTGTATTGGTTAAAGAAAGCCCTAGTGGCGATTGTGCAACAAGTGCAGTTTCTATAAGTTCCAGCAAACGACATATTCCCACAGACAAATAAAGCCCCACGTGTATTTTCTCAAGGTGAACTAATCCGAAAACGTTGGGTATAATTGTGTCCCCTTGCTGTGTGTGGTCTTCAGCAGTTCAACAAAAAGGGTTATATAATGGGCATAAAAGAATTTAATTTGCTGGATTAGCGATGCAACTATTATCTACTAAGAGTCCCTTACCATATAAAGATTGGACTCCACTTATATCATCATAGTGCAGCTTATACTTAGGATCATAACCGCTATAAAATGGCTGCATGAGCGCACCGGAAGTACTGCTGTGACTCAAACCAATAGCATGGCCAAACTCATGGGCGGCAACTATTTCCAAGTTTGTGCCTTCTTTGGTATACTCTGTCCATTTTTCATCGTCATCAAAATGCGTGTCGCCGCTGATTGGTGCAGTTCCTGGGAAGAACGCATGCGCCAAAGTGCCACCTGGAAATAAGCAATGAATGGCGAGTTTTAAAAAAAGATGTGTAATTGAGAATATATACGATAAAACAAATTTTCATTTGAGTCGACAACACTATATGTTATAATCAATGTGTTTGCTACGACAAACAATTTACAGAATTCGAGTTTAAGTGCAACGTATCTGTGTTACGAAATACACAATTAGTTAGTCAAATAAGTTAGAAATGTACGCTTAATTTGATTGCAAAACGGATGAAGGTGAACGTATTCGTGTATATATGATGCTAGAGGCTGGTGGTTTGATAAAATTATATTGTGTCTAATTAAATTTACATGTCTCTATCATAATAAGACAGTTGTATCATCCGAAAAAAAACCTGAATATGACGTATGCCTTATTCCTGTATTTCCGTGGTTCTTAATCAGCAAAACTGCACATGCGCAGTGTGAATACATTCAAACGAACTAAAAAATTTATCAAAACTCTTCCTATGACTTATTCCCACCTAGTCCAACTCCAAAATTAATAGTTAACAAGTTTGTTTACAAATACACGCACGTTTTACATATTGACCTCCAGCATCAAAATATTCCAGAAAGCGTGGCTAAATTTAGATGTTCTAAAAATAGCTCTTAGGCAATCAATTTCATGACCAAAGTGCATGATTTGGAAGCTGGTTCCCAGGTGAAGGTCAGATGATGCAACAAAAATGGAGGCTGATTAAAATTCACCGAGAAATCGTCTCTAAATGAAGCCACGTGTTTGCAAAACTTCACTACTATCGGACTATCGGTGAAATAATACCGTTTTAAGGCTCAAGTAATGAAATTCAACTGTTTTAGTTGCATTTTCTTTCACAAATAAGACCAATGTTTCCATCCATGAAAGTTCGGACCCTCACTATTTCGCCAAATTCATTATTTACATTGCCACGGAATCAATAGGTGGTCACGGTTTTATAGGAATAAGCCATACCACTTGAAAACGGGTAAATGGACAATGCCGCTGACCTAGACATGGAATTGCTGCTATACTTTTTGCACCAAGTACAGCGGCATTGTTGTAGCTTAGTTGTAGTCCACCCAACATTAGAATCATGGGAAACTTGTTTTTATTTTGCGTTTTTATGACAAGGAGGCACTAAACAATGCAATGATAAAATATCTAACCTTGGCCATCGAACGAGCTTCCATCACCATGGTTTCTAGTTACCCAGTTGATGAGTATATCAGCATCCCTGGCCGTGGTTTCTCTGAACGTCAGTGGAATGACAGCTTCCCACTTAGCAAAAGCATTCCGTATAGCTCGCCTAAAATGGAAATACAAATAATCAAACATTTAGAAATTGCTTAAAAGTGGCATCAATTGGACACATTTGGTGACGTGTTGCCTTTTTAAAATAAAGTCGTTATTATTATTATTATAATTATTATTTGTATTATTATTAGTAGTAGTAATAGTATTAGTATTAGTATTATGTAACTCAATGCCCCCAAGGCATTCATAGCGGTCAACTGGCGTGTCTGTCTGAGAGGCAAAAAGGTAGTTAAAATGATCAGTAAAAATAAACATATTTACCTTTGACTGGACACTGGAAGTTGCCTCGTATGCCCCACGAACTTGTATGTTAACTGGGTCTTGTCCCATTTAAGCCCTGAAATAATGCAATAAGAACTTAGACACATAAACGTATTTGATATACATATATATTTGAATTATTGTAATACATTTGTAAGTCCTCGAAAACAAAAATGAAAATTGTACCATTGTACCATCATATCGTATATAAAACACTATCTCTCGCATAATACGAAAGATAGTGCCAGACATATAATATCAGTGCACATACCACTATAGTACTTTGCTTTCCTTTTGTTGATGACATAAATATACAAAATGCTGGTCCATATTATGGGACATCCAGTACTTAATATATAATTATGTTATAAGCGTTACTATCAGATTAGTCAGCCCGCTTAGCTCAGTCGGTAAAGTACGATATTTTTTATCTCGCGGTTGTGGGTTTGAATTCCGGGATGACCAACTAATACAAAATGTATTTACTAATAGTCTTTCGGATGAGACTTTAAACCTAGGTCCCATATATGTATGAGTGATATATACATCTGACATGTAAAAGAACCAGTGCTATTTTTGGAACATCTGCACGAAACCTAAAATGACTAAACTCTTCTCGTCCATGTGGAATATTCGGTGACGAGCATGAATAAAAACAGTAAATCAATAACCAAACGACTATGGCGTACCTGGTGCATGAAATGCTAGTGGTTGATTACGTCTAGAGTTCTTCTTGCTGGTATCTGGAGGTATACGATCTGATGGTTTAATGACGTCAGGAAGTCCGCACCTAGGGGCTAACATCCTTTTAAGGGTCTTCTCATTCATGATACCAGTAGCAGGTAGTCCTGCGAATTCTTGGAATTCCCTTAAAATATTCATGACATCAGTTATGAAAAGTGTTACTTCTCTACACAAAGAAATAGTCGCACCTTTTGTCAGACATACAAGACACGCCATTGCAATGATAAATATCACGCAATTAGAGAACTGTGCTGTTTCTGGGGCGTTTCGATGCATACACTTCGTGCACTGCAACTACGTTCTTACCATATTTATTACGTTCCACAAATCAGTGCTATGATAAGGAACGTATGTATATAGAAACGCTTTTTCTGAGATATCAAGCTTCCAACACTTGAAAAAAAAGAGGTGTATGGCAGCCCAACAGTCAGAAATGGTAAATGGCAAAATGACCTTGACCTCAAAATCAATATGTTACGTCTACTGTTGCTAGCAAACATCAATGTAAAGTTTGATGAGCCTAGGACAAAGTGATAAATTAGTTTATTGAACAAAATCGATTTGAACTACCGACCAACCCACCGACATGTGTAAAGACGAGGGCATAATTTACAATATAGGCTAACGGCCCTTGTAGAATCGAACTTAACCGAAATTTTTAAAAATACAACTTAATCGTATCACTTATTTTACGGTTTCACACAAGCTTACTCGATATATTGTCCCCTAAACGAGAATAATGCATTGGCTGAGCTATTGCAGAAACTCGTGTAAGTGTAAGTGCTTATTTCTGGACATGACGGCACTTTCCTCCTCCCGCACACTGGCGAGTTTGTCGTTTATCGCCCTTAGTAGCAGAAGATCAACGATACTTTGTCGTGGATTCCTTTTAAATACAAACAGTTATTGCTATTTGGTAGCAACATATTCGTAGATACAGCATTGATCATACTAACATATAAGTATATTGACTTACTTGATGGCCTGATTTCTAGATATTTCATCGTGCTGCTTGCCAGGTACTTTATCATTTAGGTAACCAAAACTTTCTAAATATGCCTGAAAGGAACAACGTTATGTACATCTCAAACAAACACGTAACTCACTAAACAAATCACGTTGTACCAGTATTTATAACCACCTGCCTAAGAAATTATGTCACCAAACAAAAAACAGCGTTTATCATCCCCAAATTTTCACTCATTCATTAGATAAAAAATATCTACTGTATTTGATGGATGAAAAAAAGGGGAAGTAAACCCTGTCGCTTGTGATACAATTTCTAAGGCCTGTGTTATAACATTGAAATTTCGATCAACGAGTCACGGGAGAGACTATGTAATCTATTTTGTATTTTCTGTTAATCTATGTATGTCTTTTACGACTATCATCTTGCGAGGCTGTTTCTGTTGAATGCTGTCACGCATGATTTTTGTTCGTCCTGATGATAATAACACATTACGCATTTTAACTGCGATACCATTGTGTGTTTAACCATTGACGACCACCCCACTGCCATTTACGTCCATCTATCATATTAGCATTGGTAGCAGCCTTTCCCTCCGCATGTGGAAAAGTTGTAAACATGTTGGTTGTGGGAGACAAACACTGCGGATATTGCCTTACGCCCAAATATGAATGAAAAGCAGTTTCGAACGGTGAAACCAAATACGAATGAAAAGCAGTTTCGAACGGTGAAACCAAATATGAATGAAAAGCAGTTTCGAACGGTGAAACCAAATATGAATGAAAAGCAGTTTCAAACGGTGAAACCAAATATTAATGAAAAGCAGTTTCGAACGGTGAAACCAAATAAATGAAAAGCTGTTTCGAACGGTGAAACCAAATATGAATGAAAAGCAGTTTCGAACGGTGAAACCAAATATGAAAGAAAAGCAGTTTCAAACAGTGAAACCCAAAGCCAAATCTGAAAATGTTCATATACTGATCAATATCGACTAGAAGCTGGTAGGAATAACGGCAAATTGTATCCAGAAGCCTGGTATTAAAATGCGCCAAAATACTAATAAATGCAACTAAAGCAATTATAGGTACTCACGTCCGTATCAAATGTTGCAAACACCACTTCACTAACTACCACACAAATACACACCAACAAAAATTGTCTATAGTGTCCCATAATAAACACTGCAAATATGTCCTGCACAGATTATACAATCGCTCTCATAATCTCGCGATCACAAAAAATAAGAAAAAAATCACTGAGCTATCCCAATCATTCAGGTTGTTATAAAAAGGTTATTCGTTTGAGTGTTGTTTCCGTGCAAACGACCTATCAGTCGCGTTAAGCCTTTTTTCTAGGTCAACAAGAAAAACAAAGCCATCGAAATACAAGTGCCGGTCTCTCTTAACTGACAACGTCATAGGAATGTTGGACCAACGGCTTAGTGGCATGCCTGTATCACTAGGTTCAATCGACTTAGTGAGCTTAAGTGATAAAGGGCAGGACATCTTCGCTCGTTGATGATCACAAGGTGGCTTTTATCTTCAATGTTTTTATGATATTATGCACTTAATGTGACTATATAATATGTAGGCGTATTTGTCACGGTATGTTCTCATTTAGATGACAGTAAGTTAGTAACACAAAGTATGACAGTGTATTTCATAATTTTGTTATTTTGTAATCAGGTTTTTTTTCGTTTTTTGTTTACGTTGTGCACTTTGAATTTCATCATTTCTATATACGTACATGCGGTAGTCAGACTGCATAAAAAGATAATATTTGTCAGCGAGTGGAGACATGACAATATTTAGTATAAGTAATTGCAGGACCGTTCCCCAGAGACAATAAGCACTCGTGTAATGTTTTCATGAAAACATGCGGATTTTGGAAATGTCTCAATTCGGTGTGCCTCAGCGTGTCTACGGGCTGCCTGAAGTGACATTACGCCAGTTGTCAACCAATACCCTTGAAATCAAGTTCAACGGTAAATAATAAGCACATGGTCTAGTGGGTAAGCATGGAAACCTTCGACAAACTCTTTGCTCTGTCGTAATGTCAATTGTGTAGTAGTTTGTCTAGTGTAGTGTTGAAAGTTTCATTTCGATTGCATTCTTTCCTTTTAAATATTTGAATTGATCGTCAGCGAACAACAACTTAACTTATTCAGTTAAAGGCTCTTCAGAACAGAATTCAATGGTGATCTTATTTATGTACTTAAAATTACTCCTTATGTACAAAGGGGAACAACTCCGTCAAGAATGCCGCTATATCAGTGAATAGTGCATGCCACTTCAAATACTCAATCAGACATTGCATGTCCTCGTGTGCTGCATGTCATGTAACGAATCTCCTGTTGAGACTATCCTGGGACAGCCGTCAACCTCTCATAAAATGTTTTAGACGTTTGACTCTACTCCCAAAACGTTTTACCTGATCATCCCAAAATCACATATACATAGTAAAATGTATGGAATTTTTGCAAGAGTGGCTTCACTTAGACTCTTCATTGTGCAATTATGGCTTACAAATCGCTATTTTGTCAACAAGCCAACTTTATGTTTTATTTTGTTGTCGTCCATTTTATGGCGTTTCCATCCTTGGGACCCTACTGACGCGCTCAAAATACGTCCAAGTAACTGCTTCTTTACAATAGTCATTTGGGGCATAAGTAGTAACAGGACTTTAAACACAAAGGTTTGACCAGGAATGTTGACTTATAGCCACAGTAGCAACATCGTAATATGCCATCTGATAGAGCAAGCAATGGCACAAATAAACACTAGAACTGGGTTTAGCTTACCTATCTAACAGGCATAACAGAAACAAGCTCAATATTTTTCAATTTATTTTTTAACCACATGTTTAAATGGTTATACATTTTTATCAGTAATCACATATATAGTATTAATCAATTAACAAGAACATACTTTTCATAACATATAATTCACACTTAATACAAAATAATTTACTTTATATACCAACATTATATACATTTCCTACAAGCGATAATTCAAATATTTCAAGTATACAATCAACATTGCATAGTATTTTTAATACATTGCACTTTGCAAACTCCAATGCAGAGACCTCAGAGGAGTGTGTGCACTTTCAACACAAGGTTAACATTTACTTTATGGTCCAGCCATTAACCACCTCATTATTACAACTATATCTCTGCTGGCCCTGATCTTCTGGAACTTGTCAATCTGAGCTAAGTCTCAAAAACAGAAAAACATTATTCTGAATTTATAAAGTTCTGTTGAATTTCTATGCTCAAACTTCAGATTATAACTTATTCAGACTCTGATTTAGGCAAACTCTACATTTAATGAGATGAGTTTCTACTTGAGATGTTTCAGGAGATCGGGGCCAGAATACAGCGGATGTAGAGGTCTTTGGAGTTCAGGCTTAATGATAATCAGATAAACACACAAACACATACAATTCTACTGGTCCAAGATTTGTGTAACAATCATATTGTTGAATGCCCATACTGCCAATTAAGTACACAACCATATTGACAATAAGCCATAACACACAAACACATACAATTCTACTGGTCCAAGATTTAAGTAACAATCATATTGTTTAATGCCAAAAATGCCAATTAAGTACACAACCATATTGACAATAAGCCATAACTTGCGAACACATACAATTCTACTGGTCCAACATTTGTGTAACAATCATATTGTTTAATGCAAAAACTGCCAATCAAGTACACAACCATATTGACAATAAGCCATAACTTGCGAACACATACAATTCTACTGGTCCAACATTTGTGTAACAATCATATTGTTTAATGCAAAAACTGCCAATCAAGTACACAACTATATTAACCATGAGCCATAAAGACACAAACACTAACATGCTGAGATCATTCAAACATGCCTCTATACCCTTCCTTCAAAGTTAATTGATAACGGTTGTAAACATCAGCTCATCCATCAGGTAAACAGTGTTTATCAATGTGTAACTGGATATACTTGAGTTAACGTAAACACCACTATTCTTTCGAATGGAATAGTTCCCTCATTAGTATTACTTATTGAATTGACAGTACATACAGTTGTGCAGGAAAAACTCCAGTTTTGCTGATCCAACGTTTGAACATTTATTTAAGTCTATTTAAAATACATAATTATATTTAAAATACCTACTGACGATGTTCCGTGATGAAAACTCATTACATGTAGAGAACTTGGTAACATAAATGCCGCTTGCAGGCTCAAAACCAAAGATTGAAGTACAATAATAATGATCAAAAGATTTTACTTAAAGAGGCAGAAAACACTTTCCGTAATACCCAACCTTCCTTGTAAGCCTCCAATGAATTATATCCATACGATTAATCTTCTAATAATCAAGGGGATTAACTCATAACCAAATAAGTCTCAGGTACATTCATGCCCAGGATATCAGGTTTGTAAGATATTATTCCTAATAAAATTTAATTCCAATTGATCAAAATTTAAACAAGTTTTTAATGTGGCCATAACAAATAAATATTGCAGTTCTTAGATATGCTCAAGAAAAAAGGGTGTAACTTTAAGAAGGAGAATCATTCTATTCTGATTTTCCTTGATTTATATCCTGGAAAATATGCGATCTGCAGTGACTATCATCAACATGTAATGAAACATTTAGGGTAGGGGCCATAACATAGGCCCGGTAGAGTTACAAATTTATTTTGCCTTAAAGTAACAGCAACTTCGGTGATAAAACTATACATGAAATCAAGTCTACACAAAACATAAAAATTTCATTGAAGATTCAGACTTGGAAAAACATATATTCATATTCCAAAAATATTCTGTACACAAGGCACGGACACATGTTTGGTAATATACAATGTATATAACATACTAAATCGAGCCCCGACTTGTTGCTGTAGTATGCAGTGGTCGCAACAACACATATTTGGTTGTACCTACGCTAGGCAGCTAAAAGTTACCTACACTTATACAGGCTGCTACTATGCTGGTTGTTGCATCAAGCAAACCATTTTATCTTTAAACAATGAAGCATATTTACAATATACTATATGCAAAACATGACATTGCATATTAATGTCATGAGTCTAAACATGTTTTAAATACAGTATATCACTCAACAGTGATAAAAATAACAAATTTAATAATGAGATCAAATGAATTCAGTAATTAACACCTATCAACACTAACTTACTATCACTAACACAAATGACAATAGTACTTATCTCATCACTTTTACATAGACCAGGGCCCAGACTAGACCTTTCACTTAGACATAAAAAGTCCTTTTTATCAAATATTTTTTTCTGTTTTCATATAGAAACACATCATACAAGAAATCAACCTATTGTACAAAAACTAAGATAACCATATAAACAATAATCTTAAAAGGTAATTTAAAACACCTAGAAAACAAGACATGTAGAACCTGCATGATACATGGCAGACTATTAAATAGTCAGAAATGTTAAGTCTGTCTGACCTTGACATTTGACCTCAAATCCGTAGGGTTCATCTACTATTGCGGACCAAACTCAATATAAAGTTTGAAGATCCTAGGGCAAAATCGTCTTTAGTTATTTAACAGAAACCATTTCGTCTACCAAACAACAGAAAAATCAATATGTGCAAAGCAATATACACCTCACCAAAGATGTTAGGCAAAATTATTCAGTACACTTAGAAAATTAGTCAACATGTTAGAAATTTGTTAATATTGGCCCCAGAACTATGTAATATAAATAAATAACTCTTTATATATGTACAGCTTGGCTGCAATAGTTAAAATACAGTGAAATGGTATGGATACAATATGTGTACCAATGACATGGTACTGGCAACACCATCTATCAATATTTACATGCATTACTCCATAATCATACCCTTACAACCAATCAATATACTGTAAAATCATTAATTTTCTTGGGGGATTAATTTCGTGGATTTCGTGGATCAATTCAACCACAAACTTTAATCCCAACGAACATGGATTTTGACCCTTGTTATGTTACCTGAAATTCACAATCCACGAATTTAAGTGCCAACGAAATTGTCCTTTTTACCAAAATCACAAAATTTCGTCCCAACGAAATTAAATTATTTTACAGTAGTATATACTTTGTTTTAAGTCTACTGGTCAACAGTATTGGAAGACTAATGAAGACAACCACAGGAGCATTATACTCACACCAGGCCCCAATCTCCCGAAACATCTCAATTTTGAGATAAATCTCATCTCAAATATTGCCATGTGTCGTTTGGATATTTCCAAGGGAGGATGAACTTAAAATTAGCATCAAAATCAGCAAATAATATTATTTGTTTATTCCAGTAATCTTTAATGAGTTCTAACTTCAGAGTTATTAGAAATTCATACTCTGATTTGGGCAAAATCTCAATTTGAGATGGATTTATGCTTGAGATGCTTCGGGAGTACTCAGATCACACGGTAAAAATTTGATTTGCCACTCCAGGTGGATAGAGATGTTAAAAACAACAAAATTGCACTAAAAATAAGAATAGGAAATATGCTATACAAAAACTAGATGTAAAACCTTAATTTGTCCCTTTGTTGCAAAAATGTTATAATCTCTCCATGTTATATATAGTTAGATACAACCTTGTTGCACTAAATGAACAATTATTATTATGGCACAAATAATATAGCACTTGTTATCACATAAGACATTTTTTTAGAAATACTTAAAAAACAAAAAGCAACCAATAACGGCACTTCATTATTTTAAAATAAGGTCTAATCTTGTTCATAGCATAATATAACATTAAACAACATCAACTTGACTATGAGGGTTGGGTAACAACCCTGTAAGTGTTCATGAACAATTATGCTTGAAAAACACATCCATAATACTCAAAACTCAAAAGTACAATTGCTATAATGAGCTACCAATCAAAATGATCAAATACAGCCCCTTCAAGGGGAAATTACCATGTGTATATCTGAGGGGAATTACTCATTAAAAATTGTTCAAGGTAAAACTTAAACATACTGCTATTGTGCACAACTGGGCTCAGTAGTGATGCATCACATACAGTTTCCTTAAAATGAAACAAATAATAACTAATAATATAATTATTAAACAGTAACAAAAGCTGTCAAAAACAGACAGATCAAAAGTGAAACTTCAATAAATCCCTATTTAACTTTCTATAGATACGTTGATACAAGAATTAAATAAGTTTATTTCAGAACAACCAGAAGGTCATAGAATATTAGACTCATGTGGCAAACATGTATATACAATTATACAAATACGAATTTAGCACAAACATGAATTATCAAACTGATGAATGAAGTATACTGGAAAATATAAGTGAATGAACATGTTCAATGTATGAAAATACAAAACATGTACAGGTGGAGTTAATTAAATAGCTAATCACACCTCCTAGAAAATAGGATCATAAACAGTAGAAACAGTTGATTATCTAAATCCCAAATACATGACTTCAAAATATATATACAATGTAATACATGTGCCAAGATATTATAATGAAACCTCGTTGCAATAAATCAATAAGGTTATTTCATTATTTGAAAATCACCAGATAATACTAAATGAAGTAACATTATTTGGGGTGAGGGCTTCATTTCATACTGTAAGTAGCTGCCATATTTGTAAAATACCACACAGAAACTATTTTACACAAATGATTTGAAGCAAAAATTATCCAAGATAAAAAATAAGTACAAAATACCTCAGTCTCACACTAAGTCTTTAACGGATCAATGCCAATCATTTAGAAAATTCCCAACAGTTTTGCTCCTCTAGTTTTTAAGATATTCTTAGATTTAGGGGACAACCCCTAAAAACTGAAAAATGTATTTTACCGAAAAAGTTTTGGTTAAAAAAGCATAGAACTTGGCATACATGAAATTATGCATGTAAGGAATCAAGCAGAAAAGTTTATTATATACTTTGTAAGTAATTTGTATTTTTTAATAATATTTAAAAATATGTATTTTTAAAAAATATGTTTTACGTGAAAAATCGTTGAACAACATACGGTTTTCGTATATGCAACACGTACAGTAACAATAATAGAAGTTTCATAGCAAATTTTTTGACAATTGCTCGGCTAGCTTTTTTTTAATTGAACTTATTGTGATTTTAGAAATGCTGAAATCAGGGGAGGTTACAAAACGAATCAACGTTTTGAATCCGTTGTCTATAGATTTCGCGATAATACGCATTTAATACATGTTAATAATCAAATATGTTAACAGTTTAAGGGTTGTTTCTCCTGCATAGCTTGTCAATACCCTTTAGAAATAAACATAAACGAACCTTCTTTTAGATAGTTTGGGGTTATAAAATATTAACTAATTTTGATATGATCAAGCGCATAGTACTACGTTTTACAAACGTTGTAACCAACTCGTGAGATTTGGTGTTTAAAACCATTTGGAATAATCATTCGCAAGGCCTCATCAGTAGTTTCTTCGATATTTTTTTCAATACTGTAAATTAGTATTTAACATTCAGAATTATCGCGATTTTAAGACATGAATATGTACAACCATATCAATTTTAAACTTTTGCATACGTTTTGATCATGGTAGTTAGATGCTTGAGATACGTCTAAGGGACCTCGAATTTTACACTTCCGCTCCTTAAGTACATGACATGTACAGCACCCCCATAAAAACTAAAGCTAGTTCAAACTTGGCTTAATCTATAGCATTATGGCACTGAAACAATTGATGATTCACCGGGATTAAGCAATAAGACATAATAAACACATATGCTTGACTGTTTAAGGACCATGCAGTTTTACAAACTAGTTCATGACCTCAAATTTAGTTCTGGCAACTATAGAACACAAATTCATATCATGATCAATGTATGTGTAAACAAAGTATAAATAAATATTGACTCTTGCCTATCATATTCACCATTCATATAACAGTCTTTTTTAAAACCTTGTTCAAACTGAAGTACATGAAGGAAATCCAAAGTACATAACCAGACTAATTGAAAAAACTTCCAAGTAACAATTTAACTGCATATTCCTACTGATCATCAGTATTTGAGTATATAATGAAATATGTTACTTTTCTCCGACTTCTTTAGAGATTTCAAAATTCTATGACCTTGAAAATAAATCCCAGACATATTCACTGATCGAGGTAGCCCTATAGGTACTAGCATAAGTTTTATTACTTTTCAATACAGTGTCAGAGGACTAAGTTCTCAATCATGACATATCAGAACAGACCAGACCTTTTATTTACCCAAATCGTAATTACGACACATGAGTATGCAGTACATAATGCATGTACATATATAAATATAATATAATGCAGTCATGGTGAAGTAATGGCAATTAAATATCATTTATGCAAACTCACAGTAGCTGCCAAATTGAGTATTTCAATGAGCAATGGTAAATATGTCCCTATTTACCCCAAATCGTGCAGGGGCTTACTGTGCAGGAATATTGAAACATAAAGTCTCGTTAATGATGATCATTGTCTGCTCATGTCAGTAATTTACAATATCGTTGCAGTTCTTATTTTAGAGGAAGCATACCAGATATAACTTCAACTTAAAATTTGACTCAACCTATACTATCATTTCAACAAGTCTATTTTAAAGCCATTTATACGAGTCTAATACTCATGTTAACAAGTACATGTCTAGCAACTTTGTGTGCAACAACAACACATTACAATTTTATTGGATCATGTACCTGATGAACCTTTTAGACTTCTCTGAAGAGGTTATACATCATTGAATACCCAGCATCTGCTAGTAGTATAGTAGTGTTCAGTGTGAAATCCTACGACCCTCTAATTGTTTAGTCACATTGTCTACGGTACCTATCTAGCAAGCTCACTGGCCTTAAGTTAATACAGGAATGATAATTAACTTTTATTTTCTTTTGCCTTTTGGTTTTCTGAAAAAGACATTAGCATAAATTCAATTTATCTCATTAATACTTTCATACTCAATGTGGGAAAAGATCAGGGAATAGTGCTCTCCAATGTGCAAGATAACAAAAGTCTGTTGTCACCAGCTTTAGGCACAAGATGAGACGAAACAAAAGTTGGATGCGCAGGGAGACCTGTGATACATAAATCTGCATGTTATCGTATTAAAAAACAAGACTGCGCTCAATGAACGCTTATGCCACTGTGGAAGCTGAAGTCGAAAATTAGGTCAAAGTGAAGGTCAAAATGGAGTCAGGTGATACAGGTGTGTGGAGAGTGACTTTATAGCAAGCCATATTAAGGTTAGAAGAAACGGTCAATTTGGGTCGACCAGGCCGGACGGACGAAAGAACGGACAGGTGAATCAATATATGCCTCCCAATCTATCGATACGGGGGCATAAAAATTTTGCATTGAAACTTTTACATCATATGATAAAATAAAGTCAATTAAGTTCAGCTACTGAAAGTACTTTGATACAGTCAGTTTAATATGGCGGCAAATTAACCGATTTGAATCACTTTCCTACTGATGATTAACCAGTTTCAGAATTTTGAAATAGTCACAATCCTATAAGTAACTAATCTATGAGTTACAGCACAAGCTATCACTTAGGTGATGAATACACGGGACAAAACCAGTGTTAGCTTCACATTTGCATGTAGCTTTGTAGAAATCACACATTGTCAATACTGGGAGCGGTGGCCTAGCTAGAGCAAACAAAGCCTTAAAGAATAAAGTTAAACACAGTTACACTGATTACCTTTTAGGCGTTTCTTGTAAAGTCATTTGGTTTTGATTACCAATCTGAAAGCTAGCATTGTCTCCAGGATTGATGACAGTTCTGTCATTAGAACTTAAATCACAATTGTTGTACTGAGGACTAACAAACATATTGAATTGATTGTGATCATGTTGATGATGATGATGATGATGGTGCTCCACATGATTGGTGATGTTTTGTACTACTGGACCACCTTGTTGTACAGCTGAAAGCAAACAAAACATTGCAAAAATGAACAGGGAAATTCTATAATTGAAAACAATTATTTTCAAAGAAGGTGTAACACGGTTAGAAACATGGTTTCTAAAACAAGAGGGCCCTTAGAGGGCCCTCTAAGGGCCCTAGGTTGCTCACCTGTTGCTCATTGGTTTAGGTATCAGTACAACTTACATTCTGACCATATTTCATGACGATTGGATCAAAACAGGGGTCTCGAGTGAGCACAAGCTTCTCCCTAAAATTTGACGCAGTGACCTAGTTTATTGTATCCACATGGCTATGATTCAATCTTGGCCTAGATTGCATGGAGAACAACATTCTGACCAAGTTTCATGATGATTGGACCAAAACAGTGACCTCTCAATGAACATAATGGTTTTCTGAACATTCTGAACAAGTTTCAGGAAGATTGAATTAAAACTGTTGCCTCTAGAGTGAACACAAGGAAATTGTTGACAGACGACAGAAGAAGAGTGATCACAAAAACTCACATTGTCACTACTAGTATGTGACAGGTGAGTTAAAAACAAAGCACAAATGCATAACTTCTGTTCATGGGCCCATCAAGACATGTATTGAGTATTGGTCAACATTACTTCAGGCTAATTTGCATATGCATTGCACAGTCTGGGAGGGCTGAACAATAGTTACGGCACAGCTTTACAGCACTGCTCAACCACAGGTTGTGTGATGAAGTTTTTGCAAGCCCAACTTTAACTAAAATGTGATGCCCACAAAGCAAAAACTAACTATACCTGGTACTTGAGGGGTTATAGAAGTAGATGGTCCTGGACCAATATCACTATAACTCTTTTTATATTGCCTCTGTTGAGGTGTAGTGAAGCCACATGCTCCAGCCAACTGTCCTGGGGCACTCTCTCGACGCTTAGCGCCAACTGCTGCATCAGCATATGACGAATATGACAACTTCCTTTTAGAGAGATTTTCTTCCCGATCATGGACTCTAGTCAACCATTGATCTATAACAAGTCATATACTTAAATAGTCATGCTAATTATAAACAAGAGCACCGCCATACGGGGCAATATACGCCCGAAGTGTTTTGTTTCAGGTTTTGGTACCAAAATTTTGATAGTTGAAGGCAAAAGGGCAGCCCTGAACAAAAATGGAAGAAATCCCCCTCAAGAGTGACAGAGCGGAAGGGAATCAAAGTCATATGACCTTTAACCCCTAAGTGTGACCTTGACCTTAAAGCAACACGTCTAGAACATGCGCTCTGCACGTCATCTTGAT
This sequence comes from Spisula subtruncata, assembly GCA_963678985.1. Classification (NCBI taxonomy): domain Eukaryota; kingdom Metazoa; phylum Mollusca; class Bivalvia; order Venerida; family Mactridae; genus Spisula; species Spisula subtruncata. The sequence goes on along the minus strand of OY787672.1, from coordinate 21,382,386 downwards.
ATGGTGAACATTTGTGTCAGGTTTCTTTAAAATCCTTCCAAGAGGTTCAAGAGTGACAGAGCGGAAGGGAAACAAATTCATATGACCTTTAACCCCTAAGTGTGACCTTGACCTTAAAGCGACCCCTCCAGAACATGCGCTCTGCACGTCGTCTTGATGTAGTAAACATTTGACACAAGGCCATAATATAATACGGCCCTTTGTGCGTATAATAAATGTACCATACTGCACAGTTCTGCTAAGGCACGAAAAGTCATCCCTGCACTCTCTCTCTCTCTATATATATATACATACACGTGGGGTTATACAAAAGTTCGTGGACTTTTGCTCTCATTCAAAAACCATTTAACTTAAAGCTACGAATCTATGGTCCCTGTAAATTTGATTGATATTGAACATGTATACCAAATATCATACGGATATAATTATTTATATGTTTCCCGTAATCAGCTGTATACTTTTAATATGCAAACACACTCGTTCTGTTGATGTGTAATGAATTGTGTCGTTTCTATCTCTACAAGTAGATTTTTTTCTCTAAAACTTAGGATAGTCGATTCTAACCAACGTAACGCTGATTCGTTGAACGTCAGTTTTGTACCTATTAACATGCATCGTCTGTCACACCACCCTGACTGTCTGTTTACTATTTATGCCATTTAAAAACAATTGAATAAAATGCAGAAGGGTTCATACTTAATTTACAAAACAATTCTTGTCTTCCTTGCGGGTTCCCCTAGCTGTATATATAATCAAAAATATTTTGCGGCTGTAAATGATATCTTGTGACGTCATATTTTACGTTGATTTTTATATGCCAACATTAACCCTCATGCTAAAAAAATGAATAATATATATGATACAACATTTAAATTTTACAAAAATATCGGTATGACATTACTCAACTTGAGGACGCATCTTTGTATTTATAAATGAAGAAACACGGTAACAATCAACAATAACGTAACGCATTTTACTCGAAAAAAATCAGCAGTGCGCCGCTAACGCATTTTTGTGTTACTATGGCAACGTGTTACTCTTCATACAAATGGTACTTTATAAAAAAATGTTTTGAGGCAATTGTTTGTAATAGTTTAATGTCACTGTATGGAAATTTGCATACTGATCTGACTTAAATAAAAGTTTTAGAGCAAAAGTCCACAAACTTTTGGATAACCCCACGTATATATATGAAATTGCTTAAAAGTAATTAATAATCTGTGTAAGTCTGTATCAAATGACTGTTTTGTCTAGTTTGGAAACTGCTCCTGTTGGAATTTTCTGTACATCAGATGGAACACCCCAAGATTTGTTAACATATTGAACGTGAAACGGTAGGTTTTATTTTCTTCAATTCTATTAGATTTTTTATCAAGCTTTTATGTTCAAATTTGGTTGAATATGAAGTTCAATATGTAGCAGCTAGGATTGCCACGTCCATCAATGCAGGTGATACAGCTGGTTTTGAAGTTAAAAATGAATTGAGAACTTGTGTATTATCTGGTCATATTGTGTCACATACTGAGTTCTACAAATGCCCTACAATAGAATCAGCAGGCCTCGACAAATTTTTCAAAAGCGACTCGTCCTACCGGACGAGCGGTGCCAAAAAACCACTAGTCCAGCAGCAAAATCAACTCGCCCGTATGTTTCAGTCAAAGAAAAATCTGGAAATCTGTTTTTGAACGATGTGATTCTCGTCTCAAACTGTCAATAAAATTGTGAAAATATAAATGTGTTCCGCATTTTCGCTCCTTTCCATTCTGAAGCAGACAACTTTTGATCAGCTTGATTGGTAAATACACGGTGTCTATACAAACTTTATTCTTCATGTGATGACCACTATGTTGGCATCAAATTTTGTCCTTAATTACGCAAACCGATGGAAGGAGTTTGTTTGTTAGTCCATACATTCATACATTACATTCATTTTGCACACTGTGACGAACATAAAACGTTGCTTCAATGCTAAAAATTATGTTTCAGTCGATTAAACTAAGAATAGTGTCATTCATTAATCGAGCATAACCGGGGAATTCCTGTCACTCACAGCGCACTCTTCCAACTTTTGTTTATGACTGCCAGATGATCTGGCGTTTGTATCGAATACGAGATGGGTTTTTTATCGAATTATGTTGTTTAATGCGCGATTAATTATCGAAACTTGATTGTTTTCTGCAAGAAATTGCACTCGTCCTGCAGGATGAGCGTTGCTGGATGTTGACTCGTCCGTTGTGAATTTCTACTCGTAATTACGAGCGGACGAGTGGATTTGTCGAGCCCTGATCAGATTCTTTTCATCATAAATATACTACTTTGTTGATAACTAGTTTAAAAAGTTAACAAGAGGGCCTGATAGGCCCTAGGTCGCTCACCTGTTGCACAATGGTCTAGGTATCAGTACAACCTACATTCTGACCATATTTCAAGAAGATTGGATCAAAATAGTGACCCCTGGAGTGAACTAAATGTTTTTCTTAGCATTTGACCTAGTGACCTAGTTTTAGACCCCACATGAGCCAGTTTCAAACTTGGCCTAGATTTCATCGAGAACAACATTCTGATTAAGTTTCATGAAGATTGGATCAAAATGTTGACCTCTGGAGTGAACATAAGGTTTTACTAAGATTTGACCTAGTGACCTAGTTGTTGACCCCAATGGCCCAGTTTTTAACTTGGTTTAGATTTCAAAGAGAACAATATTCTGACCAAGTTTCATGAAGATTGGATCAAAATTATGACCTCTGGTGTGAACACTAGGTTTTTCTAAGATTTGACCTAGTGACCTAGTTTTTGACCCGGCATGACCCAGTTACAAACTTGGCCTATATTACATAGAGAACAACATTCTGATGAAGTTTCATGATGATTGAATCAAAACCACCACCTCTGGAGTGAACACAAGGTTTTTCTAAGATTTGACCTTGTGATCTAGTTTTTGACCCCACATGATCCAGTTTCGAACTTGGCCTAGATTTCATTGAGAACAACATTCTGATCAAGTTTCATGAAGATTGGATCAAAACGGTGACCTCTAGAGTGTACACAAGGTTTTTCTAAGATTTGACCTAGTGACCTAGTTTTTGACCTGGCGTGACCCAGTTTTTAACTTGGCCTAGATTTCATAGAGAAAAACATTCTGACTAAGTTTCATGAAGATTGGAACAAGCTGGTGACATCTAGAGAGTACACAAGATTTTTCTAAGATCTGACCTAGTGACCTAGTTTTTGACCCCGCTTGACCCAGTTCCGAATTTGGCCTAGATTTTATGGAGGACAACATTCTTACCAAGTTTCATGAAGATTGGAACAAACTGGTGACATCTATAGTGTACACAAGATTTTTCTAAGATCTGACCTAGTGACCTAGTTTTTGACCCCACATGACCCAGTTTCGAACTTGAACTGGATTTCATAGAGAAAAACTTTCTGACCAAGTTTCATGAAGATTGGACCAAAACGGCGACCTCTAGTGTACACAAGGTTTTTCTTAGATTTGACCTAGTGACCTAGTTTTTGACCCGGCATGACCCAGTTTTTAACTTGGCCTAGATTTCATAGAGAACAACATTCTGATCAAGTTTCATGAAGATTGGATCAAAACTGTTGCCTCTACAGTGTACACAAGCCAATTGTTGACGTACGACGGACGACGAACGGACGAACGGACGAAGAGTGATCACAAAAACTCACCTTGTCACTATGTGACAGGTGAGCTAAAAACACCATTCTTTAGATTTGCATATGCACCTTGTCTTATACCTGACTGAACTTGAAAGCATGCATGGCAGTTGCTGTAAACTTCACACATAATTCATTAGTATAGACATTGGTCGAGGATTTAATTTGGTGGACGGTGGTTGAGTTCATCCACAAAGTCCATGAAATTAAATCCTCCACAAACATTTATGATATTACAGCATTGTACCTATTATACTTACCCAGTATAGATTCAGTGACATTTTCAGCTAGCATATACTCCTCTCCATGATGTTCTACTATTTCTTGCTGATACAGGTTCTCTAAACCTTGTTTTACTTTTTCCTGACGTCTTCGAAGTTCTTTACAGTTCTGACAGAGCTCTTCTACTGTACAAGGATCATGTACATCTCTTAGGGCTGTTTTGATGAGACCTATCAGTTCTAAAACAGTTCAACAGACAAACTTATAAGAATGTAAATACCAATCTAAGAAAAGTATTTAATTACAATTCAACAGTCACCTACTAAAATTTCTACCTTAATCTATTATAGGAAAAGAAAATACTACTTTGCAATTTTTAAACAGGGTTGCTAAGCAACCATTGTTTTGAGTAGACGGACATTTTGAGTCTTGCAACTTGATTTTTAGCACACACACAAAATAAGCTAACATACAAAGAAATAGTTCCGCGATAGTGCTTCATTGAACATTTCTCTGCAGATGAGAACTCAAAATAAAACCAAAAATAACTATGTCTGTATTATGATAAATAATATTTTTTGCAGTTATTAAAAAAATTATGCTTATAATTGTAAATATAACTACACTGTGCCTTTTCACTAGTTCCATGTTCTATTTATAGCAAAGCAAATATTTGTACCGCCGCATATTGTTATATGTGAGAAAAAAATTAATTGCAAACAATAAAGAATTAAAAATCTATCATTTTTACAAGAAATTATTACTGTTAAGTTTGCTTTCACCAAAACAATGTTTTAAATCGGCAAACATTTAACCAGTTTGTTTAAACTAAAGGGTCACTAAATTCAAGGGAAGCAACTCAAATAATCATGTCAGTTTAATAACACTCAAGCAGCGATGTCCCAACTGGGGTGGCAGGAGCGGCAACCGTAGCCCATATATTTGGGAAAACAAAGGCAAGATTTTGTGAAAATAGGTATAAATTATGATTTTCTAGCCACAAATTGTGAGTTGGAGCAGCAAAAGCGGCAGATCATGACCGGTAGCATCTAAGGCCATGTAATGACACCTTATTGTTAATGTAATCCAATCAAGCATGGAAATGTATTGCATGATCTAGTTCACACTTGTTAATTAAATGACCTTCTGTACATATACATTTTGTCAATTTTATCAGTTTGAGAAGGATTATTTTCTTCATGTAGGTGTAAAATTGGTTACGCTCAGGGCCTCTTCTGGCATTCGCAAATGGAGCCATTGGCAAAAAATGTAAAGTAAAATCATGCAGTTTTACACCATTTGGTCCAGAAATTGGCACTTTCCTTAGAAATTGGTAACAAATGTCCAAGACCCACGGGATGCCCTGACTCTATAATATGTAATAGAAAAATTCTTCTTTATGGAGCGCTATCACTGCTTTGATTTAATTAAGAAATGGATTATTTTTGCTTTTAAAAATGGAACAATTTTAAAAGGCAAAATTTTTTTTCTGGAATATGAATACCAAATATCTCATGACAGCTCAATATTGATACAGATAAGAACTACCGGCCAACCGGGTATTATAAAATTTACCAAAACTTTTGCCTGATTGAGGCTGATTCAACTTTATGATGGCAGAGACTTCTGAGCAGGGTGAATATTTGATTAGTGGTATTTTTGTTCTGGAAAAGCTTTAAAATAAACATGTTCAAAACTCTTTGTTGGGTTTGCATTTCTTTTAATATATGTTTGAAGGGTATTCTCCAATGTTTTGCAGCGAAGAACATTGAAAAAAAATCACTGTGACATGCCAATTAGTCAGTGCGACCAGCAAGGCAAATGTCAACACCGTTACGGACAAACACAATTCAAACTGGATTACTATCGCAAATATCAAATTAATTACACAAAACATGGTTTGAAGTCAACACACAGCATCATCATCAAATGGATTACCAAAGAACAGCTAATTTTGAGGTTTCTATAATTACTAGTTTTGTTCATCAATGTGTCAACACATTTTTGCATTAAAATACATCTGTACATTCGCTTTATCCAGTAATTAAATTCGCTTTTAATTGCAATGAAACTCAATTTTCAGCATGTATATAAAATTGATATAACCCCTGGTAGAATGTCTTGCTTGCAACAGTATAGTTTACATTTGACCATAATTACAGGCAATTTAATATCTCGTAACGGTGTTGACATGCATACCAAAGATCGTATATGCATGCTCGACACCGTTACAAAACGTAACGGTGTTGGCACGAAATGTAACGGTGTCGACCGTAAACGGTGTCGACAATTACTCTCTAAACGCGTGTATACGGCATGTTTCTATAGCTAAACGTGTGTCTCATTTCCCATATTACTACAAATCATGATACTAATTTTATTGTGCAGTGAAATAAATTGTATCTCCGCAAACTGTCAAGGAAAAGATGAACGGTGTCGACAGACAATAAACCTTACTTTCACATTTACCGAAGATACACGAAATTTGTCGAAATTTCACGATTGACGTAGGCGCTTGCTAGTAGAGGATAAAAGGACGTTTCGTGTACGGAAAAATTGAATAATTCCATACCTAACCGTATCGAAGTATCATGAATGCAACACGTAACGATGTGGACAAACAAAATTTCGGACACATTTTAAAACGCACGTAGCTCATTCGCAAATGATTTGTTACAAATGAAAACTATTGGTTTCCATTACAGTTACGTGTATTGTTAGATATAACAATAAAAAGTATATGAAAGGGAGTTATTGGCTACTTTAAATTATATCAAAATGACATGTTTTGGTTTCCGGACACAACACCGTTACGAAAAATAGGGGGGTCAGCACTATACAATTCTATAGAAATCCATTGATATGGCCAGTTGGTATGAAATAACCACTGCACAACGTCTATCTAAGATTACAAATCATGCAGAAACATAGAAAAAGCTGATTATGCATATCATTTTCTATTAAATGACATTGGACACAGAATTGCCCCTAATCAAATATTCACCCAGCATTACAGATAATGTGATCACTGCTTTGAAGTTTGACTCACTGCTACAACAGATACTAACCTTTATCATCTCTTGTATACGGCATTTTCTAACATTTCAAAGCCTGAAAGTACAAAGTATCCATACATTTAAATAATAAAAGTAAAACATATATGTAATACTTACTTCTTAGATAACCCTATAGTACAGTCGTTTCGGGTAATTCTGCGCATCGGGTAATTCTGCGCACCTTAACTTTCTTTGTCTTACAGACTTTGCTGGGTCGTTTTTCTTCGGTCTTCCAGTGTTTTTGTAGATGTATGTTACTTATGTAAGGTTTTATAATCATTTCAACGAAATCGGAAAAGTATTTCTACGAAAATTTGACCGAAATGAGTGTCAACGGCGATTTTCGTTAAATTGACATACCACGTGACACATAATTTGAATAAAAGCACATTTGTCATGGATGATGACTTTTCCTTTTTTGTCAACATTATCTTAATGACTTATTCTTTCGATACTGTGATAAATTTCTTGTGAAAAAAATCTTTGAAACAGACTATACAAAAAAACAATTCCACCTGCGCAGAATTAGCCGAAAAAATTTACGTCATGAAAACCGACAGCCATCTTGTTTTGTGACGACATTTGACCTAGTTTAGCGAAGGTATGGTGTTTTGAATGGTTTACATTTGTCAATGAAGGTTGTTTCTATCCAAACAGCACCATTATTTATTCTAAAAATAAAATAATATCAAATGTAGAAAGCCAATACCCGTTAGGTGCGCAGAATTACCCGACAGCACTGTATATCCTATTACTGTCACTAGGCCTGAGGATGCTGGACACGGATTTCCAAAAGGGAGTGCCTGATCTTGAATAGCATCATGGTCAGTATTAGTAATTTGACTTGGCGTTCGGCAAGAGCCTACCAGCAGGGCTTGACACTAACTTTTTTGGTCACTGGTAACCATCCCCCAGCAAAGAAATGTAAAATTTGTAAATAAAACAGTTACTGGTCCTTCCAAGATTTTCACTGGTCCTTCTTGATTTTCACTGGTCTCGGACCAGGTGACCACTGGGGAGCGGTGGCCTAGAGGTAGGGCGCGCGCTTCGAGATCAAGAGGTCCCGGGTTCGATCCCCTCTGGACCAGTGGTTAATTTCTCTGAGCAGCCAAGGCTCACAGCTCCACTCCACCATGGTGTAAAATGATACCTGTGAGGGACGTGTCTATTCCTGGGCGCCGCAGATCGATATTTGCTGCCACACCACAGGAGAGAAATAGTCTTCCCAGGGAGACACGAGTGTAGGTTTCTATATGTAGCCCAATGACCAGGGGAAGTTGAAATGTCAAAGGGTGCTTGAGCTGCCTAACAGCTGAAAAGAGCCCTAGAAAATTGGTAACTTAACTTTTTTTTTTGACCAGTGATAGTGTCGAGCCCTGACCAGCCAAGTGAACTTACCATGTCTGTGAGTGTACACACCGTAAGTTGTTGAACATGTAACGGGCTGTCCGGAGCTGTACGTTATGAAGGTGAATGATGTTATCTGTTCTATGGGGATCCCAAGATGTTGAGGCATACTCCATAGTAAGACGAACCAATGTCTTGTAGGGGATTACAGTCGTTTCGTACACTAGTCGTTTCGTATACTGTAAAATTCGGTCGTTTCTTACACTGACGGTCGATTGTTTCGTATACTGTTGAAAAGTGTCGGTTGTTTCGTACACTCCTATTGTATATGTATTTATAATTGGTATAATTAGCGTAATTAATATGTGTTTGGTACGATGTTACAAGATGTTTTTCGCGACTCTGAATTGGTTAATAGTTTTCTATTTAATATAAAATAATGTATGAATAAATAATTGTAGAAAAGAAATCAAATTAATTTTACAAGTAACGTTATAGTGAATGAAAATTGAGTACAAACAAAGATATAATTACGTGAACTGAAGATAATTCGAAAAACCTATAGATGTATTATGAGTAACCATGCAATGTTGGATTTTGCATATATACATTTAGATCTATATTACTATCATGTTTTTTAAAATACGCCAAAAAGCCTGTGACATATAGGACCATTGGTCTGGGTGTTTTCTATTTTTTAATATAATCACTTGTAAATACATGTTATACACATGTAACGTTAATAAACTATTTACTTACTTAATTAATTATAAATATGTCGAACTTGTACGTGTACACGAGAGGATCCAGAATTTGGAAATTAACTTTACAAACCATATTTTACGAAAATGTTATGAAACGAAAATTGTGTACTAAAATTGCTGTTTTCAATTAAAGTACATTGTAAATGTCATTATTTCACATCCCGATTATACAAATAAAACTGGCAAAGTGTTTAGCTTACGAAGATTGTTTGTTGTAAAATTAATCCATCAGGCTTTTATTTATATGATTCTTTTTTGTTTATACGTTGTCAATTAATTATGAAAAATAACTATGAATATGATAAGTTCATTTATAACATGTAGTAGTTTGTACAGTATTAGTACCCGTGGCTATTAATTATATATATATATTTCTGAAATAAATCATGAGCTTGAAACTTGAAACGCTTGAAATATGTCAAATTGTGACCAATAATACATTCAATACAAGAAAATAAACAGTTCAATAATTTATTAATTATAATATTTCGTTAAATAGCGGTGATATTTCTTAAATAAAAATAAAGTTTGCTCGAAATATACCCAGCGATTTTTTTCTTTCTTTGATTGGTACTGGTCGGCGACCAGTTTCCGACATTTTTTGCATGTTTTTCGGCATTATCTCAAAAACTAGACGGTTTAAAACAAAATAACTTACATTTTTGTGATCCTGAGCTCAAGACCGATATCATAATCACAATTTGACATTTGTGACGTCATACAGTGCGTAGAATTCGGGGCGAAGAAGGAAGCACTATTTCAAGCCGTAAATTAGATGTAGAGTATCAGTATCCGACATTTCACATTTAATAAGGTTTAATTTCCCCTTTTCCCCGTTTTGATCCTCTCAACTAAAAGGAAATTTTCTCCCGTTGAGTGAACATAGTTTTTTGGAGTTGTCTCTCTTTGTTTGTTTACACACCGGTAATGGTATTGAGGCCTAATGGTCAGTGCTTTTTCCAATTAGTAAAAATCGCTGACGTCATTTATAATGACGTCAATGATGACGTTTTTGTCAAAAAATTTTAACATTGAGTTTAGTATGGACCGCCGATACTGCTCATACCTGTTGTTGAGCTTAACCTCGCTTTGTCAAAGACTTTATAGATGAACTCGTTTGTTTCATCGCACATGCACATTTTTCGTAAACAGATGATCCCCCAAGGGAAAGAGGTGACGACTATTATTTCATTGCATGTATTTCTTGATATTTTCTTTTTATTTCCGTGAATTGTAAATTTTCTGACACACAATGGTTGCTTTGGTCTAGTTCTTTAATTATACCCAAAATCTTAAGTTTAGAGCTACGCTAAATACGATAAAATATCAAATGTCGGATACTGGTAGCCATCGGGAACTGATCGCCGACCAGTACCGGTAAACGGACCCGTTCCCAATCGAAAATAACGACCATTTTTCCCAATTTTCAATGAAAAAAATCCCAATTTGAAAATAGAAAGTTGTCTGATCATGATATTATAAATATATACAAATGAACATCGTATTCAATTTATTTGTTGTTTTCGGACCCGTTTTCACACGATACTTACTTGTACGAGGTATTCCGATTGAATCTACGCTTGATTTATGACACTCGTTCGTTTATTGTTATTTTAACCGAACAGGCATACCACGCGTGTTGGTGTTACTTAGTGATGGGCCGATGATCGACTATAGTCGAAAATTGATCGCAAAAGCCCCAGATCGGCGACAATCGATTACGGTGCTCCATAATCGACGATCGAAATGGTTATTTTCGTGTTTTTTCGTGTCTCTTTCCGTTTCTTTCCATTCCTTTTCGTCCATTTCGCTACAAACTTACAAGGGACGCTACTCTGTTTAACTAAATTACAAATGGCTGACAAACCAATATACGACTATCCTGGTGCAGGGCCTCCGCTACCGCTCGCCAAATTAGCCATTTGCTAAATTGGCTATAACTTTTGTAAATTGGCGAAAACATTGGCTAAAAGGTATATTTCCTCGCAGAAATCGTATTTTCTTTATTAAATTTCAATGGTATAAGCGACACAGACCGGTTTGTACATTGTTTACAAGCGCGTCGGATGTTAATTGGAAACTCGATTACCGGTGCCCCTTCATCAATAAAAGAAAGTGTGTCCTGTATTGACCCCCAAATTACGTAATCAAGGTCTGAATAAAGATCGGATTTGTCATAAACTTTCAACTAACACTCAAACTGGAGTAGATCGAGTTATCTTCTTACACACCAGCGGTCATAAAATCATAAATTGCCCCGAGCTATACAAACCTATAGCAGACCTTTAATCCAATTCAATCCAAACTAATTATGTAACAGTGTGAAAAACATCTTAATTGACCCATTTATCATCGTGGTTTTAAACTTTAGAAGGTAAACAAAAGAGCAGACGAGTCTGGAGAGTTGGTCACGGTCGTAATTATACACATTTCTATGGAATGAGTTGAGGATATAAAATATGTTTAATAGCTATCAATAGACATATCTTAAATGGTAATTAGCTGTTAAACAATAATTAGAGGTAAATTTATGGCTAAAAATATACCAGTTTATGTCCAAAGCAATTCATTATTTTAGGAACTTGAGTAGTATCCGGATAAAATCAGATTCGGACAATAAAACAACAAATACTATAAGTTTTTTTCTTTCAATTATTCTTTTTATTTTTATCAAAATAACATAATTGTCTGTTTTAAAACATTGTTTATTATAGTTAGACAGCTAGGAAAGTGTAGAATTAAATCTAAAAGTAAACTAGGACTCTAAAACTAGGATGACCGTTGTGACAGAAAAATCAGCTTATTGATTGCGGTCACGTAAACTGGAAGAAGAAGAAAAAGAATGCTGGAAATTGCTGTGTTCAACTGCTTTTTCAAGTATTTTCAGAGTGTTTTGTTAACGTGCGAGTAGTTGGACCTTGTCCCTCCCTGATAAGTTCATTTGTTATTGTGATGATTCATGTGTCAGTAGCACAGTTAGCTCAGTTTGTAGATTGCCTGACTTACAGACAGGGGATCGTGGGTTCTAGTCCAGCATTTGGCTGATACAATATAAGCAACTCACTAGAAGTTATTCAGCATGATTGTTACAAGATGAACTTTTGCTGATTTAATGGGAATTATAATTTGTAGCGCTAACAGTATTTGAATGATACAGTGAGTTGTTGAATATAAAGTATTTGGTCATTATTCTTTAAAAATCTAAACATGATTAGCAATCAACACATTTCTGTGACACACTTACTAGTTGACACTGAATCATAAATAGGACATGGTGAACACCTAAAACATAGTGACATACAGTGATACACACATGCTGCATTCGACCAGACCAGGCTTATTACCAGCAGAGGTGTTCAACCGATTATGCAACCGATGTCTAATCGATTAGGGCTTTCCGATTGTAACCGATAATCGATTGTAAAAATGGAACCGATTGCCATCACTAGTGTTACTCGATTATTCTAGAACGCAATATTTTTAATCAAGCGGCCACATGTCGTAAAGTATAACGATCGTATTATGAGTCACAATAGTAAATATTACGTCAAGAAGCTGCGGACGAACGAACCGGGTTACAAAGGCCTGGATGCCTTTGGATTTCGACCGCAATGTAAGTCAACCAGCATTGAATCACAAACAACGGAGTCGGAAGTTGAACAGTCCTCGTCGGCGCCGTGTTCAGAATCAAGGTCAAACAATTCATGTGAACCCCCACCGGCAACTATCGATGATGCAATCGATGATGCAACCCTTTTTGCAACAAAATTTCAACCCCCTGTAGAAACATGATATTATATCAACAGCTTGTTTGTTATAAATTCCCAATTTAGTCAAAAGCGATGCGATTTTTCCCAATTGGACCGGACCTGGACCCTTTCCCAAAATAGCAAAAAAAATGGCTGATACCATAATTATAGCGAATACCGTAATACATTCTGTATTGTGACAATTCGTGCGAATAACAAGTATAGTGAAACCCCATGAAGCCGGTGTATCCACGGTACCGGTGTATGAATTTTCTCATGATATTGTAGATTCTTTTTCTCGTGACATTGCCTGCAGGATTGTTTACAATAACTGACGAGTAAATTAAATAAATAAATACGAAATGGACCAATTTCTGAATGAAATCACAACAAAAACTTACACCATGCCTTCACTACGAGCAAATCCTTATTTAATCGGCAATGTTTGATATGCATGTATTCAATGCTCGCTTGTTTATTTATCAAACATAATTTTGACAGCTATGACGTCATCCATTGATAAAAAGGGTCGTGTGCAACTTTTGGCGGGAAAAAATCAACTTGTCAACAAACTGGACCAAATTTACTTGGAAAAAGTTATTGTTGCACCGGATAGATGGGGTTATTTCCCTTTCCTGAAATTTTACATGGTGTTTGTTTACATTTGTTTTTTCCGATTCCAAAGGTCATTTGATGTGATTTTGCAGTTTTATTAAAGATTAAAGGTCATTTTAGCAGTTTCCAACCAAATATGTGTCGAGGAGTTAGTGATTTATATTTATTTTGTCAATTTCGTTTGATACACTGGCTGCATGAGGTTCAAGGCTACAGTACACACACACAAAGACTCGACATGAATAACAGATCAATTTCAAATTAATAGATCAATTTACACTCTCTACAATAGGAGTGTACGAAACAACCGACACTTTTCAACAGTATACGAAACAACCGACCGATAGTGTACGAAACAACCAAATTTTACAGTATACGAAACGACTGGCTCCCCTTGTAGGTAGTGTCTTTCACTGCAGTCTCTCTGGTTAGATGTCTGTGGAAGCCTAGTTGCTTGGAGGCCTTAGCAATAGGCTACCAGTAGATGTGGGGCAATCTGCCAGGAGATTTTTTAATTTCTGACCTCTATCTCCACCGCAGATGTGACCTAAAGTGTCATATATGTGGGGGGCTTTGCGATCAAATTTTTGGCGCAACTTGAAAAGATGAATGAAAAGTTGTAAATACCATGAAATATATAGCATGTCCACGAAGATCAACCCTTTTTCTCGTTATCTGCACCAGAAACATCCATAAAACACTCAGCGGTTCGTTTGTCCGACAATTTTAACACGACGATGTCACACTTTTAAATTCCACTACACAGCTATTTGTTGTTGATATGCAAATCGCATTCCCCTATCGACCAATCAGAATACTCGATGGAATGAGTTTCTAGAACAATGGAGGATGCTGGGAGATCTTCGGCACTATTTGGTTTTCACAGTGATGTACACTGGTACGCGTGAAACCAATTACTCTTGAGCTCGCTCGGTGAAACTAAAAACGAAAAATTAACGAAGATTTGTTCACAAATCGAGCTGATTTTTCTTGTAAACTGATAGTTAATGACTTATGAACAGAATACGATAAGTTAAATGAATTTTACTGCTCGCTTAGCGATTCGCACAACGTTAGCATATGAATCACACACGTGTTGCGCTCATCTGTACGGGCTGTACGGGCGGTATACGCGTACCGGATACTCACAGTTATGTTTACATTTGGATTTTCGGAAATTACACGTGCTGATTTAATTATCGATTAAACGATAATAACGACCAATTTTACCAGGTATTCTGTGTCATTCGTCTAGTTTTATTACATTTTACATGTTAATAGCCGAAAACTGCCCAAATTTGGCGTAAACAGCAAAATTTATGAAACTCAAAAACTGATCAGTTAAACGCATAATGGGTCTTGACTTAGATGTGGCAACTCTAAGTCGAGATTGTTTGACTAGGCTACCAGATGATGTCTGTGTGCGCTTCTACCAATTGATGTCATTGCTAAGGGTCACACCAAGTTACTTTCCACCGTCCACTACGTTGAGTTGTTGTCCATAAAGGTTACATTAGCTGGTCAAATCATACGGCAAATGGCGTCCTGCAGTTGACATCTTTGAAAATGTAAACAAATCCCAATAAATGGTAAAATACTTAAAATGCTGAGGGTTTCGATCAATTTTTGCGCAATATCTTTAAGATTCTAATAAGATACTATTTCCTTACCAATCATGGATTGTCATAATGTGCGTTGATCTAAATATTGGAAAATAAACGCCGATCCTAAAACTAAACTTTCTATATTTTTACGGAAAGCGGGAATTACGATCTGTCTAAATTTACAGCGAATAGATTCTGCTATATATCGCTGTCGACTCTGTCGACCTCGTGAATTTTAATATAGATATGTGTACGAACCTCAGTCATATCACGAATCAAAATGCCATTTAATTTTTATAGTAATTTTGACATGTTATACATAAGATCTACATTATTTTTATTTCCCCTCACAAATACTGTTTACAGTAGACTGCTGGTTGTATTCAGATAGACCTACTGTGATTCCTGTGTTTGGCCAGGGAAAAAGGTATGAGAAAATCCTTCATTATGTATAAGCCGAACAAACAATTAAATATCCAAGTCCCCGCCGATAAAATGCAGGATGACCAACTTCACGGATCTTATATACCGTCCGTGTGCAGGCCCGCTTTACAGCGTCTGAATGATGCAGATCAGGGTGTATGTGCCCCTTGATCAATGTCACTACAGCGCTTGAATTAACAGATTAAAAATGTTGACATGAATTTGAACAGAGTAAATTTTCTTATTGATATGTTTATTTGTAATAACTGATTATGTAACACTACAATTTTGTTAATATCAATCCGGTCTGGTTTTCAAAGAAAAATGTTAAAAAAGGATTTTCATTCAAAATTAAAAAAAATCTTAACCAGGGGCACATTTTAATTGTCTATTTTTGCAAGTTCAAATAAATTTAAGTTGTCTTAGATAAAACCATGCATGACATCAGTTGCATCTACGCCCCCACCCCGGGGATGGGCGATGGATAGCCGCGGAAAACAACCGTACATGTTTTTACCTTCCAGCTTTTCCCCACTACTGTGGTAGGGGAACAATTTCAGGTAAAAATGGTTGAACCCTACCATTCATTTTAACAAGCTGAGTCATACCTTAAAACGTTCCTAAATGATTGTGCGTTACGATCCATGACATTTTTTACCAGTCACGTGATGGCGTTTTGAGAAATCCAAGATGGCGCCCAAGATGGCCGCCAAAAAAGTAAACATCACATTTTATCAAATTACAGCCTCTGGGACATTGGATATGATATTTATTATGGGAATAAGTCGTTTTAACAATAGAATATATGTTGTTCTTGTCTTATTAGGTGGTTTTGGTGGAAAATTAGGGTGATTTAATTTTTTTCATCATATTTATCGCCAAATAAAGGCAAAAAATAGGGGGTAGGGGTAAGATTTTTAACTACCCAGGAAAATTTTGACCACATATATTGCATTTCTGTTTTTAACTATATGCTATATAACTGGGGGAAATGAAAATGTTTACAAATATACAATATAAAGGTCCTTTAATGATGACAATTGACAATCAAAGTGGGTGGGGTACGATTTAATTACAATTTGAAAAGTGTTAATATTTTACCTTTGATACATATTTGAGACACTTTACCATACATTGTTTACGTTTTCTCACTCCTTCTGCTAGGACAGTTGATCTACGTTTTATTTATGCATCTTTCAATCAATATTTGAAGCATTTTCTCAATTTTTGTCTTGATTTGGCCCAAAAAACTTTTTAGGGTAGGGGTAATTTTGTTCATAATGAAAACCCTTTCAGCGATGGCATAGACTGGACTTGTTAATGATGAAGATGAATTTTAGCATTAGTGCACTTGTAACAATATTTGCTACGATACAACATTTATCAACATTAATGTCAAGGTCATATTAGAGGTCAAATGTCAAATTCTGAAGGAATTTTTGCAATATATATGCATGCACACGAACAGGTAAAATGTACAGGGATAAATGTCTTATGTTCATATCACTTTCTTTAACAAAGTACAACTACAGGTTGTTTCTTTGATAAATGAAAACATTTCTTAGCTATGACAACCGGAAATATGATTTCCAATATGGCGGCCATCATCTCCATGTATATATTATATTATTCATAATCCAGTCAAAATAGCATTTAATATGAAGGTAATTGCAATAGAAACTGTTCATGTTTTTATTGCCCTCCCCCCTCTCTGTCTGTGCAAGATAATGACACTGGTTGACTTCTTACCACACTTGTCAGTCGTCCTTATGGTTAAGGATGACATATCCCAACAATGGTGACTCCCAATATGGCTGAAAATGGCTGTTGCCAACATTGATAAATTCCAATAATACACAGGGAGACAGATCCTTACTCTTGTGAGTCTGTCGTATCACACATGATGACAGTTGGTACATTGATGAATCCCCCATAATGCAAAGGAAGATAGTTCCCTACACTGGTGAGTCCCCCATAATACATAGGAAGGCAGTTCCCTACACTGGTCTGTCTCCCATAGGACATAGGAAGAAAGTTCCCTACACTGTCGAGTCCCTCATAATGCATAGGAAGACAGTTCATAACACTGGTGAGTCCCCCATAATACATAGGAAGACAGCTCCCTACACTGGTGTGTCTCCCATAGGACATATGATGATAGTCCATACACTGGAAAGTCCCTCATAATACATAGAATGACAGTTCCCTACATTGATGTGTCTCCCATAGGGCATAGGATAGAGTTCCCTATACTGGAAAGTCCCTCATAATACATAGAATAGCAGTTCCCTACATTGATGTGTCTCCCATAGGACATAGGATGGAGTTCCCTATACTGGAAAGTCCCTAATAATACATAGAATAGCAGTTCCCTACACTGATGTGTCTCCCATAGGACATAGGGTGGTAGTTCCCTACACTGGAGAGTCCCTCATAATACATAGAATAGCAGTTCCCTACACTGATGTGTCTCCCATAGGACATAGGGTGGTAGTTCCCTACACTGGAGAGTCACTCATAATACATAGAATAGCAGTTCCCTACACTGATGTGTCTCCCATAGGACATAGGGTGGTAGTTCCCTACACTGGAGAGTCCCTCATAATATATAGAATGGCAGTTCCCTATACTGATGTGTCTCCTATTTATAGGACATTGGATGATAGTTCCCAAAACGGACCTCTCTCCACAAATGCCAAATATACAGTTCCCAACATGGAGCGTTTCCCATAGTACATTGGATGACAGTTCCCTACACTGGTATGTCTCCCATAGTACATTGGATGACAGTTCCCTACATTTGCATGTCTCCCATAGTGCATTGGATGACAGTTCCCACCACCCGAGATTCTCCGGAGTTTACAACACTGGTGGGTCCTCCATAAGACTCAGAGTGACAGTGTTCCTCAAAGTACATAATATTAGGATGACAGTACCGACATTGGTGAGTTCACCATATTACCTAGGATGACAGTTATCTACCTAAGATGACAGTTCCATACACTGGTGAGTTACGCCAATACAAAGTATGATTGTTTCCATCAATAGTGAGTCTCTCGTAATACTTCGGCTGACAGTCCCAAACACAGAAGAGTCCTCCATAGGACACAGGATGACGGCTCACAACAAAGAAGAGTCTTCCAATGGCACTGGAAGGCAGTTCCCTCCACTGGTGATTCCTCATTGAGTTTATAATGATGGTTCCCGACACTGGAGGGTCCTCCTTTGTGCATTGCAAGGCAGTTCCCTTCACAGGAGAGTTCTTTATAGGGCATAGAATGACAGTTGTCAACGCTGTGGAGACCTCTATTAAGCATAAAATAAACAGTTTTCAACGCTGTCGAGACCTCCATTGGGCCTGTAATGACAGTTCCTAACACTTAAGAGTCCTCTATAGGGCTTTGGAAGACAGCTCCCTGCACTGGAGTGTCCTCAATAGGGCCTAGAGTGACAGTTTCCAACACTGATGGGTCCTCCATACAGCACAGAAGGACAGTTTTCAACGCTGTTGAGACCTCCATTGAGCCTAGAATGACAGTTCCTAACACTGAAGAGGGCATTGGAAGACAGTTCCCAGCACTGGAGAATCCTCCATAGGGCCTAGAATGACAGTTGCCAACACTGATGGTTTCTCCATATAGACCCGAATGACAGTTTTCAACGCTGTTGAGACCTTCATTAGACCTAAGATGACAGTAGCCTACACTGGCGAGTCCCCGCAGGGCCTGAAATGACAAGTGTCAACACTTGCGATTTGCCAATATGGCATACGATAACTTGTTCTGTAACCTCTGAGTCCCCAATAGAACCAAGGATGACAACTTTCAATACTAGCGAGTCCATCATAGGACCTTGGAATACTGCTTTCTACACTGGTGAGTCCCCATAGTGACAGTTTCCAACATTGGCAAGTCCCTCATAAGATCTACCATGACTTTTTGGAACTTTGAGTCCCCATATATGGGATTGTATAATTATTTCCAACAAGCATGAGTCCCACATAACCTAATATAAATCTATTGTTCCAACAAATTTGAATGTGTCTAGAAGTTTTAACCTTGACATGGTCATTAATTGATATTGGTTTGAGTAACTTTAAATTAAAACTAAATTCAGTACCTACTTTGTAGCATTTAATGGTAATACGAACCATCAATTTAAGATTCCTTGTGTATCATTTATTTCATTCAAATGGCTTTTATCACTAAGCTGTAATGTTCTAAATAAAACATACAATGTCTACTAAAAAAATACATTTTAAACAACTTAGTTTATACCATATTGAAAGGCAGGAATGTATATTATGTCTACAAAAATATAGAGGAAATACTTATATAGATATTCCATGTTTTTGATCCGTGACGGAAGGTGACACTTCTTAGTCATGTTATGTGAATATATAGCTTTGCTATTTTGACATGAGCCTGACCTTTATGCAAGAATATATTACAAGGTTCTTGCTTCGAATATATCAATTTCCGCAAGTGAATCGTGCGATATCGGTATTTCAAATTTGTGTTCGTATTACATCTCGAGTGTCTTCATGATACTCCCCGATTATGAAAACGTAGGCAATGTATCGACTGTTAAATTATGCTTATTAAAAGGTCAGGCTTGTGTTATATTGGCCAAGCTATACCTGGTTAAAATCTCTTTAGGCCATGGATTGGTTACTGTCATTGATCACATATATTGCTTAAGCCTTAATACATACCCTACATCTATCCTATGAGAGCAAATCAACCTTCCTGCTTGAATTAGTCACCACTAAAAAACATGGTTTATCTATACTTAAGTTTTTCCCATTTTGACCTTGAAAAGTCTTTGACCTTGCACTTACAGTAGTTACTGTTGAAATTCAATATGATGCAAAGTTAATAAACATTTTCAATCCAAGTATGTGTCATAATATCTATTTATGAAACTATCACATTGGCATTTACTATTTACAGTTTATGCATTTCAGCAATTGTGGCAACTATATTGGACACCATCTTGGGCTTTACACCTTTCCCCACTGCAGTTTAAAGGTCTTTTTTTCTGTTAATGAGCTTATGAATATTTTTTTTTTAAACGCAAACATGTGTCTGTAAAGTGTTGCTGTTAGTTTCACTTTCAATGCGAATTTGGCTGGATTATAAATTATGTCTTATGTGCATTATATTTGTTTGTATGTGAAGATGATGGCGGCCATATTGGAAACCATATTTCCAGGTGCAGTGGATACACAACGTAACAATGTTTTCCTTTATCAAAGAACCAAGCTGTGTTTGTATTTTGTTATTTTTATTTTTGTTAAATATATAATTTATTCCTGCCTGTACATTTTACATGTACCTGTTTGTGGTAATATATACATATTGCAAGTTCTGAAAATCCTTCAGAATTTGACATTTGACCTCTAATATGACCTTGACATTAATATTGACAAAGGCCATATTGTTACAAATATTGTAACAAGTTCATTAATGCTAAAATTCATCTTTATAATTTCATAAAGTTAGTTAACAAGTTCAGTTCGTGTCATCGCTGGAAGGGTTTTCAATATTACCAAAATTACCCCTACCCCTAAGGAAATTGTCAGTTTTTGGAACCAAATCAAGAAAAATATTGAATAAATGCATCAAATATTAGTTTACAATACATAAATAATACATAATGCCAGCTTTCGCTAACTAAAGGAGTGTGAAAACTTAACCAAGTTATGGTATAGTGCCTCAAAAGTGTATCAAAGGTAAAATATTACCACTTTTCAGATTTTAAGAAAATCGTACCCCACCCACTTTGATTGTCAATTGTCATCATTAAAATACTTTTATTTTACGGAAATTGTAAATATTGATATTCCCCCAATTATATAGCATAAAATAAACAACAGAAATGCAATATATGCGGTCAAAATGTTCCTGGGTAGTTAAAAATCTTACCCCTACCCCCTATTTTTTGCCTTTATTTGGCGGTAAATATGATAAAAAAAATTAAATCACCCCAATGTTCCACCAAAATCACCTAATATGACAAGAACAACATACATTCTATTGTAAAAACAACTTAATCCCATAATAAATGCCATATCAAATGTCCCAGAGTCTGTAATTTGACAAAAGGTGATGTTTACTTTTTTGGCGGCCATCTTGGACGCCATCTTGGATTTCTCAAAATGCCACCATGAGTATGTTAAAAAATTACCCTTTTCATAAAGTACAAACATTTAGGAACATTTTAAGGTATGACTCAGCTTGTTAAAATGAATGGTAGGGTAACTCCAAAAATAGAGGCCTAAACTGGCATTTGTCTACCATACCGGGAAAGGTTGGGAATGTTTTCTCCGAACCAATTCCTCGAGACAGTATTAAGTTGTTAGGGGACGGGAAAAACTTAGTTCTTGAGATTTTACTATCAGTTGTCCCCGCTGGGCCGTGGCAGGACGGGAATTTTGACAACTCGAAAGTAAAAATCCCGGCCCATCCCCGGGGTGGGGTTGGATGCAACTGATTGGAGCATAATTATTTCACTACTGGTCTTCAAAGTTCAAGTATTATTTATTGGTAGTCTGGAAGATTTCTTTTAAGAAAATTGTGTAATTCATGTTAGTTTTTTATATGTAGCAGTTCAAATGTATACGTTTACTTTTGATTTTAAAAGCTTAAAGTGCAGGAAATTGCATGATTTTAATTCAAAAACTGAAAATTTCGCCGCCGGGAGGGGACAACCCTCCCGCACCCACCCAAACTTAGCCTTCCAAAAAAGTCTTGTGCCCCCCCCCCCCAGTCCAAAATTTCTGGATCCGGGCCTGCGTGTGTATAATATATTGAAGAGCTCATGCCCACTTTCGCAAAGAAATTGTATAAAAGCGGTTATTACCGAATGAAACACTGCCAATTAATACTCGACCTAGTTCCCAATGGCCCCACTGCACGGCGAACCAACCGCCTAAACCCGTGCCAAAACGGCGACCAAATGAGACACAACTACCCCTTGACCTAGTTTAAAACACCAAGGACAGTGTACTAACGTTAATTAGAGGTTAATACACGACATAGCCGGACCGGAAGGCGATAATCGACCCGGAAAATTAATAATCACCGCGAGGGCTTTAGCCCGAGGGTGATTATTCATGCCTGAACGTGTTCCATGTGTATACGGGCGAGTACGGATTACACCAGGGAACCCGATTAATTCATGCCGGGCCGATTATCAACTTCTGGCTAGACTCTGAAGGCAGTTTTGCGACTTGACTTAGTTTACAATAATGGACAAAAGGAGGGCGAAATATATTTGCCAAAAACGTTTATCATAGTGACCAAACAGCACAGTGACCTAATTAAAAAGTATCTCAGTCATCCAGCATCCCCACAAGATACAAATGCTGAACGAGGTGGATTTCAAAAGAAGGACAGGGGAAATTCACTTCCAAGGACAAGTGGAAAACCAATTACACCGACACTGCACAGTGCTGTAAAAAGGAGGGGGCGACTTGACCTTGTTTATAATAATGGACAAAAAGAGGGCGAACATATATATGCCAAAATCTTTTTATAGTCCCCAAACAGCACAGTGCCTAATTAACTAGAAGCTCCGCGAGCTGGATGTGTCGCCTGATGAAATATGAGCAATAATGTGGGAAATCGCACTTTTTGTGTGTGTGTGAGTTGTTGTGCACTGCACTTTGAGTCATTGCAAGAAACAAGCATACCAAGTTTCCAGACAATCAACCTTATTATGAAAAATTAGATTCCGGACAAGAAATGCTCCATTAAAATCTATTAGTCATTGCAAGAAACAAGCATACCAAGTTTCAAGTCATTCAAACTTATGTTGACAAAGATATATCCCGGGCAAGCGAATTTGTAAGGTCTATAATGGTCAGTTTGACGTTATTTACCGAGATTTACCTACGATAGAGAGGTAGTGCGTACATCGGGAACCGACATCAAGAAGTTTGAGACCCTACAGCGAAGGGTTATAAAGTACCTCCAGGGCCTACCCATACGTTATCCTACAGTTGCTGTCTACACCCTACTCGGGACTGAGTCAGTACATTCAATCCTCGATAGAAATGTACTCTCACTTTTCACAAACCCACTAAGACTCCAAACCTAATGCGAATATAAAATCATCGAACGACAAATTACGTATGGACCACAACCTGAACACAGCCTCTTGAACAAAGCTAGACAAGCTTTCAACAAACTGGATATTCCAACCCCTGAACAATTGTTTCAAGACCCTCCCACCAAACAGCAATGGCACAGGACTGTCAAGAAAGCAATATCAGCATACTGGAAGAGAGAATAGGAAACGGAGAAGGAATCCATATCAGCACTCAAATACCTACAGGTCCAGGTTGACCCAGCTGGGACACCCCACAATCTTTGGAAGAGTGTCGACGCTATTGACTTTCAAGAACGCAAGGCGAAACTCAAAGCCATGTATTAACCGGCACCTATATTTTTCAGACAAATTCTGCACGGTTGAATGGCACTGCAACCTCTCCCCTCTGTCCTCTATGTAAACGGACTGACGAGGAGATCGAACAGTTTGTCCTCAATTGCCCTGCCCTATCCAGCTGTAGATTCAAAACACTTAATTGTCTTATTGGAGTTGTGCGAGGAAAACTGTCCTGGTAGCTACAATAAGATCGAAAGCAGCCAACTACTACTACAACTTCTTTTAGATGGCACGCACCAAGATCTATGGGCCAACATCTGCCCCGATCCTACAATGGCTGGACATATAGAGCGCCTCAGCCAGAGCCTCACCAGTAGCATGCACTGTAAAAAGACCACTGCTGATTAAAGTTGATGCACTTAAGGACTGTCCTACTATTGTGGGAAATACTGCTAAAACAAACTGCACTGAAATATTTGTAAATTAATATGTTGTGAATTCTTAGTTATATTCGAGTTTATAATGTTGAACTGTTATCAAGTTAAATAATCGATTGTGATGAACTCTATATGTGAAAGTTGTGCTCAAAGCAGGGAGGGAATTACGTGACAACAACAATGAAATGTTAAGTTTAGACAACTCATTTAGTCATCGCAACTAGTTCAAATACAATACCAACGTCAATAACAGCCTATAAAATATAAATAAGATGTACGCTATTCACCTTATCGCCTTTGAAAAGATCAAAAGCACTTTTAAATACGATATAATCGTTCCCTGAATATAGGTTTGTTTCAGTTTAAAGACGTAATTATTATTTCATCAAAAACCCTTAACTAAGTTACATTTTAATATAAACTTAATTGTGTCTGTGTTCTTTCACCTTAACCGTCTCGAATTATGGACCGTGGCAACCGTCTGTGGTTAATGTTGCTTTGAAAAACATTTAAACATTGACAAACTACGTGGCATGTAACGAAACATTTGGCTTAGAACACGGATGGGTAGACTTACATAAATGTTTAGATCTACAAGTTTTTGTTCCGTTTCATTTTTTATTTATTAATATTGAAGCGTATACTGTTCACTAACGCGATGTTTTCATAGTTCTTCATCAAACTTTAATTTTGCATTTCATTGAACCCTGACACATTCAAAACGTACTATGTCAGAGAAAATGAATTGTAGGTGCAAACTAATTCTAGGTTTTGTAAATTGAAATTTTAGGAAGGTCGTTAAATTAAAATAAATACACAGAATAAGGCGATTTTCACTCAACAACATGGTGGTTATTAACTTTTAAAAATGCTTCGTAGCACGTGACGATAACTATGGCACGGAGAATACACCGTAACAGACAATGTGTGAAGTCGGTATGCCAATCAACATTCAGCATAACATGCATACTAGTTTATATACCAAGGTTCTACGGGCAATAACATCAAACACGATATTCATCAATAATTTACATGCATATACCTTTTACACATGATTGTATTGTGTCCGCATGTGGATTGACTTTATTACTGCATTTCTGAAATTATAAATAACATATATATATGATTACATATAAAGACACTCGTTATCTTGCTTTCATGGGTTGCAGTCATAAGAAAAAACACGAGAAGCAAGCTTGTTTATTTACCAAAATGTAACGGAACTGTGAGTACAGTACTGAACGACGGCACGGCACGACACGACACGACACGGCACGGCACGGCACGGCACGGCACGGCACGGCACGGCACAAGCGATTGTTTTCTATTTAGACTTGTAACTGTACATGTCAGACACTAATGCGTTAGAATAACTTTCTAACTTAATAATTGAAAACGTAAATCTTTATGAAACATAAAATATTTAGTGTTTTTGGCATGTAACTAATAATAATAAGTTAAACACATTATGTAACTTTGTTTGGTGTCAACAATAGAACAAGTGATTAATTCTTGCACTATAAATAATTCAAATTGGACTTAATGGATATGTTCCAGTTTATGGTTTCACTGTTGAACAATTCATTGATAGGCTTTTCATCGAAATTGACATTTCAGACTTTATTGCATTAATGAAAGGCCAAATATTATTTATGGTAAATATACAATTGTTTTGGCTCTTTAAGGCACATTCATTATGTACATGTTCCCTTAAACGCTTTCAGAATACTAGTAAATTGTGAAATAGCTTTTGTTTAAAATAGTATTGACAATTGTTCTTGGTCGAATAATATTTACTCATCAAAGTTGTCACTAGTGGTTACTTACTAGTATACTTTTTAAAACAAATAAACATCGTCGGTTTAAACTTATATTTAGAGATTCTAAAAATAGAGATACGTACATATGCAATTACATTCTTGGAGAACTAAGCTAACTTAAGCCTTGTAAAACAGCTATTGTTTTCCTAGTGGAAGACCCTGTGACCAAGTTTTTGTTTCACCAACCCAATAGTTTTTATTCACATACAAGGAATTATTTTCCAGCTATACATAAGCCGTAAGTGGTTAGTAGGCGTTTTTAAGTGTTTGAAAACGCGAATTTGCAAATGACAGCTTACTTTATAATCCACCTATCACTGCTATTTTTCTATGGAACAACCGGATATTGCAAACTAGAGTCTATACTGTAGAATGTAATAGATAATTGAGAACTGGCAATTAGTTGTCAAGTCGATTTTCCTGGTAGACTCGAATCGGCTACTGCGAACCGCAAACCAGCTGCAAATTATATATATATATACCTATTTGCTTGTGTAATGGTTATGTACCCAGCACTTCGTCCTTGCCAATATAATTCCTTTCGCCTCGTCAACATTGTTAGAATTACACTCGCATCAATGACATTTTCTTTGATAATTGACAGACTCTCTTACTAACATACCAGATAATTACTAGTTGGATTGGAAACTCTGAAAGCGTTTTAGAAGTGTCCAAGTAATCTGGTCTAGCTCCGAACCAGGAAACATTCGAGCTGCAATCGAAGATAATTACTCACCCGACCTATATGCCGCCAATGTACACTTTGGGAAATTTAACCTACTAACACTGTAAGGTGGATTTGTGTGTACTTATTGTTCAGTGGTTAGCACGGGATAGGCTTCCATATCATATGCCTACCGTATGTCAGCAGCAAGTTGTCCGACACATACATTTTTGTGAATGTTATAGATCTAGTCGGCATGCATTTTAATTCCTGAATATGAATTTATTTTTTGAAATTTCTAAATTTCCAAATACATGTACGTACGTCAAGGTAAGCATGTGTCTTATAAGTCAATGAACGAAAATGTTCGGTCAAATTAACACTAGGTTAAGAAAAAGGTGAAGAAAAAAAGAAACACGTACACATATTGTCAATTTAATAAGTATAAAAAATATAGTTGTATTCAAATACATGTATAGCTCTTCTGTGCCCTAGAACATTTTAACAAATCTGGCAATTAATGAATTACACTCCATTCGCAACTATTGCGCATTT
The DNA here is from genome assembly GCA_963678985.1 of Spisula subtruncata. Lineage (NCBI taxonomy): Eukaryota > Metazoa > Mollusca > Bivalvia > Venerida > Mactridae > Spisula > Spisula subtruncata. The sequence goes on along the minus strand of OY787672.1, from coordinate 21,355,058 downwards.
AGCTGTGCATATTTGGTTAGCAGAGACAGCATAAATCGTAATTGCTCAGTGTTGACTATTTAGAATGTTTATTATGAGACACGATGCGAGTATTACGTGACCAATTTTTAACTTATTATGCGATGTACATGCTAATATGAACAACAAAATGGTGAGTTGAACAGTTATGAATAACAGTTAAGCAGTTTATTGTATAAAGTGTATTGATAATCATCAAAACATGTGCCTTTGTCCATTTTTACAGTTTAAATAACAAAATGAATAAGAATAATATAAGCGATATAATATATAAAAATAGTTTACAACCTTAACCATGACACAGAAGAGAACAGAGACTATTTTATTCTTTCTTGCAAAAAACAAAAACAACTGTCTAAAAAATTACTTTTGGAAAACAAGCTGTTTCAACTAGGGTTAGGTCAACATGAAAATTTCAGATTTTCATGAAATGGACTCATAAGAAGAGCCTGATGATGCAGATTTCAAATAGGTATCAGTCCTGTAACGTCATATGTAACGACCTTCACATTCTCAGCCAGCGATATGTACGTACCTTTTGAATGTCACTACAGAAAGTGTTGCAATGTTTGTATGCATACTTACTCGCCTTGACCAATACTCACGTTATAGTTATGTTTGTTCCAATGTGCATAATTTATTATGGCTTGTTGGTGATATGAATACAACTATGCGCGTTTAAAGCTGAATTGATGTTGATATTGTCCAATGCGAGAATGTGCCTTCACTTTGTCTTAACATTAGACTCCTTGTAACGTAATTTTATGTCATGTATTACTATCGTGTTTAAAGTGTGGGTGATATTTTCTAGTTTTGAATAAATACAAATGCTGAACAAATATTGTTATACATAACTGAACAGAAATCCAAAAATCACACCCTCGGCACCAGCTACATTGGACCTGGCAAGCCCACCTCCTCCCCCCATATGTATCTCATATGTATCATAGAAAAATGAGGCTGGTATATTGTCAGATGGGTCGACAACCGTTCCACATGTTCTCCATGAGACTACTATACCCGCTGTTTGACAACAAGGTCCCTTTGGTATTGAAGCGTCCAAATTTTGGTAGAAGATGAAGTTATTATTAGGATTACCGTCACTATTAATAAATGTATAGTCAATGCCGTTGCAAGCATATCCTTGATCAGTGCCTTGGTGATTGCCGAACCTTTTCGGAACAAAGCCAATATGCAGATACGGTTTATGAGAATCGTCTAGTGGTTGGTTAAAATCCGTGTATTCGTTAAGAAATAACGAAACGTTGGAATATTGACTTCGATATGCTGACAAAACGGCCAAATCTGATGAATATTGTTCATTTGCGTTTGTTCCATAGTGACGTATAGTCACATGATCCAATAGATTGAAATGATTGGATAAAGACGTCACGCGGTGCAGTGTAGTTTTAGAGAGAAACGTGTAACCAAAGTTGTTTCCTTTGTCATACTGGCAAAATATGTCTACTGCGTTTTTGCTACCAGTGTCATAACTTTTATATGCGCCTGTGACGATTTTAGGAGACTGAGCAATCTTCATGCAAGTCACTGAAAAATAGGAAAACAACTTATAACAAATCGAACAAGGAATGTAACATTCAACCTAAATGTGTTTTTTGTAGATATTGACACTATGCATTGCACATGGTATTGCCATTTAACTTGTTTATGAAAGCATAGTATCACACCAAACAACCAGTTGGTGTTATGCTGTGGAAAGCAAATATTTGCCTGGATTAGTTTTGTTTGATTAAGAGTAATAATTAGACAGAGAAAATTGTTGGAATAATGACACCTTCAATGTTAGACGCTATGACCTTAATTAACCATGTGATGAATATAATATAACGGAGTCGATTTATTACACGCGGTCAATCGTACAGAACACGCTAAATGAACAAACTTTTAGAGAGATATTTTGAGATATGCACGTGATGTACCTGGAAAGCAGTGTGTGTGAGTGAATGTGTCATCAGGTAAACACTCTGATATAACAGAAATGTTAGGTCCACTTGTTGTCATGAAACCTTCAACACAGTCCACACGTACTTTACTGCCTATAGCCAATATATTACCGACCACGGTGGCATGCTCCACGTTGTGTGGGCCACATTCTGTAAATTAAAATAATATATCGTAATTTAAAACTCAAAATAATTACGGTGGCAGCGCCTAGCAACAGGTGGCAGTATCAGTGTTTGGCCCGCAAAAAATAAAATAAAAAAATCTAAAAAAATCTGTCACTGAGCTAATACTTAGTATACTATCAATGTAAAAAGCCTACTATACATGTATGTCTATATGCCAAAGATTGTGGAACATCGCATTTCGTTGTTTCAGCATAAAATTCTGGTGCTGAAGGAAAATCGCTACACGAGTCATTCAAATAAACTATTATAAGATGTTCATTCTCGCCGAAAACCTCGTTCAAATGTATCTCATAACTGCGGTACGGCAAAGCAGAGTTTCTTTCGTTATTTAACTCCGCTCCAGGCCATTTTATTTACGCGCTGGAAACCGCTCCACTCACAGTATCATAATAATTGTTAGGAACCAGTTCTATTTTTAGATACGATGTTCCACAATCTTTGGCATATAGACATATAGTACGCATTACACCTTGATAGTATATTAGCTCAGTGACGGATTTTTGTCATTTTTTTTTAATTTATAACACTAATACTGCCACCTCTGCGCCTATTGACCCACACAAGAAAGATATGAGAAAATCCTGTCAATTACCAAGTATCAATTGCCAAATACCAAGTATCAGATGTCAATTACCAAGTATCAATTGTCAAATACCAAGTATCAGCTGTCAATAACCAAGTATCAATTGTCAAATAACAAGTATCAGATGTCAAATACCAAGTTTTAGCTGTCAAATAACAAGTATCAGCAGTCAAATACCAAGTATCAGCTGTCAAATACCAAGTATCAATTATCAAATACCAAGTATCAACTGTCAAATACCAAGTATCAATTGTCAAATACCAAGTATCAGCTGTCAAATACCAAGTATCAGCTATTAAATACCAAGTATCAGCTGCCAAATACCAAGTATCAGCTGTCAAAAACAAAGTTTCAGCTGTCAAATACCAAGTATCAGCTGTCAAATACCAAGTATCAGCTGTCAAATACCAAGTATCAGCTACGAAGTATCAGCTGTCAAATACCAAGTACCAACTGTCAAATACCAAGTATCAGCTGTCAAATACAAAGTATCAGCTATTAAATACCAAGTATCAGCTGTCAAACACCAAGTATCAGCTTTCAAATACAAATTATCAGCTGTCAAATACCAAGTATCAGCTGTCAAATACCAAGTTTCAGCTATTAAATACCAAGTATCAGCTATCAAAAGCCGCACAATGTCCACAAAGTGAAAGACAATGTGGTAAATGCGTGAAGCTGCAGTGCGTTCATTAACGAAAACGCTCGCCAGCGTTCGCGAACAATACGTGAGTTCGCGTTAATGAACGATAAGTTCGCCACGAACATGTTAGTCAATCGCGAACGACCTTTACACATAGCTCGCCAAGCGAACAAAGATGGCGGATAGATAAATATTTGATATAATTTATTATAATCTTAGCGATTTAAACATTAATTGTAGATTGTATGTGTTTTGCATTTGTGATACAGTGCGGATACTAACGCTGAATAAATAGACCACGAAAGAAGTATTACTGAGTTGCTATTTTTCAATCTACGGCTGAAAATCTTATAGTACAAGTAAGGCCATTAAATCGTATATCTCCGTCATCTTGAAATTGTTTGCGGCGAACGATTATAGTCGTTCAATAAATAGTTCGCGTGACGAACTAATTCTCGCGGCGGACGTTTTCGTTAATGAACGCAAGGCTGGTATGCTGATCAACATTCAGCAAACCATTCATACTAGTTTATATACCAATGTTCTTCGGACAATATTCAACAACACTGTACGTGTATATATAATGTACCTTTTACACATGTGTCCGCCTGTGGATTGACTGTATTACTGCATTTCTGAAATTATAAATCAGTAGTATTTGATCACGGGTTAAAACACTCGTTCTCCTTTCTGAACGATCTGAACACGTTGAATTCATAAGAAAAACACGAGAAACAAACATTTATATTGACCAAAATGAAATGGAACAGTACGGCACGGCACGGCACGCGACAAAGCACATGTTCCAGCTCATCGCATCAAATCGCAGTACACTTGGAGACTTTTCTAACGCAACACTTTTTCAACTCGAATATCTCAGTTATGAGTAAAGATATTGATTTGAAATTGCACATGTGGTCATTTGACTACATTCTGTACAAACTAATGATAAAATCATTCATCCGTGACAAAAGGACGCTTTAGCACATGGTTTAGGTATGGTTTCGTGGTTTAGCACGAGGAAATCGAGAAACGCGATATGATTCAAATTGTATTTCTATTTAATCATTCTAGATGGGATCTTACACCAAGAAAACAAAAAATAATTAAAAAACAACATGGCTCGTATGAATATTCACGAGCACAACCGCGCAATTGGCATGTTGCAGGCCGGTCGGTCATTAAGACGTGTGAGTTTATGCATTTTATTAATACTTTATAAAATAAAAAGTTAAATTCCATATCATTATATGCATCATAACTGTACTAGATATACATGTAACTAATTAAGAATGTATGTATGTTTAATTTAGAAAGTTGAGCGTCGTAAGTTGGCTTTTTAGGTAGCACATGCCTTTGGCAGACATGTATTATTCATAGCCCCCCCCCCCCTTATGCTGAGTGAATTGGAACAGGCCCTTGTGCAAGAGTGGCGAAACATCCCTCAACGTTTAATTCTAAACTACGTGGTTTCAACGAGGTATTAGCCACTCGAATTTGTGATACTCAGTGACTTTTCACTTTGTTAATATTTTACGTTGTACGATTTTGCGAATTTGTCTTTTGCAGTGATGTTTTTAATTTGTTTACTTTTCATATTTTTTGTTAATCCATTTCTATCAAATTTACTGGAAGTATTAGATTTATATTTAATTATTCTTATTCAAAATTTCAACAAAATCCATTCACCAATAATGGAGCTATATCGATTTGAAGAGGTGTTGCGTTAGAAAAGTCTCCAAGTGTATATTGCATACGCTCGTATTTTATTTCAACAGAACAGAATAGAACGGAACAGAACCGAGCATACACTAGTGTTATATTTAGACTTGTACGACGTACATTGTCTGGTTTGCAAGCAGTTACGATGTGAACATGTCAGACATTTACACGTCACAATGAATTTCTAACTTAATTATTGAAAACTTAAACCTTTATGAAATGTGATAGCTCTAGTGTTATGGCATGTAACTAATAAATGAAAACACTTTGTTTCGTGTCACCAACATATGATCAATTATTGAATTATAAATACGAGAGGTGCCCCACTTATATTTGAACAGTGTTGAACATGACATATTTTCATGGAAATATGGTAAAATAAAATATCTCTTTTGTACTGTGTAAACATATGTTTTAGGTAACATTTACACTAACTGGTTTGTTAGTTTGAGAAATAGAATGAACCAAAAACAACACTTTTGTAGAGGGTATGGAGTTTTGCGTTTTGAAGGTCAGCCACTGCCATAAAAGCCTTTAAAAGTTGCTGGTTGAGGATGGATATTCCATTTTTGTGAAGAAAATATGCAATTTGTGTCACAGGAAGGATGTTTTGCGCTTTGTTGTCCTTTTTTACGAAATTACTCAAAATATTAAAAACTGACAAAAAGTGATGATACCTACCAAAATCTTAAACTTTGGTTATTTAATAAGTAAGGCATATCCAAAAACCAAAATAGGGACTTCAGCGACGTTAAGAGTACCCATTGGAACTTTCGATTTGTTCATTTAGAAAATTATACATGCCGGACTCGGGATAAAATCGGTGTTTACATGCTCAATACCACAAAAACAACATAAGGAAGACAAATGTCTTTAACGCTGTGTAACCTTCAACGGAACCGTAAATGCCACAACTTTGTCACCTCTGTAGAGACAATGTTTTATCGTCGAGAAATATACCTTGAACGGACAGCCTACTATATGATAAATGTTGATAATGCTACCCATAAGTTGACATTTGTTAAGCTTCACATGTCTCCGTACGTTTGCATAACGTATGCTATTGTTTGCTATACTGGCTTAACGGAACACATATTTAATCCTAAAAAGTCAACGGTGAAAGCACATTGCTGTGTACATTAGGTTCCAAATCATATTTGGTCAAAATGTTTGCAAAAGAACTTTCATGGAGACCATATGGGGAACATGGTGTTTTTTCAACACGGAGCTTCAACTTCCTCCACAAAAACACCATTCTGTACCTTAAGAACACACATTTGAAGTATATTACGCAAGATAAGTAAAGGCTAAAGTCTAATGAACATATACACACAAACCCTTTAGTCTATGGAATATTGCTGCGTTTATTACAGGCGGGAAATGCAAACAGCATCGATCGGATTATTCGGTCTTCAAAACGCCAAACACCATACCCCCTACAAAATTGTAGATTTGAGTGCAAACTAAGAAATAAAGTAATAATTGATAGTTGTATGTGTTTCATAACACGTTATTTTGCACGATGATATAAAAATATTTTGATTATGTATAATAAGCATCGAACTATTTGATATTCAATACTGTTCAAATATAAGTGGGGCACCTCTCGTATTTCATCATTTCCTGAATGGTAGTTATATTCCAGTTTAGGGTTTCACTATTGAACAATTCAAAGCTTGGCTCTTCGTCGAAATTGACATTTCTGACTTTATTTATCGTCAATATTCAATTGTTTTTGGCCTTTTTAAGCACACTCATACTGTACGTGTCTGTAAAACGCTTTCAGAATACTAGTAAATTATGAAGTATCTTTTGTTTAAACTTGTATTGACAAATGTTCTTGGTCGAATAATCGTTCTACAGCACATTTGACACTAGTGATTACTTTTAGTTCTTTAAAACAAATAAACATAGTCGGTTGAAATTTATTTTAAGATTTTCCCGAAATAGAGATACATACATAATCCTACATACGCAATTACATTTTTGGAGAGCTAAGCTAACCAAAGCCTTGTAATAAAACTATTGTATCCTTAATGGAAGCGCCTGTGACCAAGTTTTCGTTTCACCAACTCAATTGTTTTTCTTTGCATACAAACATTTACTTTTCAGCTATACAATTATGTGTTTTGTGTGAAGGTATGATCAGTTAGTGGTAAGTAGCCATTTTAAGAGGCACTGCCTATAATTTCGAGCGTTCAAATTGATTTAAAACATATTAGACATTAGTTCGAATTGTGAATGCTACAAATATACACTTTTTCAGATAAAACACCCCAACAGTTAAAGAAAAGATAAAATAGATTTCCACGACGAGCCAGCTGAGTCTCCAAAAGCGTAGACTTTAGTGCGGCATGACTAAAGCACGAAAAGTCCATTTCCTATGAAAGGGACGAACATGACGAAACGGAGATAGAAAAACACGTTTATAAATACTTATTTTGATGTAGATAATATTACATTTATTAAATGATACTGACGTTGACGAAGAACAAAATAGAACATTTTATTCCATTTGATTACTAGTATATGCCCGTATAACAATAAGCAATTGGCGATCATTTATTTTTTATCTTCTTCTAATCCTTCGTTGTCGAAAACTGTAGTTTTGTGTTTTAGTCATACCGTTCCACTGTATCCCGTATAGCTGTTGTTGAATAAAAGGCTGCCAGCGATTTATTATATATAACAAAAATAAAATATTTTTTATATGGTAAATCGCTGGCAGCCTTTTATATATTTATATATTATATTTTTATCTTTAAACATACTATTTCAGCATATATGAATCTTACATATTAAAATGATTTATTTTTGGTACAATTATTTCATTACATGCGCTGGATATAGGGTGTGCCTCTTTAAATTTTTGAAATCGCGAATTTTCAAATGACAGGTAAGTTTATAACCAAGCTATCATTTCTATTTTTCTATCGCACCGGTAACATGCTACCTAGAGTCTATACTGTAGAATGGAATAGGCAATCGCGAACCGGCAATAAGCTGTCAGGTCGATTTGCCAGTTAGACTCGAGTCGGCTACCCGCGAACTGCAAACCAGTTGCGAATTCGATTGGCATCAAAGGAGCGAATTTGCAACTGCGAACTGTAGACCTAGCCGCTGCCAATTTAACTATTACGATATTACAATGAAATCAAAACTTAACGATCTCTACTTTTTTGTAAATTAATTATAATGTATAGTTGTGTACATTTACATGTATACTATAACATTCGAAGCAGTAATGAAATTAAATATTAAAAGTGCTCAATTTACTCCTAATAAATACGCTATTAATTTTGTGACTTTTTAAAGTCGGGTGACGTTAAAGTGTATAGAGCTATATCGGAAGATATTTTTTTTAAAAGTTTCAAAAACTGAAAAACAATTATGTTTTCATATCCATTAGATCATTTTTCGCTTCAGTTTTAACAGAATTTCTTTCTGTGATTTATTGGACATGCAAACTGTCCATTTTCATACGAAAGTGTTCTAGAACACCCTATCAAACTATAAGAATCGTCTATTTTTCGACGATTGAATCAAAGTACACGGAACCCATCCAAAGTTTTAATTTGCTATTAAGATAGTCTAGTATCATACTAAAAACTATTCAAGTAATTATTTTGACATTGGATGACTGTTAGAATATAGCTCTATATACTTTAAGTACGCTTTTACCGCATTTTTTATTTTCTAAATTACTAAAATACTATGTGCAGCAGTAATAGACGCGTGCTTAAAACTAAAATCGGTGAAAATTTGGTAAAGTTATCTCGTAAAGATTTTGAGATATTCAGAAAAATCAAGTGGTAGCGTTTGAATTACTCGTATACATACCTCTTCGCTGGTGTTATGGTAATACACCCATCCTATCGTCCTTGTCAATGTGATTTCCAATGCCTCGTCAACATTGTTTGAATTAAATTCACACAAATGGAATTTTCTTTGATAATTGACGGATTTGCATAGTGTTCTTTCTTTACAAGCTTTCCAACAAGCAGACATAGACAAACCAGGCAATGATGACAAGAAAAATCCATCTAATCGCGAACCGAAATTCAAGTTCTTGGTGACAAGCTGTGCCAAAAGCGCGGTTGAAGAAATTAAACAAGCAACTAAAGCGCATATTATTCTAAATAAGTCCATACTGATTTTTCGATATCAATATAGGCAAATCGACATGATGATTTCAAACAGTTCGATAAAATACAATTAAGTTAATCCAAATAAGAAGATAAAACTAATGCATTTGGTAAGCGTGTTTGTATAAGCGAACTTGACTTACAGGAAATGTCTATATGTAATTTGTAAGCCATTTACAAATTTTAAACAACACTTTAAACGTTTAAATTGATGAATTAACAGTTCCTTAGCTTAGAATCAGAATGATAGTTTAACACTTGTTGCTCTATTATTGTCATTTGTTTAAAATATCGAAAAAAGCATCGCGCAAATTGTTATATCATGTACATTACCACCGACGTTAACTGGCTAACACTCCCGCCGCGATGCATAATTTGTAACTACGCGTTGCCCCTGGCATCTCCCCTTTTGGTATCGTTGATTGGCGGGAAGTGATGCAGTTTCGCGTGTCAGTTCTGGGAGGGTTGCTAATGAAACAATACCACTAGTCTATATGTATAATATCTTTAACGCCTGCATTGAACAGGCTCGCTTACGCTCCCAGTTCAAAAATCAATATGAGAACTGATGGGCCGCTGGCGTAGAATCAAACTCATGCACATTTGATATCTGCATTACAATTCGCTTCTTATGAGCCTATTTTCATAAACATCGGAGCTTGTCATGTTGACAAAACTGAAGTCCAAAGAGTTGGAGTTTTAATTAGAAAAGAAAGAGTAGTTTTCCAACATTTTTTTTCTTGTTTTCTTAAAATATATATATATATATATATATATCGCTGACTTAGAATGAGAAAGTCGTAAGTACAAAATAAACATTCTAAGAAAACAAGAAAAAAATGTCGGAAAACTACTCTTTCTTTTCTAATTAAAACTCCAACTCTTTGGACTTCAGTTTTCTCAACATGACAAGCTCCGATGTTTATGAAAAAAAAAATATATATATAATGTACTAGCATGTGCAATGCATAGAACTGACTCTGCTGTCTTGTTTCTTTCGAAAATACATTTCAGTTGACTGTTGATTGTTCTTTGATTTGTGGGTTGACCTTGTGATGTGTTGTCGGTCTTTTGATTCGCTCTTGTATACTTGCTCTATCTCCGGATATGTTTGACTGACTTAATTAGCGAGTTGGGATCTCGTGTTACTAGTATTTGGAGCGGTTCCATTTTTCTTGTTCATGTTTTGTTGTTGTTCTGATGATATGCATGACTGTTATATGTGCTTAGTTGCATGTTATGCATGTCTTTCGTCCCCGGCTGGCTCTGTTGAGTGCTCCTTCCTGCACACATTGCTAAGGGTTTCATCAAATATTACAAGCAAATCGACAGTCTGTTGTTAAGCTCCGGAACCCTCAAACATTATAACTTTCATATTTAATGCGGACTATTCAAACCATCTTATCTCATTATCTTAAATTTAATGAGCCACTTTCATGCAGACCTAGCGTCAGTATTGAATTCGTGTCATTTTAAAAACTATATCCGCGAGGGATCCGAGTCCTAGGAACTTTTGTACGCACCTCGTACTGCTCTTTTTGTGCCGTGTGCGCTCATTCTTCCTGTCTGCTTTTTATGACAACAATTAACAATCGTATGTGAACCAGCTGGGTTATGTATTTTACTGTTGCACCACTAATTTACTCGATCGTTTGACAAAACGACACATGGGAATAGGTCTTTGTAACGTTAGTTGGTCACTTCAATTGTTTTTTTCGTTTATTTCATGTTTGGTCTCATGACTTGTTCTAGTAGTCTGCGTGTTTTTGTGTCTTTCTATAGTTGATTCAAAGATCTCTGTCACAACCGCGTAAACAAACATTCAACCCGGTCGATTATTACAGGTTTCTCAGGATTAAATTTTACCATCGTAAATACACTTATATGATTACAACTCTAATGGTCCTACAGCATAGCGGTTATACTTACTGCATTTAGCTATTAAGAGATGGAACATTTTGGCGGTTATGACAGACATCTTTGAATCGACAATAGCTTGACTGTTTCTATTGAACGCTAAGTCAACAACAGGGAGCATGCACACGGGTAAGTCTTACCAAACTGCCGGACAGACACATACAGACACTCCTTCTTCCCTTCATCTATCAGACTCTGGAACCAGTTACCGGAAGCCATTACCATGTCCCTGACCTTGAACAGTGTCAAGATGGGACTGGCGACACTCCACAACACAAACCTCACAATTCAATGTGTTTTATCCTTCCCTTTGTTTACGTGCATGACTCTTATCGTGTACGTATCACAAGTACGTTGATTTTCATTTGGGGTCCTGTATTTTAATGGAAAGAATAAGTAGAAGTTGGAAATGAATTTACTTCGGGAAGCTTCGGTAGGCTTCGGGGGGAGGGTTACGCTAGGCTTCGGGACGTTTCGGGAACAGGAAACTCTTGCCTTGGGAGTGCTGTGTTAAAGTCATGAGAAATTATTGACATCGCGAGTACATCAGGAAATTGCAAGGCATTTACATGAATCTAATTTTATTTCTACGTTACTGAGAAGAATTTCCTCAATGGGTCCTATGGTTAACAATGGTAACATGGGGAGCTATTTAGAGCCAGCAGTCTGATAATTTCATTCAGTAGATTCATTCAATAGTAACACTTATCTATTCAGGCTTTACAGATGAGACAAATGTTTATTAAACAACTCGATCGTAGTAAAATATTAACATGTTTGTTGTGCAGTGGATATTAGTATATGCCATTTGGTACAATGCCGTATATAATCTCACAGACAATCTAACCTTCAAATAAATGACTTCTATGAATTGCTCGCGTTCTAAGTAATGCTTTTTATCATCGTTATTAATTATGCAATACTTGGTTGTAAAATATGATAGACTTTGCGTGTTTGAATAATAGTTTTATATACTAGTATTACGTTGACGTCAAACCATTGACTTTGATTGTTTTATGGCAAATACCATTGGCACTGATCGCAGTAAAATATTAACATGTTCGTTGTGCAATGGGTATTAGCATATATGCCATTGGGTACAATACCGAATATAATTGTCCGGATACTGTAGCATTCAAATACATGGCTTCTATGAATTGCTCGCGTTCTAAGTAATGCTTTTTGTCATCGTTATTAAATATGCAATACTTGGTTGTAAAATATGATGTTTAAGAAATAATTTTATATATTACGTTGAACGTAAATCAACCGATTGTTTTATGGTGAATACCATGTAAATGCCATGGGGAAGCAAACAAAAAATGCATGTATGGATACGAAGTACATGTTCGCCCTTTATGCCTATTTAGACTGACTAAACACTTAACAGTAAAACATCTCCAGCGCCGCCCTTTGTTGACCACACACGTCTCTATAACAACACATTCGAAATTCTCATAAGCCAAACATTACTATAAATATCACATATATGTACGAGTAGAGCAACAACCTCTAATTCATGGCAACTCCTAACTGACACCTGTCAAATCGTTAGATTTTTCTTGGTTCCTGAGGGAGGATTATAGGTTATATTTTTTTGGTTCGGAAGTTTTAAAATGCTGTGAACTAAGTAACTGAGAATAATATATTATATATGTTTGAGGGGTCCAATGTTTATTTCTCTTTGACATTATATACATATAAAAAATGACAAGTTTATACTTCTTGGAAAGCAACGATTCATAAGAGTACAATGATTATTTATTAGATCCCGGCACAGGCCCGGATCCAGAAATTTCTGAGTGGGGGGCACGAGGTATGTACGGGATTCCGGGGGGAGGGTAATTGCTTAATATGTGTGTGAAAATGCACAAGAAGGGGATACATTTGTATATGTGGGGGAATCCATAGTTACCTTTTTATGTTATCAGCGTCAACATGTACATTTGTATGTTCGTGCATATTAGTAAGTGTTCAGATACAGTATTTTATATAGCAGCTTTCATCCTTTGACCATTGGAATATTATAACATAAGTAGGTAGGGGTCCGGGGGCATGCTCCCCCGGGAATTTTTTTCAAAACCGTTGAATGGATGAATCTAGTGCATTCTAAGCCTATCTGGGAGCCCTGAAATATCTTTTTTTCTTAATTCCGCAAGTTAACCTTAATGGTTTAGTAATGATTATTTAAAAATCAAAAGGTAATATAATGAGCTAGGACAAAATTTCTCTTGTAATTGATTTCTGTCATGCAACAGCTACGTATTAACACATACATACATTGTACATTGCATATTAAAAATATTCTGCGAGGGAAGCGAGCACGAAAAATGCCCATCTAAAGCCGGGTTTCCATGGAGCGTATTTTTTCGGCGCGTATTACGAGCCGAAAACGCGTTGGTTTTACGCTTCATGGAAACGGGGCTTTACAAATACTTTTTCATCTAGAACATAAGAAAAGGTACCCATATTATTTAGAGATATGTAAGATTAGTTTAGGCCGAACATTATACATTTGATACGAATTATTGAGGAGGCAAAACTACGTATGACTCCTTGTTCTGACATCGGGGACCTGACCCCTGCAGGTCCAATGACTCCTACACCGATGAATTGTGACATTCAGAAGCATTTTTCGTATATTGTAAGTTCTCATTCGCTGAGTCAAAATAGTCAATTTCTTTGTGGTGAAATATATTAACAGTTTATAAGTATAAGTTTTGTAAACATACTACATCTACATCTACATCTACGTCTACATTATACTCCCGAACAATCGAACTCGATTATGATTGGGAGGCGCGTTGTCTGGAAAACAGTGTTATAAATAGTTTAAAAATTGTGTTATGTGCTCAAATTAAAGGTTAAAAAGATCAAAGATCATATGTGAAAGGGTGCAGGATAAAAACAGAATAGTACAGGCTAGAATGTGACCGTCGCCAGCCTGTTAGAATAGATGTCTAGGCTGGGACTCGATTTGACCTGGGATGGGAGACTGTTCCAAAGTCTTATTGTTCTCGGGAAAAAGGAGTTGATATGATATTGGGTATTTGACTGCGGTATTAGAAAGTTCTGATTGCGGGTTGGGATGAGATGATCATGATCAACGAAGACTAGGCTATGTTGGACTTTATATAGAAAGATTAAGGATGATTGCAGTCTTCGTTGTTGCAGTGTCACCCAGCCAAGATCGTTTAGCATAGTGGTGACACTGCTCTGATAGTCATAGTTCCCACAGACGTACCGAGCTGCAGCTCTCTGGACACCTTCAACCTTATTTATAAGATGTTTCTGCCAGGGGTGCCAAATGACGGAGCAGTATTCTAGTTGGGGCCTTACGTATGTTGTGTATGCAGATTCTTTGACCTTTTTGTTTTGTGTTTTGATATTTCTTTGAATGAATCTGAGTGAATTTTTGGCCTTGGAGGTTATGTTGTTTATGTAGGGGGTCCAGTTTAGATCTTCAGAGATAGTGACTCCAAGGTATTTTGCATTGTCTGTAGTGTTCAGTATTTTGTTATGGAGAGTGTAGGGAAATATGATTGGGTTCTTTTAACGGGAGATTCGGAGTACCTCACACTTGTCGGGGTTGAACTCCATAGCCCACTCACGTTCCCAAAGCTCTAGTTTACGTAGGTCTTCTTGTAACTGTCAGCTAATTAACCCACATAATACGATAGAACAATGATACCTTTGCTGTTCTTATGTACATGTGCATATGTCTTTCAGACAGAATTATATCAGTTCCGTTCTAAGAAACGTTGTTTTTATCAACAGAGTCATAACATTCTTCAAAGGGCACAGAATAAAAACGCATTTCAAACAATAGTAGTTGATGTACACCTATAAAGTCTGTGGCAGTCGCTTTCAACACATTATTCTTTAGGTTTTTTGGGTCCCCCGTGAATCAGTGTAACGGCCACCAGTGGTTATGTTGTAGACGTCACAAGTAACCACAAATGTGACATAAATATTTGGCAATAATGAACAATCTGGGCTCGTCGTAAGAAGTACCATTCGCAAACTTTGATTAAGGTGGGAATAGGGCGAATTAATAACTTTCTGTAGACTAGTCGTAATATGTATTTAAAGTTATTTTCTTCCATTTCATTCAGGAACAAAATAAAGTGTGTCTGTTCAATATCTGTTTTATTATTTATTCAAAGTTTTTAAAAAAAATCTTAGCCAACTGGGGGGGCACGGGCCCTCGTGCCCACCGCCTGGATCCGTGCCTGCCTGCATTTCCGGATGTCTGGACTCAAGGAATTTTGAGATCAATAGTGACAGGCTTTAATGAGTAATAAATAAATGAGCAATGTTTACGATTGACAACAATTTCCATGTTGTTTGTGACTAAGCACCGATCTTCCGAAGCATCTCAATCGTTCGTGAAAGTTGTGACATTTCCGTTTATCTCCGGTAAATAGGTGGCTTAGAATGAGAAGGTCGTAACTACAAAATCACGTTTTTGAGAAAACAAGAAAAACTGTCTGACAATCGCTCTTTATTATATTAAACAAGCTTTTTCAACTTCAGTTTGGTCAACATGACAAGCTCCGATTTAAGAAAATAGGCTCATAAGAAGCGCCTTATGATGTAGATTTTAAATATCAATTAGTCTTATAGGGTCGTAAGTGGTACTTACGACCTTCTCATTCTAAGCCAGCGAAATATACATTGTGCATAAGTGTAGTGATACACCAATGGCATTTGACCGTCGTACAGTCTAAGGTCAGCTACAACCGCGTAAAAGTAACATATTATTTATCCCTTAATAAAGCATGAGTTTATGATCATACACCGTAAAATACAAATATCCTCTATATATTACATGATAAAGCAACCATGGCAGTCCGCGTTGCATGTGGTGTTATCAGCCTTACGTTCATTAACGAACACGTCCGCCGCGAGAATTAGTTCGTCACGCGCACTACTTATTGAACGATTATAATCGTTGCCGCAAACAATTTCAAGATGGCAGAAATAGACGATTTAATGGCCTAACTTGTTCTATTAGATTTTTAGCCGTAGATTGAAAATTAGGAACTCAGTTATACTTCTTTTGTGTTCTGTTTATTCAGATTTGGTATCCACACTGTATCACAAATGCAAAACACATACAATCTACAATTAATGTTTAAATCGCTAAGATTACAATAAATTAAATCAAACATTCATCTATCCGCCATCTTTGTTCGCTTGGCGAGCTATGTGTAAAGGTCGTTCGCGATTGGTTAACATGTTCGTGGCGAACTTATCGTTCACTTAACGCGAACTCACATATTGTTCGCGAACGTTGGCGAGCGTTTTTGTTAATGAACGCACTGCTGTAATCCATACTAAGGGGAAACCACCACGCAAGTATAGCAGCCATAAGTCATTGACAGTTACCCCCTACATTTTCCCCGGGTTCAATAATGCACACTGCATTTTAAAGTCAGGCAATGGTGCCCTCCCTATGGGAACATATGGAAACATGTTCCCCTATTACAAAATTGACAGCGTTAGCTACATAATTTCGATACTTGGGCAATATATCAAGTACGGTACATACTTTTATATATTATGCACTGTATCGCTGGCTTAGAATTACAAAATTGATATTTGGAGAAAACAAGAAATAAATGTCTGAAATTTACTCTTTACTAATGGAAAAACAAGCTTTTGCAATTTCATTTTGGTCAACATGACAAGTTCCGATTTCCATGTATATAGGCTCATAAGAAGTGCATTATGATGCAAAGTTCATAGTTACGACTTTTTAATTCTAAACCAGCGATATGTACCAGTACAATTATGCCATGTAATTGTACATCGATTTAAATTGATTCGTTTTTAATCATTTGAATATGTTGTCTGAACATATGGAGCTTTCAGTTTTAATCGTTTACCTTTCTTACAGTTACTGGTTCCATTTTGGGGATAGAGACAGTATGAGCCATCATCTACAAACATAGCCGTTCCTGCATATCAATAATCAGAAGAAACATATTGCAAACCATTTATTTTACATTGCAATAAAAACTGATATTTACAACATATTATTTTATATGATTACTTCAATATATACAGATGTATGTAGTAGGCCATACCATGCGATATGTGACGTAATTATTCGCAAAATCCGCAAGAGGAAATATTATTTACAGTTAAATTGTTCACCGAATTTACGAGACACCCTACACGCTCAAGCCGTGAATGAGGTCTTATAGCACTTGCAGCTTTAAATCTAGCCAAAATTGTGCTTTTGTGCACAAAGTACAGTTTTGTGTCTGACACCGATCCAACTGCTGTTCAGACAGAAAATGACGTCAGATGCCACATGGTATGGCCACACTAGTATAGTCCAGTTAGGATAAATTGACAGTGACGGTGTACCCAAAAGATTAAAACCATTGTTCAAATAGGTAGAGTTTAGTTTGGTTTTGAACTATTGGCAAAAGCCTTTATACTAGTCTCACACTGTACTAGTAGATTGTTCTACTGCGTCACTGTATTTTTAGGTCTGGATTTTTATCCTGACTGGACTGTATTTACTGGGATGAAACCAGATGTTATTTGTTATGGGTTTTATCACGATTTCTCCACAACAGTCGACACAGTTTGTATGGTATCTAATGATTGTGTTGATTTGTATTCTCTCAGATCTACAGTCTTTCCGTTTGACATATTCTGATTATCACACGTATCTTCATGTTCAGGAGAAAAATAGTCTATTTCCCGCGTTAAATGGTTTCCAACCATCAGTTGGTAAACAAATGAACCCAAAATGGCCCCTACAAGACCACCAAGCGGTGGTACCCAAGCCCAGTTCCCTGCATGTCTGAAAATGGAAGAAATGTTTATGAGAATATGACACATTTTATTGGTATATACATCTGTACATACTTAGACACGTTTTAAGCACAGCGGTATTCATCTAATTGCATTAATTTAATTAGTCCATGTCCCAGGTCTTGAAAATTGAAGATCCATTACCAAAGAGGTGAACAGATCCAACAATGATTTTCAGTTAGCTTGATATCTATGCTGTCCGAAATCAGTTGATGGACTTGCGGGACATTTTGCCAAATGACCTTTTGGAGGCCATCTTTAAAGATGGCCGCCGTTATTTTAAGCAAGCAGAGGGTTTAGGAAAACTTCGATTATTCCTCACTCATATGGGCTATCGCCTTGTAATATGTCTTAAAATGTTTGCAATTGAACCCCGCATCTGGCAATATATAAATATAAATATTATAATATGATTATTAATTAATAATTATTGATTTTTTAAGGAAATTATGATATTTTTCGATTTTTGTCGTTAATTTTTCTCTTTCAAATCGGATCTGAGTGTGTATTTGACCATTTATTGATTGTTATATGCAGAGGTTGATTCTAGGCGTCCATAATAAACATTATATTGACAGATTTTCATTTGAAAATCCTTCATTAGCCAGGAATATTGGATAACTGAAAGTTGATTAATAGTCAAGTCTATAAATGGGATATTTTGGTTATACCCAACATTGGATTGTATAGTAAATATTTTTTGGTTTTCTGTATGGGAATTTGTTGTAATTGAAGAATATGAATAATGCCTAGCTTTCATCATTGAGCATTTTGTGAAAATCAAGATGGCGTCCAAGATGGCCGCTAAAATTCAGAAAAACAATCAGAGGTGCCAGAAATTAGGATCAAATCGCTTTTTTGCCGATTGGTTGTAGTTTAAACGTTTTAAACATAATTATTTATTTATATTCAATATTATTGATTGAGTTAGTGAATGTAAAAAGGCATCCGTGATGGCTGGAATCAACATGGTGGCTAAAAAATGACAAGCTGTTAGGAAAATAATTTGTTTTATCACAATTTAAGTTGAAGTGATGTAAAATAAATTGTTGAACTGTAATATGTAATGAATACTCCAAGAAATATTTGAGTTTTTAGCATTGAACAATAAGTTGATTCAAAATGGCGGACAAAATGGCTTCCAAAATCAATTAAATATTGTGTTAGTGGTCCAAGGAAGTTACAAATTGATACTTTTGTGATCGATAGCAGTGTAAGTTTTGCAAACATAACTAGGACTTAAATGCACTGTATAAAATATAACATTATATCTATTTGGTGATCGACTTATCCCATTTAAAATGGTATCAATGTAGGCTGAAAGCATAATTGTGACAAAATGGCCGCCGATACAGGTATGTCAAACTGAAAAATTGCATTAAAACATGTATCGTAATGGAATGTGTTAATATGAATACTGCTATAGGTTAGAAATAAAGATCTACTGTAACATAAGAACACTTTATGTGCAGTATATTTGATATGACTTCTAAGATGGTTGCCAACCATGTATGTTCAACTGGGAGTGGAATTCAATACTAATCTTATCTAATTGGAGAATAAGGATAGCCACATAGTCACATCGCCTGTAACTGACCAAGTGTTTACTACGGTGTTATCTGGTTGGCTGTTATTATCCTTAAGTCAAGTATGATCAAGATTGTGTACCACCGATACTGATTGTCCAATGTATGTTGGGTTGGTAACGTGGTACGGTATATGTATAAGATATTCTTCATACATAATTGTACATGTTTTATCTACACATTGCCGTCACAGAATAGTAGTAGCTAATCAGCACATACATCAAACTCGACGCATACACCAAATAAACAGCAGCACCATCAATATGCCACGGAAGCGATCCGCTCATCAATACACTAATCTACCGATCACCCAGCAGTGACCCACCACCATCAGCAACCCAGCTTTTATGGAGTCAACCATCTCCGCCCTACCTACCCTACATTGACAAAATGGCTAACAGGCGGCATCAACTTACCAGATATCGACTTGGAAACTGGCATGATTACAGGCAACACCTACCATCGCCATACTTGCCCAATATTTTTAGACACGGTCACAAAAGCAAGCTCAGTATTTATAGTGGCGAGGACCACAATGGCCAGATGGAATAACCCGACAAGAATGACACTTTTGTGGAAGAAGGCTGATATTACCATCATAAGCATGGTCCAGGGCGTCAGCATTGACCTTGCCTAGCACTTTTCTCATACCACTGATATTGACACATTATGAATGTTATTTCAGAGACTATGCCAACGTACCATATACAATTATAAACCCATATACCATCCCAGTTATTTCCAACCATTGTTAGTAGTAATCAGAAAAGTCAAACGTCTATGATGAAGAAGTGGGTATTTTGCACAACTAAGTATGGACAAACTGGATACAAACAGCCAAGCTATCGACAAGATCCAGAACCAAGCGTTGCGCATAATGACTGGTGCTACGAAGTCTACACCGATTGAATTCATGGAAAAGTTCACTGGTATCCAGCCATTATACAAACGAAGGAAAGCCAAAGTCATGCTTCAAGCGGAGAAGTTCAGATCAATATCGAAAACCCCATGGCAACAAGATTAGCTGGATTTACCAAAAATCGGATCAATCGAAGCAGCTTTGTACACGAAACCACGAAGTTAGACAAATAATTTGCACCTGATTTGACCATAGCAAGTACACCTCTTGTCAGGGATGATATAGTCAACCCATTAACAAATAATCTGTCTGCAGTAACTGTGAGACTCCAAGTCCCTCAACTCGAGCCAGGCAAGCAAGAAGATGAATGTGTTTTAAGGAGCCTGACACTAGCCATGTTAAGCCAAGACTACCCTCCTGATATATGGATCCATGTCTATACCGATGGCTCAGCCACCAAAGCTATCAAAGATGGAGGTGCTGGAATCTTCATCCAATATACACCAGGCAACAAAAAGAGACATCGCAGAGCCACAGGGAAGCACTGCAGTTACTACAGAGCGTAGACCGAAGCTCACAACAAAACACCAGAACTAGCCAAAATACTACATAACCTTAGTACTCACTGCAAACTAGCCCTACAGTGGATTACTGCCCACTGTGGAATGCCTGGAAATGAAACAACAGATGAATTGGCAAAACTGGGAGCACAGACAGCACAACAACCAGTACATGTGAGATATAAAGAGAAAGTTACCATTATCAAGAACTTCACAAGACCAAGACAAGATGCTAATCCTTACCATCGTCTTAACAGGTCAGAACAAGTGATTATGGTATGACGACTACGCTCAAGGCACAACAGGCTGAACCATCCCATGTACCGGAAGTACAAATTGGTGCCGTCTCCGATCTGTCCATGCGGGGAAGAAGAACAAACTGTCGAGCATGTCCTTCAAAGATGCAGAAGACACAACCAAGATCGAACTGCAACGTGGCCCACAGACACAACTCTTCAAGAGAAGCTCTATGGAGACGCTGATGATCTGCAGAAGACCAGAAAGTCCATCGCAGACACTGGGATGATAGTGTAGGACGAACAACTGAGGTGAGATGAGGACAAACTGGATGTGAGAAAGAATAAACTAGTAACTGGTCACGGTCCACATGAAGCAACGATTCAAAACAACATCCGCACAAGTTTTTGGAATAATATACTCCAATCAGACTAGAGCGTCACATCCATCATCAAAACGGGAGACCAATTTATAGCGACCTAGCAACTACTGGTCCATCTCAATCAAGTCTGTGTGAAGTGAACTGGTCGAGCACACACCGTTACTTCAAAGCCAGATCATGGCCCTTCTTGACACGTTTTAGATACTAGCTGACTAACAACATGGTTCAGAAAGATATTCACTGAGAGCCAGCTGCACTCCATAACCAACTACAACTGTTACCTAGATGGTGGAGATCAGATTGGCCCGTCATTCGGGACTTCAACAAAGCCTTCGGTCTAAGGAGAGGCAAGCCATCAAACTGAATTATTACAATATCAGTGGAACCTGCTGGGCAGGAATAGTACTTGCACAATTCTTGCTATCAGAACCCAACATGTACTGGTCGGGGGAACAGTCCACCAACACAGCACAAGCCACACCAGGCGTACCCCAGGGATCAGCCATTGGACCACGTTTTTCTGTTGTATATCTACCACCTTCTTATTCAAGCAACATCTACTCACCATGGCTTGCTGACAACAACCTCATGAACAGGGTAATTACTGAAGAAAATGCTGAAGCCTATGAAGATGACATGGACAGACTACTGCAATGAATGGGAGTGTCCATAGTTGATGTCATTTAATCCTTACAAGTATATGGCCACCCGTATCACTAGGAAGAGAACTCGTGTTAAGACTTCGTTTTTCATCCACAACATCATGACACGTTACAAGTTGTGGCAGAGATAAGTACATCGGGTTATAAATAGATGAGGTATCCATGAGTACCAATGTCGCTACCATTGTGAGGAAAGCCTACAATAGCATCACCTTCTTCGGGACAAACTTAACAAACTATCGAAACAGATTAGGGTACGATGTTACCAGACACATGTCAAAGCAATCCTTGAATACGCAAATTCGGCAAAGGATCAACCAGGGCAAATATTTGTCATCTGGAGGCAGTTCAGCATATTGACGCAGTTCGTCAAACGGTTCTATAGCACAACAAGCAACATCAGGCAGATCATTGGTGACTTTGGTTGGAAAATCTCTAGAACCAGATACATGAGCATTGTCGACAGCGATTATGCCTTCTCGATGGGTCTTATTTATAGTGGATAATCATGATTATTTGTTTTTAACAAAAAATAACTCGCCGATCACACGATCTTGTAACTAAATATCAATGGTACGATAATGCCCAAGAGGAAGACCATATATACTATACAGAAAGAAGAATAATCTACAATTTATTCCCCACTTATGTAATGTTAAGTGGCCATCTTTGCTGCTACTTTGAAGTTAAACCATAATGCATGTCTTATAAATATAATGTTCAATACAAGTAAAAACGTTTTGAACACACTATACGATTTTATTAAAATATGCTTATTCAGCAATTATGATGGCAATTACAGCTGGTCGCTGATTTCTTAGTATGATATTTTAGATAATTACAAACAATAATAATGCTATGATTGAATAGATACCATGTTTAACATCTACACAACTGCCAATTAGCAACAATAGTAATTTATGTAACTAATCTCTTGCACCATCGACATATTTCCTGATTTTACCGGCCATCTTGGACGCCATTTTGAATAAGGCAACGGGTCAATTGAGTCGGATCGAACTTTTATTGGAATGTTAGTGAACTATTTTAATTCCAATATCAACAAAAATCATTTAAATAAATGTTTTAATAGAATATATCAATATGTCAATTATTACGGCCGTTGTAACCGCCATTTTTATTTCAGCCGACATGGATGCCATCCCACAATATTTAAATCGACGAATAACGATAGATAAAATATAAATACATGTGTTAAAAACATTTTAACTACAACCAATCGGCAAAAAAGAAATTTGTAACTAATTTCTGGCATCTCTGATTGTTTTTCTGGTTTTGGCGGCCATTTTGGCGGCCATTTTGAATTTCACAAAATGATCAATGATGACAGCTGGTCATCATTCATATTCTTCAATTGCAACATATTCCCTAACAGAAAACCAAAAAATATTTACAATACAATCCTATGTTGGGTCTAACCTAAATATCCCATTTATAGACAGGACTTTTATTAAACATTTAGGTATTCAATATTCCTGGCTCATGAAGGATTTTTAAATGAAAATCTGTCAATGTAATGTTTATTATGGACGCCTAGAATCAACCTCTGCATATAACAGTCAATAAATGGTCAAATACACACTCAGATCCGATTTGAAAGAGAAAACTTAATGACAAAAATCGAAAAATATCATAATTTCCTTAAAAAATCAATAATTATTAAATAATAATCATATTATAATATTTATATTTATATATTGCCACATGCGGGGTTCAATTGCAAACATTTTAAGACATATTACAAGCCGATAGCCCATGTGAGTGAGGAATAATCGAAGTTTTCCTAAACCCTCTGCTTGCTTAAAATAACGGCGGCCATCTTTAAAGATGGCCGCCAAAAGGTCATTTGGCAAAATGTCCCGCAAGTCCATCAACTGATTTCGGACAGCTTAGATATCAAGCTAACCGAAAATTATTGTTGGATCTGTTCACCAATTTGGTAATGGATTTCGGTCTGTCACATGGACTAAATGTTCAAACGTGTTGCTTTACTGGACGAATCCCGGGAGTATTTTTAACCTTTTTGTCTTTGTCATAACCCAGTTGCCGGTTATCCGTTTTCAGTACTTTGGTTTCAAATTATTGGCGGATACCATTACACAAACAGCTCAAATGTATTTAGTACTTCAACGTGTACGACTTGGAAAATACTGAAAACATGTGCCTGCCTATGTTGATTTCGAAGAAATTCTTATTCTGGCATCATAATTTATATACCATTTACATTCACAAAAATCACATTCACACCACAAAACATATTGCTAGGTTTTGGCGCTAAATATGGTCTAATCGGGCTCATTTGTATGTGGATTGTCTTGTTCCTTCAGACGTCAAAAACGAATATATTTAGGTTATGATAGTTTCAAGATGGCGCAATATAAACAAGAACAAAGTGGAAATACGAAGTACAATTATTTGTATTTATGTTTCATCCGAAAAACTTACTCTTGGTTATTTGGTGTAAAACACTGAAATACTACGCGTGTAAGATTGGTCTCATTTTAATACTTACGTAAATACTTGAGATCCATAACCAATCGAGTAAGCAAATGTTCGACCAGATAGATCGATAGCTGTGTTTATAGCAGCCCCTGTATTAACCCCGAATGTCATTACTATACCATACAACATTGGAGTAAATATTAAAGGGATCAGAGCCTTGGATGGCCCCGCATTGTTAGGGTCTGTAATTGCTGCAATAGATCCAGTCAATAAAGCAGTGCCTAAAACCTGAAACGAAAATAAATTATCATATATTACTTCATGCTACATGGATATTTTTATCATGGCCTATCTAATATTTAGAGTACAGGAGCATTGTACGTGTCGCTTTAATTAGTAAAACGCTAATTTCAAATTGTTACATTAGTGCCCCTACGTCTTTATTTACGACAAACACAGCCTTTGTGTTTTGACGCTTAGCATGCTAGTCTGATACGGTACGATCATTTGCGCATGACCGGTACCTCGAACATGGAAGAGAGCTCCCAATTTAAACAGCCGAGCACAGAAAACATTAAACCCACGAAATATCACAATTTACACAACATTAATTAGGTCCAATACTTGATAAACGATAAAACAAACTTAGCTACTGAATGATGTTCATAATCATAGCCACCTTAAAGATGGGATATGTGCAATCATAAGTTGGTGGTTGCCATTCTTGTGTATGCACATTTAAGAAAATGTCAACAATAATCTAAAGGTCTTAACTTACCGAATCGAAAAATCCAGTTGTCTTTGTAATTCTTGGATGTGGGAATGATGCGAACAGTGTAACTGTAGAATTAGTATTAAAATCTCGCACAGTTTTACCTTCATATGCGTTGATTAGATCTGAAAATAATAGAACCGTTGTTTTATTATAGTACCTGATTTGAAAAAGAAGTTGGGCAGCTCACGTAACCAGAATTACAGCAAGGCACATTAGAAGCGCACTGTTTGCATTAATTAGACATACCTTTCCACAGGTTTCAGGAATAATTGCCTTGTTACATAGAATAGGTAACATTTCAAACCACCAGACCATACACTATACATATGCGTATACATAGTGTTTTAAAACATGTTAATGTCAGACACGTTTGTACATGTTTTACCGTCAAGATGTAAAAATAAGTCCATGCAGGATGTTTTGAATAGCATCAAAACTTTGTTGCTTCCGTTTGATGATATATAACAAAAAGTTAATTAAAACAGAGTCATTAGATAACATTAACTCGAGTAACATCCAAACCTTCGTAGACGAAATAGGTGACAGTTGCTGCTAAATATGCTCCTAACAATTCTGCGATGATATAAACTGGGAGCTTTTTCCATTTAATCTTTCCAAGTAGACAAAACATTATGGATACATTTGGATTACAACTTCCACCTGTAAAGTACAACAATAATGAATGAACCAAGTTATTCGAACATGCCCTAACTAGCACGCGGTATTTCGAATACGTTTGACAACTTTGCCCCGTGACAGTTGAAACAAAAAAAAAACAAATATTGTTTAATAGAATTTTGAACAAAAGCATTTATATACATTTAGATACATAAGCAAATATTTAAAAACAGACATAATCAAGAAGACGTTATAAATATATACTTAACTGCTGCCTTCATGCCTGCGTACACGGCAATTGTGAGCCCCACTCCAGACGCCAGGGCTTTACCCGTTGCTGAGCTGGCCGTACCATACGTGAGCATATACTGGGCACCGGAAGAGTAAACGAATAACTGAAATAGAAAATATAATGATAATGTATCACTCATTTTAAAATGATTAATTATTTGGGCAGTAGAAATGAGTTCGATAAGACTGGGGAGTAGAGGTTTTTGACCCTTGAAATTCTAAAATATCACAGTTGGCATCCAAGGGATGTTTAAATAGGTTCATAAACGCAGTACTGACTGTCTATGATTTTGGCTTTGCAATACACATTGGTAATATTACGTCATAACAAAGACGAATTTCAACATGGTACGAGAAATGCCCTTGCTAGACTATGAACATATCAGAGAAACTAGTTTCGGTTCTCTCATACCATCGTGGCGAATAAGGTGTAATGTGTAATAACTATACGTGGGAAAAACGTGTTTCACTATCCACATTAAATAAACTATTCGGAACAAGAACGTGGGATACGAAACGAAATATGTATTTTGCCAGCTGTCTACCAAAAAGTCGGACAATCTGTTTAAAACATGTACTGAGTAAACGGTCTTGGTAATTTCATTCATTTTTCATTTGCATAATCAAATATACACACATTATTTAAAGCCAAATAGCATGGTTGTTAACATCTACGGAACGATGCATATGACACACCAGAAGAAAGAGTACGTTCATAGTGACCGAATAAAAACAACGCAACCTTAACAAATATGATGACATGATACTGTAAACCTAGAAATTATTTTGCGCGATTTAAGTTCGCGGTGTTCGCGGTTAGTATAAATCCGCGAAAGTAAATAGCCGCGAATATGTCCAGGACAAAAAAAACGCGAAAGTTTCTCGTTTTTGAAGGAAACTCATCATTTTGGTACGACGTTTATTAGACCGTATTATAAGTGCTATTTTGTCAAAATATGGAATGTGAAGTGTATGTTCTATGTCTAAATAAAGCCTTTTATGATCACGACACTTTGAAAAAAAAATCTTGAAAACGTGTTTAACAATACACTCAATATAATTTATGAACATGCGTGTAAATAGCGCTGTTTATTACCGGGTATACAAAAGAATACAAATGACTGATAATGTCAATAAAACTGTGAAAACATTACCAGCGTAGTTTGCATTTCGTGTAAACAACACAATAGGAACATATCTTTTATCTTTTATTCTATCTCAATGCATACAAACATGCAAATATGAGGAACACAACAAATAATAATACACGAGGCTACAAAACATGAAATGGGAATAAATAGTAAACATGAATGAGGGTAGATATAAGTATAATACGATAGTATTTACCAAAGAACATATGATATACCATAAATATCTAAGTGTAACATTTAAATGTTGGATCTGACATTTTGTAGAATTATCTTTACAAATTTACTGAGATTAAGAAAAACAGATTTGTTTTTTGTACACATAAGTTCCTCTAGTTTAAAAGTATTTGGACGTCTATAGAAATATGGTTTGATAAATTGTCTTCTTTCGTCTGAAAAGTGTTGGCATTCAAATAAATAATGGAATTCATCCCCTATACTGGTTCTACAATAGGTACAGGTTCTTTCATTGATTGGTAATCTTGTCCAATTTCCAGTTTCGATAGGTAATCGATGGTTCCTAGTTCTGAATTTGATAAAATAATGTAATAAAGATGGTTGCAGTATAGATAAGTAAGTTTCGATACCAAACGATTTCTTAAATGCCCTGTAAAATATGCTGTTACTTGAATTTTCTATTTGTGAATACCAATTGTTCAAGAATAGATCTTTTAATTTTTGTTTAATCGTAATTTTTAACCATTTTTCATTGGGAAAAGTATGATCGGTCCAGACATTTATTATGCCACATTTAATCAGAATTGATTTCACATTGTACAACCATGGGTATTTTATTTTAAGCATGTCATTATTTAGTGCTTCTGCTGATCGTAGAATATGTTTATATATTTCAGATGATAATTTGTTAATATTATTGCCTTCAATTACACAAAGTCTTGACCAAAATGATATTATTTTTTCTTCAATATCTATTGTTATTGGCATACATCCTGTTTCACCATAAACGAAATAGTTTGGAGTAGATCTTTTTAATTTCAGTATATATTTCAGAAATTTTAATTGTACGCGCTCTATTACATCAAGTTTACCATAACCCCAAATTTCAGCACCATAAAGTAAAATAGGTTTTACAGTTTTATTAAAAAGATCTATTTGTAAGTCTACTGGAAGGTTAAGCCGATTAGAATTTTTTATAAGACTATACATTGCCTTTGTTGCCTGGTTTGAAATGTGTTTTTTACAACTAAAGAACGAACCACATCTATTAAAATACAGCCCGAGATATTTATATTCATTTACAACCTCTAGTGCTTCATTGTTAAAAGTAAAATTATATGCTGGTTGTCTACCTTTAGAAAAAACTACAATTTTTGTTTTCGTGGTGTTAACCTTAAGTTTCCAAGTATCGCAATACTGTCCATAAGTGTTTAAAGCTTCCTGCAAATCAGTCGCGGTTTCTGCCATTATAACAGTATCATCGGCATAGAGTAAAATAAAAATCTTTAGTAGATCTAATAGTTCATCTTGCATTATGATTCCTTGAACATTACTATTATTCTGGAAAAAATCTTTTAAGTCATTTAAATAAAGTGAAAACAGCATTGGTGATAAATTTTCCCCTTGGCGAACACCAATGTTGCAAGCGAAAAAATTAGACGTTTTTGAATTGGCTTTAACACATGATTTGATATTACTATACATATTTCGTATTACATGGAGACACTTTCCATTAATTCGAGTATTCATCAATTTTTCCCATAAACCATTTCTCCAAATCGTGTCGAATGCCTGTTTCAGATCTATAAATGAGCAGAATAGTTTCTGTTTGTTATTGTTTAGGTACTGAATTATGTGGTGTAAAATGAATAGATTATCTGCTGTTGAGTATCCTTTGCGGAATCCCGCTTGTACATTATTTAAAATCTCATTCGACTCCGCATAGTCAGTGATTCTTTTATTTAATATACTAGTGAATACTTTCCCTAAGCAGCTTAGCAACGTTATAGGTCGATAATTTTCAGGTTTTGTTATGTCACCTTTGTTTTTGTATATTGGATTGATAACACCTATAGTCCATTGTTCTGGGATTACACCGGTGTCAAAGACTAAATTAAAGAGTTTAGAATAGATATGTTTCATCAATGGCAATGATGCTTTCAATTGTTCATTTACTATTTTATCATGTCCACTTGCTTTATTGTTTTTTAAAGTTCTTATTGCATTTTCTATTTCTTTCTCGGTAATCGGGACGTTAATTTCTTCGTTTGTTTCATTTTCAAAATCCCTATGATTACCGTCATGATTATCAGTATCATCAACATCAGTATTGTTAACGTTTTTAAAGAAATCATATAAATCTGTTATTTTTGCTTCACTTTTTTGTGGTGGCTTACCATTTAAGATTTTCCAATATTTTCGTGGGTCTTTACTTTTTACATTTCGCAATTTCTTTATATTTGAGCGAATATCTTTATTATAAAATTCATTTAATGTATTTTTATACCTTTTTGCAGTTCTCTTCAGAGTTTCTTTATTTTCATTATTCTTTCTTAATTTATATAAGTACTTGGCAGTGTGAAATTGTTTCCTGGCATTTTTGCACTTTGGTCCAAACCAAGTCTTCGAGTAAGGTTCAGTAGTTTTTGTATTGGTATCTAGTTTCGAGTAACCGAAGGTTTCACATGACGTCCTTAGGAACAATGACGATATATCATTAACAACATCGTTCACCCTAACCTGTGTAAAGGTCGTATCAAGTAAAATGTTATCAAGAGTATTGTGTATATTTTGCAGTTTTTGTTTATCAATATTGTCAACGAATTCACTCGCTTTAGTTTTGTCCCAAAGTTTAATAGATGGTTCTTGTCCATCATTGTCATTGTTGTATTTATCTAGTTTACACTTTAGGTTTAGTTCAACTGGATTATGTACATCTAATAACAATGGACAAAAGTCTAGCACTTGTAATGAAGATACATATTTAAATAGATTAGAGTTACAAATAAAATAGTCGACAACGCTTGTGCTTTTGCAAGTCGTTTGTCCTGGGATATCCGAGACCGTTCTGCCATTTAGAATATAAAAATTATTCATTTTCAAAAATTCAAGCAATTGGTACCCATAATTGTTTGAAGATCTATCGTTATTAACACGTGCTAAATTTATACTTGCAGACATTTCAAATTTACTCATTTCAATATTATATTCCGAAGAAATTTCGTCCAGATTTTGACTTTCGAAAAAATCAGTATCAACAATAATATAATCATTAAGGCCCTTGGTTCTTGAATTAAAATCGCCGAATAAACAAAACGTATCATATTTCCGCAAAAACATGTTAACATCATTTTGGATTTCTAGGAATGGATCTTCTAAAGAAAATTCCGAATATTCAGGTGGTATATACACAATACCACACACTACATCATTTTCCGTTCTTAACAGTGTTTTTGAAATAGTAAACCATAAAACCAACTTATTATCTGTATGTTTAACAGAAACATATTTTGAGAGATCTTTTTTCACAAGTAAGGCAATACCGCCAGATTTGCGTCTGTAATTCGTAATTCTGTTTTTCATTATAATATCAAAACCTGGTACAGTTACAGAATCTAAATCACCACATTTCGTTTCCTGTAGGCCTATTATACTATAATGATTTAAGATATCAATAAAATCGGGACACATTAGTTTTGACTTAAGGCCACACACATTTAGTGAAAGAAGTTTAAATGGACTTACTTCCGATTCATTTGGTTCACATAGTGAACCAATTGCATCCAAGTTGTCTCCCTTACCCTGTGAATTAACTTCCAAAATATCTTCCTCCTGTCTGGTATCATTTCTTATAGGATAGTTATTATCATGATAACCCTCCACAGCAGGGACAGTATCATTAATTGAAACATTGCTGGTACTGGCGGGATTTTCATTTGTATGAAAGTTACGTACAGATTGGATATGCCAATAAAATTTAGACCATTCTGTAGAGATATTTTGGATGTTAAACCAATTATACAAGTACAACATATACTCAAATAATGCTGAGCTACTAGTATCATAACACGGGTAATATATTACATCGTTATAAATAGCTGGAGTCATCGACCAATAACTGTATGGAAAGTAAATCAAATTCAATACACTCTCGTCATACGGTGAAATCACAGGTACAGTCCGACCAGGGATACCTGACAGTGACGTCATGTTGTATTTACAATCAAATGTTTACTTTGTATATCGTCTGCAAAAATGGGGATTATCAGTATAATTCTTTACCTTTAATCTGCATGAAATCGTGGCTGAGAGGATAACGGTGCAGTATTAGTAGATTCCTAATTAAAACGTGTCAAGTTCGAACCCTTTCAGCAGAACTGTTTATGCTGATTTTTTATTTGTTTTTTTTTTTGCAGTCGCATACAAGTGTACTTGAATGCTGCTTTAGTAAAAAACACCTTGGTCATTGCACTCAACTTAAAATGACTTAATTTATCAGCGAAGAACAAGTTTTAGTAGGGGTCGAGTCTTTGAAGAACTAAGAGGAACCAACAGCTATCCTGAACGAGTTTTCAATTACACGAATTCCACGGGTTAAATTTAACAAGAATAGGGCAAAAACTTTATTTTCAAAATGAATATCTTATCAAATCATCCAAATGGTATACATTTTTCGTTTATAATACAAGAAAAAAAATGTTATAGTTTAATGGCTGTCACAAGCTTTGAACTTAGATCGCCTGAGTGAGGGTCAACAAATACATCCACAGAACCATGCATTGCTTGAAATTTATGAATTGGTATAGACATACTTCTATATAATATGATCCCCGATCTTTTTGGGGATATACCCTGCTTATTTATAGATTGTTTACGAAATGTCGTAACTGTCAAAAATCGTTGGTCGGATAGTATACACATGCGTGACCAGTGATCGTACCAGTCAAAAAAATATTGCTGATCATACATTGTTTAATCGATGGTTCCACCCAGGGAACAGTGGTACGCTCGAGTGAAATGTGCTAGGAATGTTTAAATTAGACAATGTCCTACATATATATGACAACTCAAATGCAAACGTTCGGTAGAGATGTTGACATGCACATAACAACATTTTCAACGATAAAGAGCAACTGTTGCTATACCAGTACTTCAGTTCATTTATATATAAAGTCATGTTCGACAACGAATAAATGCATGAAAAGTATAAATATTGGTACATGATAAACTCAATAGACAACGTAGAGTTAGTACAAGGTACTGATAGTGTCACAAGTGAGTGACCACATAACGGGTACACACACGGCAAATTTACACACTGATGTCTAGACATACATGAATGTGGTGAATGTGTCGGTTGCATTGGCAGTTCACTGAGGTTCACCCTGGGGGTCACTAAATCAAACACTAAAGTGAAGATGCACGACATCATACCAACGGCCAGTTTACATATTTTGTTGCGTAGCAGAGTCATTCTCAGGTATGACATTATTGTCTTCAGGATTGTGTTCATTGGATAGTGAATCGTTAGTATTCTGGCGTTTTGTATCCGTTTCCATGCCAACAAGCGGCGACCGCTCTTTTCGTTTCTGTTGGGTTCTATCTACATCCATTGAAAGTGCATCGTACCTATTAGGCGTTTCGAATGTTAGAGTTCTATTAGGTAAGTATGGACCTTGGTTGAACGAACGAGTGTCGGAATTCTGGGCGATCTGCTCTGTGTAAGATACAGACTGTGTTGGTTTCGAACCAAATTGTGCTTGGTTCTGATGATAGTGTCCTGGATTCGGGCCATAATGTGTTGAGTTCATACCGGATTGTCTGGGGTTCCATCCATTGTCTGAAGCGTATTGTGGACGTTGGTTGCGTCTTCCATCGTTAGCAGGGTAAGTAGGAGGGTTGCGGGGTCGCACATAGCATGTGTGCCCATATCTATCGGTGTACGCTCCATTGTTTATGTTAAATAGTTTGCGGTTTATGTATAGTCTGTCTTTTACCAACGAGACTGTCTTGCCTTGTTCAGATAATTGTCGTACGATTGGGTAGAGTACCTTCCTCCTCTCTTCGATTTCTCGTGGGAAGTGCTCATAAATCTTGATCCCTGATGCATTTTTGCTCGCTTGATTTATTTGATTTAACACAATTCCTGCCTTTCGGACTTTATTCCGATCTTTTAATGTTTCGAATTTGGCAATAATAGGTCGAGACCTACCTTCATGTCTTGCTTTCACCGGGTTACCAACCCTATACACGTTTTCAAAGTTTAAGTTTTCAAGTGAAACTTTAGTTTCTTCAGGGATGGATGAATTATCTATCAGGTTTGAAGTTAACGAATCTTTGAGGATTAACTGAACATCTTCTCTCTGATAATCACTTCCACCGTCGGGACGGGCCTCTTTTACTCCAAATATTATTAGGTCATTCTCCATGTGTTTTGACTGGATATCTAGACAACGTGAATTCAATTCAATATTTTTGGACATAAGGGATTGTATCTGTGATTCGAGTATGGAGTTTCTGTGTTTAAGTTCTTTTATGTTGCCATCGGTTGCTTCATGTGTACTTACTATGCCATCAATTATCTCACTACTGAACTGACACGATGTTTCCACTTCGGCAACCCTTCTGGATAGTAAAGTGTTAGAATCATTCATTTTACACATCTGTGTCTTCATGTAGGTTAAATCTTTTTCCATTGGACCTATTTTTGTCACAGTATGCTCAATTGACTTTAGTCTAGAGTTCATCTCCTGGAATAGTTCAATTAACTTGTCAGAATGTGTGTCATCTTGCTGGGTGGGGTAACTAGGTGCAGGGTATGGTTGTCGATATAAGTGCGGAGAAATCGGAGCTGGTAATCCAAACGATGGAAAGAATCCTGGCTGTGGATAAGGATAGATAGTGGGTATCTGGTTATTCTCACTGTGTGGGTTGACGTTTGTATCTTTCCAGTTTGAGCCGCCATTGTTGCCGCCATTGTTTCCTTTGTTAGTTGATCTGTCCTTATCGTTTGGCATGATTACCTGTTTAAATATTCGCAATATACCACCTGATGCTCGAGCAAAGTCCACAATTCAATAATATTTAGCACCACTTTTAGTTTAAAGTCAAATTTAACTACACAAATTCAGATTTAATTTGGTTTCCTTAACATTTTACAAATATGCAGCCATCTTGTTTCGAGCCTCGTTTTGACCATAGGTAACTATCTACATCAAGAGTTTGAAAGGGTTTAACGAAGGTGAGAACTATAATTAAGAAGCAATTATGTACGAACCGAGCAATGTATGTGACAGGTTATTATATCAATAATTTTGTCACTATGCGACTAAGTGTTCGCGGAGTTCGCGGGAGACTTAAAAACGCGAAAGTTTGTAGCCGCGAATATGCCGACGATCGGCAAAACGCGAAAGTTTGTAGCCGCGAAAGTTTCTAGGTTTACAGTAATTAATTAATCATCATGTTTTTAAAATATCTTTTAAAAAACCGCTTAAATCCATGCCATCTGGAAGTTTGTGTTGTAATTAGCAATACTACAATTAGGAATATTATCCCAGACCAATGTACCAATTAATTCTATATGCTTTATGTTAAATAAATATTAATATTCAGAGAGCCAATCGCCTTCCAAGACGACACGCCAGTTCCTAACTCGATCAACAGATAATAACAAGCCGGGAAGTGGTGGCAGCGGTCTGCATAAACACCAGGAGTGGTATTCAATATTGATCTTACTTGACTTAAGGATAATGTCAATAAATAAGATCACATCATTTAACTATTGGTCAGTAATGGGATATATGATTGGCTTCTCTATTTAGATAATATCAACACCGAATACCACCATAAAAACGAAAGAATCAAAACAGATTTGTTACAACATTCCAAGGAATGACCTCTAAAGACTACACATTGTAAACATTATATATGCCATTCTGAAAAAAAACGAAGCAGCATTGTTAAGAAGAATACGAGTTGCTGAACGATGTTCACATAGTTGACCAGTCAATAAAACACACCATAAACTAATCTATGGTGTATAATTTGGACCAGGGTACGAGCAACCATCCACTGTGACATCTCTAGGTCAATGACAAAACATAATGACTCGATGGAACAATCTTAGTTTGTCAACCCGTACCATAAATTATTACCTATCGGTCGGTCATTATCTCTATCAGTAAGTGGGGGACGGCAGTGTTTGATAATCTATTGAGCCCACTTGTCTTGGTCGGGGTTTTATTGAAGCTTAGTATGGCAGTACTTTCATTCATAGTGTAAAAGTAATAACAAATATCTGGAGGATTAATGTGGACAACCTGGACATAAATACCCTAGTTGCTATGAAGGTAAACCCTTTGAAAATATGCATCAAACCAACGAAAGACACTGCACTAATGTACGAATATGATACCAATTTGTTTTATGTGAAAGATATCCCGTCGAACAAAAAAGAACTATGTCAGAGATTTCCGATGTACGACTTAAGAAGATAAAAAGTGTTTTTTTTTAAACCTGCACATTTACGAAAAGATATTAAATGATGTCAAGTAAATAACACTTAAAACTTGACGATAAAACAATGAATACAGCCTTAGCGATAATGAGTTCATAATTGGGGGGGGATGAAACTGGTAGGAGTTTGTCGAAATAAACTTGACTTGGATAATTTAAAGCACTCGATGAATGCAGTTCAATGCAATCGCTTTGAATACAACTATCCTGCCTGAAACATCAGCCTGTCGAAATCGAAATGATTGACTGTCTTTCACAACAGTTACTATTTTAAAAGCGTGACACCTCTCTTCAGCAACATCGTAATCGTAGGTTTTAACAGGCGTTCAGTGGTCAACTGTTTTTTTTTCGTTGGTTACAGCTTACTTAATTCGCAAACAACATACTGTTGGACAAAAACAAAACATTTGGCACACAAAATGTGATGGAAAACAACTCTATACAAGAAACACAAAACATACCAAAAGCCAATTTGGTTACCGTCAATTAATGAATTTGAACTAATAAGGACAGCGCCGTCAAATCGTTCTACCTTATACTGGTTGTCCTAACAACATTGACAGGAGAGCGCGCCACACTGTTTGTTCCATTCCTATCACCCTAAGTTAGGTGAAGACTGATCCGTATACGTTCTATTTACTATAGATAACTCTTATTGACACAAACACTACAATATCTTAAAACAAACACCGTATCGACAAGAATTTTACATTAGAGATGAGTAGTTTATGAAATAATCAAAACATTTCATAAGTCATCTTTGACCTTGTTTTCTTGGGTCACCGACACTGTCCAAGTTGTCGACTCAGCAGGGTTGTCTATAAAGTCACATGGGTTAGAAAGTGACGACACTCGTAAATTACTTTAACATGGCTATCGTGATACTCTGAGAATGCCTGGTGAGCTATGTAGGTCATATTCATTTGACGACTGCATCTTTTAGGATTAACATTTCAAATAATTTTAATGCATAGTTCTATTTTCGAGAACAGACCGGTATTCGAAGTGCATTGTATGTTTTAGTAGTGCACATTGCTGGCAGTGAATTAGACATGGGTTAAGTTGAATAGACTTGCAACGGGTAACTACTGGCAAGGTCAAATCCAATCTATAGTAAACAATAAGTAACGTTTTAATATTCCTACAACACCGAATGTACATGTACATTACTAAATTTACGATCAAATTAATATGGAAGCATTTTTTTAAATAATAATGCCGCGCATAGCCTTTATTTGCTTATTACTCCTAAGATATATATCGCCAGATTAGACGTCAAGCACACTAACCACTATCTACGGAGGCACATGAATCAGGAATTCATACTAGAAGTGTGGACCTTCCAGTAGATGAATCAAGCAAGTTCCCGTTCATTGCTTGTGTTGATGACAGGTGTACTTGAAAATGCTCTGTGTAAAGAAATTACTTTAAAGCATCAAAACAACCGACTTCTTTTTTGTCCATGGCATTCTTACATTGCTACTGGCAACTTAGTTCATTAATGATCTCCCGAAGGGAGAGAAACAATTTGACAACGAACATGCACAAGAAGAACAAACAACATGAGAACAAATATGTAAACTTCAAAAACAACGCCTGGAGATGGAATTGTTTCACTTTGAAATGTGCATTTCTGTTAAGTTTGTTTATCATTGTTAATATTTACTTCCAAATGAAAAGGAAAGAAATGACAAAGTCGGTGGTGATCTTTGGCTCAAAGTAAACATCATGTTTTTTTGTATTTTATAAGGCAAAAAGGGCATGTCTAGCAACAGGCATTAGGAAATGAATGTTGAAAGTTATTCCGTGGTCTTTTGTTTATAAAGAACTCAGAAATATAGTTTAAATATGATTTACTTTGGGGCCATCACGTTTCCTTGATTAAGGCACGGGACGACCGCAACTAACCGACCTCTCGAATATGAAACAAAGAGTTTCACTTTAATGTTTTACAACCAGAATATAGCAACACATTTACGACCCGGCGAGATCGCATTTTTACACAATTCCATGAAATATAATGCCAACGAAAATCACTTATTTTACAGTAATTAGTCTTTAATAAAGAGTATACAGGGTTTTGTCTACAAATATGCACACCAAGAAGAAAAAACCACATCGACTGAAATACTGAAATCATGTTTTTACAAAAATACACGAACCGCTAAAGATTTGCTTTTTGTTACGGCACATGGTTGTAGCGAAACTTTGCCATGTTCGTGTTACTGTTAATTAGTGTAATGCAACTCATAAAAGTCAGCCAATTCATGCTAGAATAAACCTGCTGACGGATGCTAGTATTTTTGTGTAAGCTTCACGGTGCAAAGCCAACATAAAATGTTTGAGGACATCGGACAGGGAAGGTAGCACTCAACTTATCCAGCCGGGCATAGACAACAGTAACACTACAAAACAACTACATGGAGCAATGTCCCACACATAAAAATATTTAATAAAAACCAGTAAGCCTTATATAGGTTCGTGTACAAAAATATTCTTACATACTCACCGCAAGAATAAAGGTACTCAGAACCTCTGAGAGTCCGTCTGTAATCCAGGAATTTGTAATCCTAAGTCCCAAACGTTGTATCGTGAACCCCTTCATCTTGAG
The DNA here is from genome assembly GCA_963678985.1 of Spisula subtruncata. Taxonomy (NCBI): domain Eukaryota; kingdom Metazoa; phylum Mollusca; class Bivalvia; order Venerida; family Mactridae; genus Spisula; species Spisula subtruncata. The sequence goes on along the minus strand of OY787672.1, from coordinate 21,316,382 downwards.
GTCTTCAATCAGTCTAAAATATAACACCATGATATAACATCACTTCCAGATTAAGCTATGAATCAAATTTAGAATTCTCACAATAAAATTATATCTATTTTAATCTCAACAATGCAGCTATTGTTAAACGCACCAGCATCATGTACATTGGCTACAGGCTTCATTTATGGTGCGATGTCGGGAATTTATAACTCAGCTCTATACATTTCTGAAACACATACATGACAATATATGGACAAACAGTATAACTGCATTGTTCAGAACTCATGTTTATGCATTATTCTGAAAATGAAATATGGTAATCTATGTGCTATATTTGATAAGTTACGTCAAATGCTGACACGTATATTTCACTGTTAAGCATGTGTCATAATGTTATTGTTTCAAGGATAGGAAACCGTGTTTAGCTGTTTTATTTACGTTACGTACTACAGTGTCCACCAAAAATAAGTATACAGACGCTTTTCTTCCATTTACTTTACTGTTTAGCACTATTTCTGAACCGAGCGACCAAGAATTATTTTTTTTTTGTTTATTTGGTACAAAGACAATTTTACATTGATTGCTATCCTAGATGTAAAATATTATGTTTCTTTGCATGTCTTGAGGGGCATTTTGGTCATAAAAAGACAAAAAATTAAGCCCCTTTGACCCCATGTTTTTTCCAGCACGTCTCCATATTTATTTCTATCACATCCTCGACTCGTATAGTAACTGTAGTTTCAAAAATTACTATAATTATAGACCCTTTCAATTAAGCGATAATCGTATGTACAGAGTTACCTCCCGTAACCGGATGTGACGTCAAACGAGGGCTCTACAAATTAACGACACTATAAACACAGTAGCGAAGAGATTATTTAATCGCTTTTTTCGTTAATTGCATGTTTTGTAGCTGTTGTTTTTTCAATAAAGATGTTTATAATGTACTAACAATGTATGTATTATATGTTACATGTTATGGATGTGGAGGAAACGTGTGATTTCTCGGATTTTTTTCTATCAACAATGGTCAATTATCGGGCGTTAATTTCCAAAAAGATCTGTAGTTGTATTAATGTTGTTTTGTAATTCGGTTGATTGTCATGCACATTTCGTACATTAAATTGAGCGTTAGTGCTAAGATACAGTGTATATTTGTACTTTGATAAATGTATATTTTGCCGGGAATATAAAGCGCAAGTATTTTCACCTGGTTCTTTCAATACTACATCATTACCGCCATTAAAATACTAGACCTAGTTAACTCTGGATCATTGCAATGTCTCATTTCTTTTTACCAATACAATTCACAAGTTATGTATTGTTAATTATGTATTGTAATAAAACAAAGACATAATTATTTAGGCCTTTGAATACACGTATATTAGACCCACAACGATTTATTGGAATGTCCTATCTGGTTACATACGTGCCATTTCGGGCAAATTCGGCTTAAAAAGCTGTATAAATGACAATTATGATAGCAGTTCATTGTTATAAATTTATTTAAAAAATGCATTATTTATATACAATATATGCCTCCGTAGCTCAGTGGTTAGTGCGCTTGCCGTCTAATCTGGCGACCCGGGTTCAAATCCGGGTGGAGGTACATATATATGCCTGCCATGTTTCAGTAGAAATAAAGCAAATAAAGGCTATGCTCGGCATAATATATTACAACTGCTCTTCAAACTAACATCGTAATTAACAATATTTTGTTTTTAATATAAGAATTGTAAATCTTAATTCACAAAAAGTGACCTGAACGGCAATTCGAGTGATGGGAAAAACATAACAAATTAAAGTGTGACAGCTACTTAAGAAGTTAAGGTGCTAAAACCCTAATGCATAAATAAAATCTTGTCAGATGATGAGGTGCTAAACCCCTAACGCATAAATAAATTCTAGGTGCTGTATAATTATATAATGATTTACAATAAACAGCATAGATCCTCTAATATCAAGATAAGCCACCAAGACCATACACTAAATTAGTTTCACAGCAGGGTACTAATATACAACCAATCAGTACTATGTTGTCACCATCTGTCATCTTAATATACATGTACAGTATATTGATCAGTGTTTTACCTTAAATGATTGACATTGATTGACACTTTTAAATCAACGTTTGGGTTACTTTTATAAAAAAGTATAAATTATGTTTATCCAAACCACGGAGGTCTCTCTTATTCCGTGTCCGAACAAAAAGTGTAAATTAATGGACATGCACCTGTATGACTTGTGCTACAATGCTCATTTTGATGTTTCAAATATATTTTATTGCAATAATTTTACACGTAGACACCATTTAAAATAAATAAAGCACTTTTCACATTTACTTGTATATGAATTTCAAATGAACAAAGGTTTCATGATGGAAGAGTAAGATTTGAAACAGACTACATTGTATTGCCAAACAATTTAGTTTTACCTACATACAACAAAATTTTACATAGAATTGATTCTGGTTTTAAGTTATTCGTCGTGTGAACTTTTCCGGTGATTCCTTACTTTCTTTGATTGCAGTAAACAACACATCAATGTACTCGTGTTAACACTAAACAAGTAAGCACATGCGGACATGTAAAATCATGCCGCTCGGATTTTAGTACAAACTATATCTAGAAAGAAATTTCCTCCTGTGTAAATTAACGTTTTAATTTCTGGCTGGATAGTCGTACTTTTGAAATGATATAGCTAATATTCTATACTTCTATGATGTGTGATGAATTATTAAAATACACAATTTCTTTATGCTAGTATAAAATATAAGTCAGGTTTCAATGAGAGGATTGTGCGCGCGTGATGCATGGTATTTAGGTTCGAAAAGCATGGCTCTCCTTTTAAAACTTTAATAATATCTTTTAATAATAATATGAACTAAGGCACCGCCTAAATGAGGGATTAAATACACATTGGATATCTGCTAAGCTATGTTTCAGATAGAAAATGACTAAATATGAGTTGAATTTAGATGTTATAAAATATACAAAGATAGTTATTGATCAGCAACTGATCACTTTTCCTCTTTAAATTTAAGACCAGAAATAATAATTTTTCAAAATTTTAGATTGGCTATGTATCTGTGGTTTATGTTTGGAATAAATGTAGGTATACCTAACCTGGAGTTTTTCCTATAATTATACTGATTTGTTATGCATTGCAACGTAACGTCATGAGTCTATTTGGCGTACTTTTGGTATGACGTCATTTCCTGTGATTTGTGACGTCATGACATCACGTCTTGTATTAGCGCTGTGTATCCAGTACATTAGCGTATTTCTTACTTCCCTTTGGGTTTTTTTAAAAATAGTTTGTTTTATTTATTGAATATTTTTAAAGATGGTTAAAATTAGAAAGAAAATGATAGGGGCAACCGTTTACAGATTACTATTTTTTTTATGATCAAAGGACCATTCACCTCGGAAAACTGCCTGAAATTTTTGACCGGAAATAACTTTTTCTGAAAGCATTAGTACCTGCAGAGACTCGACGAAGATACGCACGTGGACATTATTGGTATGGGTATTTACAATAGCCAGCTTCGCTGGCTATTTAATCCCCTATAATTGTCGGAAAGCTTAGTCTACACAGTTCTTAAAACTGCAAATAATAAACATTTTGAGCAAGTTAAATGCCAATTGTTGAATATTGAATTCAGTTCTTTATTTTTACATTTTCTTGCCCTTGTTCCGAAAACATGGCTTTTTATGTTTTATTATTGAAAATACATTAACAAAAGTTACATTATTAAAAAGTCTATACGATCTTGTTTTCGTAAGTGTTCATCTTTTAAAAATCGACAGAGTAAAACGTGATTTACAGCGGTTTAAAGTTGACACCTTTTTTATTTCCTTTACACGCTAACGGTAATCGGCTCGTGTATTCGCTTTGAGCCCTCGTTTGACGTCATCAAAGGGAGACAATTTAATTACGGTCTTAATTGAAAGGGTGTATGACTGTCTGATAATTAGATATTGAACAATTTAACCAATTATAATTCTGCATATGTTTAAAAGTGTGTACTTATTAATGGTGGGCACTGTATATTATACATTCAATGTCTTAAACAAAGACTGTCACAATATTGCGATATGAAAGTAACAGATGAATGCACGAAGATGCAGTACCAATTATGTATTTAGCACACTTAGTCATGCACTGGTTCTATTTTGAGTAATAAATGTATCAATCACAGATTAACACAATGTTATGTTTCCTTCACATGCGCTTAATGAGCGCTGCACGAAATGCTCAAATGTTACCGTGCAAGCGTGATAAGCTTTATTGCTGTATTGGTAATACGGGCTATTATAGTGTTATGCATATTTTATCTCAACAGAAACACATTAAACGAATATAATGCACAATTAGATCAAAGATAACAAAATATTTCATAGTCAAATCAACATTGGAAGCCTCACAACCCACAGCCGTCTTTGCATGCTAAGACTGCAGTAGGGCATTATATTCTAAAATCGGCCCCCAACAGCCACACAGAAAAATGCTCATCGAGTACTTCTCAAGATGGCGCTTTTCATAGTCGCCTCAGACTGACGAAGAATGGCTCATTGAGTACTTTATAAAATTGCGCTTTCCATAGTCGCCTCCGACTGACGAATGGCTATTAACGTTATATTTACATGCCTCCTTTATCTCCATAGAAACATATTCATATACAGCAAACAATGAATAATAATATAATATCTTCACTTTTTGAATTGTTAGCGTTTGCGACCAAACTGTTTTTCATCACGATTTCGCATTGATAACTACATAATTTGTAAGCACCATTCCAGTTTGAAATTGAGAAAAAGTATCGATAATTAACACATGAATTACAAAAAGGTTCTTTAATTTATGATTTGATTTGTCAAATAATGTGTTAAGTTGTTGGCAATGACATTGTAATGTCTGATTAAAATACTGTTTTCGAAAAAAAACACATCGACCGATGTACTGTATAGACTAACGTAAGACAATACCGACCGCGCTGTGATTATAAAAAACTGAGTTTCAAATAATTTAGATTAAATTTTAAATTTTCACTCAATGTACTTGTTAATAATAAAACAAAATTTAATGATTGAATAAAATTATTTTTTTATTACGTTATGAAATTTAGGTGAAATCATGGACATATTATCTAACTTAATTAAATTGATATATTTATTATGTACAATTATTCATATAGTGTTAACGAATGTACTGTTTCCGTTTTGAACAATCTGCGTTAATATTAAGAACTCACATGTGTATTCTTTGCAAACAACATTTTACCTCGACTATGTGTATATTGACATACTAATATAGCACTGACCTTTTCTGTCGAACCAAATGTTGTCTCCAACAAGCGCACTAAAACTGAATGTAATTTTAAAAAGGCAATGGCTAAAAGTTCAGTAATAAAGTCAATAATAAAAGACAAAACGTCCACAGCCAAGAGGAAGGTCAAGTATTCATGTTATTTACAGCATACTCCCAGCGGATATCCAAACTTTAGTATCAGATAAAACACCCCCGTTTTAGGATATCCTCTGCACAATGAATTAATACCTTCACACACCCGCGTCCTTATCAGGAGACGGACTAGTTAAATGGGTAAGAATCACTGGTACGGAGCGATGTCAAAGCGTAACGCAAGTCCAGACGACAGCCTGCTATAGACTCCTCGCGAAAATACCATAGAAACTTTGCACATCAGGCAGCACGCTTTTTAGTGTGTCTTCTTTACAACGATTTACTCCTCTAATAACGTTTTACTTGATGCGATCGTTCAACACATCGACATATAAGTATTTGTTCTAAATGATTACGCTAAAAATATAATTAAACGCGTGTAGTAAGTTTATCTTTATACCTGAAGTAGTCATGTTTTGCGAAAAATTAAAGAAAATACTGATTATGTTTAATATATCGCAATATGAATAGTACAAATGAGTTATTATAACCAGATAATGTTCTATAAGAACTATCTTTGCTATGATACGTGTATTGATAAACGTACATGTCTCACAGGCCGTAAAATGTGAAGCTGTTGATATTTTGGGAATGTCTTGCACTCTAAACGACTTAAAATATTTTGTCATGGTCTCTAAACGAAAGTGATATAGATAATAGACGACATTCTCAAGAAGGAAATCTCTTACGAATATGGAGATTCGGTTGATGTTAGTGGCATAAATGTCGGCTTATTTATGGATGTAACGACGACAGACATTTCTGAACCACAAATGTTCAGTACGCCTGTAAAGAAAGTTCTCCTGCAAGTATTTTCATTCTATGTCACATCAGCATTTGTTGTATGACATTAAGACTACCTATATATCATCCTGGTAACAGACACAATTTGCCTGGGATCAGACCCGTATTTTACTGCTCAAGATGCGGATACTCCAACCATTCTGTCGTCGACTTTTAATAACAGGTGTTGTAGAACTACTTTTTACGTTCTATCTTAACACACAATGTTAATGATAACCAAAGATAGTCTATTCAATAAGTTATACCAATGAGGGAACTATCCCGTTAACCGATGTATATATCTTATACCCAGTCAAACCTATATAAACATCGCTTACCTGTTCGTTAGTTCAAAATGTTAAGGCGTTTATACAAAACTTGATGAATTATTGTGATATATAGGTAGTCTTAATGTCATAGAACAAATGCTGATGGGACATAGAATGAAAATACTTGCAGGAGAACTTTTGTTAAACTTATGTAGTCATCAAACTAAATCGTAATGATAGTCAACAAGAGTTGTTGTGTGCATATGCTTTTTTTCAGATTCGATAAGTACTAGGAGTGCTATCCGAGTTAACCTTGTTCGATAAGTACTAGGAGTACTATCCGAGTTAACATTGATTCGATAAGTACTGGGAGTACTATCCGAGTTAACCTTCACATGTAGACGAAGTGTTGCCAATGTCATTGAATACCTTGTTGTGAACTGAGTTCGAACTGTTGTTTACTTTACACATCTTTTTTATTGGACTTGTGCCACATTGTTGTATAGGAATGTTAAGTTTTCCTGTCTCCTGATTAATATACACTGATTTCGGATCACAGTTTAACTCACTTCCTGTAATTTTAAAACAACATATTTTGTATTTTAGTTTGTCCTCTGATTTGAAGAAATGAAGATAAGAAATCTTCTCATCGTCGTGACTTCACATACAGTGCCTTATTGCTGAATTTTCACTCTCACTGCACACTTCACAAAAGCTGCATTTGAACTTGTGTTCCAAAAAATTAAAATCATAACTAGTATTAATGATAATAAGAGGTGATGATTTCACTACAATATTTCACTCGGCTAAACAAAACATTTGTAAGGTATATTTTGTAACAGAGATGAGTGGCCATTTCAAACGAGATAGCACATAGCCAGTCAACGTATGAAGCAGGCGCAGCTAAATTGAGCAGGGATACATGCCATTATATTAGAAAAAAATGTGTTTAAAAAGATGCGTACGGCACATTCCATTGAACATTTTATGTATTTCTATGTGTAACAATCAAATGATCATTCAATTGAGAGCGCCAATCTCCATATTAAGGAAATTACAAATGCTAGGACCAGTGGCCGAAAAAAAACCCATAAAATACGTATATGACCCATTGGGTCTTATTAACTAAAAGAAGCCACATATTTGTATCCAAGTGTGAATGTGATAAAGAGAGGCATGTACTATTAATAATGTTTTAATAGTCAAATAACGCCAAGCCAATATAATTGTTGACAATATGTAGTTGCTGCAGATTGATATTTTGATTTGTGTGTGTATGTAACATGTCCGTTAGTACTTTGAAGAAATAGTGCATTCATACTCACGTTAAAATCACCCGATAACACATACAAGACTTCCTTACCATTTTCTGTTTCTCTCGATCTCGTCATAACAACGTGTATGCCAGAAATAATGCAAACTCTGTACTCCGAAAGAAATGTATTTTATAAAGGTTTCGTTTAGAGATCACGACACCGTACTTGGACTTCGTATGCAGACCATGACACCGTCTGATCGAAACTATGACATGTATGAATTTTATTTTTTGGAAATAATTTTTTGTAAGGTGATTATTTTGCATGGTATTACAAGCATGTCAGTTATGTGTATTGTATTGACTATTCAAATGGTATATTTCATATATTAAGATAACATATAAGCATTTATTTAAAGATATTATGTTTCCGCTGATTACACCATACTAATAACGAAACAAAATCAAAGTGTTAAGCATTTAGAATGCTTAATGGGTACATTGATACATAGGATAATCATTCACTGTCGAACATTATCTTTGTTTCCATAAAAACATAAGAAATAAATGAAAATACCCTTTAAACCTGTTTTACCCGCCCCAAGGTACTGAGAAGTATTGGCTATTGTCTGAAAGAGTCTATAACAGGCTGTCGTCTGGACTTGCGTTACGCTTTGACATCGCTCCGTACCAGTGAGAATACTATAGACACAAGCACGATGACAAATCGGTTGGATTTCAAAGAGCAAACTTAAAAAAACTAAAATCCGTTAAAGGTAAACATTAGATTATGTTTTAGATGCAAGAAATGCCCACCAACATGCCTAACAACATTGGTACTGAAGGTATGGCATGGACGAAGAATGCATTTATCTAGAACACACGATTGTCAATGAGTAGGCAGACACCTCAAAGTACAATAGTATACTGTGTACAATAAGTTTAGCAACACTGGGTATAATTTCTTAATATGAGACTTATTTTGAAATAATAATTATGATTAGTTCTATTAGCATTACAAACCAAATATCGGAAGCCTATACATCAAATATAGTTTTAATGCGCACTTGTAAATTAACAACATACGACGTAGGGAACCAACACAAAAGTCACAGAAAATGCCAGCATCACCTGTGATACCAATCATGATTCGATTTCTGCTAAGAAACTTCTCCGCAAATCTTGGTGACGACAATAAAGGGTTACGTCGTGGCGTCTATTTATTGAAGTGCTAATCGATTCCGGACGTTATTGCAGAGCCTACCGGAGCGCTGGCAGTTGTCAACCCTCGCTACGACCCCTTTGAGTTTGTTTGTGTACTTGAAATAACATCATAATGTGCGAATTCTCCTGGATAGAGGCTTTAGCATACATCATTCTGAGACTGATGACGTTGGTTTTACGTCACGGCTCCTCATATTCCTTTTTAAATTGTTCTGACTTTTCCCCCGGGTTAATTACTAACACTTAACACGTTCAATGTCAATTTGGAACAAGTTTCCTTAATTGTGCGCTGGTGCACATAATGTGTGCTGTTCCAGTGTAATATCATTATTTTCTATTGAAGAGAAGACTGTCGATTCAATAGAACAATATAAGAATCTAAAATCATCTGACGCATTTACGATTTTAAAGTTTTAGTTGTGTTGCTATATTTATTTTACATAGTATATACACAAAGGTATTATCTGTGCTCCCCTAGTGTGTTTGTTTATAGGCGTACTCCAAGTAACGAAAATCACGACCTTTTTTATGAATCATATCAATGTTAATCCATGTATTCCAATATAAAAATGACGCACCAAAAAATAGATGATAATTACCTGACGTAACGTTCTTATGTATGTATGTTCTATTTGGAAACTAACAATGTTGAAAAGTAGAAAAGTTATGCAAGATACCGTTATAAACAAAGACTGTTTTCTCGATGCACATTGAACTGGTTCCACAGCCTCATTTTCGATTCAAGATCTTTTGGAGTAGGACTTGTGGTACCAGTCTAATGCACATGACCGCATATAATTAGGTTTATCTGCTAATGGATAACCCACGTTATTGGAGGCATGAGGTCGTTTCGTTACTTGCAAGTTCGTTGTGCTATTTGAAAAGTATGACGTATGAGCACGTATGACGATACTTCCTTTTCCGGTTGAGTCCCACACCAAGGACGGGTGATCAGTTAATAGTATAATATTTGTCAAAATATTCTTTAAGAGTGTTTGTGAAACATAAGGAACATTTTTACAGGAAGAATGTTCGTCCTGAAAAGAACGCCATTATGACGTCATTAATAGTCGCCAGACTGGCAAGAATGATCAGTATTGTGCTTATATTTTTGTATGTGTAAATATGTTCATGAATGCCTACTGCATGATTTTGAAATTTAGCAAACATATAATAGAGAGCGAAAGCGCGAGGTAGTCTAGTGTTTCAATTGCGCATGCAATTAAGAACAAAAAACAGAACAAGTCAATCTATTTCGTTTGCTTTATGTACATTGCACTTTTAATAAAAAAATGCATGTTTGCTTTAAGTGAAATGTGAATGTTATGAGCTTTCCAAAAATAGCATTGTATCGAAGAAAGCCAGCTTGTCCCATAATGACCTTGGTGGCTTTATGTAAAATATATAAGCCATATTTATGAGGAGTCAAGAAATAAGACGCAATACGAAATACAGGAAGTTCAACAAATCAGACTTCAAAAGGTAATGTCATTAAAAGGCTATAATTTCTATGATCGGGTCTAAATAAATGTTTCTGTCAAAGGAAGACAACTTTGATGATTCGTTTGAAAATAACCGACGGGTTTGGTCTTCGTGTATTAATATACAGTCGATTAAATAAGTAATACTAATGTGGGAACTATACCATTCGAAAGAGTAACGGGATTTACAGTTAACCCAGTTTCAACCAGTTAAACCTAGACCAACCTAGTTTACTTGATGGGCGTTATTGTATATTTACAACCGTTATCATTTAACCTTAAATGGTCTATAGAGTATACTTTATTCCATGTAATTCATTAATGTTTTAGACTGGACAGTACATAATTTACATTGGTAAAGAACTAACTATTTTGTTCTTTTCTGTCCTGTTCAAGGTGTTTTTATCTGTTTAGTCACATATAAAATGTGTTGTTTAATGTCCGGTTGAACGTAACTTAGATTTTACTACCATCATACTCTACCTTACACAACGACATGTCAGCAATTAATATGTCTACAAAATGTGAGAAAGGGATATCATTGTAGTTAACACGATTGATGATAACGATACCGGTGACACAAATGTCTGCGCATATCTATCTTTTTCAAAGTTTTAATTGACTAAAATGATTTTAACAGTTTATCATATAAATAATGGTTTATCATATAAATAAGTAATAACTCACTGGCTTCGAATGACAAGGTCATAACCACTACTTATGACCTTATACGACTCATGCATATTTTAAATCTGCATCACAAGGCGCTTCTTTTATCCTACTTACGAAAATCGGAACTTAACATGTTGACCAATTTGAAGTTCAAAAGATTGATTTTTCCATAAGTATAGAGTAGTTTTCAGACAGTTTTTGCTTTATTTCTCAAAATATTGAATTTGTACTTACGACCTTCCCATTCTAAGCCAGCGAACAGCATAAAAAATACCCGACCTCAGTATACCCACAATTAAGCTTTCCTATATAATTAAATCAGTTTAGAACGATAAAAAACTCAAAACCTTACTAAACAATATATTCCAACGTTTCTCTTTTGATCGTACGCATCTTTTAAAGAAGTTTACGGATGGTTAGTCCTAGTCCTCTGTGTAGAATTATAACCGTTTCACTTATAAGCCATGTCGAGTTGAAGAATGCCTAAAACGAACACACTTCTTCCATTTAACTATATCATCGTTTACTAGCTTGAACTATGTCCGTACAGCAGTATGTTCCAGGCTAAATATGTTTTCTACGTAACTATGCATGCCGTAAGAGTTTTCTTGAAAGGTTGTAACATTCTTATATCATATCATCCTGAATGAACAGTAATGTTGGGCGACATATGGTAATTTTAATGGTTTATGTCATAATAACCGCACCATAACATGCATGACATACAAACACCATGTTGGCTCAGCAGAACTTTGTTTGACGGATATGATATACATGCATGTTATGAGTTCTGTTGTAAATGAGTTGATTTAATAAATATAATTATTATTATGCTACGAGGACATAATTAAAGTTATTAAGAATCAAGATATGGAATATATATTTTCATTTCTCGGACGTCGATTCCCCGATTTCCATTGAGCACTGAAGCATTTGCATCGCTTCAGCAAACATATTTTGCGGATGCTTCACTCTTGATAATAAAATCAAAAAGCCATTTTAAACAGACAATATTTTACGTTGGTATACATATTTTAATAATAAAATGATAAGCATCAATAAATATGTAAGTGTGCATTATGAAACAATCTGACTGGCAAAACAGCAACGTCAACAAAATCATGTTTCATTATAAATTTATGTATACATTGTAAAACAATTTTTCCAGACTGACAATCCATTTATTCACTCAGTTTGCCTAACTTCATAATGATACCTGACAGAACTGTCTAAATATTATGACATAAAGTGTTGGCGATATTAGCACGACATCTTCATCCACGTAATCTTTACTCTACATCTGTAACTGAGTTGACAGGCGGGAGAATTATTACACTGTTAGTATAAATGAATGACTTTTTTGTACAAAGTACTACATACATACAGTTAAATAAAGAAGGGACTCGGTCGAGGATTTTTTTTTGTTACACTATAACCGAGTTTTCGTTATAAGTGAGTTCGCTATAATGAGTTCCACTGTACATGTATTGTTTCATATTTAAGGTAACCATTAGCGCGTAGTAAGATAAATGCGACTTGAAAGTAGTTTGTTTTGTAAGATTAAAAGAACATATTTTATTTGTAAACTGATTATTTTGAGAATTTAGTATTTTTGCTATCACAATTCCATGTTGTATCATGACTAGTATGACTACGCTTTGATCCAACTTTATTATAATCAATCTAGGTGTATAATAATAAAAAAAATGTTCATACGAGTATGCCTACATTTCGAACAAGTGAGCCAAAAGCTCCATAACCCGTTACATGCATTGCCAACTGATCACATAAAATCAGGGCTTTCATTTGACACTTGAAACTGCACTTTGACTCTTGAATTTAACAAAAGTGTCTATTTTGACTCATGGAAATTTAAGGTGAAGAGTCAAATTAACTATACTTTTATTATAAATTTTCTTGAAATTTGATGATGCTTCTTGAAAATTTAGAGTCAGGAGTCATTTTGACTCTTCACTTTTGGAGGCTAGTGAAAGCCATGTTATTGAATAGGAATAATCTGTGAAACAACAATCCATGGTACAAACATCTTGAAGTTGAAGTTGAAGGTTTACAGAATATCTGGCGTGTTTGGAGAAAATGGGTATAGAAAATTTAATGTTTGATATAAGTCGTAATAGGCTATCTAGGGTTTTCTGTATTATCTCAGGACGACTACAGTATACTTCAGGATACTGTTTTATCAAAGCATTTACGCAAATCTTAAACTTACGATCAAATCTTAATGTTTTATAATACTTTTACAACTACAAAGAGTGATAAATGAAGCTGAAATACCAATCAAGATTCAGTTAGTGAATGTCTACAAACAATATATTAATTATGTCCCTAAGTTGCTCTTGCTTAAGAAATATACAGAATTTAAATTTGAACGTAAGTTTACGATTTCCGTAAGTCTGTTGATAAAACAGTACCCTGGTCATTTAAGTTCTCATGTCGATGGCTTATAATGAGAAGGTCGTAAGTACAAAATTGATATTTTGAGAAATTCCTGTCCGAAAATTACTCTTTACTCTTTTTGGTAACATAAGCTGTTTCAACTTCAATTTGATCAAAATGGCAAGTTCCGATTTTCATAGCATCAGGTTAATAAGTAGCGTCTTATGATGCTGATTTTAAATATGTAGCAGTCTTATAAGGTCATACGTACGACCTTCTCATTTTAAGCCTGCGATATGATCATTAGAGTTCTGTCCCTTGGATTACCATTAGTATATAACTTGTACCGCTGACACTACATAGCACGCATACTGTTTACGAAAGTAAGGCTGACTTTTCCTCAATTTAGGCTATTTACCCCGATCCCTTGGTAGAGCCTTAACGTATTTGTAATAATGAAACCTGTTTTGGTGCAAATAAATGCAGTCCAACAGAGACTGGTGTCGCTATGGCTATAGTAACCAGTAATGTCCGTTTCAAACAATATGCATCCAAATATTTCTTTAAAATAATAATAATATTTAGTGTCCCCAAATACTCGTGTAAGAACTTGATCACGTGGTACGTGTAGAATGTGACGCGTATGCTCTGACTTTGTACGATTTTCGTTTTAAACTACGGAAGCCTGAAATGCCATTGTCACTAATACTAATAGGGGAGCGAAAAGAGTATAGAATATGAAGCGCAATTTAAGCACCTCGGCTATATATAGGTCTTCGTGGCATGTAAGAGGTAGGTGACACCAGAGTGGGACAGTCGTGATCACATTGTGGAACATCTCATGTTACCGATTATGTTGTAAGCTCTACTTCAGCCTAATATACCCTTCAACTTAAATTGTCAGTATCAGTATTAATATAGTTTACATGTATATGGATCGTGTGACGAGCGTAATTCAAATACATTATAGTAAATGCATCTCTCACCGCAAGTGATTATACTGCGTAAAACTTGGTGCATGCATTCAGTAAGACATTAAGATGAATTATTCATAATTTTCAAAAAAAAATCACAACTCATCATCACAGATCTGGTTTATACTCTCAGGGTTAAAAGAGTTATGTATTCTGAGTGTTTCCTGTTTCTTAGTGTTTCAAAATTCTTTTCCTGTTTCCTTGGATACGGATAAATGTTCGATTTTTTAAGATTTTTGGGAATTTTGACTACTCGACCGGTATCATCTTCGTTCTCTGGATTCATAATACCATATCATAATAACAAGCTACGAGTTACGGGTATGTTATACGTGTAGAAAGCTCACAGCGCTAGCCAGGCATGGTAAAAACATATTAGCTAACCAACCAATGATCCATGACACATTTTAACTTTAATCCACTGACATAGTTAGTACGCGAACTCATATACTCGTATATACTATAAATACCGAACACTATACAAGTGTACTAGATTAAGACCACCTTGTATCAGATACATATAATTCAAAAAGTACAGGGTCAATATCTCGCGAGGTTTGTACAGCGTGCGGTAAGGACATACTACTTATACGAGGTAAAATTGTTATTTCATTCCGTTTTATCTCTTTTATATAAGTTTAAGTATTTGCATGTTTCTTCAGAAAATTATTCCCTGTGTTTTGTTTGTTTTGATGCTGTAAATATTATGTTTATCGACAAAAAGTCATAACACAGTCGTAACAATTATGTTTTTTGATGACCGTCGTGATTTGTTGTAAGTGTATAGCACTATACTAAAATGACTAAATGAACTCCATAGCCGTGATGGTATCAGCTGCTCGTAATGCATATGCTGCTTAAGGTGCGTACACACAGTAAGTTTCGGTGTATAGGTCGAGAATGAACATTTTACCACGTGTGCATTATGTCCATACATTTCCCCCATACCACTTGGTAACGGTGCGAACAATACGTTTTGATGTATAAGTCGAGGATGTACGCTTTGCCACATGTACGACATACCCATACACTTCCCTCATACCACTTGGTAACAACGAAGGCGTACATCTTGAGAAAATGTACGAAAGAGGCGTACTTCACCTAACTACATCAAAACTTACTGTGTGTACGCACCTTTACACATTGACTTTAAAAAACAAGTGCCTATAATGCTGACTGGCAAATAAAGTCTATGCCGTTCCTTTAAATGCCTCGGTATAGTATTATGAACTTTTTCATATGCAATTATAGTCGGTAGTATTGATTGTTTAATCCGAGGAATGATGGTAAGTCCAAGTGGCTTATTAAACTTTTTTGACTAAATAACGAATGAAAATAAGTAGCTTAAATGACAAGAACAAAAACATATACAAGACATTAAAAGTCAAAATTGCACTCTGGTAATTTTATCATGAGTCATTACGTAATAGGCACTCAAAACAGTAGGTTGTTAACCGTTTATGTGGACACAGTCCAAATGAGAAACTGTAAAGTACACCTCTCTTCAATGGTGAGTAACATTTTTAATTGGTTTTACTTCATGGAGCTCTCTTCATTAGTCAGTAGTTAATAAAGTTCCCTGAATAACCGTTTAAGTGGAAAAACACGCTGGTTGAACGAACACAACACTCATTTACCAAAAATAATTATCCAGTATTTAAAGGGTACCGTTTACAAATCAGTATCATTCATAATAAATTATCCAGGACTATTGTTTCATAAGTTGTCATTTGCCGTCACCGCTCAGACGAGGAACATGTTATTGAAAGTCTGAGTTTAAAATAGCTACTAATTGTCAAATCGGTTGTATTTTTTCGAAGCTTGAATTAACAACTAGGGACTGTTGGACGAAAAGAGATAGCTGTGGAGTCTATAATTTGCGGCAAGAATGTGCATGATCGAGCTGTCATTTGCCAGTTCAGGCTCCAAATACTAGTAGCCAACCATTCGCATTTCCTGAATTCCTTTTAAAGTTAAGCTGTTTATTTCTTTAGTGGTAATAACCAAGCCATATGCATGTATATATATACATGTTTAACGAGTGTAATTATTATTCGATTCCATTGCGAAGCATACAGTCATTTTGATATACATTGTATATATAGCGTATAATATGTGTTCTACATGGTCATTTAATCATCGATCGTTCGAACGTATTTCATTCACTGAAACCATTTAATTGATTTATATACACTTATGTGTTTTGCCCTTGACATTAGAAATATGTAAATAAACATATTAGATGATATCTTTAAGAATTTAAACGTCGTATTATCAGGGTGGACATACCACGTGGTGTGTGACGTAATTTTTTGCTAAGACGACAAGAAGATAACTGTCAACAAAACGAGAAAAACAGCCGTAAGTATTGTATTCGTTGATCAATTTTCACGAGACTAGCCCCACGCTCAAGCCCAGAAATAATAATATGCATGTCACTGAATGATTTGGCACAAAAACCAACAGTTTTTTCCCGAAAGTGGCTCAACGGTTAGAAATGGACACAATCTGAAAAGCAAAGACGACAAGAAAATATTTATTTTATCATTCATAGCTCTTTTGAGTATAATAATGCAAAATGCGTATTGCCGACATGTATAACAATGTATTAGAAACAACCTGTTAACATAATTAAGCATTATATGGTCCATTTCAAGAAATATTTTGTGAAATAAATAATTCGTCTGAAAATGCTAAGACGACCAGAATGGAAAGACGACAAGAAGACTTAAAACTCAGCATTTAAAACGGGTATAAACTCCTTAATTCATTGTCTGATTAGTATAGTAAGTGAAGTGATTCCCGTTCATAGTCATTTAGGTCCAGAAGAATTCATCACGTGTTACATTCCCTGCTTAATTTGCTGCTTTTGTTACGAAACCGCAATATCGCTGGCTTAGAATGAGAAGGTCGTAAGTGGCCTTATATGACTAATGCATATTTCAAATCTACATCATGAGGCGCTTCTTATGAGCCTATTGCCATGGAAATCAGAACTTGTCATCTTGACCAAAATAATTTTGAAAAAGCTTGTTTTATCATAAGTAAAGAATGAGTGTCAGACATTTTTCTTGTTTTCTCAAAATTTTGATTTTGTATAGCTAGTTTGCGATAGCAAAAAATCGTGTTTTTTTAAACATTTCTATGTAGATCTAATTACGAAGCCTACATGTATGAAATTTTGCACGAATAAATGAAAGTTATCTACCTAATACACACTGAAATTTCAGCAAAATAAGAATACAGTTGAAATACTTTTGTTCATAAGTTCTATGTAACATATTTGTAGTTTTGTATGAAATATCAAGTTAAAAGACTTGATACTTGCAACAGCCACTTTTACGGCCATGTAATACGCCTAACTGAATATTTACGTATTTGCAACCTACTTAATACAACACACTCGAGGCCCGTCTGTGAATCTGACGAAGCACATTTTATTGCTTGCTGTACATTGTTTACAAGCGACACACCTAAATAACCTGAATCATACGGATCTCAATTGATAATAAATCATCAATGGAATACCAGATTACCTCCCTACGTTAAACTGTCCATGTACATGTAATTTCATTATATGATAAAGAATACATGTCTTTTAATAGGTGACTAAAATGGGAGGAGGTAAAAAAATTATTTTGGTCGCTTCGCTGGCAAAGTAACTTCATTATATGAAAATATCAACATATGTCGAACCCGTTGCTTACAAACAACACTTGTTACATGAATTGTACTTTTAACGTTCCCACTTTTAACTACAGTGTATATCTATATATACTATCTGTGAGTTTACGGTTATGTGGCAGTTTGGTTGAGTAATTACGTGGTAACTGAAAGTTAACCAGTATAACCAAGTAAAAGGGGTTCCGGGTGCATGTTGCCCCGGAAAATTTTCTAAACAATGGATCAATCTGGTACATTCTGGGCCTTCTGAGATACCTTTTTTATTAAAAAGGGACCTGATTTCTTGCTAACTACAGGAAAGTTCTTAGATTAAACCAAATTAAGTGCTTACACAAAATTTAAATCGCCTGATTTTGAGATTGAAGCTTATTGTGAAAACTCTCAAAGGTAAGTAGGAGGGTTGGGTGACGTTTAGAGAAATATTTATGTCACGAGCGTATAATGCAAACAATGTGTGTTTAGGTATTTTGATATAATGAAGTTACGTTGCTAGCGAAGCGAGCTATAAAAAATTGTATACGTTTTCACCAAGAAATGAAGGCAAATTGCCTTTTACGAGATACATTAGGCCGAAAATTATACTTTTAGTCTGAATTATTGGGGGAGCCAAAAGATATATTGCCCCCCCCTGTCCAGACATTGGGGAGGCTTGCCCCCCGGCTTCTACGCCCATGTGGAATTCGGAAAGTGAGTAGGTAGGAAGTTATTGTAGTTCTGTGTATTTTTTTACCAAAATCTGATGAATAGATTTTCAGAAATGTTACAAAACACGATTTTTTTCTATCACAAACTAGCTATATTACCTGAATAACGAATTACGCAAATCGAAAGTTGGATTTAAAGGTTTAACAATACTTGTGTTTACAGCGGCAGAAAGACACCAAGAAATGGACAGTATTTTCAAAGATAAACGAGGCGATTTGAAAATATACTATCGTCCAGGAGATATACTTCGTTTATCTAGGTTTGACTAGATATACCCGAGTTAACGGTATTCATTGCTATTCTTTCGAATGGTATAGTTACCTCATTAACTTATCACTTATTGAATCGACTATATATTTTGTTTGCAAATACTTCATTCTTTACGTCAGTGGATCGTTTAACTGCAGCAGAACAGTAAATGACTTTATACAGTGGTTGCTATTTTAGACTGTGTACATGCTATAACAAATAGCCAAATCACTCAGACATTTCAAGTTTTCTTATGTAAAGATTAAGATATAGATTGCCAATGCAAAAATACTTACGAATAAAAATGTTCAGGTAGGCATAGTTTAACTTCAGTGTGTGTTCTAATTATTTCAATACATGTATTGACAGTACTGTTAGTTGAAGTCAGCCATCCATGCTATAGTTTTATGGGTTAATATCAGTTTTAAATTTTGAGTTTTAAATCTTCTTGTCGTCTTTCCATTCTTGTCGTCTTAGCATTTTCAGACGAATTATGTATTTCACAAAATATTTCATGAAATGGACCATATAATGCTTAATTATGTTAACAGGTTGTTTCTTATACATTGTTATACATGTCGGCAGTACGAATTTTGCATTATTATGCTCAAAAGAGCAATGAATGATAAAATAAATATTTTCTTGTCGTCTTTGCTTTTCAGATTTTGTCCATTTCAAACCGTTGAGCCACTTTCGGGAAAAAACTGTTTGTTTTTGTGCCATATAATTCAGTGACATGCATATTATTCTTTCTAGGCTTGAGCGTGGGGTTTATCTCGTGAAAATTGATCAACGAATAACATACTTACGGCAGTTTTTCTCGTTTTGTTGACAGTTTTCTTCTTGTCGTCTTAGCAAAAAATGACGTCACACAACACGTGGTATGTCCACCCTGATTATAGTCAATACCGTATATAAATGCAAATTTAAAATGGTGCGTATGCAATCTTTACAGTTTCTCTATTTAATTAATGTACAAAACGAGCAGTGGTGGATCAAGTTAGTAATAGGGGACCGCTCTTGAACTTTGGGAAACTTCAAAAAGTCTCTTTAATGAAGATGCCTTTTTATAATTAATTATTTTATTCTTTATTTCAATCTACTTCCCATATTATTTACAAAACATATTAACTTATTCTATGCCGTATCTCTTAAATAAGCAAACGGAAACGCCAACTTTCTTACTAGTAATATACAAGTGCATGGTTGAGGCATCGATTTGAGCTCCATCTTTAGCTTATGTCTTCAGACTCAGCGCCATGTATATGCACTGAAGTTTGGATGGATTTAAAAAAAAAAAAAAATGGTCACTTTAACACGAGCTTATATTTTACGACTCCCCTTACAGATCTAAATGAAACACACGTTACAGCCCCTGTGTTCCATGTCGGGTAGACGTACATAGTAGTTGATTATCAAGTGTTATCTCAGTTTTAACACATTGACATCGCTAACCTAGAAATAATTACATATCTTATATGAAATTATAACATTATACGAGCGCTATTATCTCTATTATCTCGCATGCAAGGACAACACGTTTACGGTTTCATTAAACTTTTGGATGAAGCGAAATTGGCTCGTGATCAACGCATTTGTCATGTACTGCACGTGCAATATCATAAAATATAAAATTATATATTAATTGCAAGTGTTTTGAATCAAATTTGAAACTTATCAGAGATGTTGTTAAATTGTTCACAAATGGGAAAATAGGAGAGTTCATAAAAGTAAAGATGTTTTGTCGATTATCTCCCTTTAAATAATTTTGAAAAAAAGACTAGGAGTTACTCTCAAATAATATTTGTTCTTCTTCGTTTTTTGACAAAATCGTACAAGCTAAGTTTCGAAACTGAAACACATTATAGTTGATGGTCTTCAATATCTTTTGAGGATTTAAACAAAAAGAGAGCGGGCATTGATGAGCTTCTGACAGTCGGTTATATTTAGTTTGTGGTAACGAGACTATATTATAATACATTAGGTATTAAAACATAGCAAATATTGATCCATTTGTAGACTTAACCTGAGCAGTTAAATTGGCCAATTAAATTTCAATAAAATTGGTGAATTGTTGATAGATATTTGAAATAAAGCTATTTGGCGATATCTGCGTGTTATATCACATATTGTCGGTAATACGAAAACAAGTTTAAATAACAGTTCTTCTACCGTAAAACGACAGGTTAAGTTTTGTGCAACCAAACAACTTTTTCTGGTTTCATTTTAATTTATTATGGTTGTTGGTCACTGCAATTCTCCACCTAATGTAACTTTATATTTCAAGTTTCAAGTCAAAATCTTAAATAGTTTTCAAGATATGCTTCGGACAAATTTGATTCCGAAAATACTAAAGGGGAGATAATTTAAAATTTAAGACAGACAGAGTTATGGTTCTTGGTCACAGCACTTCTCTAAGTTGCCATCTATTTAATATTCAAAGTTTCTAGTCAATATCTTAAATAGTTTTCAAGATATGTTCCGAACAAAATTTGTGACGGACACTTACATTTTTGCATTACCCAATGCCTGATACAATGTATGTTTATGCATTTTGTACGTGGTACGAACAATTCATAAACATATTTCTTTTAACATTACTTCCGAGTTAAGTTTACATAATGCGATTTTTAGATGAATAAAGATAATATTAAAATATGACTTACCTAATTAAAAAACGAATGTATATCACCTTAATTCACACACACAATAACAGAGAGCCAGTGTCCATTACCAACATCTGTAGCCAATTAATTAGTCGTACTGTCGGACCAGCCTCATGATTAATGTGGCCTTAGACACCCTCGGACAGGTTGACAACCATGTATGTCTGATATTTGACACATCTAGTATTAACAGCATCTAGTAATATAACAAATATATAGTTAAAACAATAGGTAATATAATATATAATAATTATTATTTATAACGAAATTATTATACATGTGATAAAACCATATTATATTGCTATACATCTATGCATCCAACTGCCTGACCAACATATTTGAGAGATAGATAACGAGATAAATCAAATTTACAACAAACACCTGCTGATAATTAAGATAGTATTGTTTTCAACCGACTTTATGTCTTGGTTTTTAGTAATATAGTGTATTCATACAGTATATATAGTATTTGGTCGAAAGTGCACTTTACTAGTTTATCTTGAAAGTCCGAACTTTACTTTCCGTTAAAGACTGGCTAGCTATTCCCCTCTAGTCTCAAATCCTATTCGAGCCACTGTCTAATCCGGCCGGAGCTTAGAACTACAAAATAAATATAAATTATTGAGAAAACAATTGAACACTGTCTGTTATTTACTCTATATTTATTGAAAAACAAACTTTCTTTTGGTCAACATTATACAAGGTCCGAAATTCATGTTAAAAATGCTCCTAAAAAGCGCCTTATGATGTAGATGTCAAATGTGTATCAGTGTTATAAGGTCGTTAGTAGTATTTCCGACCTTCTCATTCTAAGTCAGCAATATTTCGGTCATCGCAGTTGAGGCGGTCGGAGTAATTCACAGTTTCCCTCGAAATATGCAAATTTTGCTACTCACCGGCCGGTGTTCGCATGCTGGCCAGATATCCACGACGCATCGGATACAAGTAAGCCGTCCGGTACCAAACCTTAACCAATGATGATGTATAGTAGAAAAACTGAATACATTACATCTGGGGTCCGATGCCTAAACAAAGCACTACCGGGCGTCTTCATTTAGTTACCTCCCGTTCAGTTAAATATAGAAAGCATGGACTGCCTCCCATTACAATCGCTACAGAACGCTCAGCTTTATTAACGGCCTCATGGTCTATCTTCAGACAACCACCGAAAGTTGATTATATCTTGTACCTCCTATCATTTGATTTGTTATATGTTTTTGCTATTTTAAAAACATATTCAATGCCAATCTGAACAGTCTCTGTTTAAATTATTTAATCTCTTTTTGGAATTGAATTTATATAATTTGAATAATTGTAATGACAATCCAACTAACAAATATGCAAATGAAATATACATATGATACTCATACGGCACATGGATAAATGCATAAAGCTTAGGTCCCGAACATTTTCGCCTCGGGGATGTTCTCAATGCGATGGACATAAATGAGCTTCATGAGGTTTCGGAAACAGGATCCTCTAGCATAGGGCAAACTTTGTGAACGGCATTAGACATTTATTGACATTAGGGAATTACTATATGTATTTGCATTTTAATTCCACGTCACCGATGAGGATTTCCTCAGTAGGACATAGGCTTAAATGACAAAATACGAGGGCCCATCAATAATTTCGTGAACTAATTTTATGTTGTGAGTATAAATAACCTTACACACTTTTAGCCTCTAGTCATTATTAAAGTAACACCCCGTGCACAGTTTGCATTTATTTAATTGCTCGACCCATAACCGGAGCACGTGTTACAGGCCGTCACGTGACATCTCCCGCAACGTTTTGTTTATGACGCACCCAACATCTCTTTGGGGGTTGTATTTCTAATCATGCAGGCTATTTTTGAGTTTTGGAAATGGCCAGAAGTAGCCAATAGTCTTGTCTGGAGTACTGGATGGGTGCTGTAACACTTGTCTTAGATCGTGTCCGAAACAACGCTGCGGCTACGGATCGGCGAATTTTCACGATATATCAGAATTTCATATCTTTGAAGTTGTATGTGCTTTCTTTTAATAGCCGATAACAACTGGTATTTAATTATTGCTACAATAGTATCTAATAACAGTAGCTTTCAGGGAAACACAATAATTACAAGTTATTCTTTGATGTCATAAAATATTATGGTCTATACACTTTACCGACCGCCAATTTTAACAACCAATGGCCGGCGAATATGCTTATCGTCTTTGTTTGCTCCTCTATTGCCCTTTAAGTACTTCTTCGACAATGAAAATGCACTATTCGATTACCAAGAGTCCATACAAACTGCATGCAAAATTTTCTGAATGTAGAAGACATATTGTCTGAGTGATGTATAAATCTTTAATACAATACGTTACTCGATCATACCAGGCGACGCCATTTTTAATAACGAACGCCAATGACATGACGTTAGAATATTGCTATGACGTCATAAAAAGTGACGTCATCAATAATTTTTTATGCTTAATTAATTGGATACTAAATTATCTTTGACCATGCAAAATTTCAATAAGCTATGTCAAAGCGTTATGAAACAGTAGAATTAGTTCACGAAATTATTGATGGGCCCACGTACATGATATTCCACATGTGTGTACACTTCCAAAGGTGTAAAAGCTCACGTTTAATCAAACTATGCAATATATATGCTAATTATTCTACATGCATAAGTCAAGTTCTACATTGAAAGTGATCTTGCATTTGTCACTAAATAAAACCACACTTGTAAAAAAGTCGATACCAGTATAACTAGTTGAGTTAGTGTTACGACAGACGCGCTTGTTGCCAACTCAGGTAGCTTTTATTCTCTCTCGGCGTACTTATATTGATTGATACCTTTTATATGAGTGACTGTGTATAATACCTTTAGGCAGGATGATTTGATTAACGATAATACAGCTGTCTCATAGATATACACACGTATACAACTTTACCTTATATTGAACTGGAATTCAATTCAATCAATATTAATCTATAACGTACGTAGTGTTAGAGTTATAGATTGAAATTTCATTAAAACAGGTCCTTAATGAGTGGTAATCAGTGAATATGTGTCTTTGTATTTATATATTGTATATTATTGACAGTTGTCCGTGATAAGCACCACAGCCTGAGGATGGATAAACCAGAACTGGCAGAAGAAGCATTTCTACAAGTCCAAAAGGATACAACCAAACGTATGTATAGTTTTTTTGTACAAATATCATACATGACAATGGTATACGAGTATTTCACTACATTGTTTACTTGTTGGGCATTGTTTATGCATTTTCCATGCAAGTGTGCTTTGTATGCGTTTCGTGCACTTCTGTAGGGTTCTGTAGTATGCTATCTTTAGTTTCGAATTGCTTGATAAATTACTAGAGCATTGTACTAGATTTAATTTTGAAGCTCAAATGTGATAGTTTTCCACCTAACAACCAATTACATTACATTACCATTACACCAATTATCATTATTCCTCATTTTGACCCACGGTCATATTCGTTTTGAGCTAAGTATTTTCTTCGCATTCAAAATTCGTAAAAATCACGTCACGCATCATTCTCAAGACCCACACTGTGTTATAAATACATATGGCCCACACGGCGCGTTCTAAGCCTCTAAACTTAATTATTCACGTCAAAAAAGATCAACAGTTAAAGCAACATTCACAAAATAAATCATTCATGTTCAACGTGGGCAGTCATTTCTCGCCAAAAAAAGAAACAGTTCGTCCCTTTTGATTTATGACCTATCGTGAAAAATGATCGTGTATCTTATTTTTATTTTCAGGAAAGCAGAAACTGTTTGGATCATGTCGGTTTAAATTCGGAATTGTCGCAATTTTGGCAAATGTTATATCATACTTACATCGTGTAAATTTGAATATGGTAATCGTCTGTATGATTAACGAACCAGTTGTTGTTATACCTGAACCGGAAGGTGAAATAGAAGTGTTGTATAAAGAATTTAATTGGAACTATTCATACTATGATCAAATTCATCATCACAGTTCATACCATACAAACTTTGAAGATAATTTAAATAACACGGGCTTCAATCATTGGCCAAGAGAAGCAGCCATGGTTGACCAATCAGAGGAAGTTTTATCAGTTACGAAGACAATTCCAGTGTCTTTTAATAGTAGTATCAACACCACTATGGTACGTAAGGGAGCACTCTTTCTTTTCTTTACACACTTATTGTTGATGAAACATCTTTTGACTTCCTAGAATAATGTAGAATGAGCATTTACATTACAGTGTTTAAGTCCTTTGCAATTCGTTGAAATGACATGCCCTATTTGCTGAATTAGAAAATCGTCATCCGAGAACATTGCTAAGGAGTTTAGTTAAAACTGACACTTACAATGCTTTATGTTGCTAAAACTATGCTTACTTAACTACCTTTAGAACACATATCCTATTAAATAAAGTGAAATTTTATTAATTATAAGAGTTGGTTTTACACTTGAGTCAGATATGATTTTCATAAATTATTGCAGTTTAAAACACTTTGTATCCTCGTCTTGGAGATATTCGTTCACTGGCAGACAATTTACAATTCCAGTTTTGTGTGTATTCTATCAGATACATCAGCCAAGATTTGATTGGGACAAAACAGAAATTTCCTTTCTTCTCTCATCATTTTACTACGGATGCATCTTTACACAAATACCAGCGGGATATTTAGCACATCGTTTTGGTGGGAAGCACGTGGTCACCTCATTCTTCGTCATCTCCATGATTGGTACTTTTCTATCACCAATAGCAGCTGAGACACACATTATACTACTGTTTGCTGTTCGGGTTGTTTTAGGTATGGCTGCCGTAAGTATCTTTTTTTAGTTTCATGCCCTATGGAGATCGCCATACATTGGACCATTCTTTGTAGTAATGTAAATCGCATGGTTACTAAAATATTTAAGGTGAATTTATTGTCAACGATAAAAAGGTCACAGCACGAAATATGAAAAACGGGTTTGTGAAAACAGATACAACCAAAATATGCTGTTACAGTTACGAAATGGTTAGACCACTATATACTTTTTTTCAGGCGTAAGGTATTTGAAATGTCTCAGCAAAAGAATATGAGAAAATCGGACAAGGAAAGCATAGCTCAACTTAACTTGCCGAGCACATAAAACATGAAAACAACTTTACATAACACGAATACCGAACGAGAAAATAAAATGCACAAGTCCTAACTGTCAAAAAGCTAAATAACTTAAAGTTTTATAAAGATTATAACGAACACATAGAAGAGTTTAGTCTACTTTAGATTACTATCGGCTTGTTTTACCAACGATTGTTTTTGCATTTTGTATGCATTGTAACATTTTGTTCTTAACGTTCTTTTGTGTGATTATTCGTGCATCTAAATTCCTGCTAATTGAACTATACTTAGTTGTTCAGCTTTCCGCAATGTATGTTTACCTCAATGCACGGACATAAATCAATAACCATGTAAGCTGAAATAGGTTCACATACATGTATATTATCTACACTTAATCTATGTTGAATTATTTATTTTACTCTTTAATTCCAGGGACTGTTTACACCTGCTGTTTATTTGTTAACATTTAAGTGGACAGCACCAACAGAGAGGGCCACCATGTTGGCATTTGTTATTTCAGGTAATAATACGTAAGCGTCCTTGAGTTCTTATACTTTTTATTGCGATCGTTTTCTACATAAGCCACGCTTCCGGATGGCTCAACTTGGCATTGAACTAACCCGATGATGCCGGTGTATCCTGTTTAAAGGATGTTCACCTATACAAGACAGCGTAGTGCTAAAATAAAAATAATACATGTAGTTAGTTACAAAGTCTCACTGGACAGTTTCAAACACCATTTATGCTCACCTTTTGTAAATATATTTTAATTACGTCTTGTTTACTCGTATGTATATATATATATGTACGAACTATGTCTTGGGTATGTTCATGTACTTATTTGAGGTATGTGAAGTTGGTTGTTAAGTGTTAGGTGCTCATTCAGAAGTGAAATCATTTTGAGTTCACATCCGCAAGAAGTTAAACTCAAATGTTCACACGTAAGTAAATAAAAATAGTTGAGTTCAAATCTGCCAGATTTTAACTCAGAAGTGAAGATAAAACACTCCATAGACTGATACAACTTCATCGTCTGCTAGGCGTTGGACATGGTGGACAGAAGAGCGATTTAGAGTATTCCGCGGAACTATGGTATACCGGAGACAATTGTCAACATACATCATACGGAGTATGTACAACTTGGTATATGTTATTACACAAACCAAGTGATCCACGATATATGAATCAATCAGAACTATTCTGCGTCAACAACGGCGTTATATAGGGCTGTTTTCTCTCCCTAATACCTTCCATATCGACTGGGTGATGAGGACAGCATTGGACCAACCAAGAGCAATCCAGTGGACACTGACGCAAAAACTAGAAGATCTAGATTTCGCTGATGACATATGACTTTTATCACACTCATCCACACACATCCAAGAGAAAACAGAGCGACTACAGACTATCGCAAAGAGAACAGGATTATAGATTACTATCAAGAAGACAAAGAGTTTGAGAATCAATAGAATGAAGAGAAGAAACAGTGGAAGACGCCCCAAAATTTAATGATCTCGGAAGTATCATCAGCAAGATAGGAGGCACTGATGATGATATCAAAGCGAGGATTGAAAAAGCCAGACACGTTTTTGTCATATTGAAGCCCAGTTGGAATAGCGGGATAATTGACCTAAGATAAACTAAAAATCTTCAATTCCAATGTGAAGATTGTTCTCCTTAACGTCTCCGAGAACTGGTAACACACAAATACGATACACAACAAGCTAGCTGAGAGTTTTCATTAACAACTGCATCAGGCTGATTCTACGCATCAGATGGTCAGACAGAATATCAAACCAAGAGCTATGGCGAAGAACAAACCAGATACTCATCACATGCACTATCGTACCGAGGAAAGGCAAATGGATTGGGCTCACTCTCAGAAGAGACACAAACAACATCGCCAAGCACGCTCTTGACTGGAACCCACAAGGCAGCAGGCAGGAGAAGAGTCAGACCAAACATGACATGGAGACGAACCCTCAGCACAGAGTTCCAAAGATCCAGTATATCATGGAGAGAGACCAAGCAGACGGCACAAGATCAAATGGCGAGCTGTTGTGGCGGCACTATGTCCCAGCCGAGATGAAGAGGACTAAGTCAAAGGAAAGTAAGAAGTCAAAAATTGAACATTAAAAAACTTCATTTCTGAATGAACATGTAACAGATAACAGCCAACATCACAGAACTACTTATTTGTCAACTGTCTTTAACGACTGTTAATGTAATGTTGAACGACGACGTTAAGCTACGAATAAACATGGTTCGTGTTTGCATATCAAAATGCTACCATATAATGAGTATTAGTATTGCATGTGTACATTGTATCCCTGATATCATTATTCAGGACAACCTCTTGGAATAGTGATTGCATATATGTCATCAGGATTCTTCTGTGCTCTCGGCTGGTCGTCAATATTTTATGCACATGGTACGTTTGTTTTAATTTATATCACTATAACATTATTGTTTTCCAAATGGTTTTGATTGACACAAATATAATATAAGTATGCTTGAACTCGTTCTTAGTACTAATGTTTTACCGATCTCGTTAATTGATCTAGTATCACTTGAAGTCCTCCATTTACTACACTAATGCTAATAGCAGATTTGCTCATTTCACTGTCTTACCACGGTGAGTATAACAAACATTTTGAGCCAATTAAAACGTCAATCTGTCCCAGTTCAACATTACGTTTAATCATAGAATTTTACTCTTAACATACGTGTCATCATGTGTTTGCGCGAATCGCTATCGACCAATCAAAATACATGATGTTACATTCTAAGATAAGCATAACATATTCAATAAATGTTTGTGGTTTGCTTGCTCCGCCATGTTTTATCATTAGAATTTACTTAATATGTTCAAATAATCATGCATCATTTTGTTCGTAGGTGGACTAACAGTAATCATGCTTGTGCTTTGGATATATGAAGTACACAGTAACCCAGATGACCATCCACGTATATCTCAAGCAGAAAAAGAGCTCCTCACACCAAAAATAAGTAAAGCATCTCTGGTAAGTAACTAAATACAAACTATCTTATTGAAGATAACCGATTAAAAGTCACTGAGTATTATACTTACAACAACGCCAAAGACGTTAGATTAAAATCAGATACCAATTCAACAATTGCTAGATATATATTTTATTTCAACGCATTTGCTTTGTATGCAAGTATTACTCTCGTGCATATCCTAAAAACGGGAACGAATCCAGAGTATACATGTGACAAACTGGTCCTTGATCATCACAACTGATACAACAGAAACATTGTTAACGGTAGGATAAAAAAATGAAAATCATAACACTATATGTATATGTATTGATCAGTATAAATGCAGCCATTTTGAGTCTTAAATACAGATAAATAATAATACAGATAGATAAATACAGATTCTATTATGTTAGGAACAAATTCTGTATTTGACAATATTCATATAATGAAATCGGACAGGGGAGTATTCACTAAACTTAACCAGCCAAGCACAGAAAACACCAATAACATCACATAACGCAAATACACGACATCATACTCACACATAACCGAAGAGAAAATGTTACATACATGTATAGTCGCACTAATATACGTAACTTTGTTACTAAGGCATAAATTATTAACGTATGCATGTTATGATAAGAAACATGTCTAATCTAGATAAGTTGGTATTGGAAAATATTCTTGAAGCATTGTAAATGTGACGTGGGTGCTGTGAACCAACATAATTCGTCATTTGTAATACTATTTATAGAAAGCAGTTCCGCCTATGCCATGGAAGTCAGTACTGACGTCACAAGCTTTGTATGCAAGTATTCTTGCTCACATAGCCTTTAATTGGGGATACTTTACAGTTATTATCAACGTACCGATGTTCCTGAACGAAGCATTTGGTTTCATTATTGCTGAGGTGAGTAATACACATTAAAATGTATAAACTGTTTAAAAAACATTATTATCATAGGCTATGGCACAAACGCAAAATAACGTTGTACCAATTGTAATAGTGTGTGCATTTTGGCCTCTTGCGGTTTAAACTAGGTCATTCAGTTTGGGCATTCAGAATTTGATTGCTAAAACTAGGTCATTCAGCTTTTTGACAGCTGGAACTCGGGTATTTTCATTTTCTCATTCGGTTGTGTTTTAGACATTATGTGGTATGTGGTTTTTTATGCTTTTGGGTGATAGGCTGTTTAGGTCGAGTTTCCTGTCAGTTCAAGCTTAAGAACAAACTTAGTTATTTTTTAATCTTTTAGATAACGTTTTGGGGACTGGCTTGCTGGAGTCTGGCAAGTTTCTGTATCTTTGTCCCCGTTACGTTTCTTTGGAAATATTTTATTTTCTACTGATGTTAGATATATTGTGTGTTGCCAAGTTACCTGTTTGTAGTGTGATTTATCAGGACTACTAGCAATTGGTGGTTTATGCTGTCAGATAATTATATGAGATTATTTGTGCTCAGTGTCACTCTGTCTGTCGCTCTTGGTGATGTGGTCTGCAATTGGTGTTGTCTGTCAAACATTTAGATCCCAACTGTATATCATTTATGTTATGCTTAAGTTTTTGTCAATGCAAAACCACCGACTGAAACGTTTGTTTCCAATACCCATTGATCTGTCTTTTGGTTTTGTGTTTTCGTCATGGTGTGCGATCGTTCTTGTGATTCGTTCATATCTGACGACTCTTGTACGGCGGACTGTCATAGCAAGGGGTCGCAGTTCATTTTCCTTTGATCTTTTTGTCCTTTCCTTTGCGTGTGTCTTCCTTATATGCCGTTGTTTCCCCGCTGTTTTTGTTTGAGTATTGTTCTGTGTCGTCTGATTTGTCTTTTACAATAACATAAGGATATATACTTGTTTGTGAATTATCTCAAAAAGGCGATGGTAAAAGAAAGAAACAAAAAACTTTTCGCTATGCTATTTAGTTGTGTAAAAAAAGAATCTTTCAGAAGCAAATATTTAGTCTTTTTTACATTTAGTTGTAATGTCAAAACCAATGATGTACCGTTTTAGCATATATTTGTGAAACTAGGTCATCCTGCCCTTTAACAATGCTGACTTTGGGAAGTAGGTTTAGGGCGCCGTTTTTTGTTTTAATTTCCTTGTGAAACTATGTCATCCTGCTCTTTTACAGCGGATAATTTGGTTTTTAGTTTAGTTCGTTATGTTACGTTTGGGCATTGCTCCGTGTAATGTTGCTATGATTTGCTGTTACTGTTTTCTGTGCTCGGCTTGTTAAGTAGAGTGATTCATTGTCCGATTTCCTCATATCGTTTTTCTATAAAAGGCCAAACAAAGAATTCACTGTTAACAAGGCATATAGATTTATATATAACATAATATATCTTTCTTATAAAAGTGTCTACTTTTCAGAATGGAGTACTATCGGCTGTTCCATACATATTTTGTACAATATCCACGATGTTTTCTGGTAAACTATCAGATGCGATAATAACTAGAAAACTATTAGACGTTCAGCGCACAAGAAAACTTCTAGGATTCATAAGTATATACACGTTTATAAATAATTATCTTATATTAGTGATAGCTTACGAACACTATTATTCGAACAATGTGTTATAGTCTAAAGTGTATGTGTTTGGATTTACGCTGTCATTGACGTCAATCAAATATTTCGACGTAGTCAAAGTTATGAATGTCTTCCTCAAATCACGAACAAGTCTAAATACGTGTAATTCATGTGACAATGAATCGCGAATTGAAACTAGTTTTTCAATACACGTACAGCCTCTTTCAAAGAGATAAATACTTATTTAACTATTTTAAATTATTTGACAATGTCGTACTTACACCAATGCTGTTACTAAAGCATGTCAGTGTATACATGTATGTAGAATATATGATAAAACGCATGTTTAATATAGAAAATTACGGGTATGTTTTAAAACAGTATACGCATGTGGGTAATGTCATGGTTGACTTTTATTTTGTCAGGTTTAGGTGGAACTGCTCTATGTTTATTATGTGTTGGCCATGTAACATATGAACTACGATACGTGGCTGTCATGTTAGTGTGTTTCTCCTGTATATTTAGTGGACTATCATTTGGTGGTATATTTCCTTCATTTGCTGATTATTCAGGCGTGTAAGTGTAACATTTTTATACAATTATCAAACCACAAACAATCAATATCGTCACAGAAATAATATTGTATTGACAAGAAAGTTATAAATTAACAATAACCACGCTTTGCAATGCTTATACTTTTGTCTTGATAGTGTTAATACGGCAAGAAGTTTCCACACCTTGCGCTTTCCTCATTATCTTTGTGTTTAGGTGAAAACTTTAGTTAGGAACGATAAAATTTAATGAAATTTGCTGTGTATGTTGCTATACAGTTGATGCGAATACGCCTCTCGGTAACGGAAATGGAATGGTGTTAAGGTTAAAAACAGTGTTCCTAAAAATGGAAAATCATTTTCTGTAGGATGACTTTTGTCAATGCCACCGTTACTGAAGTAGAAAACCAGTTTCCTTTCAATAATGTCTTTTAGGAATATTAATTTTTGATGCTATTATAAGTCGCCATGAGGCAATTGTAATTAGGATCGAATACGTGCATGTTTATATTATATATCCTTGTTTATACGACAGTTATATTTTACTAACCATAGTAACACAATATATACACATATACATATACACGTGTATCTAGAGAGTTAGTTATTTACATTATACGTATAAATATAGTTAGAACAGAAACCTGTATTTTTACAATTTGATATTTTTCCTTAATGTATGCATGCTACTTAGTTTTTCTAATATTTCTTTTTAAAAAATAGTTCTGAGTTTTCTATACCCTGTACGCTAAAACAGTTGTTTTATAACAGTTTTGTAGGGCCTGTGTTTGCAATATCCAACTCAATCAGTGTGATAGTAGTCATAATATCCGCAATGACCACCGGGTTACTTACGCCCAATGTAAGTATAATACAATTGTAATATAGATCTAGGTGTAATATACATGTTGTTGTGTTTGTACTGTTTGGCGGGCCTAAGGATGGGTAACTGAAACATCGACAAAGAGTAAAAGAAAAACAATGTGTAATATACAGTAATATTTATATATATAATGTACGAGTTGTAAAATTTATTTTGTACTATTTCGGACAAAATAATTTTTACATATTTTGTTTTATTTTCGGTCATAATCAACGTGGTATTGTTGTTAAGGTACCGTGACCACGGACCGACGAGTGATTGGATGATTGGACGACATGCTTGTTAAATAAAATGAAAGATTCAATACCACTGGTGTCAGAACTGATAGATTCAGTATATATATTTTATGACAAAGATTTGCCCAAAGGAAAGAAAAGCTCTCGGTGCAATTCAAACATAAATGAAACTGTATTACCTCTATCCATATTTAGTTATTTACCATTACATTATCCTGATCAAACAGCCTTCACGTTACTAGAGTTTGTTTTTGCATATGTATCAAACTTGGGCTTCCTTGTGTGCTGATTTATAAATATGATGTATACATAATACCTTAAACGTCGATACATTAAATTGTGAGAGTTACTTCCCGTTATATTTACAATGACAGAAGTGCAAATGCTGTCTTTATAATAATCGAATAAGTTTGTATCTTTAAAGAAATATAAAACAACAGTAATAAGTATAATTTAATTCCAGATCTAAGGAGTATCACTGGTAGTTATCACTAAACTACTGAGCTGTTATTATATAGTTGACCACTTTTCACAGGGCTTACAGACAGAATGGCAGACTGTGTTCTATATAGCAGCTGGTATAACGTTGTTTTGTGCTTTTGTGTTCGTTTTGGCTGGAAAGGCGACACTGCAAAGGTGGGCAATGGTAGACACTGATTACAAATTGGAAGTAGAAGTCGAAGCACCAAGTAACACAACGGAGTTAAACAATGGAATATACAATGGAATACACAAATAAACAAAAGAATCACACGGGATTATTATCTACGATAGTGTGATGGAGAATAATGCATAAGAACGTGTTTCGTACACTATTTGGAAATATGTGTTTGTGAACTATTTGGAACGTGTTCCAAACACAAAGACAAACTATACTGTAGATTGGCAAGATCTCAACTTTGAACTTTTGAATAAGCCTTAACACATACAATAGTCTCTAAAAGACTTATATTACAAAGGTTTATTTGCTTTGTTAGAGTGTATACATTATCTGAATAGTATAATACCAATTTAGCTCTTAATGTAAACATACAAGACGAACGGCACAAAACAGCATATTCAAAATGGGACTACACAATAATTTATCATATCATATCAGAAGAACAACATCAAAATGAACAACAAAACTTCGTATAACACTCCGACACCCTGCATCAGTCAATCAAAGTGACCAGAGAACCTGAGTAAGTGTAAATTGACAGCGACAGATCACCAGGGAGAACGAATATGACAAGAACAACCCACTTAACTACACCCAACAGAAACAAATGCACAAGCCATTCGCACACAAAATAATTAGCCTTATATCGGACAACCAACTTTAAAGATAAATGTAGTGAAAGTTAATAACGTCTCTGTATACATTGAATATGATCATGGCTTACCTGACTAGATGTAATTGTCGAAGTCACTCGTTCAAATACATTTATGTTGATATAGTATAGTTTATTCATTTATGTTGATATATAATGTGCTATTTGACGCTCTCTTTTTATTGACTTTGTTTATTATGTTTTATTAAATTTCTATACATGTTCATAGCGTTATCCTTTATTTATTGTGACTTGCAAGTATCACATTAACACGTGGTCAGTGTTTCAGAACATGACCACATGTCTGTGACAATTCTAGCATTACTGCCGAAGTAGTTATCACATACCATCGAATGTCATCTTGCTATCTTCCTAGCATGTTTCGTTTCTACCTTGGTTGCCAACTGGACCTATAATGACAATGGCTGAAGTGATAAGGAGTAAATGATTGGAAATAAAAGGCACCGTTTGTGGAATACAGTGCGGGTACCACTGTGTAAATAGTATAAATAGATTGCGCGGAGCACACATATCGTCTTTGACATATATGCAGAATATGACAACACAATCAATTGATATGACTATTATATTTACGACTATAAGTATTTCATTGGTACAATTTCATTTACATGATAACACTGGTGGCAAACGGGTTTGTTTACCAAAGGGTTCCTAAAACATATGAAACTTAAAAAATAGAATAGGCATTCGCTGCTTTATTTTATATGTAATGACATATGATGAATAGTTAGTCGAAAATCAAGCAACATAGGGAAAAACAACACTTACGACAATACCTCCGAACATATAAACAGTTATCGCTTAATTCTACGAACTTTTGATTCACCCAATATGTCTGGAACACACTAGATATTTCAGCACTGTGAACATCTGGGACTAACCTCATAGGCCCACTACGTCTTTGACTGTAAACTTTTTGACAAATAAAACCCCATTTGCAAATGCTCCAATAGGTTGCCAATGAGTGTCTGTCTCTGCACTTAGACACCATCTTGACACCAGATTGACACCAGCGTGTCCCTGGGTTGATTTCTGTTTAGTCCTAATTTGTCATTCAGCTTCAAATTGACAACTTCTACACATGTTTAGAATACGATCGTATTAATGTAACGGAAGAACAGGAGGCTTCTTGTCACCACAGTTATCGTACCATCAAACGTTCGGGGTCAGCACTTTACCAACCAGACTTGCCTAATCAGAGTACAGCTGTTGCTGACTAAATCCAACTTAGCATATCTGCTACATAACACTTACAACTTCTTGTAAGTGTAGTTGAAACAGAAAGCAAATCTTATGCACGTAAAAGCACGTTCTGGTTAGAATCACCATGATTGAAGAATAAGGCGATGTTGCAGATAAGTTACTTTTGACTTTACTTTCTTTATAAAACTTTTGTGCGTATGTACGTTTCATCAGAACTGATAATGTGAATACCTAGCCGGTTCTTAAGTTCTATATCGTTTAACTGTAAATTTACTAGGGGTTTTCTTATAGGTATGTATGGCTACTACAAGTACAATAAATTGATGTACTATCAATACACATGATTAAGCTCGTCTGCTTTATATCATATCAAAATTCATTTGAGACAATCGCTCGGATTTTAAAGCTTAAAATTCATAGATGTCCGTAGCTCTAGGTGTGCACATCTCTAATGAATTACATTAATAATATTGTAAACAAGCCAAACAAAATGCTTTCTTTTTAATAACATGTACATTTTAATATTACTTTATGCATCCGTTTAACAACAACACTGTTCAAAGCAACATATACGAATAAACATTTCTATATACAATCCAGGAACAAAACGTTCAGTTAAGGTCC
The DNA here is from genome assembly GCA_963678985.1 of Spisula subtruncata. Classification (NCBI taxonomy): domain Eukaryota; kingdom Metazoa; phylum Mollusca; class Bivalvia; order Venerida; family Mactridae; genus Spisula; species Spisula subtruncata. The sequence continues at coordinate 21,279,124 of OY787672.1, read as the reverse complement.
CGATCTCCCGAAGCATCTCAATCTGAGCTTAATCTTATCGCAAATTATGCTTTGTTAATTTCTTTGGGAGGTTGGATTCAAAATTGGTTTAGCGAAACCGACATGTATTTTGAATTAATTACAATTCAACCTTCAGATTTATCTAAAATTCAGACACTGGTACTTAAGGTGCTTCGGGACAAATAAACAGGTATTTTGCGGTACCACATATGGTCGGACTGGTGGTTAAAAGAATGTGTTTAATACCGACTCACCCCTGTGAGTCATTTTTCGTCTGTCACCAAATTGAAATCAGAAAGCAATTATGCAGTCTAATATTCGTTACTGACAGTGCGTTTGGTAAATACGAAAACAATAGCCAGTGAAACAGGCCTTGTCAGAGCAGTTCGGATTTCTCACTTACAGATAGGTATAGTAATCATTGTTATTATTGTTTCCCTGATAAACCAAAAGTTCAAACTAATGCAAATACTAGTATATTTGTAGAAGAAAGGACTAAGTTCACCGCAGTAGCAACCACCGTATGAAAAATATTAACTGCAATCCTGATTGGGAGTTATGTTTATGAGCATGGCATTTGAACCAAATTTGATCAAGGCGTTGTCTTGGGGAACTTGGTCGAGTCTTGGCTGGGTTTCGTTCGGTCTCATGCAATGATCGTTATTCTACCATTTCTTTGTGAAATTGGGTCATCCTGCATTTTTCGGCGGGGACTTGGATTTTTTATTGTTTCTTTGGCTGATGTGTGGGCATTGCTCGGTGTAATTGGGTTGTGGTGTTTTTGATTTCTGTGATCGGCTGGTAAGGTTGAGTGCTGCATTCCCTGTCTGATTTCCTCATACATTTTTTTAGAATGAAAAGTTGTAAAAACATAATCAATATTTTGAGAAAACAAGGAACAACTGTCCGAAAATTATTCTTAACTTATGGTAAGACACTGTGTTTCAACTTCATTTTGGTCAACATGACAAGTTCCAATTTTAATGAGAAAAGGCTCATAAGAAGCGCCTTGTGGTGTTGTTTATAAATATGTATCCGTGTTACATGTGTTATATTGCAAATACATTCTGATTTTACGCCAATGCAGTGTTCTAATTTACAACACAAGTAAGTAATAATTAGGTCATGTGCCACATTTCTAAAGTGTGATCATGAACCATATATAATCGTATAGTACTCAGATTGTTTTCTCTCCGGATATAGGACTACCAAAGTACTTAGTTCTTCGAAGCTAATTGTTTACAGATTATGACAAATTTAACATCTTTCACTAATGTTTCAAAGAGATCATCTGAAATATTTAAAGTAGTACGGATCAACGTACAGGCGAACTGATGTAGGTCATTCAAAGTAAATGATTATGCCTCAAATATTTTGTACCGTATAGGGTTTAAGATAGTTCGGTTATTCTACGAGGGATGTTCAAATATAAATATAAATATTTAGACAAAATTATTTTCTTGAAATATATTTTTTTCAATTTGTGAAGATACGTTTTAACTTCTGTAAAATATGATATTTAGTCGTTTTATGTTCCCCATATTTGATTAAAGGATATCTTGCTACATATGTCGTTCGGTCGGTCGTTCGGTTAAACGGTAAATCGGTTGGTGGGAAAACCAGATGGTTTCCGTCCAATAACTCGAGAACGCTTTTCCACATGGGTAATCAATTATCTAGCGGTTGTCCAGGTCCCTCCCTATTGATTATGAAGTCATTAGGTCAAACCTCAAGGTCACTGTGACCTTTACCATTTTCGACTATTGGGCTGTCAGTACCACAAACATATATTGTTACCTTTGCAGCAGAACTACTCTAATACTCTCATTTTTGTCCTGTCGGTCTTCTTCAAGAGCTTTGATGATAAAACATTACTATGCGAGTTTTAACCTGTACTAAAAATGTAGACAAATTGTTAGTGCATCATAGCTCTTGAAGAAGACCGACTAGTCCAAAATGTGATTATTTGAGTGGTTCTGCTGCAAACTATATTGTGATCGCCTTTTCGGGATATATGTTTACTAGATATCTTGTTCATTTACGATATTAAGACAGCATGCATAAGGCGTATTCCTTATACACATCATTGTAACACCAAAGAAGTGTAACGACTTTCAATAGCTACTGCGACTATTCGTATGTGATAAATTGCGTTGAAACAACGGATATATATAATATAACCAAACACTTGCTGGCTTAGACTGAGAAGGTCGTAACTACAAATCAACATTTTGAGAAAACAAGAAAAAGCAGTCTGACATTCACTCTTTACTTATGGTAAACAAGTGTTTTTCACCTTCAGTTTGGTCAACATGACAAGTGCCGATTTTAATGAAAATATGTTCATAAAAGGCGCCTTATGATGTAAATGTCAAATTGGCATTAGTCTTATGAGGTCGTAAGTGGTCTTTCTAAGCCAGCGATATATTCATCAATTATTTTACCGACCCTCGTACAATCAGTTAGATATCAGTGCATTTAGGTCACATCACGTATATGAGGTATATTACTTGCTAGTTCATCTCAGTATTAATTGATCTTCTACCAAAAATGTTTTGATGTTTCACCAAAAAAACAGGTTGTCTGTCTATGATATGTGTGTGTTTTGTAACTCGATATGTACTGTATATAAAGACAGTTTATACACTCAACAAAAGGAGTACGCTTAAAATGTAACCATCTCCACTTCGTAAAATATAACAACAAAAGGCCAAACTTAAGCGTGGGTAAAATATGAACACTTTCAGAAGTATCAGCAGATGTTTTGCTTCGATTTTATGGTCTATTTATCAGTATCACTGGCTTAGAATGAGAGGGTGGTAAGCACTACTTAAGACCTGATAGGACTGATACATATTTACAATCTGCATCATAATGCGCTTCTTATGAACCTATTTTTATGACAATCGAAACTTGTCATGTTGACCAAAATGAAGTTGGAAAATCTCATTTTTACATAAGTAAAGAGTGAAGTTCTGACAGTTGTTGCCTGTTTTCCCAAAATATCGATTTTGTACTTACGACCTTCTCATTCTAAGCGAGCCATATGTTAAAGTTTTTAGCATATTGATATGTACATAGTTATCGTGGTAACCAAAGGGACAATAAGTCTCGCTTAAAACATACAATACATGTAAGAGGAAATCGGACAGGGAAGGCGGCACTCAAATAAGCCAGTCGAGCACAGAAATCAGTAACAACATATCACAACCACACGGAGCAATTCCAGTCATTTCCCGACGAAATAATTAAAAGCCCAAGTTTCCACTGTAACACAGCGGGATGACCGAGTTTCTTAAAAAAATAGTTATCCCGATTGACCGAATTAAACGTAGCCAAGACCGACCTAGTTCCCAAAGCACCCGCTGAAAAAGTGCAGGATGACCAAGTTTTTTTCAAAATAGATATACCCAAACGGCGACCTTAACCGACCAAAATTAGGTGTCACTGCGACCTGTCCTAGTTAATAAATACTAAGCCCTAAACCAATAACAATGACAACATAGAATCTTTAACCTCAAAGTACTTAAAATAACCCACTGAATAAAGAACATAAACTTACATAGTCTTGATATTCGCTTATAATAGTCATATCGCTGGCTTAGAATGAGAAGGTCGTAAGACCCGTGCCACTTACGACCTTATAAGACTAATGCATATTTGAAATCTACATCATACGGTGGTTCTTACGAGCATATTTTCATGAAAATCGGAACTTGTTATGTTGACCAAACTAATGTTGAATAGTCTTGTTTTACCATAAGTAAAGACTGATTGTCAGACAGTTTTTTTCTTGTTTTCTCAAAATATTGATTTTGTAGTAACGACCTTCTCATTCTAAGCAAGCGATGTGTCCGAAAGGTTCGGTTAGTATATAGTGAGATACGAACATTTGCGTCAAAGGGACGAACTAGCGCATATGTCAATGGACCACTTTCCTGTTTTCTTACTCGTGTTCCGAGCAATTTAAACATGAACGTTGTTAATGCGGTTACACATGATTATATAATAGTTATTGCGTTGTGTATCATAAGATTTATTAACTTGATAAATGTCATTCACGTTTAGCGGAGAATGTCATTGACCCTTAGTATATATCTGTGTCCCCACTCAGATAGGGTAAAGGGCACTTAATTAAGCTCAAAACACCTTAAATTGATCTTATATTGTGATTATAGTTACACTTTGGTAAGTGACTTTTTTATTATAATTATTGTTTGTTGCTATACGAGTACTTAGCATTGTCAATATAATACAAAATACTTCGATTGATTAATTAAATGGTATAAATAAGTTGGTGTAAAAATGTAATGCGTAAAATATGTTAGTTTATATTATTTCAGTATTTCGTTTGACAAGCTTCAATTATTACTTTAGTGAAATATTAAGAGTGGTTGTCCACAGAATTTCGGTTCGCTTTAATAGAATATAAGAGAGACATTTTTTGTATGGACCACCAAATATTTAGACAAATGATAACTTTGTATGTAATTTCAAGTGAACCAACTTTCATTTTCATGGTAATGTCGAATTGCGAGTAACTTCGTTTATTCTAAAACATTTTAACAAAATGAATATACGAATGTATAAAAGTATCATCATTTATTGTATAACTATTGTTAATTACATTTTCTTACATACTTTGGATGCAAATTTAAAACATCAGCACTTCAAGGAATGACATTTAGATGAAAGTAGGTGACGACCACGAGGGAATGTACGGACGTGTGTCTTTATGTCAAAATGGCTTAAATTGCTTTGGCACACATGAATAGTTTTAAAACTATTGGGGAATAACGTTTTAACCACGTAGGAAAATGCATAAAAATATGTTCTATCTCATCTAATATTCAAATGGAAAAAGAGCTTCCGCATCCTTCCCATTTGAACATTTTTCTAAAAAATATATAACCCCTTTTTGTAACACTGGCTAAAACTTCTTGGCTAGTATTCACAAGGCATCTTAGTAGAAAACTTAGTATTTTCTTCAAAAACATTCTTATATCATTGTGTAAATATCTACAATAATCATTAAGACAAAAATGATTAATCGTCCTAAAATTGACAATATGTGCAACACAATTTTTTAACTTAAGTCAAAATATTTAAGATTTACACTAAGATGTATTGTGAATACCCCACAGGAATTTAAAGACATGAGTCAGTGTCGCTTTATAACGAAGTGTTCGGTCACGCTAACCGATGCTTTGCTCAAAGACGTTTGCCGTGGTCATGGTGGATTTACAATCGTGACTTACTATTCTAACAACTGTCGAGATTCACATACCATTACGGTAAATCTCAACATGCCATATTCAAATAAAGTCTGTATTAGTCAGTTATCATATAGAAGTGTAATAATTATATATAACCAACATAAATTCTAGGACACATTTTCGTCTCGACTATCTTGACCTTAATAAGTTTGTTCTCGCCTTAGAACGTATCTATTTTTGAGTACTTTGTTCACTTTAACAATAGATAAAGCCTTTTGTCTAATATAGGATACATCAATTAATAAATTTCATTTTCAAAGATCAAAGCAACTATATAAACTTACGCATATATGTCGAAAAGGATACTAAAATAAAAATAAATAAAAACGAAGATTGCCTGCAAGATTGCAGAAAAAATGCAGAGCAAAACCTTTATTTCTCAGTCAGCCGTCTGCTGAAATGTGACAGGTATATGAGTACCTCCGCCCGGATTAGGTAATTCGATGATACACTGTTAACATATCTGATTATTATTATTTATTAAACGCGTATTATCGCAAAAACTATAGACAACGGATGCAAAACGTTGATTCATTTTGTAACTTCCCCTGATTTCAGCATTGCTGAAATCACAATAAGTCCAATTAAAAAAATCTAACCGAGCAGTCGTCATGAAATTTGCTATAAAACTTCTATAATTGTTACTGTACTTTTTGCATAAACGAAAACCGTATGTTGTTCAACGATTTTTCACGTGAAACATATTTTTGAAAAAATACATATTTTAAAATATTATTTAAAAATACAAATAACTTACAAAGTATATAATAAACTTTACTGATTGATTCCATAAATGCGTAATTTCATGTATGCCAAGTTTTATGCTTTTTGAATCAAAACTTTTTCGGTAAAATACATTTTTCCGTTTTTAGGGGTTGTTCCCTAAATCTAAGAATATCTTAAAAACTAGCCGAGCAAAACTGTTGGGAATTTTCTAACTGATCGGCATTGATCTGATATTCATAAAAATAACAGGTTTTATATACCTCGTACAGAAAATTTCAAAAGGAACGAATGTCCTTAAGCTTGTTAAGCGAAGTCGACAAAAAAGAGATATCATATAATAATAGGGCAATATCGGCAATTTTGCGGAACTAAGTGTCGCGTCATACGTTATACAAATATATAACACCTTGATTTTTATTTATATTGTTATGCAAAAGAGAGAAAAGTTTCGCTTTGATCATAAAGGTAAACATCTGAAAATACTATAAAACTTGCGGGTCAGGAAGTACAACGTTTACCCTCTATCAAGGACTTCTCAATGTGTATACTACACAACATTGTTAACATGTTTGTGTGGTCTGATTCTTACTCATTTCTATGTTTGTCTTAGTGGCTTGCATTTGCAGTATGTTATTCTAATGCACCAGTCAGTTGTAACAACGGCCCCAAACCCTGGGCGAGGACTGGTGTTTATACATTTGCCTTTTCAAACCCCGGCCCTGGCCAAGCATATGGTAAAAACCTATCATATTGCTCCCTCCCTAAACCAGGGAAATAGTCATGGTAAGTCGATGCAAGAAAAAAGTCTCGCATTCACACGGCAGTGAAGGTAAAAACGCGAGACTGTACACCGCTATACCTTGTCCTTCCGCGGGGTTGGACCTGGTTTCAAATAACTGGTGCATAAATGGGAACGGAATCGGTTGAATGAATACATAAGCATCATACTATGTCCATGTATATACAATAACCTTTATGAACATACTATCTGAAAACTTCGTTAACTGGGATGAAAATTTCTTCTTGTATTAGATTAGCCTACAACAGTTCTTAAACGACAAATATGTTTTAAAATCTAAAATCTAAACAAACGTGAAAAATTCTCACTTCCACAAAGAGTATCTGTGTTCAAACAGCCAGTCGAGTCTCGTGACCTTAGGGACACACGAACTCTGTGTGTAACCTTTATAGCCAGGTTAGAGGGTCATCCTAGGAAACATAGATGCTAGAATATGTTCCAACATGTGTCGTCACATATTTTGCTGAGTGTAGATTCTAACATACCTAGCTTACAGTATATAACAAAGGGAGATAACTGAATGACCTGCATCAATTACGTCTGTCAAAATGTAAAAACTACTATCGTAGTATGTAACGTCTAGTTGTCGCTATAACGACTTGCACCATGCCTGATCATGGTGTGTGATATAAATGACGCTTGGAATACGTGCATTTACCATAGATCAGTCAACATAGTTTGAGGTACATTTTATCTAATCACATTCAAATGACACTTGGAATACATGAATCTACCACAGACAAGTCAACATAGTTTGAGGTACTTTAAATATTATCACATTCAAATGACATTTGAAATACTCGTACATGTATTTACCATTAATTAGACAATGTTGTTCATAGTTTGAGGTACATTTTATATTATCACATTCAAATGACATTTGCAATACATGTATTTATCATAGACAAGTCAACATAGTTTGAGGTACATTTTATATTATCACATTCAAATGACATTTGGAATACATGTATTTATCATAGACAAGACAACATAGTTTGAGGTACATTTTATTTTATATTATCACATTCAAATGACATTTGGAATACATGTATTTATCATAGACCAGTAAACATAGTTTGAGGTACATTTTATATTATCACATTCAAATGACATTTGGAATACTATGCATGCATACCCCATAGATCAGTCAACATCGGGTGGGTGCCTCTTTATATTTTGACATTTGATTATCACGTATGTTTTCACTTTAATCACTTATGATGTACTTCTAGCTTTCCATATGTTGCCAAGTTTAGCAAAAGATGTTGCTGCTTTTCTTTTCATTATCTTAACTTCTGTTACCACTTTCACTCAGTATGCTGCCAATATAGCAAACATTGTCGGTTTTCTCGCCGGGAGTTCCATTCAATAGGATATGATGGTTGTATTTTTGGTTGATGAACTTTACTTTAGTTTTCTTCTGGTTGATTCTCAATCCAAGATTAGTAGCTTTTTGTTGCAGGTGTTCAGTTTCACTTTGCATGTGTTGGTAAGTATGGGATAAGAGACAGTCGTCGTCTGTATAGTCTAAATCTTCTAGAAATGAAGTCTTAAAATCCACTGAATTTGTCGTTTGGTAAGACTTGGTTTTTTTATTATCCAATCACATGCAATATGGGAAAGAAAGGGGGAAATACATCCCTGTCGTACCCTGATGTAATGGCAAACCAGTCCGAAGGTTGTCCTTTGTGACTGAAAGTGCAGCATTAGCCATCGAACATGTTGATAAACTTTGTGGGTACATAATGATTTAATAATTTTCCAAACTCTCTTTCTGTGCAGGCTATCAAAAGCTTTCTCAAAGCAAACGAAGTTGAGGTAGATGGTTGATGATCTCCATTCTATTGCATGCTCTATATATTATGTAATATGAATACATGGTCAGTACACGAACTTTTTCCTCTAAACCCAGCTCGTTCTTCTCTCAAATTTAGGTCAACCAAAATTTATTTTTTCTAAAAGTATTCGGTACACTATTTTCCTGGGACAGCTAGAAGTGTAATGCCCCTCCACACACTGAAATGTCCCCTTTCTTCAGATTTTTATGATGACACTCTTTTTCCAGTCAGATGGTACCTTTTCTTCTCGCCATACAGTGTTCACCCTTCATCATATCTGCGTTCAACTTTTCATCTACTTTCAACAATTTAGATTCTGTTTTGCCAATTCTGGGTGCTTTCCATGTTTTCAATTTCTTTATGGCCTTGCATATTTCCTGTGTTGTTATTTCATTTTCATTAACACTTGGAAGGATGTTATGGTTTCCGTCTTCAATGATGGATACTGTTACAGGTGCTTATCTGCGTTACCTATTCAAAGGTGAAACACATCAGCAGAAAAACGTATCAAGAAGAAGCAATCATCAAATATTAAGAACTAGTATTCTGTTTTCATTAATTTGTATTGCAATTCAGTATTTTATTTTGCTATCGGACTCCGACTGTTAGAATACTTTTCTATGGATTGACATATTACATAATAATGTACGTAACACCTGTTACAGTTTATACTTCGACACGGTCACTGACTCCTTTAAAAAATGTACAGTATTTCTGTAAATATAAACTTTTGTGAGACATTTACTCAGAAAATGATTGGTCTATTTAAGCTTCAAACTATTTCAGATTTGCATGATTACACTCATGAGCAGTTAAATAAACTTCACAACTGATTAGATTGCCTGAAAAATACACTAAGACGGATTTATATGACCGTGCTACTGTAAACTGATCAAATATGCAGTATTGAATTTTAATTAGTGTCATGGATAAACTTAGTAATAAAACCAAAGAAATTCAGCTTTATATTTTAATTAGTCTCTGGTTGAATTTAATGATAAAACCAAATAATCACAATTTATCTACACCCTAACAATATAACAGAGCAAATGCTAATCATCATTGCTGTCCACAAATTTGGGCACAAAATCAATCAAAATTGAATGATTTTACATTATTGGTTATCAGAAGGAATACAGCAATACTCTTATAAAGTAGAAACAGTTAGCAACATACATTGTGCAACCAACAAACAAATCTGAATTATTATTATTCAAAGTTCGAAAAGCAGTCATAACTTTCTATATATTTGTTTTCTTGAATACAGTTGATGCCACTAAGAATCAATCGAGTACAACATTATGCTGAAGTAAATATATCAATAAATATAACTCTTTGATAATGAATGACTAAACTTGAACATGTGTCAATTCATTATGATGCTATTATAATACATTTTAATGTCTATAACATATACTAAAATATGTCTTAATTAACATCAATAAAGCAGTTTCAGATATATTATAAGAGTCGCCTAAAACAATCTTGTTTGGAAATAAACATTTATAAATATTTTCATGATATAAATGGCAATCGACTATTGTTTTTAATAACCAAATGGATACAAATGATGTACACATATATACCTTTGTGTATCAAGCTTTAATCTATGAATGTAGAAAATCAATGCTTTTGTAATCTTAGCTTTAATGTAATGTATTAACAGTTTCATGATTTTTACTGAATCCATATGACAGTTTATCTGTTGGTTGTGTAAAGCCAAGGTTATTATTTTTCTTATTGTCATATTTTCTAAAATTAAAAAATATATTATGATCATGAATTGTGCCAGAGAAGATTGCAAAAAGCTTTGTCTCTCTGGAGATCATTTTACTTTTTGTCGGAGTATAAGTCATATACATTACAAGTTTTTGATCCAAAGTGTCCTCTTACACTTTTGATCAAAAACTTGTAATGTGTCTATTGCACAAATATTGGACATTGTAACGTGTGTGTCAATTCATGCCTTGGAAGCGCATGGTATTTTTGTATGTAATAGTATGTCATTTATGTATAAATTTTATACATATATGTTAATAAATTGTGTTTTATCGATCATGGTAACCTTGATTGTAAAATGTTTGGAGTATAAAATATGAGTGTCTTTTGGTATTGAGTTCATTAAACGTGTCAAATTAGGATATAAATGCGAATGATATAACATGCGACGCTCTGTAGAGTTTGTTTGTTTAATTAAATGTGTTTCGAATGGTATAAAATGCAAAGCTCTAACGAGTTTTTTAATTAAATGTAATTAACAAGATTTCTAAATTTAATGTTTGAAGTCACACAATTCAATGTAGTGTTAGTTACATTCTTGTTACATTTTGTACTTCAAATAACTTTTCTGATTGAAACCTAACAATGCTACATTATTTATATACACATTTTACAAGTCGAATTGACGACGGTCTCCTAAACGATGCAACTCCAAAGTCTTCTTTCTTAAGAAAGCATCAACGGACATAGGAATGTTTAGTTTGTGAATAAAATATATACAATATTAATTGTAGTTGATTGCCGGAAGAGAACAGTGATAATCATTGCGGAGATGGAACCTGTAGAAGAAGCCTTTATTCAAGTAAAGGTAGACAGTACTAAAGGTATGTTTAAATGTTTACCTATACCGGTAATAAATTCCCATTTATAGATATATTCATTTTGTCGTATACAAAGGGATACATTAAATGGTCATTCTGCACTAATAAGAAATGAATGCATACTAATAAAACATGTTTTAAAGTATCATTAAAACCCAAATAAAACATATTCATCTTGTGTAAAAGCCATAAAATTATGCATGTTTTCAGTTTTATACACAGATCAGTAACCACGTAGACATCTCTTATTTAATATGATTATACACAAGCTATTGGTTATTCATATGTCAGTTTCACACTATTTGCTTCGTGATTTCCTCTTAATTATGTAGTGTTTCATAGGTTTACCGAACCCAGTTATGAGGTGTAAATTTTGTAATTATTAAATAAAGTGTTTACGATCATTTAGTTAAAGTTACATAGACAGTGCTTTGTTCACTACTACTTTGTTCAACATTACATCTCTTGGATGACCAAACAAGGCATTGTACTTATTGTACTTACCCCATTGGTGTGTAGCTTTGTCCTAATCAGCAACTGCCATTGAAACATGATCAAATGGGATGTTGTTCTGTGTATGATAATAAATGGTTATACTAAGTACGTAACAAAGACATTAACGAATGCATGTTTTCTTTGATTTTAGGTAAACAGGCCTTATATGGATCATGTCGGTTAAAATTCGGAATTGTCGCAATTTTGGCCAATGTAGTAGCATATATGCATCGTGTAAATTTGAACATGGCAATTGTTTGCATGATAGACGTGCCGGAAGTGATTTTGCTGGAACCGGGAGCTGAACTTGGCGTTCTCTTTGAAGAAGTTCATTTGAATTATTCAATATATGAGCCGATTCATTATCGCCATACAAAAGCCGGAGAGGATATGAATTCCACGGACTTCAATCAGTGGACGAGACAATCCGCCAAACACCAAATAGGAGATGTTTTATCAGTTACCAAATCAACAGTGGTGTCTTATAATGCTAGTGGAGTATCTAACACTTCGACGGTTCGTATAGCTATATGCTATCTTCATAAAAATAAGCCATTTCCGAGATTCTTAACAGTCGTATAATACATTGAAAAATTGATGCCCCTTTTATTCAATCTCATTAGAGCCATACCCATCATATGCTCCACTACTTTACGCTGATATTGGATCTGACAACATTCCGTATGGGGTCATGTCGATGTGAACTTTACATCATCCGATAAAAACGCTATTTTCAAAATTCTAAAAGTGCAGAGAATCTCTCTGCGATGCTTCCTAGTTTTCAGTGAGATATATGGCTATGCATAACGTTTATACTAGACTTACTCCGGTATACATCCAAGTGAATAGTCATAATATTATATTCACTAAAGAGGTTAATTTTATCCTGACCTCCCTCCTATGTAGTGTTGTCAGACCAAACTGACAGTGTACTAGAATGAAGAAAATGTTAGGATCTGGTTTTAATGAGATTGATTTTTACTTTAATGCAGGCTAATCGAATGGTGAAATGGTTTGATCCGTGTGCAATAGATTAAAAGATTCATTTGTAATTAAACATAACCCTTCAAAACCAGGTTATAGTTTCTCAAACCAGCCTTAACACCTACACAAATAGACGAGGTTTTAAAATAGCAATACTAAAGTGTAATGCTGGAATGTTACTTGCAGAAGAAAATTTAACATTTTCCGTGGTTCTGAAAAATCTTTAAATGTATGATATATATTTTGCAATTTCCTTATTTTGAAAAGCATGAATGTGTAATGTTTATATATAGCTTGTGGCATCTGACACTGCAAAGATACGTTTAATTATTGTAATACAACATATTTGTTTTATGTTTACATTGTATGTCATTAACAGTACTAAGTATATGCTAGCAGTATACTCGGACGTGATATGTATATTGACTTAATTTTCCAGTTTTGTGTGTATTCCATCAGATACGTCCACGGAACTTCGACTGGGATAAAACTGAGATCTCCTTCCTACTCTCCGCATACTATTATGGCTGTATATTTACACAAATCCCAGCTGGGCAAATTGCACATCGTTTCGGCGGGAAGCACGTGGCCACCTCGTTCTTCGTCATTTCAATGATTAGTTCTTTTCTGTCACCAATAGCAGCAGAGACACATATTGTACTGCTGTTTGCTGTTCGGGTTATTCTAGGGTTAGCTTGTGTAAGTACTACATTCTTTTAAATTTTTATATGATTGTCAACTCAAGAAATTACGTAATGATAATTTAGACCTTGTCACAAAGGACTCTTTCTTGATAGTGTTTAGTAGAGCAAACTTCGGAAAAAATAACTTCTACAACATGTAATGTAAGAGTTAGGTTACATGCTATAAATATATTTTGCACAACACTCTGAATGACTGGTGATATGACCAACTTGCTTGACTTGTGTAAAAGAACTTGCATTTGGTGGCATATATTCACTAATAAACAACATAATTATTCTGTAAACTATTGGTCATATCGGTTGATTTGACGGAATGTCTCTTTTCAGGGACTTTTCATACCAGCTCTTTATTTGTTGATATTTAAATGGACAGCACCGACAGAAAGGGCAACGATGATGGCCTTCATTATATCAGGTAATCAATGGAGTAATAGTGTTAGTACTGCTTGAGTTTCCTTGTATTGTATCTAAAGCATCCTTGGTACTAGTGTTGTGTATGTTATATTCCAGCTATATACCATAACAAAGCAGTAAATCTTAGATTCAGTCAGCTTGCTGCCGACATATTGCAGGCATATAAATGCCTCCACCCGTACAGGAAGCCGGGTTTCAAAATTAGACGGCAGGCAAACTAATCACTGCGGATATAAGCTATAAGTTGTTATGTTAGTAGTAACATAACATGGCTGGTTCAATATCTAAATACTGTCAAGTTGAAATATGTACAAACAGATTGGTTAGAGAATCAGACAGTCAGACTGTTGACGAACGGAGGATAAAACAAGACGAAATAGGGAAAACAGATTTTTAAAATTACAATAGTTCGCGCCTATAAAGTGGGGCTCGAAGCAGTTATGTACAACCACTGTGACGTACGAACATCTTAGACCAAACCACTTGTTATCGCAACAATTCCTTAAATCCAAACCAAATCATAAATTAACAGTACTGGTGAATGTGATTTCATCGCAAAATGACAGTAATGGATTGGTTTGCGGATACGAACAATGACCTTAGACAACTACCAGAAAATGTTTTTTTTTTCTTAATGTAATTTATAAATTTAAAGATGTTATTTATTCAGGACAACCACTTGGAATAGCAATAGCATATGTGTCATCTGGTTTCCTCTGTGCTTTTGGATGGTCAGCAATATTTTATGTTCATGGTAAAAATAATTTCATTGTATTCCATTAAGTTCTGTTGTTTTGCTGAAATTTTACAAGTTGCTACATTGTACATAAACTGTTCAAGAAACATGTAAGTACTTAGACAAATATCGAACTCCTAATGTACCGTTGTTATTAACTGTTGAACAATATGCGTTCTCACTGAATGAAACTATATTTTTACATCATTCTTTTGTAAAGATCATACCTTTCTTACACTAGAAGATCAAGATATCTCATTACTAAAATGTGGGGTCATTATATAAGTGTATACAAACCTTAAAGGTATTAGGTACAAGCATAGAGGGTTTGTATCGACTCTGGGCCCCAATTCACCATTCTAAGAATATAGGGTACAAACTCTGTGTGTCAAGATCGCAACAAGCAGCCCTGTTTTTTTTACTAAAATCAAAGATAATGATAATAGCTGTTTTCTTTATTTGCAGACTCATACAGTTATCTTCAATTAAGAAATAATCTATTGCCAAACAATATCGTACTCTAGCCGTTATAAATGCTTACACATCGAAACTATATGTTTGTACATGGTTATGCGATCTCGACACGGAGTTCGTTCCCTGTATTCTTAGAAAAATGACCAGAGGACCAGAGTCGGTACATATCCCCTATGGATACAAATAGTCATACCATAGTGTCCTCTTTCAGTAAATGTGATTTTGTTACTATCAACCCACCGACATAATGTCATATCTAATATAAATCTGGAGATCAAAACATACGAGTCATAGCAACTAGACGAGAAACAGATTTACACTGTACTTGAAACTTTACTTGTAGGTGTTCTAACTGCAATACTGCTTGTCCTCTGGTTATATGAAGTACATAGTGGCCCCGATGAACATCCCAGGATATCTGCAGAGGAGAGAAGCTTCCTCACACCGACTTTAAATAAATCAGAACTGGTAGGAAACCTTACGCCTTTGTCATTAAATAACATTTTAAAAAAACTCATGTTATCTTATAGTGCGTTTGATGATAATACGACGGTTTCCAAGAAGTTAGCGGACTGGTACTAATTGTTTCTTTTTAAGAAATGTCACGAGATATTAAGAGACACCGTTTAAGAGATACATGTGATGGAAGTATATGCGTTTCTTTGTCTGGCTTTCTTTATTCATATACGATTATATTTTACAGAAAGTAGTACCACCAATGCCCTGGAAGTCAGTATTGACGTCCAGTGCACTGTATGCGAGTATAATCATTCATCTAGCTTGGAACTGGGCATACTTTACAGTAATCATCAACGTTCCAATGTTCTTAAACGAAGTATTTAGTTTCAACATTGCTGAGGTTGGTAAACTAAGATATTTGTAATTTATAAATGGTCATTTCACTAAATCGCTTCGGTACCCCACACCCAAATAGAGAATACCTGATTGGAAACGCAGAGGTAGACTCGCGTGTATCGTGATGCATCAAACAGTAATACTCGGAACGAGCGTTTTAGGGTGTCGAGCCCGGATTGTTTACATCACAAAACATATGTTCCCTCTTCCCAAGGTGTAGCCCATTGGCGAGTATTACAGGAACAGATACAGATGATAACGCATATTTCTCCAGTCCAAATAGACCCAAGAGTTGTGTGCATTTGCCTTGTCTAAATTGTTAGAAGTCAAAAAATGCATTGTTAAACTCGAATGAGCACCGACTTTTTCAATAGAATTTTTGTTTCCGACATATTTCTTGCACTACCCATATATCCTATCGAATCAATCTACTGAACTCTTTGAAGCTGAGACTTTAGGTATTGTCACGATATTTCTTTTTCAGAATGGAGTACTATCGGCTATTCCCTACATATTTTGCACAATATCTATGATGTTTGCTGGTAAACTGTCGGATGCGATAATAACTAGAAAACTTTTGGACATACAACGCACGAGAAAACTTCTAACGTTTATAAGTATATAAATGTATTTTGTCATATATATTTCATATTTACAATTGACATACATAAATATTCTACAATTTACGAGTACTAACTTACTCTTCAACATTAACTTTGCAACATATCCAAATAGTGGAGGACCCTACAGTTGCCATTGTCAACGAAAAAGTGAACTGCTCGACCCAAAGTGTTCATATTGATTGACTGGTTAGTGACAAACCAACGCGATTATCCGTCCTAGCAGGCATTTACATCGTTTGACAGTCAAATTTATTAGAATATAATTTATAACAAACACAGAAGACTACGTATAACAAAAACATGCATCCGTCAAAATGAAGCTCACTTGCTAAGTGTCTTGTACATGTAACAACGAATCAAAAGAAGTTTGATATTATTTGCAAAATATTCATTGAATATCATTCAATTTTGACAAAATGTCAACATGCGCTTGAGGTTGATTGAACCTAAATTATTGGTGACTGATTCTTCTAGTTGTCTGGTGGCTTTCTCTTGGTAAGATTGTAAAAGCATAATAATAACATTTATTTTTACAGGTTTAGGTGGAACTGCGGTGTGTTTAATATGTGCGGGTCATGTGACTTACGGACTACGATACGTGGCTGTAATACTAGTGTGTATCTCCTGCTTATTTAGTGGACTAGCGTCTGGTGGTTTATTTCCTGCCTTTGCTGATTATTCAGGCGTGTAAGTGTAATTTTGTAAGACTTCTAAGTCAACATTGACATAAGTAAGCAAACTAATAGAACTCTAGACAACGTTATAAACTAAGTTGAGACAACAAATCACATCCCGTTATGTATAAAGTCGCATCCTATATAGATCGAATATTTCTTCGACGTTGCTAATGTAAGATAGGCGCGTTGCTAATGGAAGAATACAAGGATCCACCATGAGCTTCTATTATGCAGAATAAGGATATCTCACCCAAGGGGTCAGATTTTAACTAGAAACGAGGCTTGTTGAGTTCCTTGGTTAAAGTCTGACCCCGAGGGTGAGATTTATTATATTATATATTACAATTATATATTATTGTATTGTCTCATGATGGATAGCACGTTCATTTTATTACTAAACACAATCAATTGTTTTGGCAGTTTGATTATCCTCAGTGGATTATTACATTTTCATACTTCCAAATATTTAGTAAAACGCATACTGTTCTCCACATCGCCTTTGCAATCATCTATCAATTCACCCTAACTTTTTATTTATATTAATAGGGTATGCTATTCTAGAGTTAATACATGTGTATGCCAAGATTATGCATGTTTATGAACTGTTATCAATAGAGTAGGCTATGTTTTGCAATCCACACTTAACTCCCTGATATCAAAATTCACTTATGGTTCTATTTTCAACAGTTTTGTAGGCACTGTGTATGCAATATCAAACTCAATCAGTATGGGAATGATGATAGTATCTGCAATGGCTGCAGGGTTACTGACCCCTAATGTAAGTATACCTAATATGTAACTAGCTTAATGCAACGGCCGGTACATGTAATACATGCGTACTTAATCTGTCCCATTGGTCTGATTGTTAAGTGATGTGTGCACAATCAGTCACGTTGGACCAGCCGTTAACACGAAACAATAGCTCTCGTGTCAAACTCTTTGCCAGATACCTGTAAAACGTTTCAAAACGTACAATGAAATTTTGAAATTCCGGTATACTTTTAACTGAACTATTGAAGCCAAAATTTGTTCTTAAAATATGTCTTTCAAAATGCGATGACAATAGATTTTTGTTCATTTCATTGTTTGCCTTTTGTAACTTTAAAATACCATAACCATTCAACACAAGGATGCGCTTTTTAGAGTATCAATATCACTGGCACTAGACAAGACAAAAATTTCATCAATTGATAACCGCAGCCTATAATCTGTATTAAGACCATGGATGACGGTTAAATGTGTCTCTGATCGAGTGCCGAATATCATTACATATAGTTCTTGTTGTTACAAAAAATGTTGTTTTATTACAGGGTTTACAAACAGAATGGCAGATTGTTTTCTATATATCAGCTGGTATAACAGTGTTTAGTGCTATTGTATTCGGTGTGTTCGGGAAGGCGACACGGCAGAAGTGGGCGAGAGTAGATACTGATTTCAAATTGGAAGTTAAAGTAGAACCTGATGAAACAGTAGAGTTAAAAAATGGACGGGACAAGTAGTTCACAGCTAGACTTAAAATGGAGTCATGTGATATCCTCTATATCAGAATTAGTTTATTTAAATTATAAAGAGTCTTATTGTGTATTTATGAACATGTATAGAAATGCATATATGCATTCACTTGTTGTTATCTTTTACATGAACTTAGCTATAATAAAAAACATACTTATAAACTTATACTAATAAAGTGTTCACATATTTGAAATGGACATTTCACTATCAGTGTAAAACCGAGTTGTTTCCATGGCTAGATAACGCAAAGGTTTTATCCACGGTCGTTTCCTGAGTGTTTGTCATCAATGGCGGTGGTGATTATATTATTGATTTCTGCTATGTAGTAAGCGAGCACTACAGTTGAGATTCGAGCCATGTGAAGAACTCCTCCAAATATCACCAAATAAATGCAATATTATTTAACACTATCATTTAACACCATTTATGTACTAGACGATGGCAAAGCCAATGCTCGACGGTGTAATCAGACAACCGCCATATATAATATCATTTTAGTGTGCCTTTCCACTACAGTCCTAAAACAAATGACCAAAAGTATTTAAGTCTTTCACAACGTAGTAAAAATCAACAGGAACGTGGCATGGTCCCCATGGGTTAGGAGAGGAACAGATCTTTGAGTTTTTATAATACATTAAATTTTGTTAACAAACAGGTAGAAATAAGAAGAATTAACGATATCAGGAAATACTTCTAAAACGTCATATGAACTAACAGGACAAAACATGTGTCGGAAATGGAAATACGAACCAACGACGCAATATGAAAACTGAACTTGTGTCAACCATGACGCACTATTGTATCCGAATATATCCATATTACAAAATATATATCGTTAGTTCAAACATTAGTTATACACTTTTCGGAGAGTTCGGATTCAGGTTTCAGGCATTACATGGCGGGAAACATTTATTTACAATGTCCTGTTCTATAAGGTTGTCGGTGAGGTTAGTGTGAGGTTTGGTGCACCATAAGCTAGTTAACCCCCCCCCCCCCCCCAGTGACAATTGTCGCTGTCCGTTCCAAGGCGGAAGCCTCATTGACAACCTTGCTTGATATATGTATTGTCCACTTTATATTAAAAATAGAAAACTCCAAAAACATTTTTGGCTAGGGTCCTCCTTTCTGTAACTGTATTATTATTGTACATGTTCTGCTGCAATTTCGCTGTCCAGCATAAGGCTGCCTTGTGTCTTTCAATAGTACATGTATAGTGTGTCATTTAGATGTGTGTTGTCCCTTGTTTTAGTCTTGTCACTTGGTTCTTGTCCAGCGTAGTTAGACTGACAGAAGCGGCAAACGCTCGGGGTTGAATTTCGGGTTTGTGTAATTTGTATACCTGTTGTCTTCAAGTAGCAGTGTCTATGGCCCCTTCCTTTTTACAGCACTGTGCAGTGTCGGTGTATTTTTGTTTCCACTTATCCTTGGAAGTTATTTCCTTGCATTTCTTTTAAGGTGCACCGCCCATCCCCATTTTTTCATCAGTTGTATCTTGCGGAGATGCTGGATGAGATACTTTTTAATTAGGTCACTGTGTTGTTTGACCACTATTTAAAATGTTTTTGGCATATATATTTTCGCCCTCTTTTTGCCCATTATTGTAAACTAGGTCAAGTCGCCCCCTCCTTTTTACAGCACTGTGCAGTGTCGGTGTATTTTTCTTTCCTCTTGTCCTTTGAACTTAATTTCCTCTGCCTTCTTTTTAGAGTCCACCCCCATTCCCCTTTTATCATTTGTATATTGTGGAGATGCTAGATGAGTTACTTTTTAATTAGGTCACTGTGCAGTTTGGTCACTACTATAAACGTTTCTGGTGTATATATTTTCGCCCTTTTTTTGTCCATTACTGTGAACTAGGTCAAGTCGCGAAAATACCTCTTTAAGATGTTTTAACGTTGGGTCACTGCCCTTGGTGTTTTAAACTAGGTCAGGCGGTGGCTGTGCTTCATATGGTCGCCGTTTTGGCACGGATTTGTGCGGTTGGTTCGCCGTGCAATGGGGAACTTGGTCGAGTATTGGCTGCGTTTCATTTGGAAATAACCGCTATTATATTATTTCTTTGTGAGAGTGGATCATCCTGCATTTTTTCGACGGGGACCTGGATTTCTTTGGCTTATGTGTGGGCATTGCTCAGTGTAGTTGCTAGGAATATGTAATATTATTTCCCACCCTATTCCTACCTTACCCATTATTTTAACTAGACCAAGTCGTAGTTGTGCCTCTTTAGGTCGCATAACGTTAGGTCACTGTCCTTAGTGTTATAAACTAGGTATGGGTTTGTGTGGGCATTGCTCAGGGTAGTAATGTCGTGGCGTTTCTGAGTTCTGTGCTCGGCTGGTTAGGTTGAGTGCTACCTTCCCTCTCGGATTTACTGTAGTACGGTTTTAAACGCATTCGGTATAGAACATTGCCGCTTGAATCAGATTTTTAAAGGCCAATAACTTCACATTACATAGTCTGTTTCAAATATGGAGTCACAATTTACCTGCAGGCAGCCATTACTTTATATTCCCTAAGTCACAACTTAATTATGAGGAGTTTAGGACAATGTTTATTTTGAAGAAAAAATGGTCAAATCTGGATGGATTACAATAAAGTAGGTATCAATTTTATAAAATAGAATGAATAACGCTTTTGACGTTACTGGTATTTCACGGAATTATTTTTGATTGGGGGTGAAATCCGCCCCGTTCTGGTTATGATATACTATACCAAAGGGAGTTAAATCCCCGATAGAAATGCTGTACATTTAAGTACAGGTGACGTCCCTTACTTAATTTTTCTGAAAAATACTAATCTATTTACTTCCTTGTTAAAGGTGATCTTATCTGTCTCTGTTTTCTACCTGAATGGATTTTTCTAGTGTAGGTAACATATTGACGTATTAATTTTAAAATAAGTATTTGGTTTACATTTTGAATAACAAAGTAAAGACATGGTGTCATATTCCAACTACGTTAACATACTACCTAATCAATGTAAAGTTAACCTGTGTTCGTCGTGAATATCTAAAAATGTATTTTAGAGTCAATGTGTCTATTCAAGTGTTACGAAAGTAGATCTCAGATATTTTCTGACACAGTCATCGAATGTTTGTTTTCATACCATAAACATTTGTTATTTGGCCTTACGATGATTTTATAATCCTTTCAAAAACGAAAGTAGAACCGAATATTTTGTTTAATGATACAGCCCAAGATTCATAAAATATAACCATTTGTATAATAGAGGTAGAATACGTAAATATAGAACTCTTCATATAACTGTTCCTTTAAAGATCATGCAGGTTTGCAACATTGTTTTTCGCCTTATGAATTCAAAACCGAAAGTAGACATGAATATTTTCATTGGATAACTAGTGTTGCGTTGGTATTTTTGATTGTTGCCTCCCTTATTTACAAGTTAATTCACATCCTTGTTATTTTCAAATTAGGATTATATACGCTTCTATCGATTCATTGTAAGAGGAATGTTGAGTGGAATGTCATTAAAGCTTTCATAAAGGTATATTTATCACGTTTTATAAATAAGGTATACATTAAACACTCACGAATTATAAAATTTAGGCGCAACACAAAATAAATGAAATCGAAAGTAGAATATGTTAAGAAAAGGCTGTTGTAATGTTTTTACATGTTTTACTTTACTCAATAAATCATGTAATTTACTCTCTTGACACAAATCGTGAATCTACCTGGTCAAAGTTCGATGCGAAATACTAAATCAATTCAAAACCGAAAGTAAGATATTATGTTACGTTTGAAAAAAAACCCATAAAAACCTCGATTGCGTTAGTGAGTCATGTACTAGTTCAATTTACAGCAGTAATTGAAAAAGCCATTTGTAGTTATTGTGAGGATCATTTTATATTGCTTGCTAAAACCAGTAGTACTGTAGTAATTGTAAGGGTTAATTTGTATTGCTTGATAGAACTAGAAGAAGCAATGGTAGAGCCATGTATATTGCTAAATTAAAGAAAGAGATGACACACATATGAATTTAAATCTGAACACAGCGTACAATTTAAGTTTATTTTGTCTGCTCTGTAATCATACGCATAACCCTACCTCCTTAACCTCATGATATACGAAAGCATACAAAACATAGATAGTCATGGCTTTGACATTTAAGAAATGGGTGTTCTTATAGGATATTAAATATTATTTCACAATATGTGCAATCTTCTTTTGGCCTTCTTCGTTGCAATTAAAGTCAATGGGCTCGCGGACGAATTAGGTATTTTATTTGAGGCATACGTTACATAAGTTTGTATCTACGTATACGTATATGCGGGTAACCATTTTTCGTTTATCATTTAGATAATGATAATTTATAACCCGTGCTAGAAAATTGATATCTTAATTTAAACCACCGATATCACAAGGATTGACCTTATACTAGTGCTAAAAGGTTGTTCGATTAAGCTAAACACACGGGTATATGATGTATACCAGCGAACGGTCAAGTCGGTTGCTTTGTTTTTGGGCAAATGTCATTTTTTTATCATATTAGTATATGCATTGCGTGTTTTTGTTATTTAGATTGATTGAAAATGTAAAAAACGTCTTAAAGAGTTTCCCTATGTTTCAGATTCAACATGGCATACCAGAAGCAGCAAACCACAACGTATATCTGTTTAAAGGAAGCAACAAAGGCTGCCAAAGATGCAGCGAATCAATTGGTTAGCCTGGAACCAAAAATAACTAGAAAAAGTGAACAAGCTGTGAGTCAAAAACTCCCGGGGCTAATAAAGAAGTTTGGTACCAACGTTATTGAGCTAGAGAATGCGGTAAATGACATCAAATGGGTAATTGTTTTACACTACAAATTGTCAAGAAAATGTTATGAATGATTCCAATACTGCACCATTAACCAAGCAAAAAAGAAATGTATTCTACACGTATATATTGGCCAGAATTGAATTGCTGTGATTGGATCTGTATTTACGACAATACATACAGGGTGTTAAAAAAGTTCGTAGACATTTGTATTTTATCTGTCATTTTATTTTCAATTGATATTTTAACATTTTTCTTACACATTAGTAACTACAATGACCTCCTTTTTTATTTTAATCTTATTCAAGTTGATATGACATGTAATGTATGACATATGAAAGGCTTTAATAGACTCACGTGACGACGCAAAATGTGGAAGACGTCAAAATGACGTCACAGCTTTAGATATTCGATTTTTTGCAAATGTGAGAGTCCATTATACTCATGAGGTTTTTATTTTTATTTATGTTGAGTGAGTTGCCTGGTGATTCTTCTTTGGGTATAAGGTGGTAAACATTATCACAAATGTATTACCGGGTCCTGGCAGGGGTTCGGGACAGGCAACTTCCTGAACAAAATCAGTCCAATTTTGGTACCGGATGAGACGCATGTTTGTAATATCACCATGGTAACCTCTTCTGGCCAGGGAAGTTTAGGCGGTATTTCATAAGTATTAGTCCTCGCTATAGTCAGATGTAACGATTTTACCAACAGAAGTGATATTGAACTTTTTGAGGCCACATATAATAATTGCTCCCCAAAACCAGCGTTTTGAAATCTTATGGCGGCGATCACTTACGGAATGTAATCTTCCGAAGATCCCCATACTAAAAAAATTGATGGTTTAGATCATGGAACAAATATTTAATACACTTGCTTTAGAAGAAAATTTTCGTCTAGTCATTTGCAAAAAGGTTCTCATATTTTCGAGCAAAGACCAGTTTTTTCTTATACTATCTCACAGTCAGATACGGGTGGGTGGGATATTTAAGAAAATACCATTTCTGTGTCTTTGTGCAAGTAACTTGTTTCAGTAACATGACTTAAGCCGTTTCCAGCATTTGTCGGTGCTTTTACAACATTTCTGATATATTTACATAACTTATATTTAATATTGTTAGTGATTGTATACCCTCTTGCTCCGATCCCGTTAGGACGTCCAAAGTGCGTACCTCCCAAAGCGCTATCCTTTTTCCTATATTTAGCATATCCCTTAACAATCAAACCGCAAGAATCACCGAGAATACTGGATATTTCTTTTATTAAATAACCAGCAACACAGTATAAAACAACATTAAGCACTAGTGAAGAAATTCATATTTTTTCAACACCACCACCTTTCGATAAACTGCGTGTATAATTGCTGTTTACAGAATCACCAAAGATGACGTCATGAAGTCACGCGCATATATTCTTACAGATAATATCATTTAATTTACACAACATGAAGATAATGTATAGTTCTACATTCCTACCAAGTTTTAAAAATGTATGTTGAATGGTTTTGGATTTATTGAACAAAACCAAGTGTCTACGAACTTTTTTAACACCCTGTACATTAATAAACAATAAGTACACCAATTTCTGTTTCCTTGATTTACTACACCTAAGAGTTTATTGTTATGATGAGTCATTGTTATAAACACAAAATGTAGATATAGTTGATTCATTAAGTAATACTAATGAGGGAACTTTTATTTAGTTTCAGCAAGATCACAAAGATATTGAGTTCGAAGACACTGAGGTTAAGACTGTGTTCAAGCGGCGAAGGGATTCGTTCAAAGTAAAAAAAGGTTCAATGAAACGCCGTGACAGGTATGTATAGTATCAATTAATGTTTCCTTTTGTGATTTAACTTTTATTCCCAAGTTGCAATATATGCAATCCATTACTATTTCTATGTTTGCTACAAAACATATTATATATAAGGAAACAGACATACAATGTAAGTTGTGCAAAGTTTTATTAGTTGTTTATTCGGTACTACTACATGTATCATACGTATAAGTGAGGATGAGATTTCCTTATCCAATATAGTCTTCATCTCATGATGGATAATTTTCTTAGACATAATTCGAGAAAATTAGAGTTGATATAATTATTTGTTTATTTAATTAAAATATCCTGCTAAATGTTGCGTGCACGCCCATGTAAGATAGATCTTTCTGCCATTTGCAACGGGTCCATCTGACATTTGCAACGTCGGAGAAATTACGATTCTGATAATTCATTTCCTGGTATTTTTGGTAACACATTGCTGTATAAGACTGCGTATGGTAATTGCGTATATACAGTTTTTACAGTTTATTTCGAAATACATTAGGCATTATGCCCATGAGTATACGAATATACATACAATATGTACATGACAACATAATTACATATATATTACAAGGTCAACAATAAATATATTGCTTATACAAAGAACAGTAGAAACCCGTAATATATCAGAATATCACACGAGTTTACACAATGTATTATGTATATCTCCAAACATAAATATAGTCAGCGGTCAAAACATATATAATGATTATTAATTCTGGTTAACTTATTCATAAATTATAAACGATATCAGTCAATATTTCACATACAGCGGGAGAGGTACCAACAAAATACTTTATCCATAGTACATATAATACTGATTTCTAATTTCAAAAGCTTTAAAAACATACATAGCTAATCGTCTATTAATATTAACATTTTGAGAGCTTAACATAAATTTTACCATATTTGGACGCAAGTAAAAATATGTATTAACATATAACTTTCTGATATCACTATAGAGACTACATTCCAGAGATATATATATATATATATATATATATACGAGTTGGAAAAGTATAGTGGAGAAGTGTTCGCGACTTTTGTGGACAACCCGTGTATATGTCTCTGTATTGGGTTGCGCTTGGACAATTGGCGCGAAAATATCATTTTCATGGAAAACTTGGCGATCAAATTGTATAACGGACGTCCAGAAAAATGCGTGCATTATGAATTGTGTTATTTAATTATTCCATCCGCTAATATATCATTGTCAACACCACACACTCTAGCTTGCGCAAAGTTCACGAAGAAGCACGATATACTTGCACATACACAGTAGTTTCAAATTACGTCTCGGCTAAGTCACATTTTTGTAAACAGTAGAAAGTTTCTCAATGTTTGGAAGACGGAACCAGTCGAACAACCCGTAATTAGTTAAAGGGGGTCATATGTATAGATGCTAAATTACTCCATTTACTGCTTATATAACTACACAGTTCTGTTTTCAGGCAAGAACATGAGACAAGAGACAGCAGTGAAGGGCATGCCCAAGTTGAAGCACAACGTTCAAAACAAAATTATGAAGATCGTTCTGAACAAGTCGCAAAGAGAACGTATGCGTTAACAATTTTGTTTACTCAAAATATACACAGACAATTAGTTCGCTAGTGTGTACAAACTGTACATATGTACTTTCTTGTCAATACTTATTCAATTTATACCGATTTAGAATTGTTGTAAAATACATATCTCATTAACATTTGTAGAATAAGTGGTGAGTTAAATTATGGTGACATCAACATATGACAAGGATAAAACCATTCGCAACCCATCTGTGTATAACTCCTGGGTCCGGAATTACAGCCAAATACTTAATTACACTCAGCACTCAAATTTTGGAATTGTTATATATTGAGCAATTATTTGTTTTTGATTGTAAATCTAGATAGGAAAATGTATATAATTGTTATTTAAACTTAAATATTATTGAGTACTATTTATTGCCATCGTGTACTATTTATGAGGAAATAAATTTACTATTGAATCTGAGTCCTACACTCAGCACTTAGACTGGTTAATTACATTTATAGCTTACAAATACGCTAAATTTCACTATGAAATAAGCTACAAATAATATTGATTACCTATATAGCATTTATACAACTTCTTGTAAAAAGGGTGCCTACGAACATCAAAATGATGAAAGTCATTATTTCAGTGTTGAGCGCTGAGTGTAAGTATTGGTTGTAATGTCGGGCCTGATATTTGTTTATCGTGGACTGTTCAATATTTCCAACTTGTCCATCCCCCACTTTTATAGCCTGCTATATGGCCAGGTTGGTTTACACTTTCAGACTGCTAGGCTCCTAACTCCGCACCCATATTCCGATACTATGAATATGGAATACATTGTTTCGAAGAAATGGATATTTATTTATTTTCAGAAGAACAGAGTTAAATGATTCTGAAAGGTGTAAACGTCTTGAAATGGATATGGATGCAATGAGAAGAAACATGAATAAGCTTAGAGATAAACTTGAAGCGACACAGCAGGAACTGGTAGACACAAACAAAAGGTTGAACAATTGCTTATCTTAGTATATCCTTACTGTGTTTACGTGTGTAATTGATTCAAATAAGGTGAAACTTTGAAAGGAATTTGTTGGGTGACTAGTGGTGGTGCTATGCCATGTGTTTGTGATCTGGTCCATGGGAACATTGTTTTGTGGCTTAGTTTCGCGGTTTTGGACACGGTGTTTGTTAACTAGGCCAAGTAGCAGTAATGCCTCATTTGGGTGTTTGGGGTCATCGTTTTGGCATATACGAATCTGTGAACAGGGTCATCTAGCACTTTTGCAGCGAGGACTTAGAGAACTAGGTTGGGTCTTAGCTGCGTTTCATTCGGTCACTTGGGGTCATCGTTTTTTGTTATTTCTTTGTGAACCACAGGAACCTGATATTTATATAAATGGCCCAAAACACTATCCAATACCCCGTTACTGAAAAGCACCCATATAACTTTTTTGTCAGTAACGGGGTATTGGAAAGTGTTTTGGGCCATTTATATAAATATCAGGTTCCTGTGGTGAAACTATGTCATCCTGTTCTTTTACAACGGGTACTTTGGCTTTTAATTATTCCGTTGGGTTATGTGTGGGCAATGCTCCATGCGTGTAGTTGTGTTTTGTTGTGTTGTTGCTGTTTTCTGTGCTCGGCTGGTAAAGTGGACTGCTGTCTTATAAGTCTGATTTCCTCATATCTTTTCACATTGAATTATGTATTATTCAACAGAACACAATGTGAATAAATAGCATATGACAGTAAATGCCTATTGTGTACAATGTTACCTACCTCCACGAGGCCTATCTCCGGAAAACGTCAGATATTGCTAATTGTTAAAACTTTACCATATAACGGAGTATATGTAATGATACATGTAGTGTTAATGTTACAGAAATGAAACGCTATGTTATATTTTAACTGAATGTGTATACTAAATACGTTTGTGTATTCTATTAATTGGTAGAAACAAACCTCAACGGTCAGATTCAATGGAAAGGGAATCATATGGTCTTAAAAGACAGGTATCTGAACTTCGTCGGCGGTTGGAAGAGGAGCGGAGTGCAAAGGAAGAGACTAAAGCGGAACTTGATGATGCGCTTACTAGGTATGTCGTGAACACACTGGAACGAACATGAATGTTGAACTGTCAGTTTATGTATGTATTTGATATGACACAAAATGCGATGACAACACCTGGTAACTTGTTACATGTAAACATGAGATTGGTCTGATTTGATTAGCATTTGTGATCTTGGTAGATAGGTTATGTAAAGTGACCTTTAATTGTCCAGATGGTCTTCATGAACTTTTTAACATGCTTGGATATCTATGGCCATCCTTGGCATTTAATGTTGTCATGAGGGCTAATGATTTAGGCAAACTCCCTCCTTTTAAAAGTGCGATCTCAATCGAATGAAACAACTCTATATACGTATATGCTGGACATACGAGGAATCAATGACCTGACAGTCACTAGTGACAGAATAATGTAGGTGATACGAGGCTACAAATGGACTAATACTACTAGTATATTTCAGTGGAATGCATTTTAAAACACACTGTTGTAAAAGGTAAATGTTTTTACTTTCATCGCAGGTTGAGCGCAGTGGCATCCAGCAAGCTTCGTGATAATAACCCGAATGTTGTTGATCTAAGTGACCAGAACCGCCCATCCAAAATAGCAGAGCAACTATCTGAGCTGTATGATAACGAATGGACGAATGCTTATGAAGTGCTGGAAACTAACAAAAACGACCAACAATGTTGCACGGCGCTTTTGGAACTATTAATGGTAAATTATTTCATGTTAAAAAGTATTAAATGGAATCGTTTCAAAGTACTTAGTAATATATCAATAACGAGGTATGTGCATTTTCTGTTAAAGTGTCCAACAGAACAAAAGAGATTGTTGAAGTCCAACTGATGTTGACGTTATATAAGATTTGACATTTTCATATGGCAGATTGAGCTTCCAAAGTTAAAAGTACATTTAGGCAATGTTTCGTGTAGTGGAAGTGTCACACAAAACAACTATTCTAACTTGTCCGATATGTATAGTTTCACTTCATATCAGCTCAATAATATAATTATACAATGAATATTGTAATCGAAAGTCCTGTGTTAGTTGAGATAAATCTTTCAAAACGGACTCCGTTCGTTGTATTCTCATGGTTATAACGTGATTACAGGTTTCCATCAGCCACTTGAGTAGTTTACATTTAATAGCAAGTGTATGCGGCGTACGCACAACAAACTACGAGTCTTGACTCGGCTTCCGAATGGTACTTAACAAGATTCTTCATACTTGGTCGTGAAATTATTGTTTGAAATATATTTACGTTCGCATACAATTTTCAGGATGTTTACCAGGAATGTAAAGCGTTATCAACTGTAGGTTTCTATGAACGTGTCCAGCAAAGCATTGAATCACCAGTACAGGTAATGATTTAAAAAACTTCCAGTCTGAATATTCCACATAATTCTATAACATGCCTTCTTTGTTATGTAATTATTTAAACCTCTCGGTCAAGGATAATCCATGAAAGTGCAAGCACTTATTTCCAATGGGGTCCTGTGTTTTTGCTGAAGGGACAGCAGGTGGAAGAAACAGTGGTGTGATACAAGGTATCCGGGCGCGATGCCCTAGCTCTTTCCGAAGAGACACCTTGGTTCTTTAATGTGCCCGGTGTATAGCACCGATACACGCGAGACAACCTCTGGGTTGCTAACCAGTTCATCTCTAGTTGGGTGGGAAACACAGAAAAGCGTTTCAAAAATGATCAAGTGCCCCGGCCGAGGATCGAACCGGGGACCTCTCGATCAGCAGTCAAGCAGGCTATCCGCTCGACCACGGTACCACCATATACTATTATAGAAGTTATATTGCATTCGCGCACTTCATATGTCTGCACTCCGATATTGTAACATTTGTTGTATTATATTACTTTGTAATTGTATGTACTAATTTGTTCAAAACTTCAAACACTGTTAATAAGAGTCCTGTCTTTCCAACAATAGATAATTATAATTTTCGTAATGTCGTCACTTAGCCCGGTTTGCCTGAAAACGGCTTCCATCTATTCGCAACTGGGCTTGACCACAAGCCTCGATACGACTATTCTGCCAACTTAAACCAAGCTAATGTCCAAATAACGCTCGAGCGGTACTTAAAAGATGCATTGACAATTTCAGACATCTGATATATCTAGATCTACCAAGGTTCAAATGTCTGATTATCTGAAACAACAGATCAAGGAATTACGGAAGTACCGAGCAAAGCATGCTTTGGAAGCCATCAATAAGGTAAGAAATAATAATTATGTTCAATTTAAGAAATAATGAAAATCTACATTGTACCTGTATTTTATCGTTGGATAAAGCACGATCACGAGTTTGAATGCGTAGTGATTAGATAACGAATGCGTAACATGTGCGATTCTATGTATGCATTCGAGCAAGTGATCGTACTTTATTATAGAAAATGTGCTACCGGATGCATTTGTACCTACCACTATATTTGTCAGATGTAAATCGAATATTAAGTTAACAAATGCAAGATTTTGATCATTGCTGAAGATGAAGCACATGTTTCCATTATGCATTTCATTCGCTTGATAACCTGCGTCTTACGGATTTGTGTGGGCATTGCTCAGGGTAGTTGTGTTGTGGTGTTTCTGATTTCTGTGCTCGGCTGGTTATGTTGAGTGCTACCTTCCCTGCCGGATTTTCTCATAACTTTTGTACAAATGATTGTAACGTTATCTTCTCTGGTGTTGTGTCAATTTGAGTGAATAATTCGTTGTTCCGAACACAAATTATTTACTGGTTTGGTTACGACTTACAAGTAGCTACAATTATGAACTTCATGAAGAAAGAATATAATCTGGTGCCTTTCCGAATTACGCAATCGGGTAAGATTTCACAAAAATAAATGCTTCCAGTGAGTATGTTCCTTTATTTTAATCGATTAATTAACGTAATGTATTTATTCTATTATACAGACAGTCGCACCAAGATTACGTGTGGAAAAACTCGAAACTAAAGATATGCAGGCATACGTCAAGAAATGCATAGATATATCCTGGCTTATGGTTGTACAAGATCCACCACTTGTGTTCAGTTGCGGATCAGGGGACATATTTGACACAGTCCTATTTAGAAGCTACACAAAGCGTGGAAGTCATGTCGAATTCGTAGTTTGGCCAGCGCTGTTAGTACATGAGGGAGGATCCATGCTGTCTAAAGGAATTGCACAAGGTTGTCACAAGCAGCGAATAAGTCATTCAACACAATTTTAAAAATGACCAGCCGCATACTACGCATCATTTCATTTCGTCTGGAGAACCATTTTACATTTTAATGTCCTTTGTGAATAAACGTTGGTGGTTGTACATGTATAGCATTGTATAAGCAGACAATTGTACAATGTAAATCGGTAATAATAAAGAAATCCAAGTATATACAGGGTGTCCCAAAAAAACGGGGACCTAGGATAAACAATTGTAACTTTTTTCTCTGTTATAGATATCACACAATTAATGTGTCAAAGCACAATCCTCAGAGTTACCTCCCATGTTTACAATCGCATGTTTCAGTAAAATACCATAAACTGAAGCAGGAATTTCAGAATTTAATTAGATATATTCCCATGCTGACCTCAAACATCTTCTCATGTGCTCCAAATAATTGTTTATGGTTTGTGATACATTAGTTCATTGTGTATAGCAGACAAATTCACTATTGGGGTCAAGTTTGAGTAATTTAAGGTCGTATGGCCTGTGATATGAGGTAAGATTTCAGTACTATTTCGCAGACATATCCTGGTTTTGCTGCTGATTTATTGCAAGAAGACTTTTCTGCTAGCCTATGGTGCTAGTTTATAATTTCTGACATACACAATTACTCCAAAACACATATCTATGAACTGTTTGTTTGGACAAAACTTTACTTTTTGCTCATTGCATAGTCTTAGCTTTTTTTGGTTATAGTCCTTGACAA
Organism: Spisula subtruncata; assembly: GCA_963678985.1. Classification (NCBI taxonomy): domain Eukaryota; kingdom Metazoa; phylum Mollusca; class Bivalvia; order Venerida; family Mactridae; genus Spisula; species Spisula subtruncata. The sequence continues at coordinate 21,246,309 of OY787672.1, read as the reverse complement.
TATTTATGTTTTAATTATTGAATGAGTGTTGATGCTATTTTGGAAGGTTTTCCACTTCCCCTTTGGTCAGTAAACTCGCCATGTTTTCCTCTGTTTTGCTATTTCTTGTCATATTTGTTATATTATTACAACATTTTGGTCACCCCTTTGGCTTTCAATGTTGTTTTCTAACAATAAATGCTCAGACGCAAATGCCCTTTTCTTATAATGCCACTTTTTAGATGATTAAGCAAAAATAAAGTGAAATGTTGCCATAGTGAAAATGATGACGTCACTTCCTGTTTTGAAGCACCATATTAAAACAAGTACCCTTTTTAGAAGAGGGTATCCTTTACATACACTTTCACAAAATACCGGCTTAATTCATCAAAATATGAATGAGTAATAAGGGTTTAAGGTAGGTCCCCGTTTTTTTGGGACACCCTGTATATCTGAAATCTATATAGCAAGTATGATGGTATTTTCCATAATCAGTTTTTATCATGATTAAATATTCATTTTCAGCACCATCTTTGTTCACCTGACTTTTATCTAGGTCAAGTCGTAGTTGTGCTTCTTTAGGTCGCATAACGTTAGGTCACTGTCCTTTGTGTTTTAAACTAGGTCACGCTCCGGGGTTGATGTGCCTCATTTGGTCGCCGATTTGGTATGGGTTGGTCTGGGCATTGTTCAGGGTTGTTGTGTCGTGGTGTTTCTGATTTTTTGTGCTCGATTGGTTAGGTTGAGTGCTACCTTCCCTGTCGGATTTTCTCATACCTTTTAAGCATTAGTGAACATGTCTCCTTGCCCTGGCTGTGATAATACAATGACTTTTAAATATATAATGGAGAGCTACAGTAACGGACTAAATAAAATTAACATCAATTTCGAGGGTTGCCTGTAAGACTGTCGTAACTGCTTATAATTTAAAGACGTCTTGCAGTTCCTTGAATTCATAAAAGCAATCTGTCTTCGAGGCAAAAAAGTAGTTACAATTATCAGAAAATGTATCCTAGTGTTTCGACTTAGTTGAAATGAGTATAACTATTTAAGCTGGTTTATTTTCATTATATGTATGTCGTTTTTGTAAAATGTACTTCTGACTTCTAGTCTTCAGTAGCTGCTTTTATGTACATATTATGTGTGACTTTTCTTCTAAACCTGTAACGTTTTCTATGGTTGATTAACCAGTAATTTGTGTACTATTATTGCTTAATATTTTTGAATACGTTGTCAATGTGTTGGTTACTACTAGAAACACAATTCAAAACTGGCAGTCAGTGCTTCAACGCTTGTCCGTCAAGTCATCGGGTGCGTTATTTTGATACGCTTATGGTGCGTGTAGACATTACATTTTGGCGTAAAAATCATTGTTGTACATTTTACAAGATGTACAAGTATATGATGAGATGAGTAACTGCAGAGTAAATCATGACATTTGAAGCGAATGGTATTCTTCTCCAAACATTTGTACGTGTTTTTGTATTTGTAATGGAGTCGTACATCTCCTGAAAATATGTGGTTGTATTTGTAATGGAGTCGTACATCTCCTGAAAATCTGTGGTTGTATTTGTAATGGAGTCGTACATCTCCTGAAAATCTGTGGTTGTATTTGTAATGGAGTCGTACATCTCCTGAAAATCTGTGGTTGTATTTGTAATGGAGTCGTACATCTCCTGAAAATCTGTGGTTGTATTTGTAATGGAGTCGTACATCTCCTGAAAATCTGTGGTTGTATTTGTAATGGAGTCGTACATCTCCTAAAAATCTGTGGTAGAAATGTACTACACGTAACTACACATTACCACCCGACTTATAGGTCAAAACGTATACACTAAACTGTACTGTCTGGTGCATCTTAACAAGCTTCCCGAATCTGACTGCAATTGTCCTATGCTGATCGTCATTCGATCCGGACATTATTATTCTAAGTATGTGATTATCTTTATAATTTGAAAAGGAGCGGGATTTATAGAAGTTATTTTTCCAAAACTTGTTTCCCTCCTTTATCACAAGTAATTAATAACCACATATTGTAAAATATTTACTGAATAAATACTTTTTAAACGAATTATGCTTGTTAGTATATATATTCCTAAAATATTTACTAAATAAATACTGTATAACGAGTTGTGCTTGTTAGTATATATATATGCCTATAACTGAAAATGTGTTATCTTGTTAGTTGTATGTTGTAGGGTATTAAATTAACAGTAAAATTATCATTAAACAGACGATAAGAAATTCAAATCGTGTACGGCTATGTTCGTTAAGAGGGGGATAACTCTTGGTGTTAACAATTACACACTATCTTAGAGTGAGTATTCTTGTAAACATTTTAATATAATTTTGATCCTGTATTTTAACTAAGTACTGGTGTTTAAATATTTGTCAGCATTCTTCAGTTGTATTTTTGTAGTCATAACTGGCGTTGCCTTAAATATCTTATGCAATAAAACTTAACTTATGACGTGTAGACAGTTAAGTGTCAAATGGTTACAGATGTGGGTCAAATGTTGACATGAAAGGTCTAAATATTCAGAATGCGAATTTAACAAATTTGAAACATCTAAGTACATTTTTTTTCTTTGTGTATTCATAATTTTTATAATAATTAGCAGGTTGCAATTACTTCACTACAGGTTTTTACCTTGAGTTTTATGTCGTTTTCTTTCAATATGTTCCGTCATTTTTATCCGTCGAAATTGTTATACGTCAAATTACCTTTTTAGACATCTCGGCCGTTATCTGTACTGTCTTACCGCAGTTTGATACCGCGGTCCTCACATTTCATGAACCAATAGTGTTGAGCCCTGGGCTTAGATGCACCCTTTCAGCTTATTCAATGGTGCGTCATTTCTTTGAGAAGCCGCTGACCGTTTCATTTCCAACAAGTGACAATCCGATTTTCTTGTTTGTGTGTCTGTATCATATATGCGTTCACAAGGTTGGATTGCTATCCACACATTCTACCCTCCGTTTTGCAACCGGACTTGGCGCAAGACATTGTATGTATATAAATCGAGAATTCACGTGATCATTAAAATGTATGATAGGTCATGTATTTTGGGTAGTAAGATCATTGCAATTATTGCATATGTTTGCTTAATCCAATGAAATCGCTTATCAACATTCGACAAACAACTGGCCGGATACTACGGAACGATAAATTAAAATTTATAACTAAATTGCTACCGGATCCTAAAAGTTTAATCAAAGTACTGAAAGTACTGACAGGCTGGCGAACTGCTAAGGAACAATAGCTTTTCAAGTAATATAACATCAAGTCGAAAGAGAGGTAAGTGCTGGACTCAAAAAAAAAATTAAAAAAAAAATTGGAGCCGCCGTGATTCGATCGCTGGACCTTAGCATCAGAAAATTACTAAGCAAGTTGCTCATCCACTCGACCACGATCTCGTTGGAGAATACTGACCTAAATAATTTAACATAATAAAATCATTTATGCGCGCGCTATATCGTGTTCGTAACGCGTAGTATACGAACGCGTAATAATAATTATCAACGCCTTTAAGCACCTTTTCTTTTAATTTCATACAATTTCCTTCCATTTCAATATTACAATCGAACAGAATAAATGAAACAAGGAAAGTTGAATGTTCTTATCTTGCAAAACTGATTAACGAGGAGGAACTATTTGCATCGAGTGTATAGATTCTGTGTTGTCAGTTTCGGGAGTAAATTCATCTTAGTGGATTTCATTTTTTAGGATTGTAATAGACTGGCGCAAATCGCCAGCCTAAAAACCATTTTTGAAATGATATACCAGTATATGATATGAGTCCAAATTTAGTTGAAAGTATCGTTCATATTTTTTACTTTCTATAAGAAGGCATATAGTTAAGTTTTACTATAAGTGTTCATGTCATAAAAAATGAACAATGCACGAATAATGATCCGGCAAGCATTAAACGTGTATAACATTTTTGGTAGGCCGTGTTGATGAAGTTGACAAGTTTTTTTGTATGTTTCATCGCATTGTTTGCAACCAACTTGTGTGTATCCAACAAATCTCACTGACAACTTCAGCTGTCATATCGGCTTGCATTTATATGAATTCTTTATATCACATTTATGACGAGTTGTACAGGTTGTATAATTGCATTGACATTTTTTGCCGAATTCACGAGAACGTTTTGTGATGAATCAACAAGTATGATGAATACCTCGATAGTATCAGGTCATTTGGAAATCACGCAAATAATGTCTTCCAAGAGTAACACCGTTGTATTTTGTATCTACATACAAATGGTTATTCGGAAATAAAATTACCGGCAGTCTGGTTGAACAACGAACGACATTTCAGCTTTAATTCGGATTTTGGCATTGCAATTAGGCACTATCTTACTTCCAGTCGGCATTGTCTTATAGAACTCTGCATATCGCCACTATAATTAGGCATTTTAGCAACAGTTTGGCATTTTCCGTGAGAAATATTCCAGCGATATTCAGTTAATTAAAATTTTACGCATCAACGATGCATACGTACTTATATCCATGGTAAAGGGACGAATAAATGTTGATGTCCATAAACTCGCTAATAACGTCTCGGCTATTTACTAGTACGTGTTTATAACAGTTCGTCGAATTACAAAAATATGCTTGTCGTGCAAGATACTATGGCTGTGTACATTTTAATGGACAAACATATAGCCGGTGAAGCTTGTTTATTTTCATCCACATCCATAATGTATCATAATTCTAATTATCAAAATTAATTACCGCGAATACATTTGATCCATTCATGTGACCACTATTAAGACTTAAGAGTTTTTATTCACGCCTTTAATATCATCATCGGACGTCCGTTCGGTTTTATTTTTGTTTTGTTATATTAAATAATCCAGTAAGGTTGTGAAATGTCACTTTTGACAGACGTGTCATTTTTATTGTTGACGCTCCTATCTGATGTTATTTGAAAGCAGATAACTTCAAACAAATACCGAATTATATTATTGACATGGTCGATGATCAGCTAACATAGTTGAGATACATGTCCATGTATCATCATAGTCCTCAAGATGGAGTTCATATAGCGACTCCACAATTGTTGTTGTTGATGTTCTTCATGCTTTATAGTAATAGTTCAATTTAATTGCGTCCACCTCAATTGGTGGATAATCTAACCAAAATCCTACTGGCTTGTGGCTGTGAGAATGTTTCAGGGACTCACAGTAATACAAATGTAGTATCCATATAACTGACCCTAGAGAAAATTTCTCTGGCATTTCATTGGCATTCTAATGAAAACAAGTGGAATACTACTGAAATGCCTGAGCAAATATTTATCTAGGGTCAGTTATAAGGGCCAGTTTTTCATTGGAATACCACTGGTTTCCAGCGATAAAATTGTCAGGTATGTCACTGGATTTGGTCAAATTGTTGAAAACGGAGACAGTGCTCATGTGAGGTAAAAATATGGATTGTCAATAATAGCAACTACATGCTTTAACAAAAATTGCAAAATGTAATGCAAGTGTCTTCTATAAAATAATGTAATTAATGAAAAGTTAAGGACCTCAAAATTTTATTGCGGCATATTAAGCCACTTAACTTTTCTTTGGATATAAGAAAATCGCTTCTAAATCGTCAATGTAAAAAATTCAGCAGACGGACCGGAGTGTACGGATTGCGCTACGAACGAATATTGTAATGTATAGTTTTATTAAATGATGCTTTAAATGTCGAGAAGTGAATATTTTATGCAAAAAGATTAATTGAAATTTAAATAACCTCATTTAATTAAAATTAATAAAACATGAAAACTAAATTTAACTTTGCATTACAGAAACGTTTCCTAATAATGTCATTGGTCTTCGAAGTCCAGTTGACTGCTCTGGAATTCGAGTGAGTGAAATTATTTAAGATGAATAAGTAGTTCTTTAGTATGCTGCATTGCTGATACAAAACAGACGAAGAAATTAAATGATAAACGACACAATGTTATGTTGGCCCGAAACTATAATTACTTATGGTGAAAATATGTCACGAAAACCAAACAAAAATTATTCGAAAATATATTGAAAAGTCAAGTTTATTTACTTCATACTACAACTATTGTATACAAACAGAAACTCAAATTTTGAAACACCACGCCTTACGTACGTATGAATTACCTTAGACATCGGTAACATAAAAGGGATGTATTGTATATAAAATGAAAATTTACATACAGTCGTGCATTACATTCTCACCCAAACCACGAATTCGGTCATTTGAATGATAAATACAGGCATTTACTAACCAGACATTAATTAATTACAAAAGCAAATAAACACATTTTTCGTTCTCGAAAATACAAAAATATGAAAATAGTACAGAATTTACAAGAAAATCGTGCTTTAAGGTGAACACCTTGTGTCGACATTATGCATAATTATGACGTAATAACTCAGTAACGTGCTACGCGTACCTCCGAAGTGAAGAGGTTACTGCAGCTGCTTGATTTAGTCTCCATATCACACAAACGCTCATTAGCATAGTAACACAAATTTCCGTCATTATTATACATGTATTTCAGACGGCATTTCTTTATTATTTAAATGAACACTAAATTGGCTAAGATAAAGTAAAAATACTATAAATGAGTATAGGTCTGATCTAGACGGAGACAAAGTATGTCTCAAAAATATGCCAGCAAAAGAAATTTTAATGATATTTCATGACCTTGATTCATCGGTTACAAGTTTCGTCATAAGTATACTAACGCGAAACAATTTAATGAATAATGGTATTGTTAATATATAGTACACTAGGTACAGTAAAGAGTTATCCCACAGAACGAGGGACAATCGACGCTCCTGTATTTGGAACATACAAAAGTAGGTAGATGGGTGTTCAGATATGAATGCATCTTAGCACATAAAATGTAGCTTGAGAAACTTAAATGACACAATATGTGATATCTTTGAAATATCTACCTCCAATCTACATGCATGTTTATGATTTCTGTATGATAATCAATTTCAAATGCGTAAATATGTAATGTTATTTCCCGCCCCTTCCTCCCTAATACGTACGACCTTATAAGACTGATACATATTTAAAATCAGCATCACATGGCGCTTCTTATAAGCCTATTTTCATGAAAATCGGAACCTGTCTTGTTGACCAAACTAAAGTTGAAAGAACTTGTTTTACCATCAAAAAGAGTAATTTTCGGACTGTTTTACTTGTTTGCTCAAAATATTGATTTTGCAATTACAACCTTCTCATTCTTAGCTTTGGTAGGGGAACAATTTCAGGTAAAAATGGTTTAACCCTACCATTCATTTTAACAAGCTGAGTCATACCTTAAAATGTTCCTAAATGATTGTGCGTTACGATCCATGACATTTTTTACCAGTCACGTGATGGCGTTTTGAGAAATCCAAGATGGCGTCCAAGATGGCCGCCAAAAAAGTAAACTTCACATTTTATCAAATTACAGCCTCTGGGACATTGGATATGATATTTATTATGGGAATAAGTCGTTTTTACAATAGAATATATGTTGTTCTTGTCATATTAGGTGATTTTGGTGGAACATTGGGGTGATTTAATTTTCTCATCATATTTATCGCCAAATAAAGGCAAAAAATAGGGGGTAAGGGTAAGATTTTTAACTACCCAGGAAAATTTTGACCTCATATATTGTATTTCTGTTGTTAACTATATGCTTTATAACTGGGGGAAATGAAAATGTTTACAAATATACAATATAAAAGTCCTTTAATGATGACAATTGACAATCAAAGTGGGTGGGGTACGATTTAATTAAAATTTGAAAAGTGGTAATATTTTACCTTTGCTACATATTTGAGACACTATACCAAAAATTGTTTACGTTTTCTCACTTCTTCTGTTAGGACAGTTGATCTATGTTTTATTTATGCATCTTTCAATAAATATTTGAAGCATTTTCTCAATTTTTGTCTTGATTTAGCCCAAAACATGACAATTTTTTAGGGTAGGGGTAATTTTGTTCATAATGAAAACCCTTTTAGCGATGGCATAGACTGGACTTGTTAATGATGAAGATGAATTTAAGCATTAGTGCACTTGTAACAATATTTGTAACAATACAACATTTGTCAACATTAATGTGAAGGTCATATTAGAGGTCAAATGTCAAATTCTGAAGGATTTTTTGCAATATGTATGCATGCACACGAACAGGTAAAATGTACAGGAATAAATGTCTTATTTTCATATCACTTTCTTTAACAAAGTACAAGTACAGGTTGTTTCTTTGATAAAAGAAAACATTTCTTAGCCATGGCAGCCGGAAATATGATTTCCAATATGGCGGCCATCATCTCCATGTATATATTATATTATTCATAATCCAGCCAAATTAGCATTTAATATGAAGGTAATTGCAACAGTAACTGTTTATGTTTTTATTGTCCCCCTCTCTGTCTGTGCAAGATTATGACACTGGTTGACTTCTTACCACACTTGTCAGTCGTCCTTATGGTTAAGGATGACATATCCCAACAATGGTGAATCCAAATATGGCTTAGAATGGCTGTTGCCAACATTGATAAATTCCAATAATACACAGGGAGACAGATCCTTACACTTGTGAGTCTGTCGTATCACACAGGATGATAGTTGGTACATTGATGCATCCCCCATAATGCAAAGGAAGATAGTTCCCTACACTGGTGAGTCCCCCATAATACATAGGAAGGCAATTTCCTAGACTGGTCTGTCTCCCACAGGACATAGGAAGAAAGTTCCCTACACTGCCCAGTCCCTCATAATGCATAGGAAGACAGTTTCTAACACTGGTGAGTCCCCCATAATACATAGGAAGACAGTTCCCTACACTGGTGTGTCTCCCATAGGACAAATGATGATAGTACATACACTGGAAAGTCCCTCATACTACATAGAATGACAGTTCCCTACACTGGTGTGTCTCCCATAGGACATAGGATGGAGTTCCCTATACTTGAAAGTCCCTCATAATACATAGAATAGCAGTTCCCTACACTGATGTGTTTCCCATAGGACATAGGGTGGTAGTTCACTACACTGGAGAGTCCCTCATAATATATAGAATGGCAGATCCCTATACTGGTGTGTCTCCCATTTATAGGACATTGGAGGATAGTTCCCAAAACGGACCTCTCTCCACAAATGCCAAATATACAGTTCCCAACATGGTGCGTTTCCCATAGTACATTGGATGACAGTTCCCTACACTGGTATGTCTCCCATAGTACATTGGATGACAGTTCCCTACACTGGCATGTCTCCCATAGTGCATTGGATGACAGTACCCACCACCTGAGATTCTCCGGAGTTTACAACACTGATGGGTCCTCCATAAGACTCAGAGTGACAGTTTTGCTCAAAGTACATAATATTTGGATGACAGTACCGACATGGGTGAGTTCACCATATTACCTAGGATGGCAGTTATCTACCTAAGATGACAGCTCCATACACTGGTGAGTATGATTGTTTCCATCAATAGTGAGTCTTGAGGAGTACTTCGGCTGACAGTCCCAAACACAGAAGAGTCCTCCATTGGACACAGGATGACGGTTCACAACAAAGAAGAGTCTTACAATGGCACTAGAAGGCAGTTCCCTACACTGGTGATTCCCCATTGAGTTTATGATGGTTCCCGACACTAGAGGTTCCTCCATTGTGCATTGCAAGGCAGTTCCCTTCACAGGAGAGTTCTTTTTAGGGCCTAGAATGACAGTTGCCAACGCTTTGGAGACCTCCATTAAGCATAAAATAACAGTTTTCAACGCTGTCGAGACCTCCAATGGGCCTAGAATGACAGTTCCTAACACTTAAGAGTCCTCTATAGGGCTTTAAAAGACAGCTCCCTACACTGGAGTGTCCTCAATAGGGCCTAAAATGACAGGTTGAAACACTGAAATGTCCTCCATACAGCACAGAAGGACAGTTTTCAACGCTGTTGAGACCTCCATTGAGCCTAGAATGACAGTTCCTAACACTGAAGAGTCCACCATAGGGCATTGGAAGACAGTTCCCAGCACTGGAGAATCCTCCATAGGGCCAAGAATGACAGTTGCCAACACTGATGGGTTCTCCGTATAGACCCGAATGACAGTTTGCAACGCTGTTGAGACCTTCATTAGACCTAAGATGACAGTAGCCTACACTGGCGAGCCCCCACAGGGCATGAAATGACAAGTGCCAACACTTTCGATTTGCCAATATGGCATACGATAACTTGTTCTGTAACCTCTGAGTCCCCCATAGAACCAAGGATGACAACTTTCAATACTAGCGAGTCCAACATAGGACCTTGGAATACTACTTGCTACACTGGTGAGTCCCCAAAGTGACAGTTTCCAACATTGGCAAGTCCCTTATAAGATCTACCATGACTTTTTGGAACTTTGAGTCCTCATATATGGGATTGTATAATTATTTCCAACACGCATGAGTCCCACATAACCTAATATAAGTCTATTGTTCCAACAAATTTGAATGTGTCTAGAAGTTTTAACATTGAAATGGTCATTAATTGATATTGGTTTGAGTAACTTTAAATTAAAAATAAATTCAGTACCTACTTTGTAGCATTTAATGGTAATACGAACCATCAATTTAAGATTCCTTATGTATCATTTATTTCATTCAAATGGCTTTTATCACTAAGCTGTAATGTTCTAAATAAAACATACAATGTCTACTGAAGAAATACATTCTAAACAACTTAGTTTATACCATATTGAAAGGCAGGAATGTATATTATGTCAACAAAAATATAGAAGAAATACTTATATAGATAGTCCATGTTTTTGAGCCGTGACGGAGGTTACACTTCTTAGTCATAGTAGGTGAATATATAGCTTGGCTATTTTGACATGAGCCTGACCTTTATGCAAGAATATATTACAAGGTTATTGCTTCGAATATATCAATTTCCGCAAGTGAATCGTGCGATATCGGTATTTCAAATTTGTGTTTGTATTACATCTCGAGTGTCTTCATGATACTTCCCGATTATGAAAACATACAGTTGGTTTTGTAAATGTAGGCAATGTATCGACTGTTAAATTATGCTAATCAAAAGGTCAGGCTTGTGTTATATTTGCCAAGCTCTACCTGGTTAAAATCTATTTTGGCCATGGATTGGTTACTGTCATTGATCACATATATTGCTTAAGCCTTAATACATATCCTACATCTATCCTACGAGGGTAAACCTTCCTGCATGAATTAGTCACCACTCAAAATCATGGTTTATCTATACTTAAGTTTTTCCCATTTTGACCTTGAAAAGTCATTGACCTTGCACTTACAGTAGTTATTGTTGAAATTCAATATGATGACACAGTTAATAAACATTTTCTATCCAAGTATGTGTCATTATATCTATTTATGAAACTATCACATTGGCATTTACTATTTAGAGTTTATGCATTTCAGCATTCGTGGCAACTATATTGGACACCATCTTGGGCTTTTCACCTTTCCCCACTGCAGTTTAAAGGTCTTTTTTCTGTTGATCAGCTTATGAATTTTTTTTTAAACGCAAACATGTGTCTGTTGCAGTTAGTTTCACTTTCAATGCGAATTTGGCTGGATTATAAATTATGTCTTATGTGCATTATATTTGTTTGTATGTGAAGATGATGGCGGCCATATTGGAAACCATATTTCCAGGTGCAATGGAAACACAATGTAACAATGTTTTCCTTTATCAAAGAACCAAGCTGTGTTTGTATTTTGTTATTTTTTATTTTTGTTAAATATATAATTTATTCCTGCCTGTACATTTTACATGTACCTGTTTGTGGTAATATATACATATTGCAAGTTCTGAAAATCCTTCAGAATTTGACATTTGACCTCTAATATAACCTTGGCATTAATATTGACTAAGGCCATATTGTTACAAATATTGTAGCAAGTTCATTAATGCTAAAATTCATCTTTATAATTTCATAAAGTAAGTTAACAAGTTCAGTTCGTGTAATCGCTGGAAGGGTTTTCATTATTACCATAATTACCCCTACCCCTAAGGAAATTGTCATTTTTTGGAACCAAATCAAGACAAATATTGAGTAAATGCATCAAATATTAGTTAACAATACATATATAATACATAATGCCAACTTTCCTAACTGAAGGAGTGTGAAAACTTAACCAATTTATGGTATAGTGCCTCAAAAATGTATCAAAGGTAAAATATTACCACTTTTCAGATTTTAAGAAAATCGTACCCCACCCACTTTGATTGTCAATTGCCATCATTAAAATACTTTTATTTTTCGGAAATTGTAAATATTGATATTCCCCCAACTATATAGCATAAACTTAACAACAGAAATGCAATATATGCGGTCAAAATTTTACTGGGTAGTTAAAAATCTTACCCCTACCCCCTATTTTTTGCCTGTATTTGGCGATGAATATGATGAAAAAAATTAAATCACCCCAATGTTCCACCAAAATCACCTAATATGACAGGAACAACATACATTCTATTGTAAAAACAACTTATTCCCATAATAAATGCCATATCAAATGTCCCAGAGGCTGAAATTTGACATAAGGTGATGTTTACTTTTTTGGCGGCCATCTTGGACGCCATCTTGGATTTCTCAAAATGCCACCATGAATATGGTAAAAATTACCTTTTTCATAAAGTACAAACATTTAGGAACATTTTAAGGTATGACTCAGCTTGTTAAAATGAATGGTAGGGTAACTCCAAAAATAGAGGCCTAAACTGGCATTTGTTCCTCTACCACTTGTTGAATAGTTCGACATAAGTCAAAAGTTACACTTTCTTTTAATGAATCACACAAGACACCACGTAGATAACTATATAATTGAAACTAAAACAATGAAAACATCATAATAGACTTTGTATATATCGATTATGTATAACAGTTTTCAATTACGCATTCGCCTTTGTGACAACTTTATAAAGATAACTGTAATTAGTGTACCCTTATAAAACATTTCCACCTTTCAGACATTTTCAAAATAAAATATAAATGTGCGCTCAAATTCACTATTAAAATTAATAACTACTTAAAAATTGAATTAGTATCAAGTCATCTAGCCAAATACAATAAGCATGCCGCTAAATGATATATAACCCATGGAAACCGTCAATGGCATGATGCATTGCTTGCTGTCTTTCAAAAGATAATGTATTCTTTCTATCATAGCAATGAATATATTACATAAATCTAAAACTCATATTGTAGGAACTTTTTAGTCACCTCCTTTGCCTAACTTAACAGTAACATGCTCTCGTGTACTTTGTGTTGCCTTTGCCTATATAATAGGTAGTAGATATGGAGGCTGTATTTGCACACGAACCAGTGCGTGTAATTTAGTAAGCATAATAAATCTATGTAGTTAAGTACGTGACAATAAGCCAGTCAGCCGCAAAAGCATCACGACCTAGACATGGCACATTCCTTTACACAAACAGATGCGCACATTTAATTAATATACATATGATAATACGATTCACTATTTTAGCATTTTTTGTGATCGAGAATTGGAACCGACTCTCTTGCATGGGTTGCAAACCTATGTTGCAACAATTTAAAAAAAACCAGCAAACGAACAGTGAAGGAATGCTATTATACAAAGCACATTCCAGTACACGCAAACAAAATTAAATGGCATAAGCAAGGACGCACATAAGTTGAACTTAATCTAGATTATAAAATAATCAAGACCATGAAACTAACTGCGACTGTGCATGATAACACTACAACCAATTCAAGAAGCCTCAGCTTTTGGTAAGTAAACAGCGATCTCACCTACTGATGAAGAAAAGTAGAAACAAATAACACCAGCATAGGTTATATTGAAAGCCACATTAAATAGGCAAACATACAAATTTCGATTATCCAAATGTACTGTCAGAGTAATGCTATATCAGGGAGAAATGGTAAAACTCGGACATGGGAGGCAATTTCTTATTGCGCAGAGACATGAATCAACACCAAATACTTTCACATATTGTTCATGCCCTTTAATAATTGCCACAATACTCTTTAGAAACGCTTGGTTATCATGTTTATGCGTTTAATCCCTTTGAAGTACATGACATTGTTTTTATCCCATACTTAACAATACACGCAAAGTAAAACCTTAAACCAAAAACAAGAAGTTGATGCTAAGATTGGATTAAAAATCAACAGAGATAAATTAAAAGTAATGATCACCAATCAAAACCTAATCATACCATAACAAGGTATGAGAAAGGACAGGGAAGGCACTCAACCTAACCAGCCGAGCACAGAAATTAGAAACACCACAACACAACTACCCCGAGCAATGCCCACACATAAGCCGAAGAAACAATAAAAAAAATCCGAGTCCCGCTGAAATAATGCAGGATGACCCAATTTCAAGAAATCATAGAATAGCGGTTTTTGCATGAGACCAAATGAAACGCAGCCAATACTCAATCAAGTTCCCCAAGGCCCCGCTGCACGGCGACAACAGCACAAACCCATGCCCAAAACGGCGACAAAATGAGACACAACAACCCCGGGCGTGACCTAGTTTAAAACACTAAGGACAGTGACGTAACATTATGTCACCTAAAGAGTCTTGACCTAGTTTAAAACAATGGACATTATAATGGGGTCGGAAATAACATTACACATTTCAGCAACTACACTGATAAATGCCCATACATACGCCGAAGAAACAATTAAAAATCCAAGCCACCCCCGAAAAAATGCAGGATGACCCAGTTTCACAAAGAAATTATATAATAGCGGGATTATATAATAGATTCCACTGAGAGGACATACAACTGTTTCTCTTTTGCACACTGTGTGAAAATGATGACATTAAAACAGAAGTTAAGACCACGATTGGCAACATCATTCAATAAACTTGACAACATCTGGAAAGCTTGTATGATATAATTAGAGTATTGGGTGAAATAAACAGAAACAACATAAGAACATTGTATGATATGGTAGTGGAACTTGGAAAACAAATAAGAATGTAGGAGGATGGGTCACAATTTCATGGAACCATATCATAACTCACAAACCACAGCTCCAAATACTTTCAAATTAAAAAAACGGTCATCAACAGGTCGCTAACGTTGGACCAATGTATTCACTAGATCTTTCTGAGACATCTTCCCTCGAATCTCTTAGTTCCGATTCTACGTGGGTGAATTACGGTAGAAGACATACAAGAACAGCTAATAGCTGTATACCTGAGGGACAGAGACATAAGGGAGAACAAAAGAAACGAAGGGAAGAACTGTGAAGTCGTGGTGTGACAATAACGTTTACGACGTGGACCAAAACAGTGAGAAAGCAGCAGTGTAAGTCTGACACACTGAAACGTGAGAAGAGGACGAAGTAAGTACGAGTAGGTTTTACAGACTAACGATCTCCACCATAACTTTGTTTTGGAACTTGAGACCTTATGTAAGTAAGAACTAAAAATATATATATTAGTATAATATTTGTCATCCATTTCACCTAGTTATTGTTGGGTTGATAAGTGTAAGTCCTTGACTAATTGTGTTTTATTACTGTGCAGTTTGGTATTTCATGAAATGCTATCAATCGTGCAGAACTATGAGTAGAGAGAAAAATAAATTTTAATATCATTATTATTAGGATTGTCTTTATGGGTGTAGTTTATAGAAGAAAACTAAACGTTTGTTTAAAAGTGTTTTTGTGCATAATTGATTTTTGGATACAATAATACAAATGAAATACAGTTTGCAGTTTATTTTGAAATATATTAGGCATTATGACCACGAGTATGCAAATTTAAATACAAAATGTACATACAAATACATGTATAATTACATAAAAATACACGATCAACAATCAATATATTGCTAATAAAAATATCATATTGATGCATACACTTTAGTTACCATTGGAGTTGAACAAAAAATTAATACAGGAATTTATCGACGCATAATGCATTATATCACCCCAAAAAACCGAATTCTGTGTAAAAGATAAAAGATCTTATAAAATATGAGTACGCGTCTGGTGACGTCATACTAGCTGTATAACGTCACCAATACAATAGTTAAGTCGGTTTGTCTCGTGACTACTAGTATAGGGCAGTACCGTATAAGACGTATGAACTCTTGGCCTTGGAATGGTGTTGAGAAGGTACTGAGGCTGAATGGGTCAAGGTCCCCCCGGGTACTACTTCACCGTACCCGGGGTACTTTGAAGTATACTTCACCGTACCCCGATTTCACCGATAATACTTCACCGTACCCCGATATACTCAACCGTACCCGGGTTTACAGCGCGCCAAAAATCGATGTCGTAAAATAACAAAATAATAGAATGACGTAAATCGGCGGCCATCGCGGCATTGAGAAAAATATTGTTTATAAAAATGAAAAGAGGTAAAAAAAAATTTATTCATGAGTACGTATCCAGCGGACGAAGAATAAATGAATATTCAGGCTGGTGGAAACGAATTCAACACTGTCTGCATACACATAATCTGTTGAAAGATATAAATAAAGTGCGTCAAAAACGTCAGTGTTTTTATTACGGACTTTGTTCCAAGCGTAGTCACGTGACCATCACGCGATCAATATTTACGACAATGAAATCTTTTTTTCAGAAATTCGACAGTAAAACAAAATAAATATTATTGGTTGAAGTATACCGAAATGAAGTCTTCTTACCTTTCTTTTATGTATAAATGTTGTGTTCTGCGATTAAATCATATCAATTTAAAAAAATCAGCAGTAAAAATGGGGTACCTGTAAGCATACTGGGGTACGGTGAAGTATACTACTAAGTACCCGGGGTACGGTGAAGTAGTACCCGGGGGACATTGACCCATTCAGCGGTACTGAGTGAGAGACAACAGACATAAGGATTTTACAGCAAATAACCTCGTGTTTACGACACATAATAATTAGTTCACCACAAAACGACAACATCTGACTGCAACCAAAACATTTATTACACAAAAAAGTTGTGTACGCAAAAAGCTATAAAAGGCACCACCTTAGTCGACAGAAATAGCTGCATACCGGTCAACTAGACTACAAGCCAATAAATAGTAACACACATATACGGCTGATATAAATGCTTCAATTGATTTAAGTACTTTACTATGTTCATAAAACATCGCATTTTGCGTTTACCATAATGAGTTAAACAATAACTGAATTATTAACTTTTCAAATTATACACTAACCCAAATTATAATTTTCTAACTTGGTGTTGTTTGACAGTTTTACGTGTAGCATTGTATGAACGCTCTAGCAAAATCGTGCCTTTGGAATACCTATTTAACCACTTGCTAGTTGGTGCGTGAACAATATCTAATTACATATGCCGGGCGGGTCCGTACAAATGTCAGTTCTAAGAGACGGGTCGGAACAGTTGGAGTTAAATCAAGAGTAATTTAAAAAACATGTTATAAATTTAGTTAATTTTACAAAAAGGATTTAAAATCTGCAATATTATTGTTTTGGTAACCTGGAATTCTCTACAAGGTATGATTATAATTTATAATTATTGTTGTATTTTATTATTACTGCAGAAGTATAATAGTTATTATATTTTATACTGCTGCAATTATTGTCTTAGTATATCAAATTATCAACGTAGATAAATTATCATTTGATGTCTACATCTGGAATTTAAGCAATTTGTATATTGTCTGTTCGTACCTTTCTGATTCTACTGTGTCTGTTGAGAGATATCTTCCCTATCCAATTAGCTGTTAAAGCTTCTATCAGTCGGACATTCATAACCCTAACATGTTTACAAGAACATACTAAAAGGATATGAGGAAATCGGACAGGGAATGGAGCACTCAACTAAACCAGCCGAGCACCGAAAACAGTAACACTACAACACAACACTAGACGTAGGGAAATTGTGAAGGTCATGTTTGACTATTTCAACTTCTTGTATAACCGTTCCATCCGACGACGCTGCTATTCCCCTACTTGACTTATACCATTTCATGCTATGGTTAATATCATAGTCCTTGATGTTGTACATTATTACTAAAGTAAGTAATTCCACCATAAACAAAAAACATAGCATGATAAAAATAAATTAGTAGAATTGCTTGGAATAGTGTTCACTATTACATAAAAACATAACCAGTTTGTAAACATGAATTTATTTGCGAAGTACAAACACGAACTAATTTCTTGATTTGACAGTCTTCGCTCAATAGCAGTTTAAGTCGACGTATTTTCCTTCATCTAAATTAAACTGCAATTAACAAAGTTATATAATAGTAATTACTGACAACATGCCTACATAGCGACATGCAATCGTGTATACCTACGTCATCTCCGTATTTACTTCTGTATATATAATGTATTTATAAAGCTTAAACAAGTTTAGTCAGTCAACGATATATTATTCTCATCTGAATTTCATTCGTTTTTCATAGTCTTTCTTCGCATGGTATGGCCATTTGTATTCCATTACGTTATACATGTTCCTAGTACAATGATGCGTCCCCCATATTGATAGGTTTCCGTAAATTATTTATTTTTATGCATACTTTTATTCCATAATGATTTGTATGCGGATATTTCTTTGGATGTATGTAGGTCGATTCTGTCCTTTGCTTTAGTGACACCTTTTCTGATACGATTCAAGTCTTCCTCTTTTCAGTACCGAAACCCATGTCCTGGTTTGTTATATGCAACAAATTGTCATTAAATAAGTTCATTAGTTTTATGCATATGCACCATGGGGCTTTTTTAATTGAGAGCACTTAAACTAAACCATTGTCTATCCACAATGATTGTCAATCACTTTCACTTACTATGTAATTAATGCTTATTTTATTCTTCATATAAAACGTATTAAGTGTTTAAGTGTCCATCATTTTCGTATAATAATCAGTTTATATCGGTAGTCGCTACGCTGGGTTAAAATTGTCAAAACGTTACAAATGAGCTTTGGTTTCTCCTCCTTTGAACAACAAAGCTCACTTTCGTCCCCCAACAAATGTTTAGTTATGTAAACTTGTTTCGTGGTTTACTGTGTCAACTGGATCATTCCATGTCATACACAATGCCACACGTGTTAGCCTGATAATAAATATCAAATTAAAACATTATTATATTTAAATTTGAGAATAAAGCAACTATAGTAGTTAGTTACTACAACGAATTTTCGTGTTTTGCCTCCTTACCACAAAACCGCAGTTAACATAATACATAAACAATTGCACACACATTTTCCCATTGTCATAATGTATTTAATTGTCCGTTAATGTATGTACTGTGATAAATTTATTGTAATATATAAATAATTTTATATTACTTTTGCATGTAAATTGTAGTAAACATTGTTCCTGACAGTATACACTGTTCTTCGCAAAGCAATTAATTACTTAAAAACAATTTTACATTCAACATTGCTACTGATTATATATGTGCCTTTGTTAGATTCATCCAGATTTTGAAGAATCACAAAACTAAGATTTATAATACACTTGCACAAGTAATTAAATTAGGAGCTTACCAATAAAAGACAGTCACACAAAATCGTTAAATTCCAATCGCGTAATTTGAAATAGGCATATTTGTATTATTGTTTAAAGAACTCACTTATTAATAAATCATTATTTACATTTAAATGAGATTATGATACATGGCGTATAATGTCCTTAACCATGTTCCAATGGTTTTCCAAAAGTTCCAAATTCAGAAAATCAATCCTAAAGAACCGTAAAAGAAAGTGGGAGAAAAAGACTATCGGACTAATATTCTAAAGAAAATATTTTAGTATTCACCAATGTAAACGCTTGCAATCTTGTTAATAAACTTATTCATATCTATACAGACTTGTCTATTGCAGACATAACTTCATCCGAGAAGTATTTTTGTAGATGTTCAGATATTCTTTGTCGTGTTCTTATTGTTTCAAATTGTAGTGCTGTACTTGTGTGCCCTATGCCTGTTTCTTGTTTGTGTACTTGCGCGTTATTTCGTGATCTGCTGTTTCTGTTGTATGGTACTTTCTTTGTAGTTCTGTTAGTACAGTTTTCCCAATTTGGATCAGAACATGAAGATTCTATCAAATTAACTAGCCAATCATTTGTTAATAACAGACTACCAAACTCCCCAAATAGTGGATTCAAAAAGTACAAGGTGCAAGGATGATAGGAGTCATATTATGATAAAACTAACAAGAACATATGTTTACCTACTATTTGTATTATTCAGCAAGCATTTTCGCATTAAATGTAGTAGCCGATAATTTGATATTTCTTAACTATACTTGATATTACTACTACCAAAACCACATTATGGAGGAATGTCATTTAAGGTCACAAAAATAAATACTAATCTAAGATAAAAGATGGCAATTTGGCGATAATGCATTCGTTTGATGTCGTTTTTTAGTTTAACAACAGGCTTGTTTTCAGGTTCATTGTTGTACTAATAATGCAAAACTAATTTTAATGAGTGCATTACTTTAATTATCACTGCTATTTGTTTTATATTTAGGAAACCATGGTACATATTTCTCAATGCATCGCCCATATGCTATTATCAGAAAACTTACAATTTAATTTGAGTGCATTGCTAATCTTTTCGGTCGACATTTAGACAACTATCAAAAAGATGTATAACTCTTTAACTAATTTAAGATTATTGTGTATTACTTGTGTGAATTTTGTTATGTGGTGTTTCTGTCGCCTTCCTAGTCAATTTTATCTTTTTAAAGCGTCTACCTGATGATGCATTTCAAATGATGATTTCAGATCATCTCTAAACAATTCTGTACATATACGCCATGTATCAAATATCTGTCTGAAACTTTGTCTTTCCGCGTTGGTTTGGTTTCATTTTTCGGTTCAGATATATGTGTTATTTCTGTTTTTGTGCTGTGCTGCTGCGCTACCTTACATGTACGAATTGTTTCGTTATCCTTTCATGTCCAAGTAACCGGTAAATTAAAATGGTGCAATGTTCCATGTACGTATACGAGAAAAATGCTGAACTAACATTATTTTTCTTTCTTTTACAGACTAAAAAAAGAACCAACAAATAAATATGATGATCTTAAAGTTAATTCTAATAGCAACAATTGGAATCACAAACATTTTATCACAAGGTAAGTGAGAAATCTTGTTCTGATGTTTGACCTTGGTGTACACTCGTACATGTACATATTGCTGGCTTAGAATGAGATGGTCGTAAGTACAAAATCGATATTTTGAGAAAACAAGACAAACTGTCCAAAAAACTGTTTCTACTTCAGTTTGTTCAACATGACAAGTTCCGATTTTAATTGCGGTGCTGATTGTAGATATGTATGAGCCTTCTAAGGTCGTACGTAGTAGTTACGACCTAAGCATTTTAAGCCAGCGATATACAAACTTCAGTATAAGAATTTTGTACTCATCTTGTCGATTGGTTCTTGCTGTTTGACTAGTATGACTAACATAGATAATAGGCTGTTGGAGTAAGATGTTGTGCTAGTTTAGTTGTTTATATTTTCGCGTGCTGCTTTCCTTGACCAAGTAAAAGAAAATGTATCCTAAATGACTAAGCACACATTTGACCATGCATAGGGCTTTTCTGTGATCGGCTGTTTGAGTTGAGTGCTGTGTTCCCTGTCCGATTTCCTCATATATTTTTATACGTTAATTGTAAATTATAAAACAAGGTTGCATTATCCAACTAATGTCATACAATGTAGACCATTCGACTAAGTCTGGATAAATATTTAGGTACACCCACCGGCTGGGGACTAATAAATGAGAATCCGCTAAAGGCAATATTGTTAAAAGTATTACACCTGTAGGTTGATCATACCAAGTCTTCTTAAAGTCATGTTCAACAGTACCGAATGTCGCGGATACTCCAAATCGTATAATAAATTTAACCAACTAAATTTAAAAATCGTACGTGATGGCATTGTACAGGAAACACTTATAGGCGTAGAATCGAACGATAATTAATACATAATTAGTATTAATGACTTAATTACAGTGCTTATACGATGTTGAACTTGACACAGGGCATGTACGAATATCTGATACTTAATGTTAAATTACACAAACTATTTCCGCGTGATAACCAAGTTTACAATGCGTCTAGTTCTGTCGGAGTTTGACAGATTTTATACCAACATAGGCATCTGCTTCAGGATGGTACTAAATAGGACAACGCTTAATCTACATATCTAGGGAATATATAATATCCAACATTAGATATGCTAGCTAAACACGACATAGATCACATACCAAATACAGTTCACATTCCTAGGTGAAAATTTTGAATTTGAGAGAGAGGTTTATAAAGAATCAGCCAGGAAATGCAACACTTAACATAAACAGCGAAGAACAGCAAACATTAAAAGAACACAGAGCATACGTACACGGCATATTTTCAACATAATGTTATGTTGTGATAAGATTAAAACATATTAGGCAGGCATTGCAGAGCAAAAAGGCACCAAAGAGGACAGTTCCAATATTGCTAGTTTGTCATGATATAAGATCCAGTTAAAATTACTACCTTATTTGGATTTTTCAAGTTAGAAAATTTATCAATATTTCTTACAATGAGATATAACTTCATTTTAATCATTTTTAGTAAAATATGCCCAAATACCAGACAATGGGAAGCAATTAACAGAAAAAGACACAAAACATAGGAAAATGAAAAATATCATGTAAATGATACAAGTCTCAAAGAGAACTACAAGAATAAGAATAAATGAACATGATCCGGTACAAAAACACAAGAACCCGCCCCGACAGCTTGTAGGCAATAATCATATATGGTATAAATACTTTAACAGACAATGGACATTGTAGAAACTGTATACGATTGGTAGTATGGCTCTTCTGGTATGTGATATTCTTCATTGTCGTTTATACGATCACATTCTCCATATGTGGAGAAGTTGTCCGGTAATGTTGTTTTCAGAGAAGCGTGTTTATAGTGGTAATACATTACATAGAATGGCTTATTAAACAAGACATACAATAGCTCACAAATACATAATACGTGTTCGTTATGTGAATTCTGTCATAACTAAACTATATGTCTCCATTTTATACCAGTGAAATGATATTTTAGTGGATGTTATAGGTTGAACTATGAAATATCTGACTAATAACTCATGACAGTAAAGCTGCATCAGACAATATCATAGGAATAAAACAGTATTTGGTGAACAATGGCTACTTTGTAAGATAGAAAAGACAACGTATGTAACACCAGCTCCATAATACCAACCATTATATCATAAATACAAGTTGCATGAATGAAAACCTCGTTAAAGTGTCGTATAACAAAAGTTCATTCATGTTTTTCTTTGAACATGAACATCGATATTTGCCATTTGCCATTCATGTGACGCAAAATGAAAAGTGTTGGCCATTTATTAGGGACATTGGCTTCAAATAATGTTTTAGCATAATTTTGTCGCACGCATTGAAATGTGTTTACTCCAAGATTGTATAAATGAATTTCTCATAAATAACGTGAGAACGTTAATCCTTCTACATCTGTCTTGGTATGTGCAGTTATGAGTGATAATATAGTATATGTATTGTCATTTGTCATATAGTCTGGCTAGACCAAATGCTGCAGTTAACTAATTGTTAGTCTTATACCACCATTTGCATGTCCAATGTGCATTGCTTCAAATAACAACATCATATATTAGCATGCACAAAGTAAAACAAAAATAATATCACAAACAATGGATACAGAAACTTACAAACCAGTCACAAATATACTAGAGGATAAAGTAAAACTTAAAGCTAATAGGACCAGTGAAATTTGAAGTCTTTATAACCGATCTATCTCAATAGCGGATATTTACTAAAAAAATATATAAATATTTGCAATATATAAAATAATCAAAATGGTTTTAGCACCGGAATACGCGGTGAACAATCTTCCGACACTAAATCTTGAATTTCGATGTTTGTTGAAATATCAAATGCGGACGGGTTCTATTATTTATGTTGGTTTTAGTTTTAACCACATACCCTTCGATAAGAACATACGCGTGTAGCGCTAGTTGCAACTCTTTATACTCATAGTGCTGTTCTTGTTTCTGAATAGGCAATACTTTTGTTGTGTTCCTGACCCGTCGAAATATCACCTTGTCCATAATACCTTTAAAAAAGTAAATAACACTACACAACACTCCCATGAATATGAATATCAAAATAAAACATGTAAAGTTTAGATATAACATGAATACATCGATCAACGGTGGACATGACATCCGTTGTTACAAACACAATGGATTATTGTTTAAGGTTTTGTTGAAACCAATTATCGCTAATTTATGTAAAAAATCATACGATAAATAGAAAATGTGTTTTAACTTCTTTCAATTATCATTTTATGTAGTTCAGTAACGTTTCATTTTCTGGCTTTGTATAACACTAATTAGTCATGTTATAAATTAATAAAACTTCAATACGTCAGAAACAGACACATTTTGATGAATTGGCAATTAAATAATAACAAATGAGTTAAAACACGTGTTTTTACAAAGCTTGGTTTTGTAAGCTGTTCGTTCACAGTTTTGTTGTCGTATATAACGTTTGGTGGTCTTGTGGTTAGATGGTTTATGGTTTTCAGTATTTATGTTAATTCCGTTACTTTTTAAATTGGCGAAATTGTACCTGTATTTATTCACAGAAATAAGCATTGCTAAATAAGTTGCTTACTGTTGCTTTAATAAGCAATGAAATGACTATGGATAAGCTAACTATTACGTATAAACGTAATGACGTATAAAATAGGACTCAACATGATTGGTTTAAGCAATTCTTACACGACTTTCTAATTAATACGAAATACATCACTAAATATAGTTAGTAAATTATATAATTATGAATAAAAAACGTTTGCACGACGCAATTATCATTTTTAATAATACGTTTGTTTACCAAAATACTTTTTAATTTCAATAAAAAATGAATCCTTATACGTATAGTTCTGTTTTGCCGTTTGTGTAAATCCATATACTAGTAATCTAAATGATGTTAAGATATACGACTTTGTGAAGCCGTTCTAAAATACACCACTAAATATATATGAATGTGTAATTATGAATAAAAGAACGTATGCACGAGACAATCGATATGCTTTGTTTTTAATTATTTATTTGTGTACCAAAATAGTTTTGAAAGAAATAAATGCTATTTATTAAATATCTGTTTGCAGTTTCTGTTTCTTGTAAATCTATATAATTTATTTGACGAGACTTGTGTACAGGTTGATTAATTGTAGAAATAGTTTTATGTCGTTATATTAATCACATACAATAACACATTTTTCTACTAGAGATGTGCACACTTAAACCGGTGTGAGGTTCTACACCAGATAATGGTAAATTTACTAGGGGTTATCTCAAAGGTATGTATGACTACTATAAGTACAATGGATTGATTTATCATCAATACACATGATGAAATTCGTCTGCTTTATATTATATCCAAATTTATTTGAGACACTCCTTCGGTTTTAACGCTTACAAATTACAGATGTCCATATGGGTCTAGGTGTGCACATCTCTATTAATCTTATGTAATTATTCATTCTTCCATTAAGCGATGATTCTTCGTTTTCGTCTTTCGAATGCATTTGAACAATTGTACTCAGAGTTCACTCCTATGGTATGCGGTGTTTTTTTTAAATAAAGACCCGTTTGTATTATTACTGCATTTGCAATGACATGTACTGTGTATAATACTTTTAAAATATGTTTTAATGTCAAATTAAACTAGGAACAACACGCGTTTATGTCATCTTTTTGGGATGATCCGTGTTATATTCTTCAATGGACAGATGTGCTTGTTTCAAATGACATTATCCTCTGTAGGTTATATCTAACATGCTCTTCACTAGTCATTTCGTGTTTGTTAGTGACATTAATAGCAATGTATTGTCTAAATATATTATCTCTTTGGACGTTAAAATAAAAAAGATGATATTGTACCATAATTTATCAATGACAAAAGGTATGCGATGTTTAATGCGGTGATTAATGTTATGTGAGACAATTAGCATGGTGAAAATATTGCTGATGTTGGTATTACGGAGGCTCTTAAAGCCAATCGTGAGGCCTTTTTCCTTTGCTCGGACCCTCGGGTTAAAACCAAATAACGAATCGGACAAAGAATACAGCACTCAACAGTTACAACAAAGCACAAAAAGGAGCACCAAAAAATAGTGTAAAAATTAGTCCTGGAGGAAAATGAGGAATAATAAGATTTGATGACATTGAAATAATTATTGAGGTTCGAACATTATGATTTTGACGGCTTAGAAGGTATATATCTATCCGCCATGTAGACAAACTAATGTACTGTTTATGCGATTAGACAACGTTGTTGTCGTAAAAATGGCGTGACAACTCTCCGTTCAGTCAATCTTAAATGATGTTTAAAATGTATACATTTAGAAATGCAAAAGACAGATTTGTGTGTAAAACTCATGATTCACATGTTGGAATTAAATTAAATTATTTATGTTCCTAATAAACTTAATATTATAAGAAAATGTTGTTGCATGCATCACTTTGTGGAATAATGAATATGATATTATTTTCATACATTTATAACGACGCATTTTATGATATTTATTAACAACAATGACTACATTGGTACAATGCGGACGTATATTAGTAATAAGTGTCATGGTAAAACAACATACCTGTATAAATGTTGTCTATGTTGCATTTTACGTACAATGAACGACATATTGTCTATCTTGATAATTTCAAGTATTTGCTACTTGTTTGAGTATGGTGAATTAATAATAAAATTGACTGAAAGATATTGAATGATCATTTAAAGATTTCGCGGACCTCTTATAGTACAATATATTTGTAGATTTAGTTGAAGATAATTTAAATTTTAGTTAACACCAAATAAAACAATTCTTTGAAAACGTGTGTCCGGATGTCACGCTGTTCGTACATTTATCACATACACTACGACGTACATTGTGGCATACTTTCAAAAGGACAAAAAAATGAATAAAATATAGTGACGTTTCATTGTATTGATTATTTCTTGGTACGGTATGATAACATTACTAATTGCACGTACATACACTTGCTCGACTTCTTTCGTTCAAATGTTAGTAGAACGTGCACTCTTAACATTTACTCGAGCATCGATTGTATAAAGGTCATGTGACTTTTCTAGTATTCGTATAAATATAATTTACACGTACATACATATGTTCTTCATCCCTCATCTTTACAATGTCTCTTCACTCTGCACGTCTCATTTCCTGATCGAATTCATAGTAAGACTATTAGAATATTCAGTGTCACCCTGTGCGTAAATATTACGTAGATTTATAGCTTCTGTAAACGTTACACCGTCAGACAAACGACCATGGACACCATAAATAGTATCCCCACCCAAATCGTAACCTAAAATATAA
This sequence comes from Spisula subtruncata, assembly GCA_963678985.1. NCBI lineage: Eukaryota > Metazoa > Mollusca > Bivalvia > Venerida > Mactridae > Spisula > Spisula subtruncata. Next base: position 21,218,921 of record OY787672.1, on the reverse strand, counting down.
CACATGACTGGGTCAATGTTACTATACTTGTCGATTCAACAGGATATCTTACAAACTTGTCATTTACATTGTAATCAATGTTAGTAGGAGTATTCATACATTTACATCTCAGCTATTTATACCCTCGGTGGCCAATGTATCTTCTAGATATCTGAATTTAAAATTCACTTCCTTAACACGTGTGGTTGAGGGGGCTGACAATAATTGACATCGATCTTGTAAATTGAATGATCGAGGAAGCATATGAATGGATTAGGTAAATTAGCAAGCTGTCAGAATCATTAAGTACAAATTAATTTATGTTTTATTACATGTTCAATGAGATATCCTAGCCAATGAAGTGTGTTGTCTTCATTTGTTACTGTTCGATTCTAGCCAATGAAGTTGTTCTATATAAATTGCTAGTCATCAGAAATTAAACGGGAAGTTTAAGGCGAAAATGAGCTAATTATCTGCTTCTCACCAACAGTGTTGTTTGCGTACAAAGGCGTACAATAGTGTACGAGTGGTTCCATAGTAAAATGGTTTGTACGTGTGACGTCTAATCTGGCGACACAGGTTCATATCCGGATATAGGTACTCATATAGTAAAATGGTTAGTACGTGTGACGTCTAATCTGGCGACACAGGTTCATATCCGGATATAGGTACTCATATAGTAAAATGGTTTGTACGTGTGACGTCTAATCTGACGACACAGGTTCATATCCGGATATAGGTACTCATATAGTATAATGGTTTGTACGTGTGACGTCTAATCTGGCGACACAGGTTCATATCCGGATATAGATACTCATATGCTTGCCATGTTTCAGCAGAAGCTGATTGGCAAATAAAGACTAGGCTTGGCAATTTAGAATAGACATTTCTATTGGTCGAAAGTTTTAAATTTCGGACATTTGATGTACAGAAGTACATGTATTTGGATATTTTTCTTTGTTGGTCGAAACATACACCAAGGAATTACTACCGATTGTTTGGTTAAGTCGCTAATTTCACCAAGCCACCGTGTTCTCTAAATCCACAACCTTATGCAGTATCATAATCGTAACGGAGCTTTTGGAACAAATAACTCAATAGAAAACTAATCAGAAAACTAAATTATCTTAACATGAACATACTGTTACACGAAAGGCAATTGACCAAGGACAAGGATGCGGGGGTCATTTAGCTATATATTTGTAAAATAATAAACTTGGCAACAACCCATAGCCTTTGAAGTACCGGTTTTTAATTACTTTGTGCAATGATTAAGTTTTACGTTACCTATTTATATCATGTAGAAATAATGACATAGCACGTGAAATTATTGTTTTAACTAGGTTACAATATTAGTATAGCAATAATTCACATAACTCAACTATATGCTATAAGTCATTGATCTTTTAAAAGGTTAATTAATAAAGGAATAAGAAACACATTGGATTATATTCAACATGTGTTTAAGTGACAATAAAGGCGTCATCAATCAACGTTAAATCGAATAACATTTAGCGTCGTGAATAAAATTACAATTGTAATATGTGTCAATGGAATAGCCTTATGACAATTAACTAGAATATGAGGAAATGAATGCTGTAATAAAGCCATGCTTAAGTTTCGTGCGAATATAATTAGTTTACACAGGATATCAAACTCATTTCGTATGTATATCGTCATATATATACGCTATTGTGTACTAAAACAAAATTAACATAGCTTGCATCACCATCAAAAAGTACATAAAAAGTGAACTCACCAATGTTTAGGGTAATTATCATCTGTTAAACCGCCTAAGCGACCTGTGACATTTTAACTTCCCATAGTAATTGGGCTACCTATGGACACCTGCGTTCGCGTCTCCCTGGGAAGACTATTTCTCTCTCGTGGGTGTGGCAGCCAACATCGATCTGCGGCGCCCAAGAATAGACACTGTCCTCACATGTACCAATTTACATCTTGGTGGAGTAGAAACAAAACTATAATTATGATTTATTTCCAATCATTGATGGATTTCATTTAGCACAAAGTCATATAAATCCGACGACCTAGTAATACTCGAAGCTGCAGTTCCAAGAATTCGTTTCAGCTTTCTTCTTACTAAAGGTTTCACACGAAGAAGTCTCCTCAAATTACCTTGATCTTTAATCTAATGACATTATTGGATTCAGTAAAATGAATTGTGAAAATCGGACAAAGAATGCAACACTCATTTTAACAAGCCGAGCACATAACACATAATAAAACATCACATAACAAAAATATCCGGCACAATGCCAATATTTATATAACCGAACGAGAAAAAATGCTTAACAATTGATTTTCAGAGAAAACGTTAAACTCGGTAACTGTGCTCTGTATGTTTGTCTTGTTTTTGAAGCTAGGAAATGTAATTATTTGTATTCTCATGGTGTACTTGCATAATCTCCGTCTTTTATATTTTAGTTGATTTACCTCCACCGCCGATAGATTCGGCACCACCACCTCCACCGTTAGAAACTCCACCATCAGATCAAGTACCAGATCCAGTACTACCTCTAACAGACTTCGGTATACCTGAAATACCAGTCGATGATGCAAATACATCAGTGGACAATGCATCAGTTGTTAGTGAAACAGTCAGTGTTGACAATACTAGTAGCGAAATCGCTACACAAAATGAAACAGTGTCTTCTGTTGTTGTTGTTGACAACACAACAAAAGCAGATGATGGCAATCAAACACTTGATTTAGACATTGCCATAGATGCACCACTTGTTGACACTATAAATGTTAGAGATACTACGCCAGTAGATATTGGAAATGATACAATAACACTTGATTTAAACATTACTGTAGCAGATACTTCAGTAGAAGATATAACTGGTGTAATCCGAGGAAATACAAGTGAACCGAATGTAACCGATAGTTTGTCTGACCTACCACCGTTCGGCGATTCCGAACAAGGTAGTGTAAATGCAACGACATCGGATTTAACGGTTGATTTAAACATTTCGGACCCCCTGTTGTCGGCAGATCCTGTAGATTTACCACCGCCTCCATTTTCGTTGGATTTGGGTGAGGAATTACCAGGTTTAGATTCTGCTGTAAATGCTTCGGACACGCCAGTAGACTTGCCACCGCCTCCATTTTCGTTGGATTTGGGTGAAGAATTGCCAGGTTTAGATTCTTCTGCCAATGCTTCAGACACGCCAGTAGATTTGGCGCCGCCTCCATTTTCGCTTGATTTCGGAGCGGATTTGACGGCAGGTTTGGATGATGTTGCCAATGTTTCAGACACACAAGAAGCTCCTCTTAATGCCACAGTACCTTTTGGTAACGACACCATGTCTGATGGTAATGCAACGGTTGTCGAGCCATTAGATCCATTTCTGTTGGACATGGAAAGTATAGAACCATCTAATGCTAGCGATGCAGTAGAAGTACCTGTTGATGTCCCATTTCTGCCATCTGTTGATGTACCCAGTCTTGTAATGAACGAAACGGTTGATACTACAACTATTGAAATATCAGACAAATTGCTAGGTAATTTATCTGAATTTGGCACCGGAAATTTAACAGCACAAGAACTGAGTACTCTTACACCGGAAACCACTACAGAACCAATGACCGTCGTAACAACACCGATGCCAGAGAATAAAACAAGTTTAACAACAACCACAACTACTATGAAGACACCGTCAGCCCCTAAACGTGAACCAATTAAGCCGTCAGGTAAATATATTTATTTTATTTGTCTAGGATTTTGTATGTTCGTGTATTGTGTAAAGTGATTTGTTAAAGAAAGAGATAAAATTTAGCAAACACTTTATTGATGACACTAGTAAATTAAACTAATCGTTATGATTATAGCTTTACTATTTAGATGCAAGGAAGTTCGTATTCATCGCTTAATTGCGTTTTTATGCGCACTGACACTGAGAATAAACTTGCATAATATGCGTGTGGGTGGCTAAAACATATAACAAAATGTACACAGCGAAGAAGTTAAAACATACTTTTATCGAGCTGATCAAAGACAAAATGACTATGTAACCTGCTTCCTAGTCTTTTGAAACACATGCTTGTATTCTGCAATGTAATACTTAACAGTTTGTATACATGTGCTATACGTGAGCAAGATATCCATGCCGGTGGCCTGAAACACCCGGTACATATTTTAAAACTAGCCTTGTGGTACATGTTGTATTATAATATTTACAAATGAGTGTATATATTGTTATTGTAGGAATAACTCCAGACCATCCTCCTCCAATTTTTGGAGGAAGAAAGCCCTCGGTATACACTGATCAGTTTGGACCAGTTTCCAGACAGTTTGGTGAACCACAGATAAGAACTACGCAAGCGCCAAGGACCAAGGCACCACCTCCTCCAATTACTATGAAACCTCGACCTGCTCAGCACTCAAATTGGATAGAACGTACTAAAGTTTATAATACTCCATCTCCAACTAACGTTATTGGTGAAAAACCTGCTGATGGATTAAATCCGCGTTACATGAATGTTGCTGAACTTGCTGCTTTCGCTATGGGACAGTTAGGGCAAAAACGTTCAAGAACCCAAGAGTATACACCTCAGCCGCCATCTACTTCTACCCCAAGACCAGCGATAATTGGTGGATACCCAACCGCGCACCAGGCAAGTGCATTTAATGACTACCTTCGAAAAAAGTACGGTGTCGGCAATGCTATGACAACACCTAGGAGACAGTTCATTACAACAACTAATAAACCTATTCATAAAAACCCTGTTAGACGATTCTTTGATACTAATTATCTTCTTTCGCAAGTTGTAAATTATAACCAGCCTCAAAAGACTACAACAAAGAAACCATTAACGCAAAAACAACAATTTAATGATCGAAATTACTTTCTATCTCAGACTGCGCAATTTACAACTGCGAGACCACCGATTAAGACTGTAAGGACAACGACAGCAAAGCATGTGAGCCCACGATTCTTCGATGCAAGCTATTTAATATCGCATCTTGCAGAATTGGCACCAAAAGGAGGTACAAATTTACCAGCAACAGGAAAACAAGTAGATGTACCAGGAACAGGCATCCATGCATTACCCAAACGTCCAATATACCAGGATACTCCACCAACAACCACGCGACCAGTACAGCAAACAAAAGCGCCTGCTAATAATATATGGGGATCAAACATGAACATCAAACCAGATGCAATGTTACAGATAAATAAAGAGCAAAATATATTGAAGGACCAGCGCGCAGGACCACGTGATACTCGGCCAATCAGTTTTGACCCACCAGTTCGCACACAGCCAACCGTTGATTACAATGTAACTCCAGATAGAAACTTTCGATGGGCCATTAATTTGAAATCTAATATTGACCAAAGGCCGGTACCAACAAATAACCAACAGGTACAAACCAAAGTACATCCAAATAATGTTGTTGTTGTTCCTCAAACGGTTGAAGAGTTTTCTCGATTCAAGCCAGTAGTCTACGGAAATACACAAATGCAAGATCAACCGAGAAATCAAGCGAACAATCTGAAGACACGATTTAACCGGAAGTGGTATCATCCAGAAGAGTCATCAGGGGTTCCAAGACGACCAGTGAGTGTAGCACCCGTTGACTTAAATATCATAAAAGAAGATACGGTTCAATCTAGACAGGGGACAGTTCCTAATTTCCAATCACTATTTGGTCGATCATTTCAGCATTTCAATCGACAACAGCAACACAATCCTTCACAACAATTTAGCTTACCGAGACAACCTACATTTGATAAACGAACACCTTCCAACCACCAGCAATGGCAATCTCAACAAAGACAACAACTGCTAACCCAAGCTAAGCTCCAACATACAAATCTGCTTGAACCACATCATCGTCCAAACCAAAACGTTCCAAAACAACCAAACAACCAACAACAGCCGTCAAACCAACAGCAACCGTTCAACCATCAACAGCCGTCAAACCAACAACAACCGTTTAACCAACATCAACATCACAATCAACATATTATCCAACAACAACAACAGCAACAACAACAACAGCAACAACAGCAACAACAACAGCAAAAGCAACAGGCAGAGTTATTACGTCAACGACAAGCAGAACTAGCGCGACAACAACAAAGTAAGGAGCAAGCGATCGTCGATAGGCATCAACAGCACCAGGAAACATTTATTCGCATTCAGCAACAGCAACAAGCATTACGTCAACATGCAGTACAGCCAGTCAGAAATCATAACCAAAACGTTAACAAAGGGACAATGGTTCAACCAGCTGGACAAACTCCTGCTGAACAACACCCGCTTCGTTCGTTGCATGGGCAGTCTGAAACTCGTCCAAATATAATCACAGACCGACGGCCAATGACACACGCGTACCAGCCAAACGTTCCTGTTTCAAGTTTCTCGATATTCCACGCACCTGCTTGGAACAAACTATCATCCCAGCATCGACCGCACGTACAACGCAAGCAGGAACCTGTTCATCCTGAAACACGATGGGGAGCCAAGGTTAATTTACGACAAATACATGGCCATGTGCCTGTACAACCAACATTTAGACCAGCGCAGCCAATTAAACCAACCACTACAGAAGCTCCTACTACCCCTGTTACCTACAGGGTTACCACTCGAGTTCCTCATACAGTAGTTGAATCTATAGCGACAATACCTCCACGACCTATACCTCCACGACCTACTACCACAACTCAAAGAACTCCACCTCCAACAGCTGACCCAAACCCGCCTCCGATATTCGCAAGCAAAGTGAGACACACGTTCATGCCAATGCCAGCGATGGATGCTACATCAAAAGCACCAAGAACATTAAATGGTACAGTTGGTGCGGCTGGTTGGTCAGACTCTAAAAATAATGGACAGATCGATGGTAAGATCCGTTAATTTGATATTGTTTTATTACTAGTATATGACCTTTCTTCTAATCTGCGTGGCCTTGCTTTTCATGATGCTGTTAACTTCCACCAACCATAAAAGGCTCGTTAATACTTAAAGTCCCATAAAGTCTCAGAAATAGCAATATTTTACTAACAAATAAGACCGTGAAACATTGGCAGGTTATAGAGCTCCCCAAATGTCATAGAATCAGCATATATTTGATCTATGGTGACTTTTATCCTAAGAATAATAATCTCCGCAAATCGTCAATTTGTAAACAAAGGAGTATTTTGTCCACCACACAAAATACTCCTTTGTTTACAATCTGAAATCGACGGGTCGTTCCGAAGACAGTACGTTAAGTTCCGTAATATATCGAGGACACATATATTGATGACCATATTTATGCGAGTACATGTATATGCATTTAAATAAAAGTCAAATATCGACCGGTATACTCCGGTACTGGTAATCGCCGGTATCCTATTGCACTATATTGTATAGGGTAATCGAGTGTAATATATCAAGGGTGAATTAAAGGGTAGATTGTTTTCATTAGGTTATAATATAACATATTGAGAAGTAAAGTGTCTATTTAATGATGTTTTAGACCTTATGTCAACTAGACCCCGGTACTATGCGGAAGGGATGCTGATTACAACATGCTCGTTTCGGTAACCCTTCAAGTTCATTTAATGAAAAGCATGGATACTGGCGAGAATAAGTAACATGGGGCGCGCTGAGGGTGTCAGAATGACAAAAAGCTAAAACGTCATTTTGAAAAATGCGATATTTATAATAACATGGTTTAGCTCGAATTAGTGCGAGGAACTTATTTTCTATCAAAAAAATTGGACAGTATCGAGGTTTCGATTATTTGTATTCTTCTAAAAGCAATTTGTTAAAAACTAATTTATAAAGACACGTGGCCAATCAGAAATTCGTTCAATGTATGCATGAATCTGGCGTCATAAGCGCGTTCCACATGGCTCATTCTCACAAATTGTAGTGTTTTTAAGAAAAGTCAATAAACAGGGAACAAAGTCATATACGAAGTACGATAATATTCCAAGCTGTTTACGAGACCAACGTGCAAAAAATATTTGCCGTTACGCATGGATGATTTTTTACATGAATAAGCCATTTTATTCCGGAAATCGATAAATTAGTGCATGGAATGAACAAATTACACAGCCTAAGATTTATTGATACAATATAATATCAGATGACACAATGTTGTTTTAGGGTGGCCAATTAGAAATTTGGTTAAGTGTATAGACGATGCCGAACTACTATCTGAACCTCTTGGTAAACTGACGGCATCTCATCCGCTGCCATTCGAGATATACGCTGATGACCCGGCATCACTTCTTCCACGATCAACTGGTGCCTTTGGTAACTTTTCGCTTTTCGGCTTGTGATCTTAACATGTTCGGCATAGCTTCCGTGTGTAGAACTCATCCCTTCGGTATTTTCGGGGAGCTTTTGGCATCAATTCGACTTTGGAAACCTTTTGGGATGTCTACATGATTACGAAGCCTCACAGAAAGCGTCCCGAAGATGTGGATTGAATGTGGAATGATGCGGAAGGGTTCCATAACATCGCGAGGACATGCCGAACCATCTCGATCTGGCGAATTTCTGCTTTGGGAGCCCTTCCGGTCCTAGTGGACGGCAGGTCTTAGACATTTTAGTTTAAAATATAAGTATAAATATTTTAATTTCTGTCAATCCTGTTAAAAACTGCCGCAAAGAAGTGTGGCTTTAACAGATGAAAAGGTGTAATATACAAGTAGCACATAGTTAAATAGAAAACTATCACAATGTTTATGAATAAGTAATACCAACCAACCCACCAAAGCTTAGTTATAACAAAATCTACTCTATACAAGGCATTATACAGTATGTTTAACCAGCGATACCGACAGTTTCTAAATTTTCAAAACGATACCGGCGGACACCGAGATTTAGTACTCACCCACGTATGCCAATAACTTCACGCTCGCGTGCACCCGGTACTTGACGAAAATAAGCTCGGCGTGTATAACAGTAAACAAAACATCAAAATGAAAGGCCAGAATTATCCATATTGTGTTAGTCAACTTATTGTTGCACAGTAATCAATATTTATAAAAACATAATACATTCTCGATAAGTAACTCATTCTGGGCACAAAATATGACTGCTTTTGAGCGTTAATGGGACTTTAAGCTACCGACTTTCTATCGGCAACAATGAACACTTCAAAACCGCTCAAACAATATGTGTTACTTTGAGATGATATTGTGATGAACTCCCCCATTTGTTCACCGTAATATTATATCGTTCCAGAGCGATGCATGGATTGTGTGTTCATTAATGAAAGATGTCTTCTACCCGATCCAGTACATTGCAGCAAGTTTATAGAATGCGTCAGACAAGGTTCTATGGTCCGCGCCTTTAGCCGCCAATGCGCACTGAGTTCATTCTTTGACCGGAGATCCTTCTTATGCGTTGACCCGAAGAACGCAGATTGCCCAACTGGTAGGTATATGGCCCAACATATTACAATATACGTCAGAAAACATATGGTTGTGTTAACGCCATAAATAGGATCTCTATCAATTCTAAGGTAACTCCGGTGTGCTCAATTTTACATACTTCAAACGTCAAACCTTATGTCACTCGCTTTTTAGCCAACCACAGAATATTAAATATTCTTTTATACCTAGGAATACGCATTTATTGGAATCGTGCAAGGATGCTAGAACATCAAATTATGTTGAAATAGTATCATAAAACAGTTTGTGACTAGATATATATAAGTGTAAAAAATGTATGAGGAAATCCGACAGGGAAGGTAGCACTCAACCCAACCAGCCGAGCACAGAAATCAGAAACACCACGACACAACTACCCTGAGCAATGCCCTCAGAAACCCATGTCAAAACGGCAAGCAAATGAGGCACAACAACCCCGGGCGTGACCTAGTTTAAAACACTAAGGACAGTGTTCTAACGTTATGCGACCTAAGAGACTCAACAACGGCTTGACCTAGTTAAAATAATGGGCAAGGTAGGAATGGGGTAAGTTATGATATGGGGTTTGACTTTTTTGGATACATTGATACAAGTTGTCTTCGTTATCTATTTGTTTATTTTTATCTTTTAAAAGATCGGTGTCGAATTCCGGGAACGAAATGGTACCCAATAGAGGGACATTGTAAACATTACTGGGCATGCGCATCACGAGAAGGAGGCGGGTCTTACGCACAGAGCCAATGTTGCCCTGATATGGGAGGGTTTATTGAAGGGGAAGGATGTGTGGAGAACCCTAACTGTACGGACTCATGCGAGAGTCAGATTATGAATGATGCACCAACAGGTAATTACCACAATCCCCTGGCCTTTGAAATTTACTCGACATAGACCGGGTGCCCGTTGTAATGCTGATCGTCTTAACGACGTTTAACTGTAATAGATAACTAAAGGTCTAAATTGCATGGGCTTTGTATAAATGTAGATAGCATAAATACATTGTCGATCGTGTTTGTTATTTAGAAGGTTTCTTGTATGGAGCTACAAATAAAACCTACATTAAGATTATGTGTGTGTACACGTAGATCTCTCACCGGGTTACTGACTAGAATGCCACTGTGAATTTTATCACCCATTTATTGATACTTAAACAAAGTTTGGTGCAGTATTATCATGACAAAGAAACTTATTTTTTAATTACTTTGAAAATCCATTATATATGAGTTGTGACCTGAAAGATGCTAGTTCTTATGTTCATAGCTGTATATGGGGGCCCAAAATAGGTTTATATGCTATCTGACAGAATATGTGATAATAATAGGTCGATAGCCTATAACTAGTCGAGTCAATGTACTGAATGTGTCAAATGTAAAACTTAACTTTACGATGAACACATTCATCAACGTGAATTTCAAAGCGTTAGTGTAGTTTCATTGTGCTAAGGTTAGTTTATATTTAGTTTAAGAATGTGATGAAGTTGCACTTCCAATGAAGTAACCAACTTTGACACAAATGTAGTGGTGTAAATTGCTTGCATAGTCGGAAGTATAATGCAGGAATATGTAGAAACCATAGAATGATTGTACAATTTGTTAATGCTGCAATATAATCAGTTAGCTTGGCCATTAGTTCTTGAATATTGTTTCTGATATCAGTACGGTTGGTTAACATCAGCAATAAGTGTATTAAGTTTGGTAATAGAGATGTGCACACATAGACCTAAATTGAGATCTGTAAATTTGAAGCATTAAAACCGAGGGATTGTCTCAAATGAATTTTGATGAAATATAAAGCAGGCAATTTTAATCATGATTATTGATGGTAAATCAATCCATTGTTCTAGTAATAGTCATACATTAAAAGATATAGAACCTCATATCCTTCTAAGTGTGCACATATGTAATGGAAGGAAAACGTGTAGTTTGTATGGTCAATGAAATATGTTCTCGTGCCTTTGGTGCTGTTTTATGTGTTAATTAGTATTGTATTTGGCGAGTTTACTACTGCGGTAATGGAGATTCGAGTGTTTGCAATATTTAAAGTACAAGTATACTGGAATTGGCATCTATGTATTGTTAAAGAATTTACAAAACCTCCTATTACTTATGCATCACCCATGTAGTGCTCTATTAATCCGTTCTTGAATAATCACCTCAACGATACCCGCCAGTCACACCAAAACATTGGTTTGACCCGTATAGGATAGTTAGGTTTCCGTAAGGAATCTGTGAAATATCTGCCAAGTAAGGTCCATGTATCAAAAATCTAAGCAGTGTCGGATACCCACAGTCGGTGTCTCGGCTAATCGCTACGGATATGTAAGTAGCGATTAGCTGGGGCACCGACTGTTTGTATCCGACGATGATATATAAGGTGGCAGTTCATATTCTCGGAGCTTTGTGCGAGAGATGTATTACATTTTGTCTTTATAACAATGCTTTATTGTGTTGTATTGAAAATGATATGATGAATATTATGCTTTTTAGACAACATTGATTTGGCACCGTCTTTGTTTTCAAAACGGGTCTAATCTACTAATTTTAACTATTTTGGCACATGACCATCGTTGCCATGTCAATGTTGTCCCGATTATTTTATAATACATTATAGTTACATATTAAACAATTTCCTATTTGATGTCATGAAATACCTTAAATATAAGAACAAATCGTTGTGTTACTTAAATAAAAACTCGGTGTAAAATTCCGAAATATCACACTATTTTAGTCAATTTATCTTGAACTTTTCCCGGACTATACTGACACAAACAGTTGACTGTTCAGATAGGAAATAGTTTACTCACAAGGAAAATTGTGAGTGATGTTGGAATTTGGAAACAATAATTATTTCGAGCTTGTATTTGGTATTGACAATATTTATTCCAATCGTATCATTTAATCAATTTACCATTACTGTATTCGACTTTGATATTGTGCTTATCTATAATGTATGCATCAACGTGATGGACCTCATATTACCTAACATGATATGGTAATACAATATAGCATGCGTGTATATTTTACTTTAATCACTCATTTACCAGGCTGCCAACTGCGAAAAACCGCATCCCCAACAGTTTATTTTGATGGAAATGCCAATCTTGAGCGTCCATGCGCACCTGGCACAGTCTTTAATGAACTTGCTTGTACATGCGTGCAAGATGTAACCATCGAACACAAAACACCAAAACCTGGAGGTAGAACAAACGTTTTGAACGGACCTATAGCTGATATACTTATTGGAACTAACAATTAATATTTCTTCTCATAATGACAAAACACGTGGCCATATGACTTAATTTTCTCTTTTGTTGGCGTTTTTTAATTTACAAAAATCATCTCATCTAACAACTACTTAATTCGATAGATTATTCTAGACCTTAGTTTAATCATTATGGTTTCACGTGGTTTTGTCATAATGAAACAAAGTAAAGAAACATATTGTACAGCACAGCAAATCTTTGCCATTCATGCACCAAAACTGACATGCTTAGCACTGGTCCAGTATGTTAATAGCTTCATGCTTTCAGCTTTTGACCGTGGCTTTTAACACATTGCATTTCCATCATCTTTAAAAAAAAACATATTTTTTCAATTTACTTTAATCAACTTTTTTAAGGACATATACCTAATTGATGGTTGACGGAGTTAAACCAAGTTTCAATTTTGTGTATGATGGCAAAGGTTTGTTGGGAAAATGTTAATTGAAGTATTGTATTACAATTCGAAATATTACACTTAACTATCCATTATATTGTAGTGTGTCCAAGAGTGTAATCAATTTCACAGGGTCGTTTTGGTGATTCCAATGAGCGGTGAGCACATCACAGTAACATTTTGAATGTTTCACAGAAGTGGTGGTCATTTTGAAATATTTGTTAAAATACTTTTGTTTTAAACAGTCATCTGACTCATTGTGAATGTGTACGGCACATATGACTTCAAGTGTCTAAACTATTAGCTTATTGACTAAGCACATGAACATACTCTGTGAAATTGTTAACACTACTGTAACAATTATAACTGTTGACACAATTTCACATAACGATATTTTGCATATTATGTTTATACTGTACTGTGTTTTAACCATTATCTAACTTTCTTGCATGATAATAACCATAATAATTTATAATACTTTCTCTATTTGAGGCCTATCTAATTGCTCATGCGGAAATGATACAGTGTGTCCCTGCCGCAACGCAATGCAATCAGCTACTTTTGGAGGTATCTACTCTGAAATGGAGAATATAGCAACAGTGTTTACTCACTGCACTAGTTGGGCAAGCGTTCACTTGTGGTTGCACCCTCAAACACTTCTAAACTAGCATCACTCGTTTTGTTATCGTCCTCGTTGTTTGCTTGCACAGTTAACCACAGATGTATCATATTACCTTTGTTCATCTACAAATATTTGCGTTTTAATATCCCTGCTATCTGTTTATAGTGTACACTCAACCACTATTCTAATTGTTCAAATTTAAAACCCGAAATGCTTATTTACAGATATTTTGCTCACATATGTTTTAATAGTAATGTAATAGATAACCGATCAATGAAAAAATAAACACGTGCCAAATATGGAAAATACTGCAAAACTGGTGTGTTCAAATGTCATCAAAAATATGACCCCAGTTAAACTGACTGGTCGTTTGAAGATAAGTGAACAATTGAAACGTGGTTGGGTGTACAGGTATTGTGAGTGACTTCATTGTCGTTTTTGTAATGTGATTGTGATTAGTTGTTTTAACAAATTAGAAATTAAAAACAAACCTTAATGTTCTTATTCAGACTGTTGTTTTATTAAATATTCTATATTTTACTGAGCGTTAATAATAAGCTCAAGAAATTCAGAAATTTAGTCCCTTTAATTACCCATTGATCATTTCAAAGTTAAAATTAAAGTTGAGAATTCTGTTTATATCAGTTTTCTTAGTGAAGTGTTATGCTTTGAAACGTTATGCTCACGAAATGTTGCTTCTTCGTATCCCACATGACATTCGTGTGAATAATGCCAATCAACACACATCTATAAACGTCTGATGGGTCCCATTTACTTCACGAATATGCATTGATGTCAGTTCAAATCATTTAAACAGCAACACTTTAACATTCACCTGTATTTTATTGTTTTATGTCGTTTCACTTGTGAAATATATCTGATGTTATAATTTTGTATTTACTTTCCTCACGTTGCTTCTGCTTTCAAATAATTATTTATTTATAGTTTGTAGTTGTCTGTGTTTCACCTATTTATTACATTTAAACCTAATTCACTGACAACGTATCTATTTTCTCTTTTATAATTAAATCATGCACAGGTGCATCTTTCAGCTCATGTTTACTTGTATGTTTTTAAATAACATTTATTAATTACTTTTGCACGCAATGGTTTGTTGTATTTTTAGTCAGTTCACCATTTGTACACGCCTTGTGTATACGCATTGCTTGGTGGAAGACTACTGCAACTCAAATTTTCCAAAGAGCGAGTTGCTATAGTTTCCACCAAACCATCGAGCAATACACCATTTAAGTAAGCAAACGTGAAGTGCAATGTAATACACCATACTAAATTTTACTCATATGTGTTTAGTTTATGTAATCGGAGTAGCACACAATATTTCAGACCTCGTCTTCCTGATAATTAAACTTCGTCTATTTTAATTTAATTTTAAATCAATAGGTGGGTGTCAAATGATTGATACGTTTTGAATTGAAGGAAACATGTGTCATTTGTTCTGTCGACATAATTTATACCGCCATACTGACATGTGCCACATCGATTCATATATGTGTGAACAGGGTTCATGTGATATGTATAGATCACATCGATCATTTCCAATAAAATCAGTATGACATTTGAGACCTAAACGTCAGATTTATACATTGATATAGTATATATTTAGCAAAACGTAGTATTTTGTCTTCCGGGAATATTTCAATACACTTATTAGTAATAATTACTGCTCTATTGACACAGTTTTATAATTAAGGCGGTTTTAGTAAGTTCAATTGTGAATTAAGTTGTTTTTGTTATCGCTGTGTTTTTATTATCACGAATGCTGTAAGTTTAATTATGAATTTAGTAGAGAATTTATTGATACCACGGTGTTAGTAAGCATTTTAAAAGTGATGTGTGTTTAATATTTATCAATAACTTCTAATTCAGTTAATACCTGTCCAGCAATGTTGGCTCTAACATTTGACGGTGGAAACATCGAAGATACGTCTAACACCCACCAACATATCGGCAATGAAGGCATTTCTGTGACACTGGAAGGCGAGGCTGTATCCAATGGTGCGGGCAAGCTTGTCCTTTGGCGTTATGCTAATCATATGTTTCCATTGGTCGTGGCTATCAGGTAAAGATATGTTTCATGTGTATTACTCACTTACTAATTCTTCTTTGTCCCCGATAGGACATAATGTTGCAACGATCTCTCTCTATTTGGTCCTGTCTTTGGTTGAAGTCTTTACCTCTCCTATTGATAGACCCATGTCGACAAGTTGCCTTTAGCTTGTCAGATATCCTTTTCCCAGGTAGTTAACATCATAGTAGTCGGGATTGGTCCTTTCAGAACACATGCACATCGTGCTTTTTATTTACCATCACCAAAAAAATAAATCGTTCAACAATTATTTAAGTGCTTCATTCGACTGTGCCGTTTCGTACAGAAGATCGAGGATATGAAGACAATACCAATGCAATAGAAAAGAAACGATGTATTTGTATGTATAACTATGCTAGTTCATAAAAATGGGTTACTGTTATTATTCGGTGTTATTCTATTACAATTATGCTACAAGTATATAATAATGCTAGATCATTTATATGTATTATTATTGCAGATTTCGTTTCCTTTCATCCTCACCTGAACCAAGAATGCAAACAATATTCTCGAACTGTGATCCTAATGGAGGATTAGAACCGTCCATAGAAATATCCATAGATACTAAATTTCACGAGGTTTTATTCAAAGTAAACACATTAAATGGGGTACTCAAACGGTTTTCTATTATATACATGGTAAGTTTGACCTGTAGAAGTCCATCATCTGTAAACATTTAGTAAAACAAATGAGAGAACAGAACGGAATAGAAGTGTTCAGGGGCCTTATTCACCAACATTGTAAATATAAAACTTAGAATGAGACATTAAATTGCTAACTGTTTTATTCGCCTCATCTTGTTATAAGTGTTTGATATTAATAGGTATACATGTACATGTTCAGTGGGTAACAACAAAAATCAAATACAATTTCACATGGTTATACATATAATTGCCAAGAAATGGCAGTAATTGTAAACGTTGTAAAATTTAAGCCTTAGTCAGAGTTCCAGTTTTACAATATTGGTGAACAAGGTCTCAGTCATCTCATGTATATTACTACTCGTACTAAGGATATGGTTTTGAATGATTTAAAAGTGTTTAAATATATGCGTTATTCTAACGTAATATTTAGTAGTATTTTTTATAAGTGGTTGCTCCTTGATACATGGTTGATATATGATGTTACACTTTGTCTTATTCAGTATCAATGTATACATGTTGTCATTTGCCCCAAGGTAGTTTTTGTAATGCTTAAGAACATTTCGAAGATTAGTTCAGTAAATTTAATTTCTATCAAGATTTGAACCGAATACGTACTGGCCCCAATCTCCATAAACATCTCAATCTAAAATAAATCTTATCTCACAATTGATATGTGTCAATAAGATCATTTCCGTGGGAGGGAGGACTTATATTGGCATCGGAAAACAGAAAGCACTAGTTTTAGTTTCTTCTGTTAACTTTAGAGAGCTTTAACTTTATCTCAAATGCTGTCTCTGAGAATACTACTTGAGATGTTTCGGGAGATTGGGGCCTGACCCAAGTAACACTTGTAACCGTTCAGAGAGTCTTCAATGAGCTTCAAAGCAAATATACGCATCGTGGTTTGTTGATGTTGATCATAACGATGTGCTAGATATAAAAATGGACCACACGGTCGAGTAATCACGTGCCTCATTGATACATTTAGGGTTATTACATTAATGCACTTTATTTTACAGCACAACCAATGGAACCAAGTTGATGTAATATATGATGGGGAGCGAATCGTTGGTTCTGTGGACAGAAGAGCTAGAAATATATTTGCTGGAGGTATGTTTCCAAATATTCAATGTTGTCTGAAGTCTCACCTACTTAAGTTATATCGAATAGCTCATGTTGTAAAACATATTCTTTGAATTTAGTGCAGTTAGAGCATGCTCTGTAGCTACAGTATGTTCAGTGGTCGGAAAATTGTTAAGTTAAAAAGTTAAGTTACCAATTTGCTAGGGCTCTTTTCAGCTGTTAGTCCATTCAAGCACCCTTTGACATTTCAACTTCCCCTGATCATTCGGCTACATATGAAAACCAACGCTCGTGTCTCCCTGGGGAGACTATTTCTCTCCTGTGGTGTGGCAGTCAAAAGAGATCTGTGGCGCCCAGGAATAGACACTGCCCTCACAGGTACCATTTTACACCATGGTGGAGTGGAGCTGTGGGTCTTGCTCAAAGAAATTAACCAGTGGTCCAGAGGGGAATCGAACCCGGGACCTCTCGATCCCGAAGCGCGCGCCCTACCTCTAGGTCACTGCTCCCCACAATTGTCTGTCAACATGGCATAAATATAAACATTTCCGTCCTGTAGAAAAGTTTGACAATTTGTGACAGATGCTTTTATTTACAATCACTACTTCACACATGTCAATTCCCGAAACGAAAATTGTAAAATACATATTATCCGATTTGTTTATATATGTGTTATGCCCACAGGTAACTATTTCATTGATAAAGCCTAAAACAAAAAAGTTTTTGTAAAATTTATATTTTTTCTAAAGAGAAGGAATACTATAAGTGTTACAAAAACATTTTTAGTTGGGTTATTCTTGTTATCGATGATACAGTTACCTTATGCTCTCACTTATGCTCAGAAAGTGTAGGCTTATAAATTGTAATATTTTACAAACGTAAGTGTAGTCTTATAAATTGTAATATTTAACAAACGTAAGTGTAGTCTTATAAATGGTAATATTTCACAAACGTAAGTGTAGTCTTATAAATATTATATTTTACAAACGTAAGTGTAGGCTTATAAATAGTAATATTTTACAAACGTAAGTGTAGTCTTACAAATTGTAATATTTTACAAACGTTCATGTTTACAGGAGGAATAGAAACACGCCCACATCCTATAACTGTTGGTAGTTGTAGCGGAAAGGATGGATTTAAAGGTTTACTTGATGATGTAAGTGAATGTTCCGAATATACTACTAATTAAGCGAACATGTAACTTAGTCAAATGATATCAACCCCAATATCATAGAAGCGTGTTCAATATTCGTATGCACCTCTTCTCTCTCCAAGTAGCATTCATTATCTACATTTCTATTCTACATGTGTATGTGTCGCCATGTACAAATATTTTAAAAATGAAAGTAAATTCCAAAACTGAAAATCGAATTCACAAAAAAAATCACGGACTGTATAGGAATAGTCGTACATCTAAACGATAGCACAAGCTAAGTGGACGGAGGGAAAATGTTCAATCAAATTACGAGGGAGCATACCGTATACGCGTATACGATAGAAGCTTGGGAATGACAAGGCATGGTATATGTGACAACAAACTACGCACACAAGCACAAAATAAATGCAATAATTATGTGGATTAATGCCTTGCTAAATGGGAGTTACAATATCCCAAACGGTTACCGGTATGATTGATTATTTTTCATTAAATACGACATATACAAATATAGCAATATGGCAAGTGTATATGTTTGAGTAAATGGCCGATGGACTAACAACTAAAGGAATGCGTTAAAGTAGATTGCACTTTTACCAAATATACTCACATGATAAGGTAAATGTCCGATAGACCAACAGCTAAGAGAACATTTTGCTTAGTAGGCACATATAGCAAGTATACATATTTCGGTAAATGACCGATAGACTAACCACTAAGAGAAATGAATAGTCCTTGAAGATTGTTGTGCTAGACGGAGCCATCCTTAACTGGACAGGGGGTTGTCATGTATGCTTACGACGTGAATATTTTCACAAATCAATAAAGAGGCTAATTGTGCCCTCACGTACATTGTTAGAACGCTTAGTTGTGTAATGCTTTAAGACAGTAATAATGAATGTCCCTTTTATCACTCTGCGCCAAACATTTGAGATCCATCCCGAATTAGAATGAACAAACGTCATGGAAATTATATGCCTGGCAGTTTTCAAAAGGTGTGAGATAAAATTAGCATTGTCTTTATCTTCCCTCTAGCAACAGCACATATACACTGAACTATCCCCATGGAAACAAAATACTGAGGCAACCACTAATGGTACTCATCAGAAGTGCTTGCAATAGCCTTAGTAAACGTTTATGTATCCGACTTGGGCAAACACTACATTCATCCTATGCTATTTTAACAGTAATTAATTACTTATTTGAATCCATGGAAACGTATTTAATAGGTTGTACCTTTATTTACAGGAAGCAATATCATTAAAAATGAATAAAACCAAACGAAAACAATTTGCAAAATCTACATTTGTTTAATCATATCAATTTCTATAAAATTATTTGCCATCAATGATACCTTTAGACTATAAGTTACTTACTTTCAAAAGACGCACAACAGTTTTTTCTTACTCCTTTGTTGTTCCATTATTAATTCTTTAATTAGTATTGTTATCTCTGTAGGTGTTTGTTAAGAAGCCTTTGTGGGGATTCGTGTGAACTCGAACATCCCTGCAATCCTTTATTGTGCCCTCTTTGTATTGCAGGTTTATGTCTACGAGGATTGCATACCCGATGACATGTATGGTATTTTCATGTCCGTATTGGAATGAGGGGAGTAAGAACGTATTCTTCAGATCAGGGAAATGCCATATCAAGATTTATATCTTTGACACAACTTAGAATGGGCTGAACTGATTTTTACAGTACACACACAATGGATATGAATTGTACAACGAGTCGTGTATTCCGTAAGCATAATAAAACGGATTTGAAATATTTCTACACTATAATTTGCTGACAAACTAAATTATCTTAGTAGGATATTTATCAACATGCAGTTTAGTAGTACAGTCCAGTTAGGATACAAATACAGTGACGCAGTGGAACAACCCACTAGTACGGTGTAAAAACAAGTAATAAGGCTTATGCCAACAGTTCAATACCAAACTAAGCTCTACCTGTTTAAGCAATGGTCTTAGTCTTTTAGGTACACATAAACGATGACGTCACTGTCGATATATCCTAACTGGACTATACATGTATATACAATGTAATATAATTGTATATATAGATTTCTGAAACGTATATGTTGATACGTGACTACAAGTGTTATTTTAAGATAACTCT
The DNA here is from genome assembly GCA_963678985.1 of Spisula subtruncata. NCBI lineage: Eukaryota > Metazoa > Mollusca > Bivalvia > Venerida > Mactridae > Spisula > Spisula subtruncata. The sequence goes on along the minus strand of OY787672.1, from coordinate 21,198,155 downwards.
TAGAAAACAGAAGAAACAATCATGCTAGTATAAAGGTTTGATATAGGGGGAAAGGCGTATAAAGTCATTGCTACTGGTTAACCAAGGTGTAAGGCATTTGAAGATGTCGATTTCTTTGCAGTAGCCATCTGAAGAGGCGAATAAAGCTTTTAGCATAACTACTGTATGTTACGTTTCAACTTAACCAGGGACATAATTCAAAATTGATCTGACTTGTATTGGCAACCAAACAGATCACACAATAGTCACTCTTGGTCAGTAACAGACGGTATGATTGGCTATCCTCATTGTCTACCCATGGGGTGGTATTCAATACTGGTCGCATTTAATTGGACAACATAGATAGACAATCATATCACTTGTTTCTCACCAAGAGTTTAATATGGTGTCATATTGGTTGTCTTTATCCGTTACTCAAGAAAGGCCAATATTGAATACCAGCACTAGTCTGACTCCACCTTTGTGACAATTATGCAATATATGAAAACTGTATCACACAGTATGGAATAAATAGAACGTGTAGTTTGGAGACCTAGAATCTAATAAAAAGGTAACAACTGTGTACGTTCTGATACTCCTAAAGTTACATAGAAACCGTAAGGAGGCTATGAAACAATGAGGTGAAACGGACAAAGTGTAACATTTTCCCACAATTCTATATTTTCACTATTACCGAGATGTACCTCGCACACGAATCTGCAAGCTGCCATTACGAATGAGGAACGTTACTGAACTGAGAACGAATTGTTATAGAATGTATTCAAATTACTTTAATTTATGTTTGTATGATATTGTATACAATGTTTTCCTTCATATTTGTATGATATTGTATACAATGCGTTCATTTATATTTGTATGATATTGTATACAATGCTTTCATTTATATGTGCATGATATTGTAAACAATGCTTTCATTTATATTTGTATGATATTGTATACAATGCTTTCATTTATATTTGTATGATATTGTATACAATGCTTTCATTTATATGTGCATGGTATTGTATACAATGCTTTCATTTATATTTGTATGATATTGTATATAATGTTTTCATTTATATTTGTATGATATTGTATACAATGCTTTCATTTATATGTGCATGATATTGTATACAATGCTTTCATTTATATGTGAATGATATTGTATTCAAACAGTGAGAGCCAAGTTATCTGAGCTAGATCTATTACCTCTTATATTGCACGTACACGTACATGCTGTACGTGTTAATTTTGTATGTATATATGTATTATTGTTATTTCGTTTCCAGTTATCACATATATGTACCTAGACAGTTCCTACTTCGAATATGGATACCACAATATTCAATTTTACTATATGTTTTCCGCAAGCGAAAAGGAGGGCATTTAATTTCCAAATTTACTGTCTAAATACCAACTTGAAATTATGTGTTATATATTTTCGTGACGTGAAGGTAAAGTATTAAGATGTCCTCATACAACGGAAGTTGTTTTAAAATAGTAATCAACGTACTCTTTCCCGCATTAATGTTAAACTTGTCAACTTTTCCTGTCCGATCATTTACTGTATTTTATACACCATGTACATGTTATGTTATTGTACGGATTGAACGTAACTGGCCAAGTCAAATGACAAAGCTTTGATATGAGGACAATTCAGATTGCCTGGCTTGCAAGCACCGTTAAAAAGTGATCCAATATCACTACAGTATTGATTTATTTTCTGGCGTTGCATTGGCTAAGTCCAAGTCGCCAAATGCTTTCCGAAGAGCCTTATTAGGACGATCAAACGCAGCATAATAAGAAAGTATGACTTAAATGGTCAATAAAAGGCGATCAACCTAAAACTTGAAAATTCATTTGCCGAATTAACCACCGTTGTTTCTAAAATGTGTAATCTACAAGTCATGTTTATGGTTATTCACGGGTTTATAGTAAGGTAATTTGTATGCATTTGTTATATATGTATATACCATGATGCATCCATGTAATTGTAATTGGAGTTGATTCGTTATGTATAATATAATTATATTGTTTATACGGTACATGTAACCACAATATACTGTGTGTATTGTGTTGCACTTAATTTAACGATAGCAATTCCGATACACCGCTTCTTAGTTCCGTCAAAGAATCGTTCTAGAATGATATGCCACTGATGGATTTGTTGTCAGAGCGTTACATCAGTTTTCAGAACTCCAGCAGAGCCATATGAAAACAGTGTATGTTGTTTTTGCGGAACTGAGATTTGATGTATCGCTCGTATGGAAACCTGGTACTAGTATATATCTTGAGTTCCGTCAGAGCGTTACATCAGTGTTCAGTTCCGTCAGAGCGTTACATCAGTGTTCAGTTCCGTCAGAGCGTTACATCAGTGTTCAGTTCCGTCAGAGCGTTACATCAGTGTTCAGTTCCGTCAGAGCGTTACATCAGTGTTCAGTTTCGTCAGAGCGTTACATCGGTGTTCAGTTCCGTCAGAGCCATTTGAAAATTTCTGGATGAACTGAGAAGCGGTTTATCAGGATCTATGTCGTGAATATTATTATATCTTTGAGTAGTTGTTGTCAATGTCTTAATATTTATTTGTTATTTTATAATTGTATGTCATTTAAATAAACTTATTAAAGGATGGTTTCCATATCTCATCTGTGTTTCCTTTTTCATTTTCACGTATTGGCCATTGTCGCATACAGAAGCAGGGGATAATACAAGAAAGAGATCTGATTCGGTGCATCAAAGTGGAAACTAAAACAAGACTAACATCGTACTGTTTGTAACCTTTAACAATACCATAAAAAACTAGTTTAGCATGGCCATGGTCTCGTGACAATGGTGGGCCTTGGTACTGTAACCCGACGACCCAGTTTTGGTTCCATCTCTTTGCAAAACAATTTTACCATATAGAAATATAGACAAATGCATGAAAACCACAAACCAGACTTACAGAATACTGCATGTACAATGATTTATATGCAAACTTAGTTATACATGTTTTGTTTGAGCTTGAAACGTTCGCAGTTGCATCATAAAGTTGAGTTAAAAATGAACTAAGGTTCATAATCAAGGCACCAGGGTCTGTTATACAAACCATTGGAAATATCAGTATTCATTTAATGCATTCGTAGTCCTTGTTTTACACGCACGCAGGCAATTAACATTGCATACAAAACCTTCTAACGCATTGATGTCACTTTGTTTCCGCCTACATTGTCTAGGATGAAAGTGGTACATTATACAATCCAAGTAATTAAGAGAAAGACAAGTATAGCGCTAATGTGTATTGTTTACACTGCACACTAAACAGGCACACTTCAAGTATCCATTGCAACATCAAACATCGCTTGCATGTAGGCGGGAATTGCTGTTGACGTTGGAACTCTTTCATGAACAAGTTAACATTTGAAAATATCTGGAAGTTACAAGAACTTGAATTAATGTAAATGTTAATGAGAAACTTAATACTAGTACACTGAATGTGAAGTGTGAATAATGTGTCTGTCTTGAAACCAATCTGTTAAACAATATCAGGGAAGGAAATGCGATGAATTCGTCGTTGGGTATACGCTCTCCATACAAAGCTCGAAAGAAAAACCAAACATAAACAGAGTCTCGACAACGTTGAAAAAACTTTCAATAGTATCTTTCAATAGTACATACATGTAGATACTGTGTCATTGAGATTTGTGTTGTCCCTTGTTATATTCGTGTCACTTGGTTTTTTTTTTGGCCTGTGTAGTTTGACTGACTTTGACGGCAAACGTTCTGGTTGGATTTACGGTTTCTGTAAATTACATGGTTGAATGGTGTTCTCTTTTAACTACGCTGGGCATTGTTGGTGCATTTTTGTTTCTAGGTTTCCTTCAAGATGAAAGTTGCTTCTGTCCCTAGTTTCGTAGGCGAACAAAGGCGGTTTGTTTAATACTATGCTGTTGGTTATATATTTTGGCTCCAAAATCGCTTATTGTGGAATTTTTCAATCCTGTAATTTCCACTGGAAGTCGAAATTTCTCAATACTCGTCATTTTGACTTGGGCAATTTTCGTATCCATTATCTTTCCTCCAATTCATTCGTCCGTCCACTATTCGCAATTTCGCACCCCTTCATAGTCCTTTTTATAGTTTGTGTATAGTTATGCACGTAGTTTTGTGACTATTTGTTTCTATGCCCAGTGGAAGGCTTAAACATTATTAAACGTTTTGTAAGCTTCCGCCGATATACATGTATTACTCGTGGTTGCTATGTAATCCATACTGTTTAATTTGTGGTGTATATACTTTTCAGCCTTTAAGAACTTCCTCCAGCTAGAAATACTAATAGTAAGTTATTTTGTTTCCTCGCCCCTCCTTTTAATGTTGTAGCTTGCCGATGTTGTTGGGTGAGTAACTTTAAAATTAGGTCACTATGCAGTTATCCCTCCTTTGTTCGCCTTGGTCACCGAGTTGGCATATACGTTTTAAAACTAAATATAGCTAAAAATATGCTATGTTGCAGCCCCATTTTACTGCTGTATTTTGCTCTGTATGTCGGAGGAGCAACTTTCTAAATTAAGTCATGCACGGGTATGCCCCGTTGAGTCACTAGGGTCACCGTGTTGGCATACAATTTTAGAACTACATATGGCTGGAACAAGCTGTGTTGACTTCCCTTTTTGAAGTTGAAGTTTGCCCAGTTTGCTGGGGGAGAAACTTTTTAAAGTAGGTCATTGTACAGGTATGCCTCGTTTGCCATTAGTGCCACTGTGTTGGCATATTTTAGAACTACATATATCTAGAAAAATGTTATGTTATCCCCCTCCCTCCCTTCCTTTCCCGATTTACTGGGGGAGAATTTATTAACGTTAGGTCACTGTACATGGTGTTTTAAACTAGGTCAAGTCGTAGTTATGCCTCATTTGGTTTCTTAGATCACTGCCATGCACATATTTGTGAAACAAGTTCGTCCTGCAGCGAGGACATGAGAAACTTGGTCGGGTTTTAGCCTCTTGGGATCACCGCTATTTGTAAGTCTTTGTAAAATTTGGTCATCTTGTATTTTTTCGGTGGGGACTTTGACTTTTAGTCATATACTAAGTATTGTGGTAGTGTTGTGGTGTTATTGTTGTCTGTGCTAGGATGTTTAGTTTGAGCGCTGCCTTCGCAGTGCAATTTCCTCGTACCCTCTTTAAGAAAGAGGGGGAAATTCTTCATTTAGAGATAATAGGCTAACACAAGTATACACGTGGCATTGGTTCCAACACAGGGCATTCCTAAACATCAGAATGGAAGAACAAACTGGGAATTGAAGGGGAGTGCAAGCAACAGCAGTCTTATCAGTCTAGTCTTACGCTAGAGTGATTTATAAAAGCTACGACATTTGAGCAAATATTTAATATCTATGCTTTTGTCGGGATGTATCTTAAAACAGTATCAGCAGATGGTGATGTTATTTATAAGGTTTAAGTCACAAGTGTTCAACAGAATAAATACAAATTCTTTAAAGAACGTCTCCCTTGCGGATTGCATCAATAATAGGTCGGATTAAGATCATAACGGTATTCTCTACGGGGAATATATGCGCATGCCAATGTTGCCAAATGAGCTGACCGCTGTTGTTTTAGCCAAGAATTAAATTATTTTATTCATTGCTTGAATAACAATGTGTGGATGCTCTATATTTGTTTAAGATAGTACAGCATCTACACAGAATGTGTCTGTGGTGCTGTTGCTGAAAGTTCTATGCGACAGAATCGCATATTTTCATTTATAGACTTAATTATTTCCGAAGATTCCGGGACATTAGTTCAGAGAAGTGTTTGCGTAGTTCATAAAATATACCAGTACATTACATACATTGCATGAGCGTAAATAAACAAAGCCTCGTGAATAAAGTTGGAATAAGAAAACCTATTTGTTGAATTCTATGTCATTATGGAAATAAATTTTAACGTTTTTTCTTAGATGGGATTTGTTTAAATAGTTCCCTTTAAAACGGTCTTTGAGTTGTCGATAAAATATAGTTCAAATCTACGCTTTCCGTTATTTCTATGTAAAATAATTTTGTCTACTATTTCTGATTGGTGTTTCTTCTTATAAAATCCTGAGTTATATAGTTTTGTTTAAACCATGTTTGAAAAAGAGTTTTTGCTCAATTTCAAATAGTCAAGTCTATGACAATAGTTTTCATTATTCATCGTTTGACCGGATCCAATTGCTGCCACTGGTTACAGAGTCATTGATAAAGAGTTAAACTGAAAAAATCGTAAAATTAATATTTTTCTATAACGGAAAAATTTATAACAGAAAATGAATTTTACAAAAACAATATTTCGATTTTTATCAATGATACAGTACAGTTACCTATAAGTACGTATAGTTTTTCTTGTTCGATGCTTTCACTATATGTCCTCTATCTGAATCGTTCGCGCGTTTCCTACCATACCCGGTTCGTTTATATGTTGCTGTCGAGTTATGGATGTTTTTTGTTGCTATTTCCTTTTCATTTCCGTTTGCCCTTTCGTCCCCTGCTCTATTAAGAGTGTTGTTTTTGTTTGCTTCTACCGGTGGAATATTTGTGCGTCAGCAAGTATCTGCCTTTGCTGAGCAGTATTCTTTTTATGAAGTAATACAACTATAACTAGCCATTCCAGCCTTTTTTTAATTTTAGGGCCATGTCGTTCAGGTTTGGCGTTCGGTTTGTTGAAACTAGGTCGTTCAGCTAGAATAATCAGTATGTTGAAACTAGATCGTTCAGCTATAGCATCCAGGCTACTGAATTCAACTAATCCAGCAAGGGTGTTCGGCTTGTATAGGTTGTATCCTTCAGCTAGGGGTATTCATTCAGCTGAAACTAGGGCATTCATCCTCTAATTACTGTTATTTTTGAACTTTTTGGGACCTCGAACTGAATAAATTAGGTATGTAGTCCTTTTGACTGTTGAAACTAGTTCATTCTGCGAAGACATTCATTTTTTGAATTGCTGACACTAGCTAATTTAGCCTTTTGACAGCTAGACTCGGGTGGAATTCTTTTTCTCGTTCTATTGCGTGTTTCGAATAAATATAACATTTTTGTCAAGGACAAGACCAGTTGAAATGAGAAGAATGTCCGGTACATGTGTGAGTGAATAAAGTGCAAAGGAAAGCAAACAGATACAACTTTCAAATCACGATGTGCTTCATCAATTACCGGTAGCAATCTATATATAAACATATCGATAGGTCATCATTACCATCGACACGGCCATTGGTTGGTTACGAAATGTGATAATTATCTTTAACAGATTCGTGCGCGAATGGCGTAAGAGATGACGTTGGTAATTTGCTAAGGAAATTTACACAATATGTAAATATAATATATTGTGCTTGGTAAACAATGCATGCGTGCGATATTCGTGAGGTACCTATTAAACTATAGGCAAATGAGTCATAGAACGAGTGATAATTTGTACTTTTCTGTTGTTATGGATGGAAGTTATGCGCTTTATTGGGTATATACAAGGGGTGATCAATATATTCGAGGACTTTCCTATGAAAATTAACGCGAAACTTGACTTAACTTGACTAAATTGTGAATTGATTATGTGCCCTCCAAATTGGCCATTTTCGTATGATTCTGTTGTTTATGTGATTGTAGGGTCTCTGTCAAACGGTTGAGTCGATAAAATAAGGATAAATAGCAAAAATAACTCCGTGTTTAGGACACTTGCCATTAAGTTCAGCGAAATTAGACGCACAGCTCTCAACCAAATGTTACTGGCGAAAACGAAGACAAGTATAGGCTACATACATTTGATCGTTGACTCCAGTTCAAAAGGGTTATTTCGAAATTACGTCCTAAACCTGATAGGTCGTGCTTCATTCTTAATTGGAATAATCTTATTTTGTAAAGCCAACCGCCCTTTTCCGAGTTTTGTTTCCAATAACGCATCGATACTCTTTTTATTCCATCTCTCATTCCAGAATTGGCAAGTAACTACTTTTGTCAGTAGTAAAAAAAAACAGTCTCATACATGGAACCGGGTATCAGTCCAGATAGGAGCTATGTGCTGTTCCGACGGTGACGCTTGGAATGACGTCATGTGACGTCCTACGGCACGCGCCCCTTGTATGAATCAAATAATTTTATTAGTGCTTTCGGTCGGAGACGTCTTACTCCGAATTATGTTAAATCACTTTGAGCCTTGTTGCCAATATGAAATTGCCAGATAAAAAATCCTCCAATAAATTGATCTCCCCTCGTATGTGTTAACGTCTCATACATTAAAAGGGGTATTCCAAGGGTTCGCTGAAAGGGGCTTGCGATGTTTATTACTTGCTCAAACTAAGTCAGAAAATTGATCGGGATCTAACGAATACGAAATCTTATTGACTTGCTTAAGTAATGATGCAAAACTCATAGACTGAACATAATATGTATTATATACTAGTATGTTTATATCGTTGGCTTAGAATTACACGAGTGTAACTACTACTTACGATCGTATAAGACCGATCAGAATTTGCTTCGTATGAGCCTAATTTCATGAAAATCGGAATTTGTCTTGTTGACCAAACTAAAGTTGAAACAGCTTGTGTTTCACTATATGTAAAGACTAATTGTCAGACAATGTTTTCTTGTTTTCTCTTAACATTGATTTCGTACGTACGAGCTTCAGCGATATAGATATAGAATAGCTTGTTAATAACTACGTGTTTTGTCAAACAAGCCATAAAGAGATAGGACTGTAAAATCCAACACCTACATGTGGTGGGCATATCAATGGTACACAAAGGAGTATAGTAGACGTGCTAGTAAAATGTGTCACTTACAAGAATAGTACAGTATCAAACAACAAGTGTATGAATTTATACTTTTAATCAGCATAATTCTTATGAATGCTACAGGCACGCTTACTGGCCACACATAACGCCTACCATACAGATGAAACAACTCGCGAAAGCATAGTTACCACGTTATTATCAATTCCACATATTCCCAATCACGACTTGCTAAATGTATTGACAATTGTAAGCCTTTACATAATACAAATAACACTAGATTATATGCATATACATTGCTTTGTGATAATCATATAGAAACTAAATGTAGTGCAAAATGACACACGAACGATGTTTTTTATACTAATTAAGTTTAAGGTCGATTGTGAAACAACTTTCAAACTTACATATTAATATTAAGCACCCTCGACTCCACATTCCTGATGTCATCCACCGGCCCGAGTGTATGAGAAAAAAAGCCAGTTTCCATTTTATGCTTAGCGTTAGGGAATTTCTGTTGTGAAATGAAGGCAAATACGCTGTACCAAATACCAAACATCGAATCGAATAATAACCTCTTTTCCGGGTCATCTATGTCTAATATCAAATACATGTACTATTAAAACCTTACAGAAACATCGGCCGCTTCAGGTAACTCACACAAGTGCCCGACATGGCTCATCTAAATAATATTGCAAGTAAAAAAAGATTTCAGAAAATCGGACAGGGAAGGCAGCACAATTTTCACGTGGATTGAACAGCATGTAACTTTATAGTGTGTTAAATCAAGCCACATTTATATACACCAAAGATGAATATAATGCTATTCCTCGCACGTGTTGCTAGAAAATCTATACAAATGTATCCATTTATCATGCAACTATTTATATGCATATCGTACATAGTAATACTCCAAATAACAAGGTAGCAGTCAGTCCATTTGATTTTTCACTTACCGTGTGAAGTATTACTCTTTTGATAGTACTAGTATTAATTACACTTTTGTTAATGATATATATGAAGGAATGTATATTAGTTGTACGTGCGTGTATGGGAACGTGGTTATGAACACATGGCAGAATGCGTGAACCATGTGATTTAATCAGCCACCAAAAACATGTGGACCTGTCTCTTTTATAGATGATATGAATCGATATTATATTTGACAGTAGACTATTGACCAAAAGTACAATGGGCATCTATATTGTCATATATTGTCACAAAGTGGAACCTCTGTTTGGAACATCAATAGCGTATTGGCTGATATTGCGTGGTCGTGTAATGGTATGTGTATATAAAGCTACTGATGTTGCTTTGCATTCCTTACAACATTTGTCTACGAAACAACCAACATCACCAAACGATTTCCAAATAGTTTGATGTCACCATAGTGATGGTTCCATTTCATTGTTGATTCCTGATTTATCGTGGACAATTTTCAAATAAGAAACATAAGGTGAGTGCGTTTTAGTATTTGCAGGATAATTGTCTTTTACCATTATCTTATTATTAATATCTTTTAATAAAATATATTTTTTATTGTTCTAACTTTTGAAATTGTTATCTTTATACCATTTAATATTATTTTGCTCTATTTATTATACATGTTAATGTTACTTTTGTATGCATTTTAACATTTTATATATATTTTATATGTTTGGTATTTTCTACATTAAATGGTTCAACAAAATATTTTTTTAGATTGTGTGTGTAATATATGCATACAAAAACGGATGTAAACTATTATTTACATCCTAGCTATCTAAATGTCTATTTAAAAATAGTATTTTTCTCATAGTTTGAATATCATACTTGGATTATATCTGAGTTCATTTGATGTATAAGATAAAAGCATATTTTTACAAACAAATTTTACATTTCGCAAAAAGTGTCATTATTCGAATGATAAATGCATTCAGAGCAGGTTAACCTAAGTGGGAAAATGCCATTTCAACCCAAACAGCAACAAAATATGTTCATGTTGAAATGTCCGGGTTTTTTTTGCCAAAAACATTCATACCATTGGTTCCTTTAGAAGGTCATAACTTCAAATTTCAATTTAAAATTTTGACATATTTTTTCTTTATTGTATAAAGGAAATGGAGATTGTACAACAAATGCAAAAAATAAAATTCCAATTATTTTTCATAAGCGCCCTTATCTCAGATCTTGGCTCATGTGTTTAAGAAAGAACGGTTTATCAGGTTGCAATGAGAAGCCATATCGCTATGGTGAACAAATACCCATCAGGCGTTACCTTTAAAGTGCATAGAGCTATATGGCAAGATATTTTTTTAAAGTTTCAAAAACTGGAAAACAGTTATGCTTTCATATTAATTAGATCATTTTTCGCTTCAGCTTTAACAGAAACTCTCTCTGTGATTTATTGGACATGCAAACTGTCCGTTTTCATACGAAAATGTTCTAGAACACCCTATGAAACTATAAGAATCGACGATTGAATCAAAGTACACGGAACCCATCCATAGTTTTAATTTACAATTAATGTTGTCTAGTATCATACTAAAAACAATGCAAGTAATTATTTTGACATTGAATGACTGTTAGAATATAGATCTATACACTTTAGCATCTTACCAGGATTTGTGTTACACTCTATTAGACTAGTCAGTAGATACTAAATGTTTTGTTATTAATTATGTGTTGATGCTCGGGGCAGCAGTCAAACATTTTCAATTTCCGAATTGGAGTTGAAATATTTCAGACATTGGTGAAAGGATGACATTCTGATAACAAAAATACAAACAACTGAAGGTTTTTTGTGTGCGTGTTACTACTTATTTGTCTCAACTGAACATTCCGAATTTCTATTGATTCTAATCATCCCATAATTATAACCTACAAGGACTTTAGAACTGTTTATAATTTAATTCATCATGCCTTCCACCAGTGCCTTGTTATCATAAGACAGCGTGATAGTTTGCGCTTATTTCAACACTGTATGGAGACCGTCTGAGATTTTTCTCTAATTTAGTCGCCATACAACGCGCCCTGTAAGTGTTTGATATTCGAGTGGTGTTAGTTACGTGACGAAACGTTGAACTAATGAGGATTAAGTTATCTGGCTTTTCAAGGTCTTGCGAGACAAAACTAATAGAAATACATCTACTCTACATCATTTCTTCAAGTCTCAGTCTAAGCTTATTCTTGAAAGTAACACCAGTTAACGTAGACCTTTCTAAAGATATAAACGCTTTTGCGAAGTGCTAACAACTAACGTGTAGTTAACGTTTTAGTAGCAAACGATGTAAACGTGATTATGTCTAGCGCTTTGGGAAGCTGTTTTCTGTGGTATTTGAATATATGTGTTACAAATGAATGTTTGTTCGTATTTTCGTACAAATTCCGACTCCTAACCAGAAGGGTTTGAAAGACATTTACTAGTATTCGTTATTCAAATATTCAAAACCGAAATATGTCATTGTTTTAAAACAATTTCACTACGGTTACTGTGCTCCGACATAGGTCCCACGCGACCTTCGTCGATTGAAGAAGATAATTACTTGATTTGATAAGAACAAAAACTATGCATTATATGGCATTAGATTCCGTGGTCCTAAACGAATTAGTACGGAATTTAAGGAGAACATCATGCAAACTAGATCGTCTGTGAAATGTTAAATCACATTTACGAGGATAATTCGTAATTTCTGTCCGTATGTTTGCTAAAACGAACTTATTGATTCCAAGTAATAACACAAGAAAGAGGAACATTTGATTATTTTGAAGCATTCGGTAATGCGTAGGTTCCATTGGTAATCAAATAATGTCATTAAGGATGTGCAAAAAAATAACTACATTGATATTTTGGCTACGTTTATTAGATCTATTAGAGTGATGAAAATGTCATCGTACAGAAGAAAAGGGTACATTATTCCTAGGAATTACTGAGTTTTAAACTTTGCCTCATTGCAAATACTTGAATGGAAAAATACGTATCGTTTGTACATAGTTTAATAGACGTGTTTATAATAAATCAGTTGCGTCACTTATGCTTTCATTAGTTCGACTGGATATTGTGTAATTTGGCAGAGTAAAAATAGAAACAACATTACCATATATGAGACCTTGAATAAGTTAATGTTGTGATATGGAAACATATTTCAACACATTTTCGTCTTATATGTGTAGATCAAAACGATTTTGTGCCAGTCTTAAATAATATGCTGATGTAGGGAATTTTTCTTTAACAAGCGAACAGTACAAAAAAATCTACGTTAACATTTTAAGAGAAAAGCCTTCTTTGAAATTTAGAAGTAAATACAATGAAGTAAGTAATCATCAGAAATAAATGTAGATGAGGTCATCAAGAATGGTTAAATGTCATTAAACATGTTTCTGCAGATATGTCACCACTATTTAGTATTTGGGCAATAAGACAAACGACAAAAATACATGTTAATTCGTATGTTGGTCCTGCAATGTCCAAAATAGTTCACATTATGCTGCCGTCGTAAACATCATCAATTAATTAAGGGAGTTGATAAAACACAAGTAGATCGAAAAATTCCGGTGGATCGTTACACCATGGTTGATCAGCTAAAGTTTGCATTTTGAAATAGAATATGCAAAGGAATACTGTAGGTAAATTCTAGATTATGCATAGTTATGTACTTTTATCGTTAGAGTTTAAATGTCCGGGTTTACCTTCCCAATGTATATATCCACCTGTAGAAGAAGTTTCCCTACAAACCAGTTTGGAGAGCCAATGAAGATGAAGACATTCCTATGACGTAATTATACAATGTCCAATTAACATAACAGAAAATAAACTCAATTAACAAATTATTAATTAAATTTCAGGAAGGTTTAACACAAGCAAACAGAAGATGAGATCCTTGGCGTATATATGTGTATTCGCCTTACTAGGTAAGTCTCTTCCGTTTAAAATGCATTATAATATATAAAATTAATGTCGATTAATAAACAAAACTACACGAAACATCATTTGGAACAACATTTGGGAACAATTTGAATGATCTTACTCTTAACTTATAATACTAGTATACTATTAATGCATTAATTCATATCTAATAATTGTAAATCTGCGGTTCTAAAAATGGATGATTCGTTATTATTCCCATTTTAAGGAACCACAAGACATGTTCTCATTTATAACTAGGAACGTTTAAATCACATAAAGCAATCACGCATTCAGACAAAGACAAATTAAATGCATTTACGCATCAGAGCATTTAAATGATGTTAACATAATGTTACTCAGTGTGCATCTCAATGGCATTTGGTATCTTTGATTTCTAACATATATAGTAATGGCTTCGATGAAGCAAACAGTTTGCCTGACTGTCTGACAAAAGTACGTGATTTTCCTATCGTTGCATAGTTAGTGCCAAAATTATTTTACTCATGTCCATGTCTAGTTATGTCAGAATGCGTTGCCTATATATTGACCTTATGTATCAGAGTACCGTCAACTAATCCTTTGCAATGTCCGAGGGTTCCCGATCGATAGTTGCCAAGATGATTTTACTCACGTTCAAGCCTAGTTATGCCAGAATTCCTTGCCCATTTATTGACCATAGTTATCACAGTACCGTCAACAAATCCTTGTTACATTGCTTAGATAAATTCGTCTGAAATTACCAATTCAAATGGTATTTGTATGGAAATGTTTCGTACAAAAAACTACAATTACTGCTTCTCGATGAATTCGATTCCCTAGCAATGTCATGAATGGATTTAATGATGAATCAGACATTAATGTACCCCCATTTATTGTTGAGTGGAGACATTTTAGAGCGTTCTGTCTGTTCATGGGGCAATAAGATGAGCATAATGTATTTGTTCTAATGTTCGGAATGGGACCATGGAATAGATATGTTATGTAAGTGTGCATCCAATTACACCGTGGTAATAAGAAAGACAGGAATACAGTACGCCAATAAAACAACATAATAACACAGGACACAGAGATAAGACTTGGGCCTTATTCACCAACGTTGTAAGACTTAAACTCAGACTTAGACTTAACATCGCCAAATGTTCTATTTATTCTCAAATTGTTGTAAATGTACCGATTATGATACAAATGGGTATACATGTTAACTGGATAACAGCAAATAATCATTTAAAAATTCACATGGTTGAATCTCATTGACAGTGATTAGAGATTTTGTCAATTTTAAGTCTAAGTCTGAGTTTCAGTCTTACAACTTTGGTGAATAAGGCCCCTGATAACAATCAGTAAAATATACAATAAGCATTCATCTACAACAGCGGTGACATGTCATGACCACTTTGACGGGTATCCAAGACCTACCAGACATAAATTTTCTGTCCCAATTTTTTCACAAAAGGTGGTCTCGTTCTGTTTCTTTTTAGTATACTGCGAAGGAACTTGTAACAGTTTTGGTACAAGTCTGTCGTACTAATTGTGTAAGATAAACTAACAAATAATTAGACGATGAATATTTCTGTTACAGGCTTATCAGTAAGACGATGTATATGTGACAAAGAAATTGATAATGTTGGGATGACCAGCTCGGAGACAGAAGATGAACAACTTCAAGTCAAGCCGCAACAAGACAAGGCAGATGATAGTGAAAGTTCTGATATAGAAGATGACGAAGTGGGTGGCGATCTTGTAACAAACAAACGAGCACGTTTTGGGTCCGTCCTTGGAAAAGGATTGGGCTTTGGTAAAAGGTACGGGTCAATCCTAGGTAAGGGATATTCTTACGGCAAGCGATATGGCTATGTACTTGGTAAAGGCTACGGATTCGGTAAAAGATACAGCAATGGGTATGCAGGTAACATGCCTGCCCGATCTGGATGGTTCGATGATTACCACTGGGATAACAACGGTATTAGATACGATGGTATCAAACGTGATGTTGATAATATCGGTGAAGACTTCGAGTTTGTTGATTTAGATGGTCCTCTTGATGAGAAAAGATCAGAGTCCGATGATGATGATGATGATGATGGTGACGATTTTGAATACAATAAAAGATCAAAGAGGGATATTCGAAAGAGACGCTTTATTCAATACTATGGCAATTTGTTGGGAAGAGGATTTGCCGTCGGAAGGAGAGGGTCAGAAGAAACGGGTGAAAATATTGATGAATCACGCCTTATTAACCCCTATGAAGAATTAGATGGAGTCGAAGAGTATCCTGATGTTCAAAAGAGGTTATATTCAAGTATTTTAGGAAAAGGATATATGTTTGGCAAACGCAGGTCTACCTCAAATCGAAGAAACTTATTTGGAAACTTGTTAGGCAGAGGTTTTGCTTTTGGAAAGCGATCCGATAATTCAGAGCAACTGAGTAATAATGAAGAAATCGTACCTGCTGGAGAAATTGAAAGTAGAATTCAACTCAACGACGATGAAATAGCGGCCTTAAATGATAATCCCTCAAAAAGGTATGTCATGAGTAGTCCCGGAAATCGCTTCAAATTCGGGAAACGATACGGTTTAATTCTTGGAAAAGGATTTTCATTTGGCAAAAGATCGTTCCTTGCCCCAACCGAAAGAAAACGACCATATGGCTTTGTGCTCGGTCGAGGGTTTTCATTTGGTAAACGATCTCCAGAAGTATTAGACGAAGTCCCTGGTATGGATAATCATTTTAGCCCAGAGCAACTTCAATACAATCCAGATCTAGAAAACTACCAAAAGAGAGCAGGGTATCTTCTCGGAAGGGGTTACATGTTCGGGAAAAGGGGACACAAACGTTTTGGTTACTTGTTGGGCAATGGTTTTGCTATGGGAAAACGTGGAGAGATTGATGATGTAGACATGGATAATGGTGATGACGATGCAAGTATATTTGTTGATGATGAAGGTAACATGTATGTGTTTACCGGTGATTTAGAAGATCCTACTGCCGGTCCAACGGAATTAGCGGATGATCAAGAGAGAGTTATTATATGCGATGGGGAGGTAGTTCCATATTATTCTGAAAGTAGCAGCGATTTTGAAAAGCGTTATGAAATATATATGAGTCAGGCATCAAGTCATTCCAATCCAGAAGTTCCCCAATATTTTACAGACGGGTTCGGTAATGATTTTGTTCGCGTGGACGGTAACTCTGGTATTAACTTTCCATTCATCGGTAAGGATGTAGGTGTTACATTTTACGGTTGCGTTGGTGATGTGAAGGAACTTGTTGCAGATGATCTTGAAACTTCAGATGAAATATCTAAACGAAACTTTGATGAAAAGAGGGGATTATCGTGGAAACGATTTGGACATATTTTGGGACGCGGCTTTTCATTTGGAAAGTGAATACATGTAGTTGATTCGTGTGTACATAGATAAAGTGTATTTATTAGAGTAAACTGTTGATGCTCAGTTGCTTCATAGGTCAAAGATTGCGGGTTACTTAAAAGCCATCAAATATTGTACTGTTTAAGTACAAATTGTAATACAAAATGTATGAGTATGTGATATATATTTAGTCAATGTCTCTTTTGAATTGATCTAATCATATAACTTAGCAATTACGAAAACTACCAAACTACTTTATTGATAATGTGTCTACATTATTACATTGTGGTATGCATGTTCATAAACGTCACGTCAATTTGATGACTTAATGTGATAAATCATGAATGAAACACACCAATGACTTCGTTATTATATTTTAGTATAAGTGTTGTATTTTAAATCCCACTGCCAGTATCATTGCCATACTGATATAGCTTGGCCACATTGACATGAGTCTGACCTATTGATTAGCATAATTTAACAGTCGATTTATTGTCTACGTTTACAACGCCGAGTGTATTTTTTCATAAATGGGGAGTATCACGACGACGCTTGAGATGTAATATAAACACAAATCTGAAATACCGATATTGCAAGATTCGCTTACGGAAATTGATATATTCAAAGTAAGAACCTTGTAATATATTCTTGCATAAAGGTCAGGCGCAGGTCAAAATAGTCAAGCTATACTATACACGCCGAAACATTCAATTAATCCTTCGGACATCGACCGGTCTTGATACCGATAATAAGCTCAGCTAATACACTGACCACAAAGACAGCTATGTCAGGAACCATCTTCACAAATAGTTTAAGATTGACACATAAAAACAGATTTACAATTTGCAAAACAAAATATATTTTTCTTTCCATTGAAGCTTAACTCTACAGTATGGTTGCTACTGGTGTTTTAGCATTATGCAATTACAAGTTATATAACAAGGTTTAGAAAAAGCTCCAACATCAATTGGTATCTACTAAGTAATTTATCCATAGAGTGCATTTATCATGAGTTGTATTTGGAGATCAACATTTCCTAAACGAGTCTAGTAAACACAAGTTATTTAGCGAGCCTTGGGATTTCGTGACGAATTTAAGGAATGTTGATATCAAAGACAACGAATGGCAGATTATTTTTATCACATTACCATAGTAACAGAGTCAAAGCAACGTCAGAAATGACGAATTTTAGCCAGCGACGTTACGTTTTCGCGGATTTGTTATCACATGTGTTGGAGAACATTGTTCCATCACTTGTTACAAATGGAATATCACGTTATTTATGTGATAAAAGTATGTCTGCTGGGGTTTGTGATCACCAGACATCCTCGTTAACGTATGACAAACATCAAGCCTGATCCACCCATGGATTACTGCATTTTTTTTATTTTATAATAAAGTGTCAAGTTTATAATAACATCGATCTTAGGTTAGTAGGCTAGAAGTTCGATTTTTGAATAACATGTCATTCAATATGTGTGTATCTTTACCTAACATCTTAGCTAGGATTAACCTTGAGGTGATCTATACGATTACAACATTTAGTGCTACCAGTATTATATATACTGTATACTACTGTAAAATGATAAATTTCGTGGGGGGCTAAAGTTCGTAGATGTCGTGATTCACCTTCAACCACGAAATAAAATCCCGTCGAACAATAATTTCGACCCTTGTATTTATTATCTGAAATGCAAATTCCACGAATTAACGTCCCGTTTTTACTAAAACAACGAAATTTAAGGAAATAACGATACTTGACGATCAAAACATTAAAACATATTTAGGAAAGATATTTTCTTTATTACTCGTAGTGTATGAGCAAGATATACTATCCTGGTATATTCAAATGAAATAAGAATAAAATGTCTTCGTGTTTGTAATGCCTTGGTTCCACTGAGTATGTTTGGCCTCGGCGATAAACTCTATATTAAACAAATTAGCTTCAGGGTCGGTATTTATGAAGCATCTTAAGTGAAAACTTAAATATTTTGACTTAAGTTAAAATATTGAGCTGCCCATATTTCACAAGAAACAAGAAATGTTTTCTATATGATTGCTGTAGCTCTTAACATAATGCTTCTAAATGATGCAAGTTGTTAATATTAGTTTTCGTGTTTAGACGATAAACTTAAGGAAACTTTGAGATTTTATGAAAATTCTAAGTTTTCACTTAAGATGCTTTATAAATATCGACCCAGGAGGAGTATCACAAACGTTCTAATGATTACACCAAAGCTTCCACTAGAGCACGAGAACCCTTCCCGAGGCATTCCGACGCCCATTCATTAAATTGCTAGAGTGACAACCCCGCTTTAACAACGGTCTAAAGGTTGCATGGTAGAGGTAAATGTTTATCTAGTTCCCGCTCCAGTCCCATTAATATGATTTCCAATGACTGCGTTTTGATTAATATTGATTATCGGATATGCATCTCAGTAGTATCCACTGCAGTGTGGAGCTAACGGAATTAGGTTGCGCAATGTGCCGTGTCATTAAATATCATATTATGACACTATAGATGTCTAGCTATGTACTGTATAGTACAGCACAACCTTTATAGAGCAACACTCTTTTGAAGCTACATAGTTTGGCCGTATTACAGAGGTTTGTTCACATCGACTGTAACGTAAAATATACGTGTATATTCTTATAACAATTCGATGGCTTAGAACCAGAAGGTCGTAACTACTACTTACGACCTTATAAGACTCATACATATTTGAAATCTGCTTCACAATGCGCTTCTTATGAGGAAAATTTGAAATTGTCATGTTGACCAAAATGAAGTTTTAAAGATAAAGAGTAAATTACAGACAGTTTTCTCTTGTGTTCTCAATATATCGACTTTGTAGTTACGACCTTCTCATTCTAAGCCAGCGAATTATACACATAGAAGTCCAATGTGTCTAGACATGCACGCTTTTCAATCGTGTCCGTTTGTCTTCGGTGAACTACAATGGTGATCAGAACGGTACACTTTTAAATACCAGTGCAGACAATTCAATAACCCAATCGGAGGACTAAAGATGATATTTGGTTTTCGGCAATAAAACTGTTAATAGGAGACATAACGTATTTGCCTTTAGCATCTTATTAAGTTAACATTTAAAGTTTTATGGTGATAAATATTTCTCCGTGTGTATACGTGTATCCATGGTTACATAGGCTATAAAGTAGAGTAGATCTATATGATCTTATTTATTGCAGTGTCACCTTATTGAAATGATCAGCCATATATTGGAAGTACAGTATCTAATTTTGTTGTCCCTTTACTCGTCATTGCCTGTACCATCACTAAATGACGGCTCAAAGCCTAGACGGTTTCAACCGTTCCATAGCCCATTTTGCTGTCAATTGTTTTGAAGATTGCTCGGTATATTTGTTCATGGGTTCTACATCGACAACTGTACAACCAAGCTGGTTCCCGAATATCTACTTCAAATTAAATGTTAAACCTCAGATAGATTTATTTTAGTTTTACCACTTTGATAGAAATCCTGTTTTTATAAAAACTAGTTGAAACTTTAATTAAATCTTGAAGAAGTTATTTAAATACTTGAAATGCTAAATGAACGCCATGGAGAGCGACATATCGTGTAGTTATGAGGACTTCAAATGACGTTACAAATGTGACAAAAGTTACTTAAATGCTTACTTCAAACATGTCTACCTCTTCAAGTATATATTCAAGCACATGGTACTTTATATAGTACATTTCGATGGCTTAGAACAAGAAGGTCGTAACTACCAAATCGATATATTGGGAAAACAAGAGAAAACTGTCTGTAATTTAGTCTTTACCTATGGGAAAACACGTTTTTAAAACTCCATTTTGGTCAATATGACAATTTCAGATTTTTATGAAAATGGCTCATAAGAAGCGCCTTGTGATGCTTATTCTTAATATGTATGAATCTTAAAAGGTCGTAAGTGGCACTTACGACCTTCTAATTCTAAGCCATCGATTTGTGTTTATTGATAGCCGGCCTTGAGCCGGCTATCTAATGGAATAGGAATCAAATTTCTCCCATGTAGGTGAAAGGACAAGTTACTGATAGTTAATAAAATGAATAAATTTGTTTGCTTGGATATTGAAGCTTTTAATTGATTACTATTTTAACACAATGAATTACTTATTTATTCCACCATAAATTACATTTTTTGGATGGATAATGTTCATAAGTAAAATAGAAAATGTTTCCGTTTTAATAATTCAATTGCTGATCCCTTTTAGCGTAGACTTGCTGGGGTGTCTATTTTTTTTTTACTACTGAACTGATCGCTAGTTTTATCGTTAGTTTTATTCGTTTACCAATGATGCTGATGGTTTCGCGTGATAACAATAATATAGAGTTTCATATAAATTTTCTTATTTATCAAATATAGATAATGAAAAGAAAATATATTGCTGAAATTTATCGTTAAACATTTTGTGTATCACCGGGTTAAGTCTATTTATAAATTCATTACTACATGTATAGATCCCTTTCATCAAATCTCCACCTGACTGATAAGCTCATGAATTATATAATGTAGGCTGGTGATAAGCCTCCAGTAGTAAATTCAGTATACATGTGATAGTATTTGCAACAATATGGTACATAACTGTTTCATTGCTGGTTGTGGGAACCGCCAGAATAAAGAAAAGGGAGTAGTATTGAATAGAATTCCTAAATATCCCATGTTAATGAGAGAGGCATGGTTTAAAAACATTAACTGACTTCATAAAGACTCAACTCATTCAGAGTAAAATTCATGGACAAATACTTCTGGTGTTTGTAGATCTAATATGAATTTCATAGCAGGTGTTTTTGCATTTATACTGCATTTATACTGCATTTACACAAATCTTTTTATTTATAAATTATTATTTTATATTCCATGTTTATAGTATAGTATGCACATTTTCAAGTAAAACAACCTAGATTTACTAGCAAGCAGTCATACTTGAAAGCTTCCTGAAATGTTGTGATTAAATACCTACATACGATCACCTAAGGTAGTGTGCTAAAATAGTTAGCACATTAGCAGGTTGTCTTTTATTTTATTTATTAATTCATTATAATAATCTACATGCATGTGGTTTCAGAAAGACAAGCACATGATCACTTCCTTAAGATCATCAGTCAATGTTTTGCCTCCAGCTGAACATGTGGTCAAGATAATGATAAACATAGGGCTATTTTTAGTAATGGTGAAAAGGGTCTATAAATAGCCTTTTATTTTGGTTGCTGGTCCACTCATAACTCTTACCGAGTGATTCGGGAACCAAGCGAAGTGACGCTATAGTCTAACATGCATACTAAGTTTGAATCAAATATCTTTGACGGTTACTGAGAAATGGACCTGAACGAAAAGGTTAACCAACGCCGCCGCCGACGAGTGGGTCATGACAATTATAGCTCCACTTTTTTCTTCGAAAAGTGAAACTAAAACGAAAGAATGTTTTTTTTGGAAAATTTGTATTTTTTTTTTCGTTTTCAACGATACAGTTACCTATGGTTTCATATTTGATATTAAAATGTGTAATCAGTATCTTTTTTATGTTGTCATTTTACCTTATTGTTACCTGCAAACCGATTTCTAAAGAACAGTTGGAAATAGGATTCTCAAAGTTTACATGGATGTTGATCTTCATTAGAAAATCACCTTTATTGATGTTGAGGTCACCAGATCAAAAGTTAAGATTACTGTGACCTTAGACTGGAAACAGTTTCCATTAGATTATTTGGCTGACATAGGCGCATACAAGTATGTTCGTCATCAGCAGTATATATGACATAATTTAATTTTGAGTCCACTAACAGAAGTTCACTGTGACTGTTGCCTGCAGTGCAAACAATACTCCAATATTATGTCAAGATCCCTATGGCAGTATCCATGTGTATTTAATTTAGTACTTAGTACATATCATATAAATCCCAAACAATATCAATTGATATTGATTACTGTATTAGAGATTTCAGTTGATAGAATAATTTATAACAGCGTTATTGTTGATGCTTTATATAACGGTATTCATGTCATGTAAACCACACAATTGCGGCTATTTTGATGCATTGCATCAACATTTGTCTTGTATTTTTCTGGTATGTAGATGTATCGTTGATACAGTCAAACTTGCGTAAACAGTCCAATATGCGTTAATGGTCCACAGAATTTAGCAAACGCCTATCTTATCGACTCTGGGTTAGGTATTAAATTGACTAGCATTGTTGAAACAGTCCTCGTGTCGAATCCGAGACCACCGTGCTCGAAATGGACACTCTACCACTAAGCTATCGAAGTCAATGCACTAGTTTAAGTAGCAATATTCTACTTGCACGCATATTTGTCTGGTTGTTTTAGACGGTTCCACAGTGCATAAACGAGTGTACGTGTAGTTATCGTAATAAGGAATACAAGTTGAATTGTACAGTTTCCAAATAAGTCATACAGTGATATGAAATTACTCGTTGTTTTAACAGCAATAATTGATTCAATATGTATTTCATAGTATCCCAATAAGTCATACAGTGAATTTGTTCATACGCTGTGGGTTGGACTGTATGTATTAAAGTATTGACACTATCGATGTACGGATACGCACCTGCCAGAGTATTGTCAGGTAAATCAATGTCCACACAATTAGACTGTAGAGTTAGGCCAAAACAATTAATTGCACTTTTCTCGTTATATAATATTGATTTTGGAAATACCAACGATCCTTTGGAATGTTTATCTAGTTTCGTACATTCAGTGTCGAAATGTAACTGGAAGAAGATACACAGATTTATATGACCACACCACTAAGAAATATATCAACTGTTTTGTTTCCTTTATTAATTACATGCACACGAATAAAACTGTTACATACAATGGTTTTATTTAAAGTTATTACTGAAATAATAATACTTTTTCAATAATTAGAAATCGTTGGTTATTGTGTTTTACGAAACATTGATGGTCAATTTGAACAGTAATATCTTTTTAAATCATTACGATATTTAATTCGCGCAAGTCGTTCCTGCACAGAGGGTGTGCAGAAATTCAACTATCGAAAACGCCTTCAACTAAATTAAGATAATAATGAGCAGACGTTAATTCCAGTCGACAATTGAATATAGAAGAAACCTATCGCTGGCTTAGAATGAGAAGGTTGTAACTACAAAATCAATATACTAAATGATTTTAGAAAACAAGAAAAGGTTGTCTGATTTTTACTCTTTACTTATGGAAAGAACAAGCTTTTACAACTTCATTTTGGTCAACATGAAAAGTTCCGATTTTCATGAAAATGGGCTTATAAGAAGCGCCTAATTATGATGAAGATTTCAAAAACTATCAGTCTGATAAGGTCGTAAGTAGTAGTTATGACCTTCTCATTCTAAGGCAGCGATATATTCATGGTGTGGTTTTCTCATCTGATTTACTTCTCAAATGGACGGTTTTGAGTTTCCATTCATTATAAATCTAACATTTAAATCGCCCCGTCCTTGTGGTGAAAATCTATACAGTTACATATTAACATTGATAGTATTTATGAAGAAAATTAATATAACCGAGTGATAGATAAATTGACGATATATCGATATGTTGAAACCTGCAAGATTCGATTTCAAAGCATTTTATATGGTAGGGGATTAACTTAGATTTAACGCTATTGTTAACAATTTATCATCATAGACCAAATATTTTTGAAAAAAATGTAATCCCTTTGTTAGTGTTGTGTGTTTTTGTTTATAAATAAATCGTTTCATTGGAGATTTATGATTGTTATAATGGACCCCGTTTGTATACTTTTAAAAGCGTCAAACAAAACGTAGTAATACGTTTTTTACAAATTAAATAAGTTCTTATTCAATAAAGAGCCAGGAGGTATTTATGAATGCCAGTTTGTCCACAATAGAATTTGTATTTAACCATTTCGAATACAGACGTAAATTGAGCAACTGTTTAGTGTGTTAAAATTATTCTGACGGATCTATTAAATGTAGGCTATTACTGACGGAATGGTTTAATGACGTGAGCTAGTGTAATTTCAAATAAAAAAAGTGTTATTCATTGGTATCGACAGGTGTGTGAATTAATTGAAATATATGAGGAAAATTTTGTGCGAGAAGAAAAATATATATAGTTGTTCATTTTGCTTGAGAAATATACTTATTGAATTAGTAAGCATTTTTACACAAAGTGATATATCTAATGCAAGGGTAAAACATTATTAGCTGACATCGAAACTGATTTGGAATAGTGTGAGGAATAGTTGCAGACGACATTGGTGTTTTTCGGAATTGTTCTGACATATTCGCCCAAAGGACTATAAATATGACAGGAACAAACGTCGATCCAGATAAAACGTTTATCATCGTGAAATACGGAGGTCAGTATAGATGTGTTTGTAGGCTTTTATTTATCGTCCCCACCGGTTAATACATATTATGGGTGAGGCCCCAGAAGAGTTAAGTCACTTAAGTTTTTAGGGATAGTACGTGATACAGATGATGCCCCAGGTCAAGAAGTATCACTGTTTCTTGTGTGCCCCCTCAATGGTTAGTGTGTGTGCTGTCTAATCTGGCTTCCAGGGTTCAAATCCGGATGGAGGCACATATACATGCCTGCCATATTTCAACAGAAAGCTGACTGGCAAATTAAGGCTAAACTCGGCATGTATATGTCTGAATGCAGTTAGATGTCTATATTTATATAAAGTGAAGTTTGGGTTTGATTCGCGGTTTTCCAACATGCGACAACAAACTGTCAAAAACTCATAATATGACAAACCCTCCACTTAACACCGTATATACACATCAGTACACTGCTAGACATACCACTTGACTGTTCGGTGAATGCTATTCTTTTCAAGAATACCAGTACACATAGAAAGATGATTTATTCATTTTACCTGTTCGCATGATAAACAAACATATATATAAAATTATATACAACATGAAATAAATACACTAAATGTGAAAAAATGAAACAACATCTGAATTAATGTATCAACATTTACAGAGACAAGCGATTGGGACTAGCGCATCCTCGAAACCAGGCAGTGACACCACCCCGAACTCGCTACATCAACGCGTCGATGAAGCGAGTGCAGGGGCGGAGTGTCGCCTGTATTTTCGATGGATGGGACCAGCGTAAAATGAGCTTAATATCGAATTGGTCATTGAGTATTTGCATGGTTGTGTCAGTGGTAGTAAATAACGACATGTTATCCTTCATATATGAACGGTTAATACGTTCAGTTCATTACTCCATAGAAACCAAGCTCGTATAATAATACATGACAGTATTAGTCATAAGTTTATAGACACCGAACCAAACATTACCAACACGATATATAATATCTAGTGTCTTACAAAGGTCAGGACGGGTGTTAGAGAATGTTTCATTATTAAGTGCCAGATTTATAGAAAACCTATACCCATATTTAAATCTGCTTTCTTCACTAAGCTGCCTTCAAAATACTAAAATCCCTTCACAGTCAGAAAATCATTATCTTAGACGACAACGATAATATTTTTCGTATTCGATCAAGTTTTATTTAAACCCTGTCGTATCGAAATATTTCAAAATTATGATCAATTCGATATATTTCAAGGACAGTTATATATCTTTAATAAATTAAAGTTCTGTCATACTTAAGGTGGATTAGGAGTACTTGATAAAATATATTAAGGTCCTGTAGGTAGTCATTCAACTAGCTACATGCCCTTTGATGTTAAGGTTAACGTACAGATGTGATAAAATACTAAACAATGTATGAATACGTCCCATATACTACGGGAAATATAGCAATAAAACTGATTTATATATGAAGTTTACAGACAGTTGATAACAAAGTTTATTATAGATTATTCACTTTGACATCGAATATTTCTTCAAATTTATGAAATTATGACATCGAGGAATTTGAGTCAGCATGTGTTATATTGTCGACATTGTACTTATATATATGTACAACAATTATTAGTCCGTTTATTCAGATCTGTCGATTGTATGCAAGCATTACAATATCATTTCATTGTAGTTCAATCACTTTAAACATTTTAATCTGCGAAAAGCAATAGCACAGTTTCAAACAAAGTCGACAGAAAAGACTCAAGAATTACCACACATTACAAGGACACTCATCAAAGCAGCATCACTTGACAGAAACAGAGTTTACATGTTCCCAAGCCTGCATTTTTAGAATCACATCTGAACTGAACTTTTTGAATCCCCATTTTTACAATTAACTTTAACTATATGTCACATGTGGTCATTAAAGTATTTACCTCGGGAAAGAATCAGAATGAATGTGCACAAGCGTATGAAGCAACTTTCTCATGTGCTAGCAAGGAGGTTACTTGAGGTTAATTGATAACTCGAACATTACAACAAGAGCTTGCTGAAAGGAACGAGAATGTTATATACATATGTATCTGAAACATCAAAGTCCATTTAATATTGGAAATGTTCAGTAACGTTACTTGGTGAACTTGTTGTAAGATTATGCATACGGGGATTTGGCGAGGACTGGCGAATTTCCATAACAGTGATAAACATGTACGAAGTAATACTCATATGGACAATCACTACTCTTAGTAAATGCTTGTTCTAGATTTAGTGAAAATGAACAGCAAACCACTAGCTTATGATCAATATCTCGATGTTCATCTGGTGACATAGAGTTTTTATATTTCCAAAGCATGGACTACGCTCATACATGACCTTATATTATAATTACTACATTGAGTTTACTTAATCAGTCGATCATACGGTAACTATATACAAACATTATAATTACTGTACGCCTTTTGTGATCATGAATTTGAAGCTTTGTTGTTTACATTGTCCGGAAATTGAAGTGGAAATTTCTGATTGATTTCTGTATACCACATGCAAGAAAGTAATTGGAAATCGGTAAATACAATAAACGACAATTTGTAATTGGAAACGGGAACCATTAGAACAATATGTATAACGTTTGATTATATTAGTCGGGAACCAGTACAGAACACGATTAAGCCTTGGTTTTTGCTAACTATTGGCGTGACAGTTCAACCAGAGTCTACGAAGACCTTTAGTCGTTAAAATGTGGTCAACATGTCTCTAGTTCGCCTTTGTCATCGTCAGGAAACAATCTAAAGGACACTCGTGCAGCAATGTGTATACCTTTCACTCACTGTATATGAGTTTGCACGATTAGGTTATTAATTATTGACGTTGTGCTGATCACTCACAAAGGCAACATCAACAATAGCGATAACAATGTTGTAGAAGAAGAAGAGAAAGAAGATTAAGAAGAAGAAGAAGCAAGAAGAAGAAAAAACAGATAAAGACGAAACAGAAGAATAGCAAAAGACAAAGAAGTAGAAGGAAAAGTAGAAGAAAATAAGAAAAAGAGAAAGATGAAGAAGAGAAAGACAATATAGAAGAAAAAGAAGAAGACATTTATTGTAGATGAAGGTACAACACTATCGCATCAGTACATCTTTATTTCTCACCTTATAATTGAGATGTTTTGTAGTCGCATAAAATAACAAAGGGGAAATAAACAAAGTGATACTGAATAGCCACATAAAATTGGAAAAGGCTTCTCTTTTCTCCTACCCTCATGGCGATGGATAGGGGCCACCAGGAATGGTGTCTGGAGTAATTAATGGTATTCATTAGTTATAGAAGTTTTTCGATTTGTTTCACAATCTACCAAAATACATTAACATAAATAAGGAAATTGCGCTATAAATGGATCTAATATGTGAAATTTGAACAAAACATATACAAGTAACTGTTGACAATTAGTCAACGTCATAGATCAGTATGGGGAATCGAGTGAGGTCTAATTTGTTAGCAGGTTCGGTACATAACAAACACCCTCAACACTTTTATTAGACGAGTCGGTTGGTTGCCATAGAAAAGACCATAAAGCGTATCGCTAATGCGTCAAATGGTCATAGAAAATATTTTGTGGAAATTGTTGATTTATAATTTTGACCACATGTTTATCAGTATCATTAGAACTCTTTTCAATTACGGCACACACTATTACCAACGCCTTCGAGATCATTACCGATATGTGATTGTGTGTGTGTATTGAACACAATGTTAACCTTATTTGGTAAAACATATATGAATACCCCAATACCCTTATTATTAAATACATCAAGTATGCTAATTGTGTTTATCACTGGTTATTCATTAACATAAACTGATGCTATACAGAGATAACAGGTATCTGATTTGTATTCATTATAATATCTACAATAAGTGTAGTACAATGGATATGGTATTGTTAATTAGGCTGGAATAATTACAGAAATAGGATAGCTAGATCGTTGTATATCTATACCCGTCAGTTATTTTTTATATTCATTATCGGTATACGGGAACAATTGGAACAATGACATTTTTACTTATTCATGCATTTATGTACTAGTATCCTAAAATTTTAAAGCCCAAGCCCCGATCTCAGGGAAGTATCTCAAGGAGAAATATTAAAATAGAATCAGAACTTAATATAGATCTGGTTTTCGCGTTATTTCCTGAGAAAATCGGACAAGGAAGGCATCACTCAACTTAACTTGTAAACTGTAACATTTTAACAACATAAATAATAAAACAGTAATATACGTATAACATATAATAAAACACCAAGAAACGAACAAAATAAGAAAAATCCAATATACGTATAAAAAATTTAAAAAAAACCAATATACGCACAAAATAATAAACACCAATATACCTATAAAGTAATAAAACACCAATATACGTACAAAATAATAAAAACCCAATATAACTATAAAATAATAAAAGTTTTAAATAATAAAACACCAATATACGTGCAAAATATATATAAAAAAACAATATACGTACAAAATAATAGAAGTTTTAAATAATAAAACACCAATATATGTACAAAATAATATAAAAAAAATATTCGTATAAAATAATAAAAATTTAAATAATAAAACACCAATATACGTATAAAATAATAAAACACCAATATTCGTATTATTCTGCCATTAGCCGACAGATAGATAACGACTCAAACTGCTTTTGTAAATTTAATGCCGTAAGAACTGAAACGATACAATACACATTCTTATAATCAAGCGATAACCAGTTTACAATAAGTTGTAGCTTCAAAATGCACAAAATTCTAAATTACACAAAGACCATCACAAACATTCATAAATGTATCAAAATCTACTAATACCAACACACTTAGGATGTACAGTTTACTTGACAACTAAACGAGAATGTATCAGTTAACACAAACACATATTTCAAACTATAATCAAATATGGCTGTAATTCGAATCTAATAATACACACGGTTCAACTTTATTACAGAAATCAACACAGTATTAAGCAATACAAAACAAAATTAGAACTAATTCAAAGCTTGTAAAGTTTGACAGAGTAAACCTACGTTATGCGCTAACTAGCCACTTCAGTAACTCATACGTCGTACAAACTGCTTCCTGTATTAAGCATCACACCACAGATTGCTTCCTGTGTAATGGATTGGCTCATACCAGACTACAAATAAACAATATGGTGAAATTACACCTTCAACAAATACGTACACACAATACAGTGTTATATGACTAGAACAAATCTTAATACTGATTATTTAAAGGAAACGTTAAAAAATGTAAATACTCAAACACATCGAGTAACACAAATAAAAATAATTATGTCTAACATAAGTACCAAAGGCATTCATTTCTATACACAAAATTCACATCAAAGGGAGATCACCGCGTATGAGTTTTACAAACATTTAGCACCCTCTGACCTAACATGGAATGAACCGGCATGGCACGGCATTTAGCCTGACCTTACATTTCAAACAAAATGAATGGGCCGTACATGTACATAATTTACTCAAATAATTTATAATGCAGCAAAAGGTTGAAATATAGTATTATACATACATCGAAAACAAACAATTGGCAAAACTTACACAGAAACTGGTAGAAATACGAAGGAAAAGACACCCTTTCTTTGGCGCGATTTGCGTAGTGCGCGTAATTTTTATACACTCGTGAGAAACGGTAACAGGCATAACAACACTAAATTTACCGTTCCAGCACACTCCCGCCTGTGAGGAATCTCACCTTTGAATTTAAATTTCCAAGAATAATATTAATATAAAACATCATGTGCAATTTATCATTCACAAAAATGACTAAACAACGTATTATTCCCTTAAGATACAGAAATAACAATCTATGTCAAAAAAGGTCGAATTATACATTGCATACACAACTGTAATTATCATCTAAACTAAAATGGCATATCATTCAATGTATTTCAAACACACACTGGTCAAAATAAACAGCACATATACCAATGTAACAAAACGGGTTATAGTGAACAGCAAACATATTTTACAAAGTACCCATGAACAGACTATACAACACCTCCTTAGACATGAAACAACCAAATATTTAGTTCACAAGAACAATCATGTCAGTAATTGGGCGAGTCAAAGTGTTACAACTTCCTTTCTTACAGATGCGAACTTCCGCCTTCCTAACCAGTTTATCGCTGTCACTGGGAATGACATTCATGACCACTCCAACAGGCCATTCATTTCTAGGAAGACATTTATCTTTCAGAAGCACAACCATGCCATTCTCGATACACGGCTGAACAGTCTTCCATTTTCTCCGTGACTGTAATGTTTGGAGATAACAATCTCTCCATTGTTTCCAGAATTTGTCTGATAACACCTGCACCATTTTCCAGTGTTTCGTGTACATATCGCGTTGATTCAGGTCGAAAGATACACTTGGGTCACCATCTATTTTCTGGTTCAGCAAGGTTGCAGGCGTCAAAATCACGGGGCTTTCGGCATCACTTGATATTGGAGCTATTGGCCTGGAGTTCATTATAGCAACCACCTCTGCCATTAACGTCACAAGAACTTCATGTGTAAGATGACTTACAGTTGCTTTCAACAACAGCCCATCCAAGATTCTGCGAGACATTCCAATCATACGCTCCCACACACCCCCATGTGGGAGGAATGTGGAGCATTGAACCGCCATATAACACGCGAGTCACTCAGGTAGTGGGTGACTGGTTCATCCTCGACGTTGATTGCATTGATCTTCAGATCCTCAATGGCTCCTACAAAGTTGGTCCCTCTGTCAGATCTGAATTCTTTCACGTTTCCCCTGAGGGACACAAAGCGTCGCAAGGCGTTGATGAACGATGAACTAGACATTTCCTCTATGACCTCGATATGAACTGCACGCGTTGTTAAACACGTGAAGAGCACAGCCCAACGTTTAGACTGAGCCATACCACCCCTTGTTCGGCGCGACACGATTGTCCAAGGTCCGAATACATCAACTCCCACGTATGAGAAAGGTGGGCCTGGTGTAAGTCGATCTTCGGGTAGATCAGCCATTACCTGATGCTCGGTTTTTCCGCGGAGTTTGCGGCAGGTGACACACTTGTAAAGAAGACTGGAAACGAGTCTCTTGGCGCCTACAATCCAGTATCCATGGTAACGCAGTGAACCTTCTGTAAGGTGTCTTCCTTGATGGTTGCATGATTCATGGAAATGACGAACTAACAACGTTGAAGTGTGACATTTACTGGACAAAACAATAGGGTTGGACAATTCTACGGTAAGTGAACCCTGGTTGAGACGACCTCCAACGCGCATAATCCCTTCCTCGTCTATATAGGGATTCAACGAACTGATTGGGCTATCACGCTTGACTGGTTTTGACTCTGCAAGACATTTAATCTCTTCACAGAAGGACATTTGCTGAGAAAGTTTCAGTATGAATCGCTCGGTTTCCTTTAGAAGATTCACAGTAGGTGTACCGATGTCCGCACTATCAGTGAAACACCTGGTTTTGAAGTTACGCATAGCTCTTTTAAGAAGCATAAATGTTTTCACTAATCTCTTCCAACTTGAGAAATATTCAAACTTCTCGGATAGAATTCTCGTAACTGTCGTCTTGTGCACCGTGACATCATGTCGAACTTCTTTGTCGTCGTCAGGTGAGATTAATTGATAATTTTCATTTGTCTCTTCGTGTATACTCTTCAGTATCGTCGGTCCATCTAACCAATGTTTAAGTTTATCAGGTGACGAGCAACCTCTACTACCGATATCAGCTGGATTGTCCTTTGTATATATGTAACTCCACTGCTCGGCCCTTGTAAGGTGCAATATTCTCTGAACTCTATTTGCCACATAATTGTAAAAACGCCGTGTCGAATTGGTTATGTAACCAAGTGTAATTCGGCTATCGGAATAGAATTTCACTACTTGGAAATTGATTTTCAGTGCAGCGGTGATTGTATTTCCAATTTCTGACGCGAGGACAGCGGCGCACAATTCTAGTCTTGGAATTGTGTGTCCATGAGTGGGAGCTAGTTTGCTTTTACCCATCACAAACCCAACGGAGCTCACCGAATTCCCGTCCAACGTCCTGATATAGGCCACAGCACTTATAGCCTTCTCTGAAGCGTCGGAGAAGATGTGAAGTTCTGGACTAACGGCCGTGCTTAATGACTGACCCGCATACATACGTGGTATGGTAACGTCCTGTAGCAAAAGTAGAGATGCTTGCCAAGATTTCCATTGTTCCTCAAACCTTGTATCTAGGGGTTCGTCCCAATCATAACCAGTGGCGATCTCTCGTAACAGCATCTTGCCACATACGACTACCGGAGAGGCGAATCCAAGAGGGTCGTAAACACTATTCAAGGTTGACAAAAGACCGCGACGAGTATAAGGTTTTGGTTCTAACTTAATGTCGAACCGGAAGCAATCTGTGTTGAGGTCCCATGACACACCAAGAGTTTGATTCATTGGCAAATCTTCTGTTTCTAAATTCAGAGTCTTCAAATTATTTTGAAGATCGTCTTCAGGAAAGGCTTTCATCACATCTTTGCAGTTCGAAGCTATCTTGTGAAGTCTTAAGTTTGCTGTTTGAAGACTTGCCTGTGTTCTTCTCATGAGACTTATAGCTTTATCTGGATCAGGTAATGACGTTAGCCCATCATCCACATAGAAATTATTGTTCACGAACTCTTGAACGTCATCTTCAGCCTCTTCTACTGTTCTTCTAAGGCCATATGTTGCTACTGCTGGCGAAGGGCTGTTCCCAAAGACGTGTGCGCACATTCGATACTCTATTAACTGCTTGCTGGGATTGTTGTTTTTATACCAGAAGAACCTCAAATAATCTCGATGATCTTGGCGTACCAGAAATGAGTAAAACATTTGCTCTATGTCTGCCATTATGGCGTATCTGTCTTGTCGAAACCTGAGTAGTACAGCTAACAAACGATTCACAAGGTTAGGTCCTGATAATAATACTTTGTTCAGTGAGACTCCCTTACAAACGGCTGAAGAATCAAACACACCACGTATTTTGTCTGGTTTCCTCGGATGATACACTCCAAAGATTGGTAGATACCATACATTCTCAGTTGTCACTGGAGGGGCTACTTCGGCCGCATTTGATTGCAGAACCTTATCCATGAATTCCACAAAGTGTCTAGCTTTAGTTGGGTTCTTCTTAAGACTTGAATCCAAGTACATTGCCCTTTTGAAGACAATATCCCTGTTGTTCGGTAGATTCTCCTCAGCACGTATCACAAACGGTAGGGGTGCTGTCCAATTCCCCTTTTCATCCTTCGCCATGTTTTTGTCCATTATTTTAAGAAACTTTCTATCGTCTAGGGACAGGCCTTTCTCGTTATCATCCTGTCTTCTTAAGAAAATCTCATCGTAATCGTCCTTCACATTTCTATAGCTCTCACAAGGTGGAAATATCGATAAGTGACCATCTCTTATAAATGTCTTTTTCACGCGTAACACTGGCGGGGTATGACTACTTCCAAGACAGGTCTCGCCGACCAAAACCCAGCCAAGGTGCAATCTCTGTGCATAGGGTCCCTCTGTTCCAACGATCTGGTCTAAGACATGGTGAGCCTCGGGGAGGTCCCTTCCTATTAACAGCGCTAGTGGTGCATCACTGAGAGGAGGAATTTCATCTGCTATGCTTCGAAGATGGTTATACCTCAGCGCGATATCTGGTGTTGGAATCTCTTCCCTGTTGTCTGGGATATCTGGACATTCTGTGACAGACGGGATATGGAACTCATTACCATTTGCTCCTATAACAAGGTCTCTACTTAACCTACCACAGGTCTTCATTTTTCCATTACATGATGAAAGTGTGTACTCTTGTTGTTCAAACGAGAAATTATCAAACCTATCGAATAATTCCGACGTCCCTAACGATCTGTTTGCTTGATCGTCTATGATCGCATACACTCTCATTTTGTCACTTGGTTTGTCCTTGTGACAGACAGTCACGCTAACTATCTTAGCACATGATGTGCTCGCTGTTTCACAGCCACACAGTTGCAAACACTTAGCTGTAACGTTGTTATTCGGTGTGTAACGGTTGTCATGCATCGCTGTATTGTGTTTGATACTGGAACATACATCGCACTTCACTTTAACAGTACAATCTTTAATTAAATGTTTATCGGACCTGCAGCACCGAAAACAAATACGCTTCTCTTTCAAATACTTCTTCTTGTCTTCTATGGTCATCTTCAGGAAACCGCGACAAGTGTCTAGGGTATGTGTCTGTGCCCAGTGATGAATGGGGCCAAAGTATTGATCTTTGTTGTCGACATCAGTTTTCCTGGCGGTCAAGTATGTGTTTCTATCCAGTTTCCGAGGATGTGACTCTTCTGTGCTGACCCTCTGCAATGAAGAATCTACAACAAAACTTGGATCATTCAACAATGAACACATTTCTTTTATAAAGATTACAAAATATCTAAAAGGTGGATATGACATATTATGTGACACTTTGTACTTTCTAGCTCTTTCAAACCATTTGTTCTGCATGAAAACTGGTAGTTTAGCAAGAATTGTGTTTACACCCAAGGAAGAGTCATAACAAGCTAGCAAAGTTGAATACTGAACATTGTCTTTCATACTTTCAATTTCAGAAAGGATATCACTTAAATCATATAACTTTTTATAGTCTTTCGCTGTAACCTTTGGAAAGTTAACTATCTTGCTTTGTAGTTTGCTTTCAATAAGCTCAGGAGCACCATAGCGTTCATCTAGTCTTTCCCAAATCTTTCTCTTTCCTTCTTCTGGGTCATGTTAATTTGCAGCTCTTAGGTTCATTGCCTGCTTTGATGATTCTGGACCAAGCCATTTTATCAACAGATCAAGTTCTTCATTAGTTGTCACACCAAGTTCCTGAGTTAAAATCTGAAAGGTATTTTTCCAGACAGTGTACATAACGGGATCGTCTTGGAATTTTGTAAATATTGTCATCAGTAAATCTTTCTTTACTAGAAATCTACTAAATTCTGCCCCTAACACAGCTGACTGATTCACAATAGGATTAATTGGCACATCAACATTGTTATTAAGACTGTTTTGCACGGTAATATCATTCAGAACATTTTTATGTTCTTCCCTAGTGACATCTGGTGAAGCTGGGATTAAATGTTCTTTTACATACTGCTCTGTTCTATCTCTAGAATTTTGTTCGAAATTGTCGCGATTGTTATCTAACGAATTTCTCAAAATGTCCGTATGACACTCAGTTATTGTCTCATATACCTCGTTTTCAGCAGCTGCTTCAGCCATTATTTTTTCATCGTTCAACAAACACAAATCAGCTTCAATTTCCTTCTCTTCACGTTCTGCTTTAGCTAATGTTACAGTTTTCTTCTCCTGAAGCATTGCCTGCTTCTTTTTCAGATCTAATTCCATCCTAGAAACAACCATGCGTGCTTGGGCTGCAGCATATTTCGCTTTGGCAGCAACTGAACTAGATGTGCTTGACACACTTCGTCTTGATCTAACTGAATGCGATCTAACAGAACGTTTATCGTCCTTGTCTAACTTCAACTTACAATGACTAATTCGGTTTAACACCGTTGCTACTACATCCTCACATTCCTTATCATATAAATCTAAACCTTTTGCTAGTTCAGTACTGGCTTCTGTTCGCGTTTCTAGTAAATAGCTTCTGTACTCTAAAAGAATTTTCCTGAAATTCTCGTACTTCATATGAATGTCACTATCATAATTAGAAAGGTCGGCTGTATAATCAACCTCCTTTAGTAATAATTGAACAATTGACCAGTGTCGTTCTAATTTTGCCTCAAACATTGTTCTTCTATGTTCAAACATTTCAAAACCCTTCTCTGTCAGAGTTCGTTCCCTTGTTTCAGCAATATCGGAATCGCTAAAACTCGATTCTGCCATGTTGACCCTGGTAGTTTTCTCGTAGGATGGCCTGGCTTGATGGTTCTCACTGTAGTCTGTAGTGACATTGGCGTCCAACTTCTTACTATTCTGCCATTAGCCGACAGATAGATAACGACTCAAACTGCTTTTGTAAATTTAATGCCGTAAGAACTGAAACGATACAATACACATTCTTATAATCAAGCGATAACCAGTTTACAATAAGTTGTAGCTTCAAAATGCACAAAATTCTAAATTACACAAAGACCATCACAAACATTCATAAATGTATCAAAATCTACTAATACCAACACACTTAGGATGTACAGTTTACTTGACAACTAAACGAGAATGTATCAGTTAACACAAACACATATTTCAAACTATAATCAAATATGGCTGTAATTCGAATCTAATAATACACACGGTTCAACTTTATTACAGAAATCAACACAGTATTAAGCAATACAAAACAAAATTAGAACTAATTCAAAGCTTGTAAAGTTTGACAGAGTAAACCTACGTTATGCGCTAACTAGCCACTTCAGTAACTCATACGTCGTACAAACTGCTTCCTGTATTAAGCATCACACCACAGATTGCTTCCTGTGTAATGGATTGGCTCATACCAGACTACAAATAAACAATATGGTGAAATTACACCTTCAACAAATACGTACACACAATACAGTGTTATATGACTAGAACAAATCTTAATACTGATTATTTAAAGGAAACGTTAAAAAATGTAAATACTCAAACACATCGAGTAACACAAATAAAAATAATTATGTCTAACATAAGTACCAAAGGCATTCATTTCTATACACAAAATTCACATCAAAGGGAGATCACCGCGTATGAGTTTTACAAACATTTAGCACCCTCTGACCTAACATGGAATGAACCGGCATGGCACGGCATTTAGCCTGACCTTACATTTCAAACAAAATGAATGGGCCGTACATGTACATAATTTACTCAAATAATTTATAATGCAGCAAAAGGTTGAAATATAGTATTATACATACATCGAAAACAAACAATTGGCAAAACTTACACAGAAACTGGTAGAAATACGAAGGAAAAGACACCCTTTCTTTGGCGCGATTTGCGTAGTGCGCGTAATTTTTATACACTCGTGAGAAACGGTAACAGGCATAACAACACTAAATTTACCGTTCCAGCACACGTATAAAATAATAAAACACCAATATTCGTTTAAAATAATAAAACACCAATATACGTGTATAAGATGAGTGGTGTATTGGTATTTTATTATCGTTATTGCCATTGTTTTTGTTTTTTGTTGTTATGATATTCTATTGTCGTTGTTACTGTGTTGCCAGTACGTTTGTTACCGTAGTTCGAATGGTGTCGTGTTGCTGTTATGTAATTTTTCTGTTGCTTTTGTTGTTCTTGCTGCAGTCATTAGGCATGGTTGTATTAATTTTGGATACATCTGTCTTCACGACCCTGGCATAAAATGGTGTACGTATCAGTTAAGGAGTCTTCACTACGTTTCGATCTAAACAACAACGAACTTCATATTTAGTCACTACCTTTTATCATAAACCAGCATCTTTATTTAGAACGACTGAATCCAAGGACAGAGCTGAGCGGACGTATCTGAAATATCCTTCATTATGTCAACAAACGGACTCAGAACAATGTGTGTCATAGATCTACGTCATCTTCATTATGTATGCATGGAATCTTTGATTGCTTATCACATGGTCTTCTTTTATTCCACATAAATTCACCCTGCTTCAACAAACAATCGAAAAGCAATGACGAAACATTACCAATCTTTTCTATATGTCAACTGAAAACCATTGCTTGTGAACAATTTATTCTGACAACACAACAGTGTTGAGGAAATGGAGCAGGGTAATATACTTTCAAGCCCTCGTTATTTAAACCCATTTCATGACACAAATCTTACACCAATGCCAGCTACATGAATCTATCGCAAGTATTCCTGGCTTGAAGGTTATTCGAAAATATGTTTTGACAAATCCTTTCGAGCATTTGCAAACGAAGCCAATCACGACTCTCACCCTTTGGCATTTAGCGCGTTCGTGTATTCAGAGTATACACTACCAATGGATAATTGGATATGTAAATTAACAACTTTGTAAATACGCGTTGATCACCGCATTGACCGGGCAGTCTCCCTATTATTTGTCGGAAATATATACTATTAGTCGTAATTGTGTTTGTAGTACGTGGGAGGGTCTAAAATGACTATGCCGTATACAGCATTCAGTCACGACACACATATTTCTATAGATCTACAACAATCTTCGAGGCGTGACTAGTAACACTAAAGTATTCTATCTCTATAGAGGTCACGCCTCGACGATTGTTGTACATCTTTTTTATATACCTAAATGCACCTGTCAATTGAAACCACGCACACAATCCAGGAAGAATGGCGAGAATTAGAAAATACGGTTTTTTCTTGGTAAAAATCACTGCCACCACAGGGCCGTAAAAGCCCCGCCCATTCCCCTCGCACTAAACCAGAGAGGGCTGTATATCCTCGCTGGGGGTTTTTTGGTGCAAAATAAAAGCTCCACCGACACATTCGGCACATGTTGCAAAGGGCGATGAGACTAAACGCGAAATGAAACTCCTACAAAATCAGAAACCCTTTAAAACACTTAAGCGCCAGATTGTGTATGAAGCATTTTCTCAGTAAAAACTCGATCAATTAACAAATGTATGTATATATTTCAGAGAACGAAGAAGCTCTGTTTAATCCTTGGTGCTCAAGTTTTACACTAATGGAGTGGATACGGAAGAAATGTAATTGTGAAGACGACAGTAAGTAGTGTGTAGCTAAATAACGATCCTAACTACTCGGGTCTTTCCGTGATTAATCGTCTAAGAATTGTCCGAGGTGCACTGATTGGCTAAATAAAGCACATTCCGATCAGCTCGGCCCTGGTACTTTGTAATTATATGTTTACCGGAGACAAAGGGGAATGACCGAACATTCACGATTGAAATAAACACCTCGGCCTTTACGCAATTAAATTGATATAGCCAGAGAGAAGTGGAAATTGTCGAACTTTCACGGTTGCAATATAGCAATTTAAGCGATGAAGCCAAGCACACGTGACCACATGTAGCGTTGCCTTTATCTAGAAGAATTCATGGGTTGGAAACACGATGGAAACGTTTTTTTTTGTATTAAGTATTTTAACTGCAGATAATGTTTTAAAGTTATACTAGTAACGTTACTTAGTTGCCCTATACAATGGTCCTTTAACATGGGCGTTCAAGCAGGCTTGTACTAGCCAAGACGTCCTACGTACCATTCACATAAACACTAAAACTTCGTTATGACGAGCATCGATATCACGAACACCCGGTCTATCCCGAATAAGTTTTAAACCAGAATCCGTTTATATCATCAATACATGTCAATTGGTTATTTCGAGCACCCGATTTATCTCGATCATTTCACCTGTCGCGATCACTCCTCGAGATAACAAAATTTTACTGTTTTTTCAAATATCTATATTACTTACATACGTATGTGTTTGTATTATTGTAGTTGTGATAGATCTGGTAGATATGGATGGTCAGGTAGCCAATCTTCCAGGACGAGCTAAGGAATATGCTACAGATGTTGTTACCGCAAGAGGCATTTATATACTCATCCGGGTAGAAAGTACGTATATCATCCATTTAAAGTGTATAGAGCTATATTGGAAGATATTTTTTAAAAAAAGTTTCAAAAACTGAAAAACAATTATGTTTTAACAGAAACTCTCTCCGTGATTTATTGGACATGCAAACTGTCCATTTTCATACGAAAGTGTTCTAGAACACTCTATGAAACTATAAGAATTGTCTATGTTTCAACGATTGAATCAAAGTACACGGAACCCATCCAAAGTTTTAATTTGCAATTAAGGTAGTCTAGTATCATACTAAAAACGATGCAAGTAATTAGTTTGACACTGAACGACTGTCAGAATATAGCTATATTCACTTTAATTTCACCAGTGTTTGCAAGTGTACTCATAATGACAAATTTAACGATAATTGTAGCCATGCGTAGGGGTTATGGGTTTCGATAAATTTATTACATGTTTTTTAAGTTCATGAAAGCACAGTATTCAATTATTGCAATGACATCCGTAATGTACGGACCAACAATTTGCAGCCATGAGCACATTCTCTCTTAACGTATTTACTTTGCAACTAGACACACTGCATACCGGCCCCCTTCTCCCCTTTCCTCCGACTCCCCTGCTTCCCTGCTCCACCCCTGCTGCCTTGCTCCGATGTCTCCGACTCCCCTGCTTCCCTGCTCCACCCCTTGCTGTCTTGCTCCGATGCCTCCGACTCCCCTGCTTCCCTGCTCCACCCCTTGCTGCCTTGCTCCGATGCCTCCGACTCCCCTGCTTCCCTTCAAACCCCCCCCCTCCCCCGTGTGCTTTACTGACTTGATCTGATGTTAACTACTATTAATCTATGTTACATCAGGTGCTATAGTCATATTTGGATTGGCCATGTCGGGCAATGGGATTCTTGTTCATGTAAACAATGCAACTCAAGCCTATACAAAGGTCACTTGCAGGACCATTGGCCATTTGTCAGTTGCAAATGATGCACTAGTGTTGGTTACTACTGCTTACCTAAAAATATGTCTCACTGAAACATGACAAATGGAGGTTGTCTTAAATCCGTTCAGTAAGCACCAGCCCATGTTTAGATTATTCATTCTACAAATCTCGGTCTGATACACATAGGACGTGCAGTTCCATTAAAGTATGATGATTAAATGTCCGATGTCGTCGTCACAGCTACGATCAAAGAAACGTTTGTTTATGTTTATTACTCATCATTGTGTATCGACTTGGTAAACGTTTGATGAAGCCAAGCGTCTGATTGAAAAGGATCAATAAAAAAACTCATCCTTTGCCGTCGTATGTCGGAGTGTCCTAAAATATTCATTGAATGTTGCAGATATCTCGTTCAATCTAATTAGCTTGTCGTATACGTAATATCCTACCCAGTTAAGGCTTGACTGATGTCATACAGTATGCACTGTGCTATGCTGATCAATCGCACCATTTGTATTCAGTCCAAAAAAAAGATAATTTTCTGTCAAGGTTATATGTACTTAAACTATTTTACAAGAACCCAGTAGGTCTCAGGACACCGTAAACAACTCTTATATAATACTTTATTATATATACTTATTTAAGGACTATACTCAATTCGCTGGCTTAGAATGGGAAGGTCGTAACTACTACTTACGACCTTATAACACTGATACATATTTGAAAATATAAAGCGCTTCTTTTGAGCCTATTTTCAAGCTGAAGTTGAAAGGCCTGTTTTACCATACGTAAAGAGTATTTCAGACAGTTTGTGCTTGTTTTCTCACTAAAAAATTGATTTTGTACTTACGAACTTCTCATTCTAATCCAGCGAAGTTTACAGAGATGTTTTTGTATTTGTGCATTACGTCATTATTCGAACTCATATTGTATCGGTGACATTCTGTCTTATACTCGACACATTTAATTTAGTTGCACTGATACCAATTCTTCCCTTATTATTAATAACCAGACATATGGGGAGCGGTGGCCTTGAGTTAGGGCGCGCGCTTCGGGATCGATAGGTCCCGGGTTCGATCCCCCTCTCGACCACTGGTTCATTTCTCTGAGCAAGACCCACAGCTCCACTCCACCATGGTATAAAATGGTACCTGTGAGGGCAGTGTCTATTCCTGTGCGCTGCAGATCGATGTTGGCTGCCACACCACAGGAGAGAAATAGTCTCCCCAGGGAGACACGAGTGTAGGTTTCCATATGTAACCCAATGACCAGGGGAAGTTGAAATGTCAAAGGG
Organism: Spisula subtruncata; assembly: GCA_963678985.1. NCBI lineage: Eukaryota > Metazoa > Mollusca > Bivalvia > Venerida > Mactridae > Spisula > Spisula subtruncata. Next base: position 21,155,062 of record OY787672.1, on the reverse strand, counting down.
TGCTTGAGCGGCCTAACAGCTGAAAAGAGCCCTAGAAAATTGGTAACTTAACTTAACTTATGTATTTGCCTCTAGTAACATAAGTTCGTAAAGTACTTATTTTTAGCGGTGAACTTATGAACCATTTCTGAATTCAGACCTGGGATCGATGTTAATTGATTTAGTTTCACCAAGAAGTATTTTGCTTGAATAAACACAGTAGCTAAATATTACATACATTTGGACATTCACAATATAATTATATTGTATTTAGCGTATATATCTTACTTGACAAATAGCCTTTAGTGGAAACTTGACCCTCGCTCTTTGCTCAATTCATTTAAAAATTGATTTTTTTTCATAGCTATAATTAAACTTATACAACATTTATAATTTCTTTTTAAATATTTGTTAGATCGTATATTGACCTTTCAGTAAGTATTAGTATGACGGTTTTAATGTTTAACTTTATGGCGGGGTTTAAATTGATTTAATATTTTAATCAAAAGTTAATTCCATTTTTTGACATTTTAGCGACTTTGTATTGATATGTAATACTTTGACAGGGTCATTGATTTGTCTTTGACGCTAATTCGATACAAAATCAGGGACTTATATACTTCTACGATTTAACTTACGAAGTTAACAGTATTACTTAAGTAGTCGTTGAATTGGTTCCTTATGTTAATCACACGTCATACAGATTACAATGCGTGTACAATACAACATATCTGAATCGAACCTCTGTAGAGCAACCACCTCTCTACAACAGTTCCTTAAAAATATCCCTAATCCAATTTGTATTATATATTAAGATCTGTAAAGCAACAACCTCTAAAATTGGGCAATATGTGGTAATCAGCTTATCCAGTAATCACTTAACGTCCATGACTTCTACACTTGGCATGAGGGATGTCAAAAAATTAACGAAGACTTTGATTTATTTATTATAGTCCGAAAATTAGAATGCTCATAACTCGCTGGCTTAGAATGAGAAAGTCGTAACTACTACTTACGACCTTATAAGACTGATACATATTTAAAATCAGCACCACAATCTGTCTACAACACATGATAAGTCGCTAGCTTAGAATGAGAAGGTCGTAACTACAAAATCGATATTGTGAGAAAACAAGAAAAAACTGTCTGAAATTTACTCTTTACCTATGAAAAAACAAGCTTTTACAACTTCTTTCTGGTCAACATGACAAGTTCAAATTTTCATGATGTACATGATGATGCAGATTTCAAATTTTATCAGTATTGTAAGGTCGTAAGTAGTAGTTACGAAGTCTACGTTATTATTGAACTTTCCTCGTATAGTCTGTAATGAGGTAAGCTTTGGTTGACTTCCATGTACTAATTATTTGTTGCATCCTTTCAGGACTTCACGACAATGGCCAATTCCACTATACTTCGCTACTAAATAACTTAGAAGAAACTAATCCAGAATTAATGGGTAAGTATAAATAAGCTTCTGCAATAAACTAGAGAATGGAAAATAGCCTTGCTAATTATGTAAGCGTTTGGGTGATCGAGTGCCACCCTTTGTGTGTGTAGGCGTGTGTGGTTATTAGACTAAATGCCACTCCTATCTAAAGAATCAGTTAATATGTTGCATGAAACGCTTGCTGACGACACACTAACTCGTTCTTCCCAACTCACAACAGTACGGAATGCGGTTAGTACATATGATTTATCGTGCCACGGTATTCAAACACGAGGTCTCGCTCTGTCGCAGTACCAAAAAACCACGAGATTTCGCGGTAAAATATCGTGCCTCGCTTCGTGTGTCGCTCGATTCTCGCATGTCGGTTCGTGTGTTGCGCAATTCTCGCCCTATTCTCATGCCTCGTCAATTTGATGCGAGGCACGATAATTCATATGGCACTAACCGGATTCCATACACCAGTGATATGTATTACAGTTAACGCCATGCACCAGGCACACATGAACGTAGGCGGGTTACCAACGGTCTGTTCCTAAACGAACCGATACCAGGATTCCAACATTTCGGTCTGGTAGAAGACGTAACTTCTAAAACTTCTACAATACCCTTCTTATACATTCATGTTTGCCATATGTCCGTTCTGTCTTGCGAATGTACAAAAATTCCTCCTCAATAAATAAACATACTTCATAGTTTTATTTGAATAACCTGCCAAAGTTACTCTTAATGCATCAAAGGATCTTTTAACTAAATGAAATAACTTTGAGCATGTATTACATGATTTTACATCCGTAGCTCCGTAGGTCAGTGGTAAGTGCGCTTGTTGTCTAATCTGGCGACTCGGGTTCAAATCCGGGTGGAGGCACATTTACATGTCTGCCATATTTCAACAGAAAGCTGACTGACAAATAAAGGCTAAGCATTGTGACATTGTGCCGTGTTTTAATGTCATCAAGTGTATGACCAGATATATCAGTTGAGACTGTTTGTAAAATCAAGGCGTAGTCTCCAATGTGCTTAACATTAATTATCCCTATCCTCGTCTATTCTAAAAGCTGGGCAGTTTTATAACTTTGTTTAAATATAACACCTATATGATAAAAGTGTGTTATTGACAGACCAATATAATATTATGTCATTTTTGTCACTTTTATTGATAATCACTGTCTAAACAGTCATACCATACTTTTTTAATTGTCGATCAGAGACTTTATTATGAATTTCGAATTAAGATTCATGTGTCAAAACGCTAATTGTGTGGACAAAATAAATCATATGTTTAATAACAACTAGAATACATACTATTTTACATACTATACGAGAAGTATACAATAAAAAGTCTAGCTACTGAAGCATGACACATTACTTCAAAATTATCGAAGACGTCGGTTTTGGCCCGTGTTCGTGGATAGGGTGTGTTTTTGGGGGTTTTGGTACGTGATCGAAGCTCAATATGGATGCAAACAATTTATTAATGAGATGCTAAGCTTACAGTCTCAATATAAGTTTGTTATATACCGATATAAATACCAACTAGTGCTACCTAGTACCTGCATAGGGCATCAATTCAAACGCATGTCAAAATAATAAATAGATTCGACCCCCATCTCCAGTCGGATGAAAACCGAAATGTTTTCAGTGTTTACCACATGTGGCGAGTATAAAATCACATAACGGCTTCTGGGGACCGTCGCCCGTATGGATTGCTGGGTGGCGGGGATAAATACAAACACATAAACCTAAATTAATCAACATTATATAGACTTGTAGATGACCATATAACTATCTTTTTCAATTTCAGTCAAATTGAATAGTTTATCAAGACCGACAACTCGTGCCAAAAGTCTTAAAACAAAGGGAGGTAAGAAGACGACACAGCAGCAAAAACTACGACAAGAATCGGCACAAAATAAACGACCAAGCAGTAGTGAGAGAAAAGCTAAAAAGTGAAATGTAGTCACGTGATGACAATATATACTCGCGCATGCGTACTGAATAAATTGCGCATGCGCACGGAATAAAGAATATAAAACAATGAGCACGTGATATTATCTAAGCGCATTGAATAACAAACCACTAGTAGTCAGTGATTGTTGCATTTTTGCATTTTTTGCAGCATTTCTGAAACATTTGAACAAACTTTTGTTGCTTTCGTGTTTGCATGATGGCTTATTGACTGTGATATAACTATGTACATGTTCAGCAGACATTATGCATGCTTTGTACATTCACTGTGATATACTGTTGTTATACGTGTACATTTCTTTTGTTATAATATATATGTTTAATGATATTATTATTATTGTCAGATATATTTTATGTACCTATACTGTATACAAATGCTGATAGTTTGGTATTTCTATCTAGAATAAAAAGGTAGTCAGCTCCGAACGGAACAATTTTCGGTAATATTTGAAAACATTTAAATTTGACTCCAGAAATAGTGAAAACATACATGTATTAAGCTATTTAATGCTTCCAAAATAGAGGAGCGAGAGTAACCCGGAGATGGTTGTTCAGTCATTGAAAGTCTACAATATATATTCTCACTAACTTAGGATGTAACATCCTACGTTTTGATTGACCGATAGAAATTCCATTTGCTCAAAATGGAGTTATATTCTAAGGTCTACCTGTGTCCAATTTACCTTTATTTGCTACAAGTTCTGGGTCACATTCGTATCAAATTAACAAACAAAATATTTATCAACAAGAAAGAAGGTCCTTAATTGTTAGCAAAACAGCTAAGTAGACCTACATGAATTGTATATCATGCATACGTAATGATGCCTTAATTTGCAGTTAAACCAAAAAATATTCATGCCTATGTTTAACTAACTTAATTCAAATAAAAACAAATGCTAATCGTAGTTATAGTGTGTTGTATTCTCGTTTGTTTTTGCTTTTATTTGAGGTAGTCTAAAATTCAAACCGAAAGTATGTGACGGCTGGTGTTTCTTCAGTCGGCGTTGCTATGCATTTTATTGAATGCAATAGACACCAGCATTCGCAAACACCCTATGTACATGCTGGTGTTCACTCAAACATACAATATATAAGCATTTTGAAATACTGATGAACAAGCAGTTGGAGGAGAATCATTCCATGTCGGATACCTGTTCAATGGGCCCAATCACGACCGTGGGTCCTAATATGATAGCTGGCGATCATTAAATTACATATTACTTAGTTCTTCGACCACAGTGGTCGGTTTTAAACACTGCTGCCAGCATTGTAGTAGACCAAAAAGGAGAGAAGCTTATAATGTGTTATAACGGAAACTGTATATAGCCCTTCGAAGGCATCTTTTTGTGAAAGTATGTTGTTGTGTATGCTTATGAAAATGATGAATCACAAACTAAACACCGCAGTCGTTCAATACTGTACAGTAAATCTCTATATCTGAAGTTGAGATGAATGCATGCATTAGGTTTGTGCGCTGAACATAAAAATGTTAAGCCTATGTCCCACTGAGGTAATCCTCATTAGTGACGTGCTATTTAAATTCAATACATGCATTGAAATTTCCCGATGTAATCGCGATGTCAATAAAATGCTTAATTTTTCGTGACTTCCACGAAGCTTTCCCTAGACCAAAGGATCATGTTCCCGAAACCTCCCGATGCATCCCGAAACTTCCCGATGCCCCCGAAACCCCCGAGGCCTCCCGATGCCTCCCAAAGCTTATTTATATCCACCGGGGGCTGATTACCGTTACGCACTAAATACAATTTGTAGCTTATTAAACACAAGGGAAGTAACACAATTTTTGAAATAAACAAAATGTATACACGGTTATTTCCCTTGTTAGAAAAACGTATTATGCCCAGTCAAAATAGCCAATTGGATACAAACCTTCAATGAAAACATCATTGCAAAGTAACATAAACATCACTCCAACTTTTGCTGTTACTATACCAGGCTGGACATACCACGTTACGTTTTGGCTAGGTCGACAAGTAAAATAATTATGTCAACAAAAAGTAAAAAAATATCCGGAAGTACGTGCAACTTATTTAGCCCATTTTCACGAGCTATGTTCGACTCTCAAGCCGAGATTGATCACTTACCACGCAACTGAATAGTTTTGTGACACGGATTATATTTATGCCAGGAATCGACTCAACTGCGTGGATAGCAAGAATGCTGGTTTCGGGCGAAAACAATGACCTTATGTTGAACTTCATTAAGTGTAGTACTGTCTTGACATTTGAGTCTCAAGCTTCAAGGGTTGGTATTACGCCATATAATGGTGAGCTCTTATAATGGCCTGATAGAGGAAACCCCAATTTTACAATGACCCAGAAAAGTATCGTGCAGTATCAATATAAAATTATGTACATGTGACGTGTTTTCAATGATAGAATGGTGCCGCATAATTGATTCATAATTGAAAGGAGAATGGAAATGAAGTGCATACGTTTTTTAATAAGATGTTCTATCTTTCAAGGCTACACATAATTATGTATTTTCTTCTGCAAAATACAGTACACGTGATACGTCGCTCATTTTCATATATTTTTACGGATGCGTGTCTGAGAATTGACATCTAGAATGCAAAACCTGGATGGACAGCCAGAGTGGATAGCCAATTTGGACAATTGATAATTATCAAGTCTATTTAAAATATGGACAACTATAATGGACAGTCGACAGTTGTCCAATTATAAAAATAGAGATACTTCTCTAATTCAAATTTATTAATGGACAGCTAGAATGGACAGTAGACAGCTAGCTTCACACACACCGAGAATTATTTTATAAATAGCCGAGGCCTATAATCTATAATTTAGATTATAGACCACAGCTTATTACAAAATGTTTCTCTGGTCGAGTTCCAGTGGAATACAGTCGTTATTTTTAGTCAAAGGGAAACAATCCATTTCTGACTGCAATTGAACACAATATGACTCAAGGTTGATAAAAAAACGTTTCAGATGAATGTTAATTGTTCTATTATAGTATAATTTAAAAAATCAGATAACGTATTTATACCAAACAAGGAAGCTGCAAAGGTATGAAATGAGATCATAAAAACAATGTATAGGTTTTCAACAAGCGAGGAAATCACCGTTATTAGAAAACCTCAAGCTCCTGATTTCCCCTGGTATTTAAAAATGCAAAGAAAAACAAAACTGTGGCATTGAATACATACAAATCATCGGGTGTACATTATACTTCTTTTTCTGGAAAGGTGGTATTGTATTTGGAACTCCTTTTTGGTATTGTTCATAATTGAATAAAAAGAATAAGTTTTCGTTTTAATATTAAACATCCGGGGCAATACAATACGTATTGAGCGACCACTTGAATATGGATATTAATTGAGGGGCATACATTTTTCATATCGATGTCAAGAAACCCCGTACCAAGTAGATTAGACTTGGTGATGTATGTATTTTTTCTAATTTCTAGTCCTATGAATATAAGTGTAACATCACGAAAGCTCGGCTATTGATGTCAAAATTTCCCACGGGGAATTATACGTAGATATATCATATATTTGCAACATTTCTATGCATCTGTATAACTATAGACAATGGACAAACTTCCTGTCAATACGAGTTATGGCTTGTTGCATTTCTTGATGTGATATCTGTAACTGCTAGTACGACCGCAATAGTGATTCATACATTTTCCAGATAAAGGTATCGATATGGACGCGTTCGTACACAAGTTGTGTTCATAGTATGTTATTAAGTTATATAGACAACTAGCACGGATATTGCCTGACTATCTATAAGACTACCATGTTAATGGGCTGATAATGAAGGGGTTGGTAAGACGTGTGTTCGGTTCTCTTCATTCACAAGGAACTAACAACTTCTCCCCGGCATTGTGGCCATGCCTAACCATCCGGCCTGCGCGTTACAATGAGAACAAGGGAGGTAATGCTGCTATACTAAGTCGGATCGGAAATGTACATGTTGTCTCCCTTACCACTTTAATGAATTGTGATAGTGTGAGACGGCAACATCGCTCATTGTGCACAGTACAATAAAACAACACCTTAAGACCATCTCAATAGTAACAACTCCTCAAAATTAGTATAACAGTTTTGGCCACTTCGCTAGTTTACACACTATTCAACCTCAATATTTATACCAACTCAATAATAAAACCGGTTTTCACGGATCCCAAGTACGGACTAATTGTTGTGCAGCCTAATGATTTTGTTGTTCTTTTCTGTACAATGATGATTCAACTATGTATACTAGATCTCTAGTACATGTAATACCATGATATATCGATGGTTATCATCGGGAGAAATAATGTCACATAACTTTGAACTTTGTAACTAGCCTAGCCACCCACACAAGAGTCAGACATAGTACAAATCATCCACATCCCCAAACATGGATGTTTCAAGCAAGTCTATATACTCACTCCGCAATGACTGACACACTGCGGACTTTGCCTACATATCGTACTTGGCACATTTATATTCTTTATTTCGAGGTGGTCGTTTCCTTAAGAAAGTACTGTTTTCACTGTATAGTAATAGAGTGTTACTATGTGGGTGTCGCCAATTTCGGTTGTTATAATTTGATTCCACATGTACGTATGTGTAGTCTTTAAATGTCTATACATTCATCAAAGTATTTAGTATTTAGCTATAACTGATTGCGTAGAACGATGATATTCCGTACTCAAGAACTCCTAGAAGAGAAAAAACACGATTTGTATGGTTTTGATTGATTTCAATTCCGGTAACATCCCGAATTAGAGACCCAGCTGGTGTGTTCGTGCTTCTCTTTGAGATTTCAATCTGAAATAATTCTTGAAGAAGCCTAATGTCTTATGCTTATCAACATGGTTCATTTTTCTAACACTTCAACAAATTTTCAATTGAAAACATCATTATTTCTAGCGAATCGGATGATAAATACCATTATCTACATGACGTATATTTTACACTTACGGTTCTAGATTTTCTCAGGATATGACTTCAACGGAGCGATATATGCGGCTACATAATCGATACACTTGTTCGGTAATTAGCGTTTACGAAAAAAGTTGATCTAAATTGGCGAATTACTCTTGCAGGTTTGTTTACGTAAGACATCTTATTTTGAAGGCGAACGTACGACAACTGGCTCGTATCACAGAAATCGTGGAAATCGTGCCGTTTCCAGTATTGTAAAGATGAAGACTTTGATTTTATTTTATCGACATGTAAAACAGGTGATGTACTCTGTATAACGGGTAGTAGTTGAACATTTTCAGGTACCATTATTTGTTCTGATATCAACACCCTGTGATGATGGTATAGATTGGGGAGAATGATATATTGTTGGTTTCTCTGTGGGTGCGCGATGAGGTATGGTAGATATAAACGCCTTCGTAAATATATAACACATTCTAAACATTTACTCACATAATTGAAACATGCTTATTTTAATCATATAATTTAAGACGTATTTGAGTTTTTTTTTATTTGTGCCGGTAAGTACGATATAGGCCTTAGTTGTGCATTGAGTTGTTTCTACGGGTTTGTGCGTGCATGTAAAACCACAATTATGACAAGTTGAAGAGCCGCTCTCATTTGAGCTTCCACTAATCCACCGTTTTTCGTGAGATCTATGTAAAGAACCGCATAGAGCTTCTGTCAATTCATTGCAGTAATTAACCACAGTAATCAACCGCAGTAATCAACCACAGTAATCAACTGCAGTAATTCGAACCAAAAGAATTAATTGCTACTGAGGTATACGGTATCGAAATTTTGAAAACTTAAATGAATAAATTTACAAGATCAGCAGACATACGAATCATGAAATACTTCGGTTATTTTCGTGAGTTCTTTAATACCAAATAAGGACATACAGATTTGTTAAGGCCATTCCATGGATATAACGCACTTGTAAGCTCCGACGTACGGTTACTATAGTATTCATAATGTCCACACACGATAGCTGGTAATAAGCCCTTATCGTCATTCCAAATTCGGAAGTTTCAACGAAAACCGGAAGGACTGTAAACGAACCTGAGTTACATTTTGTTGCCTCAAATTGACACCATAATTTTATTTTATATCATCAATCGCAATTGATTTATAATTGATTATTTGATACTAAAATACAGTACTTGTATTAGATACAGTACTAGTTTTCGTTCAAAAGTGTCTTCTTACAAGCGTTATTGTACAGTTTCGGAAGGACAAACAACATAATTGTCCGAGGCGAAGCCGAGGATAATTTGTTGTTCGTCCTTCCGAAACTGTACAATAACACTTGTAAGAAGACACTTTTGAGCGATAACAAGTTCTGTATCTGACTTATACTCCGACAAAAAGCAAAATGATCCCCAGAGAGACCATGGTTATCCAAAAGTTCCTTGCACAATCCATGAACAGAGCATCATTCGCAGCATAGAAAATATAGTTCTAATGTAAAAATGTGCTTGGCCTATAATGTACCAAAGGGATTAAGTTAACTGTCCAAAAATGTCCATTCATAGGTTTAATTAGCTTGTGATTAAAATTCACACAAGTGTCAATGTGTTTATACACCTTATAAGTGCTTATAATACACTTGCATCTAGTTTTCTTCATTCATTGATAAAGGATTTAGTGCACAAAGGTAGAAATTTATGCATCTTATTTTCACAATTGTCATATTTCTATGAAAATATTGGTATTGTTTTATTTCTAATACATGTACACATAACAAGGTTATATTCGTGCTGCCCATGTTGACGCTCACAGTCATATTAATATATAGAATAAAGCTCACCTGATAGACAATTATAGTAACTATTTGTATTCTGTATATATTCAGGTTTCTTGTACATGTAATTAATTGCGCAATGAATTTTTACAGCTAAATCTTAAATTCGGTTAAATTGTTACAAATACTTTAAAAAATACTGTAAAAGCACTGCTTTTCTTGGGAATAATAAGAAAATAAATTTTGCTTGGTAGGAATATTCTGTAACTTTGCTTCAATTGCTATAATTAATTTCTACTTTTCTTGGTCATTACAATGATATAAATTTTGCTCCCCATTTTGCGGTTTACAAAACAATAAACAATTTCTCTAAAATTTGTTCTGGCCTAAATAAATCAAGAATATTGGAATTCATGATTTAGTTATCTACACTATTGATTCGAGTAAAAGCCACAAATAAGATGGTTTTACAGTAGTACAGTCTAATATTGCACTATCTTTGGGTGGACTTACAATTTTCTAGCTACATTTTTTTGACGAGTAAAAATAATTAAATTTCAATGTGACAAAATTTGTGGATTTGGTGAAAAAGACCATTTCGTGGAAAGCTCAATGTAATTTAAAGGATTTTCGTGGTTGATATCATCCACATAATTAACACAATTAAATGGCCCTCTAATATTATTGATTTTACAGTATGTCATTTATTTAACTGTTCATGTAGTTATAAGCGGATTTGTCATGATTGACCAATTATTTTCTGAGTAAATGTTTTGTACAAACAACTTTCTTACAAATCAAAAAGTGTACACTTACGAAAATAATGTACACTTTCTCAATGGAGTCACAGGGCGTATCGGAGTATAATTATTAAAATTCTAAAGATTGACACCTGTATAGTAAGTGTTTGCAATGCGTAATACTTGTACATGTGCCATTGTGTCTGAAAAATGAATGGTGGTAATACGCTTTCATAGCAATAGCACTACGTATAAGGGAATCGGCACCCTCTCTATGTAAAACGCTGTATAGGCACTCTCTCTGTGCTGGCACGGGACTCTCTGTGCAAAACAATGTTTTTGAGGACAGCAGTCGACAAGAAAGGTAAGAAAAATCATTGTTTTGTCAAAAATATAGATTTGTGCTTAAAAAACGATTGCCCACGGAACAACCCAATGATTAAACACTGTTTTTATGGTGTTGCATTTGATATACTAGTATCAGTTGCCACAAGTTCAGACTAAGATGGAATTTTCGTGCGTCTCAATGGAATAAAGGGTTAACGAACAAGGTACACACACGTGCCGGATGAGGGATGAGATCTCTCGCGCCTTGAATTGAATCAGAAAAAAATATCAGAAATATTAAATAACGTAAATTCTTCAACCTTACCTCTGACTGTGCATCAAATGATAATGCAAGTAAAAACATATAAAATGGCTTATCAGCTATGAATTCATTACAATCCCTTTGGAATCATTAAGGATAAGCCCCTTTTTATTATTAGTTTAACCAATAACGATGCTGATCCTTAAACGTGAGTCACTGACGCTTTAAGGGTTACATGCTTAAGCATACGTGTATATGATGAAGATATTTGGCATTCTGATCACATTGTGATAAACCGGAGCCAAGTTTTCACGATTATGTTTTTGTGGGTAAATTATCCGGAAGTAGAGGTGAGAACTCGGCAAAAGATAAAATATTGCAAGAGAAACACATATGTTTAAAGGATTAAATGTAATATGTTTTAGTCTTAAAACAGCTGTCTTATGGGTTAAAGATGTTTGAATGTCAATCCATGGTACCATTACATTGCTTTACAAGTATGCATGCAACTTGAAAAAAGTATGTGTGTTGTGTATGATGTTAAATTAAACAGTATAGAAGTCACGTGTCCTCTTATCTTAATTTATTTCACCTCAAGTCATAATCTGGGGGACGGGTAACGGTCAGATATGGATCTTCATTCATGACATCGCCGCCTCCTCGATAGCCTAGTGGTCGAGCGTTCGCTTCAAATGCGGGAGGTCCTGGGTTCGACCCCAGGCCGCGTCATACCGAAGAAGAAATAAAAAGGGTACCAGAATGCCCTTGCTAAATGCCCAGCATAAAAGGGAAACTGGCTTCTCTTCTCTCATACCCTCGTGGGGATGGATAACATCAGGAATGAGGTGTCGAGGGTGATTAATACAAGTTGGAAAAGCTTGTGTCACAATTGACCTTAGATACATAAAATAGTATCTACATACAGACGACACTCACCCACTTTAAAAATTATCATCTCTCGAAATGGTCCTTATATGTCATATTATAGTGTTGTCGTGACTGTGGTGCATTTGTGCATATAATGCATCAGGGATAAGGGATAGATACAGTGACAATTAGGTAACAGTTGCCTGATAAGCAAGACGAATTCAAACATAACATCATGACGTTACCAGACCTCGTATATATGTCTTGGCTTAAAATGCCACCCTTCATTGTAGATGTATGTAAACAAATACACAAGGACAATGGCTAGATTACTTGGATACATTCATTGTTTTTGAAAACCTTAGTCCGAATACTATTGCTAAAAGTGTTACACTGTGTTTCTGTTACTGGCCTCGGTTAAAATATGCAAACAATATCAAAACCATGTAAGTGTACAGTCCAGTTAGGGTAAGAATACAGTGACGCAGTGGAACAATCCACTAGTACGGTGTAAAAACAAGTTTAAATCCTTATACAAACAGTTCAATGCCAAACTAAACTATACCTGTTTAAGCAATGGTTTTAATCGTTTGATACACATAAACAATGACGACACTGTCAAAATACCCTAACTTGACTATATATTGAAGAAAAACGCCTCAACCAAACATTTATCTTTGTGCTTTTCATGAATACGACGCTTCTCTACCAGTACACGGTTTGAGTTATTGACCGGCCTCTAATACTGATGCCAACAATTTATTTCTGGACTGTGGTCTTCAAAATGTGTGGTATTCATTCAAACCACTCGCTTTGAGGAAATTACATTTGTCGGGGGAAAACGAGTGAGATTTTTTATATTTTTGATGCAATTCATCACACCTGTAGACGGAAAGTTTTGACTGTAGAAAGGTTGGGCTCCGGAATCATGGTTGATCTGATACGGACTAAAACATTGAGTAAAATCAGTCTAAACAACGCTTGCAAAAACATGGTGTCTATTTTTAGTAACATCATTTTCAACAAAAAAGGAAGAGATTTTTTTTAAATATTTTGTTTCAAATTGTCAGGAATGAGGAATGGTCGTAAAGTGACAGCTATTACTGTAACCACTGCATCTGTTGCTGTATTCATGCGAGGGCAATCTTCTGACATTGTTCATGAAAATAACGGTTATCCACTGGAAATAAAACCAACTTTTTGTAATTGATAGTTGTTAAAGTTTAAAATGGCTAGTCAATTATGTTGTATGGTCCATTTTTGCAACGTTAAGCTACTGTCAGGCGCCAAGCGGTACGGTCAGATACATTGTAAGTATTGTACAAAGATACCCATGTCCAACTGACCCCTGACATAATTGTTCCCACCTTCTTCTCATGCTCTCAATTAGAATGACTTGCATCACCACTACTCAATATTATTACGGCTGCAGTGTTAGTCTGTCGATCATACCCTATGTTTTGAAAGACAACTCCTCAATCTACTCTTTTCTCATGAAATTATTTCCCTTTGCACCCTCAAACATAGGAAATAATCAAGCCCAAAATAAAAACTAGCGAAAATTGAAAAATGTTATGCTTTTTGATTGATAAAATTTATTAACTAGTCGGGTGGCCAGACTAATGCAGTGTGAATACTTTATCAAACGTCATACTTAAATATGGGCCCGTATTTACTTTAAGCGTTTAACGAAATGTTCGCAGACGAAAAGAGTTAACTTAGAAATATCCAAGACGAAATAAATGTTACCAGGAAATTCCATTTCTAGACGCTTATCAAACATGGGAAACTGGCTATTCTTCTCTTATATCCTCGTGGTGATTGATAACATCAAAACTGAGGAGTCGAACGTGTGGTGATTAATAAAAGTTAAAAATGTTTTACAATCGACCTTAATACAATGTACGGAGTTCTACTGCTCATGAATCATGGTACAAATTCCCATTGCCAATGCGCATGCGCATTTTATGACGAGAACTCGCTTGATGTGACGTGAAACATACTAAAATAAAACATGCCTTCAAACTTTAATAAAAGTGGACGAGTAATTTTGTTTTAATGGTTCCATGGTCTGTCAGTAAGTAAATAGACGGCAACATTTTGGTTGTTTTAAGATCATTTAAATGTCTTAGAAATTACTAAAACTGACATAATTTCAGAATATTTTGTATTGCTAATGCAACTGTTTCCCAAACTGGTAATAAACGTAGCACACAAGTGCACCATAACTGCCCGCATCCTATCGTGGTAACAGTAATTTAGATCAAGAAAATCGTAAAACTTTCAAACATTGTTTTATACTGACGTATGGCTGAAATTGGTGTGTGGAAGATTTGTGCATTTTATTGCATTTCCGGAAAGGTTTGGAATTGGAATGAAGTGGTAACACACGTACATCTCTCTATCAAAGTCATGTACTATCATTAAACAATACAATTCATTGAGTGTCGTTATTTAAGCATGAGATTAGATTGGTTGTTTATGTTTTCCATTTTTTGTTTTCTATAATTTCAACTGACACAACACCTGAGCACAGAACATGTTAATCGCATAGGTTAGGCGGGGCCACGTATTTTATCTAAAATACTAGTAGTCTATGAGTAGGTTGGCTAAGTGGTATCAATTTCCAAATTGATGTACAGATCTAATAGTGATTTTCAGTTATCTGTAGTCCGAACTTAGTTGATGCACTTGCGGTTTACCTTGCCAAAATGATATTGACATGAAAGTTTAAATAAATCTTCATCAAATCGACATGAAACATGCCGACACAAATTGTCGCATGTATTATACTTTTCTATTTTACATTATTCACCTTCCAGCGCATCTATAGTTATTTTTCAGATTTTTTTTTGTTATAAAAGTGCGAACTTATTTGTGTCACTTTCGAAACCATTTGATTTGATATCGGAATACTGGTATGATGGCATGTTACTTGCACTGTGAGTTATATGTTTGAGATTTGTTCGGCGTGATCTCTGGTGTGTTTGTAATCTACAAGCTTGGTGGTAAATGTATTTTCAATTGCTTGATATCCAGGACTTATTCGTGATGGTAAAGCGACTAAAGCCATGGGCGGTATTCACAAATAATCTTAAGTGAAAACTTAGAATTTTCCAAAAATCTCAAATTTTCCTAATGTGTATTGACTTCGCTAATGTTAGTTTCAAATGGTAAAAAACATGTTACAGATCCGAAACAGGAAAATCGACACTAACCGTTGTTTACATTGTTTAGAAGCATTATGCAAAGAGCTACAGTAATAGTATAGAAGACAAATGTCATTCTTAATTTCTTGGGATTTATGTGCAACTCAATCATTTAACTTAAGTCAAAATATTTAAGTTTTCACTTAAGATGCTTTGTGAATACCACCCATGTTCTATGCCTTACACTATCACGGCATTGTACATAACAGAGTGTAACAATTGACAGTACGCTAGAGCAGAGAGTGCTCCGCCTGATTGTTTGTCGAAGGCTGCTTGGCGAAGGTTTTCAAGTTAACCAATTGGACAATTTACCAACTGGAATTAAGTCCCTTTGAGTCTCGAACATACACGTGCCTTGGTGTATACTGTTTCAATTTATATATTAGAACAGTTGATATTAGTTGTTGATGCACGTTTAATCAAAGCGCTGATAGCGTTACGAAAACAGGGATTTAAGGCTTCCAATATGTAGGATAAAATTTTTTTTAAACATTCTAGAGCATGCCCTTAATATTTTGTACACAAAGTATTTCAACCATACAGGAGAGCAAAAAATATTATTCATCGTAATACAAACATAGTTATTTTTGTTTTATTTTGTGTTCCCATCTGCAGAGAAATGTGCAATGAAGCATTATCGCGGAACTATTTCTTTGTATGTAAGCTTATTTTGTGTGTGTGCTAAAAATCAAGTTGCGCGAGTCAAAAGTGCCGTCGTGTATCTGCTCAAAACAGCGGTCGCTACCAACCCTGTTTAAAAACGATCTATTATTTGACCTTCTAATAACATATGTATTTCTGTGTTTGTATCGAATGCTAATGAATAAGATACAATACCACTCATCTTATCTGTTTAGTTTGACATCTTTAGCTGTTTTGTTGTACTTTCCTTCCGTTTATTCCGCGTTACATACGACTTAACCATAACAACCGAGGCTGTACGAGTGAGAGGTTACAGAAACGGAAGCATATGTTTGCATTGATAAAATACGATACGTTCCATTAGAAAACATTTGTAACCTTTGACAGATTATTCGGCTAACAGTATGCAGTTTATCCAGAATTCTGACTACTGCATTAAGTTTCTCTTCTGTCATGTCAGACGACTAACAGAACCAATGCAGACACCGTCTGCCAGAGTCGCTTTCCATTTCACCTGCAGTTGAATAAATCGCGGATAAAACATTTGTTAAGGATACCAATAGACATAAGTAGATCTACTCATATTTTTATCAGATTAAACATATGTGCGCATCACACATGTAATAAACATGTTCGGGAGGATAACATAACACTAAGTACACGTCCCCCCTTATCGTTATATGTTTTCTTTCTTCTCCCGTCTGTCGCAAGTAAATATAACATTCCAACTGCTTGTGAAATCTTCTGAAGATAGTCTCTATGATGGAACTGATAAATCGCCAGAAATACATACAAACTGCTATCTGGAAACCCGTTCTCCGCAACTAAATTGGCATCAATGACGTCACGAGGCACGCGCGCGAGGCAGACGGCAACTGAAACAGCAACTGTTTAGTTTCTCGTGAACTTGATAATGATGGTTTGCTTGTTTTCTATCAGAAAATTTCTTTATTAAAACAACATCGTTTTGTATCATTATCGCGGCCTCTCGCAGCGTTTCCGTTAGATGATGAAATGAGTTCCCGCGGTTTAATAGCACACAAAAGTACCGTTAGATCGAAACCCCATTTAACTACAGTTTAATGATTTTTATAATAAAAACAACCATGTTTATTATATTTGTTACATGAGCGCAATGTCAAAACAAATTGTATTTCTGAGCATACTAGGCTGTAAACTCTTGACATGAAATCAATGACATTTCTATAAACTTACTGTAGAAAAGCCATTGGATATCTAGAACGGGAAGCATCGGCATGTCACTCAGGCGCATTGGAATTCGTTTGTTGAAGTTCTGCGACCTACATTGGAATCGCTTATTTTTGTATTGGGTTAAAAACTTAAAATTTACACAAACTGCTAAGTACATACTCTGAAATGTGTGGCGCTATGTAGACCAATGACCTCTGTATAAAAGCACCTTAAAATTTACCAAAATCTTTAACCTCTATAGAGCAAACATCTAAACAAACGAACAACATTTACAGCTCCCAAAACATATCGCTCTACAGAGGGCACATTGTTTTTTTAGTTTGGGTATCGGTTCCCGTTCAAATATAAATATAAAAGGAACCAGTCTAAGAATGTTCTTTTGTGTCCTCATTGGCTAACAACTTGTTCCAAATATCCCCAGGTAAATAAAATAGACTATATGTTGCTTTTTTTTTGCTAAATGCTAAATGATCTATACACCTGTCGTCTAGAAGCAATGCTTCGTCTGTTAGAAAGGTTGTTTGATTCTGTTTGTGATACTTCATGTAAATGTATATGTAGTTGATGGTAAGGAAAGCAGTACGCCTCGAAATGTCAAAACTGTTGTTCCAATATCTAATATGGCCTTAAAACAAAATCAGCATGACAAAATAAGAAAGTATAGTTCCAATAGGATCGTAAAATATCAAAGGGAGCTTGAACGGCTTAACAGCTGAAAAGAGCCCTAGAAGATTGGTAACTTTTTTTAAACAAGTGAGCGTAACGACATACTAGTAGGCCTCGACCTACATAATAACTAAACGATGGTATCCACAGCATTGCTAATTTCAGTAATTTGACTAATTATAAAATGTTTTAAGACATTTTACGGAGCGTTAACCAATAACATTCTCTGATCTTAACTTAACTTAAGGTACATTTTGTACATGCACGAGAACATCAAGTTTTACTTTGTGGTATAATAAGTTAGGACAGTGGGTGACATTGTTACCTTTTTAGTAACACATTTTTAATCATATCTTAGTTTTCTATACGTAATGAATGTAGTCAATTTACACTCGAACTCAATCACGCCATAGCACAGAGAGTGCAGGTACAGATATACAGACACGGTACTGCTGGGTCTGTTCTTAAAATGTTTATTTATACAGAAACATGGAATGTAATTATGTTCGTTTAGGAATCACGGTGGCACATTGCAATAACACACACACGCACGCGCGCGCACGTAAAACAGGTTCAATCCATCTGTTTGAATTCGCATACATACGTACTTTATAATGTCATTTAAGCTTCGTTCAAAGTTTCTTTTATCAGATATAATAAATTGCTAATTAAGTAATTTATTATTGAACCAATTTCTATCTACATTATTAGCATGTAGAGTTAGTATATCGGTTCCGGATAAGGTGGATGCTAATCAGTATGCTGATAAAGTTCAGTATTAGGTTCGTTGGGGAAAATACGTACGGTACATACTCGACGACTTTAAAAAAAGTTTTTTGCGTTCATAAAAATTCGTAGCTGAATCTAGCATGAGTAGATGTCGATGGCTTAGAACAAGAAGGTCGTAACTACCAAATCGATATTTTGAGAAAACACGGAAAAATTGTCTGACATTTACTCTTTACTTATGGTAAACAAACTTTTACAACTTCATTTTGGTCGACCATGACAATTTCAGATTTTTATGAAAATGGACTCATAAGCTTATTCTAAATATGTATGAATCTTAAAAGGTCGTAAGTGGCACTTACGACTTTCTAATTCTAAGCCATCGTTGTATTGCAGTTATAGTTGTTTTAGTGAGTTTCGCATCGGTCCTGGTGGACCAGCGGTTTGATTGTCTACCTAGAAAATGATAGGTTCTGGTTCGACAGGCCAAAGTCACCAATTTCCATTGCTACAAATAGTAGTTAACGGAAACATCCATTGCATGTAATATTTAAGATATCTGTATACAATGTCCGCATTTTATATTTAACCATTGCTATTGTCACAAGAGTTAACCCCCTTTGTGTCCATGATCCAAGATAACAACATCACATAGCTTTTGTTTCACCGGGGCTTAATGATAAGTCGCAAATATTCGGATAATCCATAGTTTGGATGATAAGATACACGAGGACATCCCGCAGTGAATTAAATGTGCATTTTATATAAATCATAGGGTATGGGGTAAATAGTTTCATTAGAGTTCTAGTTTACCCCTCTCCAAAATAGTTATAGTTGAAGATTACATAAAAATGCACACAAGTTTGAGTCGTATCGCGATGACCAAGAAGTAGAGCATGCGCTTCAGGATCAAGAGGTCCCGGATTGAACCCTCGTCTGGCACACTGGTTAATTTCTCTGAATACGAATGACCCACATGCTCTACTAGACCAGGGAGTAAATTGGTACCTGTGAGGGCAGTTCGACTTGATCGATATTCCTGGCCGCCACAGATCAATCTTGGCTGTCATACTCACAGGAGAGGAATAGTCTCCCCATGGAGACTCGAACGCAGGTTTTCGCACATATATAGCCCTATGGTAAGGACATGGCATGAGAATGGACGATACTATACACACGAAAACAGCTATCAGATTGACCACACAGGGACAAAGAAAAAGAGGTAGACAAAAAGGAACATGGAAAAGAACTATTGAGGCGGATGACAACAGAGAGATAGGCCCAAAATAGACGTACGTGGAGAGCAGTTGTGGAAGCCTTATGTACTGAGGACTGTGAAGAGGACTAAGTAAGTAAGTAAGAAATATCCCTATGATCAGAGGAAGTAAGAATGCCAAGGGGTGGTTAAACGGCTGACTGCTGAAAACAGCCATCAATCGGTACGATATAAATAGTTTAAAGTTTTAAACACTGATAATCGCACAAAAATTGCCACCAAGTACATGCATGTTTTATTTCAATGCATTGAATGTAATGAGGACTATCTAGAACAGATTCTTGCCTGGCAACCACCAAAGTGTTTGTACATTGTGAATGTGTTTGGGAGGATTTATGATTGTAATTTATGCGCCTCACCTACCGCGACTTTCCATTAAATCAAACGCGTAAAATCGTTTTTCCTAATAGTTCAACCCAAGCTGGCAAAGATTTTATTCAGTAGATGACCGAATCTGCTCATGATTTGGGTTTAAAAACTTATCTATTCAAAATCATGAGTTTTCAGATAATACAGGGGTTAATTCTCCATTGATTTCGTTTAAGAAATTAATCTTTCAAATTGAGATAGCCTATCTTAACCTTTTCTTACTTTCTCCGGGGTTAAGTCGCTTTCTTCGTTGCTACGTAGATAAGGAAGAAGTCTCATGTAGACCGTAACCTTGATTTATGATCAACAAACATTGTCCCAATTTTTCAATCAGCCGAAATTTAAATAAAATCAATGTTCGAGACTTACAGATTTGTGGCTAAGGATGTGTGAACGAATATGTCCGAACAGGAACGAGTAGCACTTAACCGGTGCTATGGTAGAACTACTTTAACATGACAAAACAATTTAGTAGTCTGGTGGCCTCCCGATGAGATTGACAAAATACAAGAAGTACATTCACCATTTAGATGATAATTATCGATGTAAGCCTTTGGTCTATGAAAGTTCGTATAGATGTGTCATCTGTCCTGAACGAGATGTTTCCCTTACAAAACCTCATTCTGTCAACGGGGCGTTGACACGGAGAACAAATACGATCTTATGAAAACGGAATTTCTGCAATTGACCCTTATACTTTTCAGTTTTGCCGAAATTGATTTATGGTGAGCGCTTAATATCACCATGGGAATTCGGACAACAAGCCATATGCGACATTTACGAAATGTATAAGAAATGAAATTAATGACGTTCACGTGATTTTTGTGAACAATAGCCATATTTATCATTTCCTAAAAACTGCAACTGATTCACCGCTTGTTATTTATAAATGACATTATCTTTTTGCCAAGAACAAGGTAGTCCTTATTCCAGCACTTCTTTGCATAGGGAATGTATAAAAAATTAAAAACGTACCATGCAACCTATTGACGCTTTCATAACAACGGTCACATAATAATATCAATTATTGTAAAAACAACATTTTTTATAATTAATAGGTTTATTCATCATTGAACTTACAAATATGAGTAAAAACACATTACCGATATGTCACCTTTTCATATAATATTATGTCATTTAACGTTATTTGAATGCATCATTATCGTACGAATTCTGCCTGATTCGGTTTCGTAAGATGTTTGGTTTTGAAATATTCGAGTAGTATCCATTGACTGGGCTTGCTGTAACTGTATTTTAGTTCAACCCGATAGCTAGTTACTGGTCTGGTGGGATGAAGGTAGTGTATCGTTTGTCTCGACACTACGTGAGCGTAGGATCGATCCTAGCAAATGTCTTCACAATGCAGCCTTTCCATGGGAGATAATCCACGCCTTCTACATTGAGGTTTAGATATCTCGAACAAGCTGTTCTCCATTTTACTGCAATATTGACGAGCATGCCGATCATAGACTTTATTTACCAGTCAGCTTTGTGCTAGAATATGACAGGCATGCGAAAGCCTCACCCCGAATTTGAACCCAGGTCGCCGGATTAGGCAGCAAGCTTATTAACTACAACGTATACTTGTTTATGGAGGCATACTGACAATTGGATGCAAATTATATTAATACACGATGTCACTATATTAACGTCGTTAAAGCTCATTAACATAATACGCCATAAGAACCGGCTTGTACCTAGTCAATAAACAGTTCAGAGGTGCGCCTGCATTACTAAAGAATTAAAGTGCAGTTATTTCATTTGCGTGAATGTTCTTTTCACAGGTTCGCGATAATGTGTATATCTCTCCAGTAAATACGTAATACTTCCATATTAATATATAAATATATTAGTGATATGTACGTCATCATTGTTGATTAATGATCGACACGTTTCCGCCCTTACAAAACAAGTCCCGTCGCATCGTTACACAACTAATACCTTTGTATGCGTTCTTATTGAAGTGCCATCTCTAAAATCACTTATCCGTGTATTAATATGTGCACCAAAAATAAGCAAAACGCAAATATCCTGATTTGAAATATAAACGGCCGTTTGTCCACTTTTAAACTAAAAAAGCAAGAAACGCCCACGAAAATGTCCATCATTTCCGTCATTTTTTTTTTGAAAATCATCAACAAAATTATCAATAACTTCAATTTCCTCTAGACATAAACATGTAGATTAAAGAACTAATTATTTATTGGCATACAGTTAATGAAGGCATCATGCTATTCCATATTTGGTAAGTAACGATATCCTTGACGACGAAACTATGTCTTTATTTCTTTTTATTTCGCCGATTTGAACAATGATATGTCTGTGTGTCCGTAGATCAGTGTCGTTAGCGTGCTTGCCACCTTATCATTTGACCCGGGTTCAAATCCGGGTACAGGCATTCATGTGTCTGTCATTTTTCAGTAGAGAGCTTATTGACAAATAAGTAATCTACTGTTGTTGTGAGTGCACGTTCAATACAAATAATGCGTAAATACATGTAGTCCATTTTTGCTTTCATACGAGAGTTAAAGTCATTTATATGGCTCATTGGGATGAATATGACACGGTTTCGTAAGTAAAAAATCTTTCTAAACACATCGGTCTTCGGCATTGCAATATTTACCGGAGTCAAACGGAAATTGTCGAGCTTTCACGATTGAGTACAAGTTGCGAACAAAGGGGAGAGAGGGAACTACTTTTGTAAGAAAATCTCAAATTAATGATATTTGGGCTAAATTTGGGCTAAATTACCAATAACTTCTTTGCATAATTAATCAGTTTTGTGGATCTTACATTGTCAAATAAGTTTCCTTGTCAATAAAATAGTTTTTATTACTGTTAGCCTTCCCATGTGAACGTTTCTTTTCAATGCATGCTAATAGTCAGTAATTTAATAACTACATTTCATTTCTCTGTAAATATAACTTATATCCTTTTCCCCTGAACTTGAAACTTTCTGGTTTCTTATTACTGAAAATGTACCGTTATTACCATCACGTTAATTCACAAATTTATTCACATAAATAATCACATGTGTTGACACTGCATGTAATTATAAACTGCTCATATTATATTTTGTAAGAAATTGATCTTTTTAACAAGGAAAACACGTTTTGGTACAAACGAAGATATTAAATTGGTTTTTAATGTGATCGTGTAACGATGTACACGTGATCACATTTACTATCTGTTATATCAAATAACTAACGAGATTCAACTGATTTTATCAAACTTGTCGAACCTTTAACGGTAGCCCTACATACATAATTATGTTAACTTTTCAAATAGATGTACATTATTTTTTCAAAGACTTTCAACTTCGTAATTCAACCTGGGTAAATATATAAAACACTTCTAAACTCATGTTATATTTGACTTTCTAATTTTACGGGATATTTTATTTTACCGTCAATATCATTGCCAACTACCAGTCATGGCCATTCGCGTAAATGTATGTGTTTCTTGATAGTCTGTATACAAGGTGTCCAAAAAGAAAGTATACAGTTTCGGGATATTTTTATCAATTCTAAATGTTCTGCCATCTCAAAGAAATTTTGCACATAGTTAGACAAATGATGTAAGTTTTATCTTGCACCAGTTTGAAAACTGTAACTCGAATATTTTTTTTTAAATGTCAATTTCCGAAAATACCTTATTTTGACCATGACGTCATTTTGAACCTCTGGGAAGCATGTCAACATACCAACCATTCTACCGACTTCGACAAAGGAAGTGCTCGTCTTGGGTTTAATGTTGCACAATCCATGAGATTACTCGATTCCAGGTATTATGGAGCATCTATACATCTAAAAACAAACTCAACCCCTTAGACGTACATGTACATATTTCTTCAACTCAACGTACAACGTACATGGTATGTGTGAACACTGCCTCTGTCACATCTCTATCACCTGTCGGTATTCACAATGCATCTTAAGTGAAAACTTAGAATGTTCTTCAATGTCCTAAAGTGTATCACAAAAATAGAAAAAAGCAAGATGATAAATTCTTCACCTAGTTCAAAAGCATTATGTAATAGTAATGAGGTACACTTATCACAAAGAAAACTTGGATTATTCTTCATTCATTGGGTAATATGTGCAGTTAATTTTATTACTAAAGTCAAACTCAAATATTTAAGTTTACCTTTAAAATATTTTGTGAATACCAAGTTACCAACTCAGGTTCAATGTATCCTAGTTATGTCTATTGTTTCGGTAGTAGGCTATCAGGAACGCAATGCATTGTGTGCACTCTGAAGCTACGCCATTCCGAAGACGGGCTTGATAAAAGGTTACCAACTTTTCTTGACACTTCCTTGATAACTACACCGAAATAAAGTCATGGAATGTGTTGACGATTCCTAGTCTATCGTTGCCTTGTGACACGTATATATATATCTTACAAATAGAACAAACTGACATTTGGACTAACTATCGGATATGATTTTCGAAATTCTTAAAAATTATGTAATAAAAATGTTGGTCAATACTTGAATTACGTAGTCTTTTGTAAAGGCATTTTACTGATAGCTAAGCATATTTGCACTGCAAAGGAACACAGTCATGGCCCATTAATTAACCGCAATTGCACAAATATAACACAGTTTTGTCAAAATGTTTGTGCTTATATAACAGTATTGAACTATATTGAGCTCGACAATGTTAACTTGGCCTCTGAACATGTGTACAAATACAGGGAAAGTTGTGTAAATAAATAGTTAAATATGATGGTAATAGACTCTAAAATCTATCCGCCTTTGGCCACCTTGTCGGCGTGTCTTTATTCTCTAATTTGTATTTATTTTTGTCATTTAAGGCTAAAATATATTATAGCCAAAGGGTAATTATATGGTACCCTCGAATTTTCTTGACCTGATCCGAAGCATTTACAACATGAATTTAGACAGTTCAATCTTGTGACATGCCAATGGTAAATAATACCACGGATTCAATCCACAATGTACTATATTATAGAACAGGTTTTGATAATACTTAAATACTAGTATACGTTTCGAAATGATTCGTAAATTAACTATTTAGTGCAAAAAACTGATGGGCCTCAACGGCATCATACTGTTAAATATGCAAACATTAATTTTTCAGTTGACTTCGAGTTTGCTTCGATTCAAGAAGCTTATATTAGACTCGTAAGACAATCATTGCCAGGCGGAACAACTGTGAACTACATTAAAGGGTTGAATTCAATGCTTCAGTTTCACGCATGCACCACCTATAAGAAATGCAAGAAAGTTCAAATGGCATAATTAGCACGACTTACAATTAATATATGTAATGATATTCGTCAATTTTAAACTGAATAATTATACATGTATTAATGTGGATGTCTGAACATCAAAAGTTTAGCAGACCTTGACATAAAAACATAGTTAACGTCCACGATAGGCATTTCGAACTAACTTTCATTTTCTGGTCTAAATTACTTACACGGATCTCGAAAGCTGATCTTCCAGTACGATGTACTTGACATTGAGTCTAAATCAATTTATCATGTTTGCTGTATATTTGCGTAATGTATGTACTAGCTCATGTTACTCGCGCATTTATACTAAACGTGTACATATATTCCTAATTGCAATGAATACAAAATGTATGTAACATTTTATTGTAGCATTTGAAAAGTTGGTATGTTGTCCGTGTTAGTATTCCATGGGTC
Source organism: Spisula subtruncata (assembly GCA_963678985.1). Lineage (NCBI taxonomy): Eukaryota > Metazoa > Mollusca > Bivalvia > Venerida > Mactridae > Spisula > Spisula subtruncata. Next base: position 21,128,989 of record OY787672.1, on the reverse strand, counting down.
GTATACTCCGCAAGCATGAGTAGTTACCATCGACTGACAGTACTTCTCCCTTATCCCTGGTGTGGTGGCTACGGGTTCCAATTCTATACGGAACGTAGCATTGGGGACGATTTCAAAAGCAAAAATAAAAATATGAGGTCATTGGTTCTAACTGATGCCACTCTTCATGTGGACATAAATGTGCATCGCTGACCTATCACAATGTTTTTAAAGAGACACTATCATGATCATATTTATTTATCATAATATGTGACGTCAACACGAGGGTTTGTAACCACAGAACGTTATAATAAGAAGTATAATCCTGATGAGTACACGAGCATTCAAACAGATAATACGGGATGTCATTTTTACTTGGATTTATTTAATCGATCTTCGATGTTTTTTGTGACGTCTTGCTGTGAATTGTACAGCGTTGTTTAAAGTTTACTCCGTACGGCCCGTCAAATATTTGTTGAAGACCGGATAACGATCTTTAAACCGATCTTAAAATGGATTCATGATCATTTATCATCGTTTGAATCCAATCATACACAGTGAATTAAGATTTGTAAAGCGTTGTATTAACTTTTTATTGATGAGAAAAAAGGTATAGAAGTTGAAAGTATGTAACTTTCCCACTTAATTCAAACACGGATATATACTTAAGATCAATTTGCAAATGTCCCACCGTGTCTTATGGCGACCGACAACGGACTGGCGTTTAAACAATGCCACTTTGATTTCAATTACAAATTACTGTTTGATAATAGATACTTGATGACAGCCGTGTGAACGCGTATTTAACATTATTGACAAAAAAATCAAAATATTCCAACCTTTGTGAAAGCGTTTTCACAAAAACAAAGAATAATTGCTGTGGACTAGTTTTTGGATATTTTTCCGACACTTCTTGATTTTTGCCACAAAAATTACTAATATATACAAGCCTCTTAAATTGACATCTTAATCCTATACTTTGATAGATATCTTGATATTACCAATTACATTGTCTGGTTATATAAAGGACACAAAACACACGAGAGTAAAATGTCAAAAGTGGCAGTTTTTTGGATCGTGATTTATATAGTCACGAATCCAAGAAAAAAATGACAATAAATTCAGAAAGTTAAACAGTAATTCTACAGAGAGCCGTAACCATAATACTTAATGAAAAATCAATAATAACAACTGGCTCAAAATCATTTTTCAAGAAGATATTATGAAATTTCAAAGCACTACATGGCAATTGCCCTATGTACCTATCCTAGAACTAGTACGCACTGTATCGATAAAAAAGCTTTGGCTCCGTTTCAACGAAGTTGATCCGGCTAAAATTCCTGCAAAAATTACGGATTTCAATAGCAACCAGCAGGTGTGATGAATGTCGAACAAAGGCAACTAGACACGAACATGCCTGACAAATGCGATCGTTCCGTAGGACTCTTCCTGTTCTCAGAACTCACGAACAATTATATACGAAGTACGTAAAAATGTAACGCTCATTAATGAAATTCTCCATTTTAATCGGAATATGTGTGCTACGTAAGCCGGACCAATGTCGTGAAACAGGATTCAGCGTGTTTTACTGTTATACAGCGTGTAGTACACATAATGAACCGAAATTCGAAGTGATAAATTATTTGAAATATTCAACAAAGCGATTTGAAGCAGCCATTTATAATCATCGCATAGGTTTGGTCCTCGTTCAAGTGAAAATGTTGATATTCGCGAAAACTAATGACTTTTCAGCAGCCACGTGATCTGTCGTATCCAAAAGCCAATGCTGCCAAATTTCGTTCACGTTTTCTTTTAATTAGATGGCTTAGAAATTCCACCTCTCAAACTATCTTTCATAAAAAACGTTGTTGGCAAATTTAATTTATCTTTGGCAGACTATCTGATGGTCGGCTGATTGACACGGGTAGATAGTCTTCTGCTGGATATGATATACGGCGTCCGTCATGATTGATTTATCTAATGAGATGAATGTGAGAAGAAGTAAAAACGAAATTTGTCTACATTTATGTCTTAATGTTGATTTAAGCAATAGATTTAAACGTCATCAAGTTCGTTTTATATATTTTATAAGAATTTCCGAAATGGAGGAACACAAATTGAATTGGATTCATTACCCATGACAAATTACATTTAAAGTGGAGTACAACTTCGTTATGGTGAGCATCGGTATTACGAGCACTCTGTCTATCTCGAATACACTTCTGAGTCCCGGCGAATTTGCATCCCAGACTTAAGAATATCATGTCATCAATTTCTAGTACAAGTCACTTTTCCATATTAAAGAAGACTTTGAGCGAAGTTTTGCCAAATTGGAAGTAAATGTTGAGCCAACCTTAGCTGTGGCGGCCACGCTTCCCTTCAAGTATATTTCGCAATCTTCCTAATATTAAAACATGTATCTATATGCGTGGTTAAAATTAACCTTCAAGACATATCCGTGCAAAAACATAGGTGATAATAAAATGTGTTTCATTTGTGCTCGACTGCTACCTCAAAGCTGTTTTCATGGTATCGTTTGTTGTTGTAACACTCATCATCTTGTCGTACAAAGACGTCTGAGATGGGTTTTATGACCAAACTACATGGATTTATTCCAGGTGCAATCCTTGTCAGAGCTGTGAAAGTGACTACACTCAATAACAAGCTTACTGTTATATGAACCCTCAACATAGGACGGTAATGCAATTAGTATGTGTGTAAAACTCATTTGCATAAGTCAGACAAGAATTTACACGTGCTTTTCTCGTTGGCATCGAGCGGTTGGAAACATTGACACCCGAAAATGTAATTACAGAAGGGCAAAACGAGTATTTTTGTATGTTGAATTCTTTGAATATCTGATCTGGGACTGACACTCTACAGTGTCAAACATGCATCATTGATACAGGGTATTAAAGACAGTGTTTATTTGTCACCTCGTCGCCATTAATGGTCCTAACCAATCAGCTTCACTGAATTAATCATGTGACGTACAGACATTGAATGACGTACTGCCACCATTCTGATCACCTCGGTCTTTGTACATGGTGATATGTAAACCGGAGACAACGAATCGGAAATGAACGATCTTTCACGATTGGTAATGTCTCGGTCTTACATTGCAATGTAAATCGGAGACAATCGGAAATTGTCGAGTTTTCACGATTGGTATTGCTGTTTGGTTTCGACACTCTTCCCTATTTTAAATACATCAGTTACATAGTCTTACACCATAGCCATGTACACATCAATTTGGCACCTGGACCATCTATATCTAGGTTACAAACAGTGCACGGTGTCTGATCAAACATCTTATTTTTCACCTGTCTCGATGTGATAATTTATATTCAATGCTTCCAGCAATTTTTTTTCTCGGTAAATGTTAAACATATCGTATATGAATCAACCGTATCATCTAGTGATGCTTTGTCTGTTAGACGGACCCCTAATCCCCATAAACAGGATCTAATGTTCACGGATCATTTTTCAAAAAAAATGTTTATACTTTATACCATTGTCGGGTATTTACAAAATAGTGTACATTATTAACATCATGTGTGCTAGTACATGTTCCAGTAACTATGTAGTGTGTACTAGTATTATTTTGCAATCGGTTTTTTTTTTTGAAAAAGACATCCTTTGATAACCTAATACTAGTAACTAAACATTAAAAAATTCGTAGCCTTGTGTATCAAGAGTGTCCTTATAGATCGGTATGGAAAGCCTTGGCTGTCTTATACGTACAAAATGAACTTTGTTGTGCCCAAATAGCAATATATTAAGCCACTTTGTCAATATATGAAGTCAATATATCAATATATTAAGTGAGAATGTCATTATATTATGCCGATGTGACCTTATATTGAGCCAATCTGTCATTATACGATGTGCATTTATGAATATATTAAGTGAAACAGTCGTTATATCGATTCAACAAGACAATATATCATGCCAATGTGACCTTTTATTGAGTCAATCTGTCATTATACGATGTGCATTTCTGAATACATAATGACAGATTGACTCAATATAAGGTCACATCGGCTTGATATATTGTCTTGTTGAATCGATATAAGGACTGTTTCACTCAATATATTCACAAATGCACATCGTATAATGATAGATTGAGTCAATATAAGGTCACATCGGCATGATATATTGTCTTGTTGAATCAATACAAGGACTATTTCACTTAATATATTCATAAATGCACATATAATGACAGATTGACTCAATATATGGTCACATCGGCATGATATATTGTCTTGTTGAATCGATATGACGACTGTTTCACTTAATATATTTATAAATGCACATCGTATAATGACAGATTGACTCAATATAAGGTCACATCGGCATCATATAATGACGTTCTCACTGAATATACTGTTATATTGACTTAATATATTGACAACGTGGCTTAATATATTGCTATTTGGACACAACAACCTTCATTTTGTACGTATAAGACAGTCAAGGCTTTCCATAGATCGGCCTTAAACCAGAACGAAACGCTGTTTACATGCCTATGGTTGAAGCCAATCACAAAACTGCTGTTATGCATGATATCATTATTGCATGGTTATGCCTAGTTAAGATGAATAAAGATAATACAACAATAAAAGTGCTTCTATCTGACAGCAAAATAAATATGTGAAAAGATGATGTAGTATTTGAGTTGAACTGTTCTTGCAGGCCAGGTGAACAATACACATCCTCCTATTATATATGCATGTACATGTACCTAGTTTGCGTTCATTTTTGTGTGGTAGACTTTCAAGAGTCCATTCAGCATAGATGGAAATGATAGTCTGGTTCTACAGTGCCTAGAGCACAAACTGAACAGAAAGGAAAATATAATTACATAAAAAATGAGATATTTTACCCTTCAAATTTAAGTTCGAATAGTCTGAGGAAAAGCGCGTACTCTTACGTACATAAAATCTATCTTTGTGACTTTTTGAGTATATTTGCCGACAATTAACGCAGTTCAAACGAACTTTTCGATTAAATTAGCTTTAAACGTACCTAAACAAACTTGTTTTTCTACCGAACCGTAATCATCTTCACAGATAAATCATATCTTAATTAGCTTCATTTTACTGTAGCCAGGGGTATCCAGACAGTGTAACATCCGAATACATGTTTACTTTATGTCTCCCAGATTGTGAGGTCTGGACAGAGAACATGCTCACTGGTGAAATGTTGTTTGTAAGATGGGGGTGTTGTTAGTGGAGCAATCAATGAGGTGATGACATGAGTTAGAAATATATAAACATGTGTAGGTGTAACGGATTTTGGATTTTTGGGTCGATTTTGTATCCAGTTTTCAGGCCGACTTCACAAAATTAAAATTACTAGCAGCTACACTGTGGAGCAAGAACACCAATGACGGCGTCATTAGAAGAGTTTTTTTTTATTATATGCTTATTATTGTATTGCCATATTGCACACTCGTCTCAATATTACATATATTGTATACTCCCGAATAAATGCCCCCGGTGGCATGCATTTTGCAAAAGGGTGGCTTTATTTTTGAGTCTCAATTTTGAAGAAAACAAATATTCTCAAAGAACAAAAAAAAAGTTCCAAAAGGGGGTACTTCTAAGTATCAGATGGGGGGGAGGCTATTATTCGGTTGATACTGTATTTATTTCAGATTATAAACATATAAAAAATTTTATATAAACTACGCCAAGGCTCTTATGATTATTCTGTTAGTAATTAAATTTACAGTCGACGATAAACATTCTTATAGTTTTAGTTTATGTCATTCAATATATACTCAAACATCGGTGATTGTGCGATGATTCTATACAACACAAGCATGAGTTCTAAGCAATACCTTTCTATTTAGGGTGGAATACGTATTGTATTACGATAGGTCTAAATAATACGCACGTTTCCTTAGAAAACAAATAAACGCTGCATTGTTTATTACTTCGCCAATTAATTTAACTTTTGCTTATAAATAAACATTGCTCACGTTCACGTCTAATAGCGAAAATGTACTTAATTCTCTTTGTATGATATTCACTTAAAACAGTTTCGCATTTATCCACCGAAATGTTTTTACGATTATGAAGCACGTCAGAACTGCTCTTAAATACTTCACAGCATTATTGCTACTACTTTAAAAAGAACAAAACTATATTTAGTGGCTTGCATCTTCAGTCAAAAAGAAAAAAAATGGTTTCAATGCAAGTAATAAACTTTTTTATTATAAAGATTTAATGCTAATAGTCCAATAATATTAAGTTTGTGTTTACAGAGGTTAAATCATCGTTTTATATCAATTATTAACCGCATAATGTGTGTGGCCTGTATTTCATCGATAATACATTGTCCGTAAATAAAATTTTATGGGACCAGTTTTTGTCCATTTTCCTAATGCTTCAGTAGGGCTCCACGTCTTTTTAAGCACTGATCCTTAGTCCAGATTTGTTATAGTATTATGCTAGTTTTACTTTTAATAAGAACAGGCAGTTGAAGCTATAGACACATCTGCACTGAGTTTTGAATTCCGTCAATACAGGGGCCTTATTCACCAACGTTGTAAGTATAAAACATAGACTTAGACTTTACATTGTCAAATGTTATTTTCGCTTTTATGTTGTTATAAATGTACCGATTTTTATATAAATTGGTGAACATGTACAGTGGGTAACAACAAATAGTCAGATAAAATTTCACACGGTAAAATCTTATTTCAAAGAAATACCAGTGATTATGAATAATGACATTTTAAAGTTAAAGTCTTATTTGTAGACTTATAACGTTGGTGAATAAGGCCCCAGCTCCCTCGCCTCACTTACTCAAGTGCCTAATATTACTTATAAATTAGAAATTAATGTGGAACCACGCTATTAAAAGCATGGAACGGCAGTTTTTCTTGTTTTCTCAAAATATTGATTTTGTAGTTACGACCTTCTCATTCTAAGCCAGCGAAATATAGTTATGGTACAAAAATATGTACACTCGAAATAAAATAGTTTGACGGTATCGCATATGGATTTGCAACTTAAGAAGTTGCTTCGCTTTGGCTTTATTTTGTTAAATAGGTGGAAACAAGTCTAATAAGAACCATTTAAATGTATGACCAATTATTACAACAAATGCATCTTGTGTAATCACATCACATATAATAAGAACATGTTTGGAAAAACCAAGATGTCTTTAAGCTGAACGATGATTATTACGCACGTATATATCGATAAATTCTAGTGAATAATATTCTTGCTAATTTGCATATTTATTATTGCTTATTTGCATATTTATTCAATGTGTTTACAACAAGTAACTAGAATTTATATGAAATATAGTTTTCATGTTTCATTAGGTGAGTAAATGGACCACAAAACTCGCATGATATGTTTTAAACATGCTCGTATAAGCTTGTGTAATCAGAATAGATTAACCACATCCTGACCTCTATGCACGAAGGTTCTTAGATATCCTAATGCCTGATGCCGTGCTTAGCCTTTATTTACCAGTCAGCTTTCTGCTGAAATATGACAACATATATATGTACCTACACACAATTTGAACCCGGATCGCCAGATTAGACGGCAAGAGCACTCTCTACTGGGCTGCGGAGGCACATCAATTTTGTGAGCAAATCAGACATGTTCGGTCTTTTAGGTTTGTAATACATGTACAAATAATAGTGTATACTTTTATAACGTTAGTAAAAAGCTATAGCTATTATAACAATATTGTGCATGTATGATAGATTATTACTATAGAACGGTAGTCAAATTTATAATTTTGGTAGTGTACGTCCATTAAGTATATACAAGCCGCTGGCTTAGAATGAGAAGGTCGTAACTGCAAAATCAATATTTTGAAAAACAAAAACTGTCTGACAACCACTCTTTAGTTTTGGTAAAACAAGCTTTTTTAACTTCAGTTCGGTCAACATGACAACTTCCGATTTTCTTGATAATATGCTCATAATAAGCGCCTTGTGGTGTAGATCTCAAATATGCATTAAATTAATGTTATAAGGTCACAAGTGGCACTTACGACCTTTTCCTTCTAATCCAGCGAAGTATGATTTCACTGTAGTTATAACTTAAAACTATGAATATGACCTTATATACTCGTACATGCCACCTTACAAGGCCTTAGTATGATAGTTCTAGGTTTGCCACATTAGCTGCATGTTCCATCAATAATATTTACATATAGGCTATAAATTATACAACATTTTATCATTATTTGTTAGTCATTTATTATGTTATACATTGTATAATTATGCATTATATTATAAATTGATAACGGTTAATGTGTCACTAACATCGACTTACTTATGAAATCCTAGACACAATGACAGACTGGCATACACAATCATAAGAAAAAGTACGAAATCGAACAAACATCACAAAAGTTACTGGTATAATGTGTAACGTTATTAACATTGGCAAAAATAATAAAGTATTTTAGTACTGTGAAATTGTACAATACAGTAGTTTTATTAAGCGACCGGTCAATGGATACATCAAATAGTTGAAGCCAACGCTAGCAATGCCAAACTTAACCTTTATTTGTCAGTCAGCTTTCGGTTAAAACATGGCGTGCTCATCAAACGAGTGCCTCCACCAAGATTTGAATCCGGGTCTCCAGATTAGACGGAAGGCCTGCTAACCACTGAGCTACGTAAATGTATCATTAGTTCAGTCAAAGCGTTACATCGGTTTTCAGTTCTTCTAGAGCCACATGAAAACAGTACAGTGAATAAAGAGTACCTGGTTTGCAATAAATCTTGGATGGTGATCTTATTGGTGGTGAGTTTTAATTGAACATATTATGAAACACAGTTTGTAAATAGTGGCTGCTTAATACGGGATGTTTTTACATTTGGAGAACCACTAACACTGGTTTGTCAGGACAGTAAGGGCTCAATAAAAAGACCATCATTTGGACGTTTCGTTTGGAAATGGATACGAATTATATTAGTTCTGTTCTTAACTTCGTCTGTGCTGGTTTTTATTTGGAGACGTTTTTCTTTGAAGTTTTACTAATGTATACTAATTTGTTCGAACAAATAAAAAAGCTCGATCTTGGCGATAGATATATTTAGAAAATATTATTGAATTTCTCATTAATAGAATTTAATTAAGCCTATCTGATCTGTTTACAAAATGGTCTTGAATTACAAATAAAACATCATATCGTGGAATTTATACTGGGGGTAGTCTGATCAAAAAGAAAAACATTAAACCCAACACACGCACAAGAAATGAGTTTTTTTATGTTATCAGCCGTAAAACCGATATTAAGATATTAATATATATTCTACAAAGTGCAAATGGCTAGCGGTAATAACTAAGTGTTAGATGAAAGCAATATTGTTATTCAAATCTGAGGGGTACGTTTTTACATATGAATGGAAATTGAAATTTTAGTGCTGAGTTAAACTCCAACCAGTTGAAAGAGATGTTTAACAAGGCGTTATGAATGTTGAATAAATAAATTAAAATCATATCAATTTCTTACACACGCATTGATAAGCATTTGTAAATGTGAAAATTGAGGAAAATTTGTCAAGAATATGCGCCATTAAAACGTCCGTGCCTAGACATGCTATGGCGGACCAGTACATGCTCGTATCCAGCTAAACCAAGTGTAAAAATAGAAAGGGCGTTTACGTTTTGCTTACCAAAAAATAAAAATGAGATCGAACAAGATTATTATACAATTATATAAAACCACATTAAAACCTCAATGTACTATGAGCAACTTGAAGATCATCCCCCGAACCGCTGAATTTATACGAATGTATATAAGATCGATTATGAAAAAAGTTTTTTCCAACTTATATTAATCAATCTCGATACCTCATTCCTGACGTTATCCATCGCCATGAGATTATGAGATAGATAGATAGATAGATAGATAGATAGATAGATAGATAGATAGATAGATAGATAGATAGATAGATAGATAGATAGATAGATAGATAGATAGATAGATAGATAGATAGATAGATAGATAGATAGATAGATAGATAGATAGATAGATAGATAGATAGATAGATAGATAGATAGATAGATAGATAGATAGATAGATAGATAGATAGATAGATAGATAGATAGATAGATAGATAGATAGATAGATAGATAGATAGATAGATAGATAGATAGATAGATAGATAGATAGATAGATAGATAGAAGTTAACGCACAACCACTAGGCTATCGATGAGGCGGTCAACAACACGACATAGCCTGGCCGGAAGGCGATAATCAACTTCCGGCCAGGCTCTTAAGTGTATTAAAGTCTTTAATACAATTATTCGATTTTAAAACTCAATGGCAGTAACAGCAACTCATGCTTAGTTCAGTTCATGGAGATCTAAAGTCATAGATGATGAAAATCTTATTCGTTCCGAACCGCAGAAAGTATAGAAATGAAAAACAACTTTCTATTGCCATGATATCAAGGATGTGAGACATCACGAAGAAACCAACGTAACGTTTAGGTTAAATATTGACTCCCGACTGAAAGTGATGTAGAATATTGCCTGGCCACTTTGGTCAGCTACCGGGTCTGGTAAAATTTACTAAAATCAACTGACCCCGTGTATGTGTGAAATGAATATATTGTCAAACATCGCGAAAAACCACAAAAGCAATAAGGTGAAATTGAGAATCAAAATAAAGGCATATACTGGATTAGCACACGAAGCTGGTTTCTTGCACGTTTCATGTTGTGACAACATAAACAACACGTGTATAGACTTAGGGTTAATGTTTTTATTTGTATAATAATCTGTTTATTTTGCTTCTGTAAACAAACACAGATTTTGATATTATACAAGGGTCATTGACATGAAATAATACTTTTGCTACTTCATCCTGTATAAAACATAGGTGTAACATCGGATTATCGTCCCTTCTGTTAACACCTCCCCATCCTGGCCAGGATTAAAGTGGATTAAATTGTCAAGGGTTTCCATTAGGGGACAAGGTCACAATGGTATGCGGTGTTGAGATACCTGACCCAAAAATAGACCATTCACCAATACCATGTCAGGAACGATTTATGTATTTAGTATTTATGCCTGCTGTGTCAGTTTATTATAACATGTTTAAGCTCCAGTTGCATTAGCGAAAAATCAAAGCTTTGGAGCAATATGCACCATCTATGATCCTCATTTAGTAGATTTCTAGTCTTATATAATAGTTCAATATATGACCATACTTGTGACAAATTGTGATCTTTATTTTGAGACGGTCTTACTATATATCAGATTAGGTCGCGACATTGTCATAACATAAGCATACACACATGCTTTCTGTATACATGATGACTGTACCTGAGACATGGCTTAAAATTAAATTTAAAATTACATAATAAGGTGATTGCTTAAACAGATTAGCTGCTTATATAAGGGTGCATACTAACCTATGCATGACTATATATCACTGGCTTAGAATCAGAATTTCGTAAGTGCCTTCGTAACGACCTTATAAGACGGATACATATTTGAAATCTACATCTAAATGTGCTTCTTATGAGCCTATTGTCAGGAAAATCGGAACATGTCATGTTGACCAAACTGAAGTTGAAAAAGATTGTTTAACCATGAGTAAAGAGTGATTTTCAGGCATTTGTTCTTGTTTTCTCAAAATATTGATTTTGTAGTTACGACCTTCTTATTCTAAGCCAGCGATATCATCTCAAAAGTGAACAAAATTCTGTACTTAAACAAGTAGCATATATAATGGCTGAAAGTGGTCAACATTTTACAAATAGTCAATAAGATAATTATACATCAAGTTGGCTATAAAAGCTTTGAAGAGCTTTCAGTGTCTTGATATCTAATATTTGTTCTGTGCCTATATATATTGATATTGTGTATAGATTCTAGTGTGTTCAGCTCAGATTAAGAATTATCAGCTTGAACAATGCGTTCTTATTGGTAACACGGCTTCTTGAAAGAAAATTTGGGACAATACCCTCGGTGTGCTTTTATTGAACTTTGCTATATATTATCAAGGCATTTAGATATATTATAGGTACGTTGGTAAACATTCCTGATTTCGGGTATATTTTATCAGCACACTGACGACTTTCTGGTCACTAGCCGAAATTTTGACACGATTTTATTTTTTTCAGTTGTTATACCGCTCAAGCATCCTTTATGGAAGGTATTTGAATTGTGGATGCATGCAACTCTTCAAGACCGATTTTGAGGTCACAAAGTCAAAGGTCAATGTCACCAGGGGGCATAAGTGTTTCTGGAACACACCTTGTTAAACATGTATTAGTATGTAAAACAGTATGACGTACAATTTAGGGTATATTTTAAAGTTTAATAAGGCCTGCCACACACAACTAACGATGAGGGTTATAGATCAAACGACGCATTTGTTGATTGTAATATGTAAATCGGTTGTAAAAAGTTGAAGATTGACCTCGGCATCATTGATGAAAAGTTTATCAATCCACATTCTCTCGGACATTATTCGAGTACCTTGACACCATCGTTATATCGTAACAAATGAAAGGTGGGCGATAGTTACTGGTTTCACACGTCCTAGCTGTCAGGAATGTACTTGTTTATAGAAATTAACGAAATCGGCATGAAATTAAATTCTTGTTACTTGTCCGCTTCAAGGTCATGTTTTGAGTAATACTATGTGCGCATTTGACCAATAGTTATATTTTCGTACAAAAATGGACTGAAGGCATTTGTTTCAGGATATTGTACTTGCGAAAATAGTATCATGACCCTACCATTGTACGAGTATGTAGCATTGTGCCTGAAACCGATGGTTGCAAGTTTCATGCCGTCATGAGTTGGTTCAGGAACAGTTGAATTATATTGTTTCTGTAAGTTTCAAACTACTAAATATATGTATAAAGTTATACGTTCAGCATAACATGGAAATCGTCTTCTTTCAATTAATTTGCATGGCCCACTCTGGACCAGACTCTTATACCCTCGTGGCGATGGATAACATCAGAAATGAGGTGTCGATAGTAATTGGTATAGGTTGTAAGAAGGTATTTGTTTCACAGTCGACATAAAATAAATTAGTAACACAATACATGACTTTTGTGTCTTGTTTCACAGTCGATGGAAATAAATATAACCACACAATCATAAAATAATCTATTAGACACAACACATTGCCGAATCTGTAATAAATGCAAGTATATATATAGTAATACTGTTTAATGGCCTACTTTATAGCCCCTTAGATCCTATATATATGCCATAATATGATGCCATAAACAAGCAATTTAAGTTATTGGCCAAATTATCGAGCAATATCTTTCACGGATTTCGTTTCATAAATATGTGTTGTTATTATTATATATAAAAGTATTCGCAGTTACATATGAATTAATATAATATAATGGCATCAGCAGAAAGTTTAGTGTATAACAGTGTTACCTAAAGGATAAGTCCACTTTAGTTTGTCACTTTTTTGTGTGCGTATTTTAGAAAATTATGATGTGTGCCTTGTGGCTTTTTGTAGTTTCAGTAAAAACTGTGCTGATATTTACGGGGCCAAACCCTCACTCCAGTGATTCTAGATAGACTGAGCTTTCGGTCTCTGGTTAGTCCTAAGTTCTTGAAACCACACAACTAAATAGTATTTCATTTATGCCGCCAGACGTCGACCTTTTAAATTTTAAGATGAAATGGAATGATCAACGTCAAAGACCTTTGATTAGGTAGCATTTGGACTAGGTAGAGAGGAAAAGTATGCGCTTTAAGCTTGTTGTGAAAGAGCATTGCGAAATTGGTCCAGATTTTTTTTTTATAAAAGTGGTCCTACAGGAAAGCATGTACTTTAATTAATAAACATAGTAATTAAAGTACGTGCGGAAAGCAATTTAGAAATTTAACCAACTTTATTCATCGTGTGCGCTTGGTAGGACAGCGGACTGGATCATTACCAGTTTATTCAACCAAATACCTGTCTTTGATCGTTGAACATACGCTTATTGTTGCTGTGTGCACATATATATTCCGTACATATTTATTAACTGGTGTGTTTTGCTCATTTTCGAGTAGAACTTGGCTCATTCGTGGAATGTTAAACCGAAAAGAAATCGTTTGAATAGATGTACATCTGTCTATCCGCCTATTGACGGTCAGACCGTTAGTGTGCAAGATTAGTCTCCCTTTGTCTACAGCTTAAGACAATTAACCAAGCACCTGTCAAAATTCAATTAACGTTTCAATGGCGTGAGAAATTTCCTTTTTTGCGATGAGAAATTTCCGTTAAGAAACCATTGAATAAAAAGCGCCGACATATACCAAGTAGAAAAGTCACAGTTATTTTATGGCTTTACAGTTCCGACGATCTACGCATTACATCTATATTAATTCCAATTATCATTTTTGTTGCAAATTGAATGGCCTTTTAATCCTGTGATAATAGATCTATTGTCCCCGTTCACAAACTTTCAATGGACCACGAGTTTAGCGCATAGCATTTCTTCCGTTTATTTGCTTTACCTATCGCTGTTTCTTTTGAAAGAATTTAGATTTGTTGCTATTTTCGTTTCGCATTAATAATGGGCGGTGCTTAACTCGCTGTGTTTATAAAAAGAAAGTAGGCGTGTAGGAATATGCTAATTTTATGATAAGATCGTAGCTTTTCACACCCTGACGTCATGATAAACCGTTATTTGTTGCTGAGCAACAGCACGTTCAGCCAATCAGAGCGCGTATCGGCCTGTCAATCATTCATGGTTCGCGCCTAAGCGGGACGCGCCAAAGGCCCACCCACGAGCGTCCAATAGATGTTCGGTAGAAGTATACGGAGTTCCCACGTGTGTTTAGAGTTTTCATTTGTGCTGTGTAGTTTTCGTAGAGTAGAATCTATAACATTATGAAAATGGAGTCAAATGGACCAGCTTCACCTACTAATGGTACGGATGAGATACCTAACGATCCAGGGTATGTAGAAATTTTATTAAATTTAACTGACACTTTTGTCGCTCTCTTTGATTTTGTGTTTTGCTTTTCATCTTTACCGACACTGACATTTATAGGTCACGAGTTCAAATGATTCAAAATGGCCCTTTGTTTACACTATTTCTACCCGTTTCTCTTGCAGAAAGATGTTTATTGGTGGACTAAGCTGGCAGACAACTGCAGGTACATGCACTTTTACTTTAACACCTGTATTTATCGTTAAATCGCGCCGTATACATGTATTGTTTACATTTGTTAATTGGTCTCAAAATACCGCGAACGTATTCGGAACGCGTCTACTATCGTCGTTTACCGCTATGTTACCGTAAACTCGCTAAAATTAACGCTATGTTTTATTTTATTTTACAGAAAAGCTTAAGGAGCATTTTGGAAAATATGGAGAAATTAAGGAGTCGATGGTTATGAAAGACCCAACCACTAAAAGATCAAGGTGCGTGTAAATTAATAAAGGGTCCAAGTTGTTAAATTTGGATGATTCTAAGTTGTTTGTGGAAGTTTCTCTTAAAATGTGGATGACGTAAGTCATGTTGAAGGTTTTCACTCTGATTATAATCGTAAGCGCTATTTTGGATTGCATCGCTATGAAACTACGTAGGTAATATCTAAGAATGATAATTTTTATGATATTTATGTAGGAATACTCACTCACACAAAGTAAGTATTGCTGTAGACATAGAAGTCTGAAAGACGCTGTAGAATCTAGTTTGTAGAGTGTAGCTTTCAAGTAGACTATCCCAAAATACAGAACATATGTATATTTCTTTTCATGCAAGTTTTTCATGCAAGTTTTTCTCCGTTAATCGGCTATGTAAATATTTTTGATAAGGATTCATAGTGTTTAAAGTACCCAACTAACAGCTTACTGGCTGGCTTAACTTGTGTGTTATAAATTTATTTGTGTGTGTTAGTTTCTCGATTGAAATAATGACTGACATGGCATGGCTATCGTTTTCAATGTGTCTTATCATTTCCATTTGAAACATTTTACAACCGGGGTCATTAATGTCGTAAAACCCTTGATTAATGGTCTCTGCCTTACTGCTGGCCATAAAATCCTTGGTCTACACAAAATCAAATGTTCCCCCATCTTTTCTGTAAATTAAAACTCTTCCCTGCATAGGATTCTAGAAGCAGACACGAAGTAACAATTGAATTGACTTGTTTTTACACATTTTCTATTATAGGAATTGATTCTTGATTGTAAGAGATGGTGTGTATAATAGAATGCCCAGGGGACTCTAGGCCATATATAGTGTGTCCACTGACCTTATTCAGACTTGCCTTTTGTAGTTTTGCCTTTTTACACACAATTTGATTGGGTCTGCTGATTTCGACTGATAAAAATGGTAATGGTTTGGGGGTTATTTTGTGATAAAAATTGACTTGAAAGAAAACCATTGCCTGTTTAATCCTATTAAATATTTTCAATGGGTTATTTGAAGAGTTAATTTAGGGAACTATGCTTTTTTCTGTCCTATATGGGTACACAGTGTATGTGTAAAGAAGTCATAGTTTTATGGTCTTTTTATTTAAATTAAACCATTTCAAAATGCAGTTAATGTACATCAAAATAGATATATTGAACTTAAACACCTAAAATATATGTATATAAATAGGTATTGAGTTATAAAAGTTCGGTTAAAAAGATTTTTTATTTTTCAAATTCTGAATACCTGTCAAAATTAGTACTGTTAAACTACCTCCTTTACAATATAATCACCTGTGATTCTGTTAATGCGATGACTTCATCAAAGTATAAAATTAATTTCACGAGATTCTACTAATTATTGTAAAGGCTTCATCTGCTGGAATTCAATTATAATATGCAAGCCTGATATGTGTGATTAAATAAGTTCAAAAAACCAATCCTCAGAGGAAATTCCAATTGAAAATTCTAGATAGATTAATACCTAACAAAAAATCACAAGTACTTACATTCTTTGAAATGAAAGCATTTTACTTGATGGTTCTTGAGAATTTATGATCTTTAATTCAAGTTTGTTTCTTCTAACAAATACCCCAGTAATTTACCTCAAAACAAGGGTACATGTTTGTGCTGAATTTATGATGTCACTATAATTTGCGTGTTCATTTCCTGATTTTACAATCACTTCAAACATAAGTGTAACTGTTGTATATTTCATATAAACTGAATTCAAACTTAGGGACTTCTGTTCTAAATGTTTGTCACTGAAAAAAGTTATGTGCATGTAATTTTGAATGTCATTAGACCAAGGATAGATCTCTCTTCGAAATTAGGAAGTCTGACTCTGAGGTCCCCAAATTATACTGACAGTAACTGTTATCAACAGGCTTGTACTATACTGAATTGTGATATCTCTGCTCCCAGACAAATAAGATTTTCGTTACAATTAATATATGTCCATTTTCTTAGGTCAATATGTGTTTTTTGTGTCTGGTCAATATATTACCATATAAAGATTCTTTTGTTTCTGATATTCAGTACACTGACATATTGATATATGTTTGGTTCTGTATATCAAGGTTGCTCATATAATATCTCATAATATGTAGGTTCGAAAATGTCCCTACATTCGTAGTATATGATATATGTACCATACTATATTTAACTGTACCCTTGTGACCTTTTTGTACTTAAATTCTCCATATTTGGTACCACTTGTGTACATTGATGAATGAATCTCCGTATGATTTTATCTTGATTGAACCAAAATGCTTGATTTTCCACTAAATCTGTTTCTATGACGACACTTTAATGTTTAGACGATGTGTTAGAATCTTTAATGTAAATTTGACTGCTCTGAGATAGCTGAATCAGCGTTTTCTCCATAAAACATTGCCACGAAAATGAGGATGAAAATGAGAAATCATGCATGCGGCCATATTGGGTCTGGATATTAGCTTCTTTCAGTTTTAAGTGTATTGGCATATGGGGAAGCCTCTCTCCAATTCACAATCAATGTTTCTAGCCCAGAAGAATGGCGTTGAACATGATTGCTTCATTAAGACTTCTGTGCTCTGTATGCATAACTGCTGGTCTCGAATAATGTAAAGATAAAAATCAATGCCACTCAGCTTGGAATTTCTGTAATCTCTTTAAAATGATGCTCTGTCCATAGGAATTTATGTGTTTTTATGTATTTTCCGTTCTGAATACTGTTTGAACAAAGTCATAGTTGTGCTTCCTGCCGCCCTGATTTTGTAGATATTTTTGAAAGTTCTAAAACGACCCATGCATTGAAGCGGGGAGAAGTTATTTTTGATGTATCCTGTAATGTTTATAATAGGAATATAGGTCAGTACACAAGTGCAGGAACCTGGAGTTTTATTATCCAGTTGCGCTGAAATCTTTGACTACATCCATCCTTTGTTTGTCTTGAACCATGCTGTGTTTTGATTATATTCCAAAAAATCTAAAAATCCTGATTAAATGGAGTTTTAAGTTGCTTTCTAGCAAATCTATAGTCTAATATTTATACCTGAATATGATGAGCATAATTATTTATAAGACCTTAGAATCTTGAATATCTAGGTAACTGAACTGTTCCAAGAGTTTGCAGTACGACCTTGACAAAAAACCTTGTGTAGTATGTAAAGCTCATTAGCTCATTTACCTCGTTAGCACATTTTTGTTTAATTAATCTACTCAGTATGAGTGTTGGATAGCGTTTAATCTGTGAGTGCCAGATCGTATTGGAGCCCTTGTGTAAAAAATGTGCATACTTCTTCAAACAGACACCTATTCCCATTGCTAGCTATTACTACATCAAAGTCAAAACTACACATGAAAGAGGTGTTTACCAGGGGTAATTAATCATTTCAGAAAACTACTATACACTTTCTACATGTACACTTGGTCTATGCTGTGAACATGTGTTTGGCTTCTGTATTTTGTGCCCGGGTTTTACTTATTGACTTAAGATAACCCGAGCATTTTCTGATCACGCGCCCGGATTTATTCTTTTGTTCGTATGTAAGTAATGTATCAATGCCAACGCTTCAAAACTAGAACAGGTCTTTTCACTATCTGTATCATTATCTAGGCTTGCTCTGAAATTATGAAAAAAAACCATGTACATGTTTATCAAGTATATCATGATAGTTATACTGACTCAACCGTTACAGAGTGGATATAGCAATCCACCAAGCGGATCAGGAATCCGGTGATCAGGAATCGGAAATTTTGAATCCCAGAAGGGGTTTCTTCGGTGAACAGTGTGTGGTGATTGAGCAGTAATGGTTGCCTTACCCCCATCCCTGCCTGGTGCTTTGTATGAGAGGATAGCTTGGGGCAAGAGTATATCAAAGGCTCGGTGCTTAAATAATGATACCTACATCAATTTAGAGAGGCATGTACCACAGTTTTGCACTAAGCCCTCGAAATAGGTTCAGGAAGAAGCTTAAGGTGACAGCCCAAGACAAAACTGTCTGGTCCTTAATTAGTTAAATTAGATGATATTGATAAATAAACTCCATATCTTTGCAGTATTTATCTTGACAGCCATGTACTAATTCTTCACCTCATGAAGTTCCTTTAACTCACTTCACACTGGGTAACATATTTATGACTACACCCTCTATCAAAATCTGCATACATATGAAATACCTGTGGGATAATTTTGGGTACAAAATTTGATAAATTGAAATTTTGCCTACAACTACAAGCCCTGCTTTATAATATTTTTTTGCCTGTAAATTTAAATGTGGTAGTTTGCGATAAATGCATCGTTACACATGTAAGTATTATAACTTATGACTCACTTTCTGAATAGGTACACAATAAATTAGCATACACCTATTCCAGTTTTAAATGTGTACAAAATACTACAAAATGCTTCGTCTTTGATTACAAACTCATTTGGATGTTCCTGAATATAATTGTTTTGTGGAATAAAATTCTTGGCAAGCTTAGCTATTCTCTAATTCTCTAATATTTAAGTTTTTTCAACACTCCTTAGAATTCAGTAGACATTGTGATTTCATTTTCTTTTTTGTCTTCTAGTAAGTACAGATAGTGCAGGTATATTACTGGTTATACCCCCCAGATAAGACAAATGGCAGCCTGCTATAGCTTGGCTATTTTGACCTGAGCCTGGCCCCAATGCAAGAATATGTTACAAGGTTCTTGCTTTAAATATAACACTTTCCGCAAGCAAATCGTGCCATATCGGTATTTCAAATTTGTGGTTGCATTACATCTCGAGCTTCTTCGTGATACTCCCCGATTATGAAAACACACAGTTGGTGTTGTAAACGTAGGCTATATATCGACTGTTAAATTATGCTTATCAAAATGTTGGGCTCGTGTCAAATTGGCCAAGCTATACCTCTCTGTTGAAGGTATAGCTGCAAGCAGGTGACTTCAGCTAATTGAATCTATCATGGAAACCAGTGCCTGTAGTTAAATAATGTAAATAATTGTGTTCATTATAGAGTAAAGGTTAAGATCACTGTTTAATTGAGCCAGATGGGCCTTGAAATCTCAGTTACCATGGCCACCAGACTTGTGTTTAACAGGTTTAATATTAAACTTGGAGTACATGCATCAAATTATAAGAAATGATGGGGTATTGAACTTGGCATTTGCTGCATATTCTGTGTTTTGACTAGTTTTGAGCAAGTTAACAATAATTCTTATTTCAAAAATTTATTTATCGATGGATTTCCGTTTTCCAGCCATTTTATGATTCATCCGACCTTAAGAAATTGCGCATTGTTTTGGGATATCCTTACGTTGGTTCTTGGTTATATATAGATACTTGCAACAGTATATATCTTAAAGTTACTCTCTTCATGGATGCCATGAAAATTGAGTTTGGCTTAATTTAAAACTTAAAGAAAACGAGTCCTGGTGAACTGTTGTGTGGCACTGTTGGGTAAAAATATAATGATTGCAGTGTTGAGAAATCATGACATATAATAACAGCCAACAACTGCATTGAAGTCATGAACAAAGGGACATGACGGGGGGGGGGTGATTTTGAATATTTTTCAGTGATAAACCCTTACCTCATTGCCTTTCTTAGTAGTAGTAACTTGCCGTACCCTGGTCTATCGTATGCAAATAGAGAAATGAATTAACTGGATTAAATGACATTTCAAACTTCAAAGAATTCAGTTGTAAACATTTAAAGTAAATGAAAGGTGAAGAAGGGAACAAGACATTCACTTGGAGACTTGTAGTTGATAGTTTTACTGTTATAAAATCACATAAATGGATGCAACTACATATAAATATCAAATAAAAGGAACTGCTGACAATATGACACGCTGTGCGATTAATTGTTGGGTGATGTAAAACTGCACTCAGATTCACGTTTATATCTGTAAAATAAACTTACTCATATTTTCATGATTTTGATCCGTTGGAATTTAATGCTTTATTGTGATTTTGTTACTCTGAGCCTATTTGATTGTTATCACTTTATTATATTGACTAGGGGCAGAACTCATTTAGCATTGATTTGATTTAATTGCAATGTCATATTCCATGTAAAATAATTAATTCATTGTTTTAATTAGCATAAGTGCATTTTATATTAGAGTATGTTATGAAGCGTGAATGGTTTGATTTGGTACATGTTTATACCTGAGTTTCTCATTGGAATATTAATGTGCTTTAAAATATGCTATTTCATCATTTGTCAGATGTTAATTTTAATTTTTCCAAGCCAGTTCTCATTTTCAAAACCTGCTTATGAGTGACGGCTGAACTTTTCTAAGTACTATTACATAGAAATTTCAATTCCTGACTCATGTCCTTTAATGCCATGCTTGCGATGCAATTTTAAAGCAAATGGTAACTTTTAGACTTAACAGGTGGTGGTTTGCCAACAGATCATACCTGAATTGAACCCTGCTACACAATTCAAACATTAACCTACCTTCTGGCATCAGAGGCTGGTGGTAAAGGTAAAATCCACTAAGCAATTCAAATTACGGTGTAGCACACAGACTCTGCGAAAATTGTCGGTCCTCCGGTCCTAACTGTCTTATATAATTATTGATGCTTTTATAACTTCGCTTCAGGAACCTGAACTCAGATTCTTTCATTATGTTCAGTAGACATTGTGAAGGTCAATAAATTTGTTTGTTAATAATTACTTGCCTGTACCCCGGTATATTATGTATCAGCCATTAAAAAATACAAAATAATTATATTTGTCTCGTTACAGAGTTATCCATCCTTAATGCACAGTAGGGGTGTAATGGTACGCTCACCTCACGAAATGATACGTACCGTCAGTTTTTCTAACAGTTTGGTATATCTCGGTATGATACAATATTCTCTAACAACTGCTTAAATACTTCAATTTTTAAGTAATAATGGATTTGTTGCTTCTATAACAGCAAATATTATGTGCCTATCAACTATTTTAAGTGAATTTAGTCAATATGAAGCATATCTCAATACAATTAAAACGAGTGATACATGGTAATTATACATAATCAGAAGGCTGTCAGGTGTTTTCTTTGTCTGCATATTATTTTGCTTATAAAAAAGCTTATACCGAACCGTACCGAAATTTAGAAGTCTTGTATGGTGAACCGTGTTGGACTGAAGTCCGCGGTATTTCGTATACCGCGGTATACCGTAACAGCCCTAATGCACAGACCAGAATTTACTATAATAGCTTGATGCTTATTATATAATATATTAAGTGATGTACTCCATATTTTCACCTTAATATCAAATAAAGTAAAATAGTATTGCCTTTATAATGACTCCTGTGCTTATCAGTTTATTCTAATACCTACATATATTCCCCCGTACATTCAGTCTTCTACAACACGTCCCAGTACTCGAGCCAGTAAACTATACAGTATAAAAACAATAAATTTTAAAATGTATATGCAATAAATTATAAACCAACTCATATTTTATTAAACAGCAAAATGGAAAATTAATAATAAATGAAGTTGAAATACATTCCAAGCTCTTGATTGACTTTGATGTGAGTTTGCTGGCCTCGCTTGGCTGCTCACAAAACAAGTAATTCACATTAAATTGTGAGATCGTCAACGTAGCGCATCGTGATCTTAGCTTGTCATGTGTGACCTCTCAAAATGTATTGTCCCATTAATTAAGAAACATAGCTTGATCGTGTATTATAAACTCATTATTTATACATCATGGTTCAGTTTATGTTGTCTATCAAATGTACAGGTACACTTAGTGTATTATTGACAAATTACATATCTAAAAATTACGTGTTTTGAGGTGATTCATGTAGTGGCAAATGCATATGCATGTATTTAATTATAAACAAACACAATATTTGCAGTTTTCACTACCTCTGTTAAATGTTATGCATTTTCAATTTAGCAGCACATAAGACCCATTTTGACCAATATTTGTTAATTTAAATATTAGTACTTATTCTGAAATGTTGTTCATAATTTTTGTTGAATGCAGACATTAAAGTTCTGGGCACTGTTTTATCAAAGCATTTACGCTAGCGTAAACCTAAGATTTCCTAAAATATTGCGTACGTCGATAATATTTGCGTAAATGCGTTTTACAAAGATATTTTAGTTCACATTCTGTCGTAAGTTTTAGCTTATTTCTACGCCAAGGATGGGCAACCCTAAATGGCAAATATGAACGTAAGTGAAGAGTTTTTAACACGCACTGATGATTTTTGACCGTCGCATGTTGATTTTGACCGTCGTTTGTTGTTTTAGACCGTAACTTGCTGTTTTAGGCGTGATTAATAATCAAATCTTGACGTATATTTATTCATTCTGGTACCCGTTATATTTGTTATATTGGTTATATTGTGTCCCGAATTACGTTCAATCTTCAATATTATTTGCGTAAATGTATGCAAGTACTTGCGATCGTTTAGTAAAACACACTTACGAGTTTGCGTAAGGTGGATATCTATGCGTAAATATACGCGACATTTACGCATTGTTAGTAAAACAGTGCCCTGGGCCCTACATTAAATCATCTAAATAGGCAAGGTTGTTTGGGAACTCCAGCATTATTTGATGGTAGAACTATGACGTGTATTAGTATGATCAGTAGATTCATTGGCCGACAGTGTACTGGAGTCAGGCGGCTGTGTTTACTCGTGATCAAGCCAGGATTAGTCTAAAAACTCGTACTTTTGTCTAAACTCATACTCGTGTCTATGTTTGTATAAAACTTTCCAGTACTTGAGTCCCAGTATTTCAGCTGTATTACGTCCCTCTGTGTAATGAAGATAATTGGTCGAAAGTCACGCTTCTCAATATGAATTAGGATTTTGAAATTGGGACGATGAGAAAAATGTCTGATTCAGAGACGAGTTCAATATAATTCGAACACGAACTTAATTAGACCAGCCAGAGAACTTAAGCTAAATGAATTTCATCTCTGTATAAGAATTTCCAAGAACCTTGTTGTATAATGAGAAACTATCTGCACGATTCTCGGCCAATTCAAAAACGATTCTCGGCCATTTCAAAAACGGGTTTTCCCAAAACTTGGTTTTTGGTAGATGTATCATTCATATATTGTTATTTATAACAAAAGTCTCAGGGAACTATAGAAGTTCTACTCACATCAATAAGAGTCTGCAAAATACCCTGATACATGTGTGATTACTCAAGCCTAGGTCCCACTGAGGAAAACATTGTTGGTGACTTGTAATTGAAATTCAATAAATGCATTGAATTAACTTGCAATGTCACCAAATGTCCATAACTTATATGAATTTCCCCTAGACCAGAGGGTCCTGTCTCTTGAAGTTCATTCAAATCAGGTGTGCATCACAGAGGCAAAAAAAAGCTCAGTGTGACCTAGGCTTATTAAATTTAAAAAGCGCTGCTGAGGGTACAAAGTCATGTACATGTAACAAAACATTGTGGTGGCACCCTCATGGACAAGAAAGTACCAATAGCAATGTAACTATTTACTGATGAAGCATCCCACACAGTTTTCTCCGAGTCTATAGCTGCATAGTATGTTGCCAGTCCTGATATTGGTGTTCTTGTAATTCATACAGGTGGAACCTAATTCTTTGTGTCAGACTGAAAACTGATTTAGAAGCTGTCTATGTTGTTATCTCGAGGAAAATAGCTCCAGATATTTGAGACATGAGTACATGTGCAAGAAGGTTGCTACTGCAAGTTTGGTTAACAAGTTTACTTGGTCATACATTCTGTTGTCAGTAACAGCTATAATAAAACATCAAGTACATAATGTGTTTCTTTGTGGAAAGCATGTATGTTACTCAGCGTGTATGTTGATGTTTTTGTATGTGGTGGTAATGAAGTAAAGTGTCAAGTTTTGTATTTGAATATCAGCTGCTAATGGACTTAAAGTCATTAACTGCTTTCTTATGTTGATCAAGTTGACTAAATGTGTCCCACATATTTAACTTGTTTGTGCATTAAATTTTTTTAGTCAAGACCCTTACTTAGCCTGGAACCGTTCCCTTAGTGGTTACAAGTAAGAGTATGTGCGGGCCAGAGGCACGACGTCGTGGGTCAAAATGGTCCCTTTCTCAGTATTTTTAGGGTATTTTTCTGGGACAGGTTGTCCTGGGTAAGGATAAATTTGTCAAATTCTCCAAATCACTGGAGAGTACTACCGTGTAGTGAGTTCTTACACCTTTAGCATACAGGGACCATGCATCCAGATGGGCTGGAGTTATTTGCAATAATGAGTCTAGTAATTGTCATGGCTATAAGAGTTTTGTCAGAAACCCCATAAAATTGGAAAAACTGGTTGAACCCTTTTCTGGGAATGAAATATTTGGTCTGACTACCCCTTTCAAAAATTGCTGGATCCTTGCATGTTCAGCCCTGATATACTGTCAGTTGGGGTCTTGTACTTTAAGCCCTGTATATGCCTTTCATT
The DNA here is from genome assembly GCA_963678985.1 of Spisula subtruncata. Classification (NCBI taxonomy): domain Eukaryota; kingdom Metazoa; phylum Mollusca; class Bivalvia; order Venerida; family Mactridae; genus Spisula; species Spisula subtruncata. The sequence continues at coordinate 21,103,215 of OY787672.1, read as the reverse complement.
TCTAGTGTCATATAGTCATCGGTTATTGTACTGGTGTTTGCTTTAATTAAACAGACCGTACTTTCTAAGAATAAAGTAGCTGATGGTGTCTAGTTAGATAGTAAGACCTTGAATGTAGGCTAAAAATGCACAAGAATGCAGGCTATGTATAAGTGTAGTTTTGTAGAACATTTTTGCAGACAAATTATTGAAGATGCCGTTGACAGACTTGTTTATACATGTACTACCATAACATGTATGTTTCTTATGATGTATGTACATCTCTCTGATAAAATGTTGTTGCCTTCACTTTCCTCCAGTAATCAGATTCCTCAAGGCACCTTTTCTCTACTTTTTGAATGTGATCTTTCTTGTAATTATGCTTGTAATTGGGTTAAACAGACATCTTGGGAATAGAGTTCAGGGGAGAGAAAGTGTAAATTATTTGACATCTGACTCTTCATTATAGAGGTTCACCAGATTCTCCAGTCCTTTTAAATTTAGTTGTTTTTGCATAATTCAGAAATCTTTTTAAGGATTACTATTTTTACTGCACATTTATCTTAATTTCAATAATTTTTTGGTTAATTACATAAATTCATGAAATCACTTGCAGACACTAAACTATTTTGCTCAATAAAAAAACGTAAACTTTGTCATGAAAACAGCTACTGGTTCTTCAATAATTGTTCTCTGGTCCTTCTTGATTCTCAATGGCCTCGTTTCTGTGCGAAAATCAAATCAACAGTCAACTCTTGAATTTTGAAAAACAGTTAAGGTGAATTTTTTTATCTGATTTCCAGTATTCTTCAATGAATCGCTCATTGGCATATTGTACTGATCAGGTTCGGCAGAAAATTCCAGGTGCATGCTGGGAGTTGTTTATATTTCACTGACTTTCCGATTTTTCACATGTTTCTGGTTCATTAGATATTGGTATATTCTGTTTAAACAAGTTGTAAACAATCGTAGTGATGATATTCTGTAGCTGGTTCGAATTATTGCCGTGGAAATCGTGAATTCTGAACCACCGTAACTCCCAACGTTCCTCGGTTTGTAGTTGTGTCGTTATTGCTGCAAGCTCTTGGAGTTATCATCCCTTCTATTATAATTGAAAGTGAACGACAGTACAGCTGCTCAATTCAACTTTATTGCATTTTTCTGGGGTGTTAGGCGAAACTTGTCCTCTTGTTACAAGAATTCCACTAATATAATGAAACAAGATTTTGAGTGTAGTTCAATGAAAGTGTATGAGCATTCATGTGATTTAAAATAATTTGATGGAATTTGAATATTTTATTGATTACAACTCATTGAGTAGTATTTTGGATGATATTCTGATACCCCCACCCCCCTCAATGGTCTTCGGTACCAATAATTGTACTGGGTGCTAAAATAGGGTCCGTTGCCTTATATGCCTACCATTTTTCCAAAGTGTATTTACTGGTCAATCAAATCCGTAGCATTTGGCAAACATTTGTTTGAATATTTTCAGATTGCTTAAGAGTTAAGACGGGAGAGTTTGTTTGTGCATTGTTTTGTCTGTCTCTGTGTATTTAAAATTTACTGCAGCAACATCCTCCTAAAAACTGCCAGCATGTTTCATTAGCTTTTGTGAGCCATGTTTGAAGTATTTCTCCTAAATTTAATCACAATTGTGTGGGATATATTTCTTCCTGTGCACCTGTATACTATAAACTATGTGCCGGTTATTATGATATGTACGGTAGTATATTGTACAAGTTACATTGAAAAAAAGAATTCCGAACTGTTGTAGGTTGCCTTGCATGTGAAACCCATTACTTTATTTAACATGTAAACTATTGAAGCCAGTATGTCGACAGAAGTATGGTGACTCAGCTAGACATCACTCGTTCAACATTCTTAAATCACCTAAACTTGGACCCGATTAATTCACCAAAAACCTAATCTTATCGTAAAACTATGGGTCGGCAATCTTGACCTTCAGCAATTTTCCTTTCTTTATCTTTGAGTATATATGGCTGTGCATTTTTTACATGCTTCAAACTGACAGTAAGTGCGTCTCATTGGATAATTGATATACAAGTTTTATCTGATCCACCCATTTACACCTGCATTTCAATATTGGACTAATCCAATTATAATCTGGTTACATAATGTTGGAGTGTTCCATTTTCATTATCAGCGATGGTCAGGTGTCTTGAAACACTAGACATTAGATTCTATTTTAGTATTATTTAAAATATGGAATTAAAGGCTTTCTGCTTATACTTTGGCCTCGCTTGAAATATGAAAAGGGATCAAATTTGGCCCCATTCTTATCTTCATGTCAATCAAAGGATCTATTTAAAATCAATGCAGTTTTGTATTGAAATATCATATATGAAATTATATTAGGTTCAATATGTGGGCGGTACGCCGGTACCTAATATATTTGAGATGAAAAAAAAACAAAAAACTTTTTTTGCCCTCCCGCAGCCATTCAACCTGCTATTTGTGTTTATTATTGTTTAAAATGTGAATCTATCAATAACTAATTTAAATAAATATGCTAGACCTTTTAAAATCGAATACTCGGTATTAAAAAAGTTAATATGCAATTTCACTTTATTTACTCGAGCAATCAGCAATTTTAGCTGACAAAAGTGTTGAGTATGTTATTTTCAATGTGATATGAATAGTACATTTCCATAGTTTTGATAATGATTGAAAGTATTTTTTTTGTATAATTTGGGGTATCATCGAAATAACGATAATTTGAAATTCTTCTTTTCATTTTGTTGATAATGATACGGGTTACAAGTAATGTACTTGTGACTTTAAATTCTTTACAAGTATGATTTTGTAATTGTATTACATAACCAGATGTCAATTGTTACTTTTGTGTATGAAAGCCTCTATCATAACAATACGACAAGTACTCTTATAATTGAATGTGGCGTATGACTTAAATTGTACGACATATTCGTGTATGAATTCTTCAATTGATGTCAAGAGTTGCGGCCCCTCTTCTTCTCCATTATTAATATTGATCCTAACCACTTCATTCTGTAATAAAACCATTGTACATAATGGGATCTATTGTAAACGGTGAAATTTCAGCTAATTCGCTGTGCAAACAATTGCAACTCTCTTTCGTTCCTTTTTAAAAGTGTCCCTGATAAGATAATGTAGCTTAAGTGGTAAAAATATTGATAATAACATCGAGCGCATGTTCAAGTGTACGTCTTCTTTTGTATGGGTAAAATTAACTCGATTTTTTTGCACCCAGTATAAATCCTCTATTCCATATTAAATTATTCTATCGAGATTGATTTTAAATTTTTATTCAAAGATTTGAATTGAAATGTACCTGGTAAAATTGTGTCTTTCAATTGTCGTAAATAACATGAAGTGGTGATTTGATTTGTGGAACTAATAACAAAGTCATTTATATGCTGTCTGATTCAACTACCTAATATATTTCATCTATCTATTAAGGCTATTCATATGGCTGGTGACATTAAGTATACTTAATCCAATTTTTGTAAAAAGGAAATCTGTATTTATAGACATTTCAATCAATGATTACCATACATTTGCCCTCAAATCTGAACTGAAATTTTTCCTGGTACCAGTAGCTACCGGTATTGTAAAAAAGCATAGGTGAAAGTACACTAAATGTAAAACTTTAGTAGGCAACGTCCCACTAAATGTTCTGTCATAGGATAGGTTAATGAATAGATGTAGTCCAGAATGTACATAGTGCAAAAAAGCGGTAACTGCTTCTATGTTGGCACTGACTTTCAATGTCCTTGCTTGGAAACCTTGATAATATTATGATAGTTTAGGCAGCAAATTTCGTAGGTAGATTCTAGATTTCTTTGTTCGGGTTGGCATTTCATAAACAGTTGCCATCTGTTTTATAGATAAGTCTGTTTCGTCTTTGTCTTTCTGTGTATGTTGCCTTGTTTCCGCACAATTCTCGTATTATACACAGAATCGTGTTGATACTTGCGTGTACAATGTGTACTCTGCATGGATAGTTGTTTGGTAATTACGCTACCAGATGGCCGCATGTTTGATCTACCAAACTTTATTAAAATTGATAATCTATTTTTACTTTCAGGGGATTTGGTTTTGTCACATATAAAGATGCATTAGCAGTAGATCAATGTTTAGAAAACGGACCTCACATGTTAGACGGGAAACAAGTGAGTATAATTTTATGGTCATGTGCCCTTCAAAATATGAGTCATGTGACCTCCAAAGTCATGTGATCTCCAATATCAAAGTCATGTGACATTGAGCAGTTGATATTTTGACCTTGTTTTGACCTTGAATACTGATTGTGTGACAGTGTCTTGTAGAAGCAGGTAACATAAGGGGAGGCAAAAGATATTGTCTGGTTACTAGATAAATTATAAACTTGAAATGTTTATAATAATAATAATAAACTCTATATTTATGGGATTGACATTTCTGTTTTCGGCTGATCAGGCTAAATTATTTATTTCAATATTGCTTACAAGATAATAAGAAACAAATTGTTTGTGCACATGATAAAAGATGCATTAATTATTGCATAAACTGGAAGTGTCTCCAGTCTGTAAGAATATTCAATTATATAATGCTAAACAAGACTCTAGTAAATAATAAAACTGCAAAGACATGTGTTTTAATGTCAGGCAAGAATTTGTCTACATGGTTTTAAGTTTAAAGTTTGGTAAGCATTGACAGTCATCAGGCAAGTTACAAGCTTACTGTTGTCAAATTAAATGTTAGTGTGATGTTACCTGCCCGTTGCATTCATGTCGCCGCGTATATTATTTCAAAGAATGTCTTTCATTTGTCGTGTGAATATAATTTTTTTAAGTTATCTGCAGTTAAGTTGTACCGTGTCAGGGGAAATGTTAGATATTCTTTCAGTCCGTTATGTTAAAGATAGGGTTACAGATGTTTGTCTGGATGAGTCAATGACACTCTTCATTTTAAAGGTACAGAATTGTCACTCTTTATTTTAAAGGTACATAGTCATTATTTTGTGTTAAATCATGGGGGGGGGGGTAAAGTTGAGAGAATTGCATTAGTGTCTTTATTTAGGTATACTCAAAAATATATATACTGCATTCAGTGCATTGTTAGTTAATTGGCTTATATTACATGCTTATCAAAATATATGATACTGTTACCTGCTATCCTTATCTAAAAATGTTCAAAATTAGTTTGCACTGAAAAATGTTTGGCACTGAAAATGTTTATCTTAGACTAGCATGTTTGCAGCCCATCTAGAAACTTTTACATGTTTCTTAGAAGGAAGGCATTTGTAAACTTTCTTAAAATTGTAACATAACAAATTTTGATGGAAAACAAGACCATCTACCTTTTTAAGGCAAATCTTCCTTTTCAAGGGAGGCAACTGCTTAGACTCGAAGCATTTACCTTGTGTGGAGCATATATTGCAAATTTTTTATTTCTTTCGGCTAAAAATTGTTTTAACGAAATTTCATTGGTGCATTCAAATATTTTCAGCTAAATCTGCTTATCTCAAACTAGTACAATGTCACATGACTTTCATTCTGGTGTATAAAAGTAGGTATGCTCGTGTAACAGTACAGGTGTATTATCTTTATCGTGTATATTTTGTGACATGAGAAGTATATTTTATGGCGTAAATCCTGTGAAACTGTTTGATTATTGGACAGGTTATGTTTGTGTCCAGTACTCAATTCAAACAAACCGGCCCTTACTGTCAGTGTAGTACTGGTTATACATGATGACTTTTTGTTTACCATATAGTCAAGTGTCACTGTATGTCCATTGTCCCATGTTTATATGACTAGTGTATGCGGTCTTTATTACTTGTGAAGAAGGTCAAATATCAGTTGTATTGGCTTGTCACAAACTATTTGTCTTCTCACTGTTTGATTAGGGACTGTTTGTTAAATATTTCACGCGCTCTAATTGATTGACCGTAGAGTTCTTCAACGTGTAACGCTTAGCACCTCCAAGCCTGTGAAGTTTGTGCGCGTTTCGGTCGAGCGATTTTTCTGAATTCACATTATGAAGCCTACCAATTGTTCCTCTATACACTTTTCCAAACGCAGGAAGAGGGCTTAAGTTTTTTCAAACATTTAGTGTTTACATATTTATTCAATAACCCGAACAAACAGTTACATCACAATAGAAAAGTTCGATTTTGTATTTACTAATATTTGCTAACGATCGCGGGTCGGTAAATTTCAAAAGGGGGCGTCGCAAGACATTGTTCTGCCACCACTCTGAAAATCCCTGTCTATAGACCAAAAATAGAAGCTGCACATTAAAAACGGTGTCGAGTCAATTCTCGTGTCAATTTTAGCTACGCCGACTAACGTGTACCTGCTCCTACCGGTTTTAAAAAGCTGTCTTGTTCTACCAGTTTTTGTGAGGTGTTCTGATCATATAGATGTCATCTAGTGTCAGATAGGAGAATATAATCGCTCAAGTGCATCAGATTTTACGCACCTGACCGCAACAAACACCTTTGACTGGGAACTTGTCATAGTTTACTTCATATACATCTTTTTGTGATAGATTTTCGTCTGTCCTACATCAACAATTCATCACTAATTGGCAAAGTTTGCCCGTAAAAACGTTCTAACGGTGTGTTTAACTTGAGACGGATTTGAATATTTGAACAATTTTGTGTTGAACTTTATTAATTGTTTGCATATTTTCCTACGTGTTTAACCAGCTAGGAGTTGGAATATAATTAAAAGTTATTGACTAAGTTTTATCAGTTTGTGAAAGTAAGATCATATTAGAACATGGAGAACTTGTATTATGTCTATCCACAGGTTGATCCAAAAGTTGCATTTCCAAGAAAAGCACAGCCAAAGGTAAGTTTTATAATTTCTTATAAATCTACGTCTCCGGACATTTATGTATTCTTCAGTTTCTTCTTCGCTAAACTTTCTTGTTAGACAAGATTTTCAAGATTTTCGGCTTCGTGATGTATTGATCCTTGTTTCTGTGAAAATAATCCAACTTTGTATGAACATATTCCCCACATTGTCTTCACTTAATCTTTTTGTTCCCATATGATTTGTGTCTCAAAACTTGTATAAATACTTGGTTCAATGCAGCTCACTGACTTATTTATTTCTTATGATACAAAATTGTGTTCAGAAATTCTTTTCTGTATGTAATATTACTTTCGGAGTATGGCAATGTTCTTTGATTTAGTTTTCTTTTCTTTGTCAAATCTTGCGTTTGATTTTCACCCTGTTTATCGTAATGGTGCTTCACTAAAGTGAAAGATAAACAAAATGAAGGCTGTGTATTTTGGGGTTTATTGGCTAAAACCTTCTTTCAGAGATTAATTCCTCCGATCTTCACTTATGTTATTATTAACAATAAAATACATAACACATGGCAAATGGTAAAATAGAGGATTTATAACTACCGGGTATTAAAAATGAATGATGTATTTTCTATTTTCATTTCCCTGTTTATCTACATATAGGACAGTGCATTCATGTGTATATTAAATCCATGTACATGTGCTCTATAATACCGCATAAATTTGTGTCTCTGGCCTGGTTCTTTTCAAGTTTTTGTATACAAATTAATCTTCATTTTCATACTGAAGCGATTACACACACGGGCACACACACACACACACACACACATATCTTTCTTACTCTTCATTCGATATATCAAAATCTCGCTCTTGTCTGTATTTTGGAACTACTCTGGGTAACTTCTATACCTATTGCTTGAGACTGAAACTGAGTATTAGAAGCACAGCTGTTTTATCTATTTCGGTTCTTTTAGCTTGGGTGAGTTCTGTTTTTAATGTTTTTCACTGTACGCACAGTACTATAATACAAGCGGTACACAAGGTTCTCAGTACATGAGAGTCTCGAAGCATACAGTAATACCATCTCAGTACAATTTGGTTTCTATCAACTTGAAGGCAATCTTGCCATAGAATCATACCCTGCTGGTGTTTAGATTATACTGGCAGCCTCATAGATAAATATTAATCTCTTACATTAGATGTATATAGTTCTTGGGGGAAGAAAAAAAGAAAAAATCCTTCCCCGTTTTTTTTCTTACTTCTACAAAGGTCAAAGTTCTTGAAGCTTCGGATACACACATGATATTTTTGTGCTATCTTCCTTGGCATAAATATCGTACTGGAGTAATTTAATGGCTTTCCGAAATTTTCTTTTCATTTTTTTTGCTGAACATTTAGAGAGTCAATGCCCTGTTATCGGACATTATGTGTCTGTATAATAATGTTTCGTTTGTTGAGTAACATAATATTGCTCTACTATTACAAATACACAAGGGACCCCCATGTTTGGACTGACAATGGAATATGATAACCAATTTTACCAAAATCCTTTAAGAATTTCCTTATGCCCTTATTTGGTTTTAATATGTCTTCAAATTATTCTGGATAAAAAGTTTAAACAATAACATCTTTGGTATGACATTTTTGGAAACAAGGTCTTGATCTATTAAGCCAGAGTAAGGATCCATGCATTGCCCTACTCCAAATTGGTTCAACTCCCTCCGAGTTGTTTACTGTTACTGTTAGGACTTGTTTCTTGTCTGATCATGCTTTGCCTCATTTTTCACTCTCCTCTCATGTTGAAGTATAGTTTCCTCAGAGAAAATTATATTAGTTTGCAAAATGTAATACTCAATTTCCTATTAAATGTTGTTATCAATTTTATTGATAACACATGTGGACCAGAAACTCATAGAATCCAAACATTGGTTTTAAATGGGATTTTCTTGTCCAATTTTCTTTGTTGTTGCACCAGATTTCTAGGATATCAAAAACACTGAGAATTGCAGACTTTTGGTTATGTCAGATTAATTTGTTTCGACAAAATGAAGATGTGCTTTCAATATGAATTAATTCAGAAGCCGAATTTGTGTTGCGATTTTGTCTATCATTATTTTTGCTGTTGTGATATTTCGATTTTTCCGTTTTTTCCGCTGTCTCATTTCCATTTGTGTTTCAGTTCACGTTTAAACTTGAATTGAGGGGTTTGTTCTCTCTGTGTTGCATGTGGTACTTTTCTTTTTCCACCATGATCATGATGATTGTGAAAGTTCAATGCATCCACCCATGTTTCTCATGATTTAAAATCTTGTCAATTGGCGAGTTCGACAAATTATGGTTCTTCAATGCTTGTATTATCAACGGCTGTGTGGGGCCGGATACAAGGTTTTTCATTTCATGCTATTTGGAATAAAATACCTGGCAATTTGTTTTGATTGTATGATCAAGATTATAATGTAAGCGGGTGTCAAGAGTTTTCTGGTTTGAATGGCAATGTGTCTATCATTCGATTTTTGCGTTTTACTTGCATTCTCCGTGTCTTGTTAGTTTTGTTTGCGGTCGGTTATGCGATCCCTGTTCTGCCAGTTTTTCTGGTTAAGGGTTTTACTTGTTGTACTTGCTAATTCACTGGAGTGTGTGTGTACAAAATAGGGTGATAAATCTACTAAACAATGTTTATTGTCATTATGGAAATTTATGAAATTATACATTCAGGCTAACTATGTATATACCTTTGGTAAACAGGGGGAATGGTTAATATTAATGACTTTAATTTCGGGTTTTTGAAGATATTTCACAAACTTTGTTTAAGTTAGCGTAATTTATTATTAGTATCCTGGCAGTATGTTAATGATAAAGTACAAGCATACCCTTAGTGTGATGTTTGCTTAAAATTACCATGTATGTTTGGGGTATTCATTTGTCACAGAAAACCTGTGATTTACAAAGATATTAAACAAGATAAAAGCCTGGTTGGCCGCATGCCCTATGGCCATAATGGTCCATGGCCAGTTGGTCACCATAGTTAACACTACCTGCTGCAATATCAGGTGTTTGGTGTGGTCAATACTTAAAACAAATGTTTTTAGAAATGACCTTACAACTCCTTGTTTGTCATTTGTCAAGTTATACAGTCAAATATTTCATTCAGTTAAAGCATGATTCCTCAAACCCTGTAGCTCTGAGTCAAGAAGATTGCGCATAAACTGTAAAAATTTTTGACCCCAAAAAGCTAATCTCGTTTTGCTTGTATATACATATTACAAGAATGACTGTCTGTATAATATATGCTGATGTACATGTCATGATATGGCTGAAGCATTTAAACATTGACATATATGTCATTATGATGACCATGTAGCGACTTGCTTTTTATGGTCAGTTTTGTTACTGTGTATGATAGGTTAGGTCAGTATGTTGAATTATCTACACATTGGGTGGTTTATTGCACCAAGATTTCCTACTAGTTATTCAGTAGCTTGAGAGGTTAGACTTTGTTTGGACAGCACAATTAAGCTACTACCCGTAATGCTGGTCTTTGCTCTACACACAGTTCCATGTTCCGTTCCAGGTTTGAAAAAAGACCATAGGGGCTGATAAGTTTGTTTGGTTTAAAAAAATGCAGACTAGCCTTTTAACTGCTTCAACAAAACCAGACAGATTTAAATAAGAAAATTTGTATAAAAACCTATAGGGCCTATTCCCAGACCGAAGCTTATAATTATATTTTGCTCTATTTGTATGACATTACAGACTACAATAGGTCATACATGGTGGTACTGTTGTTAAGTCCTGTATATAACTTGTTAGGTTTGAAGCCCCGAGTACCGAGTACTTAATATTTTGCCTGAATCATGTGCCATATCTTTTGAAATTTGGTTTTGGGGAGTCAAAGGTAGGGTATCAAACACATCAATGATTATTGCCCAAACCAGTCTTTTACATGCTCTTCATATATAGACTGTGTTAGTGTATTTAGAGTCGGCATGACTTAAAGCTGTTTGCATGTTTCGCTATTTACTTCTATCTTTTCACTCTTTCCTCAATTCTATTTTCGTTAAGATTTAGGGTTTTTGAAATTAATTATGCATGGCAAATCTTTTTGATACTAAACATCAACTTTGGCTTTATTGTAAATAAAACTTAACTTTAGTGTTTTCTTTTCGTGTTTGTGTGATGTCAGTATTTACAGACATGGCATGTAGTCATGAAACACGACTTACGACCATCAAGATTGTCTTTATTTTTATTGCGGATTGTGTGCAATGTTTTTGTCCTTCTACACGTTACTCGGCTTTTACCGTCGCCTGTGTTTTGCCTTTATTATGAAACATCTTATTACTGCCATAACATTAAAAACAAATTTGTGATAATATTTCTCAAAATCTTGTCATCGCTGATAATTGACTCGGACTGTTTATGCATGTGCTTTAATGAGGCGTGCTACTGTTGTTTTCCTTGTAAATGAATTAGTACTAGTAGCGAGAAAATCCTTAAATTTTTTAACACAATATTGACCCACTTGCCTTCAGTCGGTTTTCATACAAATTAATCCAGCTTTTTTGGTTACATCTAAAATACAAACATAAACAAAATTGGTTCAAATGGTGAAGTTTTCTTTACTAACATTTTCAAGTTTGTGGCCTCTTTCTCGGTCAAGAAATAAGTTTGTGTCGAAATGTTCAATGTTCTAATCTTTTTTTCGAGCAAATATGTGTAATTGAAAAATGTCACATTTAAATTGAAGAGCGGATTAGTGTTGTGCAATGTGTGACTGTTAAGAAGAAAAACATATAATGATATAATAGTATTAAGCTTATTGGGTTGGCCTTGGAGGCAAAATTCAATGGCATGATAATATACCTTTGTCAAAAGGACCTTGTCATTTTGTTCTATTCATAAACATTTTTGATAAAATGGTGTCAAATTTATATAAAAAGCTTGTTACTATATAGTGTTGTATTTTACAAATCCTGCTTAGCTGGAAGTTGTATTACAACAAGATATGCTGTCAAGGTTTCTTACACCTTAATTGAAATTGAAATCATGGTGTTCACTTGCATTATGAATGTATTAAATTATACCCAATTTATCTGTCGGCCATCTTGTTTTTGAAAATTTAAAGTTGAAAACTGAGCCTTGTATAATTTGTCAAAATGTATTCAATTTATCTTCAGGCTGAACAAATGTGTAAAGTCACCCATGATCCTTCGATTATTTATAAATGTCTCATACTTAACACTGTTTCTGTTAAAATACGACCATGAGACTGTTCCCTTGTTAAAATACAACTTAAGAGGCTGTTCCCCCGTAAAAATACGACCAAGACGCTGTTCCCATTAAAATACGACCAAGACGCCATCATTAATTCATGAAGTCAAGCCAGAACATAGCCTTAAATTTCATGCCCCTTTAAGGTATTGCCTTTCTCCTTGCCATGTCCCCTTGTCACGTTTAGTTGGATCATAAACACATGTCCGTCCCATGCTTCATGTCTTGAAATAAACTCAGGGTTTGGAACTGGTCGTTAATTCTGTGTCTTAATTTCTCATCTAATGAATTTTGTATTCTATTCGATCTTATTGTTCTAAAATTGTTTTCTCAAATTTGGTTTGGAGCTGTTAGCTGATGAGTTATCGCTTACAATATAAGAGAATGTCTCTGTATCGTTTAGAGGTCAATAGATTTCTGTTTTCTCCTAATATAAAATTATTGTCGGGAGTCGTCCTGAACTTCTCAATAACAGAATTGATTTTTGTCTTTTTTCGCCTAGCAAGATTTGATAATAAGTTGTGACGTTTATAGAATCTCTCCGTCTATTGATATAAATTTGTGACCTGGTACACACACATACATAGGACTGCCATTTATCAGGGCCAAATTAAATCACAGGGACTAAGAAAAGGGAATTAAATACCATTTTATCAAATTTTCGTTGTAAACCAACGAGTGTTCGGGGACCAGTTTCATAGTGTACTGTTTGTATGTAATGTCTCTTAAGTTTGTAAGTTTGCACATTATCTGAAAGCTGGTGTGGACGTGGACGCCAGGCATTCCCGGTGTGTCAAGTAGATAAATGGTGAATATAACCGGCTTGTCTATAAATAGGGAGCTGAATAGTGAAGGTGTTTAATTGTAAATAAGTAGGAAGAATCCATAACGTTTATCAATTTCGACCAATGAGTGACCACTTCCAAATTGTTCAAGCTCTCTGTCGCCAGTTTACACTTAATTAAAGTTGTTTGTTCACTTCAATTTTAAACCTAAAAATGTCAGTCAACATTTTGGTCATGATGTGACTTGCTGACCAGAAATATTAAGTATGGCCAAGCTTGAAGTACTCTTCCATACATGGAAGTTATAAATCTAGCTAGCATCATGTTAATGGTGTCGGAATGGCACAGTCTATGATGCAGGGCATGCTTTTAGGTCCCAATAAATATTTTCTTTAAATGGTTTGAAATTGCCAAGTGGAATCATTTTCAGACTGCGAGCTTATCCAATTAAAAGTTTGCTTTTGGTTGTGAGATAAACATGTCACGTGTATGTGTGCAAAATAACCACCAAGTTTTCCTTGTTTATGACATTTTTGCATGTTTCAGCATTTCTGGGCTTTTATTCTTTTGTGGGAATACAAACCGTTGCGTGAACTTATTGATTCTAAATCCAGATCTGCTGAAAATAACAAACGTCTTGCATGAATTTGGCAATATCGCGTGGCTCTTCGTTTCATTTACATTTTTTGTGGTTTTTAGATTGTCGTGTTTTCCTTATTTGAGAGTTAATGGTAATAGCTAAAGAGAGGGACGAGAGACATAAAGATTTAGCAATTAGTATTTATAGCTGTCTTAAATAATGAGTTTAATTTCTTCTTATAAATTTCTTCAAATTGAGTGAAATTATTGTTCTATTTTAAAACATAAAACATCAAATCCCAACAGTTACTGGTAGAATATTTATTAATATTTTGAATTTCGGAAATATTGATATTAAGCGTTGCCATAGTAAAGCCTAAATTACCGTGTTCCATATTCAAATTGAATTTATTTTTATCAAATTTGAAGTAGCTCTATACAGAGTTGCTATGACGATAACTTGGCAATTATTCAGTTGGGTTTGTGAAACCGTTCATGTATTTATTTGTTCACTAGATCTGTAAACATGGTCAGGACTCAAAGGCAAATATCGAGCCTTTATTATTGGTCTAAGCCATATACCCTGTATGTTTGTTTAAGCTTCTAGCTTACTGGGACCTTTCAATTCATTGTCGATTTTTCTGTAGCGCTCTCAACTTTTAGGTTTGTTCTAGTCGATTTTGTGTTAGACTCGACACTTACTATGGGCTCAGGTTTTTATCTCGTATCTAAACCAGTCGTGTTTATTCATAATGTTTTTGAAATTGAAAAAAAAATGAATTTGCCTTTCATAAATAGGTACTTATTGAAATAATAAAAAAGTTCAAAGTATTTGTAATCAGTTTTAATTTGTTGAATTGACGTAGTTCAACCTTTGTGTAGTTTTCTGCTATTTGTTTGTAATATACGCTCATGAAAATAACGGCTTATTCGATAATCGTTCTGCTTCGCGGGTTTTAATGCATGTAGTCAGACCATAAAATTTGAATTGAGATGTCTTTCAATGCATTTCATTGACAAACTAAAATGTTATTAAGCTTCTGCTTGATATTGACTTTTGTAACAGTAGATTTTTGATTTTGTATGATAATATTATCTCCTTGTGGGCCTGAAACGAGAAAAAAAAAAGAAAAAAAAAGATAATATTATCTATTTAAACATGTACATTCATTGTGTCGACATTTTGTTGTTTTAGGGGCTGTATGAGCCCTTTGTTTGTCCCCTTAAACATCTTAAAGAGATCAAATGATAATGCGAAGATCTTTCAACTCTACACAAACCTGTGTCTTTAATATTACAGTGCTCTGAATTTTAATACTGTGTTCTACAATATTTATACATTATTAAATGTATGTGATATCTTAATTATCTCACGACAAATCTCTTAGTTTATAAACCATGATTTAAGTTCGAAATTTCAAAAAAATATCAAAAAGTCGACACAGCTATTTATGTGTATCTATATTGCTCATCTAATAGAAAATTTGTACCGGTACACGCATCGTTCGATTGTTGAGTATAATATAAAACGAGGCATATCATAATTCAATGTGACCATTGTTTATTTGGAAAATATGCTAAACATAGCAATTTATACCCCAGTTTAATACAATTTATCTACTTTATCACACATCAATGGTCATTGTGTCTAAACTTGGACCCCTCAGGGAAAGTATTCGTCTAGATATATCTGCAGCAATTACCTCAAATCGTTACTATTACTTCTTTGGACCGTTACAATACGATTGACAAGCAGTGCATTATGGGTAGTTCAATTGTGACATAAAGATAATTAGCTAGAACTAATTATTGCTCTCATTACTTTGATTTTATTGTATAGCTAAGGAAAAAAGAAATTTTAAGAGTAAGAAAAATCATTATTTTAGATTTAAGTGGAAGAATAGACACACATGACTTGTGGATGAATCATTTTAAAACGTTATTGTCCTGTTTGTTCTGAAATGGATTTTTAACCAAAATTTAAGATTAACTTGTTAACAACTCTGTCCAAACAATTGTTACGAAAATTTGTCTTGTAATTATCATTATAGTAATTATGAATCTTGTTTTTGGCATTTATAAGATTGTATGGTCATGTTTCTTTCATTCGTCTAGTTCCCAACCAAACAACACACATTTGAAGACAGGATTTCTAAATATCAATATATAAAAAAAATTCTTGCAAGATTTTAAGTTTGTGTGAAAATATTCCTTGAAATGATTTCCACAGGGAATATGTCGTTTCCGTCTACTGTAGAGGTATGTGAAGTCATCTTAATAATTTTGAGAAGTTTGGTAATAATCTGTTTTTGAAATAAATGAAAATGGTTGCTAGGCGGTTTTGTTAAGTTAATAGTTACCAATGACAAATTATGTATTGCAATCTATATTTAAGGATAATTTATCAAAATGTATTGGATTATGAAGTGTCTAGAATGGAGATTAAATGTATCAATTATTTACTGTAAATGAAGCGTGGAATAATAAATGATATCAAATGTAGGAAAATTGTGACATTTAACTAATTATGTTTATCTAGAATATAGTTCATTCACTGTTATTAACAAGTGTAATTTTGGACACTCCAGTTGCTGTTGTGTGAAATAAGAGTGGTTTTACTCAAAATGTTGCTTGGTTTTCGTTTGGTTTAAATTCTTAAAGCCATGGCCTGGCCAATATTACCCTCACTACCTGAATTGTACTTATTCCATTACCTCCAGGCCAACACTGCTGGCTTAATACATAGCTACACCTTGGCTTGACCATCAATTCATGAACGCTTCTTGCTACAAGGTCTGGATCTCTACTTGAAAGGCTCTGGCTACAATTTGGACTGGCCCACCTAACCTGAACTGCTCTTGCTACCTGGTCACCAGCATAGTACCTGTCCTGAATACATGGCTATCACTACTTCACCAGACTCCTATTGAACCCTGCTGACCTGGCTCTCACTATGTGACTTGAAGCCCGTAGCCTAAGCGAAGTGCAACCGAGCACCTCCATTCTGTTACTTCCCGTTCAATTAAATATAGAAGGCATTGTTTTCCTCACATGGAAAGTGCTATGTAGCGCTTTGGTCAGGCAACCTGGAACACCTGGGCTTGGCTATAGATGTAACTGCTATTCAATACAACATTGCCTGGCTTCATGACAGAGTGTATTTAGAAGGTCATCACCATGATTTTGTACTTTCATTTGCTCTAGGGACTGTGTATAATCCATCCTTGCTCTTGATCTGTATGCAATATTGTAGAAAGTACATTAGGTAGTCATGATCACCCATCCAAGTTATTGAACATATTGACTTTCATCATTATCTCGGATGATCACATTTGATCAATAACATGTATTGATAATCATATATTAACTTCTAAAACGTCCAAGTACATTTGTATTCAAAACATTTGCTGTTGACGATCAAATTTAATTTTTTCAAATTTCTTAATCATGTGATCGTAATAAAGTTCATCGTTTGCCAAATAAACGCCAAAGTACATTGACAGGTGTAATAGCAAAAAACATTCTTTCCGAGCCTTTATACCGTTTTGATGAAATATTGCTTACACATTGAGAAATGGATCGCAAATTATGTTAAAAATCATTCCGTTATTAATTCAAAAGAACTCTCAAAACTGATGTATGCAATAATGTAATAATTTATTACGGTAGTTTAATGTTATGAATTCAAGTGCTCATATTTAACGAACAAATTTGTACTAATTTATGTTATATACAATTTGCTCTTCATTTTAATTTATGAAAAGCAACATGAATTTAATTTATAACACACGCAAAATTCATTTTGAACGAGAATGAGCCAGCTAAGGCTATGAATATTAATAGCGCGATAGAAGTCCCAATTTGTTTAAACTGAAACTTGAAATGCTTTGAAAATTATGATACCCAACATTGAAAATTGATTTTATAAGAAATAGCCGAGTTTTAATAGATGTGTCGGTACATGAGGAAGTCTATTTTTAGAGACGCTTTTGTTGTGAAATTAACTGAAATTAACGCCACCAATGTGGAAACTTCGAAAAAAAACCCAGATGAAAATAGGAATTTATTGCTTTGCTCTGGATTCCCCGGGGGTCCCAAGTTAAAAAAACTAACTCTGCATAATTAGACTATCTAAATGTGGGGAAGAGTGTTAGGTATTGATTGGTTGGAAATACACAGTGTTGGTTCTGCTTGCAGAGACACTGAAATTGATGTATAATGCTCTCTTATTGTGGATCTCTCCTAGACACCTAGCTTATATAGAACCAAGTTTTTCTACTTTGAATTTCTGAATTTCGCTTCCTTGAGTTGATTCGAAGATGATATAGACTTTGAGGCATCAAAACAACATCAATAACTTACACATATTTCCTGTTTGAATTCTGACATCCCAATATATTATCAAGTTTAGACAGTAACTTTGGCATCCGTACAATTGTCATGCTTTTATATTTCTGCAGCCTGTTTGAAATATTTTTTGCTCGATTATTTTAAGAATTGTAGACCAGGAAAGTAGAATGGCATACATTCAGTTAAATGGTTGAATATTTGGAATATTTTCCCTGAGGTCTATTGACTAAGAATCCAGTATGAGTTCACAGGTTACGTAATTGATAAATAGATGGGTTCAGATGAGGTACCCATAACTCTGTTTCAAGCATCTGATGAGGTACCCATAACTCTGTCCCAAGCATTTGATGAGGTACCCATAACTCTGTCCAAAGCGCTTTAACACAATTATCTACCTTTACTATTGAAGATCTCTATAAATAGCACCTCACCACAAGTGATGCATTCATCGAATTTAACAATATAATAGGTTGTCATTAATGTGGAATCATTAATACCATAACAATTAGTCTCTTTTATACAAACAATTTAAACCTAATAACCTTAATCTGAATCAAGCACTTCTTTCCCGGAGTCTGTAGCACACATGTGTGGTGTGTCTGGAATGAGGAAACATACAGCCTAGCAATAACTTTATTACAATAAACTTGCTGTGCAAGAATACAACCTACAGATATACTGTAAAATCATTCATTTTCGTGGGGGATTAAATTTCGTGGATTTCGTGGTTCACCTCAACCACAAACTTTGGTTCCAACGAACATTAATTTTGACCCATGTTTATTACCTAAAATGCAAAATCCACGAATTAAAGACCCAACAAAATTGTCTTTTTTACCAAAGCCACAAAATTTTGTCCCAACAAAATTAAATGATTTTACAGTATACCATGGATTGGCATCCCGTACAGTCAGATTTTTGCCAAAATAAATGTTATAAAAATATCAAAGCAATGTATCTGTTGTTGTAAGGCTCACTTGCTCGTAGTAATTCCTGCCGTAGTAACGGTAGTAACGGTAGTAACGTTGGGTTGGTAACTTGTGGTATATGCGGTGAATGCGATCATATCATGAACGTGATCGTTTCGTTCCTCATTACATGGAGTTAGGTAGCGTGCAACAGGAAACAATGATGGCATTCATTATGCCAAGCTGGCTATTTGTTCGCCTGTTTTCACATAAATAACATACTCACTCTTCTTACGTACTGTTTTGTGTATTCTTAACTAGCATGTATGCTTATACGTGGTTCCGTGATTCCATCGTGAGAGTTCATGTCTCGAGTTCCATGATACAAGATCTCCAATTAAACACAATTGGTATGATATGGCATTTTATGTCTGTTTTCATACAATTTCTTAATAAATCACTGGGCAATACTGAATGGTATAATTGTCTGTTTGGTATGGTACAAAACACTAGGTTAGAAAATATCATGAACAAAACAATGCTGAGAAAGTGGGTGGGGTATGACTCAAAATACAAATTGACTCAAAATTTTATATTTCGGTGAAATGTGATTATTTCATTTTGATACAGAAAGAATTATACTGCAGTGCTTTGTATTTGCTACACACTTAAAACTGTATTGTCATATACTGTATTAAAAGCTTGTTTGTTTTCGTTCATTAGCTATTTTACATGCCTTTGTTTCTGTTAGAAAACCGTTGCCTGTTTTATTTTAACACGATAAACGCTTTCTGTCTGATAACATTGTCTAAATGTGAAGGATCTTGAAGGAAACATTGTAATTAAGTTAGGATTTAGGATTACACTCCAAATGGTTGTTGTCAATGTCTACTGTTATCAATATAGTATATCTTACGACTGCTGTATCTGTCCAAGATAACGACTACTTTCAACTACTGTCTGTTAATTGTTGGCTTCTTGTGAAGACTTGACATATCAGCTACTGGAGTCTTTCCTTCCAGGGGTTGTTCAGCATAGTGTACATGTATTTGCTTACTGCGTTTGTGTAGCTATAGCTCAGCTACAGTAAGTTGTCCTTTTATTAATGGTCATCAAGATTAAGATTGGTCTCATATATTTCTGGTTTCAACTGATGTACAGCAAGCTGTTATAACTTACAACATTAATCTTGACCAATAACCTTCACTTTGTTTATAATGCTTAAAACAAGTGGCCCTTCCATTATTGGCTGTACATCTTTTGCCTTTAGCTAGCGTGTAACCTTTGCTGGGCTTACAACCAATGGCCCTTTCACTATTAGCTGTACTAGACCTCTATAGAAGATTGTTAAAAAGTCTCATCCGCTATTATGTGTGGCTCCCTTTTACTTGGTGGAATGTGTACAGTAAATATCTCTTTGAAAAATATTGAGGCCTCATTCCTTGAAAAATATTGAGGCCTCTTTCCATATTGAGGCCTCTTTCCTTGTTTTAAGGCCTTATTCCTTGTTTCCACAATAGTCATGCTGATCAATATTCTTACAAATTAGTTCCTAACTAACGTAAATTGGCCGACTACTAAACAGAGTACATATTATAAAAGTATGATCGAAACTAATGAATATAGGTTGAACACGTTTATGGACTCAATTAAACGCTATCTGTGTAATATATGATGGTAATCCAGTACTAGTCAAACATTTACTTGTCCTACTGTGTCCTACTTCACATATGTGTTTTATGCCATCAAAATCTACAGCTTCAAGCATATTTGTTATAATATCTTATATCGTCCTTGTCATTATTGAGTTTGTACTTGTTTACATTATGGTAAAAGCTGTCAATCTATCAGACACTCCCCTAAAAAATTAGCGGAACTTTGTGTAGTGTGTGTCATGATTGCTTTTAAGGCCTAGTTATCCTTTGGTTTTGTTTGATTTTTCAGTATTAGGTTTTATACAATTTTTCGGTATTTGGTTTTGTACGATTTTTCGGTATTATGTACATGCATTAGTCACTGTAAACACTGGCATTATCTAAGACTATAAGAGCTCTTCACTATGGTTTCATCTATATGTAAATATATTTATGGGCTGTTGAGCGTTAGGAGAATTCCCCAATATATCTTTATTATAGGCTATATTTAGCATTGGCAATTTAGCTGGGAATGTATTTGGGAATGATTTTCCTACATGGTTTTTAATTTAACCTGATAAAGACTTTGAATTTTCCACCATAGTCCCCCCACCCCCGGGATGGGTGGTGTATAGCTGAGGAAACAGCCCTGATTTTACCTTTCAGCTTTCCGGGGGGGGGGGAATTTTGATATTATTTTCTCTCTGAACCAATACCCTGGGGACAATATTTAGTTGTCAGGGGGCCATGGAAATAAGGAGATTTTACCATCAGCTCTCCCATGCAGGCTGTAGAAGGGCGTGGATTGGACAACCCAAAAGTAAAAATCATTCATCATCATTCATTGTTAGTACTAGCGGTAACTGCAGGTTTGCCTGGTGTTGGGAACATGTGATTGTGTGGTCTCCGTATGACTGACCGATATACTGCTAGCCACGATGGTACCATATTTTATGAAATATGTTTTTGTCTAAGTTCAACGTTCTTGTGTTGTGTATATGAGGACACTAAGTCTTGTACTTGGTATAGAAGTAAGGCATTTAACTGCTTTCCTACAATCTAGCCACCATGAGTGACTGACACCTCATACCAGATTTTCTCATCATAATATCTGACTGTTGTATACATTTACTGCCTTTATAACATCAAGATTGAAGCCAACCGTGATATATCCTCTACTATATCCTCATGAAATCCTCTTGTAATGTTCTACCAATGGTTCTAGATCTATGCCCAGTGCCGTGATAACTTACCCTGTAATCAATGCTTTATATACATCCTCACAGGGACATGTGCATGTTTTATAGACTATCTGCCATATGCCAGATCCCTGTGGGGAATCGTGCAAGTTATAAAAATGATTCCATGTCCTGTATTTTCCCAATGATTAATGTGTAGCTGTTTTTTCCATGATCATTTCGGATTAAAACTGATCTATTTGTGATTACTGTTTACGATAAGATGAGCTGTTTGGTTGGGTTTGGATGTGCATAACGATATTCTAGAAATTAGGTTGTATTTTGTGGATTAGGTGGCTTCGACTTGACGTATCAGTATGCATGTTGGTAAACTCAAAACATGCATTTGGAACTGTCAGTTACAACAGTGAATATAAAGATTCCCCCGAAACTTCATTGTTACATTCAAACTCAAAACACAAAGACGTTAAGTGTTACTGCTTTAATTCACCTGAGCCCTAACCTAGTACCCAGCACATACATAAATATTTGGATACAAAAAGCCTTCAACACCTTTAAAATGTAACATTAAGTATCAAATACTATAAGTCATTATTTGTATTTGACCTTAACCTTGTTAAGATTTTAGCTATTGCATAATGACCTAAGGTTGTCGTCTTCAGATTTGTATTATGCACTTTACATGTGTGTCCAAAATGAATCCATCGCTGAGACTACATACTGTCATTGATTACCGCTTTAGTGACCTTGACACCAGTTGACCTTGACATTCAAGAGACAAATTTTCATTATGAAATCTTTGTTATATTAAAGAGTGTACTACTAATCATGTGTTCGGGGCAGTTGTTTTAAACTCTTCTGTTGATATGTGTAATAGGTGCAGCATGTATAAACACGAGAAATAACACACTTAGCTATTGTCCTATATTGTAATCCCTGTGGAAGTTATGCTTTGCTTTTAATGTTTCTACAAAGTATAACTTGGGGCTGATGATTGCTTGTATTAGATATTGATACAGTATTCGTGTGTTGTACGTATCTTTTGATCTGATGATTATTGCATTTTAATGAACGCAGACATGGCATAATGCTCATAATTATGCAACATATTTAATAACAATTAACTTGTTGTAGTGGAAACTATGTGCTGAAATGAAAACATGTAGATCATCTCTGTTGGAACCAGCAAGTTTGGCAAATAATGTTTATGCACCCAAGGTAGTTCTTGGGAAATCGTTTCTTGTTCTTCCTTCTGCCGCTCCTAAACTCTCCTAAACCTTTCCTAAACGTGTGCCATGTCCTGCTGTGTGAGGGAAAATCCAGTAGATTTTCAGCTGCTGTTATTTACAGCCCCCTTGCTTACTAAGCAGCTGTGCTCTTTGTGCAACCTTTTTACAAACATATAAAGAAACGTTATCATTAGATAGTTTAGTATATGTATGATTCACTTTGTTTATCATAATATACATGTGTGTAATGAATATATATGTAGAGAAAAGATAAGTCAGTACCGGTCCCTGTTGAGAGATTTCTGATAACTGCTCAGCGATTTTTAAGATTCTCGCTTGATAAGCCCAGCGTACTTGGAAGATATTTTAAATACCTAGTTGTTATCAGGTACAGTCTCTGATAGTATCTCCGACAGATCTACTGATATATGTGTTTTATATAGTCTATGAACCTCAGCATTAAACCTGAAAGGGATTTTAATTGTTTGTTTATTTGAAAGAAAACTTTCATAGCTGGCTTAATTGTGAAGCATTGAGTTTCTTCAGTATGAGCCTTTGTTTGATTGAACTGAAATCATGCAGTGTTTTCCCATTGCAAATGATAATAGGCAATTTAGAACTTGGCACTATTAGTTGGTTTTTGTCGGCCCCTGTCTTTCAAAGTCATATTGCCTTCATGTGTACTAGACCAATGACTTCATTTCCTTTCTTTGAGTGCTTCCTGAATTGAAGGAAATGTTAATGATAGAAAGTACAAATTAAAGTTACATACTTGTTTTCTTACATAATGGTTATTTAAGGATTGCGACATATGCGGTGGGATCCCCTATATTCCGGCATCAGTTGTGTGGCGGCATCACATGACTTCTGACACCACATATGTGTGAGGAGGGGTCCTGTGGTTATTCTTTGCACCAGTTTTAAGGCAGTGGTTTCCGCAAGAGGCTTTTTCATCTAGAAACCAATTAAAAAGGTGTTCTTGTTTTTCTGATAATGATAAGGTTGATAGTATTGAGGGAGACAGAATTGCTCTTTAAATTGAAAATTATAAAATTATTAAAAAGTATTCAGGCAGGATGTATCTTAAAAAAAAAAAAATAATAATTGTACTGTATGTTCAAACATCAGCAGATATGATATAGTTAATTTCAACTCGATCAGTATTGAATTCCGGGCAACTTACTTCGTTTAACTTCATCAATTTCGGTGCTTTTGGTTTTGTTGCTATCTATTTTAAGTTTCAATGCCTTCAATTTTATGCCATCAAACCCAGTGCCTTTACATTCGGCGCCATCAATTAAACTGTTTAAGCATGTTTCATGTTACAAACATGCATGACTATAAAGACATTACATGATTACTTGTACTCGTTTGTTATCTGGCATGTACCATTCCGTATATGCCCGTTTTGTACAGAATGTTTCAGGCCATTAAAATTAATAAATTGTTATGGATGAGTATGAGTGCAAATGAATAAGTAATTGTTTGTAATTGGTTTAAATTGACTGAGAAATGTGAATGAACTGTAAGTTCAGGACTGGTTGTACCTTCTTATAGTTTATGGTTTTTTGTGGGCTGACTACACAGTAACCGGATACATCCAATGTTAGGAGCTAGATTTTCTGGTATTACTCAATGTAATTAAATAATTTGCCAGTTCAGTTCAGTCTAACAGGCAATGATCAAACAAAGAAGGCCTTGTGAAGATTGTAAATTGCAATAAATGTTGCTCCCCAACAAATTAACCAGGTTACACCGTAAGCATATAAATATTGTAAAGCTGCAGTTATCAAAATTCAATATTTTATTGACTATTGTTCTTTATTCTCTAACCTTTCATTATAATTGGATCAGATTATTAGAAAACACTGCTGCTGCGATTCTGAGTGCTGCTATATTTAGTAACCATGCTTTAAAGAGAGGATTAATGGTGCCTGATTTAGCAGGGAATTTGGGAAAAGTAATCAGAAATTGGAATCATTCACGTCATAATGTTTACTGTTAGGTACTTAACCTTCACACTTGCCTTCGTTATTGTCAGAATCATTATTAAGGTACACACTAAAAACATCTATATATATTTTGAAAAGTTCGTGATCACTGTAAGAAAAATATTTGATAGTATGTGGGAAGAAAACTTTGGAAGGTTAATTGTTCGCAATGTTTCTTTTCAATGTTTTGATGGCGATTTGTGTGAGAATATTATATGTCGAGCAAACACCGTATTCATGGTTCTAGCGTTCAGTATCTAAGTATCTAGAAATTCTTTGTCCTAATGTAAATACGCACTTTTTTCATTGTCGATATTCATATCCGTTTTTAGATTATATTTGTCCAAGACGGTCTCTAATTTGAAAGAAATTTTTGTGTCAGAGTTTACATTGCTGTCATTCCCCGAGCTTTCATGTTAGATACTGGTAAAAAGCTGTACAAACAACTATTGTTATACTAAGATAGGTCTTTTGTCCCTGGTGCCTAACTGCGAAAACAAAATTGTTGCCCATACTAATTTTCTTTCAAATTATACATAATGATTGGTATTAAGAAAGTTGATCGAAGCCGATAACTTCCATACGTTTATTGTGCAAACAAATAACTTTGTACACTTTGGTCTTTTTAAAGTCACCGTTGTAACTAGAAAGTGATAATTTGTACATTATTTTCCCAGTGCCGTTAAGTAAAACCGGCCATACATGATTATGGATATAGCAACATGGGAATGTACTATGTAAAAGTTCACTTTTCAATTGAATGACTCATTTGAAAAATTATGTTACAAGTATACATGTACTGTTACACCGTATGGGCCTCTCTGGTTTTGGACAAAATGTATACATTGGAAGGAATTTCATATGAAAATTCTGTACACTGCAAATAAAATCTATTTTATGATAGTTTTATAAGGTTTATTTGTTGGGAGTCCCTGAGCATTTATTTTTCTCCATGTCAAATAAAAATGCTTTATTTTACTCAAAACTTTAAGTTTTAACCTTCAACCCATGTTCAATGGCTTCCTTTTATGGGTTATATGATTTACTCTCTCCTAAATATACAAATTTATGACAGCAAAAGACATTCTGTATGTTTAACTAGCATTTGTATCACGTGTATTGTAGTTTGTTAATTATTTCCTCCATGTTTGATCAGGCAGTCATTAGTAGCTGAATCTGGTCTATTATTCATCGATTACAAAATGCTTAACATGTCTTATCCTATTTTAAGGGCAATTCGTTTGTAATAAACCAATTGATTTTACGCCATTTTGCATCCCACAAAATTGATTCAAGCACAACAGGTTTTGCATTGCCGTTTTTGTTTCGGACAGCTGGCGTATACAAATCGTAAACAATGACGATGTGTAACAGCATGTATTTATTAGGGCTCGAGGTTCATCTAAGGATGTTAAAGCCTATCTTTGATGGGCGGGATATACATCTCTTAAATCTATTTGTCAAGGAAATGGTGAAAGAAGAATGTCAAAGCTAAATGAAGAACATGAACTGTTTTATATACCTTGATCAATAATTGCCACGTCTTATCTTTCAATCCAAACATTTAAGTTTATTTCTTAAGCTGTGGCCTTGATGCTGTTTTATTGCATCATTTTCATCTGTCAAATGTATTAAATGTCCATGGAAGCGACAGATGGCATCAGTGTCCGATAAATCCACTGCCCGGAGCCCGTGGGCTACCAGAAATTTTGGCCGGGCTACCAAAAAAACTCAGATGTAAGCCCGCCGGGCAACCATAAAATCTCAGAATTGGTAGTCCGGTCATTCGTATTTTACAATAAATCGAGTCTATAACTTGTCTAATTACTGTAAAAAAGCGACAATATACAGGCATGTATACTGAAGACCCCAATAAACAATCAGTAATTGCCTCTTGCAACCTGCCAGCAATTAGTTAATCCCATCAAAGGTGTTAAAATTCGCCGACAATCTGATTAAATTGCTCATCGGGTCGGGTATAAAGCCCAAACTCAAATTCTGCAACCGTATTTTTGGATTCCGGGCTTTAGCAGTCAACCACGACGTCAACAAAAATGAAAATTGGTTATGAGTTTTGCGATTTGTCAAAGCTGTATTGGAAGTCATAAATAAAAGACTTGAGCAGTAAAATATACAAAAATGTCTTATTTAAAAGAATTTGCTATCATTGATCACTCAATTGACGACAATTTGAAATGTCATATGTTTTCGCGACCTTCACATACGATTTTGGTCCAATATGAAAATTCTAAATGTCTGTAGTCAACGGAAACATTAAAATACATACCAGCAGATTTTAAATTAACAACAGGTGTGTTTTACCCTTCATATTGAATTAATCATGACACTTTTGTCTTCCAAATCTACATTATGTTTGTACATGTGCAGCAAGGACTACAAGGGAAGTAACTCTGCTCTGACTGACATTCAGAATAAAAGCACTGGATGCATTTAGAGTCAATACTACACACAGTTAAATATAATTATACACATAGGCCTACAGTCTGGATGGAAGTGGTATCAATTCATTCATTTTACTAGGCCTTATGATATTAAAATGACAGCCAGCAAAACATATAAAGAAGCTAAGTGTAAATTACAAGATAGAAAGGATGGAGAAAGAATGGACATGTTTTCTTCAATTTGTGCATGCAATTTATGTATTAATGGTGCCTGGTTCATGGGAAAGCCCTAGTACAGTACAATATGTATAGCTATTTACCGACATTACAATGAATATGAAATAAAAATATATACCGGCCTGGGTATCAGGTTACCAGGAACTAGTCATGTTTACCAATCATATGACAAGTACATTTGACAAACATTGCCATATTGACACATCTATCAAAGTTCACTGCCAATATGGAGCAAATTTATACTTGTACTTCCGCAATTGCAATTTCTGGGCAACTAGAAAAAATTCCGGGCTACCAGAAAATAATTCTGGTAGCCCAGTGGGCAACCAGCAAATTTAGAAATTTATCGGACACTGTGGCATATATATCAATTAAATGAATGCATTTTTACGTAATCATTCTCAATGAGTAATACGTCATTAGAAAGTCTGTTCCCACTTACTGCTGCATATGAGATATATATGTCTTAAATTGTTCCTTTCAAAATTACGACATAAACGGTTATAAATTTGAATCTATGTTGCTCAATATGTTTCTAAATATTTCAATTCAAAAAGCATCTACTAAAGAAGTTCAAACAATGATTAATGTTTCTGCATTTTCTGATAAAGTTGATTTGATATGACGTTTTATGACTTAGATTAAAAAATATATGTCTGGGTTTGTGCTATGTAATATAATATTATTTCAAGCTTTATTGTACAGGACTGGTATTTTTCAGACCTGTGCCTGATTTTATGTTTTTGAATCCTTAACTTTCATTCTTTGTTTATAAATATTGAAATATAGAATTTCAGTCCTTTGAAAATTAGGATTTTCAGGCCTTAACGAATAATTGCTAATTACTAGGCCTGATTATAGCATGCAGACTATTGTGTATATATGCATGTATACAGGTTTTAAGTCTGTTGTATTTATAAGATTTTTTAGACAGTAAAAAAATATGACACGCCGGTACAAGGTATTGTATGGTACCTTATACACTGATTATAATCATGCATAAGGTCAAAGTAATTAGTCCAAACAATGCACTCGTTAGCAGATTAATTAGTCCAGCAAAATAAATGCTAACGGTAAAGAAAAAAACGTTAAAGTGTCAGCGTTTGTCAACTTTTCTTTATAATGAAAGTATTGAAGTTATGAAGTGTATCTTTCTTGCTGATAAATATTTGAATGAATAACTAGACCTTGATTTGTCAACGTTTTGTGTGGTTCGATATCTCCGTCATCTTTTCATAAGCTATCTACTGGTTTACACCTGAACTCATTCAATACAATCATTGCTATAAATGCATTCTGATAAGTGCATGGGCATGTAGAAACTATAATCTGATATTATGAACATATCATACATGTTCTAAAAAAATAGTATAAAATTAGCATTTTTATGTCAATGAAAACGCTTCTCTCATGCAGCCATTGCTTCGTGACTTCCAATCGAGTATTGATATGAATGTGACATTCCTGCACAAGGAAAGATATCATGTATTGATTAGTCTGGTTTGATTGGTATTATATTTGTTGTGACATTTTTGTTGGCATCTTTCAATATGGTGACTCAGAATGTTGTTGATACATATTTGGTTGGTATGGTTACCCCGCTGTCTCTGTATGGTACCCCACTTCCCATTTGTGTTCGCATTCTTAAAAGTCATTTAAATTGTTTAGACCTGTATCTATAACTGCATACATTGAAATCCTGGAAATGTGAGGTATTACTGCATAAACAATACTCTTGATTATGTGCAAACTTTGTAATGCCCTTATTTGTTCTTTTAAATTTCTACTTTTGAATGTCATGCCCTCGAGGATGTGAGTAGACTTTGATCTTGTGTTTTCATTCAATTCATGATTAAGCACACCAAAACTCAGCTCTTGAATACCTTATCAGTTAGCGAATAGAATTGTAACTTATTCAGGATTGGGACAAACTTGGGGACTTTTCCGCATGTCAAGACTTTGCCGAAAGTGGCTTGTTGTTATAGGAGATTATGCTTCCCGACTCGGCCATCTTTGATCAGACTAGGCGTTCACATTGTTAACGTTATGTAATAGATACTCGAGAGCCACTTGAAAAATCTTTGGTCCTAATATATTTTCCTCTACAGATCCTTGGAACTTTGAATATTTCAACAACTTTCGACTAGCTTCTTATCCGCCTGTACTTGAAATACTCCGACAATTAATTATAACTAAAAAATCAGCTTTTATATTGATGTATTGCAGTTTTATTTGTAGGTCTACTTGCAGTATTTGTTTATATATATTTAATCACTTGAATCGTATTTCTATATTTCTGGTTCACTGTTTACTTGTCCTTGCTGTAAAAGCATACACTCGGTGTGTAAGTCAGGTTGTGTTTGATTTGATCGGCTATTTGCGGTGTACCTTCAATACGGCTTGTCATTTCATGCTTGAACTCTTCACATAGCAAGGTCAAAAGATTTGCTTTATAAACCGGATAGATATCATCTTATTACAGCAAATATTGCTGTGGAAGGTCAAACATAATGTACCTGAAAGTTCAACATAAACACAGGACTTTTAAAACCAGTGTGGAGGTTACTCAGTTAGACTGCCCAAAATGTATGTTACAGGTCATTTGTTGCGACAATAATAGTGATTGATAAATCCGGTGTCCGTTTCCTAAGTAAAGCACTACATAGCAAATTCCACAGGAGGTAGTCCATGCCTTCTAGAAAGGGATGTAGTTGAATGAAGGTGCTCTGTAGCGCTTTGCTTTGGTAACATATCCCAGGTTATGCTCCGTAATTCCTGAGTTTACAGTAACAGCTCAAATTGTGCTCAGTAGCGCTTTGCTTTGGTAACATACCCCAGGTAATGCTCAGTAATTCCCGAGTTTACAGTAACAGCTCAAATTGTAGCCAATCTTCAGCTCAGTTTGGCCAATATACAGCTCAGTATAGTATGAGATAAGCTCAGTACAGCTAAACTCAGTGTGGTCACTCACCTCCCTCTACATGACCTATGTTTGTCTATAGAAATCATGAAGTTGATGAAATCTGTGGCAATAAAAGTCATGGAAGGTGTCTTGCTGTAGCAGTTTACCTGCTCTTGGTGTTGTTATTTTCCATTTATTCTGACATCAGACATATAAGACCAATCATCACTATGCATGATTGTATGATCATGTAGATCTCAATCTTGTTGTATTTATTATCTCTGATAGTTATAACTACTTGGATTCGAATCCCACCCAACCATGTGAGGGTTAATATGCATATTTTGTATTTATGTTTACATTTGTTCTGTATCTTCTACAACTATATCTTTTCAGATGGTTACGAAAACAAAGAAAATATTTGTTGGTGGCTTATCAGCGCAGACCACAGTAGAAGATGTTAAAAAGTATTTTTCCACGTTTGGAAAAGTAAGTACCATTTTGTTTTAGCAGAACACTCATTATAAAATGTATTGAAGTCTAGTCCCATAACTGGCTGGTTTTGGTTGGTCAAGACTTGCTTCTTCAGCAATTGTAGCAGCATAGAAAGCTCAACAACAGCCTTGACCTTATAATTGACCTTTTTGACCTTACCATCTGTTAGAATTGCCCCAAGGCTAGACCATCCCATATTTGGACTTACTGATAATTTCAGATTGTCCCAACAGTTACAACCATGTAGAAGTCATAACAACAATAACATAATCATAATAATGACCTAATCAAATACCTTATCACCTGTTGAGGCCCAAAGGCAGAAATTCGTCACTGCAACCTAAATATACATGTATATTGACCACTATGAAATGAAGGCATGTATTCCTGAAAGTGAACAACTTGGAACATTGGGTCTATTTATCTGTTTTGTTGGTGATTTGCATTTCCCCTCACAGGTAACTGTATCATTGAAAACGAAAAAACCCCGGATTTCTGTACAAATGGACTTTTTTTTTCGATTTCAACGATACAGTTACCTGTGTTTACCCTATGATGAATTTCATGTCTATTTTCTGGTTTGACCCTGTTGTGAACAAACCTAACTAGAATACTTTGCTGATTGTAGTGTAGATATTCACTCAACTGCAGTATTCTGTGTGTATGACATTGTGGGAGTGTAATTTATGGCAAAAACGAACTTGAATGTGATGCTCCACTATTATTACTGTCACAATTGCATTCGAAATGTCACTTAGGGTCATTGGCAATATTTACTTGAGTTTGGATAATGATACCGGTAGAGTAGATTAAGCAATTCAGTTGCCATTTCCTGATGCAACCTTGGATTAGTTTCCTTGATCCCCTACCAATTGTCTTGAGGCTTCATATCTAGGTCATGGTCGTTTGACTATTTGTGAGCTTACTTTGTTACTTGTATATTATTAGACTCACTTCTCGTGACAATCAGTTCAGACTCCAGAGAGCGAAGACATGGCAATTGCCACTATGGCTTGCTTAAAGTTATCATATTGTTGCACCAAGTCCCCCCACTCGCTCATTAATACAACTGTACAACTGTCTTAAGCCATGCTATTGTTATGTAGCTCTCGTAGCCTGATTCTTTACATTTTGGTCTTATTTCGTATTGATTAGTAGGCTGAGGAAGCATTGTATATGTGTTCTGACAGTGGACAATACTGATTTCCAAGACATTCAGTAATGCCTTTACAATGGCCATAATCTTCTTTCATTACCGGGTAATTGCTGTAGTCTTTGTTACTAGAAGCAATGAGTTTCTGTTGACTAATGTGACATCTTTTACAATGATACAAGATGGTTAGTTAGGAATGGTTCTCTAGCTTTTAGTTGGCTTTGAAAGTCATCTTAATGCTATCAGGATTTCCTTTTAATGTGACAGTTAAACAAGTGTTTTTATGGTTTCTTTGCTCTGTGAACAGTTTCCACAAGAAAAAATAGCTTCGTAGTTACATGTACTGTGAACAATTTCCACTGGAACTTTGAATACCTTCCGATTGTTACAAGTTACATTGACACCTCTTGATTCTTCATTCTCCTTCACTGCCAGCACTTTCATTAAAATGTATTGAAGCGTATTCGTTGATACTATAGTGTCAGGTCCCCATTCGTCCCCTATTTCCATTCCACGCAAATTAAGTTATTCAAACAGTTTCTTTACCTATCAAATAATGAAGGGCTATCCATTAGTTTACAAGTTTCGCTTGATGTTTACATGCACGGTTATATGAGTCCCTGTTGTGGAGTGTTTTAACATTGTATTTGTTATGGTTAGTATTTGTATATTATTCTGTTTATGTAACGTGCTAAGCTACCACAAATATAAATATGTTTTTGCTAACTACCCTCTTTAGAGGAATATTCTTAATAGTTTAATAGATCTGAATGAATACACACCTTATTCTCCCTGGTGAAATACATAGTGATGGCAACGGAATGCTCATTGAAGCAAAAACTACTCACAAATAATTTATGCATAATATTTCAATATAAAGCTTACATTTTTCCTTTCATATGTATTTCTTTCCGTTTCAATTGTAACGAGACTATTCAAGTTTTTGGATTAATTTGGCCTGTATCTTGGTCTCCCTATATTCTTGTGGGTTTGTAAAATGAATAGGCTTTGATTATTCTGCATAAATTGGTTACGCTTGGTCGACATATTCATATTTGATATGACAGCTTATGCAAATCGATATTATAGAGTCAGGATATTAGTTTGCCATCAATTTTCTGAACTACGTTTTATGTATATAACTGTGTTAGCTGATGATTATCGTTAATTTTCAATTAGTATTTCATATGAAATCTGAATGGACAGAAATGATATGAATGTTTTTAATGCGCAGCTAGAATTCAAATCACCAATGTTCAATTGCCCATTAATATATTTTATGATGCTAGAAATTGGCCTGGATAGCCTACATGTACTTAATGTTGATGTATACTGTGACATAATATAACTATCACATATATTTGTACAGACGTCAGACATTAATGGTTCGGTTTATTGTTTCATGATCATTTTGACAAATCACAATAATGTGCACTTGCTTGATTAGAATCAGTGGTAAAATTAACTGTCAGAACACGTTCCGATGTTCATGCACCGAGTACTTTTTCAGTATTGCATTATGTTATTAAAGAAGTTATATGGTTGTTAACTTTGAAAGGTCGAATTTATTAAAAGTTTTTGTGTCAGTTGCACAATGCTTTACCTGATAAAGATTTTAGGCAGTCATGCAATTGGAATGCAAATGATTGATTACATTAACTTGGGATTTTTTTTATCGAATTTTAAGTCTGTCTTTGTTTTCACGTTTGATACTAGATTAATAAATTATGTATTAACTTAGAATATTTCAATTGCAATTTTCGGACAATTGTGCTTAAAGTCAGATGTCCAATTTTGCAGATTTTACAATTACAACCAATACAGTCCCTCTACAGTTTAAATTGGATATCCACCTTAAAATTGGTACATTAGTACATAATTATGTATAAGCATTTGAAGTAGTTTTCTTTTATGCCTCACATATTATATGATATGTCTTAATTTTAATGAAGCGATATGAAGGAACATTCAATTAGTGCGCTCTTGAAACTCTTCACATAGGAGTCTAAATAGATATATGTCAATGTTAGTGGTTTATGATAATCAGTGTAAATGCCGCTAATACGATTGGCAGGTAACACTCCTAGCGCTGGGAAAGTTCTCTTCAAAATCCTTAAGTTGACTAATTGACTGCATGCTCGAAATTTACGTGCGATAGGAATCTGAATGTCAGTGATTGATGTTGGTAAATCTTAATATACAACAGTTGTTTTCATGGAATGCTCTTTTTACAGAAAAACAGCTGTGCAGGAATGTTATACTTGTAGAAATGGTGGCATCTATTGTATATCAGACATTTATAATAAGATTATATTTAGGAAGGGGAAAAATAAAAACAAGATTTCCATTGTATTGTATACAATGCTGTTGGTAATCGTATACTACTGAGTTTATGTGTGAGTTTATTGTAGCTAACTTGGGGATCAGTTATTAGAAAGCTTCTGATGGCAGTCCTACGGATATTTGTTATTGCTGTATAATTATAGTTTCTCTGTTACTGAGGTAGTGAACTGATTCCAGGGAATGCTATAAAAGAATAGCAGACATACTTGTGTCTGTTCATGCCAACTCTTGCAACACGATAAAGATTGCATTGGAATTCAGGTGTATATAGTTTTCATCCGTTTTGTGCTTAGCAAAACAATAGTCAATCCTTGTTACTTGATCATAAAGCAAATTAACAACTCATAGCTGTATTAATTCATTGTTGTTGTAATTGCTTTCACAGACCATAAGTTATTGTACTGCATGTAGCGACTGTGTTACACCTTTGTTCAATCATGCTGACATGAAGACATCTCCTACACGCCCATAGATAAATATATCTTCACTGATTCTGCTTTATGAATTAGATTCTTTCACCCTGTACATGCTATAACATGCAACCCGAGCATAGAAATGCTGTCACATGATAGAATATGATAGACATCAAATGTATGCAAGACCCGTAACTACAACATATGCAGTTCTCATTTCACTCTTTTTACCGTACTTTTCACTCCTTGTTGGTTTATCCGAATAACTGTATAAATGTTGGAAGGTTAACTTAGAGATACGATACTAAGGAAGTCATGCTGGCTATAACCTCGCATCGAAGCTTTCCTTTAGTACGAATACAATCACCGTTAACACTCAGCCTTGACTGCTGTGACACTTTCCTATAATTTTGTCTCCTTTTTGCTTATTTTCTGCTTGAAAGCCGCCATTGATTGCTTGTTACCGTAGTTACACTGTTGTTTAGGACCATTTGTGTAAGGATAGCCCCTGCTGATATTTAATTTATTGCTTGATTTGGGCTAGGTTTTATGAGGAGGCGTGTAATAATAACTAGAGTAAATATTTAGTTATGTATCACTAAGTCTGTGGAAGCTGCCGGGAAAGGGCTGTCTCCTTATCATTACATGAATCTTCCTTATTCTTAAATGCCTCTAAAGGAAGTCTATGATGTCCGTAACATGATTTAGTGCAGGTATCCAGGTTCTCTTTGAATGAATTTGTGTCCCCTGTCCAAAATTTCTGCTTTTGGCAATTGTTTCAACATAAAATTTTACTGGGAAATAATATAGCATAATAAAGACAATTCTTAGTCCAACAAAGTTACGGTATTCTTAGTTGTTGAGATAAAATAATACCCAGCATCTCATTTATGGTCACATGGTATCAGCCCAGGTATCCGCCCCTTTCTTTTATGTCATGTTTTGCCCATCAAGACAACACACAGTTTAATGTGGAAAACAATAAATTCCTGAGATATGTGATATTGTTTTCCTTCACTTTATTGTAGTGTTTGCCCTGCCCCATACAGTCCAAACCACTGCAATATGTAGAGCTGGGTCAATTAATGTTATATATTCTGAGATTAGTCATGTCTGGGACTTGAATAATTATATCACTATTTTGATGAAATTTGGGACAATATTCCAAGTGGGGTTGTCTGAGGTTGGTCACTGTGATGATAAATTTGCTGTGTGGTGTCCACTTTAAGCCCCATCCACACAACTATGATTCAGGAACTGTCCTAAATCTGTTGTTTCAAGGTGTTTCTTAGATTTAAGTTTCACTGTACCTCACTGTTGTTTTATACTGTCACATTTGCAAAGCTTATAATGGTGTTTGTTGCAAACATCCCTACACATGTACAAATTTGTGCTCTGAAACATGGGGGGGGGGGAATCCAAACATGTCAATTGCAATGTTTTAAGTCTTGATATTTATTGATAATAAATTGTGATCAACATCTTTATTGTCACTAATAATGTTTACCTTAATGTGTATTTGTTACTGAAAAGAATCAATTGCAACTTTCAATAATAAAAGGACACATTATGTGTAAATTGCACGCTTTTCATATTTCAATTAAAAGCATTTAAGTCAATCAATGCATTTGTTAGGATATTCTCCGAGCTTTCTTTCATTAAAAT
Source organism: Spisula subtruncata (assembly GCA_963678985.1). Lineage (NCBI taxonomy): Eukaryota > Metazoa > Mollusca > Bivalvia > Venerida > Mactridae > Spisula > Spisula subtruncata. Next base: position 21,066,875 of record OY787672.1, on the reverse strand, counting down.
GGATTCATTTTGAAATGAATGTATTTTAGTTTTAATCAAAAATAGCATCAATGAAATAGAATCAATTTTATTTTTTTGTACGAATTAACTTTACATTTCTGAATGCTGCCATGCTGTGCTCATAATCTATCTTCTTTGTGGAGAGCAACTATCTCCTTTGTGAAGAGCAATTTCTTTTCCTGATTGAAGAGTAACGTACTCCTGCACCTGAGTAAGCTCAATCATAATTCATTCATGTATAGTACCCTAGAGACTCCTATCTTGGTGGCTTGTCTGATCTATTCCCAGCTTCCTTAATTGCTTATCATATAATAAAGCTGTGAAGTGGATTTTATCCTTAAATGAATACATAATCCACCTGAAAGCATTATGTTAAACAACAAAAGATGAGGAAGTTGTATTCAAATTGGTTGATATCAATAGTATGCTCTCATAATAGAATTTTTTGTAACAATTATTACAATTCCAAAAACAATTAGGTCATGTTACCTTTTAATCATATCAGATGAAACCTTTGATAGTATACCATTCAATGGTCAACATATATAAATATCTGGACTTTATTCACAAACTTATGATTAAAGTTCAGCAAAATGACTTAATTGTTCTTTTATATTAAAGTTTGACTAAATTGTAGTGTTTAACTTTTGATACAAAAAGTGCACATAACTGATGTAGTTCTATAGACCTGTGCTGCCCTTTGAAATGTTACATTCAAACCATTACTAATGTTATCGGTTGATTTATAATGGAAAACTCATATTTTTATGATGAACGCTGCTCTTTGTTTTGTCCTCAATGACAGATTGATGGATATGCAAATTGTCTTACATTATGCTATGAGTTTATAATTGCTACCAATTATAATACCTGTATAACTGAAGGCTAAGAGGGTAATGAGTGGTACTCAAAATATGTTGCTTCATTGGCATTTAATTGTTTTCCAGTGATGGTATAACTATTTGGTGGTAACTTAGTAAACATAATTGCATGCTTTACATTGAAAAAAGAAACTGGGTACCCGGCATAGTCTTCACTCAATTATCCTTGAGCCATGTATTTTTGTTTTGTAGGAAACTAAGATATAAAGGAATAATTGTTGTTGCGCAAACGAGGAGCATGGGTGTGCTACTATTTTGTAAATGAGAATGAATTGTATTGGGGGATACATTTTCATGCATTGGGCATTTAAATATGTGCCATAAATCAAGAATAGTTATCACCTAAATTATCTGCAATTTATATGCAAATGGTTTATGCCTTTTTCTGTGGGAAGGAGTAGATTGCCATATTATAATGAGAAAAATGTTATACTCGAAATCAAATACACTGCCTGCCATCAGCATTGTCATGCTTTTTACTGCTGGATGCTTTCACATTTATGGAATATATTTATGGTTTTGCATGGTGCTTGGTATTCATTCATTCATTCATTAAATGGTAGCAAACAACTTCTCCAATTTCTGATACAATTAACCAATTAAAATATCTCATGGCAATTAAGTGGGCACCGATTAGATATCCCAATTAGATAGCCATGCCAGTCAGAGATAAATTTTATCAATTTACAATATGAAGTTTCTGGTGATTTTTAGCGCTTGCCAATGAAATTGGTGTTAATTGGACTGAGTCTGATACAAGGATTTGGTTGCAGGACTCCTGGTGATAGGTTAGGATTGATACAGCCTGTGAAACAAAGCCCGTTTGATATTTCCATCAATAAAACACAGAAATGCTTTTTCTCCCCTGCAGGATCACTGCCAATATTGCTGCCCTGTGACTTTTCATCAGTCCCTTAGCCATTGTTTTGTTCATGTCAAATCAGAACAACATCAAACTGTATTTGCCAGGAGAATGTTTTGTGTGAACATTTTGCAACTTTAGTACCAGTGTCACACATTAGAGAATGATTTTAAGGGTTGTAAATATAATTGTGTGCAGATATTGTGCATTGGTTTGTTCCATAGGGCCGTGTTCCTGTCAGTTATACAGGGAAATTTGTTTCTAGATATCTTTGTGTTCTTTAAATGCCAAGACTTATGAGGTTTTCAAATGTGTGTTCTAAACAATAAAATCTCTATAAGGAACTCAGTTTGTCCCTTTATGTTTGTAGCCTTAGGTATCATTGAACGAAAAAATACTTTGGACCAGTTCTAACAATTCCCTTCAGTAGACTGACTGCGTGTAAAACACATGCAACATTTGCCAATATAGATGTTGTCAATACATTTAATCATTACCATAAACCCATGGTGCTCCACAAACTACATTGAAAGTGAGTTTTGAATTGTGAACAAATGGTTTCCTATTAGGTGCGAACATAATCAAATCTGATTGATTTATTGGCTGAAATGTCTGAAATTGATTCATCTTTTTCACAATATTCTCATCTATGGCAGACAAGTCCTTGCAGCTATTCTTGTCATACAGTTTTTTCTCCAGATCAAGCTGGGAACATGTATTCAGGCGTAAATTGATAATATATTTTCATTTTATAGCATTATCAATAATGTTGAGAGATTTGGAGTATTCATGGCGATGGCGATCTTCTAACTAATCATGCGGAAATTGAACATGGAGACTATTAGATGCCCGTTGAATGAAAATTCCCAATGATGACGTTCACTTTAATCTTAATTGAAATTTTGCCTACATGACAAAGGTAACGGTACATTTTGCTGAAATGAAATAAGTAAAAAATGTTATTGAAATTCTGCTTCTTTTCTTAACTGTTGTTGCTGATATAAAAAAATCAATTAAAATAGATTGCATCCAAAGGTTATTGCATTCTTGTGCCTTCGTGACGGTTTTCTATAGTACAATGTCGACCATAGGAATTTTCTAGGCTGTTATAGTTGTTCACCATGAATTCTAGTTGTCAAGGTGCTGGTATTTTGAGTGTAATGATGCACATATAAACATAAAGCACGTTTTATGTGTTGAAATGAATAGGCTATATCCCATCAATATTCTTGACATTTGGGTTCATTAATGCATCTTTTGGTCAATTTCTAAGCTTCATACTTGAAGTCCTATATGATTTATATTTTCCATGAAGGAAAATCAATAGCATGGACAGTTGGTATGTAAGATCCATTATTTATATGGGAAAGATCATTGCCTCTCTTAATGATCTGCTATATTTAAATGGCAAGTTGTTACAAAATAGAACAACAGAGTCACTTGGATTGCTAAAGCACATTGGTCTCGATACATTAGTTGTGTCTCTGGAAGCTAAGAAAAAATCCATTATTCTGATTGGCAGTTATTGTTGTTGTTTCCAGGGAAAGGTGTCTTGTCTTGGAATTTTATCTTATGGTTGTCAAAACTGGTTGTGGTTTGATATAACTACATTGTATTCAGATAACTAGACACATTGTGTGGCTTACAGTTAGACTGACTTGGACCAGTAACTCTTGGCTTCCTGTTAGTAGAATTGGCTTCCTGTTAGTAGAATTTAGTTTAGCTTTTCTGCAGCATGCAGTCTAGATGCTACTTGCTGCTGATTCATAATGTTGATATCAAGTTCTTCAATCACCTCATTCCTTCAAGCCAACAGCATGCCTAAGCACTATTTAAATGTTCCAAATTTCTCCTTTCAGTCTTGCATATGCCATAGCACTTCTTCCTTTTACCACTCTTTTCCTGCTAGTCAATGACCGTCCCTAGTACTTTTTCCAAACTTCTTCTTCGTTCCAACCAACACTGTCCCATTATAATCACCTCCTTCAATCTAATTAAGTATTTTGTTAGTGGTACTAAAGAAGCATAGTACACCTGGCAACCCAGTCTTGTTTCTACAATATTTACTTCAATCCTGACATCAGTATCCACCTCTTTGATAACATAATAGAAGGCTCTTAAACTCCTTGGTTCAGCCACAATATCTTGTCCATTCTACTATTGTTCTAAACGCTTAAACAAGACTTCCTGTGATTTCTAGTATTTCTTGAATTCTATTACTTCCCTAATATGGTCTAGTAGTCTATGATCTAAGGCCAGCTGGCATGTTAAGAAATATTGTATTGGAATTTTTGTCATAGATAATTGCATCAATAAATTTGAATTGACATGTAATAGCCTTCATAAAAATAAATTGGCGTGCAATTTGTCCAATTATGTAGCCAAAATTTGGTTTTCTTGCTCAGGCCACTGGAAGTATTCGTATGATTGTCGGATTTAATTGCTACATTTACCTTAAAAACAAGATATTCTACTGTTTCTCGTAAGAATCAAACATAATAACGGGATCAGATTTTCCCCAATAATATGTCTCTATGACTGGGTAATAAAATTTTATAAGATATTTATATGTACTTGTACGCCATATTTATGTCAAATCATAGATAATTGACAATTTATATGCCTTTCTTCTATTAGGAATTCACTTTTTTATGTATTTAAATTTTTGTATTATGCGATAGATAGTTTGGTAGCAGTAAAATAGACATAGTAAACATTCTCGATCCAGTTGCTCCGATAACCCGAATAACCTATTCCTATTTTAATGGTAATTTTTATGTGGTTTATTTGTATCTGGTGTCTTTATTCAATTCAATTATACCATGCTAGGTTGTATAACAGCCAATAATCGCTATGATCATAAATTTTGAAGGCAACTATTGTAAGTTTTGTTACACTTTCTACAAGAAAAACTTTCAATACCAAAGGAAAGTGATTTGTTTTTAGTGCTATTTTGAATGCCCCCATATAATTTATCGCTACTAGTTCAATAGAAGTGTGAGGCCACAGCAATAATGTATAAACAAAGCTATATATTGTCCAACAAAATCTTCACTGACAAAACTACTGGCCTGTTATAAGTTTTAGAAAGCATTTGTTTTGCATAGGTATACCCAGTATATTTGAGTTTATAAGTATGTATAATATTAATTAGAAAAATTGTCTGCAATGGCATCAAATGCGCCGAGCCCCCTTCAATAGCAGCCATTGACACAAAAGTACAAATTGCAGTGGTTGCTTTCGTTATTTACATTAAACCGTATATTGTCAGTAATGTTTGCATGGTTTGGGTTTTTGAGTGACAAGAGTTCTGATTAGTTATAAGGGCTTTAACCAACATCAATGCAAGCCTTTCCTGATGCTGTGAAAAAGTATTAATTGATTATTCCTAATACCGGGTTCCAACGAAGATAGCTTCCTCTGTATCAATTACCCCGATTTCGGAGAATTCTTCACCAGATCAATCAGTGACTGATGGAAAAGGGTGCCTATCTCTCAATCGATCAATTATTTCTGAGGGAAAACTGGTAGATTTTTCTGCACAAAATCAATGTATCTGATTTGTGATTAAAAATCATGACTGTCGACTATGCCTGATGCCGCTGTTGCATTAAAAATAGCTAGAGTCCGATGACAGTAAGCTGAATGGTATTCAGCTGCAAAACACATCATTCTAACATATGTGTATAAACACTGGTATTAGCTTTCAGATATTTTTAGACCATGTGAATCAGTTAAAATCGACATTCAGCAGGTATACATATTATGTTTTCGCGCCTACCTATGAGTTTATCAAGTGCTTTAAATTTATAATTTAATTTGATATCAAAGTGTATTATTCAATCGATGCATTAAAGAGTTTTAATGACTTCCATTAAACCGTTCTGTGTTCTTGTGTTGTGTTCACAATTTTACTTGAGCAAATTGAATGAGATAGCTAGGGGTTGTATGTATTAATAATTGAAAATTAATATTAATTGACTATTTGAGTTTTTTTATCTTCGAACTTAAGATTTTTGAATGGGGTGTTGTTGATTTTTATGTGGATTTTTATTTAGCAGGAAAGTTTGAAATGAATTTACATAAATAAATGAAAAATCATTATGATTGCATATAACATGGAATATATTTCTCGTCAAAATTGGATGCTTTTGAAAATGAAATGCAAACATTTTAATACATAGTGAGCATGTGACTTGTTGATCAGATATGAACCCATCTGTATTGTGCAACTGGTTGGAAAATTCAGATATCCATGTCACTTTTATTTGTTACATTGAAAGCATTAAAAAAATGCTTTTACTAAACTTGTTGATATAGGTGATCTGCGTTTGTGTTTGACTGACCATCCATATCGATCATGGCCACTGAATATGTGCATATGTGTATTTTTAGCTCACCTGAGCACGAAGTGCTCACTGGTGAGCTTTTAGGATAGGTGGCTGTCCGGCGTCCGTCGTCGTCCGTCGTTGTCCGTCGTCAGTCGTCCGTCGTCCGTCAACAATTCCTTTAAATGACTTCTTCTCCTAAACCAATTGATGGAATTTAACCAAATTTCACAGGAATGATCCTTGGGTGGTCCTCTTTCAAAGTTGTTAAAAAATTTCTGGTCTGTCGCATAACTAGGTCACACAGGCTAAAAATAGATTTTCACAAAGGAAACTTTAAAAATCTTCTTCTCTGAAACCGTAAGGCCTGGAGCTTTCATATTTGGTATGTAGCACCACCTTGGGGTCCTCTGCAAAGATTGTTCAAATTATGTCCCTGGGGTCAAAATTGGCCCCGCCCCAGGGGCCCTTAGTTTTACATAGAGTTATATAGGGGAAACCTTAAAAAATCTTCTTCTCCAAAACCGCTTGGCCCAGGGCTTTCATATTTGGTATGTAGACTCAGCTAGAGGTCCTCTTCAAAGATTGTTCAAATTATGCCCCTGGGTCAAAATTGGCCCCGTCCCGGGGGCCCTTAGTTTTAAATAGAGTTATATAGGGGAAACCTTTAAAAATCTTCTTCTGCGAAACCGCTTGGCCCAGGGCTTTCATATTTGGTATGTAGACTCAGCTAGAGGTCCTCTACAAAGATTGTTCAAATTATGCCCCCAGGGTCAAAATTGGCCCCGCCCCGGGGGCCCTTAGTTTTACATAGAGTTATATAGAGAAAACCTTAAAAAATCTACTTCTCCGAAATCGCTTGGCCCAGGGCTTGCATATTTGGTATATAGACTCAGCTAGAGGTCCTCTACAAAGATTGTTCAAATTATTCCCCTCGGGTCAAAATTGGCCCCACCCTGGGGTCACCATTTTACCTAGACTTATATAGGGAAAACATATAAAAATCTTCTTGTCTATAACTAAAATGCCTAAGAGCTTTGATATTTGGTATGTAGCATCATCTAGTGGTCCCCTACCAAGATTGTGCAAATTATGCCCCTGGGGTCAAAATTGGCCCAACCCCGGGGGTCACCGTTTTACATAGACTTATATAGGGAAAACATATAAAAATCTTCTGGCCTAAAACTACACTGCATAGAGCTTTGATATTTGGTATGTAGCATCATCTAGTGGTCCTCTACCAAGATTTTTCAAATTTTGCCACTGGGGTCAAAATTGGCCCTACTCGGGGGTCACCATTTTACATAGACTTATATATAGGGAAAACATATTAATATCTTCTTGCCTAAAACTACACTGCCTAGAATTTTGATTATTGGTATGTAGCATCATCTTGTGGTTTTCTACCAAGATGTTCAAATTATTCCTTTGGGTGAAAATTGTGCAGGGTTTATAATCAGGTGAGCGATATAGGGCCATCATGGCCCTCTTGTTTATCACATTCATATAGGATCTATCCTGAAGCTTTTACAACAGTACCATTCCATCTATCCTCAATTTCTATCCCTCCCTCTCAGTATTTTTAAGCTCTATAATAGCAGTATACCTGCCTTTAACAAATTTCCTTCTTCAGAGGAGCTCTGCTTTAGAATCTTCTTACAAAGTTTACAATTCTTTTAGTTCTACCTTTGATTTGGAAGTAGAGTTGACATGTACAGTGCTGGTAATCTCTATTTAATCATTAGTGTCATATAAAGATTGCAAGTCAGAAGATTTTCAGTTTGTTGTTCTGGTGTCAAGAACTATTTAGTCATGAGGACTTTTGATGAACACCCATTCATTTTTTTTCACAAAACCCACTGAACAATACTTTCAAATCTTAATTCCCAAGTGTGCTCACAGAAGAAACAGACATGCAACTTTGGTATTAACTATCAAATCCTAGGCAAGAATGGGTTGATCCTTACAAGCAGTAACTCGATTTTTTGGCCAGAAGGGTTTCTGTCTAGCATGAAGATCGAAAAACTGGTTTAGTATATTTACATTGTACTATATATCGCTAGCTTAGAATGAGAAGGTCGTAACTACAAAATCAATATCTTTAGAAAACGAGAAAAAAACTGTCTGACAATCACTCATTACTTATGGTAAAACAAGCTTTTACAACTTCAGTTTGGTCAACATGACAAATTCCGAATTTTCAAGCAAATAGGCTCATAAGAAGCGCCAAATGATGTATATTTTAAATATCTATCAGTCTTATAAGTTCGTAAGTGCCACTTACGACCAAGTGGCACTTACGACCTTCTCATTCTAAGCCAGTGATACATATATATCCAAGTTCATGTGCATTAATATGGCAGTGAAAAAAAAGATGATGAAAAATCAGGCATAGATAGAAAACGTCATTGGCTTGATTATATAGCTTGAATTATTCACTCTCCTTTGAATCTTTTTCCTACATTGCATGATCCAATTTCTCCCTGTCCGTGGTGATTAAATCTAATTGATGCTAATGACATTCACCATGTGTGTGTGTCCTATATAGGTACGAGTCTGTTATGTATTTGTGTTCGATGACTTTCTAGTTGATTAAACTTGTACTTTGCTATAAACTGTTTGGTGCGGGTCCCCATTAATGTTGTTAATTATACTTTTTCGTTGAAGTTTTCAGACAAGTCATATGTCACGTTGCATGCTGGTTAACGATATATTGCAAAGATCAGTCACAAAGCAAACACTTATCACACTGATGTCTGTATACTACCTCAGTTTTCTGTCATGAAGATCATTGATTAAGGTTTGGGAATGCATTGATTGTCAGCCTCGAAAAAAAGAAAATTCCAACAACTGTCCTGAGAATAGACAGTGGAACGTTTCCATGAGCTGCGTTTATTATTGGATCACAACTTGCAAAGCTGCACAGCGAAAATGGGTCAATGGTGTGTGGTAAATAAGGAACAAGGTAAACAATGTACAGTGCAGGCAATATATTACACTCAAAGAGCAAATATTTTATGACGACAGTATGATGGTTACACTTCAGTGGTGGTCAATATGACAGAGATCTGTTGTCGTATGATTTTGTTACTTTATTGACTTATTCATTGTAATAATGGGAGTATTTATAGCTATTACATAAGGATATCAAAACATTATTGCATAGTCTATTGGGTTCATAATGGCCCTAAAATATCAGGTCATGACTGGTCATTTAAACTTTATGAAAGACGTAATTTATGTCTTTGAATGTACCTAGGTTCAAAAGAATGTCATTTTGAAATAGAATATGATGTTGAGCATCATCTGCATTAATTGCATCACTCCAAAAGTACATTTGCAATGATTACCGTATGTATGAAGTATGTAGTATACATATATGGTGTATGTTAGATGTCAATATGAGATATGTCTGAAATCTTTACGTAACTGGGACTAAAATTGATTTCCCCTGGGAAACAGGGTTGACAAAACACTAACAGGGTGACAATTGTCAGGAATCTCCTTACCTTTTCTTTCTATGCTCCTGCCTTGTCTATGACAGCTCTCTGATAGCATTTCATCTCCGATACCCAGTGGGATTTGTTTGTATAATGATAGATGATACCTGAGTTAATCAGTTATCTCCATGTTGGGTTATGTCATAACATAGTTATCCACCTTCTGACCACTAGTAATTAGCCATACTGACATGTGGGTTATCATATCTTATGCAATACACACTTGCTCTGCTGTCTGTACTAATTTACCTGTTAGGTATCGTTGACGCTTCCTGTATACAGGTGCTTGCTTGATTGACAGCTCTGATTGCATGTCCTTTGGCAGCTACATACCATCTTTTATATTGGCAGCTATTAACGTGTATTGGCAGCTATTGACTATCAACTGCTTATTTCTTGACTATATTCGACATAAATGATGTAGTTTCAACAACATGTATGCATAATGTTTTTCAATTATTTTACTCTTTTTTTTTGGACTGAATTCAGAAATAAGCAGAATTTACATATTTGTGTATTTTTAGTTCTCTGTTTTTATCTTCTGCTTAATTGTTAGTCATGGACAGTCAAGTTAGATCTATAACAGGCACTTCAAAGAGTTTCTTCAGTAAAACTTGGAACAGCTTTCCTTTAATTATGGTACTTAACATCTGTAGTGATGGAAAATAATCCTAATTAGTGGATTTCAATAAGATTTGTAGCTTTTCATGTACATCCACTGTGTGTACAATTCTATCGATTGAATTATATATTTAATGATTGCTAACAGAGTCCTGAAACCCTCACTGGCATTTCTCAGAAAAATACCTGTGTGGTTTTAGATACCTGTGTGGTTTAGTGACATTGTTAGCCCTGACAACAAATAACTGATCTGTGCCCCCATCCATGCGAAACATGAAAAATGTGATGGACTTGAATATATAGTCTGTTCATCTTCTTAGTGGATATTTTTCTCCAAGGCCTAATTTATCATTTACTTTTATGGGATTTATATTGTACCCTCTCTATACATCAGAAAGTTTAAATTAGACTTGAATAATTAAAGAATAGACGTTTAAACAACTTGTTTATGGTGTTGTTTTGGCTATATATTGTGGAAATTTCTCAATATCTCAGTGTCCTAAATCTGTCTTTATTTTCTAAGCCAGCCATTTATCACTCTCCTATATATGTAAGAACTGGATCACAGTCTGGTATGCTAATTAATGCACCACTTAAATTAAATGGATGGTTTCCCTGACTTGGTTTGATCCTGATTAAAAATGATTGAAAATCTGTATGGATACCCCTCTTCATTCATTATGATATTATGACCACTGATAAAGATCAGTGTTTATGGTCAAGTCTTGAGCAGATAATTGGGTCAGATAGGCATCTTAGCAATGCTGTTGAAGTGGCCCTATCAGATTTGACCTTGATAAGCTTTGCCCACTGTACCTGGTGTATGCAGTGCACTTTTGTGAAGTACCGTATTTACTCTGCTAAAAGCTTTGGTGCACTTTAGTCAGATTGAAATCTAGTTTGGGTAAATAATCACCCACTTAAGGTGCTGTCCACAGAGAATAATTTGTCACAATGGTAAATGATCATCCATTCAATCTATAGTTTTTCGTCTATTTGTTCAACTTTATTTGTTCAATCTTGATCAAGTCGATTAAAACACATTTAAAATCTGATGTCAATAGTCATTCTTTGATTCAAAAGTATTTACTCACAGCTTGTGTGAAAGAAGAAAAACACATTAATAAAGAAATATGTTTCCTTTCTTGCCTTCCTTGCCTTTATAAACACTAGCAGTAATTTGATTTTTCTGCCCATGACAGTTTCCAGTTATTTTTTTATCCATTTTTCTTGCATGTAGAATTCCCTCTTGCACGTCATCCAATTAATTTACGCCAAGTGCACCAAGCATTTGAAAACACTCCTGAGTTTTGGCTTAGCACCAAAACCAATACGCAATCTAGAAATGGAATTCAAAAGAGATTCTAATTAGAACATAAAATTCACATGCATTTGAATCTTAAATAATGATTTTTCCAGCCAAATCAAACTGCACATTATCAATAACTTTAAGCTCATGTAAGACAGAGTGTCGCTACTGATACGGTATATCACAGTTAACCAGTGCAATCAGGACAGATCTTCTACTGTATAGCTTCCTGAGAATGATTCCGTTGCCCTGATTATGGTCGACCATTCAATCAGTTTCAATCTTTCTGAAGGCTTTCAACAAATCCTTAACAATCAAAGACGTTCTAATCTTTCCACTGTGTAGGGAAGATTAAGCATGTTCGGTATGTATACATAAGGTTGTCAGTAAGTCCTTGCTTGTTTGTTTTGGTTAGGGGTACCTGGTGGTATCGCTGGACACCAACTCCTTCCTTAATTCTGACACAGATAGATCAGTATGATATATCTCTACAAATATTGATTTTATCTTAAGACACAGATACCCCTTTATCAGAATCTTGGACATGCTGATTAAGTTCTTAACTAATTAATCCTGAAAAGAAAATGATTATTCTGTGGGCTGACATTCTGACAGGTGCACCTTACTGAGCTTGTTACTTCTAGACAGACTTTGCAGTAGTTGGCACGAGAATGCTTGACTATTGTACTTATATCATGTTGTAATTAAAATGTTTATATATATGATTTGTATACATGCTCTGACCTTGCTGTTGTATTTACAATATTTATTGGGGTTTGATAGTTCTCAGACTGTTGCTTAGCTGTGGCAGGTATTTTTGTTGCTGACAGTAACTACATTACTGTAATAAACCAAAATACTAATGCAAGTGGGTGCCAAGAGGAAGTTATAAAGGTTATTCTAGCTGGCTTTATTTGCCTCTCGTAGTATTTGCTTTATTCTTATAGTACTTCTTGTAATCTATTTCCTTCCCCTATATTGTTTTTCTGATCCTTATACTTCTCCTTGATTGTGTTTGGTGGTTCTGCAGGCAAGTTCTTATTGCCGACACTGTCCCATAAATGCCCAGACAGGAGCGGGATTTACATAAGTTTTTCAAACTTGTTTCCCAATCCTTTATACTTTGTAATTGATAACCACATGTTGTAAAAAGTTGTTGAATAAATATTGTTTAAACTAAATGCCCAGACTGTACCGTGAACTCCTTATATTTTATGAGCCCTGACTGTTCCTTGTTCCAGAGTCTGTCATTGGCTAACTCCACACTTCCTCCAAGGACTCTCCCGTACTGACTGCCACTAACATCTTATATTTCATGAGGGACCGTTCAGGGTCTGATATCATAATGCTATAACATGTTGAAATTTGACAACAGTTTGCAGCTTGTTTTCATATAATATTCTGAAAGGTTTATGTCAATGTTTGACTTAGATAAACACAGGTCAGCTTACACTTCTTCTGTTTGGTAAGTTGAGCTTGTCCAGGGTATATATACATGGAGATTAGTGGGGAGTGATAGATTAACTTGTACTGGTCAATTTCAGGGAGGTAACTCTGTGGTTACCGGAGGCAAGGGAGGTCACCGGGTCTCTTATCTTTGCTAATAAGAGTGCTATAAAGGTCACGAGTGTGCTAACACCTGATATGCTTACTAAATTCATGTCTCATTATTTATGACTGTCAGTACTAGTACACTTACAGCAAATATCTTGTGCTACTTTACTTCACATCTGAGGTAGAACTTGCTGATAACCTATGGCTTATTAAATGGTTATCTTGTGTTGTAGATAAACCAAGATTTCACTAATACTGTCAAATCAATCAGGGCTTAATCAGTTAGTTTTATCAGGAAATATTTTGATTTTCTGTCATGTAGATTATAGCAATTGGATGAAAAAGTCTAATGAAGTTGGGAGGCATAAACAGTAGACTTGCTTCGAGATTGTTGTTGTTGTTATTGCTAGCTATCACATGACCTATGTCTCTTGACTACTCAGGGACGTTGCTTATTCTCAGTACAATATTATAATGAAATGCTTTTTCAACTTCAGTAATTAATCCATTGAACACATGAATTAATCAAGACTAAGTACTTGTTACTATAGTAATTTATATAAAAAAGTTGTGTACTTACTGTACTGTAGCCTTGGTTACACTTCTCTGGAGACAGATTTAATCCCTGCGTAAAATGGCGGCTAGTAGTTGGGAGTAGTAATGATCCGGAATAATTACTCTAATGACGTTTATATAACATCTGGCATGATAGGTATTACTCTGATGTCGGAAGTTTTTTTTACTATAAAATTAGTATTAGGTGTTTGATGCCTTCGAGTACTGTGTCTGTTACCCTCAAGTATTACGTCTGCCTTGCTGTATGCTTGCTCCATTATACTGCATCTGCTGTTAGTTCTGCGTTTGCCTTGAAGTATGGTTGTACCAATTATTGAAGGTCAAGGTCGTTGTTTGTTATGGATATCCCATTACGAGGTTATTAGGTTTAATGGTGTGATTAATATGCATGTTTACAGTCCTTTAGTGCAGGTTTGCGTTAACGAATTTATTATATTTTTATTGGCTAATTTATATTGGTATTTTACGTTGGCTTAATGTATTGTCTTGCATGCTCAAATGGTTGACATTTCTTGCGTTCGATTGGCATGGATACTGTAGACAGATGCAATATGGGATAGATTGATTTTGTAATTGCCGTTTGATATAGGTGGATATTAACTCAGGGTCTTAACGTTGGGTGACAGATTTACTATACAAACTCTTTTGAAAAAAAAACATAATCATAAATACCCTAGATATTTAACTATACGGATCTTTCAAAAATAAATGAGAAGCGTTGTAAATATACTATCGTCCAATAGGTTTAACTGGGTATAAGCTATATATACCTGAGATAACAGTATTCCCCACTATTCTTTCGAATGGGATATTTCTCTCATTAGTATTTCTTATTGAATCGACTATAGTTACTGTAACACTTCAGGTACGCATTATAAGTGATCTTCAAAGTGCTTAAATTATTAATGAGTGTGCATCCAGTCAATAATCATGTGTGCATGCCGTAGAAAATTATTCGTGACTAAATATGGGGTATGCATATCATTTTCCACATACATATATAATGTTCTATAACCCACCAATCCTTTCATCTGGAGTTAATTGAACATCAGTTTTACAAATATAAAATATATGATACAACATCATAAAAGTCGAATATTTGGTTGCCTTAAGAAAACATACATTGCGTTATTTCTTTCTAAGACAAGCTAAGGTTAGATTAATTTGTATTAGTCCCATGTCTTTGCTAGAATTTAATCCAATTTTCTCTTTGGTGAGATGTGGAATAGAAATAATCTCCTGAGTTCTATAGAGATTGGTTATACTAAAGTGTGTAAAATTTATCGAGGAATAGCTCAAATGAATGAGGAATAGCTCAAATGAATAGCACTTTACTTGCAGATGAGGTATATAAAAATGGCAATCAAAAACATCTTCAGTGGCATGTACTTGGCTTATAGAATTTTATTCATTTTTGGTTTTGAAAAGATTCAAAAGGAATCCTGTTGTTGGTAAAAATGTTGCTTCGTTTACAAAGAATTACGGAAATTGTATGCTTTTTGCCTTGACTCATGGTGTTGTTTGGTGATGGGTTTTTGGGACATAAAAACCGTTATTTAAATTTGTTTGTCAAGAGGTCCCTATTTATGTTCATTGGTCACTCCTTATTGGATCTTTAGTGTTTGGAGCTAGAAATGTGTCTGCACTTGGACTATTTGACAGCTCAATGAATATGAATGACAAAAAAAGTGTACAAAAAAATGAGTAACAGTAGTCTGATCAGTATTCATTTCAAAAGTGAACGCTCGACATAAAAGTGGGCCAGTTGGAAGATGATCACACTTCATTGTCTTTGTTTTAAAAGCTGTCAGTCATTAATCTTTGCCCTCTATTTGTTTGTTATTGTGAAAGCACTTTTGTTTTCCATGTCATTCAACGTTTTGCCACATAAAGCAAAAGCTAGGATAATAGACCTTTTCTTCCCTTGTGTGAGAAGTTCACAAAAAACCAGTTGGACATCTTCAAATGTGATATTTAAGTGTCATATCTAATTTATAGCCTTGAACAAATCTTGCTCTGGTTTCTCATTGCCCTTAACTCAAATGTATTGTGGCGTCAAAAGAATACCCAAAAGCGCTTTATCCGAAATTATGGCCACTTTTTGAAACACAAAAAGACATTTGACCAGAACGTCCACAAATACAGTAGGTCGAAATATGAAACAAATTATTCATGTACAACTGAGGAGCAGCTTACCATAGGTGACAACTTTAATCATCGTACTGGAGAAATTGCCGATAAAGTTCCCTGCACATTATGATACTATTCCGACGTCATACAAGGATTCCTGCATGATTTTATTGTCCTCTGTAGATCTGGTAACTCGATGTAATTATATGTAAAATATTTACTTTAATGGTGTACTATGTGATTATCCCCTATCATAATACTGACAATAAAAAAATGGGTGACCGATGTTAGACATTGAAGCTGTTAGTTCATAAGGTATGCTTGAGAGATATGGTGTGGGAAAGGTAGGATGCAAATTCTCCTGGGTGTGAAAACTGATCAATTATTGAGGCGAAATCATCATTGGTTTACTGCGGGCTGTAATGAAAATGTCCATCAGTTATTCTGAGGAAATGTCATAAGTAATAATATAGAGAGAGATTACCCTTAGCTTCTCTATACCATTGTCGTTATGCTAGTAGAGTATTAGGCTGGGCTGCTGTCTTCAAGTCTAATCATGATCATTGCTTCAATTTTGCTGAACTTGCAACCATCCCTATCCTCCACTAAGAATATATCTGTTCAATTACGTTCAATTCATATTTTCCGAAACAGATTTTTGGTTTTCGATTTATTTGTTCTTGTCCTCATCATCAGCTGTCTGTACCTGGGTCCAATTACTTCTTGCAACACAATTTGTTGTTAGAAATAATTTAATTTTCAAATTAAATTTTGATTAATTTAAACTAAATCATTAAACCTTAACCAGAGACTTTTGCTAACAGCTGTATTATATTTAATGACAACAATAGGTGAAAAAAATGGAATGACGCAAGAGATGTTGATGTTTAGGATCATATTAATCCAGATTTGTTCGTAAGCGTATGTTGCACTCTCTGAAATGTCCCTTCATGAATGGCAACTTGTGAAATAGTGAGCTCTAATCAAATATTTATATATATTTTCATAACAAATATGACATTCGTTAATCTGGTGTATTAATTGCGTTGGCAGACATCACATGCCGTATATAAACATTTAATTTGCTCATGAAAATTTGAACTGTATCTGTTTCCGAGCTGTATATTGATTTGGTTTTATAATCTTGACATGATCAGTTTTAACTGACACCCAGTTATGTGTAAATCCAATGACATATTATGAAATCAATATTGTTATAGAAGTGGGAGGAGTGTTGTCTAATGTGGTTTGTGGTTGTTGTCACTGTCAAGGTTACATTTTTTCTGCCACCCCAGACATAAGTTTGTAAGGATTCAAGTGGTTTTTATTTAAATTTATATATTCATTTTTAGAGCATTGAATATGTTAAACAAGATACAGTGTCTTGCTTTATGAACTACCCCTTTCTACTAGTCAGCTGTGTTCATTACCCCACTGGTGGAGATTCATACCCGCAGCAGCTATCAAAAAATGATCTGTATATGACCACTGTGGCATAATTGAAGTCAGGCCCGCAGCTATGCAAAGGCACACTGACACAAGTGGCTCAGTGAAAATTGAGAAATTACTAAAATAGCGTTTTTCAAGAAAAACAAACACCCCAATATACCATAGAAAAGGTTTGCCTCGGTGCTTTTTGATCTCTGGAAACGACCCTGGCAGTCCTACATTTGTTGAGGAAACAAAAACATATTTTAAGGGCATAATAATAAAAATATACATAATGGACTCATTGACCTACAAAATTGACCATGCCGGTCAGTCAGACTAGAAGGTAAGCTTCTTTCTATACAACATAAGATGCCCGAAGCATGAAGTGACATGTGATAGCGAGCTTTAATAAATATCATTCAATATTGATGAAAAAGCAGGATATTAAATACAACCTAAGTCAATAAGTTCTGATAGGTTAAACAGACACTATACTTCATTGTGCAGTTCCATTGACAAGTAAAAATGTCAAATCTAACTCTAAGGTCACTATATTATCTTGACAAATTAACAACTCAAGACGATTCATCATTTTTGCTCTTATTAAATGTCACTTGAAGAATAATTCATATATGACACTATATTTATAATTCATGCTTTCTTGTGCCGACTAGTTGGCTTTTCTGATCACATCGTAAGTTTTTGTATTGATCTGTGTCGCTGTAGAAGCTCTCCGATCGCTCATGATCATTTAAATGCTTGATATGCATTTGGTTGATTGGGTTCGGTTCCATGTTTATGAACGATCACATATTGTAACTTAAAGTGGTATCTTTGCGGTAGTTAAAGTTTCACTATCATTTATTGGAATCTTTTCATTAATTATGCATCTTTGACTTACATATTTATGATCAGGTTCGTTTGATATGGAAATTGAGCTTTTGAATTTTTTAGTATTAAACAGTACGTAATGATTCAGCTAACCGTTACATTGTATCCAGGAAAGAATAGATATAAATACTTCATAAATCATGTACATAAATGGAGCATTCTATGCTTTCATCGTCCTCGTTATAAACACACTAAGGTAGATTACTATTGTCACTCAGTGCAGCAGACAGTATGTGAGCTTTATGTAAGCAGTATGTAAGAGCAACAAGGGCTAGTTAGCTTTGTTTGCTTTGATTAAGCTGCATTTATTCCCATAAAATGTTTATATTGTGACGTTTAAATGGATATGCTTGAAACAGACTCTGATCATTAGCGATTATTCTTAAGTATTCTCAAAGCTTTCTGCAATTGATATTCACTATTTCCGGAGAGAAGTTTTTTCTTCGCACCATCACCGTTGGAGAAAAGCTTGATTAGCCAACATTGTTAAAATTTAGCTTTGGAAGTCTTCACTGTTGGATCAATACTCACACAGCTTCTTCAACTGTATTTTAGTTTTTACGCAAAATTTCCATTTAACTGACTAGTACACACAGTGGCTGATTGCTACATACTGGTACTGCAAATTGAAATCTTTGACAGTTCTGAGTTCAGAAAATGTCGTAAAGGTCGATTCCATTTGTATATATCGATGGCTTAGAATTAGAAGGTCGTAAGTGCCACTTACGACCTTTTAAGATTCATACATATTTAGAATAAGCATCACAAGGCGCTTCTTATGAGTCCATTTTCATAAAAGTCTGAACTTGTCATGCTGACCAAAATGAAGTTGTAAAAGTTTGTTTTACCATAAGTATAGAGTAAATGTCAGACAGTTTTTCGGTGTTTTCTCAAAATATCGATTTGGTATTTACGACCTTCTAATTCTAAGCCAGCGTTATATATACATGTATGTAGGTACTTAACATTGACATTACCTTTGGTATTAATGATGTAGTTAGTGATCCGTACTGCAATGCTTTATTATCCTGGAACAAATGCTGTGACATTATGTTGGCAAATGGATTTCCTTGCTTACAGTCTTCCTGTACTAATGTAGGCGTCTTCTGACATTTCGTATTTTTTCACCACCTTCTGTCTATGAGGTATCAAATGTAATGTGTACGTGGTAACGTCTCGAAATTCCCGAAAACATCTCTGCAAGTTTACAAACAGACTACAACAACTAGAAAAGTTGATGTCATATTATTGTGTGTGTTAAGAGTCTTTTATTATTCCGACACGAACTTTCTTGTCTGGTGAAAAGTCAGCTGCTCAAGAAATAAAGGTAGTTATGTTGTTAAGGGACATTATTGATGATATCTGGTCGAAAACAAAATGTTTCTGGAGACTCAGTAATTCTCACATTTTGTAAGAAAAAATATAACAGCATCTAGTCGTTAATGTATATGGATATGACTTTTACGAGAGAAACATAGAAACGGCTGAAAATCTCGCAGAATTGTATTATACGAGTCGTCTGCTGTGAACCTGATATATCGCCACTTTCCTTGTCTCAAACAATTGTTCTCATAATAGTAATTGGGTGTTTGCCGCAAATATTTCAGAGCTTTAATTCATCCTCGGCTAATTTATTAATATTTTCGATCATTACGCTTTTGGACATTTCTCCTTTATTTTCACAATGCATCGATAATGAGGATAATTTTCTGCTGAAGTCTTATTAATTGCTTTGAGAATGGTTTTTGGCCATTTCTTTCCTTTTGTGGATGAACGACCTCCGGTCTTTATATTTAATATAACAATCTGTTATATGTACTGGTATGTATTCCTTCCTCTAATAGTAAGAGCTAGTGGATCATTTTGGTATCGTAGATTCCTTTAGGCTCGGCGCCATGGGAGCAATCAGGCACCGTGTTGGCCAGATATAGGTGCAAATATATCACCTTGAACAGTAGTTTGTTTTTGTAATTATCACCTAACGTGCTGTAACAATTAACATGAATATTTGATCAGTGTTAAGATGGGAGTTGGATCTGCTGTATCTATGTAACTGTTACCCCTCCGGGGAGATGGGTAGCCAGTCAGAGTGTAATGTTGAAGCTTTATTACATAGTGCTATGATTGCTGACTGCGTCGTCGGTGCATCAATCGTTATGACGATGAAATAAATCAGCTGTCGGCTCCATGAAGCACTTATGAATATACATGGAGATATATATACATTATATTACCATACATTATATTACCATGTGTAAACTGGAATTTTTTTCATCCGGTAATTGTTTTCAAGTAGATGATGTATGGCATACTTCATATATCTTGTTACTAGACAATATTTATATGCAATACGATAACGTTTGACTGATCGACATTACAATATTGCATATGGAGATGTTTCAAAATTAATTCATATCATTAATCATATTACGGCCTTACAATTTTCATTTCATGAGTCCCAAGTTTTCTATATTCCGAGTTGTTTCATGTAAATTGAATCCATGTCAAGTGATTTCGTGTAAATTGAATCCATGTAAAGTGATTTCATGTAAAGCAATTTCATGTAAATTGATTTCATGTAAAGTGATTCCAAATAACGCAAGTTTGTTTCTTCCTTGAATAATTAGTGTTCAGTCTTGCTAATGTATATGCTAAATAATTAGTAATTTTCCAAAAATGCCTAATATTCCTTATTATGCCTTATGATCATCAAAATCAGACTTGAAAAATTAATTCTGGCTTGGCATTTGAATTACTGGTGGCTCCTGACTTTGAATTCATTAAATTTCTTAAAAATACATTATTTAATATACATTAACGCCTTTTGGAATTTTAATTAAGTCTATTTCATATACATTAATTTTAATACACCTTTTCTGAATTTTGGTGTAGTCTTGCCTAACAGAATAGTAATTTACTGCAGTCTTGCCTCAATTTCTTTTTCTAAAAGATTTTTTTGACACCTTAATAGATTTAAAATTGTTTAAGTTTTCATGTACTTTTGTTTTTGGGCTTGAATAAACTAAGTCCGAGACTAAACCTTCTTTTTAGTTGACGTTGGTTTGTAACTTTGTTGCTATTGATGGCAACCAGTACAAGCTGTAACTGTACTTGGCTACAAGTTTTTGCTAGGCATGTATAGTATAACGAACACTATTGTTTATGTTGATATGTCATGCACATGGGAAAATGTAATGTGTCATAATCGTAATCATATCTTGACAGGCAATTGAAGTCTACTTTGTAATAGATTTTTGTTGCTGAAAGGTCTTTGTTTGTTATATAGCTTTCTGGTGGTATTTTCACTGATTCTTTTTGGTAATTAGTCACCTTTGAGGTTCACTTGGATGTTTGCGGTAGTTTTAACATTCTACCAGCATGAGGCACTGGTTTTTGCATACTGATATATCTTTGAGGACATTACTTTATGATGCTAACTCAATTATCTGGAACATTTTGAAGTTAACTTCATTTTCTGTGATGAGAATGATGGTTATACTGTTAGAAGCCTACATTTCCTTAAATTATGCATCAAACCAGTACATATAGCTAGGTTTATGGTTTTAACGTGGCCCTGATAGTTGTTGTTTTGTTGGGTTTTTTTACTAGGCGCATTGCCGCGCATGTAGTTGCGCTCAGTTTCAACATTTATGACATCGTACTTAAGATTTCGTGAAACTTTGGTCACACTCTGACGAGTTCCCACGATAAATGGTTGGTTAAATTTAACCTTTTCAGACCCTGTGAAACGCTAATGAAGGCAATACTTAATCCTTGCCTTTCATACCAATAACACGATTACAGATTTCAATTTATCAAATTTATCTAAGAAGCTCGGGGTTTTGAATTTGACTATTTTACATTTATAAAAATGCAGATTAAGGCATCTAGGCTTACCGTTATTGTCAGCTTGGGATAATAAACTCATTATATTTCAATAAAACCAATGTTTGATCAAGTATAAAACACAGACAACTGTATAAAATTAATATCGTTGTCATCTATGATTGATTGGTCTATTAATATAAAATATTGTGGTTTACGATGGTAATACAATTATGCTAAATTCTTATGTAGTGAGTAAGGTCACATTTTGAATTGCTTGAATTAAGGCTACCAGTATTTTTTATTTCCATTCTTTATAAACGAATATGTCGTTAACCTACAGGGCAAAGTCTCTCATGAATAGCTAAGATTCCTACAGACTCTTGATGGTATAATGAGCCTTAGTGCCTTCACTTGATTATCGATTCTTGTTCTAACTGTCTGTAAATTCTTTGGACTGTAATTATTTTGATTTCATTTCATTGTAGCCTAAATAGCTAGTCTGACCTGGATTGAATGGGTGAATATGGTCTTATTCACAGTGTATAAATGAGTCAACTTCTAGTTATCGCAATAAGGCATACACATTGAATTAAGCAATACCCCAATAAGTCATTCAGTTATCGGAAGTTACAAGTGCTTTTAATCATAATAAGTTATATGATTGAATTTTATAAAGTCCCAAAAGTCATGAAGTGAGTTGGTTTATACGCTGTGACATCGTCATACATGTATATTTTATCCTTGACAAAGGCTAATGTTTTTTAGGTATCCATCCGTCCGTCATATTGTCAGGATTTCAAAGTACTGTTTGGCTTATGACTACATATCACCTTCAGAATTTTTATGCTACTCATGTTTTTGCACTTTATTGTCTATAAATGATATTAGCTTGGGGGTGAGACTGTCCGCAACTATAAGAATAACATGACCAGTATTGATTTGTGGAGCTCTTCTCCAGTGAGATAGTATAAACTAGCATCACCATCATGTGACATCATAGAAAGAACGGCAGAACATATGTTAATCAAACTACGTTAGACGAAAATTGCTTGGGAAACGACAGAATTTAATTACAATTTAGTTGTAAAGTCGATAAAGTCCCGCATCTTGTGAAACATATATATTTCGAGGGGTAATGAATAAGATACGTAAACTAGCAATGATGGGGCCTGGCGATTGTTTATGACCTGTTTGTGTCGATGTTTTCCTTTGTTTATTGAGATTTTTTGGGACACCATATTTAGGGATTGTCCAATTTGTTGTTTTAAATTACTATTATTGTCAATCTGAAGTGTTGTCTATGCTGTACTTATACAGTTAGTTCTTTGAGAGTTTTGTCTTTCTCCTTGTTGACTTAACACATAGTGTGAAAATCAATTTTGCCAATTTCCCAGGTTTAGTTTCGTTGTTTAAAATTGAAGAATTAGATAGACTTTCCAAACGAAACATTTTTTGTATCTCGTGTGAAGCATATTTTGAAAAACACTTTTAAGGAATAGAAATATCAGCCTATGTTTAAGACAACCAATGAAATTATGTTCTGAAAATTAAGACCAATGATAGACATGATCGATACATGCAAAAGTATTGACAATTGCTAAACTGACTTTGAAGTCACTTAGAATTAACATAAACTTATGATGCTTTATAAACTCAGAGAGATAGCCGAATACTCTACAGGTTGTCCTATTCAAACTTCGTTGCCAAAAAAAAATTAATTTAAAATATATTTTTATATTCAGATATCGACTATGTTAATAAGTATCATTTTATCGAGCTAATCTGCCTGCCAATTTTCTAACCTTTTAACTCATTTAACAAATTCTTTATTGGAATATCAACTAATATCGTCATATCAAGACATTTTATTGACAGAATGCCAAGTACTTTTATGATTGATAAATGTCTATGACATGTTTTTAATTTGGTGAAAAGTTGCGCAATCATCGAGGTGCTTCCTATATGAGTATAGACAAGCGATAAAATACTGCTTGAATAGGAATAAATTCAAGATCAATATTTTTCCATCTATGATTTGAATATTGCAATTAATGTACTGATTTGTACCTTTCCTACTGTGACACGCTTTTGATGTATCAGTTAGATATTTTGGCTGGTATATACAGTTAAATTAGCTCTAGAAAGGAAATAATTGAAATCATGCTGTCTTTAAGCCAAAAAAAAATTTTTTTTGAAATGTTATTTTTTCTTTAGAAATTTGAAAAATAAAAAAAATGCATTTTTTTACGTTTTACTCAATCTTTATCAATGGTACTGTTACCTGTATGCTTATGTTTGTTGTCTGGTTTCACTGAAATGCTGGAACATGATTCTCTCGTTACTAAGACAACTGTTAGAAAGATCCACTGATTTGATTTGTCTATATTGCTCCACATTTTCACCCTTTGGGTATTCTTATGATTTCACAGCATACTTGCCATTGATCTGTGCCTGTCTGTACCAGGAAATATATGGTCAGCTGGGTACTGTTTTATGGAAATCTCAAACTTACAGCTCAAATTTGAAGATTGTATGTTTTTCTTGATTTTGCGGCTCTTGCCCCTATAAATTGTCAATTTTTGAGGAATTTAGGTTTTTACAGCACAATTTGCATCCATTCGGGCTTTGCAGTACATAGATGTATGAATACTGAGATTTGATTATCATGTTTACCCCCTACAGTAAAACTATGTTCAAAGGTGAAGTCACAAATAGGGCAGTTTAGCTGAAGACTTAAGTGGTACTTCATAAGTATCTACAGCTGTTAAACACAGGTGACTGTTTGAATAAAACAAGGCTTTTTAATTAATAAAACATTTGGCCTAACTAAAGTTCAAGTGTAATAGCTACGGTCTGAGAACAATTATTTTTAAGTTCAAGTTTGATGAAGGTGAGAATTTTTATTACAAGTTTGGAAAATGAACTTGCAATTATTCAATTTTTTTTTCAAATGATTTCTGATGCGATAAGTTAATAATGATTGTCTTTGCCAAATGTTAAGCAATTAATTTGGTTATAATTAATTAATACTTTCAAGGACCGGATAATTTATTTACATACTTTATTGTCAACGGCATTTTAATTTTATCAAGTATGATGTATGAATATTCGTCCATTTATACCTTTATCAGTTATTTTCATATCTTGTAAAAAGTTTTTACCGTTACATGAATTTTAAAGCTTTATTATTTATTATAATTAAGTACTTTAATTCTTGTTGTAATTTATTCGAAGACCATTATTTAATTTTAATTGAAGCTTTATTCTCGAACTACTTAACTTCGCTCTATATATAAATTCGATGATTTTCTCTCTCTATATATATATACAACGATTTTCATGCAATGGAAGAAATAAAATTAATGTGAATATAAAAGTTGGCTTGTTCGAGGTCATTGATTTGAAATTAATCGCTTTTACAAAAGTTCACACCTTTTGTATGAATGTTTTGCTGGTATGTTTAATTCATTGAAAAAATATTTTATTAGTCCCAAGTTGGTAAAAACTGACCTACCTAAGATTTTCGTTATACATTTATTCTGTGGTGGTATTCAATATTGATCTTATTAAATTTGAGAGTAAAAATACCAGCCAATCATATCGCCTGTTTACTGACCTAGAGTTTAATATGGTGTGATTTGATTGGTTGTCCTAATCCTTAAGTCAAGTAAGATCAATATTGAAAACCAAGCAATGTAGCACAATCCGATACCTGTGGAAGGATAAATTTTGTGAATTTTTGATAATGATAATTTCTGGAGGTTGACAAATTGCTCAATGCTCAGTACAACTGCTAGTAAACTATCATGGTTTGATATAAAACTAGGGGTCACATAATAACATTATAAATTTTTTTTATTAAAGTGATGAAAAATGGTATGAAAATATGTTACTTATAAAGTACATTGAAAAGAAAATAATGGAAGTGTGAAAGCGTAAATCATTTGTATTTGCTCTAAACTTACTTCCAGTTTCTCAACATTTATATATAGCAGTCATATATTGTCAGCGTTTCATTCAGTATTTTGACAGCTGGAGATTTTAGGGCATTTGTGGTTCAACTTATCTATTACAGTGGCGAAAAATAGTTTTTCGCTTTGATAAACATGAAAGGGCCTATTGTTCTCTCATGACTCAACCCCGGTTCCATTTGTCTGTTTTGTCTCAAACAAGGGTAGTATCATTTCTTAATTGTCGTATTGTTTTAATTATTGCATGATCTTTGTAGTAAAAAATAATGATACAAAGTATATCTTGTTTTGACTGTTCGTAATGAACCGGTAATCTAGTACATCTGTCATTGGTCGATCAAGCTTCACGTTAATAACTTTGTCTGTATGCTTTCCGGACTCGCTTGAGAATTTTTTTGGAAAAAAATCGTTTTTTACCTAAGATTTTTAGATAGTTATGATAAATTGATTTAAATAGTTGCTCGTAACGCAATATATCACATTAAGTGTATATGTACTCCGATTGAAACCTGTTTAATCATATCTCGCATTGTACAGTCATATAATGTTGTACTGTAACCTCAGTTTGGTAGTTACTGACATTAAGCTTGAAGGTTAAGGTCAATGTCTTTCTGATTTATGCTAAGTTCAATGAAACATGCATTGAATATAAGAAACAAGAGCACAGACATATTGATAAAGTGTAAGGGCCCCCTACATAACTGTTGACGAAGGCCCCTACTTAGCTGCCTACAATTACCCCAGCATAGCTGCTGGCCTGGGCCCCCTACATAACTGCTAACAAAATTTCAAATGAAGTTTTTAAAGCGAAATATGAGATGATAGCAAAGAGTAGCTAATATAGATGGCTTTCTGATGGTCACAGATCATTGACTGTTTTTATCATTCAAACCTGCTGTTCTAGATATTTCAATATAATGAACACTATTAACACGCAAAAAGACAACTCTGATGATGCTGGTCATATTTTAATTGCTTGTTTTAATTGATTGAAAAAATGTGTTATTCCGCACTTATTAATCATGTTTGGATGTTGAATTGAACATTATTAAGATGTACAGCGTATGAAATGACTGCTAATGGTTCTGATTGCATTATTTTTACTAATTAATTTATGATGAAGCTAATTTTTTTATTGCTATCAAAACATCAAGATTTTGAGGGTTGATTTGTCATAGTGAAAGGGAGACTAAATTTATCAGCCAATTTATTTTCATGCAAATATTGCCATTTTGCTCCTTAAAATGGAATTTGATACTATTGAAGACCCTATCAGATAACCACTAGTTTTGAAAACATAGCAGTACACAATTTTCGTTTAACCTGTTTTTATTTTTTTCTATGGAGAAAAAATGGTATCTATTGAATTCTATCTATGGCTGTCACATTTTCCTTTCATTAATCCCCCCTTACTTGTGAAGCTTGTCGAGTTTTGAAAGAATCGAGCAAAGAGCTGTCTGAAACGTACAGTATTTCACAGTCCTGACTTAATATTTCACAATTTGGCCTGGACATCGATTCTGTTACTTGCTCAGTGCAGGATGTTCTGCCACACTTGGCTGTCCTTAAAGAATTGTTTAGCGAAAGACAGTTTCAATGGTTGACCTTGTGACCCAAAGCTAATTTGAAAGCCCTTGTACCGTGCACTAACAATTCATTCGGAACGGCCTTACAGTAACGTTAGCTTTACGAACCAGATAATTGATGAAGACAACAATTATCTATTTATAGAACACAAACTTATCGGGTGTCTAATGTCGTGATCACCAGTTTGAATTCTGATCCTCCCTGCAATTTTAGGTTGTCAACGTTTTGTTAGGAAATGATAGATGGTGAGTGCTTTCAGTATTGTAACAGTATTTTCCCTTTTTACCTTATTTGGCAATAGTGTAGATCATAAAGCAGTAAATAAATTTTTTCTACACAATGTGTGATGTATCGTGTGAATTTAAACATGGGCGAGGGCGGGTAATGATTGCCTAGCTTACAAATCTGTTCTGAAATTGGTTTTACTGAACATTAAATTGGAACCTATTTTCTGCCCTCAAATGATTTGGTAATTGAAAGGGGCTTGAAAAGATACCTGTAGAAGTCTCTTCATGTGTTAATGGGCAAATCATTTTGCTGCTTTATGTTATTATATAAAATTATGATCATATTACAAAATTTGATGATTTGAATATAATCATTAGCAGAAATCAGCTCAAGCAGGGGAGGTAATTCAATCAGGGATATATTTAATTTTTGCAAAATTTCTCCTTAAGGCTGAGATCAATGAACTTTAGAACATGTTAAAACATATCCTATACATTTTAACTTGTCTGGAGCCTTTAGTTGAATTCTACGAGTGTCCCCTGCAAAAATTCCAATCAGTTATGTCTTATAGTCAGGTCATGGGACAAATTCTCTCATTGAGTCATTTGTTTGTACGTACTTGATGTAACCTTCATATATATATTATATTCCTGTCTTTCTTGTACGATTATAAACAATTGTGCAGGTATGTGGAGATGACGGCAATCCTAGCCAGTCTTTTTCAAACAACATGACGCAAATCTTGTATGCCTGTCAGTTGAAATAAATCAGTAATCCCCACTCTAATGCTAATATTATTTCTCTGCTGCGGTTAGAATGTCTGGCACTAATTCTTCTAGTCACCTTTGGATGTTCAAGTTTTTGCAGCGTAAAACATGACTAAATTCTTTTCCAGTTTTGTGGGTATTAAATAAATTCTGGTGATATTTTTGATTAGGTTAATACAAAGTGTGTTACTAGGAATGCCTTACTTCCAGAGGGCCTTACCTACCATGAAGTCTAGCCTAGGTTCCTCTTAACATTGCATTGCAATGTGACTATTAATATATCATGTGACGGCACATTGGGGCCAATGACATTCATGTTATTATGTGTTGGCAAATCCCTGCACATTGGGGGGGCATTGACAGTCATGTTATTACGTGGCTGCACATCGGGGGGGCATTGACATTCATGTTATTACGTGGCTGCACATCGGGGGGGGCATTGACATTCAATTTCATGTTATAAAATGGTGACACAACTCAATTTCGGTGTTTTGGTTTGGCACCATCGATATGTTATTCAAGTATGGTAGTTCAGTTCAGTTCAATGGCCTATTGTAACAATAGATGTTTAGCTGAGATGTTTAGCATTGAAGGAGTTCTGGTTGTTACTACTTGCATAACTAAGTTATTGTTTCCTCTTGCTTTGTTCCATGGAGTATAACTTGATAAATGTCTCAGCAGTTTCTTAGAACATGGTCGTAATTACTTCAACTACACGCCATGCTTCATTGACAAGATACACATCTCGTCAATGCATAAAAATCCATTCACACCTTAACTACCCTGGTACTAGAAACTATGTAAAAGTCAGAAAAAAGCAGAAATGATGTGTAGGAGCGACTCCAGAAATGTTGTAATACTCAAGTAAGACATTAATGTATATTGTGTATACCCGGTATCTGTGCTGTACGGTTCATGAAATATTAACTCTAGACCATGATTGTGTGCCCGCCATCTATTTTTCTTTACTGCTTTATATTTCCTTTCTGTCTCCCACAGTTGTGACATCTCGACTAACTCTCTCGACTTACGGCATTCTTTGGTCTACATAAGCTTACCCCAAAGGTTGCTTCATAAAACGCCCTGCTGACATATGTCAAAATAAACAAGATCTTCTAGTTCTGATTCTGATGTTTGCTGATGATGGGTTGAATTGTATATTGCTTTTCCTCGCAATCGCTCTTGTCACTTTCGTTCATTCCTTGCCAAACTTGTGTTTTTTTGCCTCACTTTCATCTTACTCCAGTTTGTTAATTAAGTTTCATTTATTTGCTAATAATGAAGCCAACATTTGTAATTAAAACAACCAGTGTATGATTATAGTTCTATAGTTCTTATTATAGTCGGACTGACTAATTGAAACTGCACCTGTCCTATAAATGTTTGTTAAGAATGTAGATGCATGTTTTGTGCAGCATCTGGGTAAACAAGGGAGGTAATTTGTTCTTGTTCCCAGAAACTTAGCGCTTCCTATCATTGCTTAATCATCCATTTTAGAAACTAAATTTGAATTAAAATTATTAAATATTAAACATATTAATCAAATGTAATTTTAAGCATTACTCCACAGGGTAGTATGTAATACCAATATATTATAATAAGAGAGCAGGATGTTTTATATTGATGTCAACTGTCGGGTCATCTTACATGTCTGAACGTTTAAAGCCTGTCAGTGCAGCTTTGTTTCTTATCATACAGTGTTGAACAGTTTAACTTGATAACTAAAACTTTGTCAAGATACTATTCTGTCCTTCTGAAGGCATAACAGTCTGATGGCCAGGAGATATTTTTGTGCCTCAATGGTACTTAATCAATTTGGTGACATTATGGCTTACAGATACTATCTGTATCGCTTGTAGTGGATCTCTGTTATTAGGAAG
This sequence comes from Spisula subtruncata, assembly GCA_963678985.1. Taxonomy (NCBI): domain Eukaryota; kingdom Metazoa; phylum Mollusca; class Bivalvia; order Venerida; family Mactridae; genus Spisula; species Spisula subtruncata. Next base: position 21,036,531 of record OY787672.1, on the reverse strand, counting down.
CATTGTTTTATGGTTATGGTTTGTAATTGTAGAGATGGACTGATTTGTTATAGTATATGAATGGTTGGTTTGTTTGGATGAATGCTCGTATGTCAGACGGGGCCGATCTAAGGGCAAATCTACGCATTTGTTTCCCTAAATATGGCCTGTCTTTGTGTCTTGGATATAACTTATCACATGTTTTGTGTATGTGTCTCGTTCAGTCAGCATGGAAGATAGTTACATGATTGTTAGTTCTCCTGCAGCTTGTGTATAGATATTTCTTATGCAAGTCTGTAAATTCACTGTCCTCATGTAGTATCTGTGGTTGTCTATTGTTATTGCTGGTTGTAAATTCAATAGTTCCCGCCCATTGAGCACAAGATGTATGTTGTTCCTGTAGTATGTTTTTTGGTGCTGTCTGAGTGTGTAAATAAACTTAAAAGTAGCGTGCAGTACATCTATATTGGGAACATATTTTTTGTCTTGTTATATGTACCAAACACTAATTATACCAAAACCAATCAAACCACTTACTTAATGCTCCTTATTGCTCACTGTTGTTAACAGTGGACATCCACTTCAATGGCAATGTCTTTCAAACACCATTGTAAACACACACTTCAATGGCAATGTCTTGCAAACACCAGTGTGGACATCCACTTTAATGGCAATGTCTTGCACACACCATTGTGGACACCCTCTTTAATGGCAATGTCTTGCACACACCATTGTGGACACCCTCTTTAATGGCAATGTCTTGCACACACCATTGTGGACACCCTCTTTAATGGCAATGTCTTGCACACACCATTGTGGACACCCTCTTTAATGGCAATGTCTTGCACACACCATTGTGGACACCCTCTTTAATGGCAATGTCTTGCACACACCATTGTGGACACCCTCTTTAATGGCAATGTCTTGCAAACACCATTGTGAATACACACCTCAATGGCAATATCTTGCAAACACCACTGTGAATACACACCTCAATGGCAATGTCTTGCAAACACCACTGTGAATACACACCTCAATGGCAATATCTTAAAACACCATTGTGAATACACACCTCAATGGCAATATCTTAAAACACCATTGTGAATACACACCTCAATGGCAATGTCTTGCAAACACCACTGTGAATACACACCTCAATGGCAATGTCTTGCAAACACCACTGTGAATACACACCTCAATGGCAATGTCTTGCAAACGCCACTGTGAATACACACCTCAATGGCAATGTCTTGCAAACACCATTGTGAACGCACACTCCAATGGCAATGTCTTGCAAACACCATTGTGAACACACACTTCAATGGCAATGTCTTGCAAACACCATTGTGAACACACACTCCAATGGCAATGTCTTGCAAACACCATTGTGGACGCACACTCCAATGGCAATGTCTTGCAAACACCATTGTGAACACACACACACTCCAATGGCAATGTCTTGCAAACAAATATGAACACACAATTCAATGGCAATGTCTTGCAAACACCATTGTGAACACACACACACTCCAATGGCAATGTCTTGCAAACAAATATGAACACACAATTCAATGGCAATGTCTTGCAAACACCATTGTGAACACACTTCAATGGCAATACGTTGATATTTGTTGCGATGCAGGATTCAAACATAACACTTTGACTTGTGTTGATATTTGTTGTGATGCAGGATTCAAACATAACACTTTGACTTATGTTGATATTTGTTGTGATGCAGGATTCAAACATAACACTTTGACTTATGTTGATATTTGTTGTGATGCAGGATTCAAACATAACACTTTGACTTATGTTGATATTTGTTGTGATGCAGGATTCAAACATAACACTTTGACTTATGTTGATATTTGTTGTGATGCAGGATTCAAACATAACACTGACTTATGTTGATATTTGTTGTGATGCAGGATTCAAACATAACACTTTGACTTATGTTGATATTTGTTGTGATGCATGATCAAAACATAACACTTAGACTTATGTTGATATTTGTTGTGATGCAGGATCAAAACGTAACACTTTGACTTATGTTGATATTTGTTGTGATGCAGGATTAAAACGTAACACTTTGACTTATGTTGATATTTGTTGTGATGCAGGATTCTAACAGTACACTTTGACTTATTTTGATTTTTGTTGTGTACTTTCAGATTGAGGATGCTATGTTAATGTTTGATAAGACAACAAATAGACACAGAGGTAAGCTTATACAACATTGCTTTATACATCATATATATCCCTATATTCATGGGTGGTATTTAGTATTGATCTTACTTGACTTTAAGGATAAGGACAAGCAATCAGATCACACCATATTAAACTCTCGGTCAGTAACCAGTGATGTGATTGGCTATCGTTATTCTCCAGTTAAATAAGTTCATGATCTAATATACCACTCCTGGTTGTCACTGAGATTAGCAACAACCAAGCAATTTTGGGAGGCCATGCTTTATTCCTCATAACAGTTTTGGAAGATTTCGGGGGGGGGGGGAGTGGGAGGCAGACTGGTAGGATCAGCTATTGTGATGGGATGGTGATGAGCAAAGGGGATTGTGATCAGCATTTGGGGCCACAAGGGAGTTGTTTGTACGATGTTATGCTTGATTAGCATCACAGATTAGGGTCTTCCTTACATATTCCACAGGAACTTATAGTTGATCATAATATTTGGACAAAACTCTTAGACAAAGTTTAGCCAAAGTTTTAGTTTCACTCTATATGATAATAGTGGGGTTTCCGAGGATTTTACTCCTGGTTATTATTCCCTTGTGGATTAAACAAAATAATCTTGGCATTGTAATTGTTTTCATAACAAGATTCTTAACAGTGGCACTGAAGTCGTTTCAAGATTGTTAGAATAATTTTCATATTGTCTGTGTGTTTTGCATATATACTGTATACATGTCTACTGAAATCAGGGGTGGGGGAACTCAGAGGTGGGGGAAACACAGGGCTCGGGTGGAAGAGGGGGTAGAGAACAAGGGGTAAATTCGTTCTGCTGGCGCCTGGGGATGGGGGTAGAACAATGGTGTCCCCATATTGTACATCCTGTTGTAATGTTGCTATGATATAAATCAACTGTTTTAGTATCACCATGAGATCATTATCTTGTCTTAAGATTGAATACGCTTTTATGTATATATATATGATAGTAGCTATGTTATGTGTCTGCTGCCAAACTATAAAGGATTCATTTTTTAGTAATTTTAGACTGGTTACCACAATCAGACTCATATGTCATTGTTGGTCATATTTTAGCCAGAAAAAACATTGAATCAGTCTGGACTATTGGACTTAGTGCATAATAATCCTATATTTCTAGACATTGAAACTCTCGCGAGAGTAACAGAAGTGCGACATTCATATTTAGTGAATCTTTCTCTATTGTACTGTAATTTTTGGTGACTTACGGTATGATAGTTCAAGATTGTAGAATATTCTATAAATAATGAACTGCACAACTATATTGGCATCTAGGGTGTAGTTAAGTAAGCTTGCAGCTTAATTGAGCTATTTCCGTGTAGTCCTTGTAATAAAAGATCTATTAGTCCAAACTATTTATTCAAAGATCTATTAAGCACAAAATTCCTATGTTGTATAAGCTGTATTTGTGTTATGTATCGAGCAGTGACCCATATAATGTACTCGATCATTAAATTGTTGCATGTTTAGTACAATTAAGTTTCTCAAGTTACCCATAATGTTCAGTGAAATAATTTAAAGTTTAATATATAGACAATTATGACTGGTTTCCATATGATATTCTTACCGTTATCTTGTTAAGAAAGACATATATACCCCTCCTTATGATTCTGCTGGTATTCTGTTGGAGATAACTCACAGAAATCGATATACGAGAAACCAATTTTCTGAAAATTATTTTTTTGTGGGGGTAAATTCTTCCCCAATTTCTCATGCAAAACAAAACAAATATAACAGATTGCGGTACGTTTAGATTTCAAACCAATGTAAAGGATGTTTCAGTTAATTGTTTTTTACCATCAATCAGTTATAAAAATGAAATGTTGGAATGGGGCCTGTACATACAGCATACTGTCGCCACTAAAGTATGATTGTAAACAGTCATTATAAGGCTTAGTGTTTCTAACAATTTTTGTTACTATTTCTAAAGCTTTTCAGAAATCAGAAAACATTATTGCAAAGGGACATAAAAGGGTCCATCCATCTATCTGTCTGTGTGTGTGTGTTTGTTCTTGATTGGCTTGTCATGCGAAGATCTATATTAAATTAAGTTAAACTCCCTTTGGGATAAGTTCAAATAATAGCTGCTCCCTTTAGGATGAGTTCAAACAATAGCTTCTTCCCATGGGATGATATCAAACAATAGCTGCTCCCTTTTGGATGAGTTCAAACAATAGCTGCTCCCTGTAGGATGAGTTCAAACAATAGCTTCTCCCTGTGGGATGATATCAAACAATAGCTGCTCCCTGTGGAATGATATCAAACAATAGCTTCTCCTTGTGAGAGCTATATATCACAGTTATGTTATTTGCCCATTTGATTAATGAGATCCAATCCAAGTAAATAAAAACTAGCCTTGATAAATCCATAGTCCATGTCTTAGTTCAAATTGGTGGTCAAACAGCGTATATAAATTATGGCCACCTTTGATTTGCGTGTATACATTTTGCGATTGTATATCAAGTATTATCGTGACAGGCCAGAGACAATTTTTCGTTTTCCGATAATATGATCAAAACATGTATCTTGATATATGAGCTATTCTCGGATAATGTCTTGTTGTCTCTGGTTTAATAAAGTGGCCAGTGGCAAGTTTTCTTGTTATATTGATGTATCAAAATATATAGGCATCCTGGTAATTCTAATATCTTGACATTTCTCTTAATACTCACTGCTAGATATTTGCAATACAGTAAAACTTCGTTAAGACAAGCATCGATATAACGAGCACCCAGTTTATTTCGAGCAAATGACTAAAGTGCCGGCAAATTTTCTAAATATATGTTGTACACTTATATCATACCACTATGTCGGGCTCCCAGTTTATTTGGATCATTTGACTTGTCCCGATTAGTCCTCGAGGTTTTACTGTATTTCGAATTAAGGCTTTGGTAGATTTATCCTGGCCATGAGTCACATGAGTTAATTATTCTGACTAATCTGGAGCCCATTGCCTAAATCAAGTGGAACTGAGTGTTCAAGAGCACTGTATGAAAGGACTTGCTTCAAAGAGGAAACCAAAAACTAAATGCTATCAGTCAGTGGTTGTGAATCTAAGCAGGCCGAAGTGGTCCATCGCACAAAAAGTGCTTGGTAAGGCTAGCGGGTTTAATGTTCTCCATGAGCTGCAACTGCTCGCTGGTAGCATGTTCATTCCAAAGCATGCAATAGCTATTTGGTTGCATTTTAGTTTAAGCAATGGACTCCAGATGTTCGGATGCCAGGAATATGTTGATTATCTGACAGGAGCCAAGTTCTTCAATCAATCAAGGTCAAAGGTGCTCCAAGAATAATTGATAATTGTGTCTCTAAATAACTTGTGAAATTTCTAATTTCTTCGCCCACTTATGTTCCTATAAATGCATGTATTCAAACACATTCACCAAACTGTCTCCTTACTATACATTACACTAAACAGATAATGCAGTTCAAGGATGCTTCAACAACATCAGATATCACAGATTAATTTTTGAAACCATATATCAGTTGAATATCGGGTATTATTGAGCAGTAAATTTGATATTAATAAAACCATAGACTGAGCATCGAGTTAATTTGAACACTGACAGGTCGGTTGATAAATGGGTGAATGGTTCTCTGATTTTTGCTTCCTTTAGCCAGTCAGATCTCCTCATAAACCAGTCTGCAGCGTCAAGGAGAGTAATTAGGGAGGCCAAATGTATTCATAATTTACTTTTTCGGCTCCTGAACTAATTTGTATTATTTTGGGCATGTGTGATGAATGAGAATTGTCTAAGGGAACCAGTCTAGTGGCTCCGGTATAGCCAGGAAACAATCTAAGTAAATACAATATGGGATGTTACGCTCTGACGTCAAACTATCACTAAATGATTGAAAAGCTACCAAGGCTTAATTTATTGGAGAAACCAAAAGCGTCTATTGATGGAATAAATACCCACCATGTAGTGGCGTAACTATGTTTGGATAAGTTTAAACTGGTACTAGAATATTTTCATTCCCGCCCCAATCCTATGTTTTTGTTTCGAACATAATAATTAAGGTTTGGCTGTAATTTAAAGGGACATGGTGGTTTTTGGTAATTTCTAAATGTCATGCTTGACGTTATTGCTTAATTTAGTTTAACTATGGCATTGTTTGTCATTGTCACAAATAAGAAGAAAATCGGCTCCAGCTATGAATATACCCCACCCACTCCATCTTGTATTCATATATAAAATTCATGTTTGTGTATACCTGCTAACAATGAACACAGGCTTTTTTTTACATCTCAAAGATCATGTTATAATTAGGTATATTATATAAATAGCAGGGAATATTTGGGGAGTGTAGGTGTTTAATTCTCTTTGATCTAAATCTGCTTTTTTACTTTTCTTGAGGCGCCATTTTCTACCTAGGCCATTTTCTACCTATACAGCAGTATGCCAGGTTGTTGGTATGAAAATTGTTTTGATTGCTTTGAATTTGAATCCAATCTGCCTTGGTATAAATGTATAAATGTGGTGTATACATTCCAGGAAGTGATTCTCATCTTTTTTATGGCCTTCCTGATCAATTTAGTGTATTGTTTCCAGATTGCTACACTGTACACAGTGTATACTTCACAATACCTTAACTTTCGGCCATTATTCCCAGACTTTGTTCCTTGTGAAATTCATAAATCTGCTAGAAATATTAGTCAATTAGAAAGACCTATCCTTGAACCTTCAGCCGCAAATTCTAAAATCTATGAAATAAATTTTTTACCAAAATTTACCAAATTAAAGATCGCACAAAAAACTGATTTATCAAACTCATTTCCAGGCAGTATGAGTATCTCATTGCAAAACTTATCCATCCTTGTGAAACTGTGTATTGAACCAGACGTGCAGTAGATAATTTGCTGGAATTATGAGTTAATGTTGTGTAATAAGTCAAATTTAGCGAAACAACAACATTCTCATGGAGAGGCTTGCAACTAACGTAGATGTCACACCTCCAATGTGAAGAGTAGTCTTACAGCTCTCTTGGATTACTGGTTTTGCATTCATGATTTATGCAGTAGTTAATCATATTGAGAGCATCATTCAAATTTACAATATGCTCCGAGTCTTTTCTGGTATTACATGTTGCCGGAATCAGTCCATGATTTATTGTGCAAGTTTTGCCTGATTTAATCTATATTAACCATGCAATTTCTTGGCCAAATGCTTTTCTGTTTTCTTATAATCAAATTCCAAACAATGATTCATCTGCCTTGACTAGATAACACATTGCTTCATTGCTTCAATGAAAGCCACATCTTTGTCTGCAATGTCCATGGAAGAATCCAATTCTGATGACCTTGTGACTCGTGGAATTCATATTTCCCCTAAAAGTGCTGTAAAAACACCCAACCCCATAAACTCAAAATACTGATGTTTGGCGTGGGTTGGGGTGGAGCGCAAAGCCTGGAATGACTCAAACCCTGTCAGGTTATGTTCTTATGTATGTTTTATAACCCGTTTAAAAAATGTTCCCGAACAATCTCCTGAAAAAGAGCCAAGTTTGAACATGTCAGGTTTAATCCTCTTGTAGATTTGCTTGTTTGTTCAACAGCTTGACTCTCCTATCTGACAGAATCATAGTATGATAGTGGCGGAATCATTCCAGCAAATCTTCCTCCTTTCTAAAGATTCTCATCAGTTCCTGTAGAAAGATGGAGTCTCAGAGTGATGCTATATGCTGGTGTATTAAATAATCTTACATGCTGGCTGTTGTAAGTCATGAAAACACCTTGCATAGACATAGCACCATAAACTGACACCTTGAAGACTGACAAGACTTGTGAAGATGTCATTGAGAACAGCATGCTACGTGTACGACATTGTGTACTACATCGCTCAGAGCGAGGACACCTCTAGCGTTATATTACACACACATAATTGCTGGAATTATCATAAATTGGTCTCAATTATGTGACAAACCCGTCAGCGAAATATAGTAGCATTGACTTGCCAGGAAAGGCTTTTGCTTCTCTAATTGTTCCACTTTTATCTCGACTTAGGCAGTTACACTAACTCCAAGAAGTCTCTATATTGGAAAACCACTGTTCCAGAAAATCTGTGCGGCCTGAAGTGTTATTTTGTGACTTGGTTATATGTGTATGCATAACTTGACACTTCTCAACTGGATCTTCGTAAAAGGAAATAATTCCGTACAGCCCACAGCCTACTTTTCATCCATTTATATTCTAATTGTGTTTGTATATGTTGGGAAATTCCATCACAAAGACATATTGATGTGGAATTTGTGCTAATTGTGTTCATATATCTTGTCCTGGATGCTCACAATAAATCTGGCTTATCGTTTAAATTTTCAAACATGTTTTGCGATACGTTGAGAAATGTTGACCCCCAGGCTGCGATCTGTTTGGTACCATTTTGAGTACTTGTAGTAAATAATTAACAGAACACATCATTGCTGTGGCTTTAGGCTGAAATACAGTGACTTTACTGCAGTCAGAATGGAAATAAATTGAAGCTTCGTTACAATAACAAACAAAAAATTTAGTCCTTAAAGTAGGACGACCAAGTCACTGTAATGCGCTTTGATTGAATTTCTGAATGTCTCTGAACCTAAAACACATTTCCTGTACTGAACTTTCCTGTCTTCTGACTGTAAGAAATAGGGAGAGATTCTTTGATATTCTAAGTTTAATGATTTTTGCTAGGAAATATGATGTATTGCTTTCCATTTCATTATCTGTGAACATTAATATATCTCGCAGTGAAATGGCGTTACATTTATTCACTGATTTTGCATTTCTCAGAAATCCTAGCCTAAAATTGAATGGCATCGGAAGCGTGTTCGGACCGATATTCTATAAAATCTATTCAAGCCTACGATGTTTTATTGTAAGTAATGTAGTTGGGTTTGCATGACAGACAATAAAATATGAAATGTTCATGGCTATATTACTGTTCCTATTGCCTTAAACATTTGCATAGAAGATATATAATGGAATTGCTTACTACAATTCTCCCCCCGAAATCGCGTGCACCATGGCATCGTCAGAATTAAGTGTTTGGATTGGAAACAAATAGGAATCGTGTTTGCCACTTTATAGGGATTTCAATCAGGAAGACTGTCTAATATTATCCGACAGAAAATCAATAGAATCTTTGATAGAACTTAGACTAGGAGATCCTCTCTACACCCCCCATTCTAGAAGATGTTATGGATTACATACAATGAAGTTTTGGGTTTCCATGGTAACATAAATTTGGAAAAAGGATATTGCAGTGTCTTATCTGCAATGATTTAGAAGTAAAGTTCTCAAAATAAAAGGCGCAAATATCTTTTCATGAAGATTTTGTGTTGATAAACATCATTGAGTTCTGGCACGTCATCAATATTCTTCTGGCTACTCGTGGAACTCATCTCGAGAACTCATCTCAGCGCACAGAGATTGGTTATTTCTATCATTTTAATTAATTTCTAAATTTCCGCTGGCAGATTGTGGTTTCAGTATTTTCCTGATGTTAAAATCTTGATACCTGGCTTGGTGACAATGTAACACTGACGCTGCCACATTGACATGTAGCATGGTTCTTCATGTGCAAGTTGGAAAATAATAAGTAAATAAATTTTGTTCTTTCAAATTAAACTTGTATGAATTATCAATAAATTATTGGACAGTAACTAAGATAGGTATCTTTAAATTTGGTTGTGTTGTTGGTTGGGTGACCAGAGCATTTTGGTTGCACTTCTTTAAAATGCTGTATTTGTCCATACTTTCCATTATACTTTACCAAATAATTAAATAAATATACTGAACACTTACATGTAAATGTCTATATTTGGAAACAGCTGGAATGTCTCTTCAAATTAATAGCAGCTTATGTCTTAGATAAAATGGCAGCTTATGTCAAAGGAAAAATTGGCATAACACATTCTCATGAAATTATTGTCAAAGTTTGTTCTGTGTATTGACCTAGTTTCAAATCCCCTCAGAATTGTAAGCTAGTTCATGTTTTGTGTTAAGACTTGTCAAATTGAATAATTCTATTTTTTGTCTTTGTGTAATTATTGACAATAATTCAATTAGGTTGAGCCTGATTAGTGTTATAACATAAACATTGCTGAGAATTTCCGACAAGCATTGTTTCCCTGCATAGTAAATCTGCTTCTTCTTTCATAGACAGAAAATACTCACTATTGACACACTTCATACGATGTTGAATGCAGAACTCTTTAATTGAGGAAACCAAAAATGTACGGATGTTGCATTGTTGGTAAATTGCCTCTCAGAGAAAAACAAAACAGAAAACTCCACTATTGACACATTTCATAATTTAGAATGTTGAGCTCTTCAATAGAGGAAACCAAAAATGTAAAGGATGTTGCATTGTTGGTAAATTGCCTCTCGGAGAAAAACAATTGTTTAATTTCTACTTGAGTGGTTTGGATAATTGGTGAGAATCAATTTGTTCTGAGATATTGGTATTCTAGAAGTGATGTGCTCTTCTTCATATTTGTCAAGCTGACAGATAGTGCCTATATATCTAACCAGTCCAGTACAATGGCAGAACTTATTTGTTTTTTGGAGTCAGGCCTAAGAAATGGACGCTAGCTTGATGGATTGTGGGCCGCGGAATCAATAGTATAGCAATGTTGAATGACGCTACCATCACAATTCATTAGATGCGGTCTTGTCGTTCTATGATTAAAAACTGTACCATTCTTGGAACTGGTCCTCAGAAGTCATTGTATGCGAAGTGTGATTTATTCCAACCATGTACAGTGTCTTTGTCAATCATTTCTTTCATTTCGAGCACAAAATTGTATTAGTCTCTAGCTCCGAAGTCAGTTCTTACACTTCCAATGAATACTCGTAGACTTATTACTCAAGCCTTGTTGCTGATTTAAAGGTTTCAAAGAAACCTCACTCCCTTCTATTTCTAAAGTAGAAATGTTCAGACAACGTAATGACTTAAGATATGGCTTCCTGTTTTTATATGGCTTCTTTATGCCCAGGAAACATCTACTTCAGCTTCTGTACATATCTTGATGCTTACTCAAGTTCTATACAGTTCATGTATATACATGTATGTCAACTGGCAACTTAAACTGGTGCTTTGATTTGACATTCACACAGTTGATACAACAGGCTCTTGGTGTGATTTTAGGTTCCGGCAAAAAGTTATACTTTTAGTATAAGCACTCGTTTTTTTGGCAGACTCCAAAATCAAACTGAACCATAGTGGTTGAATAGCAAGGCCCTGTGCTGATTCTGTATTTTAATATGCAGTCATAAAACCATTACTCCATAGATCATTTTATTTCTCTACAGTGTTTCCTCTGATAAGAATTTATGTACACAATCTCCATACTCATTATTTGGAAATATTTAGATCTCCATGAAGTAAAGGGTTAATATTATACTTTAGTGCAATTGACTTGACAAGGTGTGTGCATAGGTGGTATGTGGATATGATGTTATGAAAATGCTTCATTGCTCAGATATCGATCTAAAGTATAGCTAATTAGCATGGTTCAAATGTGTTTAAGCCCTTCAGCTGTGAGGTGAAGAGATTAATGTTGGCTATATTTAAGTACCAAAGGTAACATTAGTTGAAGCCTGGGCAGTAGTGAGTATAATTCCTCCCATTACTAGAACACTAACTGAATTAACACCTGCTCACTGTCAGTATGGTGCTGTATTTATGGTAGGTTTTATCAAAACTGATAGACACTAACTTACCATTTTCTTGAATTATCATCATTGACTGATCTTAAAAACATTGGCACCCAACACAACCACCTCCAATTTATCTTTGAGGCGCTAGGAGGTTGTATCTCTCTATATATTATAGAGTAAGTTACAACCTTGTTGCACCAAAGGGACAAATTGCTTCCAAGTTTTTCCCCTGTGCTCTGTTTAGTATCAAGGCAGCATGACAAATCAGGAGATAACCTAATTCTAAATAGACAGGTCAAGGCTATGTGCTTTAGTTCCAGGCATATCAATTCTGTTTTACATTTGGACTTCAATCAAATACAATTATGGTCAATTTTGCAATGGTACTTAAAACTCGTAAAATTACTCCATTTACCCTTGATACAAGTTTTCTTATCAGATATTTTCTATTTCCTGATTAAGTATGATTTCCATAATTATTTCCAAGTTGTTAATTTGCAAAGTTTGTACTTGGAAATATTAGTTTTTAGCAGAATAACCATGTTAAATGTTTCTTAATTCCAACATGTCCCACCTGTCAGCTTTGCTGTTTCATGCAGTCACAACAATCATCATGCATAGCTGCATTTATTTTCATGGTTTTTTTTTCATTGTTTGTATCTGTACAAAAGTTTGTCTTTAATGAGAGTCAGCACGGGTTGAGTTTACCAAGTTGTAGTGCAGATGTTAGCGTTGTTTATATATTTGATTGATATTGCCTGCATCGTAAACAATGATTTAAGTATGCTGCAATAAACTTGCAGCATTAGTATTCATGCTAAGATGAAACGATCTACTTTCTTTAATTTTCTTTTATTGAGATGGACCCAGTGGTATTATACAAAACTGGTTTTCTCTTGGCTTATTATCTTATTTCTATGGAAGATTTTGTCTTGATTGATACAAGTTATTATCTATTATAGCCAGTGTGTCCAGAATGTTGGTAAATCTTTGGTCAGCACAGACATTCTGATTGATTGGGGTGTCCCAATGAAATATTGGGTTGTGTTTTTGGCTGATAGTGATCTTTCTGGTCTCGTATTGATGAGTTTAGCAGTATTGTGACCTTTCTGGTCTCCTATTGAAGAATTTCTTGGAATTGTGATCTTTCTGGCCTCCTATTGAATACTTTCTTCTCAGAATTGTGATCTTTTTGGTCTCCTATTGAAGAATTTAATGAAATAACAATCTTTCTGGTCTCCTTTTGAAGAGCTCTACAGAATTGTGATCTTTTTGGTCTCCATTTGAAGAGTTTTACAAAATAGTGATCTTTCTGGTCTCCTTTGGAATGAAGAGGTATCTGAGAGAAACTTAGCTTGTCTTCAAGTTGAACATATTGCCCTAGACAGCTAGTGATATGCAATATGCATTTGGAAAAAAAAGAAGTAGTTTTTGAGCAGATGGAATGGTTCCGATTATTGCTCACTGCTGTTTGTCTATTATCCACTTAAACACAGTACCAGTCCAAATTCTGTTTACCAGTCTTGTCCATTAGAATCAACTTGCTTGGTAATTAGTGTGTTGGCAACCTAACACAGTTCATAGTAGAGAAGGCCTTATGGAACAAACTGTTGAGTAGGATAGTTAGACATCATTCCAAATTATAGAACATACAGATCGCTTAAATTTCTAAATTACATATTTTTCAGCAAAAAATCAGAGACATTTAACAGTGAAGAAACACGCTTCCTCAGATTATCTCTGATAATATGCTTTGATGGTTTGCCATCAAAATGTGTAGTGTTCTGCTCCTGAATCGCGATCATTTTTTGCTATGTCTTTTCTGTAAAAATCCAAATGTTATGTG